>OV884003.1:67062766-68352766 GCA_930367185.1 Myathropa florea | reverse complement strand
GCCATTGAAAAATATGATCTTTGATAAGCTTATTAAAATAGTTCATCTCATGTTTGTAAATAACCAGTCTATACCGTTGCCAGTGCTTTCTATACATGTTTCGTATCTTTATAATAGATAGTATATGAGGCGGGAGATTTATGGATTGGTTCGTCTTAGCAACCTTTGGTATGCTTTCATTTGCTGCATCTAAAATTTGCTTGGTGACATTATCAACGAGAGTGTCAACATCCTGATTGCACGTTATGTTGTCTAAGTCAGTATCAATTTGTCGAAGTTTTTGATTTATTTTTGCTCTATATCGTGCCCAATTGGCATTTTTTAGATCTTGAATATACTGAACGTGTTCTACTCCAGACCAAAGAATCTTACAAGCTACAGGATTATGATCTGAACTCAGTTCGCTAAGTGAAAAAGGCTGAGTTACATATCTAGGACAGTTAGTTACAAAAAAATCAAGCACGGATGGACGACCACGTGAACCAGCAGGTACATAAGTAGGACTATTTGGAAACATTAATGTAATTGGTAATACACCCGATAGATAAGAAAGCAAATTACCCCACGAATTTGCACGCGCACAACCCCAATCCTTATGTCTACAATTTAGATCACCCCCAATTATAAAATCATCACTCAAGGAAAAAAATTTCCGTAAATCATTGTTTAGGCTGCTCTTTCTTAAATTAGTCACAGCGCCACCAGGAAAATATACACAAAAAACTTTAATTGTTTTATGATTACGTAACTTCACTTCAATACCTACATTTTCTATTAAATCAGTCTTAATTATTGGTAAGAGCGAGTGTTGTACTGACCTTCTTACGAAAATGGCAACTCCACCACCAAGGCCAAGAGATCTATCAACTCTGTAGCATTTATAGTTTGGAGTGGAAAAACGAAAAGATGAATTAAGCCAAGTTTCTGTTACTAGGACTATGTGTATATTTTGTGAATTTAAAAAGTTTAGAAATTCAACGCTTTTGCTTCTAATCCCTCTAGCATTCCATGTAATAATATTTAAATTACTATCTACCATATTACTTATCATTAGAATATAAAAATTTAGTAGCTAACTGTGCGATAACTTGGAATTGATCTGCTCTAGATTTGCAAGTAGACAATTTTGTTATCATTTCCATAACTAATGCATTTAATTCATCTAATGAAAAGAGATTATCATTGCTGATCAGACCTTTAGATTGGCGAGTAACACTATCCCATGTACTTGGTGGTTGTGAACAGCTGATGGCATCTACTTGACGATTACTGGATATTGGTTGTTGTCTTCGATGAGGAAGAGGAGGAAAATCTGACATTGATGACACATTAATTTGCTGCGGCACATTATGCGCTGGAACAGTGATGGGAGCTTGCATTGCAAAAGCTTTTTTTGTCTGCTGACGAGATTGATTTTTGCGGTTGGTCAAATTGCTTTTAAGTTCTAAGTATTTGGTTCTACTCAGGCATGCTACATCATTAGCTTTGTGAGAACCATTGCAATTTGCACATTTATATGTGTTATTGTTGTTGCAGTCAACAGTTTTGTGTGGACCAGCACATATTCCACAATAAGTTTTAATATGGCAATTGCGCTCCCCATGACCGAACATCTGGCAATTATGACATTGTGTCGGTTTGCCCTTCAATTTACTTTGAAAGCTCCACCGGATTTGTGTGTGAAAAACAGATCGGTAGTGTTTCTTTAAATCATTTAACTTAATCGAACCGTTTTGCAGTGAAACTAAGTAAAATGTATCACTATATTGTTCATATTTCTTTGTTATTTTTTTAATGTCCATGCATTTTAAACCGAGTTCGATTAAATTAGACTTTAATAACTCCACATCCAAATCATCTAGTCCAAATTATAAAACTTTGAATGCTTTCTCACTCTTTAGGTCGTGAGTGAAAAATTGACACTGGTTTTCTTTCAACTTTGTTATGACGGAGATATATGTTTCCGAAGTTTCACACCCACGCCCACACACACGCCCAGACATATTCGTCAGCATGTATAATGCATGCTTGAATGAGGGAATTTTTCCGCAGCAATGGAAATACCAACGGTTGGTATTATTACCGAAAGGAAATAAACCACCGGAAGAGCCCTCATCTTACCGACCACTTTGTATGCTCGATACTATGGGCAAAATAATAATAATAATAATGGCGGCGCTACAGTCCGAGGTGGACCTGGGCCTAGCTTCTCAGCAACCACTCGTGTTGTGCGTGCTATTGTTCTCTCACATGTAGTGGAGACCTACAGTTTAATGACAACTCCGAACGGCGGGATTGAGCAGCTTTTTCTAGACAGTTATACTCTTTGAGCATTGTCAGTGACTCGAAAGAGGTGGAGCCGCGAACAATTTTTTTTTTAAAAATTGTTTGTCTGAACTTGGATTCGAACCTAGACTGTGAAAGTCTAATGCGCATGGGTCGACGCACGAACCCACACGGCCACGGCGCCTAAAATACTAGAGAGAATAATTTGTAATAGACTACAGCCCATCATCGAAGCCAATGATGGACTCGCGGAATACCAGTATGGCTTTAGAAAGGGCCGATCGACAATTGACGAGATCAAAATTGTAACGGATAAAGCCCGGACAGCCATAGAAGGTAGAAGATGGAGAAGAGGCAGTAAAAATTACTGCGCCGTAGTAACACTTGACGTGAAAAATGCGTTTAATTCGGCGAACTGGATACGTATTTTACAACGTCTCGAACGATTAAATGTACCGAAGTACATATTAAGATTAATTAGGAGCTATTTTACTGATAGGTTGCTTCTCTATGATTCTGACGACGGAACGAAGTTGCATAAAATTACAGGGGGCGTGCCTCAAGGTTCAGTGCTAGGTCCTCTACTATGGAATGTGATGTATGACGACATTCTACGACTCCCGGTTCCAAGAGAAGCCTCTATCATAGGCTTCGCGGACGATATTGCGGTGGTTGTAGTAGCGAAACGACTAGAAGAAATCGAGTTATATTGCATCGAAGCAATAGCTTTGATAAAAAACTGGCTTTGCCACATGAGTTTAGACCTTGCGGATCATAAAACGGAATCCGTGCTAATCACGAGTAGAAAGGTACGGGAGACGATAACGATAAAAGTCGGAGAGCACAACATTATTTCCAGCCCCGTTATTAAATACCTGGGAGTGATGATTGATGCTCGCCTTAATTATAAGCATCATCTCACGTACGCTTTTGAGAAATCGTCGAAAGCGATAAGCGCTCTTTCGAGACTCATGTCAAATGTCGGCGGACCGAGGCAAAGTAAACGGTTAATGCTGGGGAGAGTTGTAACATCCATACAGCTGTACGGGGCACAAATATGGTCTGACGTCGCGAATAAAAAGTCGCACATGAAAGACGCCAAATCTGTCTACAGATTATGTGCACTGAGAGTTTGCAGTGCATTTCGGACGGTATCCCACGATGCGATATTGGTGCTATCCTCCATGGTACCCATCGATATCCTAGCTCTAGAAGCTAGAAGACTTTATGACCATCGCGTGCTAATCGGGCCCACTGTGAACCACGCGAAGAAAATAGAAAGAAGTCGCAGCATAGAAATGTGGCAACAACGATGGAACGTGTCCCAAAAAGGGAGATGGACGTACCGACTAATCCCAAGGATTGAAAATTTGGTAAATCGAAAACACGGTGAGGTTAATTATTATCTTACACAGTTTTTGACTGGTCACGGTGGCTTCCGTGAATACCTATTCAAGCGGAACCGTGATTCAAGTCCTTTCTGTCCTCGATGCCTACACGCGGAAGAAAATGTGGAGCATGTTTTCTTTGAATGCCCTCGTTATGATAGCGAAAGAGATATCTTACATGACAAATTTGGTGAACAGCCGACACCAGATAACATAGTTCAGTATATGTTAAAATGCGAAGATTATTGGGCTGCAGTAAACGATGCAGCAGTACGAATAATGTGCGATCTTAGGAACGCAGAACGACAGCGGAACGCGAATTCGCTAAACACCTAGTGACGAAGCAAATAGCTCGAACCCGTCCCTCGTGAAGTAATACCTAGCGGTAGTTCCGCGAGGGAGCAAATAAACGGGAAGATTGACTGGGGGTGGTTTTAGCCGATAAGAATCCGGCACTACCAAAGGCCGTCGGACCTTTGGTGCCTATGCAAGGTTTCCACCTCCTCTCGCACAAAAAAAAAAAAAAAAAAAGGGGTCGGGATATAGGCGAGTGCCAGGCTGGCTGTGAAGATTCTTTTCAGAACCGGCAGCAACTTGTCTATACCCTTTTGCAACAAGGCTGGATATATGCCATCGGTACCAGGCGACTTGAAACCATCGAAGGACGCGACTGCGTATTTGATAGCTTCATCTGTCACCACGAGCGATGAAACAAACCAGCATCGTCGTGTTACATTTATCAGCTCATCCTCAGTTCCAGGGATAGGAACTGGTTTTGAGCCGGTTGTAATCTGGTTACCTAGAAAATGAGTCTCTAGCATGAGGCTAAGCGTTTCAGCTTTTGACTCAGTGTAGGTACCGTCTGGTCTTCTGAGTGTTTCCAGTTTGGTTGGTTTGTCCTTTTTAAGAACTTTAACCAGTCTGCTGGTTTCACCGAGTGTTTCGATCTTTCCACAAAAATCCCTATAGGAGGCACTTTTCGATATCCGAATTAACCTCTTATATTCTTTTTGTTTTGATCGGTACAGGTTCCAGTCCTCTTCCAAGTCGGTCTTGAGAGATCTGTTTAGAAGTTTCCTGGTTTCCTTGCGAATTGTCTGCAGTTCTGCGTTCCATCATGGAACAGGTGATCTGCAGGGGGTATTTCTAGCTGGACACTTCAGTTCAAAACATTTGGTTAGAGTGTTGTTCAAGTCTAGAACGGCTTTCTCTGTGGTTTCGCTTTCGATTCGCAATTCAATGTACCTATGGTCTGACAGGGACACTTCCGACAGAACCCTCCAGTCTGTAATCTCCTTAATGTATCTGTTAGATAACGTTAAGTCGATTACTTCCTGTCTCCTTGTCGTAACAAAAGTTGGTTGAGAACCAACATTGTTGATGTCCAAATCAGACGATAGTAAGAAATTCAGAAGATCATTCCCTCTCTTGTTGCATTTGCTGCTGCCCCAGAAGGTATTCTGAACATTAGCATCACAGCAGATGATTAGGCCTAATTTTCTGATTTCACAGTACTCTACGAGTTCCGATACCGCTCTTGGTGGTGGCGGCAGAACAGAATCGTAGGGGAAGTAAGCTGACGCTACGACGAAATTACGCCATATTCCATTAGCTTCGTAGCTTACAACTGCAACAACCAAGTCTTGTCCACAGAACTGTACAAGCTTGGTTGCTGAGAGAAATTTCGGCACAATAAGACAAGTTCTCGGTCTTTCAGACCGCTCGTCATAAAGTGGTAAGAAACTTCGCAAGCCACAAAGATCACAGATGCGATTTTTCCACACCCATGGTTCTTGAATGGATGCTATGTGTAGTTTTGTCTTCACCATGGAAAGTCTGCTACATAGGAGGACAGTAGCATCCTTGGAATGGTGAAGGTTTATCTGGGTAAAAATTATTTTGATGTTTACCGTGGTTTTCGTCCATTATCCGCACTACTTGGAAATGAAGTGGAAATTAATCCTTCCAAGATGCAGATAGGGACGGGAGTCATACCTAGAACGGATGGTCTCAACCGAAGTTTCGTCTAGACAAACAACAAGAGAAGAACCGTCCTTATTTTCCCGGTTCTTACTCTCCTTATGAGAGTAGATTTTCCACTTCTTGGTTTCGAGGCCAGGGTTCTGGATATGTAGTCGCGCCAGCACATCTGCCGTTTTCCTGAGTTGCCCCGGAATCCAGCAGACAGCGCGCGTCAGTTTTGGCGGCCGGAAAACCTCAAAAGTTGTGGTTCCCAGGGGGGGGATTTTCGGCACAGATTTGCTCAGCCATTCAAGGGTTTGCTGGGTGGAACACTTCAACACAAAAGTTCCGTTTTCCAAACCACAGCCCTCCACTTGAAAGCAAGCATTCTCTGCCGTTGCTAGCTCCCACAGTTGATCTTCGCAGTGTTTGCACTCAGCGTCGGTCATACTGTCATCATTGCCAGCTTTTCCAATTTGGAGCGCCAAAGAGGAGATAGCAGCTCTTTTGTAGGGCCGCAATTCTCGCTCCTTGCGCTCGGTTTTTTTCTTCTTCCTCTTCGCGGTTTCGCCTGCATCGGCCAATTTCCATCCACTGGAGCTACAGCCTTTGCTGGTTGTAGCACCTGTTCAATGATAGACTCGATTCATTCTTCGAGGGGGTTTCATGCCATCATTTGATATTAAATAACGAACGTGATTTTAGACGTTCGAAAAGAGTTTGGAAATGGCGAAAATGTTGCTGCTCATCGTCCGATGCCACCAGAACGTCGTTACGTAAAGGAAACAGAAGTCTAGGCCATTCGTGACTTCATCGATGTACCTTTGAAAGGTCTGTGCGGCATTTCGGAGTCCAAATGTCATAAACATAAACAATCGGAATCTGATTAAAGGCTTTTAACAGATCGATCTTGAAGAAAATCTTCTTACCTGCAAGATTAGCCGAACAATCTTGTAGATTTCATGGAGGATAGTTGCCCAGAATCGTGCGATTGTTTAAAGCGCGATAATATCCACACGGACACCAATCGCCTGACTTTTTTGTGGAGAGGTGCAATGGAGATGATAAGCAGCTTTCAGAAAGGAGAGCTATTCCCATGTTGAGCATTGTTTCGAAGTCACCTTCCGCAATTTTCAGCTCTTCGGGGGCCAAACGTCGTGCTTTGCAGCTAACTGGAGGACCTGGTGTTGTGTTAATGTGATGAACGGTGGAATCCATCTGGCCGACTCAAACCGGGAGTGTATATGGAAGTTCCGCAAACTGATTTGACGTGCGTCGAGAACTCGAATGCTTGGCAAACAGTGTCTGGCGAGTACAGTGATACCATCCAGCAGTCTACTCGTACAGTGCGATACGTCGTCCCCGAGAAGTTTGAAGAACGCTAGAAAATTAGCGCTTACTATAAGTTTACTGACTTCAGCTACTGCAAGCAGCCATGTGAAATCACGACGAAATCCCAAGTTCAATTGAAAAGTGCGGAAACCATAGGTTGGTATAGGCGTTCCATTGGCGGCGAAGAAAATGTAGTCGGTTAGCTTAGACTTTTGACGTGGATCAGCTTGCGGAAACATTGAAACGTCTGATCCCGATGTTCGAAACTGACACGGTTTTCTGTCACCTAGATGCTCTCAGTCTAGCATTTGCCTAATCTGTTTTTCTCTGTAAGGGCAAACGAGAGATGAGTTCTTTTAAACGATCATATGCGTTATGATGGATTTGTAATGACGTCTTTTACTTTCGTGCATGTGGTCTGGTCCAAATTCGCAATAACAATGTTAAATTTTCTGGCATCCGATCGTATGATTGCAAGCGTGAACTGCCTCTCGAGTTGTGCAAGTTAGTTTCATTTCATTTCTCACCAAAATGTTTTTTTAAAAAGAAACCAGTATTTGGCCCACCCTGTATATACCAGTTAATATTTTTTGAATTTAATCTTTTGTTTTTTTGAATCTATTATTTTTTTACCTCAATATCAAAAAAACTTTTTAAACTGGTAAAAACTACTGGTATTGACGGTTGTTATATATTTTACCTAGCCATTAAACTGATCTTTCTGAATATGATTCAAAGGATGTATCAAAATTCACGCTAGAATATATGTATATGTATACTGGTTGACACGGCAAACTCCGTCCTGCCTGAATTAAGTTCATAAATGTACAAAAATCAAAATTAATTTTTTTTAATTTCATAGAAATGAATGTAGTTCGCTTGGCAGCAAGGCATTTGTTTTATTGAAGTGAAAATTATTGAAAAGATTCGCTAAGCATTGTTACACTATTTTTTGTTAAACTTTTAGCTGGATGGGTTGCACTCGGGTCGATTCCCTTCATTCGTTTTGTTGTCAGGTGCGAGAACGAACAAAGCGCATGATTTGCGAACGTGATATGCTACGTAGAATTGATAGGCCATGTGATTTGTTGATTGTCATGGCGAATGCAAGACGAATCGCAAATCGAATTCGACTAGTCTCGAATGGCATATCGGCTGAGATCATCAGAATTGTCGAAATGAGAACGTCCTCCCGTTTGAAATCTCCTTTGAGTGTCATCACGTGACATTGCAATGATTTTTCTCATTGTTGCGTTTTTTTATAACCGCTGTATACCTACGGTGACCATTTTTCGGTATCGTGCCATTTTTTAATGTTTTCTTGATGCCTTTTTTTTATTTGAAAACTTTTTTCTATGATCTACACAGTAAAGTACTTTCTTCAGTATTAAATTAGTTAAACACAAAAAGTAGACAGCACTGGTTTGAAAAATACAGTTCTGTCATCTGGTTTTTGCTATTGTAAATGAATCGCAAACTGTCATCCAAGTCCATTCGATACATTTTTATGACATTCTTTTCACTTTTTGTTTGTTTCTTAGAAATGATAAGATTGTCCTCTTTTTTGCATCTGCAAAAATGGTCACCTCACATCAAACTTGTATTAGTAATTCATTTATTCACACTAACTCTTAAGCTAATGATTGATTACTATAATTTTCTGAAATACTTATAAATATATTTATGAAGTTTATTTTTTGCAAAGGTAAACATCCAGACCGTAAAGAGGGCAAGGAGCTTCAAAAAATGTGTTTTGTTCAAAAATGCTAAGCCGAGAAAAGAAAGTCGTGAGACCGATAAGAAAATAGCTATGAATAAATCTACACTCGCCAAAGAAAATTCGAAAGAGAACCAATGTAGACTCTCCCTCCAAATTTGAAAAAAACTGGCATGCATAGATTTGACGTCTCCTCCGTTTATAGTATGTGACCTTCTAAAGAAAATAGCAGGTGTACCTTAGTTAACAAACTATCCGAAGCATTAAATATTATACTGCATTTCCCTCCACTCGGCTTATTTGCCAGACAAGTAGCGGCTGACACAGCGGTAAGACTCAGAACACTGCACCTGTGGAATAACCACACAATTGCTCGATCTGAAAAGTTATGAGAAGTGTCAAGAAGTCAAACGGTGACAAAGGTCAGCGACAAATAAACAATAAACTCGGCAAGTATATGGGCATAAACAATTTTGATAGAAGCATATGTATTTGAATATTAGGCAAAGAATTCAAACTATAACAGTTGAATTTTATTCTAATTTCATATTAATTCAACCATCCATTACTAAACAAATACACACAAACAAAAATTCATTCATACAAAAACATATCTCCATCCAAATTTACCTAACACAGAAAATCACATCATCATATCCAATCACTATTCATGCCTGCTGTGTGTATCTTGTTGATGGGCACTAAGAGTTAAAATGAATGTACATACAGTCAGGAACATTCATTTTCATACGATTGCACTTTTAAATAATTAACTTGATTTAAATGAAAGCCTTGGAAGTCAGACGCATTTGAACATTTTTTAATTATTTTAACAAGTACTAATACTAAAAGAAAACAAAAATCATAATTAAAATGAAATAAAAAAAAAGATAGAAAGAAAAAGAAATATAGAAACATTCAATATCATACGACAAAGAAACAGAAAAAAAAAACAAGTAAATAAACAAAAAGTTAAAAAAAACTTCAATATTTTGTTGGATTGCCCTTACTTACTATGACAATTTTTTAGTAATCTCTGACGGAATTTTGGCCCACTTTTCTGAAATTACTTGCTGTACCTTATTAAAAATTAGGTACCTAAAAAAATTAATGACCTAATTTGTTTGTCCAGATACTCCCATAAATGTTCGATCAGGTTAATATTTGGACTTTGAGGAGTTTCCATCACTTTGGGACAGTTGTATAATATCCATGTTCGCAATAGCAAAGACTTATGCTTGGGGTCATTGGCCTGGTAAAAATGGAAAGTGTTTTATATCCCCAATCAATAAATTCCAAATTTCCGACTCCTTCATGGAACCCCATACTATCACTGACTGACTGTACATATATCCCTCACTGAAGCACGTTCAGAGCGGTCGATCACAGCATGGATAGAAAAAAGCCGTTAAATGCCAAATATATAGAAAAATTACTTTTCTTCGTACCCTTTTTGGATTTTTTTTTTCTATTTTTTAATAGCCTGTATGCTATTCCGGGGGAATAGACATCCAAACAATTAACAATCAAAAAAATCGGTTCAGCCGTTCTTGAGTTACATATAAATGGTATAACTAACAAAACTTGTTTTCATATATTTAGATAAAAGATATGGTTTGGTGTGATAAATATCCAAATTAAGAAATCTGGAGCTGTTGAGATTGAGAAAACATGAGTCCGAGTAATTGATTTGTAGTCTGGCATCATCCACTTTAAGCCACACGTTAAATACGCCCATGGGCCATAGTGTCCTATTTTTTTTCAAAATTGCAATAATGATAACGACTTGATTGTAATCAGCAAAACTTCTCTCTTTAAAATTGATTCATAATGAGTTCTGATATTATTTTGCCACAAAATTTTTTAGATTATTTAACCGAATGTGTCTCTTGCAAATTTCCCTATGAGGAAAAAACTTGAACTGTCCTTCAAAATTGACTTAGAACTTAGAGTGTTTGAGTTTTGAGTTTATAAGCCTAAGATTATAAATTTTCAGAAGTGAATATTCTTTGTCTGAAATTTATTTTTAGTAATCAAGTAAAAATTCATCATTTGTCGCTGAACTCCGAAAAAAACAATATATTCGATGCAATGTTCAATGTTTGTTTGTTTGATTTTACTAGCAGAATCTAGTCACCAGAATATAGTGTCAAGTGTTCCAAAATTAAATATCGGGATTATCCAAAATACCGGTTGGGCGTTAAAAGAAATAAATCTCCAAGGTTCTTATTTAGCCCACATGTTTTTCTAAGGCGACACATGCTGATTCATAATACCACACTCTTGGTAAAAGTAATTAAGTCCCTTTTTGTGGACACCGTGGCGTAGTGGATAAATGTGTCGTCTCCAACGCCGAAGGTATAGGTTTGTTTTCAGAAATAACAACTTACTCTCTGATAGCCCTGACAATGCTCATAGTAAAACTGTCAAGCTTCACACACTTTTCGGCATAAAACTATAGGTTTCTTCCACTCGTGAGTAAACAATACCCTGCGTAACACGAGTAGTTCCTGTAGAAACTAGGCTCAACTCTACACCAGCTTGTTGTTGTAGCGCCACAATATATAATATATACACAATGAAACCTCTTCGCAGTCTGATATGTTGTGTAAGACTTTTTAATGAATTTTATTATCAACAATATACACAAGAATTAACTTTATTAGTTAAAAAATTTGTACTTAAATACTTCATTCCTATGTGTGCATAGTAATAGCCCGAAGTCATGATACTTATTCTTAGAATGCCCAAGACCTCTTGGCGTCCATTTTCAGCTTTGGTTATTAATACTTCTTTGAAGATTTTCCATTCAGGTAATCACTCGTAAAAAATTGCAAGCAGATAATTGAATGAGCAAATATAACATCTCGCATGAACTCGAATGAAAATTTGTGATTGATCACAAATAGGTGACAGGCTGTTGTAGATAAGTCGCAGATATGATTTCGCCACAATAGAATTTCCATCTGAAAAATCGAATAAAAATCATACATAGACATTTATTTTCAATTCCATTAGAGGCTGGTCAACATTTAAATGAACTGTGAGTTGGAAGCCATATTGTTGGTCAGTCAAAATCTTTCCGTGTCATAGTCAATTTATCTAGCTTTAATTCATTTAGATAGAGAGCATATTTTTCAACATTCATTCGAACCCTGGCGTCTGTATGACAACTATTGTACTTTCATTTAATTCTGATTAATTGTGTATCCCCTAATTTTGTTAAACAGGTATATTGTTGATATTCACTCTAGTACCCGGAGAAACTTTTAATATCCGGAACAAGGGCACGCTCATTCAGGTCTCACAAAAATTGTATTTTGTAAAACCCAACCGGTAAATTTATTTTTCTTTTTGAGAACACCGTCTTCTTATTGGCATTTGTTGCATTCGAAATATCAGACATGTAAAAAATTTAATATAATTTGAATTAAAGTAATAACCTGTTGATTATGATTTTTTGTTCAATTTCGTTTAATTTTCCAGTAACCGGAAGACCGTTGGTGCCGAACACGCCGGACAAAGGGGTTTTTACTGTATTTAAACTTTGTTAAAAATAGCCTATCGGATTTAATAAAGGATCTAAATATCCATGTTCCACGGCAACACAAACAATTAGCGAAGAAAAATCACTGAATTGAATGAATTATTAATTATTAAACATTATCTTAATCAAATTATAAATTTCAAATCAAACCCGCACTTCACACACTTGAGATAATATAAACTTTGAGAACTGTCAAGTGTCCGAAGTGCGCGAAATAATCATATGCTCTGTCTCTTTCTAATACATGTAACATTCTATATTACGAAAGGAAAAGAAAACCAAGTTTAAGAGGTAGAGCATATCAAAATGTTTAGAAACATAAATGTCAAATATATAGATATATATATATATATATATATATATAGATATATATATATATATATATATATGTTGCATTGTGGTCTTCAACCCATCTCTTTGGGAAGAGTTAAAGTAAATTAGGTCAAAGATCTCTCCCAAATGATGTAATGATGTATTGTACATATGTATATAACAAAAGCTTAACAGCTGACCGAGGTGACGAGCGATCGAAACCGATGTACCATCAATAAATAGCAAATTATCAGACCAAATAAAAGGTCATATTATAACGTCAACAGATCAAGAGTTTTATTTCTTCTGAAATTACCAGCAACAAAAGGGTGACGTCATCAGTCAATAAAAATTACATACATATCTGTGTGCCAGGGTAAGTTTTAAACCCAGGCTAACGAGCGCTTCGGGACAACACACAATCAATCCATTCCTCATTTTTTTTGAGAAAGCTCTTTGGAAAAAGTATTTTTAAAATTTAAAAACTCTTATGTATTTACTCTCACTGAAATAGTATTCGGAACAAATACTTTCAGTTTCTTTATAAAATGGAGCCAGCTACATAAAGAAAGACTACTGCATGACTACCTATCTATATATACAAAAATCTCACAAAGTTTTGTCCGGGATAAACTCCGGAACTACTCAACCGATTTTGATGAAACTTGGCTTACTATATGTAGTTTGGCTCAACTTAGAAGATAGGTTCTGTTAAAGACTTTTTGATCCAAAGTTCTGTTAAAGATTTTCTAAACCAAAGTGTTTAAAAATCTGAAAAAAATGATTAGCTTCAATAAGAACTTTTATATGAAATTATACTGAGCATTAAGCCCTACTATTAGGGCTATTTGAGATATTGGCCAAAAATAGTAAAATATTGATTGAATATCAGAATATCGGTTTATGTGCAAATTCCGAGATATCAAAGATTTAATGAATACCACTTTCGCATGCTGAAATCGACCACTCGATACGATGATTAGTGTTATCACCTCACATTAATATTTCAACCCCTAACTGGCCAACAACAATAAACGAGTACACACAGCAGGCATGAGCATATAATGCAAAGAATGTTCTGTTATATAAGTTTGTTTGCGAGTATATATATATGTTTGTATGAATGCTTATTTGCATGTATGTATGTACATATTCTTGGTTGATTTGGTTTTGGATTGAAGTTAGAAGAAAGAAAGTTAAGAAAGATAAGGAGTTGCGTGTGATCGCGTGTCAAGAGATGACAACAGATCAGAGGGGATAAACGACCCCCTGTAATGCACGAATGCCAAGTTACTCTCCAACAATAAATAAAGTCGTAATTGCAATTGTTGGTAAGCGCTTAGAAAAGTGCGACAATGTGCTTACAAAACTAATTAAAAATTTGATTCGCGCGACGATATTCAAAGAAAAATTCAAAAGGGAAAATAGTTCTCATTGCCAGAATTCCGATGATCCCATATGGGGCTCGAGTTTAAACGACCCGATTCGTCTTGCTTTCGCCCTGTTGATCAACAAATCTCTCAAAATGAAAGAGAGAAATCTCATGGTCAATTGTGCCTAGCATGTTCAAGTGTCGGCAAACCATCAACTTTGTTCATTCGCGCACCTGACAACAAAACGAAAAATGTCGTATATCACAAGGTGCTTCAATGAATGGTATTCATCCGAGTACAACTCACACATTTAACCCATTTAACAGAAAATAGTGTGACAATGCTTTGCGAATCATTTCGATTCACTCCAATAATGTAAAAGCCTTGCTGCCACCTGAATTACATTAATTTCAATGTTTCAATGATTTCAATGATTTTTGTACATTTATAAATTTAATTCACTTTGAGTATTCATTATATCCTATTAAAAAACAGAATTTAATTCAGCTAATAAATTTGAATTCTGAGGTGGTACGAAGTTCGCCGGGTCAGCTAGTGAATTTATACAATTGGTCAAAAAATTTAACGAAAACCTTGAAGCCACAAATGGTTAGAGAATTTATGTACCATCTAAGCCAAAAGTATTAAATAAACTTTTCAAAATTATAATATTCCCCTGCCAGTAATTCTTGTATACTCACTTGTTGTTGAACTTGAATATCTACACTCAAGTCTCTCTGAACGAATAAAAACAATTTCTCTCGAAAAATCCTTTCTGTTTTCACGACAGATTCTGCAAGATGTCCGTTAAGAAATATGGTATACGAGGCCCAACTTCCTCTCGTAAATATCCAGAGCAATTTACAAATAGTAAGCAAAAGCGTAGTTCGTTTTTCAATATATTTTAAGAGAAATAGATACCGGAAAATAAGATAAATGAAATAGATATCTCCAAAGAAACCTAAATAACAGCACATATGTAGAATCGTGAACAGTTTGTTCAATTTGTCCTTCAATTGATAGATTTGAAGTGAAATGGATATCATTTTCATAACATGTTTTCTCACTAAACGTGTGTCTTTTATTATATTTAAATTGTTCAGTAAACCATTCATTTTTAAATAAAACCCGATAAGACCTAGGTTCCCGTGTATATAAGCCCAGTTGGTGAGTTCCATTGTCATTATTCCAAACAATGATAGAACGTTAGCGGTCATCGACAAAGCAATTCCTTTTGAGGGTGTATAGCCCAGTCCAATAATGAGGAAAATTATGAGCTTAATTCTGAAAAATTTCTGGAAACTGGTCGGAAAATAGAGCTCTGAGTTTGTAATTTTTTTAATTTTTTCGAAAATCCTAACCATTTGGTTTAGAATTGGTATGATAACGTGCTTTTGATTTATATAACTGGTTGTTAACAGAAATGTGTTAAAGAAAAACCAGTTAATTCGTCCATGAATAAGATGCCCCTCCATTTCATGGCTATTATATTGTTTTGGACGCGTGTGGTGCCACAGGAGAATTGAATGAAGTATTACCATAAACGCACTTATGAAGCGATATACATGTACCATTTCTTTTGAACCACATTTATGGTCAGAGATTTTGAATATTTTTTTCGAACTATTGTAGCTCACATTCACCAATCTGACAAATTGAAATGCTTTTAAGAGGATTTTAAGATTCCAGGAACAATTGGTTTGCGCTTCGAAATGCGACATTTTATGGAAGATAAGAGGCACTACTAACCTTTCATTTTTTTGTTTCCGGAAAATCGCCATAAAAATGGTGTGAATATTACATATATATAGTATTAATGTAGGACGTGACATTTTGACTAGTCATTAAGATGATGGTGGCACTTGTATTAATTGGTAGGATATTGCTGTAGTGACAATATCGGGAATAGCTGCGAGTACTGGCGGATTGTACATTTTTATTGTAAATTGTGTGGCGGTAATCCTGGCAAATGCAATGAATTTAAGAATTCAGTTGAATTATTTACTATTTCATTTTGATCGATAATGGAATCGATCGATTTAAATGAATACATTTGTCCATCAAAATTGCTCTGAGTTTTTATATTTAAATCAACTACATCCTTATTTTTCTCTGCTAAAATGGCAGAGATATGTTCACACCAATATTTGGGAACACTTTCGATATTAATTCTTCCTTTGGCGTTGTGAATTGACATACATTTGGTGGAAACGAAATTATGACAATAGAAGTGTTAACAAGACTTTTTCAATTGCCAATATCTAATAATGCATTTGAAAACACATCCGCCGATATGTAATTTTGTAACGCCACTCGCATATTCGTTACCCACATGAGATTTTTTACTTATCTTCATAAATTGCATGCCTTCAAGCAAACATTTATTTCATCAGCAGCTGTTGATCTTGGAATGACTGGCAGCTTTTGGCGATAATCTTCAGCCAGTAGAATCATCGCGCCTCCGAAGAGGTTCTGATTGCCATGCAAATCTTTTAATGTTTGATCCAGTGCCTCTAATGCTCACACCAAATTATAAATTTACAATTTTTTAGCACTTTCACCATTGCTGATGTTTTAATTATATTACACGCCGGTTCAATTATTGTTTGCAAATTTAATGGCAGTTTGAGCGCAGAATGAGCGGTTCGTCCACCTTCTAACAATGTAGCACCAATCCCAGATGATGCCAGGCCCGAATTATATCAAAAATTAATGAAATCAAGAATGTTTTACCAGTTCCGCCGGGTGCATTAAGGAAACAAATCTAAAAAATGCAAGCGATTGGACTTCGATTTTAATCTTCTCCTTTCTCTTATTAACTTTTTTTTTTCCTCTTCTTCCGTCTCATCTTCATTAATAATATTATTTACCACTAAAAGTGCAATACTATTCATTATTTAATAGTCACAATTCACAAAATTTGCATTTTGTTCAAATGTCCGACGGTATTTGTTTTTTGTTCATGTGGAATGTATGTGGATCGAAAACGACTGGCGTTTAAGTATTATAATACCGAAACTTGTACGCCTAAAAAGTGACTCGACAGAAAAAGTGAGAAGTGTCGTTTAATAAAAACGACTATCGCAATAGGGGTGATTATAATACTTAAACGCCAGTCGTTTTCGATCCACATACATTCCACATGAACAAAAAACAAATACCGTTGGACATTTGAACAAAATGCATTCGTTTGTCCTCGTTGGATGAACGCATCCTATTCAGATAAGGAAAGAAATAAATCAAAAGCTTTTTTTTTATCAGAAAAAGGAAAAAAAAAACAAAAACTTACATTTTATTTGAACGCACACAGCTTGTCGTTTGAAAAACTGTCATCGCCAAAAAGTATCGTAATACTTGTCGTTTATTTGAACTTAAACGAGAGTTACAATACCGACGAGTGACATTTGCCGATAAGAAAAATACGTTCCACATAACGACAAGTAAAACGACATCGTAATGACTATCGCAATACCGATTTCTGTAAGTGACAATTGTCGTTTAATAAAAACGTCTAACGCAATAGGGGTGATTGACTTGGTATTTGTTTCACAAATTACGTGGGTTCGATGGAAAGCACGTTGATGATGGCAAAAAGTGATCGAATTTGATGCGAAGTAGACGAAATAACAGCATCAGCGAGTGTCTGATGATGAAGTCAATGGTATGGGTTCTTCCGGAGTCGTGTTAGAACTCGCTTGAGAAATTCTCATTCTCTTCGTCTCCAAACGCTGTCTACGCTCTTCGTCAGTTTCATTGTCTGGAAGATTATGTACTCGACTTGCGTTACGCGTGCGACCGATCACTGGTGGCATTTACTTTTTAATAATAATCAATAACACGACAATATGCCTCTAAGCACACATCAAAACACACGAAACATCGTTTTGCTGTTGCGAAAGAAGCGGTAATTGACCGAGTTCGTAAATGTAAAACTGCCGCAGTCCTGTAAGATTTGCGTTTATAAATAAAAATAAACTGCATTACGTAGGCAGCATGACAGCAGTTGGGAACTACATTCATAAAAGCAAAGTGATAGTCAAACTGCGATCAAATTGGCAGTGATTTTTGTCTTGTTGCAGAATTTCAGGGATTTGCCAATATATTGAAGATATCTCACAGTCTTCTGTCTCATTCACTCACTCACTTTTCATATTATGTGACTTTAAAAAACTTTTCTGTTCGATTTTTCTAAACAATTATCCAATTTGGTGCAGACGTTCGGAAGTTATGAGCGTACATACATTTCGGCGAATCATGTTTATTTATATAGATTAAATGAATTGTAGTTCAAATTTAACTTGAAAAAGCTAATTTTTTGTAATAATCGGCATGATCGGAAATAAACAAGTGAAGTCCGTTGTTTAAGCAAAACTTCACTTCATTACAAAAGATCGGTCTATTCATATGTCACTCAATGGTGTGCGTCACTGTTTCAAAACTCATGGCAACTTCACCTTGACGGGAGCAACCCCCTAATGGCCCCACTTTTTACATTTGGGTGCATGGGCAATAATGTCTAAGCCTGAAGTACTTAATTCCACAATTTCATGCCGATATCTTCATAAATGTATAATATAAATAAATAAACTGGGCAAGTGCGAGTTGTACTGGATGTATGGATGAATATATATAATATACAGTTTCTCAAGAAAGTGTTTACACACCGTAAAAAAACAGGAAATTCTACTTTCGCATTAAAAAGTACTTCCAGCAACTTAATTGAACATTTTCTTTTGTTTATAAAACATATTTGAAATGGAAAATAGGTAACATAAAAAATGCTTTATTTCACTAAACAATAATGGAAAAAATCACAAAATGCAAAAAGGGACAAACGTTGGACTGTCAAGAAAGTGTTTGTACATGTTAGCACGAAATATGTTAGCATCAGCTATAGGGAGTATCGCCCTCATGTTGGGAACACAGCTAAACCAAAGTTCTCACACAATGCACACCTGCTTCGCCGATGCACCGAAATTCTAGGAACCATATCCGCCAATTCCAATCACCCAACACCCCAGACGCTGTGTCAGCAGGAAACACCGCGACGGTTCATCGCTGCAACATGTCATGTCAGCAACTAATGAATTATCTATAAATACCAATGTCAATTAGATTTAGTTTTGAGTTTGTATCTGATTAATAAAGTGGACGGTTGTCCAGCAAAAAAATCGTTTTTTTTCGCAAACACCGCGCACAAAACCTTAACTGGCGCCCGAGCAGTAAGGAAAAGTCCGTGTAGCCCGCGCAGTAGAAATAGTTCGCAAGTTTAAAAATAAGTTCATAGAACTTTTAGTGAACAATTAAAAAAGAGTTCATAGAACTTAAAGTGCGTGACCGAAGTGCGGACATATCCGTCTAAACAAAAAATAATTAAGCAAGCAAAATAAAAATCCACATAGTGGACAAATTGCTTCAAAATTGTGCAAAGTGTAGTGGAAAAAAGTGGCAGATAAAGACCCCAAACTCCCCTGGATAAACGAGGCCCCCCAGTAACTGGAAACCAGACGAAAAGGAGTTAGCCGAAGCTAGCAGCCGCTCCAGCGTTATGTTTTGGATATTGTAAGCTTAGAATTTAAGTTATAAAGAAACATATTAAAATTTAAATAATTTGACATAATCAAATGTACTGAAATATACTTGAAAGACAAAAGAAACATATTTGAAAACTTATAATATAAGAATCTTTATATTTAATTTGCATATTAAAAAAAAATTTTGATATATTAAATATTAAAAATTAAGACTCGAATATTGGAGTCTAGTCTAGAAATTTAAGACTTATTAAAGTGAAAAGTGCGAATTCGTAGAACATATTCGTGAATTAAAAGTGCAGCTAAGAATAGCGTATTCATTCTCATCCCCTCATTTATACCCCCTTATTAATCACCATGTCAAATCCAAATTATCTCATTCGCCCCTCGGTCCTAGACCAATTCCCCATAGATAGCATCCCAGAAAACCCAACACCCTCTGCATCGCAACCGCAGCCACAAGCTTCAACGCGTCCTGTGATCCCAACTACTCAACTGTATGAAATAGTCTCTAACATAGTCCACTCCATTTTAAATCCAAATCTAGACCCATCCTTATTAAGAGATCAAGGTATAAATCCGGAATTCAGAAATAATCTAGAAGATCTAGATAGGATTCCTGATGCCGTTAAGTGCCTTCGAGATTTCTCTGGCAAACCAGGCGAATACAGGTCGTGGAAAAAGAGTGTAGAACGTGTTCTACAGCTGTACCAATCGTTGGAAGGTACGCCAAAATATTTCGGTATTCTGAATACCATACGAAATAAGATAACGGGTAATGCGGATACAGTACTTGAATCTTATAATACTCCGTTAAATTGGAAAGCGATTTCCAGGTGTCTGTCTCTGCACTATGCAGATCAAAGAGATCTTGGTACCTTGGAATACCAAATGACATCTCTGATACAAGGAAATTCGTCAGTCCAAGTCTTCTACCAAAAAGTTTACGCCAACCTGTCTCTTATACTTAACAAAATTCAGTGTATGGACGTTGGTCCCGAAGCAATGTCAACGCTTACTAGCGCCTACCGAAGTAAAGCACTCGATACATTTATTCGCGGTCTAAATGGTGACCTTCCCAAACTTTTAGGTGTTCGGGAACCAAGAGAACTACCCGAAGCTCTTAATCTTTGCCTAAAACTGGAAAACCAAACGTTCCGATCGAATTATGCAAGTAATACGCATAGGGTTAGTCAACAGTCACCATTAATCCCACAGCGTAACAGATTTACTCCAGTTTACCTTTCTATCCTCAGATAGCCTATATTCCACAGAGTCGTCCACATTATTCTCCGAATCAACAACAACCACATTACTCTCAGAGTCAACAACAACCACATTACTCCCAATATCAACGACAACCGCAATCTTCTCCAAATCAACAACAACCTCAGTATGGGTACAACATCCAAGCTCCTCCAAGACCGATTGCTCCCAAGCCTCAACCTCTTCCGGAACCAATGGAGACCTCAACCATCAATTCATCGGCGGTAAACTACCAAAACAGACCGAAACCCTTCAAATATGCAGCAAAGCGACCTCCTACCCAATCAATGCAAACTCCTTTGCAACCGAAATACCAAAGGAATTTCCATATAGATGCCGGAGGACCAATAAACGAAGAAATACCACCTTTCGTCGTTCAACAAACAGGTGAAATTTCTCCAAGAGATGCATTTGCATTTTATCAAGTGACGAACACTGAAGAAGTCGAGGATTATCCCGATTTGAGGAACTACATCTTAAGCCAACGCGAGGATCAGGAACAAATTAAGGAAGAACCTTCGGATTTCTCGGATATACATTTTTTAGAATAAACCCCTCTTCGCTGCCTTACTTGCAATGCAGAACGAAGGGTGGACAAATTTTAAACTTTCTTATAGATACTGGATCTAGCAAAAACTATATCCAGCCAAATTTAGTAAATAAACCTCTCGAAAATAACCAACATTTCTTAGCAAAATCAATAGCAGGTGACGTGAAAATAACTCACCACACCTTTTTGAATCTTTTCGGCCAGACAAATATTAATCTCAAATTTTTCCTACTTCCAACATTGAAGTCATTCCATGGCATTTTGGGTAACGATAGCCTTAAACAGCTGTCCGCCGTAATCGACACTAAGAATGACTGCATGTCTATCTTGAACAAGCTTAAAGTGAAAATTAAACAATTAAAGTGTCAAGCTATAAACTTTCTCAACAGCAAACTTAGCCATATGTCAGATTTTCAGAAGAATTCTATCAAGTTCCTTGTCGAAAAATACCCTTCTGTTTTTGCAGATCCCGATGAAAAGCTCACTTATACTACAAGAGTTGCAGGTGAAATCAGAACGAGCACAGACACACCAGTGTACTCAAAATATTATCCCTACCCTGCTTCCTTGAAAGACGAAGTAGAGAAACAGATACAAAAACTTCTCGATGACAATATCATAAGACCTTCTCGTTCTCCGTACAATTCACCTGTGTGGATCGTACCGAAGAAAGATGATTCAAGTGGTAATAAACAGTATAGACTCGTCATAGATTTTCGCAAACTCAATACGGTAACAATTTCAGATCGCTATCCCATCCCTGAAATTAATGAAGTACTCTCTCAATTAGGCGAAAGTAAATATTTCTCTGTATTAGATTTAAAAAGTGGTTTTCACCAAATTCCCCTGAAACCGTCAGACATGGAAAAAACCGCGTTTTCCATAAATAATGCTAAATTCGAGTTTACTAGACTCCCTTTCGGACTAAAAATCGCCCCGTCCATTTTTCAACGTGCTTTGGACGATATTTTGCGCTCTCCGATAGGCAAGTTCTGTCGTGTTTACATTGATGATATTATCGTCTTTAGTAAAACCGAAGAAGAACACATTAAGCACTTAGAGACAATATTCCGAACTCTTCATGAAGCCAACATGAAAGTACAACTGGATAAGTGCAACTTCTTTAAGGAAGAAGTCGAATTTCTTGGTTTTGTTGTATCTTCAAAGGGAATATCTACAAATCCTAAAAAGGTAGAGGCAATCGTAAACTCCCCTGTCCCGAAAACTCTTAAACAACTCCGATCTTTCTTAGGTTTATCCGGATACTACCGTCGTTTCGTAAAAGACTATGCGAAATTGGCCAAACCCCTCACTGCTCTATTAAGAGGAGAAGAAGGACGTATCTCGAAAACCCAATCAAGCAAAATTACAATTTCTTTAAATTCAGACGCTATCGAATCTTTTAATAAATTGAAGAATGCTTTAGTTTCAAGAGACCTATTACTTATTTACCCAGATTTCAGTATACCATTCGAGCTGACAACTGATGCTTCTGAGTATGCGATTGGCGCTGTACTGTCTCAGAAGGATAAACCGATAACGTTCATCTCCAGATCGTTAAGTAGAGCCGAAGAACATTACGCGGCTAACGAAAAAGAGATGCTCGCCATCATTTGGTCTTTAAACACTCTTCGGAATTACCTATACGGAACAGCACACGTCAAAATTTATACCGACCATCAACCACTGACATACGCGCTCAGCAACAAAAACAACAATTCGAAAATGAAGCGTTGGAAAGCTATTCTCGAAGAGTATAGTCATGAGTTGCATTACAAACCAGGAAAGAGCAACGTAGTCGCAGATGCTCTATCTCGCCCTCCTCGAGTCACTGAAGTAAATTCAATGACAGCCACTCAGCATAGCGCTGAAACCTCAGCACATGAGATGATCCCTGCAGTCGAATCACCTATTAACGTCTTCAAGAACCAAATCTTTCTTTTAATTGGAAATGATACAAGTTATTCTTTTAAAATCCCCTTCCCCACGTATCATAGACACACCTTTATCCAACCCGAATACACCGAGCAAGAGCTTATTGCAATTCTAAAGAGATACCTAAATCCCAGTGTCATAAATGGAATTTACACTAATGAGTCAATAATAGGAACGATACAAGAATTTTATCCCTACCATTTCAGATCATATAAGACCCGATTCACCCAATCCTGCGTAAAAGACCTTTTAAATCCAACAGAACAAGTGGAACATATTCTGAAAGAGCACAACAGAGCTCACAGAAACTGTAACGAAAATAAAATGCAATTACTTCAAAATTACTACTTTCCGAAAATGAGATCAAAAATTAGCGAAATTGTGAAGCAATGTAGAATTTGTAAGGAGCAGAAGTACGATCGCCACCCAAACAAACCTGAGTTGCGAAGTACTCCCATTCCGCAATATCCAGGTCAAATAGTTCACCTAGATATCTATTCTACAAACAAAAACTTAGTTCTCACAGCAATGGATAAATTTTCGAAATTCGCTCAAGTTCGAATCATAAAATCAAGGGCAGTTGAAGATGTTAGAGAACCTTTGAGACAGATTATTTTTGCGTTTGGTGTCCCCAAAATGGTTGTGTTTGATAATGAGAAAACTTTTAGTTCAGCTTCCATATGTTTTATGCTAAAGGATCAATTAGGAATCGAAATTTATAATACTCCCCCCTATACAAGCGCTGTGAATGGACAAGTGGAAAGATTCCACTCGACGCTATCAGAAATAATGCGTTGCCTCAAAATTGAGCGTATTCACAGATCTTTTGTAGAACTCCTTGACCGAGCTGTCTATGAATATAACTACTCTATTCACTCGACTACTAAACAACAACCAATAGAAATCTTTTTCGGCAGAACAGTAAGTACAAACCCGGAACAATACGAGCGTTCAAGACAAGATACGATTGGAAATTTAATAGGAAAACAGAACAAAGATCTAGAATATCACAACAGAAAACGAACAAAAATTAAAACATACAATCCAGGTGAAACTGTCTTCGTAAGGATAAACAAGCGGTTAGGTACAAAGCTATCATCGAGGTATAGGAAAGAGATAGTTAGGGAAGATAAATCGACCACTATTCTTACGGAATCAGGCAAGATCGTTCATAAAAATAACATTCGGAATTAACTTTTTTTCAGATTTCTCCTCACCCAATGTCTTGCAGAAGTTCAGATTTTGGACTATTCCAACTCCAAAATTGTGTCCATACATACAGGTACTGCAAAGCTTCAAACGGGTACGTTTAAGCTAATCCACGTAATCAATCTAGAAGCGTACGAAGCAGTAGCTGTGAGCATCCAGAATCAAATCCATAACCATATAAACAAAACTCACCCCAGTTATCCTATTCTTTCCCGAGACATTTCCAAAGTTCTAAAACAATTAAATACCCTCAAACCTAGATCCCGAGCTCCTAGATCCCTAAATTTCATAGGAAGCGCGTGGAAATGGCTAGCCGGTAGCCCTGACCACGATGACTTTCAAATAGTCAAATACCAAATGCACAATGTTCTACAGAATAATAATAAACAAGTAATAATTAATAAAGCATATGAAAAAAGAATTAATCAAATATCAAACATTTCAAACAATATAATTAATATGTTAAAAGAAAACGATCCAATAGTAGATAAATTTGTATTAGAAATTAAGTACCAATTAGATGTATTAAAGGAAGACATAACAAATGTCGAATATGCCTTGTTATGGGCAAAGAGCAAAATAATAAATTCATTTATATTGTCAAATACAGAAATAGATATTGTAAAAGAAAAATTTAAAGAAAGTAAAATTCCTTTTGTCAATGTAGAAGAAGCATTTGACTTCGCAGATATCAAAATAGCAGCCAATGTATCAACACTATTATATATAATTAATATACCGACAACTGAAATGTCGAAATGTGAAAAAATATTACTTAAGCCTGTAAAATTGAATAAAAAGGCAATAAAATTAGAATATAACAATATACTAAAATGTGATCAAGACATTTTTGCAATCAATCAATGTAAAACATACAATGATCTTACAATTTGTAATAGAAATAATATTGTGAACTTAAATTTAGACAATTGTATTCCAAATTTAGTGAAAGGTAAATCATTCAGTTGCGACACGACAAACAGCCAACACATACCAACCATTGAAGAACTCCACACGGGAATAATACTTCTGAACCAATTCGACGGAACAATCATCGTGGAAGGAAACAGCGTCAACCTGACAGGAACCTTCATTCTGCGGCACCATAACTCATCAATTATAATAAACAACCAAGAATACAAATCGATGGAGATGTCTTTCTCGAAACCACTTCCAGCAGTCCTACATCCCAATTCAGCCGTCAAAGCATACGAAGAACTACTCACCTTGGAGATGTTAAAAGAATTGCATGTCAACAATACTGCACACATTGATGAAATGGAAGACAAAATTCAAGTTCATCTCGTCATCAACTATAGCGTCACATCCATAATAATATTAACTGTCATAGCCTTAATCGTCAAGCAACATATTTTCCAGAAAGAAAAGGTTACAGTTCACGCCACAACCCAAGTCCAAGAAATCAAAGGTGAAGGTCAAGCCGAAATCAAGCCATCCCAAGCAAATCAAGTGCCAATACTTTACACGGTGTCGAGTGAGGACACTCGATTTTAAGGAGGGAGGTGTTAGCACGAAATATGTTAGCATCAGCTATAGGGAGTATCGCCCTCATGTTGGGAACACAGCTAAACCAAAGTTCTCACACAATGCACACCTGCTTCGCCGATGCACCGAAATTCTAGGAACCATATCCGCCAATTCCAATCACCCAACACCCCAGACGCTGTGTCAGCAGGAAACACCGCGACGGTTCATCGCTGCAACATGTCATGTCAGCAACTAATGAATTATCTATAAATACCAATGTATATTAGATTTAGTTTTGAGTTTGTATCTGATTAATAAAGTGGACGGTTGTCCAGCAAAAAAATCGTTTTTTTTCGCAAACACCGCGCACAAAACCTTAACTTACATCCTATTTTAGTTCGCATGCGCACTGCATGAACAGTTTCATAACAGTACCGTTATAGCGGTTTTTTATTTTTTGTTTTATGACAGATGTACAAATTTGAAAGAAAAAATATTTATTGATATTTTTGCTGTTGAGAGAGTGTTGTTTGTAATCGTGTTGTTATTGATCAGTTGCATACAATATGCCTGGGAAAAGAATTAGTTTTGAAGTGAAACAATTGGTTTAGTACAACCATTACAATGTCAAAAGTCTCAAGGAAATTACAAATCTGTTCGGCTTATCTAAAAAGACAATTTATAACATTATAAACCGACCAGAGCGTGAAAATAGTTAAGAGGTTATTGCAACAAAAGGAAGGCCAAAAAAAATTATCTCATTGAAATGAGCGCTGCCTGCTAAGAAAAGTGCACAAAAACTCCCAAACATCAGTTAGAGCCTTGTCCAGAGAGATGAACCAGGAATTTCGAGTACAAGTTTCTCACGAAACTATAAGACAAGTGCTTCTAAAGTACGAGTTTACATCGAGAGTTGCAAGAAAAAAACACTGTTTTCGAGTAAAAACATTTAAAAACGCTTTCCGTTTGCTACAGAGTATAGCATTCAGTGAAGCGAATACTGGGACGATGTTATATTTTCCAACGAAATGAGAATTATGATGTACTATAACGAAGGACCTAGCAGAGTGTGGCACAAGCCCTTAAAAGTCTTATCGAAAAGGAATATAATTCCAACCGTTAAATTTGGAAAGTTATCTGTGATGGTATGGGGGTTGAATTGACTCCGATTGGATGTGAATTAAAACAACTGTTCTATTCTATGGTCAAATCGAAAGTGTCTTTATTTTAGTTTAGTTTCATTCATACAATTACAGGTGAACAGCCCGATGCACACTCATCGTCGCTGTCACCTATTTAAAAACAAGCAATTTGAGATGCGAGACGCGCACTCCTCAAATAATTAATTGCATAAAGTAACTTGAGTGGCGAGAATCGCCCTCATTAAATGGTGTTGTATGTCTATGCAGTAGACATTCTGGCGGCGCCACCTTCATTAATACTCGTAGGTGTTGATTGAGAGTGATTCACTATCCAATGGTTGCAATATGAATTCTTCCCTCTGGTCATTGGCTTTAATTGCTGGTTTTCTTTTTCTTCTTTTCAGTACTTTCGCACACTTCCAAATTATGATGGTCGTCAACATGAGTGTCACAGATATGCTGACTGTTGCTGAATGATGTACAATTTGGCGCCAGTAGAGGAATTTTTCTTCGTTGTACGAGTCGTCTTTCAGCTTGTCCCATGTATCGCCTGTCGTTAGAATCGTTTCCTTGGGTCTTGACCTAGAATTAAGAGACTCATATTTTGCGGTTAAGTTAGGGTTCACCGTAAAGTTCATAGCTCTAGTAAATGTATACTGGATATCTATGTTGGCATTTCTTTCTGACAGAATGGTGTTTTCTGACGTTTGGATCATACAGGACTGGCTTAGTTAGATGATACCAATTCCTTCTATGTGTATGTCTTCTCTTTGCCCATTACAAATTAATGCAGCTTCGGTTGGTATGCTGGCTACAAATAACCATGTGTTCTGGTATAGGTGTTTCCATGTAATATCAGGTAGCGTTAGCTTTTTCAACGGGCAATTATTTTTTGGCACGTGACGGTATAACTGATTTATTACACAATTGCCATTTGTGTTGATTTGGCTTACTATACCTTGATTACACAAGTACAAATATTTTTCCAGTACGCTACATTTTTCTAATTCAATGTGCGAAAGTTCGAAGAAATGTTGGTTATTGTAATCAATAGCAGCAAATAAAGATGACACTTCGGGTATTGCATATGTGTCATTGCTGATTCGGTGAGGTATTGGCGTAATTTTAAGAAAATCATACGAAGCCATTTCCGTTATGTGTAGATATCCACTGACAATTGCATGAGTACCATACAGTTGGACCTGTACTCGGTTTGAAGGTTTTCTTACGATTATACAGTTTGGTGGAAGTTTAGCGGCAACTGCATCGATGACTGTTTGTAAGTAGCCTGGTGTAACAAATTCTAGGAAACTCCTTGATTCCGCCGCTGCCAGTTTAACATACTGCGATTCCATGTCCACAAGAAGGTCTAGCGAGATTTGATATGCAGCCAGAATTTGTAAACCTACCTTATTTTCATCCACTTCCTCAAACCAGGTATATAATTTGTTTATTTCACCGATGACATTAGTGAGCTTATGTGTGAGTACATCTAAGCGGTTCTTCGTGTATTTTGTCGATGAATTGCGGATTTTAACAGTTCTTGGTTGTGGTCTAAAGTATCAATGCTCGCATAAACTTCGTCATTAACTCCAAATACCATTTCCAACAATTTGCCGAATAGACCCCTCTTCGAGCGACTATTAATTCCTTGTCCATATGATGTGCTCAATACGTTTAATTCACGTCTGATTGCCATTTCTATGGTCTTGAGGTGATCTAGCAAAACGTTGCAATGTGTCTCTCCCCGATATGATGCTGATACTTTACAAGAATGCTCCATTGTTTTTAAAATGTCTTCAGTTTTCTTGTACTCATCTGAAATATTGAACCTTGAAATGACGTCAACCTTGAGTGTACCCCGGTTTATTTTAACGTGTCCTGCTGTTCAACGTAAAGTCCCGCCTGTGGACGTTTTATCGTATATTGTGCCCAGGTTCCAGGTAAGTAACTTAATGCAATTATTAGATAAATCACAATTGAGGGAAATTTGGTAATTTTTTGTCGTTTAACTTTTGGTTGTTTAGCTGCAAGAGATGAAGTTTCTACATCCGTAGCGAGAGCTAAGTTGGAGGTTATTGTTTTCTGACTCAGTGTTTCGTCCGGTGCTTGCTCCTCTTTAATCGGGTGTGGGCAAATTTTAACTACAGGTCTCTTAGTTACCGTGTTTCCTTTCGATTGAAGGCTAACAACACGAACAATGCCGTCCTCTCCTGGATGAATTCGTATTACCTTAGCTAGTGGCCATCTAGTCGGTGGGCTGTTCTCATCCTTAATTAAAACAATGTCTCCTTCCTTAAAGATGTGATTGCCTGTTTGCCATTTCATTCGTTGCTGGAGTCTTGACAAATATTCCGTTTGCCATATTTTCCAAAAATGTTGCGTCATTTTTTGAATTAATTTCCATCGTGTTAAGTTATGCGGCTCAGATTGTAATTTACTTGACTCCACTGGTGTAACTAACGCTTGTCCTATTAGAAAGTGTGCTGGTGTTAGTACTTCTATGTCCGGATCGCTAGTAATGGGATATAGGGGTCGCGAATTCAAGCACGCCTCAATTTGTGCTAATACAGTAGTTATTTCTTCAAAAGTGAGTGTTGAATCCCCTATTATTCGTTTTAGATGATGTTTTACCGATTTTACTCCAGCTTCCCATAATCCTCCAAAGTGAGGAGCTGCCGGGGGAATATTATGCCATTAAACTCCTTCTAGAGAAGATTGAACCACACTGGTGATTTCATTCACCGCTTCTTGAAACTCGTTGTCCAATATTCTCTTTGCACCGACAAACGTTGTTCCATTATCACTGTATATATCGGACGGGAGGCCTCTTCTTGATGAGAATCTTCTAAAAGCTGCTATAAATGCTTCCTTCGTCAGATCAGACACTACTTCAAAATGTATTGCCCTTGTACTGAAACAAACAAATATTGCAATATATCCTTTGTATGATTTAAAGCCTCTACCCTTGTGGTTCTTATTTGTATTGGGCTTGCGTAGTCTATTCCTGTATGGGTAAAGGGTTTGCTAGGTCGTACACGAGCGGAGGGCAGGTCCCCCATAATTTGTGTGATGGTGCGTGCTTTAAATCGGGTACAAATTACACAATTTCTAACTATTTCCTTATTCTAAATTATTATCTAACCCTTTATTTTGTTCTATTGCTATAACATCTTCAGGTTGCGCATGTGTTAATTTTGAAAGTACTAATGCTTCGCAATGAAGTATACAGGTTGATGGATAAATCTGTGTTATTTCTAAAAGAACTTTGTTCCGACATGTTCCAGCCATGGACTGTGCCATTCCGGAAATAGTAACATTTGTTTTGTCTTTTGGACATCCCAGTCTTTGCACGGCATCCTCGGTTATGAATGTGGCTTGTGATCCTGGATCCACTAAGGGGCGTAATAATTCGTATGAGTTTTGTGCTGTTTTTGCTCTAACTAACGCGGTTGCCAACAATGTAATGCTTCCCTTCTTTTTTATATCAATTTCATCTATGATCTCATTCCCAGTTTCTTCCGATCGTGACATGTGTGTCGAGATGTTCTGATTCTGTTGGTTTTGAGTGTTATGTAAGTGAAGAAGCGAATGATGTTGTCGTTTGCAAATAACGCACTTGGAATTACTATAACATTTTTCCTTAGTTTCATGGTTGAGGCAGTTTTGGCATATTTTATTCTCTTTTATAAATGCCAATCTTTCATGGACGTTCTTGCCTCGAAATGAAGCACAGGTATATATGCTATGTTGTCCTTTGCAATATTTACATGTTTTATTTATTGTAGCGTGGTGATTTTTAATCGACCACATTCGTGTTTCATTAGGCCTGTTGAGTCGATTCTTCTCTACCTTATATTGATCCCGTATCTTTCCATCTCCTAGTGCTTCAAGTGATTGAAATCTATTCTCTAGAAAGTTTAATACGTCTTCTAGTTCTGGTACTTTTTTCTTTTAGCGCTTGTTCATACAACTTGTGTGTTTCTTTATCAAATTTTTTAATCACAATATGGGCTATTAACGGACCCCAGGATTTGGCGTCAATTTCTAAATTTTTTATTGCGTGGAGACTTTTGTCGTGTCGTGAAGTTCTTTTATCATTGATACCGACTCGTTGATAATGGTCGATTGGTTGAGAAGAGTATCTAAATAAGTTGAGAATAGAACTCGTTTATTGTTAAAACGGCTATTCATTATGTCCCATGCTGCGTCGTAAATTGCGTTGTTATTATGAGATGCTGTATTAGTTTTAGCGCATCTCCCTTCACAGCTGCTTTTAAATAGTAAATTTTTTCAACCTTTTTTAATCTCGTGTTATTATGCACGATTTCTTGGTATGTATATTTCTTTAAAAGAAATCCAATTTTTGTAATTCCCGTTAAATGAAGGGATATTTATTCTCGGTAACTTCACGTCGTGTACTTCATTGTTATTACTCGTGTTGTCATTTTCTATGAAACCATGCATCCAAATTGTATAATTTCTATATTTTTCTTCCAGTAATTCGTATCTAGTTTCTTTAAAGTATTTGGTATTTGAATCAGATTCTGTTGCATGGAGGAGTATTTCTTCATGTAACTGAGTAATCGTTTTCCACATCTTCGCTGTCTCGTTTAGTTTGTATTTGTAATATGTTTGCGGCTTTTTGGGTTCTGATTGAATTTCTTGTTGTTTTAATAAGTTTTTCTTTAGTATAGACATTCGAATTATTTGCTTCTTAATTCGTATGCCTTGCTCATCGTTGCTCATCGGCTCTTGTTCCTCGTATATTTCTGTTGGTCTTAATTTAAATTCTGACTGGTCCACAGTCTTTTTTGCTGCTTCTTTGAGTGCTTTTATTCTCTCGTCTATGTAACTCAAAATTTTTTCTACGACATCTTGCACTTAGAGTTTAAAGTTATTAACAAAGTATTTATGTTTCTCATCGACCTCTTCCGTTTTGTGAAGAATTTCGTCATTCTCACAAAACTTTTTCCAGTTTCCTTCTAGTACCTCCTTCCGTGTTTTGAGATAGTTTAGAGTCTTTCTCACACTAGCATCTTTCTTATAGTTAGAATATTGAATTTGGATTGACTTACCCAATTCAACTTGTTCTGCTAGTAGTTGTTCCGCCATTCTTGTAGTAGTGACACTCACAGTTTTTAATACGTTAAGCTTTTCACAGTTTATATTTTATAGTTAACACTTAACAGTTTACAGTTAACACTTCACAGTTCGCCGTTTGCAGTTCACAATTTTCAGTTCACAGTTCACAGTTCCCAGTTTATATTGTAGTTCACAGTTCACAGTTTATATTGTAGTTCACAGTTCACAGTTACGTTTACACAAGTTTATCTCCACGTTTTTTTTTTTTTTTATTTTACTTCAGTACTTCACAATTTTCCGCCGTTCAATTTTTTCTCGAAGGACCATGAAAATGACTCCGATTTGATATGAATTAAAACAACCGTTCTGTGCTATGGTCAAATCGAAAGTGTCTTTATTTTAGTTTAATTTCATTCATACAATTACAGGTGAACAGCCCGATGCACACTCATCGTCGCTGTCACCTATTTAAAAACAAGCAATTTGAGATGCGAGACGCGCACTCCTCAAATAATTAATTGCATAAAGTAACTTGAGTGGCGAGAATCGCCCTCATTAAATGGTGTTGTATGTCTATCCAGTAGACAGGGGTGCATTTGGAGCAAAGGTGTCGGAGACTAAGGCTTTATTGAAAACACCATGGGCGCAAAGAAATACCTGAATATTTTACAAGCTCATTTGCTCAGCAGTTCTAACAATCTTGGATTTAATGGCGGTGATAACATGAGAAAACCAAAATTAAAGTTTTATCAAGATAATGACCCTAAACGTAAAGAACTTACGGTTAAGACATGGCTGCTTTATAACTGCACCAAAGTACTGGATACACCTGCTCAGAGCCCAAGTCTTAATCCTATAGAAAACTCTTGAGCCCATTTGAAGAACCCGAAAAGCCGAAACCAATTGATGCAATACATCAAAGAAGAGTGGGAAAACATTCCAACCAATTATGACATAAAAAAAAATTTATTGGGTCAATGACGAATAGGTTAAAGGCTGTTATTGATGCACCAAATATTAAAATAATAATTTAAAACATGAATTTTCTTGATTTAGCTTCTTTTTAATTAGTTTAGCTTGTAATGTAAATGTGTGTAAAGACTTTCTTGACAGTGAAATTTTCGTTCATATTTATGTTGTTGCTGAATGAAATGAACTATTTTTGTATGTTATTAAATCTTTAATATGTAGTATTATAAGTTGTACCAAAAATATTTGCAATAAAGCTACTGGAACCACATATATTTATAACGTGAAAGTAGAATTTGCTGTTTTCTTACATAGAACAGAAAATCCCTTCCATCATACACATACCTAATCACTGCTCATGCCTGCGGTGTGTGTGTTCATTTCTGTTGGGCATTTAGGGGTAGAGATCAAAAGATAACACTCATCAACGAATAGAGTGGTCGAACACAGCATGAAATTTATGTGCGAAAATGAAAATAGTGATCATTTTAATTCTAAGATATCTCAAAATTTCAACATAAATTGATATTTTCAAATTTATCATTTCTTAATGCTTAAGCCGAAGTCGTCAAAACTGCGTTTTCAGATCTTCAAAATTCGCATGTCGATGATTGACCGTTTTTGGCCAGTATCTCGAAAACGATTAGGGCCAGAATGCTTGAAATTATTTTAAATGAAAGTACTCAATGAGGCCAAGTTACAGATTTTTAAACACTTTGGTTTAGAAATGGCAGGAAGGGAAAGTATTGAAAAAACTTTGGAGCTTCATATTTTCCAAATGGTGATTCAAAAATCAAAAAGTGTTGAAGCAAACCTTTACCTCATTTCAAAAGATCTGTCGATTGATATATAAATCGATGGTGTGCGACAATGCTTCAAAATTAATGGCAACTTCACCTATACTGGAGCCACCCCCAAATGGCCCCAATTTTTATATTTATGTGCATGGGCAATGACATCTAGGCCTGAAGTACCTAATTCCAAAATTTCGTGCCGATATCTTTATAAACTTCGGAGATAAAAAAGTGTGACAGACATGACGGACGGAAGAACGGACACACCGAAATTATAAAGGTTCCGTTTTTGTAGACGGAACCTTAAAAAGTGTGACAGACATGACATGACATGACACATGACAGACGGACTGACGAACACACCGAAATTACAAAGGTTCCGTTTTTGTAGACGGAACCTTAAAAATACATTTCTCAATATTACGATAATATCATGCCGTCGTACAAATCAAATACATCTGCACCATGAACTCCTACTTATCTTTGATAATATCCCGAAAAAGTGTCCGACTAACCCAGACGCGGAAACATACTTGGACAACTTTTTTAAAGTTTTCTTCCCGCGCATTTTCCATTTTGCGTCAAAATTGTTCAATTAGATACACTAGCTATTGTCGACGGTTCCTGTTAAAATTTCGTCCGTCGTCATTCTGTGGTTAAAAAACACACGTACTCAGATATTCTTGTTTGGAGTACATTTCCCACAATGAGAAATTAAACATTCGATGGGTTATTATTATTCCTGGCTGGGATCGTAAATAAGTTTTCTCCTATGAATGGAAGTCATTTGTTTTGTTGTACGTAAATAAGTTTACCCTTATCGGACAATGTACTTTTATAAGTTATAAAAATAGTTGGCGTTTGCAAAAAATTATGAGGATGGACTGAAAATATGTGATTTGGTTTCTTCCTTTTCCGGTCCGGGTCTAAAAAATACTCGAAAACATTGTATATTTATAAATAAGATTTATACACTTTATAAAATCTGTAAGCACATATGTAACTTGTAGATTAAATAAATAAATATAAATATTTGACGACGATCATAATATCGACACCGGCAATACTGATACTTGTGAGACGACAAAGTACAATTTGGCGCTTTCAACCGAACTCAAACCGAAGCTGGAGCTGGCGCACTTATCAAATACGCCACAAAGGCCATAGAAACAATATATTTTTTTTATATAGGATTGCCACATTGACAGGTGTCGTCTTCTGACCAATATATCAGACAATTAGAACTATTCAGTGATATGACTTTCAGTGTCTGTTCTTGCTGTTATTCTTGTGTTTGCATTGTTTGTTCTGTACATACTATGTACTATCGAGGGAAGGATTTCTACATGTTTTGAAACTGAAGGGGTTATTGCAATAACATGATAAGCCACAAAAGCAAAATGTTGAGAAAATGAGTTACAAAGATTTAAATAAATGTACAAAATAGTTACCCTATTTTGTAAACATTCGAACTACTAACTGTTTTCAATAAATGCTGTGTTGATAACTTAGCAAATTGTATTGTTAGTTCCAGTATTCCAGTGTGAGTGGAATGCAACTAAAATCTCAATTTTTCAGACAATATGGCTTATCAGGTTATTGCAATAAGCCCCTCATTTATATTATGAATTCTCATAGTACACCAGAAAAGCGCTGACAGCATTTTTGTAGCACATCCAATACTCTGTAATTATCATCAACCCCAAACATCTTTTAGAAGGAGTAGTGAAAGAGAACCGACCAGGGGATATGTATTTGTGCAAAAACATCAGAACGATCATGAACTGATAAAATTTAACTATTTCCTGGTAAAAGAATAGATCAATTATTTTGCTTGTTTTCAAATTAAGCGTAGTTGTTTTCTTTTGCTTTTTTTTTGAAATTATAGATTGCTTTGACCAATTCTTATACTACACTCGTAAAATTGTTTTACTTAAAAAGAAATGCAGAGTATCCTGATCCAAGTATAGTTGCCACAATGTAGTAGGTAATGATTTCAGCTCTTAGTTCGAGTCCAGATATGACTCCTTTCATATTCTCGGAACCACCTCCCTCGAAAAAAATACTTTTGAACATCAGTTGGTCATTATTTTATTAAATTTTATAAACATTTGAAAAATATATTAAGTATAAATTTGTTATACTTAAATCGTTATTAAATCACCCCATCTTAACCCGAATATAAGAAAACGTATCTTTCCATACTACCGCAAATAACTGCTCTTAACTTTCTATAATAATAACTTTAAACTATAAATTAACTTTCTAACACCAATCAGGTACCAATCAGAGTAAATGTATTTGCCTCGGGTAAGGGTATGCTCAATCCCTCCGCTTTTTCCAAAACTGTGTCTCTTTAATTAATTTCTTTTATGAATTATTCAAGCTCTCTACTAAATCTTCACCCTACGTGACATAAAATATTAATTAATTAATGACCTGCATTAGTTAATTAAAATAAAGAAACGAAAAAGGACACAAAAAAATACCGAACAGGAAAATGCAACTACCTGGTTACCACTTTTTAAATGGCTCAACCGTAGAAATCCTTATCCGACTAAATAGTATGCTAAAGAAATATCGTTCTGCCTTTCTGGTGCGAAACAGGACACTTACCTCAGAAACTTGCAATCAGAGGCGATTTATCCCAGCACGAGTACTAAGAGAAATTAAAAAAAAGGTCACGCTAAAAAATTTTACATGCAAATAGTCGCACTGTTATTGACTTCAACTATGTGAAAAAATGCAGACGTAATATTTCAAAAGAATTACAGGATCTGCAACACAACACAGCTGCATAGCAAAATGGTCAGTGGAGTCAGATTTACTAATGGAACGTGAGGATGGCCAGAGGAAGTGTGATTCCTGTTTCGCTTTAGTCACTACTCGTGTGTCCACATGCACATACCTCTTTTTCTCCTCTTGCCATTAGACACATGACACATTCTCCTAATGGCTTTCATTCAGACAAAGTGAAGAAAACAGTGTTGGAAAATACAGTGAAAGGACAGATGGCATACATATTTTTTTTGGATTTTTTCAGAAAGTCTCTTTAGTACTCCTGCGCTGACCTGATAAGTAAAAGCAGAATTTGACATGTTTGATTTGTGATTTAGGTGAAAGATACACAGCATCCTCAGACATGGACATCGATTAAATTCCAACAGATATTCGGTAGTGGTATGTGGTAGGGATTTTCTTCGAATAGACCTATAATTTTTCTTGTGCCAAACAGGGTTGCTTAATGTCACACTTTTTGGTTTTTATACACTATACCGTATAAAAGCGTATAAAAATGTATAAAATGTATAAAAGTGTATAAAAGTGTATAAAATTGTATAAAAGTGTAAATAAATATGTCAAAGTATATAAAAGTGAAAAAAAGTATCTAAACGTGTATACAGTTTTACAAGTATCTATAATAATAAGTGTCTATTCTGTATGCATTTCGTTGACTTTTATACATTTTTTTCAGTTTAATACCTCTTCCTTGCTTTCATACACTTTTATACACCAGCAATATTTTTCAGATGTATAATACACACTTTTATACGGGTAAAAATGCGTGTATAATACACCGAGTATTATACGTCTACAACCCTGGTGCCAAATGAAGTTAGTTTCTGGGAAGTCGAAGGTTTTAGGGATAGGTGATTTGAATTGAAATTATTCTCTGTAATGGATGTGGGAGTGGATGTTTTCGTGTATTAATTAAATTTCATGAGTGAATACGATAGGACTTCGGACGTTTTCTTAGATTTGCAATGGAACATCAAAGACTAACATAAAGACGGATCTTGATGTGGAACTAAATGGAATGATATTTTGTGACTTAATTTTTTTGAGAGGTTAGATTTTTGTTTATATTAAATAACACTGATAACTTTTGAGATGAGATAAGTAAGAAATAGATAGCTTAAGAGAGTAATTTGAACGTTATGCTTTAATATATTTAAAGAGCTGTGTGAATTTTTAATAAATCACTTTTATTTCAAGATGACAACCAGTCGATATTTGTGGAGGTGGAGGAGACCTACACTGTGCATATCTTTCATTTACTATATAAGCTGGCGATCGCTAATCGGCTTGAAGTCGATGGCCTTCGACCTTAGCCGCTTTCCCACGACGAATCCGCATTCCGACCTTTTGTGACAGCTGTAATAAATTTCACAATCAATCTAAATACTCTATATAGTTCATCACGTGAATTTTCGAAATACTTCGAGTAAGGGTTTACATGCAAAGAATTGCTGAAAAATTAATTGATCCATTATCTTAGCTAATGGTATTTTACTATTTCTTTGCAGGCAACCAAACGTTCTTCTTTTTTTTGAGTCTCGCATATGCTTAGCCATATTTTGCCGATTAACTACTATTTCAAGCCGCAGTGAATACAAACCGTTAAAGAGGTGTGTACAAGACATGATAGACGTGGTTCACACGGGTAAACAGAATGGAGAGTGAATAGGTCCATAGGTTCTACTGGTGGTTGCAGCCTCATCAAACGTCCCACCTGTTGTCAGCTTAATCAGCTAACTGTTGGTCCCTTTCGGCCAACTTATATTTAGGTTAGGACATAAGATTAGGGTAAATTTAAGAAAGAAAAATTTTAAAATCCAAAAAAAATACAAAAAATCGTAAAAACAAAAAAAAAAAAATAAAATAAAAAACCCAAAATAATATTAGATAAGTTAGTTAAGGTCAGTTTAGGTCAGTTAAAGTTAGATAAGCTAGTTTAAAGTTAGATTAATAATAATAATAATGGCGGCGCTACAGTCCGAGGTGGACCTGGGCCTAGCTTCTCAGCAACCACTCGTGTTGTGCGTGCTATTGTTCCTTCACGAGTGGAGGGGACCTACAGTTTAATGCCAACTTCGAACGGCGAGATTGCGAGGCTCTTTCTAGACAGTTATACTCTTTGAGCATTGTCAGTGACTCGAGAGAGGTGGAGCCGTGAAAAAAATGTCAGGTGTTTTTTCTAGAATCGAACCGACAACATTAAGCGTAGGTGTCGACGCACCTACCCACTACGCCACGGCGCCCACAAAAAAGTTAGATTAAGAATATAAATAAAAAAATTTTATTAAAATATATATGTAAAAACCACAAAAGAAGCCGAAAGGCAAAATAAATACTACCTTTTACAAGAAAACGAAAACTGGAATGACTAAAACCAATAAGTTTGTCCGGTACAACACAATATCTGGGAGTAATCTTGGACAGCAAACTTATCTGGAAGAGACACACAGAAGAGATAACCAGGAAAGCAACGCGTGCTCTAATGATCTGTCGGAGCTTGGCGAGCAAATCCTGGGGATGCAGTCCAAACATCCTAAGATTGATATATATAGCTTTAGCTACCTATAGACCTAAAATCACCTACAATAGCAATAGCATGGACTAAGAAAACCAATGAGAACAACATTAGGGAAACCTTCAACAGAGTTCAAAGGTTGGTATGCCTTTGTATTACTGGGGCCATGAGGACTTGCCCAACTGTGGCCATGGAGGTGCTATTGGAGCTGACTCCCCTTTATGTAGTGGTTGCAGAATGTGCAAACAAAACGATCATGGGAATGGCAAAAGAAGACAAGTGCATTACAATCGAGTCAAAAAGCTAGTAACTCCAGGCCATTCCGAAGGACGACGTGATCAGGAAATTTGATTTTCAAAAGAAATTCACCATTAAGCTCAGCACCAAAGAGAACTGGAGAAACGAATCCATAGTTCACAGACTGAACAGCAATACGGTAAAATTGTATACAGACGGATCAAGAACTGTTTAAGGAACTGGGGCAGGGGTCTTTGGACCCGGGGCAAAATATTTAGAAATTGATGCCATAGATAGATGCGTCCAAATCAATCTCGACAGGAACTATACCAACCGCAATCAGATAGTCAAGCTGCTATAATGGAACTAGACTCCTACTTCATCAATTCTGAACTCGTACGGAAATGCCTACAGAAGTTTAAAGAACTGAGTAGTAGAAACAGAGTGAAACTCTGCTGGATAATGTAATATGTAATACCTGGTAATATGTAATAGGGATAGAAGGCAATGAAATGTCCGACTTCCTGGCAAGAAAAGGAGCATCATAACCCTTCATAGGTATTGAGCCAATCTGCGCAGTAAGAGATGATGGACTCTCCAGAATTTGTGGAGAATTTAATGATATTCCAGAACATACACTGGGATTTTGTGAGGCACTAAAAAGAAAAACAAAAAGATATCTGGGCAAGTACCTACTATTAGAAGAAGAAATGCAATCACTAGAACATCTTTTATTCTCAGATTCCGGAAGGAAACTGGGTTAGAGAATACTCTAGAACAGATTTCTTCACCTATGCGCAATAGGAGTTCATTACCCTCAACACAACTCTGAAAGAACTGTATTTGAAGGGAACTCGTAATACTACTAAGGTATTAAAAAGGGCACAATAGATCTTAAAGGTCGCGGTGCAATATACCCTCATCAAATAATAATAATAATATAAAATTTCACATTAGACGAGTCTTGTGCACAGATAGGAATACTGACGAGAGACAACAATTGCCAAGTTTTAAACAATAACATTTTCTTTGTAATAACTCCATGTCAAAATTGTTAATTTTATTTCAATGTTAACAACCGCCGAATATTGATTTGTAGAAAAAGAAACCAGATAACCCCAAATGGGACGGTTTGTGGTATGCCCTATTCATTTCATAAAATCAAAGCAGTTTTTTTGAAATTCAAAAGAAGAAAACCCTTGATCTTTTCTTCCACCCAGTAAAATAATCAAAAAACAAAAAAAAAACGATTCACATAAAGAGAATTCCAATCAGCAATAACAATAAGAAGATGAATTGTTTTAGCTTTCTGTGCCTCCGGGCTTAGTTAGGGATGTTTGTAAATTTTTAGCCAGGATATCCGGGACAATGGCAAGGCATCAATGTAGCAAATTCAAGTCAAAGGAAGTGGCTAGTCCCGGATTCTTTATTTCAAAGAAGATGATTGGCATGTTTTTGGTAATAGAAATTTAACCAAATTGTGACCGGGATAACCATAGAATGGCATGATCGAATTATCCGATTTTTCGATGATTCGCTTAATGCGAATCAATGAAGAATAAAAGGAAAAGTTATCTGAGCATCCTTCAATAGTCTGTAGAACGCACTAATTAAAGATGTGTTTTGATATACGTTTTTTCGTTTTTCCTCTTCGTTTCAGTTGCGAATTTATTTAAAGCGTTTTATGTATGTATGGTTGGCAAGTGTTGTACAAGATTATTAACCCCGATTGTTGATTGATTTTCTGAGAATACTTGTGTTGCGAACTGTTTCACAAGTCATTAACTGCGTACAATTGGAATTTGAAATCTCTGTTCTGTATGTTAGAAGTGTATTGAATTGCAGCCAAATGGCGCTTAGATTTTTGCTTCCATTTCAGTATTTCAGACCACAAATCATATGAAACTACACAATTTGTCATATTCTCAACGCAACATTTCAATTAAAAAAAAGTATGCACTATTTGATTGCTGCAATAAAGACTTCAGCATTAAACAAGCAAAATTATTCATGCTATTTTTTTATTCATGTATTGTCGCTGAATTGTTTTTGATAGAATATAAAAATTCGAAATCCAACCATAGAGTGTCGTCCCATGACATACAATGCAGTATTGCGCACACATATTTAGTGGGTTGAGGTTACCCTGACCTACCCTTCTCTGGAGGCACGTAAATTTCACAGATTTTCTTGTCGACCTTGATATTTGCACAAATTCATTAAAATCTGGTTTGTTACGTGATTGTATGTATGTGTGTTTGTATGAAGGACCCCACTATACACAGTCATGAATGAAGCGCATGAATGTGGGCTGGTGTAATGCTGGAGGTCATGATATTGCATCTGAGGAACTGAAGTCGTTGCCACCCAGTAGCTGTTTGCCCTCGATTAATATTCATGAAATTGTATCCTTCCTGCTATTAGAGCACTGTGAGCCAGCAGACGTCTATAAAGCAGAACATGGGGTATCTCTCCGAAATTACACATTGGTTGTACACAATGATGGCGAGACCCATAATCACATACGCGGCCATCGTCTGGTGACCTAAACTACTTTAGCAGACAACGGTGAATAAATTGCAAAAACTACAGAGGGTTGCGCACTTACCCCTCAACAGCTCTAGAAGCTATCGTTGGGCTAACACCCATACCCTTCTTGTTAGGATGATAGCTACCAAGTATGCCATAAAACTCGGCTAGTATATAAATTCAAACCAAGCGACCTAGTAGGTCACCTTAGGTTATTCAACTCAATCCCTAAAAGAGACATGTTCTGTACAATGCCTGACAGGGAGCATTGTTTCGGCAGGTTATTTGACGTTGACGTTGAATAAGCGGACCATGAAGACGGGTCCAATGGTGTTCCAACACTAGACCCCAGAGTACAAAGACGAATGGAAAAAAAATTCTGGAACTAGAATCTTTAGACCCAACAATAGGAAATAATTATATAAATAAAAATAATTACTTGGTTTAAAATTTTATCAAATTCTTTACTAAAGTCAGTTGCAATAACATCGACTTCTTTCCCATCTTCAATTGCACACAGTGGGTGAGAGACAAACTCTGTAAGATTCGTAGTTATCGGACTACCTTTAAGGGAGCCATTTTGGGGAGGAAAAAATAAGGATTTTCCATGAGAAAAACATTGAATCATGACAATGCTTTCAATGTTTAGGTATGCAAGATAGTTTGGCGATGGGACCTAATTTTGATATCTGTAACTCATGTATAAGTTAAGATCATTAAAACTAAAGCTAAACTACAATTTCCGTATGAGTATTCCAAATGATGGGCGTCGTGCTATAGTAGGTAAGTGCGTCGACTCCTACGCTCGAAGTAGGTACGATTCCCGTAAAAACACTTTTTATATCTTCACAGCTCTACCTACATATTTCGAGTCACTTACAATGCTCAAAGAGTATAACTGTCTAGAAAAACCTTCTCAAACTCGCCGTTCGGAGTCGACATTAAACTGTAGGTCCCCTCCACTCGTGAGGGAAGAATAGGACGCACAACACGAGTGGTTGCTGAGAAGCTAGGCCCAGGTCCACCACGGACTGTAGCGCCGCCATTATTATTATTCTAAATGACAGATACGTAAAGTTCCAGGTGACACACAAATATTTTTTAAATCATACCTATGTATATGTATTACACCTCATTCAAAATGTAGCTTCCAAAAAAAATTAAGTGAAGACAAAAAGGGGAATAATTTGCGCTAATTAAATTCAGGCACCATCGAACGAAAAATAGGAAGATGTCCTCATTTGGAAAAGTGGGCATTTATGTGATCAATAATTTATCATTTGCGAAGTAAACAGAAGCTACTGGTTGATACTAATCAAGAACGGGGAATAATTGTGCAATGTTTCGGACTGCAACCACAGTCGGCAGGTAGGCTCAATGATGAGGCCTACCCTACCTAAGCCGTGAAGGCGCTGGACTGCTGTATCACCTAATTCTTGAAATCAAGGTTCTATCTCCATAGCAAGAAGTGTGAAAAACTCTAATCTACTGTATTAGATAATGGAACGGAAATTTGTGTCACCAGAAAATAACTTCAAGTCACTAAACCTTCAAGACTAGAAATTTTAGAATTGGAAAAAATTAATAAATTTGAATTTGAATTGCAAATGAAAGCCAAGCCAAAGTAAATCAATAAGAAATCCTCCTGTCATACAAATGAGTCTCCTCCGATTCACTGGAATTTATTTACATAATGTTTACTATACATATACAAAAAAATGAAGATGTTTAATTTCCCTCTCATTGCACTCTCACTTTTTTATTTCACACTACTTTATCCTTATTCCAATTTATTAGACTTCAATTCGCATAATATCGTTTCTATCTATTACATCAAGCAAAAGAAAATAAAGATGTGTTATTCTGAAAACACCTTGAGCCACTCCTTTTGTTGTCATATTTTACGGATCGGTACTCCGGTCTTCGTTGCTTCATCATTTCTCTGGCTGTGAAATACATTTACCTTGGAAAATTTATTTACTTTTACTTAAAGTACTTCGTAGCCAAGGACTTTGTTTCTTTTTCTTGTTGCTCATATTTAGAGCCATTAGCAGAAAATTTATGAGTATACTAGGGCGTGTTCTTTGGTGTCCCAATGTGCTTAAGTGAAGTGAAAAAAAAACAAAGTTCTGATCTTACGAGCACACCACAGTTGCAATTTATTGCTAAAATATTGGATTTCTTTAATTTTGAAATTTATTACAAATGCTACAAAAGTTTTTAGAATGGTACATTCATTCGGTACTTAAGTAATTTTTACGATAATTGGGATTTTAATATGTGGAAGGTAAATTCTATGTTGATTCAATGGGTGAGTTACATCAGTGCATACTGCTAGAGAAGGGTCATAGATAATGCCAACGATTTGGATGAGGTTGAGTTTGAGCTTTACTGAAAATGAAAGGGGTGAAGACAATCATGAAAAGAGTCCTTAAAGGAAATTGGGCTTAACCTACTTAGATAAACATTCAGTTTTACGAAGGATTCGTAGTTGAAAACGCAACCCAACCTAAGAAATTCCAAAATGATAAAAATAGGTCTCCTACAAACATTTGAGAAGACCTTTTGACATTGCTTCCAAAGTGGTAAGAGGACCAAAAAAGCTGAGAAGACCTTCGACCACTTTCAAGGAAATATCGGCTAGAATGATGGCTGGTATGGTACGGAAAGTTAGCTGGCAAAGAGTCCTATTAATCCTTGACTATAATGTACTACAAATTAACTTCGACCATAGTAAAGTCACCTGCGAAAACCTGACCGCAATCCAAGAAAAAAAAACTAGGCAAGTGCGAGTTGTACTCGCGCTGGAAAGGTTCTGTCGCAAAAATATTTTTTGATGGAAGCATTTCTGAATATCAGGCAAAGAATTCAAACTATTTCAGTTGAATTTTCTTCTAACTTCAACTTAAATCAACTACTACACCTATACATTCAAACAAACAAACATGCATACAAGTTAACGTATTTTCACATCAGCAATACATTCAGTCGATCCAGTTCATTTCCCAACACAAGAAACTGCAAACGCATCTGTTTGACGAATGTAAACCAACACATTCGCGCATTGCACTGTCGCTTCGTCAATAATCGCTGCATCAACACCTGCCGTTCATTACCTCCACCGCGTGGAGTAATGCAATTCGATAATTAGATCAGAATAAGTTAGCTTAGGTTAAGTGTTAATTGTAAACAGATTGTGAAGTTAGTCTTCAATAAAGATTGAAAAAGAAAACACTTAATTTACATTCATATACCTATGTGTATCTCTATCCAAACTGCGTTAAATAGAAAATATCTTTCATCAAACCCTGCTGTAAATTGCTGTTGGGCATTTAGGGGTTGAAATTAAATGAATGTGAGAGATAACACTCATCATCGCTTCGAATGGTCGATCACAGCACGGAATTTATGTGCGAAAATGATAATCTTTAAGTTTTAAATCTTTGTTATTTCAATATTTTCACATAAATCGATTGATAGTTATAATTTCTTAATGCTTACTCTGGTCTTCGAAACTGCGTTTTCAGATTTTCAAAATTCGCATATCGATGATTGATTGTTTTTGGCCAATATCTTGAAAACTATTAGGGCCACAATGCTCGAAATAGTTATAAATGAAAATATTTATTGAAGCCACATTTCCGTGATTTTTTTTTTTTAATTTTTGAGCAATTTGTTTTAGAAATGGGGGGAGGAGATGCATTTAAACCGATTTTGGTGTTCCATATTTTTCAAATGGAACTTTGGATCAAAAAGTGTTGAAACAAACTCCTCTTGTTTCAAAATCCATGACAACTTCACCTATACGAGAGCCGCTTTTTGTATTTGAGTAAAAGGAAAATGATTTCTAGGCCTGAAGTACCTAATTCCAAAATTGCATGCCGATATCTTTATAAACGTCGGAGATAACAAAGTATGACCTACAGACGGACGGACACACCGAAATTATAAAGGTTCCGTTTTTGTAGACGGAACCTTAAAAATAGGGTGATGAGGTTTGGGTAAGTAGCTACAATGCCCTGTGTAGCAACAGTAAGGGTAGGTTTCATCTTAAAACCCATCTTAGCTAGAAACAGGGTTATCTAAAGAAATGAAAATAAATGAACAGCAGACAATAAGCCTCCAAAAATGTTTAAACATATTGAAAAGAATGAAATGGTGATGGGATGATTTTTGCAGTGGATTTATCAATTTCACAGGGTTATAAACATCCAAGATCCACAAGTACAACATTTTATTATATCGTTTTAGTGAATAGTGATGTCCTTATTTTCTGAAAAAAGAACCGAAAAGATCCATTTGCGGTGAACAATTTGCAAATCACTTGCAAACGATTGCCTTCTCTAAGTCAATTTCAACAATTGTACATACATGGTACCAGTTTATTTGAAATAAGAGCTTTTCATTACATAAGAATATAGATTGTTCGATAGTTTCGGTGGTATTTTATAGAATAAAATTCGCACTACAATTTACAGTACTTTGTATATACAATAGTATATTGACTGGTCGTTCCATAATTAACAATAACTATCTCACTATCTCAATTTTTGCATTCGGTCTTAAGTTATCAAGTCTATCTTTATCCCCGACACGGAGACAGCATCTACTTCGCCAATTTCCTTGAGTCCCTCACGGGACTTTTCTTGCATTCCTACGTGTTATTTAATAAGTTAGAGCCTTATTTGCTATATAATAACGATTATAAAAAAAATATTTCCTATTATCCAATACCTCAATTGACAAAGGTTAAAGCAGTGACATGGGTACTTCATATAATATAATAATATAATAATGGCGGCGCTACAGTGCGAGGTGGACCTGGGCCTAGCTTCTCAGCAACCACTCGTGTTGTGCGTGCTATTGGTGTCTCACGAATAGAGGGGACCTACATTTTAATGCCGACTCCGAACGGCGAGATTAAGAAGCTTTTTCTAGACAGTTATACTCTTTGAGCATTGTCAATGACTCGAAAGAAATGGAGCCGTGAACAATTTTTTTTTTTTGAAAAATTGTTTGTCTGATCTATTAATCTAGACTAGACTGTGAAAGTCTAATGCGCATGGGTCGACGCAGGAACCCACACGGCCATGGAATGCCGCATTCTCATGACGTGATTTTACATAACGGTAATGACCTGTGACCGGTGTTCTAACCAAGTTCGCGAGTAAACTAGTATCGCAAAAAGTTTCTTGGTTATTGCCCTATAAGCTACCTCATTGCCGGTAATGTCACTGTATCCAGAGATGCAGTACAGATGCTGTGAGCCAAGAGTATTAAATTCACCGCGATAACTTTAACTACTTTTCAGTTACCGAAATTGCCTGACTTTAAATAAGAATAGTAACAATAGCTCGCGGCATTACAAACATTAATATTTTTCGGTCTATTAATCACCGGTTCACAGGATAGCTTTTGGGTTTGGACTGCCAAAAATTCTTGAACATACTCGTAAGTACAAAGCACACGGAGTTCTTTTTTATGCATTCTCTGACATTGATCTTTCAAAACTGTTTCTTCTCAAGGATAATACTCCCTATAACGGAGAGTCTGAATTGTGGAATGAAACTTTTGCTGGTCTTCTGGAGGATAATGGGTATAACACAATCGGTCCGTTTGGAACCGTGAGTTCCGTGGCCGTAGTCGGACAGCTCCTATTTATTTCCGGAACAAATCCCAGTTGGTATTTTTAAAATTTTACTTTGAGTGATTCACTGAAAGGGAAAATCATGCCTGATTTTTATGACGAAAGTTGGATTTTACCAGTTGGATTTGGAGGTTATTCAGAATTATGAAATCATAATAAAATATCTTCGTTCTTGAAATCATAGGTGGCGAGGGCTCGACTTTTTTTTCTTCACTTCTACAAATCTTGATTTCAATTCGGATGGTTGGTCTGTAACTCATCGTATGGCATGTGTCTGGCTGCAATTTTCATGAAGTATATGTAATCGAAATGGAAGGACGCACAACATCGCTGACTTAGCCAAAGCAGTAGCTATAATTTCAAGGTACTCAGAGATTCTTCTACCTCGCTGAGCAGTACGAACAACAATAGTACCAAGACAAAACACAAAATAACTCTTACCAACCGCTGATGCCTGGACTCGAAAGTCTTATTTCCGCTCTAAGGAAAGTCTTCTTAAGAGAAGAGTTCTTTTGTCCTATTTGCGTTGAAGGCGATTGTAGGAATGTAGGATTTAAACATGAATTATATGGTCATTAAAGCGACTAGAGCCTAGTCTAACATTTACGGATCCAACGCCTAACATGATTAGGCCATGTAGAGCGTATGGCCAACTTAGCACCGCCACAGATGACGCCCACGTTTAAGGTGTCGCCCACAAGTGGCAAGCGAAAGATCGTGAAAGATCTCGAGGGACACTTTGAAAAGTATGATATTTAGGCTTTTAGGGTGAACTACCGTCTACTGCTCCGTAATCATTTTCAATGTCCTAATGGACACTAATACCTCACGTCAACCACATACCTACTTCACTTTAACATGAACAAGCTTTTAGTATTACTTTTGCTTCTGCTAACTTTCTTTCAATCTGCTTGAACGACAACCCTGGTACATTAAACTCTTTGCAATCTTTATTTTTACTATGTCGACATTAAATTGCTTGCATTCAGAAGCAATGCAACATACTCATCCTTCACTCGAATCATTCAATTATGTATAGATGAATAGCATACAAAAAATGTAGTTAGACCCGCTACTACTCCATAAAGGACAGTCAACTCAACTATACCTCAATAGAATCTAACGCTTTCTTAGAACTCATAGCTCAAAGGGAGGACCAAAAATCAACAAAACCATTTGAATTTTACTTGTGGCAATTTTTGGGAGTGTGTATGTAAAAAATATAAAAGAAAGTACCCTTTTCAACTTGGTTTTATGAAATGCACTCATGCAGGAAGTCGAAAAGACAATCCTGGCTTTGCTGGTACTTTAGTCGTCTTTGATAGTTGGCAAATATACATTAAATATTCTCTCTTCGCATTTGGCCCGGTTCTGCAACGAAATATTCATGAAACGTTTAGGTGGGACCGTCTTTCTTCGTATGCATCGAAGGACAGAGCAGACGTTGCATCAAGATGGTGCTGTGTGGATAATGCGTTTAAAAATTGTGCATCGAGAGAAACAGAATAAACATTTGTATCGGAGAACTCCCAAAAGGATAACCGGAAACCCTAAATTCTTCGTATAAATTTACATCACATCCCTAAATAAGATAAGATACTACCGGTACTAAAGGCTGCAGCTGCAGGCTGGAGCATATGAAACTTGTGTAAATGATTTACCTTCTTGTTTACTTATTCATATTGGATGCGCATATGTTGAAACTGTCTGGGTCATCGTAGCAAATGGATATTCACAGTTGGGGCTTACCGCGTTTAAATTCACCAAGAGAATGTCTATTCTATAACTATGTCAGTAAGTTTGCTGTATGAATTCCGAGAAATGTAGTAAAAACCTATGTTATTTTGAATTGAGGAAAAAAACCATGCTATATATCATATTGCCGCTGTGTCTGCAATCTTATCCTAAATTTCTATTTCGATTAAAAATAGTTAAATATCTGGAAATGTCAATAAACTCTGGCTCATATACAGCCTTGGCCAAATATATTAGGCACCCTTTAAGATTCGTTATAACTTCAAAAGCAAAAAATTAATGAAATGAGAAGGAGGAGAGGAAAAAATAAAAATCGTTTACAACCTCAGATAGTGTCGCTGAAAAACATAAAATTCAAACTAATTACTTCCGATGAATGATTTAGCAGCAAAGACAATAAGATAAGGGTGCCTTATACATTTGGTCAAGGCTGTACGACTTTTTTTCACTATTGCAGTAATTCTTGGAATATTTTGTGAAATTTTTTTGTTGCATTGATATTTATCTATGTCTAGCATACAAAAGATGATTCTGTAGATGTCATTGCGTGTACTTCTTTTTTGATGTTTTCTTATGTGTTTTAATCGAAACAGAAACATGTTCATAATTCTCATTTTTCCGGTTGTTTTTGTGTCAACATATTTTCAAGAGAAAAGTTTTGAGATCACATATCTTTGGTCTCGTTCGTGTTGATGGGATGAGAAAACTCAATAGCGACATGAGTGTAGCAGAGTGTAGAGACATGAGTAGAAAATCTTAAAATATATATAAAATTCGGAAATCATTTGCCGTCATCCATCACCAATTCATAACATAAAACTCTCTATCTAAGTTTTCTAGAAGACAGTAGCTGACTAAAATTCTCCATAGAAATCCGGGGGGGAGGGGAATTCTGTCATATTTAAGCCCAGTATGGCGTTAAATTCGCTCGAATAGCATTGCATCGCTTAAAATCTATTTATACCACGCAAATGGGTAGCTCACTTAATACGGTGCATTTGCAATCCACGTTCATATACAATAAAGAAAAAATAATTTGTAATTCCAGAACTTAATAAAAAAAATGTCACTATAGGGAGCATTAAACCATTAAACTCATTAATTTGAGTTCGATTCTTACTGCTGCTATTGTATTTTTTAAAGGAAGAGCAGTTATGTTTACTTTTCAGTGTCAAACACTAACTCGTACACAATTAACAATATCACAGATACATTTCATAAAAACTATAATTCAGGTCAAAGTGAATAAAGTTTCACTGCGACTTGGATTAATTATTTCAGTCGATGGCATTGTACAACATTCCATAACATTTCATTTGAATAATGAATTTATAATATTCAGAAGTTAAACGTAATCAGGTGTTCATAGTTAACTTTTTTAATTTTACCAACAAAAACGTTAATTGACATATCGAACTCCTGTAATACAAAAATAAACTCTTAACATATACCTCGCAATACCATATTACTATTTCTGTTTGATATCAGTTAATTACAAAGCGTGCATATTTAATTTGAATGCATAACTCAATTAGGCATACACCGAATAGTAACAAAACAATTAATTTAATAGAAACAACGCAAAAAGTAGCGTTGTAAATTGAAACAAAAAAATAATCATATCAGGGCAATTTACTCGTTCTTGTTTAAACTTATTTTATGTAACAAAAGCCCACATCTTATTGAAATGAAAACGTTAATAGTCATAATAGTTATATACATATATATATATATAATATCTATATACATATATAGAGGTTATGGATCTCATCTCATCTCATCTTTAGTGACCCGCATGTTCCAATAAAGAGGTCACGGGGGAAATGCATCGCCAGACCACTTGATCCTCCGCCATCGACTCTAACTCATCAGGATCTATGCCCAAGCGCAACCAGGCGAGTTTTTGGACTTGGTCCAACCATCTCGTCCTGGGTCTGTCAAGCGGTCGCCTGATGAAATTGTATTCAAGGCACTCCTCGGAAGTCGTGATGATGGGTACCTTCGTGCCACGTGACCAAACCATTGAAGTACTGCCCTTTCCGTTCGAAGAAGCAGCTGCCCAACATTGAGTTCCTCGCTCACTGCCGTGTTTCTCACCCTATCCCGGCGAGTGATTCCCACAACAGCATGAAGAAATCTCATCTCGGCAGCTTGTAATCACGATCTTATTCTTTCGGTCATTACCCAAATTTCATGACCATAGGTGAGAGTTGGAACAAATACGGCCTAAAAAACCGCTAACTTGGATTTAACACCAAGCTCGGCCTTCCTGATTACAGCTGTTTCAAAATTGACCCAGCTTGGCCAATCCTACAGGAAAGCTCAGTATTATTCCTCCCGTCACTCGTGAAGAAAACCCCTAGATACTTGAACTTCTCCACCTGTTTCAATGGGACTCCACTAACATGTAGAGTGCGTTCTGAAAATAAAAATAACCTCTGATTTGTCCACGTTAACCTTCATCCCAGCATCAGCACATAGAGTCACAAGCCTATCTAGCGCGCGCTGGAGTTCCATCTGGGAGTATGTGAGGATGAGTCTGCAGTCATGTGCAGTAGATGACTTTCTCTCAACTCTCCTAATGTTAAATATTCCTCGCCTCGACTGCGCTGTAACATCCAGTCCATACGTATAATGAAAAGGAGAGGTGACAAGACGCACACTTGGCTAAGTCCAACGCCCACGGTTAAAGGTATTGATTTACTACCGTTAACCCAAACACAGCTGCAACAGTTTGTGTATAGAGAATGGCCCTCAACAAACAACCACCAATCCCATACAACTGCAGAACACCCCAGAGTTAATCTCAAGGAACTCGGTCGTATGCCTTTGCCAAATCTACAAAACAACTGTAGATCGGTTTGGCGTACTCCCAAGCCTTTTCGAGAACCATTCTTACATTAAAAAGCTGGTCGGTTGTACTTCTGCCGGGTCGAAAACCTCACTGTTCATCTCCCATCCTGGATTCGACCACAGCTCTAGAACGCGCCTCCAACACCTTAGCGTGGACTTTACCCGAGAGACTTAAAAGAGATATGCCCCTGTAGTTGGAGCACACTTTTTTGTACTCCTTTTTGAAAAGAGGGACAATCACACCAGTCTGCCAATCGCCAAGTATCGCACCGCATACCCCAACCCACCTTAACGACACGAGAGAGCCATAAAACTCCCTCTTTACCCATAGCCTTAAGCATTTCTGGGTGGATTTGCCAAGTTTTAGCGATTCTATCGCCAAAATGACTTCCTCCACCGTTGGACTATTTTGCGCCCTACTCAAGACTACTGGTCTGTCATCCACAGTGCCCTGTTCCGGATTGAGCAGCTCCGAAAAGTGCTCGCTCCATCTGCCCAAGATGTCCATTTGGAAAGTAATACACCATTTATGGATTTGACTCCTTCTATGATGTTGAATTTCCTTCCTTTGAGCCGGCGAATGGTTTGCCAGAACACATTTTTCGCAGATCTATGAACGACTTCCAACTTCTCGCCGAACTCCTTCCAATACTGTTCTTTAGCTGCTCGCACAGCCAATTTGCAAGTTCTTCGCGCCTCAGTGTACCGGTCATGAGACGAAGAGTTCCCCAAAAGAATCCAGTCTCTGTAGGTCTTCTTCTTCTCTCTGATGGCTTCTTGAACTCCGGGTGTTTTAAACACCGCAGTTCTTTTCTCATCACCAGCCGTCACACCAAGCCGCTTCACCCCACAAATATGGTTATGGATTTAAAGGTAAATTATTCTTACATCTATTTTACACCAGGCTCATAAGATCTATTCAAGACTATTATTCGGACATGCAATGATGTTATAGTCTTCTTTCTTCCTTTGTTGCAAAATATCAACTTATTTGTGAAATGTTTAGGGTTTCCCCTAGAACCCTACATATGTACATTGTGTTAAATATGCAGCTGCCGTTGAGTTGTGGTCAAGTGTATCGATTCCTAAGCTGAAGATCCATAGTTCAATCTCGAACACAAATAATTTCACTTTCACTGTACAACTCCTCTCTCAGTGAGTGTAATTCCCAAGGAAAGCTTCTCAAACTTCGCTTTTGCTAATCGATATAAGAACTGTGTGTCCACTCCACTTGTGAGAGAACAATAGGGAGAAAACACGATTGGTGTGCTGTAGTCATAAGTCCACCTATGCAACTCGAAGATGCAAGATTTGATCGCTTAACAAGTATGTGTTACACATTTTCCTCAGCTTGTCACCAGTGTTTGGAGTTTTTGTTACTGCTATGAAATATAGGGGATGGTTACATGGAAAATGGTCGGCTGGTGTTCCACACAGAAACCTTCGATCAATTTTGTTGAGTTTTGAATCAACACCATCGGTAGTTCGAGAACTATGAAATGATAATATTGTCTGAAATATTTTTGCTACTGTCACTTCAATGATCCAATTTTGTTTCAATACCCCGATGTTCTCCCTTAAGGTTACCATGTTTACAATTACAACTACGTTGGGAGGCTTTTGCGTACAGACTCAGCTCTTTTTGCTATCTATTAGCAGCTGTTTGAGATTCAACAAGACTTTCATACAGCAGATTGAAATGTTTTCATAGTGGTACAAATTCAGGCCAGCTTTTGTGGCTAGTAGAAATGTATGTCGACTCCTATTCGTATATATTATGGTTCAATTCGGGCAAATAATAAAAACAGAAAATTAATTCAAAAACTACAAAGCTCGACTGGGCGTTCCACTGCTTCCCTACTTGCATAATTTGTGAATTTATTCTTCTACGCTTTTGATTTCTTGTTAAACACTTGGGTAACAGATAAACTCAGAAAAAATGTATACTTATATTTTAAAGTAAAGAAAACTAAAATGAAAATATATTTAAAGGGAAAAGCTCACATGAAAACAAAATACATTTGGGAGGAGAAAAACGTTTTTTCTACCCACCTAGAGATCATTAGAAAGAATTTTTTTTAGTCGAAACGTTCTGCATTCCTGTTTTCTTCCTGTATGGAAATATTATTTGAAAAGAAGTGCGTGTGACGAAGGGCACCGAAGGTCCTTTTTGCCTACTCCTTCGTGAGCTTGAATGATTTATTACGACGTTTAACTTCGAAAATTACGTCAAGACTGTGGCCAATGATCCGTATTCATAAAACCTTTGCTGAAAGTGCTCCTCATGCAATATTTATGATGCGAGTATTTTTCAGGTTCGTCGCTCTCACATGGATGCCATAATCCAACAACAGATTGACGCGCAGCGCAATACTTAAAGCACTTAAACCCGAACCCTAACCCTTTTGAATCCACCCAGTCTCAAATATTTCTTCAAAGTTATTCAAAATACACTAGACGCCCTCAACCATCTGCTGTCCACGAAGGTACTGCATGTGTGCATGCTACTCGTACATGCAACGTTCCATCCGACCAAAGTATACCCACGTAGAACTCAAAGTATTCGATTAAATGTCGCCCACCTGATGTGAAACTGAACTTTGGAGCCGTACTGCATTGAGATAAAATTTGTCTGGGTGCAACGACGAAAACGGAATCAATTCAATCGATTATTTATATTTGTATGAAGTCATTTTGTTCAATAGCGACCTGAGTGCAGTAGCAATTGGAGTGAATATTACCACGATAATAATGTCACATGAATGACACAAACGATTTGAAGACATACACCGCCAAAAGCAGTGGGTTGGGATTGTGCGTGATTTAAAAATCTGTGTCAGATGACGAAACGGCGAATGAGGGAGAGGAACTCCTATAAATCTATACGATTACATTGATTCAATTTATATCATTGAGATAGTGTAGTAAGACTCTATCAATACTGAAAATTGGATATGCGAAAGGATACGATGCCACTTACTCAGAGTTGTGCAGGGATAAAGATGACTCTCTTGACTAAAAAGTGCTTGAAAGTGCTTTCAAAAAAAAATTGTTCGGAAACTTTTTCAAAAAAATTCCAGGTGTAGTTTCGAGTTTTTCCATTTCAGTTTTGTTTTGCTTTTGCACGCTATTCCTGTTTCAATAGTTTCTAGGATCCTTTCAATGTTATCAAATGGAGAAAATAAAGAAAAATATTATTTACGAAGTGGGTGATACCCCTACGTCCCAGTTACGCTGCCATACACGTTGAAGTAGCCACATGGGAAACAATTATATGCCATGCACACTAGTGTTAGTTTTGTTTCTTTTAATGGGAGGGTATTTTAAAAATTCCCCTGACATACAAGTGGAGTTCCTCAAATGACGTCTATACCAGATCCTTTTGAGAGATATATTGTTCAAAACCATATTTAGTTCACTATGAAAGGAGCGCATATCTGTGTCCTTCTGTGTGTGTATTTTATTTTTGCTCACAGAGGATCTAGAGTCCGTCTTATAGCATATTATCTCAGTGCATCATACACAAATATACATTAATATATATCAATCTTTATATATCTATAAGCATTTTAAGGATGCGAAGCTAGACTACCATGTTGCTTTGTTTTTTTGTCTCTCTTCCAAGATTCATCTTATTCAGGGAGACTCTGTGGATTTGTCTAAAGTTCCTCCTTGGACTCTTTTTTACGTATTAATGCCAGTGCCTTCTTGAGGGAGTCTCAGCTCATCGACTGAATTTCAATCCCATCATAGCCCAGGTATAACAGTAGGTCCCTACCACTCGTGGGAGAACAATAGCACGCACAACACGAGTGGCTGTGAGAAGTTAGGCCCCAGTTAATCTAGCACCATAGCGCCGCCATTAATATTATTATTATTATAATTATTATTATTTTTACATGACATTGACATGTACTGGCTTATTGGAAAATATTCCAAACTAAGTACTGAAAACAAATTGCTTATATACAAGCAAGTGCTAAAACCCGTCTGGACATATGGTATACAACTATGGGGTTGTACCAAAGAAAGTAATAAAAATATACTACAAACTTTTCAAAATAAAGTACTAAGAACCATCGTCAACGCACCGTGGTACATTCGGACCGACGATATCCACAGAGATCTCGAAATTGCATCAATCCAGGATGAAACTAAGAACATTGCTCGTAAGCATAAGCGTCGTCTGGAAGAGCACATAAACCCTGCTGTCCTTCCAATTCTTGACGAAAGTAATGTATTGCGCCGTCTACAAAGGACTAAACCCCTTGACCTGGCACGGTGAATTTATCCCGCGCTTAGTTGCGCTATTAGCCGGAACTCTCAGTGGAGAATCTCTTGTAAAACGCGTCAAAATCAAGAAAATAAAACTGCTGGATAAGTAGTATTAATATATTTTATTTTATTTGAAGGGAGGTGTTTTTACTGGGTAAAAATCCCTTTCGCTATGAGGGAACGGTCCCCATAGTGTCTTTTGAAGTTTTTCACATACCCTCGCTAAAAAAAAAAAAATTATTATTTTTAAAAGGATTACGAATTTAAAGTGGTGTACATTGTATGATTTCCACGTATTATGGCTTTATTAGTAAGAATAAACATTTCCATTAATTATGAAATATAAAGTCGCTCAAGTGGCATTCTGTCACCCAACTTTCCAACACGTTGTTGATGGTTTCGGGCTGTAGCTAAAGGATTGCTTGGATGATATTGGCCCTAAGTGTCAATTATTAACCTTTTCCGGATAGCTGACATAATATCGATCCTTCACGGTTCCCCACAAAAAAATGTCCCAGATACGGCAATTGTTTGTTAACGTAACCGCCGAAATGAAAATGCTCCTCGTCAAAAAGATGATTTTTCGGCCAAAATCGTTGTTCAATTCAAGCTACTCTAAGGCCCAAACTGCGAAGCGATAACGAAACGGGTGGTCGCGCGCCTTCGATTGATGAGCCAATTGGACCTTTTAACCGAATAATCCGAGATAGTGCGTGAAATGTTGAGCTGTTGAGATCGACGGCTAGTTGATGTTCGTGAATTGAGTCTCACACTCTTGGCCACAGCAACCACATTCTTATCTGTGCGCACCATACGACGACGTGGACCATGAGTGTTGTCCACTAACAGACTAGTCTCACGAACTTTTTGCACAAACTTGCGTTCAGCAGTCGCGGTGGGTGCTTCATTTCGGCCAAAGTTCTTTTCAAAAAACGCACTGTTTGGGCTACACAGCACTCACTTTGGAAATAAGTTTACAATATTTCCCAACGTTGTTCAAGCGTAAGGCGACTCATTTCGTTCCACGAATACTAACTTTCTGTCAAGATTTCGAGTAATAAAAATAACCTATGATCAAAAAAAACCCTAGATGGCCCACCCTGTACTTTAGTTTCTTCAGACATAAAATCTGCTGAAGATGAACTTCTTGCGGTCTTAAAAAGGGAAGCAAAGAAAGGTGGTTTGCGTCATAATGAGTTTGTTGCCATTGAAAAGAAAAAAAATGCACATTAAGCATAATAAACTAGAGCAAGCTTTCAAAATTTGTTAAACAAATTAATAAATAAATTTTCCAGTATGTTGAAAAAAATGAATGCATATATATCTGTAGCAAAACTATGTCATTTTGGTACATATTTATGAACAAAAGATCGTGTTGATTTATTTTTTTGTTTTTTTTTCATCATATGTAATAGAATTGTTTTCATGTACGTCATTTGCAAGTCATCTCCTGAGTTGAAAGATTCACTTCTCATTAAATATATAATATTATACGATTTACGCCAGCATAATATATTTCAAATACTCTAGTTTTTCTATATGTACAGTACATTTGATAAGGTCGTATACGGCAAAACTCGTTTATGAAAAACGGTTTGGAAGTGGCATTTGCATTAGCAGATAAAAAAATACTTCAGCTAAAAATGTGAGATTTAATATGATTGCTGATCATCAACCTGCAGCATATTTACTATGTAATGTAACATCCGCTTCGGTATGCAGAAAAAAGAAGGAATAGAAGGAATGTATGGAAAGATTTTATTTAATCACGGCGATTGAAGGAAAGGCGAATCAATCTGATCTTGAAGTTGATGAGGAGAAGAAGAAACATATGCTGTCGAGTAAAAATCAATCCATTCGCCCATCATCTAGGACAAAACGTAAAATTTTTCAGGTAGTTTAGAAGTCTGTCCACCTCGAGGCAAACGCTAACTATGCAAACGCCATCTTATTTAACCTTGATTATAGATGTCTTATTATATCAACCAAAACTGAGTTTCACTAAATCTGTCCTAATTCATTTTGTCCATTAACTTCGGCTTTTGCTCGTAGTCTGTTGCAGAGAGGGTGGTAGCTACTTTAGTACAATTTCTTTATCTGGTGTCGATCCCCTATTAAACCACACCCATATTAACGACTACATATGTATGTTTAAGCAATTTTAATTTTTTTTTAGTTTATTCTTAGTTTTACATCTTAACTATAAAAGGTATAGACGTCATAAATGTTAAATGTTGTCATGGACATCGGAATTTAGACATAACTGCCTATGAAATAATACTCGTATTTTTGCGAAAAATTAAAGCTAAGTTTTAAGGCAATAGTGTTTGTGCTGACTGCTAATCTAATCCTTTTCCAAGAAAGAAAGACTATTCTTGGATGTCAAGGTCCACTTTCAATGTAAGTTAATTATTTAGATAAGGGTACTTAGAGTTTTGAATTTGTGGTCATATTATAGTTTATTGAAAATTAGTTAAGAGTGTCGTGGAGGATTACAAAATTGGCTGACTAAAAATACCGTTGAGGTTACGCTATGGAAGTTGACGAATGGTTCATATTTTGGAGAACTAGCATATATAGAAAATGTTACTAAGGGAGCTTTATTTAAATATTTTCTGAAGAAAAGGAAGGAAACTTATCGAATGGTATTCAAGCAAAAACGAACGAAAAAGGATCATGGGAGATTGTTAGAACTTGCGAATTCTGTACGTATCCTTTTTGTCATAAGAAGACAATCTATAGTAACTTTTAGGTAAAAATATTTCATTGATTTATCAGCCATTTGTGATTGTAAACAACAATTTCTAGACCTCTTCTTCGGTTTTTCTGGAAGCGCGAAGATGTCAACACAAGGGAAAGTAGTTCAATTGAAAAAATTAGGGGTTCCCAGTTCCTCCAAGTTGCAATGATGAGGCATTTGGCGGGATAAAACAAAAATGTAAAATTCATAAATACGTATGTACTTTGTACTAGAAAAGCACAAAGTGGAAGACAAAATCATACACAGAGTGAACAGTGCAATCGAAAATGGTGGTATAAGTGGAAGTGCAAAGAGACTTAAAAAACCAATGTACGAAAATGTGGACAAAGCAGTTTTGGTATCGCTTAACATGAAAAGGAGGCAGAACTTTCCTACAACCGATACACTGTATAATGGTTAAAACCAAAATAAAAAATCCTCTCTTCAATCACATTCGTACCGAATTATCGAAGTTCGACTGTACTTCAAGTTATCTAATAATTTTTGCATAAGAAATTAGTATGTTGCTTCATATCTTTGTTCGAAATCTTATATACGAGTATGTTAATGAAAATATACGGATAAAGTTCGGAGGAAAGGAATGGATAAAATGCATAGTTCGGATCGGTACGGACCTTTTCCAAGTAATCGATTTGTGGCGAAGGCAATATAAAAACCAATTCTTACTAATTATGAAAACTTGCTTCAGGAAGTTGAAAGCGCAATGAACAAATTATAGGTGTAAGAAGGCACTTTTCGATCTCTACAATCACATTTACTGAATAAATATGCCTTTAAATGAAACAATAATAATGAACTACAACACAAACAAGGACTCCCAATTGCTTATGCACAGTCCGGGCAAATTTACATATGTATACGACTTTCAAGCAAAACATATTGTCCAACAGATTTAATCAGGATTTGTTAAAATGATGTCAAAAGTCGAAGCCTCTCACCCCTTGACCACGTTACAATTTTCCAAAAGAGCAGAATGAAATGCAATACTAAACTCCTTACTTGAGTTGGTTGGTTACTCGAAAATTCTACATGCAACCAAGTTCGACACGCCGAACCAGAAGTGGAGACAGAGTATTTTGTTCTAATTATGCTGTTGAAAGTTTCGGTTTCTGAGACAAGGATGTGCTGTAATTTTGATCATGGTTTATGAGATTCATCCTCTTCACTGTATGCAGGTGGTTGGCACAGATGTGGGTGGTGGAGAGTGGATGTGTGAAATTCCCTGAACTTTTCTCGGTTTTATGGGTGTGGAAAGGTAACCAGAATACACTATAATGTACGTACATAGCTTCTGTTTAATTTTATAATTGACTTTTATATGCACGTACATGTGTGAATTGTAATTATTATCTACGATTTTTAACAAGTTTATGGATAGTGTTTCGCTTGTTGTTTAAGCTTCTCTTATATATGACGTATATATGACGTTATATAAATTTGCATAATCCTCTAAGTCTTGTTTTAAGTATTTTTCCTTCGTTAGCGAATTTTTGTTGGTTGAAATGGGTTTGATTTACTGATGTGACCAGTAAGCAATTAAAAGGTCGTAGGCTGTGTTACAGAGTGTATGGAAATTAATTAGTAAGGACAGCTTCATCCACTACCTCACTAAAGCGTTTAAGGGTAGGAATGGAGCTCGGTTAAAGTGAAATTAAATCTTTCCACCGATGAATTGCCAGTTGAGCTCTTTGCAAAAGTGGTATAAAACTGAATGTTAAGAAGATACACAAAAGCGAATTTATGAATTTATCAATGGCAGTTTGGAAATGTTTTTCGTGTACTGAATAGATATCCAAATACACTATTTCAAAAAGCTTTGAGGGTGTTTTGGTCATCTCGTATTTTAATTTAACTCTATTTCTGCCATACTTGTTTATGCTGCATATCTCACAGCCATATACCAGTTTCGTCACTAAATTCTTCATATTGGGGAAATAGAAATATACCCCTATGATTAGACTTAGTATGACTTAGTCTCGTATTAAACTTTCCTGCTCATCTCGCTCAGCTACACCAGATAACAAAATGTGTGATCTAAATAGGTTTATAGTATTGTTGTTAAAATATTTAGAGTACACAAGCTGAACTTGCCAAAAAATTTCGTCGTCAATACAAATTGCAGTAGCCCTCTTTGAATTCACATAATCTTTGTCTTCACATGAGATATCTTTGTATTCTATGGTACATCGTTTTTTCCTCTTAAACAGAACCTTGAATCTAACAAAGAGTTTAGTTTTGCTAGGGCTGTTCTTGAGAATGACCTGGTTAGAAAATTCATTGACGCTACGTTCTGTAATCGGGTTCGCAAAACTCTTCTGGCAGACAGCGAAACTATAGGTGTCACTTTGAAGAATATTTTTAAAGAATATGTATATTTTTTAAAAAATACTTTTGCTTGTCCGTTTCTTTACTAGCTCCAGGCATTAATTGAAAGCATATTGTCTTATTTTCCCTTGATTAAAATGACATACGTTTGTCTTTAAAGTGGGCCCCGTGGCGTATTGAGTAAGTGAGTCGTCTTCTACGCACTAGACTTTCAGTCTAGGTTAAATTCCCACCACAGAAAAAAATGTTCACGCTTCCATAGTTTACAATTAACAAGATTAACAAGATTAACAAGATTAACAAGATTAACAAGATTAACAAGATTAACAAGATTAACAATTTACAATTTACAATTTACAATTTACAATTTACAATTTACAATTTACAATTTACAATTTACAATTTATAATAATAATAATAATAATAATGGCGGCGCTACAGTCCGAGGTGGACCTGGGCCTAGCTTCTCAGCAACCACTCGTGTTGTGCGTGCTATTGTTCTCTCACGAGTGGAGGGGACCTACAGTTTAATGCCGACTCCGAACGGCGAGATTGAGAAGCTTTTTTCTAGACAGTTATACTCTTTGAGCATTGTCAGTGACTCGAAAGAGGTGGAGCCGTGAAAAAATGTTTGATGTTTTTTTCGAGATTCGAACCGACGACCTCGAGCGTAGGAGTCGACGCACCTACCCACTACGCCACGGCGCCCACATTGAGACACATACCGTTATATAAATCTTGTTTGGCCCCAACAACATTGACGTCATTCTCGTGAACCCTAGCATAATTCAATAATGTTGACAAAATGTCAACTATTCTACCGTAGAACTTTTCAACAGAATCCAGATTCTGTCTTAACTGATGGAGATCCCTAATTAAACTTGTTTCGTTCCTTTTGTCCGAATAATGGGTAATGAGATTTTAGCGAATATCTTTCCACTAGTTGAGCGTCCCATACATATTCAGCATCTCAGTAGCTGGTCCTACGAGTTTATTCCGTACAGCCCAAAAAATATTTTTTTCATAATTTGACAATCTTATTTCTGGGATTACGCTCAACACTTTATACACGTTGTTAATGAAACCGCAGAGCAAACAAGGGGTTACGTCAAAACTTGGTATGTCTTTAAAGGCATCAGGAATTCTGAGGCATCCATAGCAGCCGATGAGTCATTCATAACTGAGAAATCTGCACTAACTTTATTCAATTCTGTTTCTACTTTATTGTTTTCTCTTGGAGGATATATTTACTCTAAAATATCACTTTTATTCGCGTTGTGAAAATTTAACTTGACCGTTACTTTATTTTTCCTAGTTCGATTAATTCTTGAGGGAGCTGGAGACATGGTCAAAACCGATTCTATATGTACAGCAATAAAAGGACTTACCCCAGTTTCCCGTATGTTTACCAATATTCTTCAACGAAGCTTGATTTTCTAATTGCTTGATTACTTTCGAATGGAGCGATTTAGGTTTCACACGATTAGTTTAAGCTACTGTTTAATTTTCGCTTAAATATTCGCAGAATAAGGTTCCTGAGCCGTGAAAGAAATTTTAGGTGATTTTTCGGGAATCGAACCGACAACAGCGAGCGTAGGAGTCGACGCACCTACCCACTACGCCACGGCGACCACCGTGTAAACAATAGTGCTGAAAAAATAACTTAAAAAACAAATAAAAAAATGTTTTCCATTAATAATATATACTCTACGCAGTAAGTATTATATACTACCAAAATAAATTAATACATTCCATTGACTTATACTCAAAAAAAAAAAAAAAGATAAACACTTGTACTTGCGCCGGTCTAAAGGACAGATAACTCTCATAAAATGTTACACGTCACCTCGGCACGTGAACTTGCGCGTCACTAAACAATGGCGAATTACGAATAAGGAAGCTACTAAAATCGCAAATTTTGAGGGAAGTTATTTTTTGAGAAAACGAGAAATTTCTGATTTGTCGGTCTGAGAGACCAATACGCGAGTAAAGGAAAGTTAAGGACATAGGTAGATGGTAACTGGACACAATGTTCAGAGTAGACCCTGTGGCTTTTATTCAATGCCCACTTTCCAGGCCGCATGTTTAATTCATGTGACGTTTCCCCTAGGAAAGAAACGATCAGCGCCATGGAGCTGAACATTTGGAATATTGTCATCAACGAAGACAAAATTTTCTGGATAAATGATAGTTTCTAACCCAGGATTAAGAAGAGATCAACGCTGTCTTAATTCTTAAAACGGGGAAAGGTACTCATATCACAGCGAAAGATGTTCGTCCTACAATCCTAACTTCCTTTAAATCATTTAAAACATTTGAAAAATTAATCAACGCATATGTATATACAACACAGTCACCACCGCACAGCATGCCCCAATGAAAAGCAAAGGTGTGGAAAACTCACAACATGATGTTGTCTTGTCACTGAAAAGCTCTAAATGTCTAAGAATATTATTGAAAAAAATTGCAAATCCAAAAGAACTTAAAGGCAAAGATCCTCCTCAAGCTACATTTAAAGTATTTTAACATCTTTTTAAATTTTCATACACAAGATTCTTGTATTTAGATTTGAAGAAACCTAAAAATTGGCGACTTCATATATAACTAGATTCCATAATAACGTTGTATTAATTTCCACGGCGTCTGTTCAGACTCCGATTACCTCTGAGCGTCTCCGTATCGCTAGCAGAACATCATAATTTACTGCTTTGGTATTTCCCTGGAAGGAAAGGATTATTTTATTCAGATTTAAGAAAGCAATGCTTCACGAATCATGTTTTGGATAAAAGTTGCTCCTCTCGCATTCCCTTATCCTGTGAATACATATTAGATTTTCTCCCAGTTACGTTTATAAGCATCTAGCACCATCATTTACACGTAATTTCCACCATGAAGAAAGTGAATTCAAGATGCTGGGTATTGTTATTGGTTAATGACTCTTCTCCTCAACCCCTTACGATATACAGAGGTAATATTAGCAAATCGCTTAACAATTAATATGAATAATGTTGTTGCCAATTGTAACTATTTCGTAAAGCCTTAATGAGCACAAATTCTAACCTCCTTTCGGAAATGAGAAATTAGGTGGGGTGTATAAGGTAGAGGTGTAGCCGCAAAAGTGAAATAATGAATACCAGCCACAGAGTACCATGGTTCACTTCCATATCAGAGACTTCGCAAAGCAGACACGCAACTAGAGTTAAGAAGTAGCGTCCAAAGGAGCTATAAACATACACTCATACATAAATGGATGCGTGTGCAGTGAAACCTGAAGAGGCTCATAATTCCGTAGGTTTCCTTTGAATAATGGAAATTACAAAAGTGGTGTAAAATGTGTGTTTTTGATATTCTCTGCGCTATATTTTCTGAATGAGGAGTTATTACGTATTTTGGACAAGAGAATGGTGATGGGGGTAGACTATTTTACGGATTTTGGAATAAAATGGGATCGGATATGGAAATTACATGCTTTTAATTTAATTGTGATAAGTATACGTCGATATTTTGTCCCTAAAATGTTCCTAAAAAAGTTTAAACTTACTAGTGGTATGAGCAGGAATAAGACATTTATTTTGAAGAAAGAAAATTTTTTCATGAGAACAAAATTTATCACATTTTGAAAGTATGGCATTACATCAGTAGAAAATGCTCGCAAAATGTACACAAATAACTTTTTTATTTTTCAATATAATTGCTTTTTCTTTCTTTCTGCAGTTTATAAATAAGTTCTTGTTAACACTAGTACCGCAAGACCCCCAACAATGATTACCATACGCTATTCGTTTTACACAGTCACATAAATTGATTAAATAATGTTTTGATGCAAACTATGGACCCGCTACGTGAAATTGGTAGTTCTTATTTTGCCCACTCTATAGGTAAACAGAATTTCACAATTTTATATGCGCCAAGTCGTTAGGGTCATTAGTATGGAAAAAAAATTACCAACAAATTCGTGACATAATGGGTACATACGTCAACAATAACGCTAAAAGTCTAGGTCCAATTCCCTACACAGACAATAGTTTTCATAACTTAACGCATCACTTCTTTTAAGTCACTGACAATGCTCATAGATTATAAATGCTAAGAGGAAGCTTCTCAGACTTTGCCATTCGTAGTCTGCAAAAAAGTTAGGTGCTGCTCACATACCCATCAAGCATATTGAAGTAACTTCGATGACCATTTATGGAACAACAAGCGAATTAAGAGTTCTTAAACAAAATCATCTGTTCATGGGAGGTTTTGCTAACCACCAAAGATGCCGAATTAATAATAATAATAAGAAGAATGGCGGCGCTACAGACCAAGGTGGACCTAAGCATAGCTTCTCAGCAACCACTCATGTTGTGCGTGCTATTGTTCTCTCACATGTAGTGGAGACCTACAGTTTAATGACAACTCCGAACGGCGGGATTGAGCAGCTTTTTCTAGACAGTTATACTCTTTGAGCATTATCAGTGACTCGAAAGAGGTGGAGTCGCTAACATTTTTTTTTTAAAACTTCTTACGGGATTCAAAACTAGAGTTGAGTGTCTAGTGCGTATGGGTCGACACATAAACCCACATGGCCACGGCGCTGTCGAATTAGAGGTTTAAAAAATTCCACGGCTGTTTTGTTCAGGAATAATTTTATCTTCAATGTATCATTGCCTTGTGCAGATTTTGGGCTGGGGGCATTATCAAACTATTGTGTTTTATAATCAGGCTATAATAAAAGAGGTGCTCGATATAGTGATGGATGGACTACTATCCACGCTATTTGAAAATTTATTCGGAAGACCATAAGAAAAACAGTTTTACAAGTATTTGATTTCTGATAAAGGGTGGTCCAACCATAATGCACGATGTTAATTGTGAGTCACACTTTAACGTCAAGTTTTTTTGCCCATCTTAATTTGACATTTCTTTGTTTCAGTGTCTGACAAATTCAACCATGGAGCGATACAATGGGTGTTCAAATCAAAATGCATTTCGTGCACTTCGTGATTTTTTTTCGTCACGCTCCTGAGAGACCAATAACATACACAACACGAGGGGTTGCTGAGAAACTAGGCCCAAGTCCACCTCGGACTGTAGCGCCACAATTTTATTTATTTATTATTTATTAATACCTTCCGAACGGTCTTACGAGGAACTTGGACTCCATCATTCCTTTCCAAGTCTGTAGCTAATATTATTTTGCTGATATGGGGTTTGTTTTTTATGAGTTATCAGAGTAAATGACAGTTTATATGCTTCATGCATATTATTATTCAGAAACTATGGTCGTTCGTTCGTCACGTTGAAGAGAAGCTTGATGCAGTCTGACTCTTAAAATGTTGGATCAAATTTCAAGTGCATGGCAGCTGATTAGACTATACTTTATCGTTTGCTTGTTTTGTTGGAAGGGCTAGCCTTCGAACCATTTTGTTTACAAACTGTGTATTAGAAACTTTTGAAATTAATATCCTTGTAGTTTCAAATCAAAATCAGGTCCCGGGCGATACACCTGTTACTAAAGTTTAATACAAATTCTAAAATAAACGCTTACAATCTCTTTAGAAAATGCACCCATTAGACAGTTTAATTATACCCTCAAAAAACCATATGATATAGAAATGTCATCATGGTCAAACGAAGAAATGTGTACCTACCTTGTGTTTACTTCCCATAAAATAATCTGGTGATAAAAACTTCCTAATATGTTTCTATTAACATCAATCCATCGAAGAAATTCATTTTATCACGATTGAAATATACAAGCATCCTGTTTTCCTGACATACCCAAACACAAGTGTCCGGAAGTACCATTCCATTTTACTCTTACGGAATTTAATTTTATCCACAAAGAGGAATTTGAAAAAACCTAAACGGAATTTCCGAAACAAATAGAAATGTCAGATGACAATCGAAGAGGAATTCAACGCCACAAGGCAACCAGCACCTTAAGTCAGTCCCCACCGATTTGTATCACATTCGTTTTCCGACGGGGATCACGACGGGGACTGTCAGGTCAAGTGCTCAAGGTTGTAAGGTTAAATGCAAAGGCCTGTGTATCTTCTTGTATATCTAATGGAAAACAAAAACAAAGACGAACATATAAATATTCAACATGTAGAATGGGGAAAGCAAACTGTACAAAATGAAATAGAAATGCTACCAGCTGTGAACTAGATGCTATTGATTGACATAACAGTTGGATTTAATTGATGTCAGTTGTTAGGATGCTGATGAATATTGAAGAAGTTATCAAATATTCTTTTACACTAAGGAAGGTCACGCGAAGTGGGAGACTAATGCAAAGCCATTTGTTTTATGAATATGCGATTGTACGAAAACTGAGTGTTTTCAGAGTTATTGGAAAATTAAAAAGTATCAAGCGTTGGTTTCCCTTGCAAATATAAAGAAAATACCAACGAATATGGAGGGAATGCATGTTGATATGACGCAAGGTTTAGTTTGTGCCCTTTTGGATTAAGTTTTTTTTAAAATTTATCTTATAATTTAACCGAAAGAATTGCGAGGCATGCATCAAAATGAGCAAGAATGACCTCCGTATCCTAACAGGTTTCCTAATGGGCACTGTAGACTCAGGGAGCATCTAAGGAAACTGAGGGTGTCAGAAGAAGGTCTCAGCAGATTTTGTGAAGAATTTAATGAAATTCGAGAACATATACTGGGATTTTGCATGGCACTAGCCCACAAAAGAAAAATATGTCTGGGCAAGTACCTACTATCAGAAGAAGAAATGCAATCACTAGAACCATCTCTCATTCTCAGATTCCTGAAGGAAACGGGCTTACAGAGAATACTCTAGAACAGAATTCTTCGCCTATGCGCAATAGGAGTCCATTACCCTCAATATGACTCTGAAAAGAACTGTATTTGAGCGGAAATCGTAATTGTGCTAAGGTATTGAAAGGGGCCACAATAGATCTTGAAGGTCGCGATGCTATATACCTTCAACCATAATAATAATAATAATAATACCTCTTGTTTCCAATGCCTTATTTTAAAGTAATTAAAGCATATTTCCAACTTTTATATGCTTCTTAAAAACGGATAAATTCATCTGTACTGTTATTTCTTTAGACTAGTTTTTAAGGGTCTCCAACCAACCATAGCTCAAAAAGTCACTGTATCCGAATAGCACTTCGATCTTAATCGCTAGACTATTATTGTAAAGTTCGCGATTCTTTTTTTCAAAATGAATTATTTTTGTTAAATTTTCTTTTGTATATAAAGTCAGGGTCAAAAGTAAGTGAACAGTCATTAGCTTAAAATGTAACCTCTTAAATTTATCCTCGGAATAACACTTCAAAATAAACTGGTTTTTAATATAACGTAACGGTAAAAGTAAAACAATTAATTAAGTTTAAAAAAGAGCTAAAAACAAGCGTCAAAAGTTAGTGAACACTTACCACTTAAAAGAAGTATCTTATTGAAAAAAATCGTATTTTGTATGGTTTTACCACTGCTTTCAGTTTTCGTATCTGCCGATCCAAATGTCATAGAAATGTTTAATGAAAACGTGCCGTTATGTCCTACAATCATTGACTAGACTAAATAAAATTCAGTATATTTTATATTATGACTTGGGAGCTTTAATTTTATGTATCCATCTATATCCTACCCCACTCAAATAATAATAATAATAATGGCGTCGCTACAGTCCGAGGTAGACTTGTTCCTAGCTTCTCAGCAACCACTTCTGTTGTGTGTGCTATTGTTCTCTCACGAGTGAAGGAGACCTACAGTTTAATGACGACTCCGAACAGCAAGATTATCCTTTATCATTGTCAATGTTTCGAAAGAGATTGAGCCATGAAAAAATTGTAGGTGTTTTTTTTCGAGATTCGAACCTTAAACCTAGAGCGTAGAAGTCCAAGCACCTACCCACTACGCCTCGGTGCTCCCCACCTCATTCTAGTAAATTTTATTTTGGTGGATGTACCTTCAGCAGATGAGTGACTGTTCACCAACGTTTGTCTCGAATAGTGAACATCATGGGTGGTATTACTATAATAAAATATAGGAGCGTGTTTTCATGGATTGGATGGATGAGAATTAAAACGCTAACCAAAAGTTCGGTACAACATGTACGATATCCCATTCCTCTTGAACGTCTTTCTTTGCACATGGACCAATTATTCTAAAGTTCAGAAGGCTTTAAGTTTTGGAAATTTTTCATTGTTAGTTTATTTTTCTTCAGTATGGATATGAAAGTGGGCGCCGCGGCGTAGTGGGTAGGTGCGTCGACTCCTACGCTCGAGGTCGTCAGTTCGAATCTCGAAAAAAACATCAAACATTTTTTCACGGCTCCACCTCTTTCGAGTCACTGACAATGCTCAAAGAGTATAACTGTCTAGAAAAAAGCTTCTCAATCTCGCCGTTCGGAGTCGGCATTAAACTGTAGGTCCCCTCCGCTCGTGAGAGAACAATAGCACGCACAACACGAGTGGTTGCTGAGAAGCTAGGCCCAGGTCCACCTCGGACTGTAGCGCCGCCATTATTATTATTATTATGGATATGAAATATTCGCACAACCAACAAACGAGCAATGCATCCACCAAAGTATATAACAGCACCATTTGATCAAATGGATTTCAACAAATTCCACGGTTAGTAATATCTATGTCTTATGTTCACATAAAACCTCCCCTTTTGAGCCCCCCCTCCCCATAACGGCCAGACGAAACAAATTGAAGCGCTAGGAACACACTAGATCTTGAATTTTTTTCAATGTTTTCGGATTTATGGGTTACCATATATTACATTCGCGATGGTGAACGAACCAACGTTGAACTATTTGCTGGATATTTTGTATAAGCTGGTGATTGCATTTCTTGGGTCTTTTTCAGGATCTGCCTTAGTGTGAAGATTTGGTTGATGTGGACTTATCTCTCCTGAAACTGCAATGATAACGTCCTATGAGATTTCTGACGAAATTATTCAGGCATACACTTATTATCTTTACTTTGATTATGATATCTATACGCAGATTAAGGGGACCCACAACCAACAGAAATTGAGAAGCTGGCGAAGCTTATTTATTTCGCTGAAAATATGAGTGCTACTGATTTAATCGCCTTAAGCATTTTTTATTCATTTGACTTTACAAATCATTTAAACAAATTTTTAGTTGTATACATCACAAATAATTACATTAGAGTTCAGGTCACGTAAACACTGAATGTTTGTCTCCGCATGCATCATCGATTCTTTATACAGTTGGCCTCCTTGTAGAATCCGTCTATACATACGGTTAAATTAAAAAAATATAAATTATGCAAATAATGGTATGAACTCGTATTTATTCACATAAAGTCCTTACCTCTGGAAGTGCGGCCATTTTCCTAGTTTATTGCCTTTTACAACTATCGGAAACCAATGTAACCTGTTGCTTCCATATTCTACAGAACATTAAAAGTTATGTTAAAATTGGTACTCAACTCTTGCAATCTTACTTTATTTTTCAAATCACCTTTAGTGTCTGGATATAGCACAAACTTCTTGGCTTTCCAAATTAGCAGTTACAGTGGGTCTAGTTTCAATTTAAAGTTCCACACAGAATGCCCGTGTCTGAACCATCGAAATAGTTTGTGGATGAGCTTTGTTGGAAAGTAAAATCTTCTACGCTACTTATGCCTATATACAAAATGGGGTTACAATTTTGCAGTAGTAGAAAACTACTGAAAGTATACAAAACGCGCTATTAAGAATCAAGTTAAAGTTATTACAATTTAAAGCATAACTCAGTGTTTTTTTTGGTGGTATAAATGTTAATCGACGATGTTGTTGGAGTTGTTACATGCATTTCAAAACAAATATTTCTTACAAAGAGAAGTTGTCCACGAATTGGGAGCTGTCCCTGTTGTAAATATTTTCCTTAAAGATGGTCCAAATGAAAGTGACAAAGCTTTCAAAAAGGAAATCGCCAGGATTCAGCAGCAGAAATAATGTTAGGTTAGGTTAGGTAGATGGGTGCCCTTGCTGACATAAAAACATGTCAACGGCTCACTTAGACCACTATGAGTCCATTGTGCCCAAAAAAAGATTTTAAAAACGGTGGAAAACCTAAAACTCCGATCTATCAACAGCTAAGTTAAACCACTTAGATATAGATCATCCAGCTCCGAAAAGAAGAAACTTCCTAGGATTTCCTTCCACCTAACAGCTAGTACAGAACAATCACACAGTAGGTGACGAATAGATTCTATTTCTTCTTCGTCTCTCGGCTTCTACAAAAGTTGTTATGGGGTATTCCCAGCCGTGCCGCGTGATTTCCTATTGCGCAGTGCTCTGTCATGACTACAACGGTTGTTCCTATATCCCTTCGACTTAGTCTTGTGAGATCGGTAAATCTGCTCTTGTCGTAAACTGGCCATAATGATTTAGCTATAGCGCTAGTAGTGTAAGTGTCTAATTGACACCACGGTTTATTAGGTGCCTCGTTAGATTCAATGTGTGTGCTGGGCTCAGGTAGGGCCGCGAAGAGATTAGATGTGTCCCAACCCTGGCCAGCTCATCCTATTTTCCATTACTAGAAATTCCCAAGTGGCCGGGCACCCAACAGAGGCTCACCTTATTGCCTACTGAAATATCGACCAGTCTTTTTATGCACATTTTTACGAACTTACATCTTATCGATGTCTTCTTATCTTATCTGTAACGCTTTAATGGTTGCTTGACTATCAACATAGACACTGAAATATTTTCCTCAACAATCATATCAGCAGCAAGTCTGAAGGACCGATTTGTATTTCAAGACTCACAGTAGACCCCAGCACCAGTACCAACATCCAATCAGAAATAACGTCAAATGTAATAGAAGTAATAAAAAATGGCTTGACCTTTGTAGGTAAAATATCTCTAGAAAACTTGGATTTTTATTCTACTTTCAAAATAAAATCCTTATGTCTTTTCTACAATGATTTCAACAATTTGCACCTAAAAGACAAAAGAATTCATTTCACAAACAAAAGATTCATTCAAAAATTCGTAATTTAAACCACCTGAAGTTACGTTACTAAAGTGAACAGCTCGGAGCCATTTCTCGTTTTTAAAATACTCTTCTCTTAATGAGTCCTGAAATACCCAGTATGTATTTTGGCATTTTTGTTGGCGCTCCTTCTTGGATTTCTCTGGCATACACCTTAAAGTTATGTTAGATATAAGAAGATATAATTGGAACGACGCCGATGCTATGGATCGTCATTATTAAGAAATGTACCAAACTATTTATTTGCGAAAATTTTCTTCGAAATTTTCACTGGACTAATTGAATTAGACGTGGGAAGATATCTTTTTAGAATCTTTGCCGAGACTGAAATAAAGTGGAGGATATAAAAGTTACTTGGTTACTTGAGCGAACGTTTAAAACTTTAATGAGAATTAATGAATAAAAGCAGAATAGTAGGGAGTTGTTTTTGAATTAATGGGGTTTGAACTTATAACGGGCAGTGGTGAAATTTGCGATTCAGTTGTGTTGACGAGAATTGCTGCTATGTGATAATGTATTTTAGAATGTATACCTTAAAATAGGTGATTTTTTGACTAGTAGGATTGTTATGGTTATTCGAATATACATTTTCCATGACGAACAAAATTTTGCCATAAACTAGGATTTCCTTAACCTTCAACCTTTAAATTAACTGGCGTCTGTCAGCCCACACACTCTTGTGGACCTAAATTAGACTTGTAGTGAAAAAATCAGTGAAGTGAAACGAAATAAAGGAAAACAATTTAAATGAGCACCACACAGTCAATCTTTCTTCTATTGATGCTTGGTCGAACAGTTGTGGATTGTTTTCGCTCCAATAATGACAATTTTCTTTGTCGAAATAGCCGTTGAACCAAAAATGGAACTCGTCCGAATAGAAATTGTTTGCCAAAAATCCGGATCTTCATACAAAATTTCCACGCGATGTTTATAGACGTTCGTCTTCAATTCTTGTGTCAGCACAATCGCATAAGAATGTAGCCCAAATTCCAACCATAAAATAGGTCGGGTTGTTTCTCTGGCGCGTTGGCCAATTCAGCTGATCGGCGACGAATCGATATTTCTGGGTCTTCTTCGATACTGACCGCGGGTATGTTTTTGCACCAATCTCTGTCTGAAGGTCCAAAAGTGTGTACTCACGCTCAAACTTTTCAACCGCACGATGAATTGACTGCACACTGAAGCCATGATGATAACCGAAGTCACTACGAAATTCACGTTGTGTGTTTACAACTGTGTCGGAATTTCGATAATAATAATAATAGCGACTCTACAGTCCGAGGTGGACCTGGGCCTAGCTTCTCAGCAACCACTCGTGTTGTGCGTGCTATTGTTCTCTCACGAGTGGAGGGGACCTACAGTTTAATACCCACTCCGAACGGAGAGATTGAGAAGCTTTTTCTAGACAGAGAAGCTTTGAGCATTGTCGGTGACTCAAAGGTGGAGCCGTGAAAAAAATGTTTGATGTTTTTTTTCGAGATGCGAACCGACGACCTCGAGCGTAGGAGTCGACGCACCTACCCACTACGCCACGGCGCCCACATACATTTCGATAATACTTTTTAATCTCGTCTTGAAAATCATGGAAAATTACCTTTTAAAAACCCCAAATTTCCAATCATCAAACTGTAAAATTGGCATGTTAATCATAAAGTTTCTTCAAATTAAAATTTCCAAGGACTGATTTAAGCCCGAGTAATATTTAGCAATTGAAATCCATACAACAGGAATTGCCCTCACCAAGCCTTAATCAATTTCGTGTTTGAATCTTTGTACACTGTCCCGCTTACCCCTTTGTCATGCATATCAAATTTGCCACGAACTGGGAACCTATCGTGGAAATACAGCTAAAAAACAAAACTAAAACAAGGATATACCCCTCCTATGCAGTTAATGTACCATAAACTTAATTAGTATTCGTGGTGCTTAGCGTAATAGTATACATTTCTATAGTATAAACGTTCCCAGTTATTCTGTGATGACTGAAAAGGGAAATGGTGATACGCAAATGTGTCTGATGTAAGAATATTCTCCACTCCGACACCAAAGCAAGGGTAAATTTAGATTCTAATGCACGACGGACACTTTTAATTAACTCAGTGTGTCGAAACGAAATTGAGCACGAAAATTCATATAAAAGGATGTCACCTACATTTAACATATGAAAGCTGCGGTTGTCAGTTGATTGTGTAATTAATTTTAATGGTTTTAAAAGATAACAGATATACCACACGTATGAGGGACGGGAATTGCATTTTTAAGGGGATTGTTCTTTCACTTCGTGAACCCTCTTTGTGTGAGTCGCAACGGACATTTGAATGGATAGCGAGGTGCTTGGAGCTTTTATGAAGCTAGGGAATGTCGACGACAGGGGTCTGGGTTTGCAGAAGTTTGTACTAAACATGTTTTCATGAGTTTTTTTTTAAATGTATCTTGATATGGTTGAATTTCTAGTAACCATTTGCAGAACAGATTAATTTAACTCGTCAGGAGGGCTTAAAGTTTTTGGTGGTGATGTGTGACTGTACATAAGTTCATGTCAGAACAAGTAATACAAGTGGAAATACTTTCAATACAAATATACACTTTAGTTTTTTTTAAAGTTAAAAAAAATCTCAAAATCCGCTTAATATTTAGCATTAGGCCACAACTTTTCGCTCGAAAATTTTAACACAACTACTCTTATCTTGACTACAGAAGTAACAACGACTAAGTCAGTGTCGAAAGTAAACTTTTGGATAAGAGAATACTCTTTAACTACTTTCTTGTTATATTTTTTAAACAATCATATATTTAAATCAATGCGAATCTTAATTCTTAACTGCTTAAAAATTTACAGAACACTTAAAATGTTAAAGTAATTAGTAGAATATAGATTGTAAAATGCCTGGAAGTACGACGGCATGCTAATATCCTACCGTGTTACCATCCACATTTCTCGATAGCTAAAGATTTGTTTGGCAGTAGAAATGTAAGTGTATTGAAAACTGGCCAATATTTGAACCCTTAGTTATGACATCCAAAAAAATATATAATTTTAAGGGTGGCAGACATACGGTTTTAGTATGTCTTTCTGTAGAGTATTGATGAATTTGGTAGTTATTCAGCGGAACTGCAGGGACGAAATTATTCTGAGTTAGTTTATATTTCTTAAAAAGTGATTATGTCTCGTCCTTTATTCAAACCCTTATTTCCAATAAGACAGCAGCCATTCTTTACATTTAATCTTAAACCAGCAAATTACAGCAAAATGTGTAATATCACAGGAGACGGGCATACCACAACATTTCCTTACCTCATCGATTTTCCTGGATAAATTATTCTTCTCTTAAATTAAAATATTAACTGGATGAAGTCTACTATTAACCACAATCCATTTGTGGATTCTTCTGATGTATTTCGTTTCTTCGTTTTCCACAAAAAATTCCATCATTCCCTATCAAAATAAATAAATCCAAATAAATCCTTTTGTACAGATTTCCCTCAAAGACCTTGTTTCAGATGAGAATTAACCAAGCACCAAGGAGGGACGTTTTGTTTACAACTTGCAATTAAGAAGGAATACCAGGAAGAGTTTAAGGTTATTATTTTTGAGAACATTAATTTCATGCAAAATCCTGCTTTTGCCATAGCTTACATAAGTGGATTTTAAATACCTGTTTAACAATTGCTTCGGAATTTTTAATAATTTTGAATGAAGTTATACATGCATAGATTGCCGGTCATTATTCGATTTCGATTTCGCATTTTCATCTCGGCGGCTGCGTTAACAAACAAAATTGCCGCATTTTGGGGTCGGAATACCCTCACGGTATTGTCGAGAGGCCAATGCATCCACAGAGAGTGACAGTTTGGTACGGATTGTGGAGTGGTGGCATCATTGGACCATTTTTCTTCGAAAATGAGGCTGGGAACAACGTTTCGGTCAACGGTGGGCGTTACAGAGCCATGTCAATTGATTTTTTTTACTGAAATTGAAGACATGGATTTCAAGGACCCCTGGTTCATGCAGGATGACGCTATAAAATTTATATCAATTAATTTTATTTTTGGTTCAACACGAAGTTCCGAAATGCTTCTCTCAGAAATTATCTATGATATATTGTCAACTGAAAACAAGTTCAACTCAAAAATTCATTTAATCATCGCTAAATCAAAAGACCCTTACACCTGATCAACACTTCCGTATATCATACAACCCTGACCCTGCTTTGTCTACTTGCACAATGGACCTATTTCAGCCACGACGCTGCTTGATCTTGATATATGGTCGCAATAAAATTAAACTCGATCTGACTTGAAAAATGTATTGCGTATGCCGTGAAAATCTAGTATACAGAGTACATGTAGCTTATCCCCGGTTGATAGAAGAATAAAAGGAACGATATTTACGAGTGCTCCACAACATTCTATGTTGTTCGCATACGCTAAAAGTGCAAACAGCACCTCTGTATGATGTTTCCCATAAATTTAAATAGTATTCTGGAAATTTATAGCCGCGCTGGCTCAGTTGGTTGTCGTGACGGTGGAGCAGTGGATGTGTTGGTTTTTTACGTTCTATGCACACAGCATAAATATCTATCCAAACAAGTCAGACAAAATGACTTGTTAACAGAGATATCTGCGCTAAGGCGGATATACATACATATTCTTTTTATATTCAAAGTATTCAAAAGACATTTTTTTCCCATTTTACGAGTCAAAGCATTGTAGACAGATTTGTGCTTGTAGTACTGTTAAAATGATTGTACCATTCATCGAAGGACAACGATGATTAATTTTTATTAACTCGGGCGATGTATAGTCGTACTTGTCAGACGGCATCTTTAAGAAATATGCCAAATTTTGTATAATTAAATGTATTGGAAGCAAATAAATAATGGAAATCATTGTACTTTGGTCTCCAGCGAATAATGCGAAGCAGGTTATTGAGTCTATAATATAGCATAAACTAAAAATAGTATTTACGGTGTGCGAAGTAAAGTTTATGGATACCGTCAGACAAATCCAGTTTCCGAAATTTCTAAGTCTGGTTTCGGATACCGTTCACGTGGATTTAATTTCACTATTTTGAGCTACATCCCTTTTTAAAGTTCCGTTTACCGAATGCAAACATTTATAATTTCGGTATGTCCGTCCGTCCGTCTGTCTGTCATATATAAGGAGCATATATTCTTTTCATATTCAAAGTAATTGAGAAGACATTTTTTCACATTTTACGAGTCAAGCCATTGAAGCCAGACTTGTGCTTGCAGTACTGTAAAGATGATTGTACCAGTCATCAAAGGACAACAATGATTAATTTTTGTTAACATGACGTCATATGTGTCAAGTGGCATCATCTTCTAAATCTGGTTTCGGATACCATTCGTTAAGATTTAATTTCACTCTTTACATCCCTTTTTAAAGTTCTGTTTACTGAATTCGACCATTTTCTTTCTGTCGACCGTCTTTCTGTCACACTTTTTACATTTATGAAGATATCGGTGTGATATTAGATATTGGAAATAACTACATACATTATGTCTAGATATCAAGTCTTTTGCATACAAATTCAGGAAATGAGGTACTTGAGGGTGTGTATATCAAGCAACAGGTATTTCCAAAAGAATTGGAAGTCCGTTTCCAAAATATCTAAAATCGAAATAAATCACAAAAATGTATCTTATTTCAATTACCGCGCCGTTGCGTTGAGGGTAGGTCCGTCAACCCTTACGCACTAGACTTTCAGCACAAGCAACAATTTTTCAAAGATCAAAATTGTTCGTGACTCCATCTCTTTCAAGTCACTAACAATACTCAAAGAGTATACTGCCTAGAATAAGCTTCTCGGTCTCGCCGTTCGAAATCAGCATTAAACTGTAGGTCCCTTCCACTCGTGAGAGAACAATAGCATGAACAACACGAGTGGTTACTGAGAAGCTAGGACCAAGTTCACTACAGACTGTAGCGCCTTAATTATTATTATTATGTTAAAAAAACTCGCTTTATAGCGTTTCAGTACAATAATAAATCATTTAAAATTTTTTAAATATTACTTCTAGGTTCCAATGTGGGCGCCGTGGCGTAGTGGGTAGGTGCATCGACTCCTACGCTCGAGGTCGTCAGTTCGCATCTCGAAAAAAAATATCAAACATTTTTTCACGGCTCCACCTCTTTCGAGTCACTGACAATGCTCAATAACTGTCTAGAAAAAGCTTCTCAATCTCGCCGTTCGGAGTCGGCATTAAACTGTAGGTCCCCTCCACTCGTGAGAAAACAACACGAGTGGTTGCTGAGACGCTGGGCCCAGGTCCACCTCGGACTGTAGCGCCGCCATTATTATTATTATTATCTAGGTTCCAATAATGACAGAAAAACTTGAGTAAAATAAAAATAATTTTTTTAAAAGAGAAGCAAGAAAGCTTTTTGCGAAAATTGCTTGAAATGCCATGCAATAAAAATAAAACAAATTAATGCTGTCTAGGGATGTCATTTTCACTGAATTTTCACAAAACACACAGTATGTATCCAGTAATTCATGTGTTGAAAAAAATCAATCTAAACGACATTTATTTAAAGCAGTTTGAAATATATTTAAGTCTATTAATTCTCATGCACTATTTCGTGACGTAGACAAACCAGACGTACTTCACAAAAAGAAATCTGAGGTTACCCCACTTCACACTTGCCACTTCGTATATGGAGATCCTCGCTACAAATATACCATTCAGTCTTTGAATTATATTCAGGTTTGTTTTCCTTAAGGTTTCTCAAATTTATATGCCATATAATCTATACTTATTCACTAATAAGTGAATTACTTTTTATAAACCGAAACTTTTGACTGGAGTTCTAAGAGCCAAAATAGTCGTCGAAATCCATGTTTTTGTTGCCCAATTTTTGTTTTATATTTACATTCCAAGCCAATTTGTTGTCCAGGTGGATTGTATGTTGGCGTTGGTTAAATGGCTGCATGTTAGCGGATAATTAGGGTGTTGGATGTTTGTCCTGATGATGTAAAAAACTTGTATCGTTTTGTCTTCGTTAATTTTAGTTTGCCATTTGGAGAACCATTTTGTAATTTTGCGCAGTGTTTCTTGAAAGTGAGTTGTTACATTTTGGATACAGACCCCAGAGTTCAGCAGTATAGCGTCGTCGGCAAATGTTCTTCCCATGTCGTTTCTTTCTTGGGATATGGGAGGCAAACAAAAGATAAAGGCGGGCTGGTTCCTTACTTATTTTAGGTAATTTTTGCATACATACATATATATTGTAGCGCTACAATCCGTGATGGACATGAACCTAGGTTCTACAGAAATCACTTATGTTGTTCATAATATTATTCTCTCACGGGTAGAACCAACCTACTGGATTGTAGGTACATGTTAATGTAATGGGGTAAGAGGCACGTGAGTCGTTCAACACGGAACATATTTTCAATGTACTCACTCGTACGACTTCTTGATCTAGGAAAAATGTATTACAAATAAAATCGCTTAAATGTTTCTTAAAATTCGAACTGTCTTTGTTTGTTATCAAGCATCTTCCCAAACAGCTGGTCTCAGAAAAGTTATACAATTTGTGTTCACCGGAAAGTTAAAAATATGGTTGCTTTTAATGAGTATGTTTGAGAACTCCAGTGTACTTATTTGGAGACAATTACACGCAAACATTTTGCCAGGCATTCTATATTGAATAAATTTCTTGACCTATCTGCACAGTTGTTATGAGAAGTAGTAAGTAGCCAGCAGAATACCCACGACACGCTACTTTTACTGGTTGGGTGTTGAAAATTATTTTTTACTCACTTTCGGTTGCCTAGATATGTAAACAAACAAAACTCTCACATCCGGGGCTTAGAAAGCCAAAAGCGAATAGTTGAACAAGCTCTACATTTACAACGAGTAACAGTTTACGCTGACAGTGTCATTATGCCATATTGAAAAATTATGAATATGGGGCAATTTAAATAAATGGAATGCATTTTCGAAGGATTTTGCTCAATAATTCATGTGTGTGATTGACGGATGAGTGGACATGTATGTTTCAGACGGATGCCGTATGTCACATACAGGGATTAAAAAAATGTAGTCAACAATATGACTTTAGAGAAAATACGATTAAAAAGACCTGTTTATATATTTAATAAATTAGGTTAAGTTTCTTGCTTACAGAAAACCAACTTTTGGACTGAAAGAAAACTGTTGTACCCACAGTAAAACACGGCAGAAATAGAGTTATTGTGTGGGAATGCATGACTGCCTCAGGCGTTACAAACTTAGCGGTTATTGGTGGAATTATGGATCAGAATTATTTGATTAGTATACTTAAATGCTATCCCTTTTACCAGGACAACATTTTTTTCACCCAAAATATGTGGCATCTAATGCAAGGCTTTGGTTGTCCTCAAGACGCACACACAGTCACAGGATCTTAACCCTATAGAGCACATTTGTAACTATTTGAAGTCAATGTTGTGAAAAGGTTGTTTCAGAAATAAGAACCAACTGAAAGAAGCTTTACAAGACGAATAGCCTGGGCGCATGGGAACATTGGTAAAATCCATGCCAAACCGCTTGAAAAATATTATATTAAAAAAAAAATAATAATTTTTTACATTATGTTCAAAAATGTCGAATACTTTATTGGCTGGTAAACTTATCTTCTATCTTGTTCTCGTATTTTCTTTTTGTTAAAAAGAAATAAATTGAATTAAGTAGTAGAGAAATAATTCTTTTCACTGGAATTAAATTATAAAACAGCTCTATTGCATGAAAAATGTACTAGGCGGATGAATTGTTTAAATGTTAAAAGTAAAGTCTACGCCAAAAATTCTTACTTTGAAGGAATATACCAAAGAAATTATTCGTAAAATAATGCCGCAACTATGCAAAATCGTGATAAGAAGTGCTTCAACTTAAATTAAAATGAAATGGATATCCTGAGAGTTTTGTACTTCAAATGACAGTAAAAGGGACACAAAAAAAATTTGGCGTTTCTTTATTATTATTTTTAAATGATCGCTATTAATGGATTTTTATGATTGGGTTTGCATTTAGATCTCATATATATACTACATATACTTTTTTTTCAGTAATCGACGAAAATAAGACCGAGTTGCTAGTACTTCAATTTGGATGAATAGAAAACAAAACAAAGAAAAGTGTAAATTAGGATGCACGTACATTTCCACTTTCCAAAGTGATTTTGTAGATCACGAGATTTTTCGCTTTTCGCTAGAAGGCTAATTTCTCAAGTGGTAAAATAGTTTGGGTTATTTTTAAGATTTCATTCATGCTTAATAGTATTGGATGTTGTTCTTCTGAGCAAATTTTATAAACAATTCAAAATTGTTTCTTAGGTTTTCCGTAAGATTTCTCTTATTTTACCGCTCCACTAAATGAAATGAATTGGGCAAGTTCGAGTTGTACTGGCATGGGAAAGGTTCCGTCATATAAGTCATTTTTGATAGAGGGATTTCTGAATATCAGGCAATGGATTGAAACTATGTATGTTGAATTTTCTACTAATTTTAAGTCAACTATTTATTAACACATACATAAATAGATACAAAAATTGTACGTACATACATAAACAAATATCCATACCCAAATTTATCTAACTCTAAAAACCCGTTCGATCATACGCAATCACTCCTGCTCCTGCCTGCTGTCTGTACATTGTTGTTGCATTTAGGGGTTGAAATGAATCCGAGAAATAACAATCATCATCGTTTCGAGTTATTGATCTCAGCATGGAATTTATGTGTGAAAGTGACAATCTTTGAAGTTTAAGACCTTAGTTATTTTGATATTTATTATTTCACAATGCTTTCACTGAAATCTACAAAACTGTGTTTTCAGATCTTCAAAATTCGCAATTTCAATGATTTACCGTTTTTTGCCAATATTTCCAAAGCTTTTAGAGCCAGAATGCTCCAAATTGGGATTTAATTTAAAGCACTAAACGAAAAATGTGTTTTTTCAAATTTTAAAACACTTTGCTTTATAAATGGGAGGGGGACGGACTATAACCGAATTTCGAGCTCCATATTTTTCAAACAAATTATAACCTCACTTCAAAAGATCTGTCGATTGATATGTCACTCAATGGGGTACGTCACTGTTTCAAAATCTATGGTAACTTCACCTAAGTGGGAACAACCCCCAAATGGCCGCACTTTTTAAAAAGAACCTAACTACAAAATTTCATGCCGATATCTTTATAAAAATTGAAGAGAAAAAGTGTGACAGACAGATGGAGGGACGTACATATCAAAACTATAAAGGTTGAGAGCTGTTAAAGTAACTGAAAAATACAACGAACTTTTTAGGCTTATTTGCTTCAAAACACTCAAAAGCCGTCTAGAATTCAGTTCATAGATTTCATAGATTCTTCAGCGCCAATGCATTTAAACAAGATTTTTCGGGAGTAAGATGACATGATTCTGTATCTTTCTGATATCGAAAATGTGACACTATGAAGAGTAAAAGCCCTGGAAGCATTGTTCATAATCTTACGGTGGCAAATCCAGATATATCTTCTATAGAGCTGTAAACAGTAGCCCATTCAGACGGTAAAAGCTTAATCTAGTCAGAGTATGACAATGGACGCTGCCGCCAAGAACCCTGTGTTTTCTGACGTTTAGAAACCAGGCTTATTTAGGCCAATAACACTACTTGCTAACAATAGTTGACAAAACTATAAAGCCGTCAACGAACATTTAACTGGCACTTAAATGAAATCAGCTAAAATAGGACTAACGTAAATGTTGGGAAATGTTTTTATTTTTTCGAAAAAGTAAATACAACACTGGCTACTTGACCAAAACGTCACAATTAGGTGTATAATTTTGAGATAGTATGGAAAGTGTTCAGTATTACATTTAATCCAAATATGACACCCAGCAACACACTCTTCACTTCATTCAACTTTAGTTTGCGTAAAACAAAAAGTTAAAATATGGGAAGTTAATAAATCTCTTTCCTTCTTCGCTCCGAATTGATTTCGTATGTGACCCGTCTTCGCTTTCGGCCACCAAAGCTTTTGTGTTTTCCCGCCGGGAAATAATTATATCCAATTAAATTGTTTTTTTTTTGTCAGTTAATAACAGTTTACTTATTTAGTTAGCTTAAGTCAAGCTCAAGACCAAATTGGCCTAGATGAACGCTAAATCCCTCTTCACCTAAGTAGAAACTTTCCTTTATTCACTGTCGCTAGCATTTGTTGATGGCTAATAAATTGAAGATACATTCTACAAGAAATTTACGGAGTTTAAGTGAATCCAAGCAAAAACGATTTAACTTGCGTTGAATGGCTATAGGCATGCGGGTATGAGTCACCATACATCCAAATATCCTAAGGGCAATTTCTTTTTTGTGTTAATTTCCACTCTCGTTATCGGTCTATATCCAGAAAGACCACTAAAACATTGTTTTTTGACACTCCGACAAAATGGTAAGGCCGATCCAAATTTTTATATCGCAACAGATGGTTGACAGAAGATGTTGTATTGGCTAACAATCCTAACCACATTACACTTTCACTACGGCCAAATGTTTAAATTCGAAGTTTTAAAGAAAAAGTTCATAAAAACGACGCCTTAGGAGATAAATATTTGATAAACACTAAGAACTATTCGTTATTACAGCCGATAAAGGAATTCTTTGCCGGAGTAATAGGCACACATTCCCCCGTGTAAACACAAACGAACTAAATCAATTTCCTTCCATATCTATTTTGACTGATTTTGCTCTTGCTGTTGTTGATTTGTTTTTGTTCTAGTAATGTGGCACAAGTGGGTGGTTTTAATAAATTTGTTTCCAATAGAGTAAAACAACAGTCTCACACACTCGACGCACACCTCCCGCGCAATTCAGCAGAGAATCACTAACAGGAAAACAAATATTTTGTATCGGAATAATATCTAATCGCACTTGAAAACAACGATCAACAAAAGAGGGGAGTTAGCCACCCTTAAAGGCAAACAAAAATAATCCAATAGTTGTTTGGAGTTTTAAACCTACTTGTCGGTCTTAACAATATTGCGAAACCAATAATGTGTCAGAAGCAACCGTTATTGGTAAACTGAAGTATAAATTGTCGAAAATTCTTCATGATGTTTATTGAGTGAGAGTGAGCAAAAGTTTTCTTTGGAGAGCGAGCTTTGAGAGCTGCGATGGCTAACAGCCTCCACGTGCTTCTTGGGATATTAACTCGTTGCTTGGGGTATTTACTCTTCGCTTGAGGTAGATACTCTTTGCTTGGGATATTAAATCGTTGAGTCCTGTGCAGACGTGCGAGCTTTTGCAAATGAATCCCTTTTGCTCTCTTAGAGAACACGAAAATGTCATCACAGAGTCATCGTAAGGATTCCCCTCGACAGTAGTTCTACGTAATTGTATTTATTAAGTACTTCACACAGTGAGGCATTCAAAAGTTCGGGAAGGACACAGCTGATTTTGTGAGGACTGCGAAATGTTAAATAGAGCACAGAGCCACATACAGCCTCAACGAAAGAAGGAACGTTTCTCTTTATCGTGGTTCAAACTTGGAAGTAATCGGTGGGCAACAATGCAGATACAGGGGGAGACGAAAATCTAGATGGAAAATCACTTGCATGGTTGCAACACACGAAATCAATTCGCTTCCAAACCAGTGGATGAAGAAAATTTGATATTGAATTATTACGAATTTATATCCTTATCCGGATATTCTTATGGTGGTGCATGCATACACCTTAATTTCATATTTCCTGCCCCTTTTTTGTTGTCTCTCCGAAATAAGGATACTATGTTCTCTTCTCTTTCAAATATTTCACCTAATTCTATCTCCTAGTAAGCTTAAGGCACGTTTGATGGGTCAAGAGTCGTTCTGTCCGACAAGATCAGCCGGGCAACCACTGAATGACTTAAAAGCTACCCTCATGGTCCTGCTTAGGATTCCAACACAATAGCTCCAATAGGACATGACGTCGACTTACTTTAATTAATCCCAATTTAGAGCCATGTGCCCTTATGATGTTCCAGTTTATAATTTAAGTAAAGCAATTTACTAAGGCAATGTCGGCATATCTTCACTCGTCTCAATCAAAACTTAAAAAGAAATATACATATATGTAAATACATATTTCTATGATGTCCCATATTATTATGAGATATATCTGCTGTCATCGTATCACCAACGAAGAAACACAAGTTCCAAGTGTCAGTCAAAAGGTATCAGCATTTCGTCCTAACACACCACATACACGTCCACCATGAATCACAACTTATCGTTGTTAATGCCCTCAAAAGCACCCATACACCTGAGTGAGAAAAACAAACATGAAGAACTTCTTAAAGTTGTCCTCACGTATTTCTCCCATTTTTACTTCAAAAGTTTCCATTTGATTTGAGCCACTTGTTATTGTCTGCAATTGCTGCTAAAGTTTCATCCATCGCCATCCAGTAGGTACGAAATAAACACATACTTAGATATACAATATGTACGACTTGTGCAAAAACGATGTGCCACTGTTAAATTGGTCACAGTTATTTCTAACAATGAGAAGTTAAACTTTCGGAGATTTAATATCTCTGTCTGGTACCGTAAATAGGTTTTGTTTTATGTGCCAGTGTGCGGGGGTTACCATTGTCTGATTTCTAATAAAAAATTACGCTAATCATTTATATCACACACAGGTGTTGGACTATGCGGTTTTGCTTGGTGTCAGTAAAAGAAGGCAAGCAATATCGGTGAAACTGTTAGGATGTGCACTTTTTAAGGTTCCGTCTACAAAAACGGAACCTTTATAATTTCGGTTTTTTATTTTCGAAGTTTATAAACATATCGGCATGAAATTTTGGAATCAGGTACTTCAGACCTAGATGTCATTGCCCATGCACCCAAATTTAAAAATTGGGGCCATTTGGGGGTGGCTCCAATATATGTGAAGTTGTCATTAACATTGTCGCACCCCATCGACTTATATATCAATCGACAGATCTTTTGAAATGAGGTAGAGGTTTGCTTCAACTGTTTTTGATCCAAGGTACCGTTTGGAAAATATGGAGCTCCAAATTTTTTTTAATGCATCCCTCTCTGCCTTTTCGAAACCAAAGTGTTTAAAAATCTGAAAAAATCACAAAAACTTCGCTTCATGGAGTACTTTCAATTTTGAGCATTCTGGCCTTAATAGTTTTGGAGTTATTGGCCAAAAACGGTCAACCATCGACGTGCGAATTTTGAAGATCTGAAAACGCAGTTTTGAAGACCTCAGCGATAGCATTAAGAAATGATAAATTCCAAAATATCAATTCATGTTAAAATTTTGAGATATCTAAGATTTAAAATGATAACTATTTTCATTTTCACACATAAATTTCATGCTGTGTTCGACCACTCTATTCGTTTATGAGTGTTATCTTTTGATCTCAACCCCTAAATGTTCAACAGAAATGAACACACACACCGCAGGCATGAGCAGTGATTAGGTATGTGTATGATGGAAGGGATTTTCTGTGTTGGATAAACTTGGATAGAGGTATAGGTACATGTATGGATGAATATTTGTTTGTTTGGATATATGAATGTATGAATGAATGGTTGATTTGGGTTGAGGTTAGAAGAAAACTCAACTGAAATAGTTTGAGAACGTCGTTTGATATTCAGAAACCATCCATTAGTATAATGCGACGGAACCTTCCCCGTGCGAGTACAACTCGCACTTGCCCAGTTTATATTAAATATGGAATTGCGGTAGCCTTGATAATAAATAAAGAAAAAATAAAAGTATTGAAAAAATATAGTACTAAAAAAATCTTTAGTAGAAGGCGGTATAATTTTAAGATATAAAAAAAACTAACCATATAAAAGGTATTTTCGAAGTTTCGCCATCAATTCGTAGAAAGGAATTTATTTTTGCTTTTGCTAGCACAAAATAGGTAAATAAAAATTAAACTAATATCAAAAGTTGTTTGTACTCAGATACATTAAAATTACACTACTGGAATGTTGCCAATTTAAAAACAATGTTTTCAATTGAATAGCGGCTTCATGTCCTGCAAGGAGCTTATGCAAATAATGATACGGTCAGTGACTTATTCCAGATATACATTTTTCCTTCACATTACTATTGCGAATTGTAAGACACATAAGGAATTTTTGAAAATCATTGAATTTATTTATTTGTTGAGCTTAAAGGTACTTAAGGGCAGCTGAAAAAATGAAATTAAATATGAAATGAAAATCAATATGAAATTCATAATTTTAATCAAATTTCTGATATATTATATTTTACCGATATTTTCAGAACTACGTTTTCAGATCTTTTACATTCCAATATTTACGTAATCCCAGTCATGACCAAAATTCGAAATAACTTTACTTTAGAAATCTTATCAAACCCATTTACTTCGCCTTTTTTTAATTTTTAGGATACGTAATAAAAACCAGGCCGTAGAGGCAAGAGAGAAATAAAACTTTACGATATTACAGTTAATTTCATCAAATTTTAAATCACAAAATTAACAAATTTTTAGATCCTAATCCTTTTACAGCAACATCTGGAGCCCCGGAGGGTAATGATTTTGGCCCGATGCAATCACTTGATAAACGCCGAAAAGTTGCTAATATACTATTTGTATATTAATTATTAGCGGGCGTCATTGATTGTCCTGCGTTGCTCCAAAAAATAAACACTCAACACCAACCCCCGTTCTTTGGGGTGGTACCTCTCTTCCATCTCAAGTTCCATCGTACTAATTATATTCGTAACCTATGACGCTAATGTTACGTATAACAAATCAAATCCAAAACACGTTTGATTTTCATACTAACAAGAGCAAAGCTCTTTCTTTCTTTTCCTAAGAAATTGTATATTTCTAGTAGTTTTAAGTAGTTTCAAGTCAAAAATTGTAAATAGTTTTAGTCTTTTACTGCTTGTATTGAGCTTATGAATAAATAAATAAAGTTACGTGCATCGAAGGTTTGTTATTGAACAACACTGTATTAAGGAAAACATATTGAGCATGAATAACGTAAATGAGCGTAAAAACTGTAATCGCTTATGAACTATGAATGCACATAACCGCTCTGTTATTTGTCACTGTGCTGAACTACATATGTACATGTATGCATAAATGCAGATATTATCTCTCAAAAGAATTAACGTGGACAGAACCTGATTTTCAGCCAAATATTGTCCTATCTTGCCATTGGCCTATATGTAAATGGAACGGGAAGATAACCAGAACACGTGTGACTCCTGTTTCCCTGCCCACCGAAATCATAATCGTAAATATATTCGCATAAACTCATTTTTCTCCCGCATGTGTACATACTGTACACATCAATAGACAAGACACATATGAGCCTTTCTCCAACCAGGTTTCTTTTCCTTTGATTGTCATATAAGTTTTCCCCGGAATGAACAAGGCAGAGTAAACATATGTATATATTCGGAAATATATATTTGTTGATCCTTTCCCAAAGGGCGATTGTTGAGAAATGCCCTGTCGATCATTCCTCGACTACTGACAGATGGTAACTGGTTTTGAGATGTGTGGTCAGTACTTTTTTGGTCTATCCCCGGGGGTGAACATTGAAAATCAATTCCAATTTCAGTGGGGGAATTGGTATTCTTTGAATAATCCTATACATCTTTCTTTTGCCAGGAGGAATGAATTTCTGGCAACAGAAATTGATTTTATTTAGGAATAATTGCATTAATTTGAAATTGTTGCCTGTGATGGATGTAGGTTGGGATGTTTTCTTTGAACTGTGATAAAATTGCAAGAGGGAATCCTACCCGGATGTCCAGGAACATTGTCATTGTTTCGAATTCCGTAGGTTTTGTAGATCTGAGTCTCCGACATCGAGGAATTGCGTCTTGCTATGAAATTGCTTGAAATATATTTCAGATCCGACTGATGATATTTTTTGTATGACAAATAATTGTAATATTCGACATGCGGTTCATGAGAAATATATCTATTGCCAAACAAAATTTAATAAATTGTTCAGTGAAGATGTATAAGCATATGTACACTACTACCCAGTGAATGATATCGTCTCGTAACTTCACCGAGGTAGTATTTTTGCTTACTCTGCGTAGGTGGCGTGCAGCCGTAATATCAACAATTTTGTTCCTTAAGCAACTATCACATGCTTCGCAACGAATCGAAGTTAAGATAATAAGACCGCACGACTAAACTATCTTTATGCATCAGCGCTCTTGCAATGTACCCTTAAACTGTATTAATAAAGAATTTACCATTTTTATTCAGTTGTGTCACATTGAAGTCAATTTTATTTACTTGAACTCTGGGGTTCTACAAAACGCAGGACACGCCTTAAGAAATTTTCTTTCAAACACTTACATCTTTACCATATTGTACCACAATGGATACCAATAACAAAATATTATTCTCATAAGGATAAAGTTTCAATCTCGAATTCTATAATACTTGTCAGAGCGCAACCCTACTTAGCGCCGGCTAGGCAAGCGTTAATATGTTCGTCCAAATATAGGTATTATTCAAGCTAAATGGTGAGATTAAAGTTAATTGACTTTAATTTTTAGAACTTATATGTTATAAGAAGATAAGATCCTGTACGTAGGTTATAGAAAATCCAATAACATTTTTGAAGATATAACGAATCTCAAATGGTGCCTAATACATTTGGCCAAGGCTGTATTTGATTTTGCCATATGGAACTTCCGACTATCACTTAGTTTGCGATTAGAAGGTCCAGAGTAAATATCTTAGGAGAAATCGGATTTTTTTATGAGATAAAGTTGTATGTGTATTTGACGTGTGAGACTTTTTAAGGTTCGTTGCAGAAATCAAATTGTTGCGGCAAGCTGCACATGCAGCAGTTCATCTGAAAATAGAATAAAAATATTAGGTTTAAAGATCTTTATGTATGTTTGTGACTTACCAGACAATTCCCGTGATCCCGCGATTCCTTCCAGTCCTGTCCTGCAATTACCTGTAATGTACAAATTGTATAGAATGTTTTTTTTATATAAAATATAACCTATTTAATTATTACTTACCCCAGATCAGTTTAAATTAATATTATATATTTTAAAACAGATCAAAATAAGTTTGTTTTGATCTGCAGGTGTTGAGATCTGTCAAACTGACAAGGACGGACATATATTCGAATTTCAAACTGACAAGGACGGACATATATTAAAATTCATATTGACAAGGACAGACATACATATGCTGAGGGATTCAGCACATTTAAGCCACATAATGGAAGTACAAGGCGGTGTTCACACGATGAGTTTTACGTTGTGAACATGGAAAATATCAAATGAATGTCTTGGAAGATAAGCTGACGACCAATTTGGAAAATTTTGAGAGAGAGGACGGAAAATGGAGATTCTTAGTAAGAACGTGATCCGAATCGGCAGTGATTTTATAAAAGTGGCGAACTTGAATTTGATTGTGCGCGAATATATAATGATATTTATACACATATCCAAAGACACAAGTGCATGTGCGATTCCATTCAAAACAAGACAATCGTTAAGCCAAATCAGGCTACATGGAAAATACTTAAAATACGTATATATATATATGTACATACATATAGTTTTAAAGAGTTCACAAAATACTCTACATCACAAAAAAAATTAATTATATATTTATGGACCAAACATATAAACATCCGCAGCAAAATTATAAATATATACAGATTCAAGTGTCAAATCAAAACACACAGAAAAGAAGGAAATGCAGAAGTGTGCTAACAAGTGCCATATTCGCTGCCGTGGAGAAAAGACAATACATACAATAGACATACATATATACACGAGTGCCGCGGTTCACACTAACCGAAATTTCGTTGCCGTGACAACCACAAATCTGATAACCATCCCGAGAAGCCGAATTGGAGAAGTGTTATGTCCTGGAGGAAATTTTGGTGCCACAAGAGCAAGAAACAGTGCTGAAATTAATACCTTTTTTTTGAATTTTCTTTTCATTTAAAATTTGTGGAGTTTTGTTAATTTTCATACATTTCATTGGATAGTATACGTTTAGGTCTAGTTTTTTTTACATTTTTTTAAAATAATAGTTATAAGTTAGTTCTGGCTTTGGTGTGTTGTTGTGAGTGTGCGCGGAAAAGAGGGATTTCTCCCCAAAAATTATCCGTTTCTTTCCACAGGTACCATCCTTCATCGTGCTGCGCGCAGGACGTCGGGGGATTACAAAGACTGTGACTAGCAGGTTTCAACTATTGGAAACCTCTGTTTGTTGTGTGTCGTCCTGTAGACTTTAGCCAGGGTTAGAACCCTTTTCTTTTAATACTTTCTTTCATTTTTATTTTTGCTTTTTCTTTAATTCTCAGATTTTATTATTTCGTATAGGCTAAGTTTTTCAATTTCTTTTATTTTTCATATTTTTTTTTTCTGTAATAAAATGAATTGTTCTGTTTTCAAATGAAAGTGTAATGTTTTATTCAATGGAGTGATTTTACCTTTGCCGACATGTGTGTGTAGGGTGGGGGAAGGCCGTCCTTCTTCGGGGTAGTCGACAGTGGAACGTTAGGCTGTGGCTAACGTTTCCGCTAAGGGACTATCTCCCACAAACTTCGCCAAGGGAGATAGCGAAGGTCATGTCGATTGACATGATGGGGTGGGCAGGCGGACTTGTGCCAACAACAACAGGCACCCTCGGGTTCTTGACGAACCTGCATCGCCAAACGACACTGGGTGTTGTTTCGTGTAGGGCTAAGCTAGGTAGTTTTATGATAGGTTAGGTTTAGTTTAGGTATAGCTTTAAGATAGGTAGGTTAGTTTAGGATTAGCTTAGGTTAGATAGCTTAGCTCCGCGAGCTCCCTTCCGGTCTCTAGTGGTAAAGGCATAGGCCTTGAACACTTTTCTTTTCCTCTTTCCTGTCTCTTCTTTCTCTTCTCTATCCTATCTTTTAGTTGTCCGTCCGTGGTCTGTTAGGGTATTAGGCTTTCATCTCTTCCTATCTTTTCACCTCTCTCTATCTTCTCTTAGCTAGCTACAGGCACGATATTTTTTTTGTTTGCAACTGGTGGTGTACGAGTGGGAGGACAAGAACCGCCCCGTCCGACGAGCTAAGCTGTGCAACCGCAAGCGTGCCGCCGTACTACTCACCTTCACCGTGGCCCAGCCAACCTAGCTTGCAACAAAATATAAAGAGATATTCTATTTATATTCTATTTATATATATATTTCATTCATAGCATTTCACCTCAGATTTTGACGAATTTTGCTCTAAAGTCAGACATACTAATTTATTGTCGCGCACACTCTCTACACGTTTAGAGCAGCGCCATATTGTCAACAATTAGCCAATTTGTTCATGATAATGGTCATGACTGGAATTATTCCAAGGATACTGTTCACTTATCTTATAACTTAAAAAATAAGCTTCTAATAGGATGTATTGTAAATTTAAAAAAAGGAAAAAGCTGCTTCTTTTCATTTAATCAAAACATCGATTGAAGATTTAAATTGGGTAATTTATTATTATTGGGTAAGTATTTCCTTTTTCTATCCAATCAAACTCCTTTTCCTCCAATCAACTAACGAGCAAAATCCATACTAAAATAATTACTTCTCCTTTCATACTGATGCCAAGAGCCTATATTCGTCTAAAGATATCCACCTGAAGAATCGTTATTTTCTTGCCCAGAAAAATTAAAACAAAGGAATCATACGCCTCATGTGAGAGAGTCGATGCTTGAAATAGAACATTTTTCATTACTAAACATGTTTAATTCTGGCTGCAAACCTTTTGTACTTTTGTGATAAAATTCAAACAGACAATTTTGCCTTTGGCTGCAGTGACATTCTGCAAATACCATCAGTACCGAACGTTTACTGTTGTTTTGGAAAACAATTGTGGCAGCCGAACAGTTTATGGTTGTCTGCCAACAATGCACCATGCCAATAAAAACTTTTTCTTTCGGCATTGCATCGACCTCAACCCTTCGAACTGTGATGCGGATAAAGCAAAACAATGTGCGAATTCATCGGAACTAAAAGCACTTCACCGCTAATATAGTGAATAGTTTTGGACATCAAAGAGTCACGGTCACTCTCTCTTCCCATAAAATATCTAGGCGAATAGCGCCCATGGTCGTTTGATTAGTCATCACGTCTGTGGGAAAGTTACGGTGCTGGAACACATGTTATAGAAGAAATAGAAACACGCATATCCTTTCTAAATGATAAAGCAGTTTAATTTGATAGTGAATTGATGAGTGCACTCTTTCGCTCTCCCTGCCGGTGTCTTATCACGCAATGTTTAAATAAAGTTTTCTAATTTAGATGTTAGGTATATGGGTAGACAAATATGTGATAAAATTACTATATTATATGAATACTAATTCGTGGCGTTGTGGGTTTGTGCGTCGACCCATACGCACTAGACTTTCACAGTCTAGGTTTAAATCCAAGGACAGACAAATAATAAAAAAAAAAAAATTGTGCGCGGCTCCACCTCTTTCGAGTCACTGACAATGCTCAAAGAGTATAACTGTCTAGAAAAAGCTTCTCAATCTCTACGTTCGGAGTCGGCATTAAACTGTGGGTCCCCTCCACTCGTGAGAGAACAATACCACGCACAACACGAGTGGTTGCTGAGAAGTCAGGCCCAGGTCTACCTCGGACTGTAGCGCCGCCATTATTATATTATATGAAGTACCCATTATTATTATTCTTATTAAGCAAAAGGACGTAGATATTAATTAATTTATAACAAATATTTGTTCCATTTAATTAATCATTTTTGAAACCCAAATGTATGATCATTAATGTACTGCAACCACGAGGCGTAGTAGGTAAGTGCGCCGAATCCTTCGCTGAATGTCTAGGTTCGATTCCTGTCAAAAATACATTTCATATTTCACAGCTCTAGCACTTTCGAGCCGTCAATCGACTCAAAAAATATAACTGTAGAGAAAATAGATTCAAACTTCGCCATTCGTAGTCGGGAGAGAGTTCAGAGAGAGAGACAAAAAATATCATGCACAAGTTAAGACGAATGCGGTAGAGAATACCACAACTCCACCTGGAACTGCAACGCCACAACTTGAACCACAAAACGGACAACGTCCTATTAGTTGAATTTTGCTTAACGAAAGCATGTCTGGTATTCTTTGCAAAGGTATTTATGTTCAACCAATATCCTTTGCCTGATAAAATTCCACAAATGAATTCCAGAACAATACCTGTTATCACCCCAACTAGAACTTTACAGTCAATCACATTTCAACGCTGGCTTACTGCGCGAACCATTCAGATCGATTTTCATACTTCAAAGGTCCGGATGCTCTATTGAACATCCCCATTTAAGTCGGAATGTTCCAGTTAGCATTCTCTTTAGTCCACGAACCATGCCGGTATTCAGTGCATGAATTTTGCAGCAACTGCTCGGGTAATAAAGGTGAAGGACAAGTGAATTTCAATATGAATTTGAAATTTCAGCAGGAGATGACCCTCATTCTCGTGGATAGCAGATGAATTGCAAATAATGTTATATCAAACTAGTCAAAAACGGATGGGGGAGAAATGGATGAAAAGAACATCACTTCAATGACTTTCTACAACTTTTAGGAATCTTATTTAGGTCACTGAGTACTGAAAAGTTTCCGTACACTGTTCCGTGAAGCATTAACTTTCATCGTATTCAGCTAAAATCCAAGGAATTAAATATTCGGAGAAATTGTTCCCCCTCTCTACACACACGCCACTACCCATTACCCAATGGATAGTTAACCTCAAATTAAAGGATACATATATTACAATGAGCATATTCATAAAGCTTATTTTGGGCTGTTGTTTTCATTGTAATAATGATAAATAATTCTATTTATTTCCCACTGGTGGTAGAGACCTACAGTTTAATGCAGACTCCGAACGGTGGAATTGAGAAGCTCTTTCTAGACAGTTATACCCTATAAGCATTGTCAGTGACTCGAACAACGTTTAAGGCACCGCCTGAGAGTCGAGAGGGGCCACAATTAACTGTGTGCAGTTGAAGACAAAAAAAGGCTTTTGGTTGGAGCCTAGGGCCACTTTGTAGTGCTATAAGAAGAAGAAGAAAACCTTGTTGAAAGTAAATTTTTTTGGCGAAAATAAATAAAGAAAATCTGCATTCAAACGAAATACATCCCATAACTTTGGTAAGTCACTTAAATTGGTGGATGATTATAACCCGGGAGCAGATATTCGGCATCAATTAACTATTTTAAACAAGCCTTAAGGCAAAAAATCCTGCAGCATACTAACTACGAGCCTATGTATATTAACGCGTTAAAATTCCAATATTATCAGGTATAATGTTTGTGCATATAGATGATGAAAAGGAAACGTATTCATACTTTTCAAATATACCGGCAATATATTTAGCGTGAAAACTTTAGAATGAAAGAAATACTGGAGATCCAACCACTCGCGTGAGATGCTATGAAACTTTATGCAAACATATTTGGGTGTTATCGTGACCTGCGTCACCATGGAGTCACACAAATTACGCTAATTATATTGTCGACCTTGATATTTGCATAAATTCATGAATAGCTGGGGTTTATCGTGATTATATGTGTGTCTGTCAATGAGGGATCCCGCTGTAGTCTAATGAGTGAGGGCTAATGAGCCCTGCTGGTGCACCTGCAGAACGCTAGTCGCCGTCACCCACTTGCCGTTTACACCCGAATAATATTACTGAAACTGTATTATTTCATTACATAAGAGATATTCTTTTCAGCTTTGGGTGTTTATAATAGCAGAATATTCTGTAAGTAAGAACATTTGGGTGGGCGCCGTGGGGTAGTGGGTAAGTGCGAGTCACTGAAAATGCTCGAAGAGTATAACTGTCTAGAAAAAGCTTCTCAATCTCGCCGTTCGGAGTCCCCTCCACTCGTGCGAGAACAATAGCATGCACAACACGAGTGGTTGATGAGAAGCTAGGCCCAGGTCCACCTCGGACTGTAGCGCCGCCATTATTATTATTATTAAGAACATTTTTAAAAATTAAATTCATCGTATCGTACATATCTCAATTATTTCGAGGCAGAATGGTCTTAATATTTGTAATGTGTAATTTTTGAAGATCTAAAATATTCAGTTCTGTGGATCTCAATGAAAGTATTGAGAAATTATAAATATCAAAGCATATATTTTTGTGAAAGTTCCGAGACAATCAAGGCTTAAAAGAGAAGTAAATTAGTTCCTTCATCAGAGACTTTCATCAAAAGCGTACTTGTATAACTTTATCATTATCCACTATCCATTATCCACTATCTATTATCCACTAACATAATCCAGAAACACGAATATTCTACTCAGAGGATTTTAAAAGAGACAACAATCAAATCTGAAAGCCGAATAATATACAGCTGACTATCATATATGTAACCTATGTTTTATAACTATTTCCGCGATTCTTTTAGACTAAAGACCTTTCCTTGAGGTTTTTAAGTAAAATGAGAACTACTAAATCTTAACGAAGACCTTACAATGGAGGATTTTTTAAGTATATTACATTATGGAGTACAAAAAAACAAAAAAAACAGTACAAACAACACCAGTACCGAGATCAAACCAGAATAACTCTTGCCAACCGCTGTTTTTTTGGGCTCAAAAGGCAATTGAGTAGTAAAGCCCTCTCTCGGAAAACCAAGCTGACTTTATATAAGACCTTGATCATCCCAGTCCTGCTGTACGGCGCAGAGGCATGGACAATATCCCAAGCGGATGAACAGTCTCTTAGTCTTTTCGAGAGAAAAGTTCTGCGCGCGATCTTTGGTCCTGTTTGCGTTCATGGCATTCGGAGGAGAGGATTCAACCACCAACTGTATGGGCTGTACAGCGACATGAGTCTAGCCAGGCGTCTACGGATCCAACGCCTATGATGGCTATGCCATGTAGAGCGTGTGGACAACTTAGGTCCGGCCCGAAGAGTCTTCGATTCTAAGCCTGGACCTCCACGTACAAGGTGGCGCATACAAGTCGAGGGGGACCTCGGCCGGCTTGGTGTGCGAAACTGGAGACAGCTGGCGAAAGATCGTGCTGGCTGGAGAGGCATGTTAAGTGAGGCCCAGGTCCACCTCGGACTGTAGCGCCCTAAAAAGAAGAAGAAGAAGATGTAGTACAAAAAGAAGGCTTTTATAAGTATATGACCAATTTTGAAATACAAAAAATTGCCATACTACGGAAAAAGCACCCTCTGACAAATCAGAAAATAATTACAATTTTAAATGGACCAGACTGCTGCTCATGACTGGATTCGATTGGTTTTATCATCTTTTTCAAAGGGTTTTTATATATTTCTTCTGTTATAACTTAACAATTAATCTAAGGAATATGTAGACAATGTAGACAACAGAATGGAAATTTCTAGACAATCTACACGACTTTTACTGTACGCTAAATTCATTTCCAAAAACTCTAGTTATTTCCATTTCCACTCGATTGCCCTTAAAGCCTATTATAACAGCGATTTGCAGGAGTTATTTTGCTTTTGGTCTCTGTGATGATGCTTACTAGTATACTAGTAGAAGCTATCGAAAGAAACCGTTTGGTGGAGCAAGGAATTTTCTGAGCTGTACATTCGCAAGTTGACAGATGAATTATATATTAATTGACGCGGGATTATAAATACCCGGATTTCACAAATTCTTGATTTTGTAATGATATCCCCTTAGTACCTAAAATAATTTGAGTATGATATTTTGATGAGCAATTAACAGGTCGTTTATGAAATATCCCATAGAAGCTTGTCTGCTTTTCAAGTTCTTTAATCACACTCCTGTTCATAAATTCGTTCAAATAAGACCTATCGTTTTAGTCGAGATTTTAAATACTCCTTCTAAAAAATTTTATTTCATGTTTACTGATAAAATACACTGAAGGCAATAAATTGCTCACTTGAAAAATATTTTATTTTTAACTATGATTAAAAAACACATTGAGCTAAACCTAATTGGCGATATTAGTTTGTTCCACAATGTTATAAGAGCCGATTTTATAACTGAAAATATAATATAACTATATATCATCTATAGTATGTCGATAATTAATTTTTTCATAGCTTAATGGATCTTACTTTGTAGCCTTTCTGATAAGCTCTAAACACAATAACATCAAGTCGTACTTTAATAATAAATGACACTGTGGAACTAAATGCAAGACAATCCACCAAGACTACTACCACTGATCGACTGCTCCAATGATAGTGCCATTAATTTTATCCGGACGGAGCAGATTTGGAAAACCGGATAAAAGCGTATTAACTTAGCTGTCACTGCGATTCGAACCTGGGCCGCTTTAACTTAGGACAGATACTTTACCAACTGCGCCATCCAGTCGTCTATGGCAAAGTTAAAGAAATTTCAACCCGTGAACTATCTTTCATGAAACAGAAACAGACCAAAACAAATACCCCAGAGAAAATGCTTATGCTGCAAAAAGTTAACTTTTTATATATCACAACCCACCACCTCTCGAGGATGGTAATTTGTCATACGACAAGAGTATACTCCTCTCAAAACATGTTACAGAAGTAACGCTTCGTTTATCCATGCATTAACCTTCATCAGGGACATGATTTTGATGAATCCCCGCGCTCATTACTATTCATAGAAAAATTCTGTATAGTGGAATTAAGGCTGATATTGTAAAAGCCTTTTAATGTGTAATCTGGAAAGCCACGCAGACGATATCTTTAGTGGGACGTGTGCGAATATGTTTTCTTTTGTAAAGAGAGATAGGCTGTGTTTACATTGCGGCTCAGAAGTGTTTCTCAATTCCCAATGCATCATGAGTTTTTCCACAGAAACCTGGTATACAAGCATGATATTAAAAACAGATGAACATTCTACGTCTCAATCACAAATTTCATACATTTATTAGGGATATCATAGTTACTTATGTGTCCTTGTTGATAATTTTCTTTGAAATCATGCATTGGTGATGTGATCATAAATTTTATAATATTTCGCAACAATTATTGGTAAATCGGAATAGGATTTTACTACAAAATCTGTTAATGACTACGTGTTTTACATTGGAAACAAGTTCAGGGAAGTTGATTGCTTCTAAAAGTGAGAGAATTACCTTCTCTGCTTTAGTTGAGGTCCGAGGTGAACCTGGGTCACAGTCAACATTCATCTCTATCCAGCACAGTATTATACTAGTCGCATGAAACTATGCACGTAGAGCTCATTGAGGTTTTGTTTTTTTGTTTTAATGCATTTTTTTTATTTTTATCTTACATTCTAGGAAAAATACTTAAACAAGATACACAATAAATGGATTCTTATACTATCTTACCGGCGGTCACTCTAAGTTCATCTATGAACTTATAATTCATATTGACTAACTTATCTAAATTAAACTAACATAAATTAACCTATCTAACCTTTTTTTAGATTTTTTATTTTAATTTATTTTATTTTTTAGGTCCATTTCTAGCTGTGTACTTCCTTCCTTTACCGCATTATTCCTCGGAGCTGGAGTCGAATACTTTTCGGCGAAAGAGTTGACGGAGCAACGGGCATTCTCCATCATCTAAATTAATACGGACAAACGCGGCCTCAAAATAGATGAACATCTGATGGATATCGACTAGAAACTCATGGGTCTATTCTCAGAATATGCTGTAATGGAATGATGAATGTTCGATGGTTGACTTGGCTGGCTTAATCCACTTTGATATTGATCAATCAGGTTATTAACATAGGGTTTCAGGGGCTACCGAAAGACAGCGGAACAGATCTTATATTCGATATTTTGGAGACTGATCCCTCTGTAGTTGTAGTTGTACCGGGCAACGATGCTGGGATTTCATCTGTCAGAAAAAGAAAGAAACTTGACTTCAATGAGTACTTTCATTTAAAACCATTTCTACATTCTGGTCTAAATTGTTTTATTATCCAAAAACAGTCAATCATCGACATGCGAGTTTTGAAGATTTGAAAAATTTGCAAACCGCAAGCATGAGCAGTGATTGGGTATGATGGAAGGGATTTTCTGTGTTAGATAAATTTGGATAGACGTATGGGTATATTTATAGGTATATGATGAATGTTCGATATTTTGTTTGACTGAATGTAGTAATGAATAGTAGAGTTGGGTTGAAGAAGAAAATTCAACTGAATTTGCTTGGATATTCGTCTGATATTCAGAAATCATTCATCAATATTATGCGAAGGAACCTTCCCCGTGCGAGTACATTTTAATTTAATTTTTAATTTTGGACACTTATTTTCATGATAAATAATTAAATTTTTATGTTTTCTTGTTGTGGTCAAGTTGGACTTCTACGAACGATTGTCGTAAGGATATTTAAGGAATGTTTCAAAAATGTCTTATTTTCAATTAAAATTTGTTCAATAACTTTCCTTGGCAAAATGAAAATTGCCAAAATAAAAATAATCCATAATAATAATAATGGCGGCGCTGCAGTCCGAGGTGGACTTGGACCTAGCTTCTCAGCAACCACTCGTGTTGTGCGTGTTATTGTTCTCTCACGAGTGGAGGGAACCTACAGTTTAATGCCGACTCCGAACGGCGAGATTGAGAAACTTTTTCTAGACAGTTGTACTCTTTGAGCATTGTCAGTGACTCGAAAGAGGTGGAGCCTCGAACAATTTTTTTTTTAAATTGTTTGTCTGAACTTGGATTTGAACCTAGACTATGACAGTCTAATGCGCATGGTTCGACACACGAACCCACACGGCCAAGTCGCCCACAATCCATAAGACACTGCAGTAAAAATTACCTACTTTTGATTATAACTTTTATTCATATTATTCATAATGATGATCTAAAGACATTTTCAACAAAATAATAAAATGATATTCTAATTGATCTGTTAATGAAATTTAATTCAATAATAGTAAAAATAGAGCATTTAAGCAATTTGTTGACTTTGATAATCTTTTCTTTCCTAATTTTTTTAAGGTCAACTTTGCTTCGACACTTTTATTTTTTGTACTAACACTTTTATTTAGGATTTTTGTACAAATCGCACCCTCAGTTTATATGGTTCTGAGTCAAACGTGGCTTTTTAGAGCACTGATGAAAAGCGTTTGTAATTATATTGTTCTGGTACAATCATTTAAAAAAATGCACCGCATTCTCATGTACTACATATATAAGCTGCTGCACACTATTCCTTTAAATTTGTTAAATTTAAAATTAGTTTCCATCCAGATCTAATTTTTCAGCTTATAATAAATAAGAGAGAAGAGAGAGATTGAGAAGCTATTTCTAGACAGTTATACTCTCTGAGCATTGTCAGTGACTCGAAAGAGGTGGAGCCGTGAACAATATTTTTTTTTTTTTAAATTGTTTGTCTCGATTGGGATTCGAACCTATACTGTGAAAGTCTAATGCGCATGGGTCGACGCACGAACCCACGCGGCCACGGAGCCCAATTTTTCGGCTTAAGTCTTTAAATTTTTGCCTACGGCAACAAATATGTATCAACACTGACGGGAACCACTTAGCGGATACCATCTTTTCCACTTAGAAACAGAAACAGTTGCAAAGGTCCAAATAAAGGTTTCCATCTCTCAAAATCATTTTTCTTATTTAGTAAAAAATTAATTCAAAAACAAAATTGGATGATTAATTTTACGCCACCTTGTACAAATAATAATAAAATAAAAAGTTTTTGAGGCATTTCTCAATAAGTCGTATTGGGGAGAATTACACTTACTACTTCCTTAACTTTTTAGCTGCCAATTTATTCGAATCGAATCTTAAATCAATGGCTATTGAAAAACCCTGTGACAAATTAATCACATTTATTCCTTTAAGGATTGAGGATTAGTCTGGTCTGATCTGGTCTGATTTTTCTATGCTAATTAGTTGCTAAATTTGTTAAATTTTGTTCATATGATCAAAAAGTTGATTCAGCCTCACAAATATTTAATTTTTGTCAATTACCATTAACCTGTTTCATATACCAGTAAACATTTTATTACCCCCGGGAGGAACATTTGTACAAACAGAATGCAACATCAGGTGTTATATGGGTTATAAAATCTAATTCAAAACAGGAATTTGAACAACAAACATACAGAAGTGCGATTCTCCCCCATAAAAGAAAATTTATTATGTAGACAGTAAGCAAAGGTTTGTACATATAGATTTTCACCACATCGACAAGAAGTGCAATAGAATGAGGATGGAGTGTTTAAGTGTGTACGATTATAATCTTCTGAACGACCACAAATTGAAAAAAATTGAAAAAAAAATTTAGGATACAAAATAAATTAATTGTTCCTATCCATTCGTTTCAATTCCAAGCTTTAGTTGGTTTACGTGGTGGAATGGAAAGTATAATATTTTTTTAGTTTGCTTGGAATATCGTATCTGTGTTGAATAACCGCATGGCAGTTGTAATTAAGTTGAATGTAGTAGTTTACGCTGAATTATTTTTACATTGCGGTGGATATAGAAATATTTATTCTTTACGGAGTTTGCTATATAATACTCCGCACTCAAAACAATAATCAATCAAAGTATCAATCATGTGTATGGCCATTTTTGTAAGGAATGTCTTAAATAGTAGGGGGCAAGTTTACACTAAGTACATCGAATTCGAAATCGAATGCAAAGCCATAACTTCGCTGAAGAGGAGGAATCCCAGAAAAACCAACTGGACGCTTAAGGACGCTTAAGGCTGCGGCCACGCAATGAGCGACGAGCGACGCTCATTGCGTGGCCGCAGACTAATGTTTAAGTATGAGATAGATAATTGTATCGAATCTCTCCCTGGGCTCAGAACGAAACGAAAGTTTGAGAAAGCTGTTCAACACTTTAAAATACCCTCACCAAATATTTTGAACTGACGTGTCCTACCAGAAATACTCCCTGTAGATCACCTGTTCCATGGTGGAACGCAGAACTGCAGACAATCCGCAAATAAACCAGAAAACTTTTTAATAGATCCCTTAAGGCCAATTCGGAGGAAGACTGGAACTTTTACCTATTCGAACGAAAAGAACACAAGAGAGGAATTCGGTTATCGAAAAGTGCCTCTTTTAGAGATTTTTGATCGAAACACTCGGTGAAACCAGCAGTCTAGTTAAAGTTCTTAAAAAGGACAAACCAGCCAAGCTGGAAACACTCAGGAGACCTGACGGTACCTATACTGCTCCAAAAACTCAGACCCTTAGCCTCATGGTTGAGACTTCCTTCCCAGGTAAGCAGATGCAACAATGAGCCGATTAATATTAGACGCCGAGACTTGTTTGTTTCATCGCTCGTGGTGACGGACGAGGTACGTAGCTAGTACGTAGATGGTTTCAAGTCACCAGGTACAGATGGCATATATGCAACTTTGCTGCAAAAGGGTATAGACTAGTTGCTGCCGGTTTTGAAAATAATTTTCACCGCCAGTCTGGCACTGGCCTACATCCCGACCCCTTTGTGCACAGTTAGGGTACCCTTCGTATTAAACTCACTCATCAAGAACTTTAGATCAATCAGTCTAACTTCCTTCCTGCTGAAAAGCATGGAAACGTGCGTAAAACTGCTTTGCAAATCCATCCTCTGTCTCAGATGCAACATGTTTATCAGCGTGGAAAATCTTGCAAGACTGCACCTCAAAATCTCGGAATACGCGTTGGGCATTTTCATCGATATAGAAGGTGCTTTTGACATTGTGACTTTTGATGGCATGTGTAACTCGGCCAGAGAACACGGTGTAGATGAATCATTAGTGCTTTGGATTAAAGCAATGCTGATGAACAGAACTATTATTGCGGACGCGGACTGTGGCCAGTATGTTATGGCGGGGGTAAGTAGGGGCTGCCCGCAGGGTGGTGTCTTGTCTCCTCTGCTATGGTGCATGCAGGTTGACTCTCTGCTCTATGCTCTCAAAAGTTCCAACATCTACGCCCATTTCTATGCGGATGATGTAGCTGTACTGTCTATCGGATCGTGCGGCTCTAGACGTGATTGTTCTAAAGGCAGCTCTAGACGTGATTGACAACTATTGTACTAGAAATTGGTTTTCAAACAACCTATATTGTGCCACGAACTATATTGTGAAGAACAGGTGGAAGGGACGAAGTATTTATGTCTGCAGTAACCGCCAAGCTGTGCTTAAAGCTTTGCTCAACTCTTTAACCACTTTCTAGGCAAGGATCAGTGGAGGTACTCTCAGAACCTGAACCTGCGCTAGGACTGTCTGCGTTCTTGGTTAAGGCTTCCATCGATGGTTGGACGTCTCGAGAGCACAACCGCAGGTGATATGACTCTCCAGGATGTAGACAGACCAAGCGCATGCTCGCCAACTCACTTGACAGACGTCTTGCTATCACTTGACAGAAAAGACCGCAGACAACTTACCGGCGTACTAACGGGCCACTACACCTTTGCAAAATACCAAAATGTGCTTGGTCTACGCGATGAAACCCTCTGTGATGCCTGTAGAGAAGACGATGCAGACGATGCAGAGCACTTCCTCTGTCATTGTATCGAATTTGTTCGGATCAGGTGGCAGTTATTCCGTGCCGATGAGGTGAGAGGTGATGGTGTAGGCTCCTCATCACAGAAGCGTCTGCTGGTCTTCCTTCGGAAGATCATGAAATTCCAGTAAAAGTAGGTGCTACCTGGCAATACAATGGACTCGTAATTGAGTCTGAATGCTCCAGTGTAGAGTTTAAAAACCTACGACAAAAAAAAAGTTAACACTCTTAGAGATGTTTATTTACTGCTTCAATAACGATTTTTTTTATTTCAATGCACTTACTCCAAAGAGATTTCAAATTCATTCAGTTCTCAACAACTTCCAGGTACACCTTCGGCTACCAACAAATGTGTTACACATGTAGGTGCATTGGTCATCTCAAGGATCCATTTAGCAACTTTTCTTATCAGTTTTTGTGACATAAAACAATATGCTGACGGTTCAAAGAAAACATTACAGTCAGTGGTTGTGTTCAAAAAACGATATATTTTAAGGTTCTCTGAAATAAGTGGAGAAGTGCAGCCTCTGTGTTAAATCCCCAAAGATACTCAAAAATAGATAAGTCGCAATATTGCAATTCGCTGGACCTGAACTAACAAACCTCTGACTAAAGTTGAGTTCTCCATACGCTCTGCATGACTTAACCACTCTAGAGGCTGTATCGGTACACAGCTTGTATACTCCAATCGCCAGAATAGGAAATAGGATCGAAAACCACATGCAAAACTCGTCTCATCCTCTGCGTTTAAAGCATGACTGGGATGATCGAGTTCTTTTACCAAGCCAATGTGACCGTTTGAGAGAGTCCTATATCGAAACAAGTTGTTAGAATATTACCTACTAAAACATGATGCCTTACGACGTCCGGACAGGACTTTACTTCATTTTGTCCTCATTCACAATAACCTATTTAAGCCATTTCTGCTTCAATGCCATCAAAAGCCTCAGTAGTGGTTCGCAGTGCTCGAGTGTACACATTATTGTGATCCGCGTATGCTAGCTATTTTACCGACTGTAAACGTTTCTCTAGGATTGGGCAGTGTACTGCTCCAAGAAATAGAAATCAACAGTCTCCCAGACATCTATCAGGCACTTGATAACTATAGAAATCCAACACTCGTAGATTTGTATAGGCAATTTCCTCGCGATGAACAAAATTGAAACTGAAAAAATTTCAAAAACTGTTCTATACTTCAGAAACAATCACCGTCGATCACCGTGCATCAACAACAGCTCAGTTTTGATAATTCATCCCTAGACTAACAGATGTGTGTAACATATGCCAGAGGATACGATACGCACTTTAATTTCGATTATACGTTTCCCATGTAATGATACGATGGACTAGGTACTATTGAATTTCTAAAGTTCACTATTTATGTGAAGATCAAACAGCTGTTTGTCAATGCATTGGCCTCAGGTACCATATCAATTAAACTGACATTGACACCCAATCATTTGCGCTCGTCATTTTGTTTTAGTAATATATTACCACATATACACAAGCAAATTTATTCGTCAATCAATTGACAGCTTCATAAATGAAAAAAAAATTCCATAAACGGTCAGTGGGTTCATAGAGACAAGTACCACCCTGCGAAAAGCAAACGTATCCTTAAAGAATAGGAAACGTTTTATTTTAACTCGAATGTGTACAGTTTAAAATGTACGGCATTAAGGAAAAAACTTTAAATATTGACTCTGAATTCTATGTTTGCCATACTACCCGTAGCTCAATATAGGATCGGGGGAAATGCTAACCGTCCAATTGGGTCAATCTTTGCCCGTTAAATTTAATCCTGATGTCGGTGAATATTAAATCAATCACATCATGGTTGCTGTGATGCAATCTAATCTTCTATTTAAAGCAGTGGACATCTTGAAGCAAACTCAATCGCTTAAGTACTGTCTGGCGGTATGCAAATTGCCAGAGGCACGGGACATAGTACGATGACCCAACTGTAAAGCTTCTTACACTTGACAAACTGCGGGCGGTAGAGTCTCAAGGAAATAATTAAATTTTCTGACTGAAGTAGACACTTTCGCCGGCACTGGCAGTTGAGGTTCTATATATCCTTCCGCAATGCAATAACAACATTTGTTTCATCCGCCTTGTCAGGACATTTTCTCTTGCTGGCGATTTAAACTTATTGAGAAGAGATAGGGGGAGAACAAAAGAAAAAGAGGAAACAAAAACAAAATACGTATGCACATACCGAGACAGACCAACTCGAACACGTAATAAGGCGAAAGCCAGAGTTGTATAGAATGCAGGTGGAGAAGTTTTGTAATGGAAATTGTTGCAAATGATAAATGGTTTTTGAAAAAGTTCAGAACTCCTGTGCTATAGAATTTTGCGGTGGATTGAATGATACAAATGCCAAAGGGCAGTGAAAAAAGAAGAAGGCGACAGAAAAGAAGATAATATAAATATTGTGCCGAGAAACTTTCGTTAAAAAATGGCTAAGAGAAGATATTTTACTAGCACCCAATCTGATCAAAACTCTAACTTCTAACAAGCGAAAAAGAAGTTTTTAGTTTTTAGTTAAGTGAATACCTGTTCGTCTTGGTTGCTCTTTATTTGTTAAATTATACATTGTAAGAGGTAAATACTTTGGAAGACATATATTCACCTAAGGTAATATAAGTTCAGAAATCTTCTTCATTCGCTGTTTGTTTTGTAGTAAATTGCTTTTCACCGACTACGATTTCATATCAAACATGTTTGAATTACTATTTCATTCATAAATTAACAATATTGAAATCACACCGGGAAGCAAATTCATATGCATATGCATATGCTACGATGTCATAATAGCATGTACTCTTTTTATGCAGCGCAAGCTTCATACCACATTTTCTTGGGAAATTGTGAACAAATTAGTTAACCTATTTTATAAAACAAGACTTGCGAAGTAATATGATCCACCAAAAGACAAGTGTTCCGCTTTTATTCTTTCTTCTTCTTTTTCCTCTTCTTGTGGACCTGGGCCTCAACCAACAAATCTCTTCAGCTAACACAATCTGTTGCTAACTATCGCCAATATTGCATGCCAAGTTGGGTGCCACACCTTAGACGTGAACGTCCTCTCCTGTGTTGTCAAGTGCAAGCCAAGTTGTTCATGCGCTCTACATGGCCTAGCCATCTTAAGCGTTGGATCCATAGACACCTTGTGAGACTCATGTCGCTTAATATCTCACACACTTCGTGGTTGAATCTTTTTCCCTAAATGCCATCAACGCAAACAGAATCAAAGATAAAACGCAGAATATTTCTCTTGAAAAGACCAAGAGCTTCTTCATCCGCTTTCGGTGTACATGCCTCTTCGCCGTTACGCAGGACTGGGGTGGCCAAGGTCTTATTCAAATTCAGCTTGGTCCTTCGAGAGACGGTTCGATTACTCAATTGTCTTAAGTCAAAGAAACAGCGCTTGATCACGGTATTGATGTTGTTTGTACTGCTTACCTGAGAACTGAGGTAGACAAAGTCCTTTACTACCACGAAGTTATAGTTGACTGTTGTGATGTTCTTGTGAAGTTGTCGATGCTGTTTTTCGATGACAGCATATACTTCGTAGCTTTCCCTCGTTTGCCACCAGACCCGTCTTAGCCGCTTCCGTTTCAGTAGCAACATTCCTCTTATCGATGGCTCTCTGTTTGACCAGTCACGTTAATGCCATTCGCGTATGCCAGCAATTGTACGGACTTTTGGAAAATCAGTCCTCTAGTGTTGTGAAACTTTTACAATTTCCTTAAGAACGATGTTGAAACAGTTCGATGACAGGGGGTCGCCTTGTCCAAAATATTGAAGGTCTCGGTGAGTTCGTGAATGATCTTGATAGAGCAGCAAGAGATTTCCATCGTCATCCTGCTCAGTCTGACGAGTTCGGTAGGAATGTTAAAACTAGACATGGCGCTGTATAACTCCTCCGTATTTACGCTGTCATAATCGGCCTTGAAATCGTAATTGTATTGTACATTAATGTGTCTTATCCCTCTATAATTGGCTCAGTCAAAGGGGTCTCTTTCTTGTGGGTTTTATGCTGTTAAATACAATTTTTGGCAATCTAGGGGTGCAATTTCCAGAAAAAAGGAGTGTTCATTGATCTACAGTGCTTCCAACAAGGAACAGCGAACTGCAAAAACAAGTTCAAAAGTATACACTATTAAAAAAGAGAGATTTATCGCAAATTACTCAAATTTATTCCTAGTTGGATATCCTTAAGCTGTAATAACTGCCTTTATTCTCGATCGATCGAAGCTTTTGGGTTACTTCTGGACTTATTTGTTCCCATTCGTCTTGTATAATAGCCTTAAGCCCGGATTTGGTCCTAGTGTCATGTCCCACAAATGCTCGATGACATTTAAATCCGGTGATTGAGGTGGTGTTTTGAGCTTTTTTCACACATTGTACAGCAATTGTTCCTTCACAACCACGGAAGTGCGCTTTGGGTCATTGTCTTAGAACATAAATGAACCCTCCAAGCCTAATTTCTGCGCGCTCTGGTGGAGATTGTTTTTCAGTATATTGAGGTAATCGTACAGATTCATTGTCGTCTCAATAAATACCCCAAACCATTACCGCCGTTATCCGCCACCATGCTTCCTTCCGTATTCGGATCTTACTTATTGACTCAAATGTTTAATTGTCATATAAGCTCTGATATTAACGTCATCTCCTTTGGGCGTTCATAAAAAGAAAAAAAAATATTGTTTGCAATTTGCCAGGAAATCTTTCAAAACAGAAATTAAAATTTCACTTGTGTGCACAGCTAACGAAGGGATATAGTTCATCCAAATTCTGTAACTTCGCATCTTCTCAGCCGTACACATCTATAATACACGTACATACATATGTACATATGTGAGTAGTGGGGCTACCAGATCAAAAAATTGCAACAACTTATTTTCTTTTCACAGCTGTTTCTAAATTCTGCTCTGTTGAGTAAACAAGGATTTTAATTGGGCAGAGGACCAGAACGGCAGAAGTACCCTTTCGTAATTATTTGGCGTATACATTTCTTGAGCACATAAAAATGTAACGTAATCATCAGCTTCGCTACGCTTCTCAGCTGTTGAAAGGGGGTCACATTTCCAAATAACAGCACTGACCTAGCAAGGACTCCAAATCATTTGAATTGCTCGTGGTTGCATATGCTAAACATATATACATATGTATGAAGGAGAATCAATTAAAAGTCGCGTATTACTTTTTGAAGCGACTGTATTGTAACGCACACAAAGTACATTTACGGCTGAAGTATCGGTCCATCTGATCGGATGATCTATCCGATAAGTCTCCACTTCTGTAAAGTGAATATCACTTTATGTAACATATGAAAAATAAAGATGAGTGTTAAAAGTGATTTGCTGGAGCGAGGACGTTGTGTTTCATTTCGTCTAAGTGTTTGATTATCTTTTCCTACAATTCTCAGAAGTGGGATAAAGTGTGCTATTAGTTTGCCGAAGTTTTGTTTAACCATAGTAATATCGCGATTTTGTTGTTTTGGAAAATTAAATTGCCTTTAAACCATTCGTGACAAATTATTGTGATGGAGGAGTGGACCATATTTATGGAAACAGCTACAGTACTCAAGCTGAAGGAAATTCTGCGGTCACTAAAGTTGCACACGTCTGGAACCAAAGCAGAATTAAAAATTCGAACAAATGAAGCGGTGAGGGACTTTTCGGAAGACGATATTCGCAAACTAATACAGGATGCTTCAACCGGCCGAGAAAACGGAATTGACGAATCGCACCTTGTCGAAGAAGACACGTCTGCACCCGAAAGTCATTTCAACATTTCGGAGGAGGAACAACTCGACGAGGAATTGGTAAGGCTACAAAGAATCCTTAAGAAAAAGAGTGAAATTGCGAGACTCAGGCGACAACTTCGGGAGCTCGAATTGTAGGATGCACCTACTACTTCAAGGAGTACGGTTTCGTGCAATTTTAAAGATATGGAAGACTCGATTTCTGCTTTTAGTGGGGACGACAATGTGCGTATAGAACGGTGGATCGAGCAATTTGAAGAGTGTGCCGAGATAATCGAATTAGATGACAGAGCTAAATTTATTTACTGCAAGCGGCTTCTTACAGGCACAGCCAGATTATTTGTGAGAACGATAAACCCAAAAAGTTGGGCAGAATTGAAAAGCGCACTGAAAAAAGAGTTTCTGAAGATCGTGTCAAGATCCGACGTTTTCAATCAACTTTGCGAAAGGAAAAAACATCGTGATGAATCTATTCAACAATATTTGCTACATATGCAGGAAATAGCATCACACAGCGAAGTTGAAGAGGACGATTTGATTCAGTTCGTTATCAAAGGAATCATAGATTCCGAAGTTAATAAAACGATATTGTACAGTGCGAATAATATTGCTGAATTAAAAGTGGCTTTGCGAAAATATGAAAAACAAAAAAATAATAGCCGCTGTCAATATCCAGTGAAGACATTTAAGGCCATTGTACCAGAATCCAAGACACGAGCCAGTCGTCCAGAGAAGCCAAAACCGTCAGAGGAAGTTACCACAAATCTCCGCAATACCCACCATGTTAAATACTCAACGAAAGGCGTAATTTGTGTTAAGTGCGGGAAGCAGGGACATATATCAACTCAATGCACCCAGCAGAGTCCTGTTATGATGTTAGGTGATAACAACTCCAGTCTGCAAGACTGTGGGGAAATCAAATTGGATTTGTCAAATGTACAGGTTGCAGCGCTGTCATCAGCGGACAGTGACTTTGAAAGTTTCGTTCAGTGTCAGTGGAGCTACAATCGGATAGAAAGTTCGGTTTCACTTTTGGCGCTACTGGACTCAGGCAGTCCGATCAGTTTTTTACAGGAGCAGTTTTTGCCAACGATCTTAATATCGCAATTAAGTAACCACGATTCAACGTACTATGGAGTTAACGCCAGTCAACTTAATGTGTTGGGAAGTATAGTGACTAAAATAATTTTTGAAAATGTGTCAATTGATTTAAATTTGTTAATTGTTAAACATTTTTCAATGAATTATCCAATCGTGTTAGGTCGGGATTTCTTCAAAGAGACGGGTCTGTCGCTTTAAAGGATGGAACAGTGCAAAATCAACATCGATCAAAATCCTCATACAACGTCTGACGATCTCCTGCAATCTTCGGATAATCCTGATGAGACTGCAGCACTAGATTTTTTCCAAGAAATCCTGAATATCGACACTAGGGAAGTCACAGGTGAGTTTGAAATCAATGTAAACAAATCCCTGTCAGAAGTGATAAAAGAAAAAGTTAAGGGAATCGTGTCACAGGCATATTTTTCAAGTGATAAACCCCTTAGTGAAGAAAATGATTTCAAAATGAAAATTGTTTTGACGAAAGAAGCACATTTTTATTGCCCACCCAGGAGACTCCCTTTTGCGCATAAAGTGGAGCTCCAGAAGATTATTGATAATTTACTTGCTCAAGGCATTATTCGGGAATCAAATTCACCATACGTTTCACCAATTGTGTTGGTTCAAAAACGGAATAAAGAGTTAAGACTGTGCGTTGATTTTCGCGAATTAAATAAACTGACGGTTCGTGATAATTATCCGTTGCCCTTGATTGAGGACCACATCGACCGTCTTAGAAATAAAGAGTTATTTTCAACTCTAGACCTGAAAAATGGTTTTTACCACGTCCCTTTGGCTGAAGAATCTATAAAGTTTACTTCATTTATAACCCCTTTGGGGCAGTACGAATACACAAGGATGCCATTTGGGCTGAAAAATGCCCCTTCCGTTTTCGAAAGATATATGAAGTATGTCTTTGGAGGGTTGATTTCAGCGGGAAAATCCTAACATATCTTGATGACATTCTTATCGCGACGAATACTATAGATGAACATCTGGATATCTTAAAGGAAGTTGTGGATGTAATAATAAAAAAGGGTTTGAGGCTCAGATTTGATAAATGCAAGTTTTTGCAGCAAGAAGTCGTGTACTTGGGGTACAAAATTGCCAAAGTTGGAATTAGGCCGAACGACAACAATTTGAATGCGATTCAAGGTTTTCCGATACCTTCCAACGTCAAGGACGTTCAAAGCTTCCTCGGACTTTGTTCGTATTTTCGGAAATTTATAAAAAACTTTGCGAATATTGCTAAACCCCTTTATGACCTTTTAAAAGGTGATAAACCATTTACTTTTGGTCCTAAGGAAATGGACACTTTCGAGTCCTTAAAAGAAAAGTTAGTTGCGTCACCGGTGTTAGCAATTTACAGTCCGCATTCCATTACGGAGCTTCATTGCGACGCGAGCAGCATTGGGTTCGGTGCAGTGCTCATGCAAAAAGGGTTGGATGGAAAATTTCACCCTATTTTTTATTTTTCAAAACGAACAACGGAGTCTGAGAGTAAGTATCACAGCTACGAGCTGGAGACTTTATCAATTATCTATGCTCTTAAGAGGTTTCGAATTTACCTAATTGGTATACGTTTTAAAATAGTAACTGATTGTCAAGCTTTAACGCTTACTTTAAGGAAAAAAACTCTTAATCCGCGCATTTCACGTTGGGCTAAATGCAGGGTTATGATTATGTGATTGAACACAGAAAAGGTGGCCAGATGACACATGTGGATGCGTTGAGTTGCTCATTTAATATTCTCCATGTGGATGACGAGTCTTTCGAGTTTGTCCTTGCAGCTGCACAAAAACAGGACCCAAGGATTACTTCCATTGCTTCGGATTTGGAGAAGGCCGAAAGTCCACACTTTGAAATGGTAGATGGCTTTATCTACCGCAAGTGTAAAGAAGCGATTCGGTTTTATGTTCCATCTCATATGGAAGAACAGGTTATTCGAACGCACCACGAAGCCATGTGCCATTTGGGAGCTGAAAAGTGTTTCGAGAACTTGTCGAGAACTTACTGGTTTCCAAATATGAAAACCAAGATTAAGAATTATATTGGTAGGTGTCTGAAATGCATTTTCTTTTCTCCCCAGTCGGGTAAATCGGAAGGAACTTTACACCCTATTCCAAAAGGTAACACCCCATTCGATGTAATACACATAGACCATCTTGGCCCCTTACCAAATTCCCATACAAGGAAGAAACACATTTTGGTAATTGTAGACGGCTTTACGAAATTCACCAAACTCTATTCGGTCAAAACGACCCAAAGTAAAGAAGCCATAGAGTGTTTAAAAGCTTTCTTTGAAAATTATTCGAGGCCGAATAAAATTATATCAGATCGTGGATCGTGTTTCACTTCTAAGGAGTTCACAAGCTTCTTGCAGGAAAACGATATAACACATGTGAAAATTGCGACACATTCGCCACAATCCAATGGTCAAGCTGAGCGTGTAAATAGAATACTCATTCCAATGTTGGCCAAGGAATGCGAAGCAGATACGAGAAGTGGTTGGGAGAAAAAATTGATTAAAATTGAATTCGCAATCAATAACACAGTGAATCGAAGTACTGGTTTCACGCCGAGCGTTCTGGTGTTTGGTAGGAACCAAAAGGGTGAGTTATGCGATCGTGTGCGGGAGTTTCTTGAAAATTGTTTCGAGAACAACCAACTCGATGTCAGCGAACTGAGGACTAGGGCAAGTGATAAAATTGTAAAGGGCCAAGCTGGAAACAAGGCTTACTACGACGGCCATCACAAAAAGCCGAAGAAGTATGAAAAGGGTGATTATATAATGATCAAGAATGTGATTACAACACCGGGTGTTAATAAAAAACTTGTCGCTAAATATCGTGGCCCATACGAAGTTAAGAAAGTGTTACCCAATGATCGGTACGTCATCGGGGACATTGAGGGTTTTCAATTGACTCGTTTACCGTACAAAGGTATTCTTCACCTAGTAATATGAAACCATATCACGTAGATTTAAACCAGCTCACAGGTGAAGAAGCGGGGACGGCCGGAGAATGTGCTGAGGATTTTGATTCGTTGGATTGAATTAAGTCTTGATATTTATTTTTACTAACAATCTGATCAATTTCATTACAGAACCCTTCGAAGTTTTTCAAGATTTAAGCACACTTTAATCTAATGGTAGATTATGATAGATATGTTTACTAAATTTGTCCAATTGTATTGTAATTTTTGAATTATTGAATTACCATTGAATTGTTAAAATATCTATGAGATTGTATTGTATTTTAATTGAATAATGAACATTGTAATGATTGAGGAGCTATTGTAATCGGGGCGATTATGCGATCAGGTTGGCCGAACTGTAGGAGAATCAATTAAAAGTCGCGTATTACTTTTTGAAGCGACTGTATTGTAACGCACACAAAGTACATTTACGGCTGAAGTATCGATCCATCTGATCGGATGATCTATCCGATAAGTCTCCACTTCTGTAAAGTGAATATCACTTTATGTAACATATGAAAAATAAAGATGAGTGTTAAAAGTGATTTGCTGGAGCGAGGACGTTGTGTTTCATTTCGTCTAAGTGTTTGATTATCTTTTCCTACATGTACAAATTCACATTTCTGCTGTGCAATGAAATATGTTGACGTGACGTGCTACGAAGTTTTGTGTGTACCCAAATACCAGTTTAAAGGCGTGCCGTTTTTATCGAATGCATTTACTATACTCGGAATGAATTTGAGTGAAGAAGAATAAGTAATAATTAAATTTTAACAATTATAAATGTTCAGTTCTTGTAGGGTCATATTTGCACTGCAATCTAAATATATAAATATACGGGTATAAATAATGATGGACAAGTTGAGTGGGTAGACGTTTCCTGATGCACATTTTTTCTTTTTTCGAAACAGGACTTCTGTCAAATATGGCGTGGGTATTTGCCTTTTATGAAATCATCAACCGGAACTCTTAGGAAAAATGTAACACAAACTGTGTGATTTCAAAATATTTTACTTTCTAGAACATATGTAGGCTAAGTTCGTAAACGTCAATCAAATGCACGTCACGTCAGCATCCATGTCTCTGCGCCGTACAGCAGGACTGGGATGATCAAGGTCTTATATAGAGTCAGCTTGCTCTTCCGAGAGAGAGCTCTACTACTCAATTGCATTTTGAGCCCAAAAAAACAGCGTTTGGTAAGAGTTATTCTGCGTTTGATCTCGGTACTGATGTTGTTTGTACTGTTTACCGCGGAGCATTGTGTTGGAAAGTGATTTTTGCACGATCTTCTCAAGAATTAACATCACATAACAGCACAAAAACCATTTTTGACATTGAAGGTCTCAGTGAGTTCGTTACCGACCTTGATGGAGCAGCGAGAGTTCTGTTGAGAATGTGTGTGTAGGCAAAAGTAACAATGATATACATATGTCCACACGTGCTATGGCGCCGCGCAACCGTACCTCCTGATAATTAGGGAGTATTAGATAAGATTAGAAAAGGAAACGGGACTTTCCGTTTTTATGGTTATCCTCCTTCTGCTCCTTTTTGTGTTTGCATATATACGCTTTCAATATTGAGTTAGTTGTTTTTTGACGACGAGTGCGTGCAGTTCATGACAAAAGAAGTGAAACTAAAACAACTGTGTTTAATTATTTTGTAATATATGATTAGCTGGTCTGGGATAATACTTCAATGTATTATATTTAAATCATTGTTTCAACAGGTTATGGGCCCAGACACAAATACAGCTAATTGTGATCTTAAAAGTAAAATCATAGTGAAACTAAAAAATATAACGAAACCTGCAAAATTTTCATAAATACATTTTTGTGTGTGACGATAGGTGCACAAGAGTTTAATTTTATAATTTCACAATAAGTGACGCCACAATAAATTCGCCGAAAAAAAAAAATTAATCTCCAGAAAATTCATACTTGCATACATAAGTGTAGTGAAGATTATGGATAAAGGAAAAAGAAACATAAAACCGTTTGACGGAGAAAAATACTCAATTTGGAAGTTTCGAGTGAGGGCACTTTTAGAAGAGAACTATTTATTAAGTGTAATTGATGAAGAACAAAGAGAAGTGACAGTTGAGATTAAAAGGGCACAAAGAAATGCAGAGAGCATTATAATAGAGTATTTAAGTGATTCGTTTCTAACTTTTGCCAACAGTGAGAATACTGCAAAACAGATTTTTGCAAATTTAGATGCTATTTACGAGTGTAAAAGCTTAGCTTCACAACTTTCACTACGAAAGCAACTATTAGCATTAAAGTTAAATGGTGATACTTCGCTACTAAATCATTTTAATTTCTTTGATGACCTTATAACTGAACTCATCGCGTCGGGAGCCAAATTAGATGAAATGGACAAAGTTTCCCATCTACTTTTGACTCTTCCATCAAGCTTTGATGGAGTTATAACGGCAATAGAGACCCTATCTGAGAACAATTTAACACTAGCATTTGTGAAAACTCGACTTCTTGACCAGGAGATTAAGTTGAAAGGTGTAAATAAAGATACAAGTGCTAAAGTTTTACAGGCTATATGCAATAAAGAGCCGAGGGACAATAAATATAAATATAAAGCAATGCATAAATATGTGACGACACAATTTAAAAACAAATTTAAGTCAAAACTAAAATGTTTTCATTGCGGAAAACTAGGACATTTAAAGAGAGATTGTTTCCTTTTAAAAAGGCAGGCAGAAAAACAGAATGTTGTCAGTGAAAATAGTGGAAAAGGAAAGCAAGCTCAGATAGCAACAACAACACAGTCAGAACGTAGTTTTGCTTTTATGATGAGGAAAGAAGATAAGAGTGCAAACGCTGGTGAGGTAGATTTTATCTTAGATTCGGGGGCATCGGATCACATCATAAAAGACATTACTTTGTTTTCTGAGTATGAAAATTTGAAATCACATGTGGCAATTGAAATTGCAAAGCGTGGTGAATATATTCATGCTACAGCCAAAGGAGTGGTCAACCTTAGCAGCTCCGGAAATGAAATTACACTGCAAAATGTGCTATATAGCAAGGATATTCCCCACAACTTGCTGTCAGTGAAGAAGATGCAGGATGCTGGAATGACAATTGAGTTTAACCCTGGAGGCATAAAAGTCACTAAAAATGGTAACCGTGTATTTGATGGAGAGTGTGAGTATAATGTACCAATTATTAAATTTAAATTGAATGGCAGAATATACACAGTTAAATAGTGTAGATTATCGCTTGTGGCATGAAAGATTGGGTCACATAAGTACAGGAAAATTTTTAGAAATTAAACGAAATAGCTTGTTTGAAGATATTAATCTTTTAAATCATGTTGAATTAGACAATAAATTATGTGAGGGCTGTGTAAATGGCAAGCAATCTAGATTAAAATTTGAAAAATTTAAAATTAAGAAAATATCCAACGACCTCTATTTGTAATACATTCCGATGTCTGTGGTCCAATTACACCCTCCAATTACACCCTCTACAATTGATAACAACTATTATGTAGTTTTTATTGATCAGTACACACATTACTGTGTGATATATTTAATAACATATAAGTCAGATGTATTTTTCGTTTTCAAGGATTTTGTTGCAAAAAGTGAGGCCCATTTTATTTTAAAAATTGTAAATCTATATATTGATAATGGCGGAGAATACCTATCTAATGAGATGCGTGAGTTTTGTATTGAAAAAGGCATCAGCTATCATTTAACGGTTCCTCACACTCCACAATTAAATGGTGTATCGGAACGGATGATTAGAACAATCACCGAGAAACTCGTTCTATGATAAGCAGTGCTAAGCTTAGTAAACATTTTTGGGGTGAAGCTGTTTTAACAGCAACATATTTGATTAACAGATCCCCAAGTAGAGTGTTGCAAAATATAAAGAAAACGCCATATGAAATGTGGCATAATAAAAAGCCAGTTTTAAAATATCTTAGAATATTTGGTTCGACAGTATATGCACTTAATAAAGTACAAAAACGAAAATTTGACGAAAAGTCAATCAAAACTATACTTGTCGGGTATGAACCAAATGGGTATAAATTGTGGAATGTGGAACCGAGGAACTTTATGGTAGCTAGAGATGCTGTGGTGGATGAAATAAACATGCTAAAATCTAGGGCTGAACATGAGGGAGACTCTGGGGTTCAACTTGAAAATGTTGATCCAAATAATGATTCTGCAATTACAGAAAATGAAGAGTCGGTTTTTCCACTGGTGGAAAATAATGAATCTGTTAATTCAAGATCAGATGTACAACCTAGTGAAAATTCCACAAATCTTGAGAATGCCGATCTAGTCATTCAAACTGGTGATAAATTAGAAGAAAATACAAGTGAAAAAGAAATCAGACGCAGTGAAAGAATTAAAGGTAAAAATTAAAAATTATCATATTGATTTTTAGAAAAATGTCTTATGAATACTCAAATATGTTTGAATGACATTCCCAATACTTTTGACGAAATTAAATTTCGTGATGATAGAGTTTTCTGGGAGGAAATACAAGATGAACTTAACTCTCATTTTCAAAACAAAACTTGGTGCTTAGTGCAAAAGCCCAATAACAAAAACATAGTAGATTGCAAGTGGGTATTTAATATAAAACAAGATGAGTTTGGCAACTTAGTAAAGTATTAAGCAAGGCTAGTAGCGCGGGGTTTTACACAGGAATATATGACTGATTATGATGAGACATTTGCACCAGTTGCACGAATTTCAAGTTTCAGATTTCTCTTGGCACTCTCAAATCAATATAACTTATTGGTCCATCACATGGATGTCAAAACCGCATTTTTAAATGGAACTTTAAAAGATGAAATTTACATGACGGTTCCAAAGGGTATGACCCATGGGGATGGGCATAAAGTATGTAAACTTAATAAAGCTATTTATGGCCTTAAGCAAGCTGCAAGATGCTGGTTTGAAGTGTTTGAAAATGTGTTGAAAGGGGTTGGATTTGAAAATCTTGGAGTTGACCGCTGTATCTATATTTTAAATAAAGGAAATATTTCTAAAAATATATACATTTTGTTATATGTGGATGATGTAGTAATTTTGCCTATAAATCTGATACGATGTCTAATTTTAAATCTTATCTAAAAAATACATTTCAAATGACTGACTTACTTGAGATTAGATATTTTATTGGTATAAAAATTGATAGAAAAGACAATCAATTATGTCTCAGTGAATCAGCATACATTAAAAAAGTTTTGAGAAAGTTGAATATGGAAGATTGTAATGCAGTTAGTACACCCCTCCCAAGCAAACTAAATTATGAGGCTCTGCAATCGGAAGAATCATATGATGCACCATGTAGAAATTTGATTGGATGTTTGATGTACATCATGTTATGCACACGTCCAGATTTGAGTACATCAATAAGCATTTTAAGTCGATATTCGAATAACAACAATCAGGAACTTTGGCATTGTCTTAAACGAGTTTTACGGTATCTTAATGGTACTGTTGATTTAAAGTTGACATTTAAGAAAAATTCAAACTTTAATAGTATCCTTATCGGATATGTCGATTCTGATTGGGCTGGGAATGAGACCGACAGAAGAAGTACAACTGGATATCTATTTAAGATGTTTGAAAGTTGCTTAATTTCATGGAGTACTATGAAACAAAAATCTGTGGCCGCTTCATCCACCGAGGCAGAATACATGGCATTATTTGAAAGCGTTAGAGAAGCATTATGGCTCAAGTCATTAATAAATGAAATTAAACTAGAACTAAATGGTCCAATAGATATTTTTGAAGACAGCCAAGGTTGTATTAGTATTGCCAACAATCCTACCTGCCACAAGAGAACAAAGCACATAGATATTAAATATCATTTTAGTAGAGAACAAATTGAAAAGAAACTTATTTGCGTCAAGTATATTTCCACAGATTTGCAATTGGCCGACATACTGACGAAGCCATTAACAGCAGCAAGATTCGTTGCCTTGAGGAACCAACTAGGGCTCTTGGAATAAATTTATGACTCTAGAAAATAAAACATTTTTATATTTTGATTTAAATTAAGTTTAAGTGAATTGAATTGAATTTGATATGTTACTTTAATCTTTAATTCCAAATTACCGAAAATTATGAGAATTCTTTTAAGTTGTTTAATAATTGAATTTACGTTAAATATTAATTTTAATTGATCTGGTTGGGTTTTACTGGGTTTTCCCAATCCTTTGCAGCGAATGCTGGATCAAGTTGTTATTCCCAGATATAAACAAACAATTAAAGATATGCACAAATTCGTCAGAAAGAATTACTGTCAATAATAATTTTTAATAGTTTCTTCAAATCAATGTAACTTTTGAGGTGGCATGTTGAGAATGTGTGTGTAGGCAAAAGTAACAATGATATACATATGTGCACACGTGCTATGGCGCCGCGCAACCGTACCTCCTGATAATTAGGGAGTATTGTTGAGAAATTTATAATATGTACATACATTGAACCTAAGTCCAGAACTTTCATTTCCTTTTCATACGATGTATAACACTTTTCTTATTAATCTTAATAAAGCTTTTCTTTAGTCTTTGTATAGCACTCAAAGCGATTGCATTAGCGTTTTCTTCCAACAGGTTATGGGCCCAGAAACGCGGTAGTGTCACTGTCGATTTTCTTCATAAAATAATAATAATTAAAAAAAAAAAAAAAAAAAAAAAAAAAAAAGGTCAATATCGAGGTTGTTTTTTAAGGTTTTTTTTTTATTTTATTAAAGAAAAGAATTTCGGTTCGGATTGAATTTTCGGACAGGTTAAGTTTGAGTGCTTTTACAGAAAACTCACCGGTACTTACGCGTTTTTCTAATGGCGGAATCAGAGCTTAAGATAGAAAAATTAGCTGGTCAAGAGCAGTGGAACCTGTGGAAATTTCAGGTTAAGATAATTCTCAATGCTGCTGATCTGCTGAAATATATTGATGGGGAGGCTACTTATCCCGTAGTTGGAGGTAACATTAAAGTTGAAAACTTAGCTGCAGCTGAAGCAACATGGAGACGTGGAGATAGCAAAGCACAAAAGATCATTGTGACAAGCATGGCAAATCAGCCTCTTCTGCACATAATAAATTGCACAACTGCTAGAGAAATGTGGCTTAAACTCGAGACAATTTATGAAGCAAAATCAAAGGAAAGCATACATATGCTTCAGCAACGTTTTTATATGTTCTCCATGGACCCTAATGATGATGTGGCTACACATATATCTAAATTGCTGGCACTCGTCCAACAATTGGCAGATGTTGGAGAAAAAATTTCTGACTCCATGATAATCACCAAGGTGTTGATGACTTTACCAGAGCATTACAGTCATTTTTATAGTGCATGGGAGTCTACTGCAAGGGATGCACAAACAGTAGATAACTTAACATCGCGATTAGTTATGGAAGAAGCACGTTTTAAGGCACATCAGGTGGGTGGCGGGGCAGATGGCAGCAATGCATTGATAGCGAAGAAATTTGGGCATAGTTCTAAAAAACCGCAAGAGAAGGGAGCAAGAAACCAGATAAAGCAAGGCAAATGCTTTGTATGTAAAAAAGCTGGACACTGGAAGCGGGACTGTCCAGAGAGGTTATCAAGGGGGAATTCAAGCTCTAAGAGAGGAGAAGCTTTTATTTGTGAAGCAGCAGTAGCGGAACAAATTGGAAAGGAACAAGAATGGTTTGTAGATTCCGGGGCGAGCGATCATATGACGAAGAAGAGAGAGTGGTTGGTCAATTACGTGCAGTTTAAATCACCAGTTATCGTTCGCATAGGAAATGGCACAACGATCAATGCAATTGGAAAAGGTGATGTTAATGTGCTTTCTTTCGCCGAAGGAAGATGGAAATCGAATCATATGGTTGATGTATTGTACGTTCCAGACATACATGTAAATTTGTTCTCACTGAATAGTGCTTTGGACAGAGGTCTTCGTTTTTGGTCAGATAATTCCAAATGCAAATTAATTAAAAACGGAACTACTCTTGCAGTGGGAGTACGCCAATCGAAACTTTTTAAGCTTCTTGTCAAAGTGACGATGGAGAGCGACCAAGTGTTTGCGAATGTTGCTGTAAAGAAAACTGACACACTTCAGCTGTGGCATGAGCGCCTAGCACATCAGAATTTCAACCAAGTGAGAAGTATTTTGTGAGATTTCCAAATTCCGTTCAAAGATAATTATAATTTCGTATGTGATGGTTGCATGTATGGGAAACAGTGTCGTGCTGTGTTCAGTGAATCTGAGAGAAAGTCTTCATCTGTTTTGGGGCTGGTACATACAGATGTTTGTGGGCCAATGCAGCAGCAATCAATAGGAGGATCAAAATACTTTCTCTTATTTAAGGACGATTTTTCTCACTATCGAAAGGTATTTTTTATGAAGGAGAAATCAGAAGTTTTTAAATTTCTTCAGTTCTTTTTAAACGAGGTGCAAGCTGAGACAGGAAATCGGGTTCGAACGCTACGTAGTGACAATGGCTCTGAATATATGAATGAAAAAGTCAAACAGCTGCCAAATATGCAATGTGTAATCCACCAAAAAACTGTGCCTTATACGCCGGAGCAGAACGGTTCAGCGGAACGCGAGATGAGAACTATAATGGAATCAGCGAGATCGATGATACATGCCAAACATTTAAGCTATAAGTTCTGGGCAGAGGCGGTGAGTACTGCTGTTCATGTTTTGAATAAAACAGGTAAGAGCACAGTGGAAGGAAAGACTCCATACGAGCTTTGGTTTGGTTCAAAGCCTGATATCGGTTCCTTACGCGTTTTTGGTTCAGACGTATATGTGCATGTTCCAGGACAGAAGAGAAGGAAGTTGGATGCAAAATCTAAAAAGGGAATTTTTATTGGTTATGAAGATGGCGTAAAGGGCTATAGAGTATATATTCCGGAGCAGAACAAGGTTGAGACAACTCGAAACGTAGTGTTTACCAATTTTGGCAATTTGTCGAAGGCAGAAAGCTTGCAGGAAAATACAATTTTACTTGAAGAAGAAGACTGGAAAAACTATGTGGCTGATAATGGTGATGCTGGAATCAAAGATGCAGAAATCGAGGATGCTGTTAGTGATCATATCAAAGATGCAGAAATCGAGGATGCTGTTAGTGATCATACTTTCGAAAACCCAACTGATGATAGCTTGCAGCTGGTTCGTGACGAGAGCGTTATTAGTTCAGGGACTTGTGGCGGTGTTTGCAGTCAGGCTGTTGGTGATTTGATCGAAGGTATTGAGCCTTCAAATCCAATTCAACCATCTGAAGATATAAGGAGTAGGCTGAGAAAGAGGAACACAACGCAGAAAACAACAGGTAGTGTGAATTTCACTGTTTCAGAAAGTTTTGCTTTTGTTGCAGACTCAGATTCTCCGGTCAGCTATGAAGATGCCATACGTTCCAAGGAGTCTGAATTTTGGAAAACAGCAATGGACGAAGAAATGTCGTCGTTAAGAAAGAATGACACCTGGGTTTTAATGCAGTTACCTACCAATCGAAAACTTATAGACACCAAGTGGGTTTATCAGAAGAAAAATGCTACTGAGAATGAGGAAATAAGGTTCAAAGCGAGACTCGTTGCTCGTGGGTTTGATCAGCAGTACGGAATTGACTATTTAGAAACATTTAGTCCAGTAGCGAAATTTTCATCAGTAAGGGTCATATTGAGTATAGCTGCATCGGAAAATTTAAGGATTATGCAGTTTGATGTGAAGACAGCATTTTTAAATGGAAGTATAGAAGAAGAAATGGGTTATGATGATCATAGCGGACGAGTTTGTAAGCTAAAAAAGAGCTTGTACGGTCTCAAGCAATCTTCAAGGTGCTGGAATCAGACATTTACGAAGCTATTAAAGGACTTCAATCTAAGGCCAAGCTGTGCAGATTCATGTGTTTTTGTGAGCCATTATAACAAGAAGAAGATTTTTTTGGCAATATATATTGATGATGGTCTCATGGTTGCAACAGACGAGAATGATATCGTAAACCTGTGCACTTATTTAAAAAGGAATTTTGAAATCAAAGTTTTTCCGGCTAAACACTTCTTGGGACTAGAGATAAGACGTCTACAAGATGGTTCTATACATCTCAGTCAGTCGCAGTATGCAGCAAGGGTGGTACAAAGATTTAATCTAGCAGAAGCGGCTGTGGTATCAACTCCTGCAGATCCTGCAATTAATGCAGCAGAGTTTGCAGATACGGCGATAAATAAGACCTTTCCTTTCCGACAGGCTGTGGGTAGCCTTATGTACCTGGCAGTGGCAACGCGTCCGGATCTTTCGTTTGCTGTTGGTTGCATTAGCCGCTATCTTGAGAATCCGTCTAAGGTCCATGTCAATATGGTAAAACGTGTTCTTAGATACGTGAAGGGGACGCTCGATCATGGTATACTCTTTGAAAATAAATTAAATTTAACTTTAAATTGTTACAGTGATGCCGACTATGCTGGAGATATAAGCACTCGACGATCTACAAGTGGCTTAGTTTTCCTATTGGGTTCCAGTTGCATCACATGGGCATCGCAGCGACAAAAATGCGTTTCCCTTTCTACGACGGAATCGGAGTATGTAGCAGCGTCAGAGGCGGTCAAGGAGTTGGTTTGGATGAAGCAGCTACTATTCGATTTACTCCCAAATCAGAAGGTCAAAATCACTTTATTCGTCGATAACCATGGTGCCATCCGTTTAATAAGAAACCCAGAATTTCACAAAAGGACTAAGCATATCGACGTTAGGTTTCATTTTATTCGTGAAAAATATGCTGATGGTTTTTTCAGCTTAGAATATATTCACACGGACAATCAACTCAGTGATATATTTACAAAACCACTTGCTAAGGACAGATTCTTGCGTCTTAAATACCTTTTGAATATTGTGTCAAAACATGAATTGAAGTAATTTTTTTTTTTTTTGATACTGATTAAGTTTTTTTTTGAATTGAATTGTTAACTGTATTGCATAATTATAAAAGTGGGAGTGTTGAGAAATTTATAATATGTACATACATTGAACCTAAGTCCAGAACTTTCATTTCCTTTTCATACGATGTATACCACTTTTCTTATTAATCTTAATAAAGCTTTTCTTTAGTCTTTGTATAGCACTCAAAGCGATTGCATTAGCGTTTTCTTCCAACAAGTATTAGATAAGATTAGAAAAGGAAACGGGACTTTCCGTTTTTATGGTTATCCTCCTTCTGCTCCTTTTTGTGTTTGCATATATACGCTTTCAATATTGAGTTAGTTGTTTTTTGACGACGAGTGCGTGCAGTTCATGACAAAAGAAGTAAAACTAAAACAACTGTGTTTAATTATTTTCTAATATATGATTAGCTGGTCTAGGATAATATTTCAATGTATTATATTTAAATCATTGTTTCAACAAGTTCTCCATCCATCGTCATCCTGCTCAGTCTGACGAGTTTAGCAGGTATGTTAAAATTAGACATGGCGCTGTATAGCTCGTCTGTGCGTGAAATCGACAAATAGATGGTGTGTGTCGATCTGCATTTCTTGGGTCTTCTCCAGGATCTGCCGCAGTGTGAAGATTTGATCGATGGTGGACTTTCCGGGCCTGAAACCACATTGATAAGGACCTATCAGTTTGTCACACAAAACGGCAGAGAAGATCTTGTAGGCGATGTTAAGGAGACTTACTCGTATCCCTCGATAGTTGGCGCAGTCAAAAGGGTCTCCTTTCTTGTGGATCGGGCAAACGATACTGAGATTCCACTCATCGGGCATGCTTTCCACCGACCATATCTTACAGATGAGCTGGTGCATGCGCCCTACCAGATCACCTCCAGCTGCTTTAAACATTTCAGCGGGCAGACTATCTGCACCAGCAGCTTTATTAGACTTCAGTCTCGATATCGCTATCTTGACTTCGTCTAGTTCGGGGGGACGGTATTCTCTTCTATCATCGTCCGTTGTGTTGAGTGGAACATTCTGCCTGACAGCGGTATTTGTGTCCTCATCGCCGTTTAGCAGTCTGCAGAAATGATTTTTCCAAATTTTCAGTATCGACTGCGAATCTACTACTAGCTGTCCATTTTTGTCCCGACAAGCTTCTGTCCGAACTTCATATCCATTCGATAAGAGTTTTACCCTTTGGTAAAACTTTCGGACATCATTCCTGCCATAACACCTCTCCATCTCCTCGATCGACCTTTTTCTTCCTGAGAAGCCGGTTCTCTTCCCTTCTTCTCTGTTCGTAGAGCTCACGAACAGCTCTCGTGGTTCGATGCAGCGTTGCCCGGTAGGCTTCTTGTTTTGCTGCATGTGCCTGCCTGCACTCGTTGTCAAACCAGGGGTTTTTCCTAGGTGGTGTTTTAAAACCCAGCACATGAGTAGCGGCTTCTCTGATGGCTCTTTGACAACGTTTCCATTCTTCGTCTATTGTTACTTTCTGAGAATTTCAGGGAGACTCGATCGGCAAAGTTCCTGGCAGTCTGTTGCGATTGCCGTTTTTCGACGTCAAACCGTGGTTGTCTTCCTCGACTCCGTTGTTCTCTTGATCAGCTACGAGTAGGTTCCAGAAATCGAGTGAAATCAAATCGAAATTTACTTTTCAAATCGAGTGAATTTGTTTTCAGTGTTCTGTGTGTACATTTCACTCGATTTCATAATTTTGAAATTCTTACGAAATCACTTTAGTGAAATTAAAAACAAATGACATCTTTCATGTGTGACAATTACCCAATTTATTACTTCAAACAAATTCCTCAATTTCCTTCAATAAAAATTAGAAATGAGTGTTATTTTCATTTCTGCCGTATTGCATATCGAAAAAAAAGATATGCAATCGAAAAAATTAAAAAGCGTAGGTTGAGGGATTCTTCGAAACAATTGGAGATTGCAGATGTAGCGTTGTTAAATTAAGATTCATATCGTATTATCGGGTGAATAAAGAAGCCTCCCGAATGTTGTTGGAAACTGTTGAGCTGCACTTATCAAAATCATCCATTCCCTGCACATTACAGCTGGCTGCTGTTTTGCGATTTCTGGCAGAAGGAAACTTCCAACAATCTGTTGGAAAAGACAGCGATGTTGCCTTAGGACTAAGTACAGTGTCAAAGGTTTTGTCACAATTACTGAAAGTTCTAGAGAGAACAATTTGCCAAAAAGGTGGATACAGTTTTCAATGTCAGAGGGAGAGAAAACTAAGTTAAAACGACCGTGTTTGGAATCCCCCACAAGGCTTCAGCAGCCACACGATCTCCTTTTGTGAAACCTCTTGCGAGGTCTTTATGCTGTTCCATAAATGCAATATATATTGCTTCCTGAGCATTATTTTTGTGTCTACTCCTGTTTAAATAAACTGTTTAAATAAGATGTTTAAATTGCATATTACATTTATCAAGCACTTACATAATTAGACCGCGTCAGCTGCATGCTTCTCTTGAAAATTTCACAATTCACGCTACCTAGATCTGATCGAATTCAAATCACCCAAAAATCAATGAAATCGAAATGTGGAACACCGAAATTCACGTCGATTTCATTTCGAAAAAAATGAAATTAAAATCGATAAAAGTGAATTGTAGAACACCAAATTTCATTTTTTGTCGATTTCAATTTCATTTTGAGTGAAAGTGAAATGTAGAACCTGACTGGATATCCGTGTCCTTACCTTGGCTACAACAAGGAAATGGTCCGAGTCGATGTTGGCGCCTCGGAACGTTCGGACATTCGGTCTGACGTTGATCGCAACGTGATCAATCTGGTTGGCGGTTGAATGATCAAGGGACCGCCAGGTCCCTTTATGGATGTTGAGGTGTGGGAACCGCGTGCTAGCTACAAAGAGGTTTCGCCCCGTCACAAAGTCCACTAGCCTGAGTCCGTTTTCGGACGTGGTGTCGTGCAGTCTGTGTTTACCGATGACTCTAGCAAAGATGTCCTCTTTACCCAGCTTAGCGTTAAATTTAACTTAACTTTCCTACGGTCCTCGAATTTCCTGACGCAAACGTAAAAAAGGTTGTTTTGCAAAGTTCCTTATATTTTTTATAAAATCATACATAATTGTATTCAGCTCAACACAAAATGTTGTTTTAATGAAAGCTTAATTTCTTTTTTAACCCGGCGAGAGTGTGGCTGGGCATGACATACCCACCCTGTTATGTACATAACTGTATTTTTTTAACTGATCACACAAACGCATTGTCATTTCGTGTAGCTGGAGTTAAAGAGAAGCGGGAGGGGATAGTGGTGTGTTCGCAGCGTCGCGCTGGTCATCGGTCGCGATACACGCGTTCAAACATCTTTTGGGTACATAATACCCCGCCACATACTCGTAGTTCGTGTATGCCTTTCGTGCCAAAATTATCTATTGCTGTTTTTGGTTATTTTACTTTTTTTCTTTTTCTCTAATTTTTGATAAAAAAAAGTGTTTCGAAACTAGAAAAAGGCGACTTAGGCCCATGTTGGAAGAAGTGCTAAAAGATACTTCGGTTGAGTCGAGCTCTGACAAAGATTCCGAGCATTGCAGTGAACACTACCTTCAAACTGAGACAATTCCGTATTTTTCAGTATTAGTATAAAAATTCTTAAAATATTACATGTGTTTCATTTGCAACTAATTATTATATACCCTTTATAATAAAATACAGGTTTTTAAATGTTAATAGTTATTATAACAATATTTACAGGTAATTTTGTATGTGGGTATGTCATACCCAGCCACATACTCTATGTTACATTTTACCACCACACTCTCGTCGGGTTAAAATGGGCCAAAAATAACCGGAGGGCCGTAGGAAGGTAAAAAGCGCTTGACGTTGTAGTACTGCGCTAATACTGCGATTACGAACTCAGCCAGTCTTGTCTTTAAAAGCCTCAAGTAATATAATTTAAGACTGAACGGATGAAAAAGGCTACTACATTTGAAATGTCTGTAAATATGGTCTAGCACTTCAGAATGAGTAGGGATACTGTATCATTGGAAAGCATGCCAGTAGCAGCAGCTGTAGAGATACAGAGAAGAACTTCGATTTCTGAAGAAGCTGTTGAGATAAATAGAAGTTGGCTTCAACCTTCGTTGGCAAGAAGATCCAGTCTATTAGCTTGTTTTTCAATGAAGCAGTCTCCCTACTTATTTTGAAATGCTCTACCATATCGACGTTTCCAATGTTGAATCCTTTTTAATCCACTACGCCACAAAATGAAAAAAAATGTTATTTTTTTTTATCGATTTGGAACAAATCGACACTGCAAAAAAATTCACTCGATTTGAAAGTTCAATTTCGATTTGATTTCACTCGATTTCTGGAACCTAGCTGTATGTTCAAATCCCAGAAAAATTAAATTAGCAGAATACAAAAAAACGTAAAACTGCTTTAACTGGATGTGAAAGAAGCACGCCTTTTTTACTTTATTACAACGTGGAGCGTTGTGTACATCGAAAGCTGAAGAACTCTCCAAAGCAAAATTGGCATAACGTTGATGTCAAAATTGCTTCTCTGTTCCTTTGAGCATAGATATGAAATGTTGTCTCCTCAAATTTATACACATGCTTTTAATCTTCGAATGCCTTGATCCATCTCGTAACAGAGTTGTCACCACTCTAGGATATTGGTAGGCATTTCTCAGCCCTTGAAACTTGATCCTTCACTCTTTGTTGCTGTCTCCAATGGCTCATCGAATTTAGAAAGTCTCTTCTGAAGTTGACGAAACACTGTGGAATTGCTCCGTTGCTATTCTCTTCTCATATTTATACTTTTACGTGCCCTCGACGACACTTATTCCGTCCAGAATACTGACTGGAAAAAAAGAGTTGTTGGATTCACATATTTTAAGCGCTGATAAAAATATAAATTTATTCCCACTGGTTTGTCCAAATCATGGGATTAGAAGCAGTGATTGCCATAACTGTTTTCTCTTTTTCAAGTTTGTATGAATTAGAATCTTCTGATAGCTTGCCTTAAACCGATATTAAATAAATTAATTTTTACCACAGCCCGAATCTATCGAAAGCTTGTATTCTTTGTTGCCATTGTGTCGATATTAGATATGTATGTTGTGTCAAGTCATCAGATTTTTCCCTACATATGTATATAGAATAGTTAAACTCGCCATTGAGACATAAAGGTCAACCGTCTACATGTTAATATCGCATGCAAGAAGCCGGCTATGCTGATCCTTATATCCTACTTTATAATTAACGGCAATTCATGAAAGTACATCTGTTTGCATATTATGAAATATTCATGAAGCAATTACCTTATCCCTCTCTATCTACATTTCTTCTCATATATTCATTGAAAACCGAAGTTTAAAACCAACGCTACACGGGACAGTGTACTTAAAATATTCAGTAAATAACACTCAAAATTATCACCGCAGACAACAGTATTCAACTTTTCCTTCGTATAAAGTCACTTCACTCCACTTAATTTCTATAGGATCTTAAGTCTGGAGTCCAAAAATAACACTTGTGTTAAACTTACATTTTTGTTTATGTATTCCTCATAAATTAGCAGATGCTAAAAGTGTCAAGAATTACTCAGCCAAATGGACATTCAAAGTCGGAAGGGATAGTTTTGGAATCTCCTGAGGCAATGTCTATTGTCAGTGTGCTTGTTATGTGAATGCTGAGAGATGTAGTCAATGAAAACTTTTGAAGTTTTGAACTTGGGAAACATTTTAAACGTTACTACCGCCAAATTTATCCTGCATTGCAGTTCCAGTTGAAGGCGTAAAACACCTGGAAAAGTTTCCAAACTCTCTGGCATATTAAGTACGTGCCTTTTGTTATTTTTGCTTTCTCTTGATCTGTTTGATTATTTGAACTATTGTGAGTTTTGGTTGAACATTTAGTAGTAGCAGGCACTCAGTTTAAGTGCTCATTTTTGGAATTTGTCAAAATATCCGCATATACACTACATCAAAAAATTACACGTACAGCAAATAAAATTGGATGATGTTTCAATGTTTTGTGAATTGTGATAAATCGCTCTTACTTTTTCGAGGTTTTTTATCAATTTCTATTACTCCTACTACATTTAAGATGTTCATAAAAAAAATAGCAATTTTGTACTAAAATAATAATTATTTTTAAGAAAAAGGATTTCTATCCATGTCAAAAAATTGCACGTACACTTATGATAACACTTATTTACCACCACCTAACGGTGCAATTTTGTTGTGAATTGCTACGAACAGGACTTTAAACGATTTCAGTGAAGGCTGCAGCAATTGCCAACAGATGCGGTACTAGTATTCTCAGCTCGGTAGAGGCCCACACCGCACTCGCATTTAAAAGAAACATTGGGCCTGAGGCTACGCATGTACTTGGCACGAAAATTAAAGGGCTCCTTGACATAATCAGAGACCGTCTAGATGACCCTAGAAAAAATAGAATGACCACAATATGTTTTCGATAGCAACAAAAGGAAAAATTGGTTGCAAAAAGAGGGGGAAATCGTTTTTTTATTGGAACATGACTGTTCCTTAGTGCACTCTATCACCTTAAGAAGGAAGTTAGAAATATAGACCACCATGAGCAATAAGCTAGTTATATAAGATATAGGGACCTGCTTCCAAGCTAATGCAGTCCATACTCTTTATCTACCCAGGCCGTGAGAAATCTAGTAAACTTATTGAAATAGGAGGAACACATCTCAAACTGTAAAATAACATGTTTACTAGCCAGTAGAGCTTCAAATATTATTCAAAGAAATTCGGTCTCTCTTCTTGCCAACTATACTATGCAAAATATGATGAGGAGAAAACATTTGAAAACGAGTTCTGCTATTGTCCAGCCATGGTCAGAAACAGACCTATCCATTTTGGTATTGACTGAATGAATTGAATGAATTTTTTTGTGAACATCTTAAATGTAGTAGTACTTATAGAAATTAATAAAAAATAGCGAAAAAGTGAGAGCGATTTTTCACAAAACAAAACATTGAAAACATGATCCAATTTTAATTGCGGTACGTGCAATTTTTTGATGTAGTGTATCCTCTTTATCGCATTTACTTATAGTTTATTTTTAGAGGGAGGATAAAGTTTAATTTTGAAAAAAATGTAGATTAAATAAATGATACTCGCAAATGTGACCAATACAAGGTTTTCCATTAACAGGCGTAACAATTTTGTGCTTAAATAAAACACAAATTAATGGAGAAATGTATTTAAGTGTAGTACACATACTATCAAGTTACCAACGATAATTTGCATGGTACAATGACTTATCGGCAGTACATATATAACCGCGCATAATGAAATCATTATGGAGACTGGTCTTTTTTTGGTCTTTTTTTTTTATTCGTAGTTTACTTACTTAGTGGAAGCAGTGGTGTAGTGGGTGCGTCGATTCCTAACGCTCGATGTTGTCGGTTCAATTTCCGAAAAATCACCTAACAATTTTTTTGACGTCTCCACCTCTTTCGTGTCACTGACAATGCTCAAAGAGTATAACTGTCTAATAGTACGTTTGCACCACACCCAAATTCAGCATTTCGGCTAGTTTCTGCATTTCAGCCCAAATGCATTGCATTTCGCCATACATTTCCCGCATTCTGGAATGTTGTATTTCAGCGAAATGCAGAATTTCGTCGCTGCATTTGTAAGTTCGTCAAATCGAACAATCCTCTTTACAAATTCAGCACCTTACATAAACAAAAAAACAGCTGTCAACAAAACAATAAATCATTTCAAGTGATCATTGCAAGAAAAATGGAATATATATGTCTGAATAAGCATTTAAATTCATCTTTAAATTAATATAACAAGCTAAATGGTTCATCCACTTCTGATTTTCCATCAGGAAAAAATATCAATAATCAATTCTAACACTAGCTGTCATTTGAAATGCTGAAGTTGCAGTGCGAACGCTGAATCGGATTCTGACATTTTTTTCCTGAAATGCTGAATTTGGGTGCGGTGCAAACGTACTATAAAAAAGGTTCTCAATCTCGCCGTTCGGAGTCGGCATTAAACTGTAGGTCCCCTCCACTCGTGAGAGAACCATAGCACGCACAACATGAGTAGCTGCTAAGAAACTAGGCCCAGGTCTACCTCGGACTTTAGCGCCGCGATTATTATTATCTATTTATTTATTTATCTATTTATTTATTATTTCGTCTATTAGACAATTTTCTTACAGACTACGAAAACATAACTAATTTAATTTAATTATTAATTAATTTAATTTAATAATTTACAAACAAAATCATATGTTCTGTCTATCTAATATACATTTAATTTAACAATTCTCGAGAACAATTGTCAAAAAAATCTATATCAAAGCAAACTGTATTGGCTTCTCTGATTCAACGATTGATAGGTTCATTGCGACTATAATTTGTTCTATTGAAATTCTGTTTAAAAGTGTACAACACGCGTAAATTTCTTAAGGGATAATTTATATATATTAACTCAAGAAGAGGTGGGCATTTAATATGATTACTTAGTACTTTAATATGATTACTGATAAACATTATGCAAAAGTATTTACGTCTAATCACAAGCGATTGAAGACCAATTAACTGGCATCTGGTTTTATAAGGAGGCACATCTATGTCCCAGTTTAGTTTCATTATTACGTGTCTGGTAAATTTTCTTTGAATTTTTTCAATTCTATTTGATGAGTTTAAGTAATATGGGTTCCAAACAGTATTACAGTACTCCAAAATAGACCTGACCAACGAACTATAAAGAGACCTTAGTGTCTAGGGATCTTTAAAAGCTTTACTGTTTCGTTTAATAAATCCAAACATAGCATTGGCTTTGTTAATAATATAATCAATATGAAATGAAAATGTTAGGCGAGAATCAAGTATGACACCTAGGTCTTTTTTAAGATGTACTCTTTCTAAGAGAATATTATTAACGTTGTAAGGAAAAATTATTGAATTACAAATTCTGTAGCATGAAAATGCTTGGCATTTAGAGACATTCAAGTGCAAAGAATTAGAGTCACACCATTGAGCAAGTCTATTGAGATCATCCTGGAGTTGTATGCAATCAAATTCAGAAAAGATCTCGCGATATAATTTAAGATCATCTGCAAAGAGCAAGCAACGAGAACTTTGAAAAATAGGAGGAATGTCGTTAATGTATAAGAGAAAAGCAAAGGCCCCAAATGGCTACCCTGTGTGACACCAGATGGGACTTTAATTTGATTAGACAGATAATTATCTATCATAACTATTTGAACCCGACCCAATAAATAGGATTTAATCCATTTAAGAAATGATGAGTGGATTCCTAACTTCGAAAGTTTATATAGTAAAATCTTATGATTGACCCTATCAAATGCCTTGGCAAAGTCCGTGAATTATTATTATTATTATTATTATTAGTTTACTTACCCTGACAACCTAGCACATTGCATAGAATAGTTGTAATATCCTAACATTTAGGGCAAATTCCGCTGTAAAATTCATTAGACATGCATTACCCCAACATTGACGTTTAAGGAAAGTTCTAAAGAATGTTAGGGTTCACTTGGATCTATTTTCTGCCACTCTTAAGGATTCGTTCATGAAGTACACCTCTGTCTTCCAAATTGCATCATTCAATTGTAAAGTAATTTATCGACATCATTCAGTCATAATAAAAATTCAACGGAAAAATGTATCTAGGCCATGATTCGGGTTAAATAAGCTTAATACATAAACTGGGATTTTCGTGACGGTATCCAGAGCCGATCTCTTTGTATTTATAGAGGCTATTTGTAGAGTGAATTTTCTTAGGTCAACCTTAGCCTCTTTCAGGCCTTGTTCATCTAATGACTTATTCTAGCACTGTCATTCACCTCGGGGTGATCATAAATCCATCCAAAAAGTTATTCAACATAAGCGTTAAAACATATACATATACATACATACCTTAAAATTATAAAAAAAAACAAATGCAAAAACCGCTGCCAAAACTAAAGTTATTTCTGAGCATAAGTTTGTGACGGAAGAAGTGATACCATGAAGGTTCCGCTGTTACCATTTCGATAAAGAACCTCAAAAATACGTCATGTGCGACTTGTAATCGCGCACTGAGTGTTCCGTACCATTAATATTTTTTCATGTTCACATTTATATATATTTCGGCATGATATTTGGAGTTAGGTAGGTACATCAGGTCTCGAAATCATTTTTCATGCACGCAAATTTAAAAAGTATTTATTTAAAGATGTAGTTTTGAACATAAAGGAGTGACTGCAGTTTCATATAAATTCAATAATGAAAAATAAAAAAATATATCACACGTACGTATGTATGGAAAATACAATGCAAAAAAAATTGCACAGCTAAAATTGGAAGTTTCCAAAATTTTATGAATTGTAACAAATTGAAAAGCTATTTACCACAAAAATTTAAGAATTAACAATTTTGTGCCTTGAATTTTATAAAGAAGGGATTCTCGTTTCTAAAACATTGCGTGGTAAATGATTTCAGAAAGCTAATACTTATTTTAAAAATACTTCTTCCAATTTTAACTGCGTCGTGGCGTAGTGAGTTGGTGCGTCGACTCCTAGGCTTGAGGTCTAAAGTTCGAATCTTGAAAAAAACACCTAATATTCTTTTGCCGGCTCCACCTCTTTCGAGTCACTGACAATGCTCAAAGAGTATAACTGTCTAAAAAAGCTTCTCAAAATAGCCGTTCGGAGTCGGCATTAAACTATGAGTCCCTTTCACTCGTGTGAGAACAAAAGCACGCACGAGTGGTTGCTGAGAAGCTAGGCCCAAGTTCATCTCGGACTGTAGCGCCGTCATTATTATTATTGTTTAAATTATTGATGCAGATTTGATGATCTGCCCAAGAAAAATTTCCCAATACAGTTCTCGTAAAACGCATTCACTATTTATACCAACTTGTGTAAGTATTTGTTATGCATCATTCATTCACGAATTATGAAAACTTAATAAGCAAACTTGAGACTGACAATATATTTGCCAATATAAAAGCAATTTCCGCACACACTTGAAAATCACCCCTCAGTTGCTAATTAAGGTTCAGCAGAAAACGGTGCGGGAAAGGCAGTATTTGTACATACAGCGCAAAGTTGTTGATAGCTTTGTCGTCAGCCGGAGGAAATACAAGTAACGGTTCCTGTAATGCACTAATAAGACGTGTGAAATTCGCATATGACCAAAAGTTGAGGCAAAAAGTGCTACAATGTCCCAAGGGTAGCAAAAACTTTTGGTCATTTGTTAAAAATATAAGGAATTCAGCCTCATCTTCAATTCCCACGCTCATTTGCAATGACATTCCAGCTGTCAGCTCTTTAGACAAGGCCAATCTGCTTGCTGCGCATTTCGCGGCCAGCTCAACGCTGCCAGATTCGACCTTGTCTCCGCCTGTACTTGAGAGCGTCAATTGTACCATGGGACAAATCCATTTCCGCACTCGTACAGTTGCTAGAGTACTTAAAGATCTCAACGTGCATAAATCCGCTGGCCCGGATGGTATACCCCCCATACTTCTGAAGAGGTGTTCTTCTACGCTGGCAAAACCTCTGCGTAAGCTTTTTCATCTGTCCTACTCTTCTGGTCTCTTTCCGAGTGGATGGAAAACAGCATTTGTCCAGCCCGTCCCTAAAAAGGGCAAATCTTCGTCACCCTCCTCCTACCGACCCATAGCACTAACGTCCCTTCTTTCCAAGGTCATGGAAACGCTGATTAACCGTCAGCTTATGAAATATCTTGATTCTCGGAAGCTTCTTAATGACCGGCAGTACGGTTTCCGCAGCAACAGATCCACTGGTGATTTGATGGCATATCTCACCGAAAAGTGGAACCAATCCTTGCACAATGCTGGAGAAAGCAAGATCGTTGCGCTTGATATTTCAAAGGCATTTGACAGAGTTTGGCATCAAGCTCTCTTGTCGAAAATGCGTGCTTATGGCATCGATGAGTCTCTTCTTCAATGGATTAGAAATTACCTTTCGAACCGTTCAATTCAAGTTGTTTTGGATGGGTTCAAGTCTGATATTCACCAAATTAATGCTGGTGTTCCACAAGGCTCTGTTTTGTCTCCGACTCTCTTTCTCATTTTTATAAATGATCTCCTGTCTGCTACTTCTAATCCAATCCACTCCTTCGCTGATGACAGTACTCTCAGCTTTTCATATTCGTTCCAAGACTCACGACCCTATCCTTCGGCCGTAGAATTGGAGCGGCAGCGTATGTTAAGCACATTAAATTCCGACCTTGACAGCATATTTAATTGGGGTAAAAACAATAGAGTGGAATTTAATGCTTCCAAAACTCAATGCTGTCTACTGTCACTCAAGCGATCCCAAAACAATCAGCCATTATCCCTGAACGGCACTTGCATCGAAGAAACCGGAAAACTTTCCATCCTCGGTATGTGTATCAACTCAACACTTAGTTGGAATGATCACATATTTGAGGTCGCCAAAAATGCTGCGAAATGTCTAGGTTTCCTAAAGCGATGCAAGAAATACTTCACCCCCTCTGATTTGGCTTCAATTTATAAGGCCTTCATTCGCCCCAAGCTTGAGTATAACGCTCATATCTGGTCTGGTGCTCCTAAGACCTCCCTGCACCTACTTGATAGAATTCAACAGCGAGCGATAAAACTTATAGGAGACAGTAATATCGCGAAGTCAATAGACTCGCTCGAACATCGCCGTAATGTCTCATCCTTGTCATTGTTTTATCGCTATTTTAACAAACGATGCTCAAGTGAGTTAGCCAATTGCATTCCTCCCCTCCATGAATTCACCCGCAATACTCGTCTCGCCAGGAATGCTCATCAGTTCACCCTCAAGCCTGTTTTCGGACGTACAGTTAAGTTTAGAGAGTCGTTTTTTAGCCGCACCACACGAATATGGAATGCTCTTCCCAGCCTAATATTTCCCACTCACTACAATCTACAGACATTTAAGACCAATGTGCATAGGTACCTCCTTTCCATTTCTCCCTCTATACCTTCGGCCCGTGCTGTGTCTTGATTCCGGACACTTAAGGGTATTCGTAACCCCTTTTGCGCGCGCAAATTATAAAAAAAAAAAAAAAAAAAAAAAAAATTCCACACATCGAGTTGACATAGAGCCTCCTCCATCCTCTCTATGTCAGATATAGCCGTTATTGCGAATGTTGTTATGCGGAAAGCAAACAATCCGCTCATTAGTGGGGTATGCTCCTGGAAAGTTAGAGCTTTGTAGATTCCCGGAGCAGCTCACAAATTAAAAACAACCCTAACGCCGAATAAGGCGAAAATTTAATGCGATTCACGATGTGCACTGGATAAGAACGAGTGTGATTAAAAAACAGGGCGGCATTTATTAAACCTGTCACAAAAGCTTTTACATGTCGTTTTCGTTGTGGGAAAGCGGCTAAGGTCGATTTCAAGTCAACAGGTCAATGGCCTAGTAGTAACGCGCATTCAAGACAGATTCTACAACAACAGCCTCATATGCACATGCCCCTACCGACGAGGCTCAATCGAAGGACCTTACCTATTGGACGGTGGGCGAAGAGTCGAATCTCTATTCAAATTAACCACGTGCGCTTTATCCCAAGACATTCGTTAAATATTCTGGATGTACATTCCGAAGGACAAATGACTCTGATCATTTCCTAACTGCAGCACGATCTAGAGTTTGACTGTCGGAAAGCTGCATTAACGAATAAAAATTAATGTCGACATTGGATCTCGGAACATATCGGAGATTACCAGAGGCTGCGAAGAGCAAATATACGAGAGACTCAGCAATATGCCTGCATCAAACGCAAACTACAACAACATGTGGTTTCATTGCCGCTCAGTGACTCAGGCATTAGCTGAAATCACCTTAGGTTACCTTCCACCACTTCCACCACGACACTAAACACATGGTATTATGGCGAGTTCAAGAAAAAACTTGCACCCGGCAAGGCAAATCAAAAAAGGCTGTAAAGAAAAGATATGCGAGAGCAGGAAAAATATTTGGCTAGAAGACTAGATGAGAAAAAGTTGCAACGCCAGAGAAAGCATACACGGTGACTGGAATATCAGCTCCATACGCCACGAAGTCCATATTCCCTCACAGAGCAACAAAAGATTTATATCCCGGCCCAAAAACGAGGAGGGAATTGATTAATAGAGCCTTCTTTGTATGATGATGATAATGACTTTGTATAAAACAATGATCCCAGTCCTGCTTTACGGCGCAAAGCCATGGACAGTATCGAAAGCGGATGAAGAAGCTCTTTGCCTTTTCCAGAGAAAATTTCTGCGTGCGAACTTGTTTGCCTTGTTAGCATTTGCGGAAGATTCAACCAGGATTTGTATGAGCAGTACAGCGACATGAGTTTAACTCGAGGTCTACGGATGCAACGCCTAAGATAACTAGACCATGTATAGCGCATGGACAACTTAGACAGAATTTTCGACTCTGAACCAGTGGGACAAACAAACAGAGGACTTCCACGTCTAAGGGACCTTTACCAACCTGGTGTGCGCAATTGGCGACCACTAGCAAAAGATGGTACTAGCGAGGTTTGTTGGTTGTGGCCCGGGCCACCCAGGACTTTAGCACCAGGTAGGTAAGAACGTTCTTTATTCAATGAAAAATAAAATTAATATAAAAAAACGCTGCAAAATATCTGGGTTTCCTTAAAAGATGCAAGAAATACTTCACCCCATCTGATTTCGTTAAAATTTTTAAGGTCAACAAACTTGAGTATATCGGTCATATCTGGTCTGGTGCTCCGAAGACATCTCTACACCTGTTATGTATAATTCAACAGCGAGCGGTAAAATTTATAGGAGACACTAATATCACGAAGTCAATGGACTCAATCGAACATCGTCTCTTCTTTGTCACTAATTTATCGCTACTTTAAAAAAGATGCTCAAGTGAATTCACCCGAAATGCTCATCAGTTCACACTACTGCCGGATGTACAGCTAAGTTTAGAGATTCATTTTTTACCTGCACCACACAAATGGAATTATTTTCCCAACCCAATATTTCCCACTAATTACAATCAACAAGTATTTAAGTCATTAGACTTCACCATTTCTTCCGCTATCCCTTTGGGCAGTGCTGTGTCATGATTCCGGACACTTAAGGTATTCTTAACCTTTTTTGCGCGCGCAAAATATAGTGATACCATCAGCCATTGCAGTTTACACTTTATTGCTTAAATTATGCAAAAAGCTGTGAACAATTTAAGAAAAAGCATAAAATTCCCAAGTACAAAATCACACAAAAACTGGCAATACTACAAATAAAAGATTTCGCGAATACAGTATTAAAAAGAACATATTTTAGATTTTTGAGACTTTTAGTCTTCACGCTCAAATCGTTCCATCATTGTCTTGATAACAAGACCCCCAACCTTATTTTCTTTGCCTTTTCACATAGCTTGCATCTTGGTCACACTGCTCCCAGTTATCTAGACTAAAATTTCTTGCATTGGCGATTACTTTTCCTCATACCAGTTTGATTTCTGTTTTCGAAACAGGATAACGAATGTCGAAAACATTACCCAAAGCATTAATGATCACGTGCGCGACGTGGAGGCAGCTTTGCAATTTTAATTTTTTAGCGTCCTGGATTAAACCCTGTGCACAGGTAAAGGAACCAAACGTTTTTTTTTACTCCTAACATCCAGTCATTTTATAAAAATAAAATAGCATCCTTCACATTTCAATCCCAAACTCTGTCTGGCTAATGACTGCTTTTTCACCTTTTCACACACTCTTCGATTTGCATACAAATTTTAATTCTCAGATTGGCACTGTATAACATTTCATATGATTAATGGATTTATAATATTCCGAAATTAAACATAATCAGGAAGCCAATCACAATTAACCATTTTAATTAGCCAGAAAAAAACTTAGCTGCTATATTAAACTCAGCAAATACAAATACAAACTAGCCGGTTACGATGTCGAATTCAATTATGAAATTTTTTTGTACTGTTTGAGTAAATACAATTCATGTTCATTTAATTTGAATGCATTGCTCAATTAGGCACATGCTGAACAACTGAAAAACATTTAATTAAATAGAAAAAATCATTGAAATATTCAACTCTAATTGTGGATAAAAAACACCGAGGTAATTATACCGGAATATTTATGTACAATCGACTTTTTTTTTAAAGTTTGATTAAGTATTCATTGATTCATTGATGACTTCCGACAAAAAGTTATACTATGATATTTGCTCTGCAAGTTAACAAAAAAACGAAAGTCATATACAGACAATTTGACTCATGCTCGTGTTAATTAGTTTTTCGTCATAAATGCTCATAAATTATTTAAACAACTACGTTAATTGGATTTCTAATTACAGTGGACGCTCGATATATTGAACTTATAAAAACCGTTCACTGGATCGAGATTGTTCATTGCAAAGAGCGTGGACTGCTTGGAGCAAATTTCATCAAAATGCGTATGTTTTGAAGTACAATTCATTAAAAATGGAACATACAGTGACTCCCATAACATGTTTCACATTTCTGCGATTTTCTTTCATGTCGCCGTTGTTAAGTTCCGTTGCTCGATTATGTTCAAGTCTGCTATTTGCGCAACTAGCAATTTTATTTAGTTATCGGTAAGGTAGTGTGCTGCATAGAACTTTTATAGCCGATTTGAGAAGACATTTGATGTGATCAATTTTGTGAGTTATCATATTCTTGTAATTTAAACTTATTAAATTGCAAAAATTAAGAAGTAAGTGTAACCAAATTAACAAAAATTAACAAATTAACCGCTTTCGTAAGTGTAATTTAATAATAATAGATATAAGATAATAGTTTTTCTTGCTTTTAATCAAATAATCAAGTGTTAGAGGCGGATGATTTACAGGATGAGGACTATACCACTCGAGGTGACGAAGGGCATTGACATTGACTTAAAAAAAGGCTCAAGCATGTGAACGCCATGCAAGAAAATTTAAAAATGTTTTGTCCGCTAAAGGAGGCAACACAAAATATTAGCATTATATGAAATATTAAAGTAGGTTAAACTCACAAAATTGATCACAGGCTTGTTTTAATGAAATGTTTTTTTTTGCATTCAGTAATCAGTTTCGATTTCTTTTAACATTAAAGTCCAAAGAGTTTGTTTATTTTTATTTTATAAGAAATACATTCTTTGCTTTGTTAAAACATGTAATAAATTATGGGACTCACTGTAATTAAAATTTTTCTTTGCAAATATTAAAAAACAACCAATATTTATAAAATAGAATATTTTATTTTTAACAAAAACAATTCATCTGTAAAAAAAAAACATACAACGAAACAAAATAATACATTCCATGTACAAGCAACGCGCACTTTGTATTTGCTTCAAACAACCCCAAACTGTGTACCATATTATAATAATAATAAAAATGGTGGCGCTACAGTCCGAAGTGGACCTGTGCCTAGCTTCTCAGCAACCACTCGTGTTGTGCGTGCTATTGTTCTCTCATGAGTGGAGGGGCCTACAGTTTAATGCTGATTCCGAACGGCGAGATTGAGAAGCTTTTTAATACGACGGCCCTTTAAGGTTCTCTTTTTTAGAAATATGGAAACGTCACACGGAGCCATGTCTGGCGAATATGGAGGTTGGGGCAACGTTACAGTATTGTTTTTGGTCAAAAATGCACATCTGTTACTGTTCAAAATTCAACAATTTTGGTACAAATTTTGCTGCCACGCGTTTCATACCCAAAACATTCGAAAAAATTTCATAGCATGAGCCAATCGATATACCAACATCATCAGCCATTTCTTTGATTGTGATTCAGCGATAATTGTGTCTCGTTTATTGTGATTTGGGAATAACCATTTCTTTAACTTTATCCACGTTTTCAGCGGTCGTTAACGTCATGTTTATACCACTCGTTTTGCTTACATTTCACACACTTTGTTACACTTTATTTCATATTTTATGCAGAAATTTGATACCATTTTTTTCATCCATTTTTTTAACAAACGAAAGTTGCCGATTCAAATTCAAAGTATTCAATGAATACACCGGGAAATTTAAAAATTCCCGTTATTTTACAAACACATATGTAACAAACACAAATTAACCAAATTAACTTATACAGTTTGTCAAGAAAATGTTTATCTATGTAAGAAAACAGCAAATTCTACTTTCACGTTATAAATATAAGTGGTTCCAGTAGCTTTATTGCAAATATTTTTGGTACAACTTATAGTACTACATACAGTCAGGTTCTACATTTCACTTTCACTCGAAATGAAATTGAAATCGACAAAAAATGAAATTTGGTGTTCTACAATTCACTTTTATCGATTTTAATTTCATTTTTTTCGAAATGAAATCGACGTGAATTTCGGTGTTCCACATTTCGATTTCATTGATTTTTGGGTGATTTGAATTCGATCAGATCTAGGTAGCGTGAATTGTGAAATTTTCAAGAGAAGCATGCAGCTGACGCGGTCTAATTATGTAAGTGCTTGATAAATATAATATGCAATTTAAACGTCTTATTTAAACAGGGGTAGACACAAAAATGAAACTTTGTCCACCTTTGGCAAATTGTTCTCTCTATAACTTTCAGTTCTTGCGGCAAAAGCTTTGACACTGTACTTCGCCCTAAGGCAATATCGCTGTCTTTTCCAACAGATCGTTGGAAGTTTCCTTCTGCCAACAGTTTCCAACAACATTCGGAAGGCTTCTCTATTCACCCGGTAATACGATAGGAATCTTAATTTAACAAGAAGTTATGATTTAGTTGATTTTTGGTTGCAAGTTTCTTTTACTTACGCTGCATCTGCAATCTCCAATGGGTTCGAAGAATCCATCAACCTACACTTTTTAAATTTTTCGATTGCATAACTTTTTTTTTTCGATTTGCAATACGGCAGCAATGAAAATAACACTCATTTTTAATTTTTATTGAAGGAAATTGAGAAATTTGTTTGAAGTAATAAATTGGGCAATTGTCACAAAAGACAGATGTCACTTGTTTTTAATTTCACTAAAGTGATTTCGAAAGAATTTCAAAATTATGAAATCGAGTGAAATGTAGAACACTGAAAACAAATTCACTCGATTTGAAAAGTAAATTTCGATTTGATTTCACTCGATTTCTGAAACCTAGCTGATATTAAAGAGTTAATAACATACAAACATAGTTCATTTCATTTAACAACAACACGAAATATAAGAAAATATAAAAATGGACGGAAATTTCACTGTCAAGAAAGTCTTTACACACATTAACATTATAAGCTAAATTAATTAAAAAGAAGCTAAATCAAGAAAATTCATGTTTTTAATTATTATTTAAATATTTGGTGTGACCGCCTCTAGCATCAATAACCTTTAAACTTTTTGTCATTGACCCAATCAATTATTTTATGTCATAATTGGTTGGAATGTTTTTTTTGTTGGAATGTCCTTTTTGATGTATTTCATCAATTGGTTTCGGCTTTTCGGGTTCCTTTTTGCCACTTTCTTCTTTAAATGGGCCCAAGAATTTTCTATAGGATTAAGCCTCTGAGCAGGTGTATCCAGTACTTTGGTGCACTCATAAAGCAGCCACATCTTAATCGTAGGCTCTTTCGGACTATTATCTTGATAAAACTTGAATTTTTGTTTTCTCATGTTATCGCCGCCATTAACTCCAAAATTGTTAGCACTGCTGAGCAAATGAGTTTGTAAAATGCTCAGGTATTTCTTTGCGCCCATGGTGTTTTCAATAAAGACTAAGTCTCTGACACCTTTGCTCAAAATGCACCCCTATACCATCACAGATAACTTTCCAAATTTAACGGTTGGATTTATATTCCTTTTCGATAAGGCTTTTAAGGGCTTGTACCACACTCTATTAGATCATTCGTTGAAGTACATCATAATTTTCATTTCGTCGCAAAATATAACATCGTCCCAGTGTTCGTTTCGCTGAATGCTATACTCTGTAGCAAACGGAAGCGTTCTTAAATGTTTTTACTCGAAACCAATGTTTTTTTCTTGCAACTCTCGATGTAAACTCGTACTTTGGAAGCACTTGTCTTATAGTTTCGTGAGCAACTTGTACTCGACACTCCTGGCTCATCTCTCTGGACAAGTCTCTAACAGATGTTTGGGGGTTTTCGTGCACTTTTCTTAGCAGGCAGCGCTTATTTCTATGAGATAATTTGTTTGGCCTTCCTTTTGTAGCAATAACCTCCATTGTCAAATTGTCTTTTTAGATAAGCCGAACAGGTCTGTCATTTCCTTGACACTATTGCCATTGTAATAGTTATAGTAAACCTATTGCTTAACTTCAAAACTAATTCCTTTCCTAGGCATATTGTAGGCAACTGATCAATAACAACACGATTACGAACAACACTCGCTCAACAGCAAAAATATCAATAAACATTTTTTCTTTCAAATTTGTACATCTGTCACAAAACAGAAAATAAAAAACCGCTATAACGGTACTGTTATGAAACTGTTCATGCAGTGCGCATGCGAATTAAAATACTCGTAGGATGTGCAAACACTTTCTTGACAGTCCAACGTTTGTCCATTTTTGCATTTTGTGATTTTTTCCATTATTGTTTAGTGAAATAAAGCATTTTTTATGTTACCTATTTTCAAATATGCAGTTTTATAAACTAGCAAAAGAAAATGTTCAATTAAGTTGCCGGAAGTACTTTAATATTTAATGTGAAAGTAGAATTTCCCGATTTTATTACGTTGTGTAAACACTTTCTTGACAAATTGTATTTAATTAAGTAGTAAACAAATATGTTTTTATATTTGCATTTTCACCGGAGTGAAAAGGCTTTTTTGATCGCTGTATGCAAACGAAGAATAAAAGAATTTTTAAATATCAGGCAAATTTTCTTCTAACTTCAACCCAAATCAACTGTTTATTACAACATATATATACAAGGTGACGCAAAGTTATCATCCTATCGGAAGATGTTATAATTTTTTGCAAATGGCGTCGTACGTCAATCATATTTGACATTTGTGAACTAGTTAGCTGCAGTATACAAACAGTACACAAATGTCAAGCCGTCCTCAATCTCAACAATGGAGAGAACGATTTTGTATCGAAAATCATCATGAGCGACGAGGCGCATTTTGTTTACGTCAATAAACAAAATCTTCGTTTCTGGGGCACTGAAAATCCGTGTGTGATGCACGAAGAGCCATAACATCCACCCAAAGCCACTGTGTGGTGTGGCGTTCACGCGGGTGGAATGATTGGGCCGTATTTTTTCAGATCTTGTAGAAAGTCATGGAAAATGCGATAAAACGGGCAAAAATGTGTATCAACACTGGCGGCAGCCACTTGGTGAATATCATATTCTCCACTTAACAGAAAAAATGATAGAGGTCAAAATAAAGATTTCCATCACTCAAAATCATAGCTTTTTATTTAGTAAAAAGTAATTCAAAAACAAAATTGGATGATTAATTTTGCACCACCTTTTATAAGATATGCATTTGAAACAACAGATACATGAATATTTTTTCATTCTTAGTGCTTTCACCGAATTCTAATAATTCCAGGCCAGAATGCTCTACATGATTTTAATATTCATGCCGAAGGGAACCTTAAAAAGGAACCTTTTTTTTCAAATTATTATCTTTACTGGTGCAGTATTTCTTCATCAAATAAGAACAATAAAATATGGAATGCAAAAGGAGTTCCATGCTAAAAGCTATGGAAAGTACTCGTACATTTAAAATTGTCCAGATACTCTCGTGAGAAATAAATTCGTGTTTCGACACGATTGGTGTCATTTTAAAGAGATTCGGACGAAAAAAAATCTCTTCCAAAGGCAAACAGTTCAAATGTGCAATACCAATAACTTTCATTTCAGCCACACTGCCTTGTTCGTATTCATTTTATATTGCAGGTGCACTAAGCTCCCTCATGGCCCGACCTCCTGTTCGCTTTTCACATTGATTTGTAGGACAAGCTGCTAGGTCCGCACAAGCATGGTAGTGTTCGGACTGGGGAAAAATTACTTCATATGAATGCCGTCTGAATGGGGGTCCTTTAATTTCAATTCCCACAACTTTTCGAGGAATTGATGCATAAATATTGATAAAGTTCAGTGACACGGACATGAACATGAAGTGAATGCCCACCTGAGGACTTCCCAGAATTTACTCGTAAAGATGTGGAAAACGAAGTGCGCTTTTATCTGTATGATCTGCCAGTAATTGGTGATTGGCGTGTATGTCAGGCCTTTTTGGACATTTTGACGTGCTATCTAATTAAATCACTTAGAAGACTTGCGATGACGGAAGTATAGTGGCATACCATTGTAAATGGTATCGTCTAGGAACGACGAAGATATCGATATCGTTAATGTCGTTAAATAAGATCTAAAAGGTTGACTCAAGAGTTGAATATATGATACATTTTAGGTCCGTTGATCAATTACATTTTGGGCACGAAACCGGTAACTGCCCGAATAACTCCAAAATATATTTTGTTTTTTTTTTTGTCTCTGAAGACTTTTGAGCTTCTACAGATCCCACTTTCATGGTGCACTTCATAACTTGACACGGAACAAGCATACAAGACAACTGTCCTCAAAATGTCGCCTTGAAAACAAAAAATCGGTCAAAAATTAATGTTATGCACATGATTTTCAAACGTGGTTACTGCAGTATATGGACAAACAGCGAATCTTTTTGTTCTTCTTTGCATAGCGCTACAGTCCTGGGTAGACCTTGGCCTCAACAAGCTAGAACGATATTTTGCTATCTGTCTCTGGTTTCACACACAAAGTTGGTTTGGTTTCTTCTTCGCTTGTATGCGCCAGCTCAATTGTTGCCTTGTTCCATAGGCTAAGAGCAAAGTTCATTCGGACCGGATCCTCCTTTTACATATTTTTTGCATGGTCTAGCCGCCCTAGGAGTTGAGTTCGTAAGCGCCTGGCTAGACTCATGCTGCTATAAGACCCGTACTGCTCCTTAGATCGCTATCGACCCAAACAGAACTCTATTGCAATGCCATGTCGATCTTATTAAAGATGATAGATATGAGTGGGTGCCGATGCGCATTGTGTATATGCGGCGACCCCTACGCACTAGACTTTCAGACTAACTTCAATTCCCAGCAGAGACATAAATATTTAAAAAAAAATTGTTCACGACTCTACATCTTCCAAGTCAATGGCAAAGATTGAAGATTAAAATTGTCTAGAAAAGCCTTCTCTTTCTCGCCGTTCAGAGAGAACAATAGAATGAACAACACAAGTGGTTGCTGAGACCACTCCACCTCGGACTGTAGCGCCACTATTTTTATTAAGGTGCCGTCCACAAAAACGGAACACAATTAATGCTCGCAAACCATGAATCCAGTAATACACCTATTTTAAATTTGTTGCCAAGGGATAGATCAGCATAGATAGTTGAACTGTTTTAACAAGCAGAAAGACTTCCCAACACATTCATTGCTTCAATCAGGTAATTTTAGTTTCTCCAACAGATTAAACGACGTGCTGCTAATTCCCCATCGACAGAACGATATTTGATATTTGATGCATTTACTTCAAAAAATCACAAAAGGAATGTCGCTAAGCTCATCCACGAAGAGATATGAGATGTTTATATATGTTTATGTTTTCATATGTTTCCACAGTGCAACTGAATTAGGCAAACAGCTACAGTGATTGTGCATTTCTTATCAGATTTCCCTACGTTTTTCAGAGTCCAGGATAAACTCGTAATGAAGTTGGACTTCCGAATTCCAGGTGTGCACTACAAAATCTTACGGACTTTGGCAAGCAAATTGTATTATTCGCAATCAAGAGGATGGTGCGAAATTTTCTTTCGGTGTTTCATAACTAAATATTGAGGAAAAGATTTATCTATAAAAGTAAAAAATTGTACAGCAGATTTTAAAATTATCATTGTGAATGTACATTAATCTAGTATAATATTTGAATTTCGCTTCTCAATCTCGCGGTTCGGAGTCCGCAGTAAGGCCGCTTCAATCGTGAGAAGACAATAGAATGCACAACACCAGAGGTTGATGAAAAGCTAGGCCCAAGTCAGCCCCGGACTATAGTATCGCCATTATTATTATTATAACATCGTATGTTTACTCAATTGAAATTATCCTTACCTTATGGGATGCCAATGGCAAGCTTTTTCATAAATCAGATTTGCTAATTTGATTTTGCATTATCAATTCAGTGTAAATACAAGCTCTGTGGACTAGGGGCTGAATGCATTCACTTTTCCTTACATTCGCTCAATACTATAACAATATTGTGCTTCAAAAATGTTAAAAGTCTACTAACTAAGCCCTTTTTATTTCAAATATCAATTTATATATAATTTGACAGGCATAAAAACATTGTTTTCCTTCACGCGATAATACCTCAAAGCGAATTCCGCACTCCATTTCCGACATCTGATTGAAAACAAACAATAACTGTAGCCATTCCTCTGGCCAGATCAATTGGTATGCGCCACTATGTTTGCTGTCAGTGTCAGACCATGGAATGACCTACGCAGCTGGAGGGAGTGATTGACACCCTCGTGAACATTTCAATTGTTTACAGCCAAAAACGATACACTTTTCTGTATACGTTCGTGATGATTTAATCGATATTTTTAAGCCATGACCAACACACTGTTCATGACATTTTGCATCTGTTCTGGATTTACCAAATTATGTTGGAACACTTTGTAGGATATATTGTTTTTGACACCCGTAAGCGGTTATTGTTCGGATCAAAAACACAAAAAATTCAAGAAATATGTACGTATAATACTTGATACGCCATGTGTACATGGAAGCTGGTTAGAGTGGGCATAGGACATAACACATTCGCGACATACTAATGAAGTTTGTGTTTGAAGTTAGGGGTGTCAAAGCAGTTGTCTGACTGAATCAACAGCTATTAGGAAGAGTTTCCAAATGCCTAACAGTCTCACTTAAGTTGTCAAGTTTTGATAGATGATATAAAGCTGTTGTGAACTTTGATTTTTATATTTGAATTTGTGAGAAGGTTAGTACCTTTAAAACCCATTTGGTTCAGTGCGATATGCATTGGACATAGAAGATCTCTTACAATAACACGTTTACCAATTGAATGCTCAATGATAAAACATGAATCTTATGCTTAGACCCTTTAAAGAGGCATCTTACCTTTCAGAAGCATAAATATAAATTATGTGGGCGCCTTCGACCTCTACACACTCAACATTCAGTCTAGGCTCACATCTCAATACAGACAACAACCGCCATCTCTTTCGAGTCACTGACAATGCTCAAGGAGTACATCTGTCTACAGAAAGCTTCATAATCTGACCGGTTGGTGGTCCACCGACCTGCATCAGGTGGGCAAATGTCAGCTGCCCAAAAGAACTTGAAATTCGAAAGACCGAAATCTCAGGATGTGACTCACAACACTACAATGTACACACACTCTGAAAGTATACACAGATGCATCTAAGACGTCTGATGGAACAGGACTAAGAGTCGCTAGAGATTTTCCTCTCCTTTTCCCTTCGGCTTCCCGACGACTAATCACTGCATTGTATTCCAGGAGTAACAGCTATCCAAGCGACAGTGCGCTTACTGTCGATGAGTTCTATATACGGTTTATCTATCGGTTTGTACAAATGTATGTACCTGGACCTGGACCTTGGGCCCTGGACATACCATCAGAGATGGTTAAACTTTTCTGTCTATATCTAAGAGAGATAGCGGCTAGATGCAACCTTACACCTCAGGGTACTCACCACTTTCTAATGTTTCTTTAATATTAAGCTGAGATAACTGTTTTCATGGGCGCCGTGGCGTAGTGGGTAGGTGCGTCGACTGCTACGCTCGAGGTCGTCAGTTCGAATCTCGGAAAAAACATCAAACATTTTTCACGGCTCCACCTCTTTCGAGTCACTGACACTGTAGGTCCCCTCCGCTCGTGAGAGAACAATAGCACGCACAACACGAGTGGTTGCTGAGAAGCTAGGCCCAGGTCCACCTCGGACTGTAGCGCCGCCATTATTATTATTATTATTAACTGTTTTCATGCATTTATTAATTTATAATTCACCTTATTACGCAGCAATTAAATTATAATTTAGTGATCTTACTTTAGTAGTATTAAGAGGTTTGCCGGTGATGAAGCCTTCCACAAGACTGACGAACACCGCAAAGAGAATACAATTATAATTGTTCTTTTTCCTATGTTCATATGTCAATCGGAGATGGAAGAAATTTGACACTTGCAGGACATCGAGGTAATTATGGCCTTTATTAAATCCAAAAATAACAAGTATACTCCTAAGAATAAACAAGAGGAAAATAAGCAGTGTAGTCGGGATGCTTATCGGTCACTGCCTAATGGGAGTATATGCAGGAAGTAGGTCAGCTCCCTACAACGTCTTCTGTAGAAGCTGTAGAGGCGAGGAACAAGTGGAAGAAATACTACACTTCCTTCGCACCTGTCCAGCCCTTGCAAGAGCAAGAAAAAGAACGCTGGAAAATACTTTTTTATCGACCTAGAAGACCGACCAGACATCAGAATTCATGACTTGATAAAGTTCATAAAGAAAACAAATTGGCGAAAATCCGTCAAAAGAGTAAATCATCACAGGACAGACGACTAGGCCAACAGTAGGTAACTTCAGGTGTTGGATAATCTTTTGGCAAGCGATAACCCGGTAAATGATGTACCGGACAGCGACAGCGCAATGAACCCATTCAATATTCAGCAATTACAGTCACTTTAACCTAGCCTAACCTAAATAACACCTTGATGCAATTATGTGCAAACACAAATTATGCAAACACAAATTAAAGGACACGCCTTTAAACTTAGCAGCATCATCGAAGACTACCAGAACTTTCCTTGGGGAGCCCTTGTAATTGGCACCGAAATCGGGAACTCTCCGTATTCTTCTTTCAGGTGTGGGAAATCTTTTTTTGGCCAGTTCAGGGTAGGTATGGGTCCATTTTCACTGCTTATTAAGCCTTTATTTGTAACTGGGATACTCGATACACATACGCACAGTCAGGTCCGAAAAGGCAAAGGTCTGCATTGTCAAAAAAAGTTTAATCAGCACTTATCTCTACATTAACGGCAACTTATCACTTAGCTTCTTTCCTATCCATCGGAGGTGCACCTTGGGGTTTCCACTGGGACTCAGACTATATTTTATTTATTGGGTTTGCATCGTGCACGGGAGTATTGTAAGCGCGATTGAAATATGAATGTTCTACTTACTTGTTGGTGGCTCCTGGCAGGTAACCACGCTTGTGGACCACGAAGTGACAAATACCGAAAAAGGCAGCACAAGGATGAATTTTTGTGCACTGTCTATTTGACAGTACGCTCATTTGACTTCGAGGAACTTAATTTAGTTTAGGTTAGTTGTAACCTAGAACGCAATCCGACTTGCCTACCCAACTCACACTCACACATAACAAAACGTCGTTAATTTCCATGGATTACAACAAAAACGCAACTTCGCACTGCAAAATGTAACTCAGCCAGGAAAGTACAACAACCAGGACCGATGACTTGAATTTTCATTGACCCGGACTGTTTTATTTTGCCAAGTGATCCATATGGATCCTCTGACCATAATAAGAAACACCTACTATTTGCTAATTCATTAATAAAAGTTAATAAATCAATTGATTTCATTTGAACGTAATTTTTGCTTTGGCGAATCGAGGATTTACATTTAGTTAATTGTGCTCCTTTTCTTACCACTATACAATCCTAATTACAGTAGTCTTATTAACGAGCACTTTCAAGGCATGATATTCCTTTAAAGTTCCTGAAAATTACTTAAGGTGGCGCTACAGTCTGAGGTGGACCTGGGCCTCAACCAACAAGCGTCTCCAACCAGCTCGATCTTTAGCTAGCTGCCTCCAGTTTCGCACGCACCGTTGGTTGAGGTCCCTTTCCACTTGCGTGCGCCACCTGAGTCGCGGGTTTCTTCTACTACGCCGCCTCTCGGGGATGGATTCGAAGACTTTCCGGGCCGAAGCATTGGTTTCCATTCTCTTTACATGACCTAACCATCTTAATCGTTGGATCCTGAAAAATAATTTTTGTAAAATAAACCGGAAAACGTATGCAAAACATTCTCTATAAAATGATACAATTATTTCGGCTCTTGTCCCCATTCAGTCAATTACTAATCCAGGAAGCTTAAATATTCATAATTTCCATATTCATATTCAATGAACACTTAGTTTCTAGTTCCTTTCAAAGGACGTCCCTGCACTTTGATATCAATTGATTGTTAGATTTGCATACGATTCACATGTTAACATGCAAATGACTTGCCTATTGGTTTGATGTCTTTTGTCTGTCAAGTAAAAGCTTTTCGGAATTTCTACTGACAATTCCACAATCATTCGAATAGGAGCTTCAAAACAAGATCCAAGATGAAGAAGGAGGGCCAGAAGCTGAAAACAGACTGCCTCTTACTATATCATACTTTACTTTACTTCCGGGAACCAAATCTAAATTTAATACGAAATGGGAGATTGAGTCGCTTTTCGTTTAATATCATCATTCAGTTGTCCTAAAAACATCTCACCACAGAATGCCCACTGTACTGGAATACATAATAGTAGCTTGCCTCGCTAATCTGTATAGTTCATTAAATTAGACTTGAATTTTCATATGCAATTTATGTGATTCAATTATTTCTTCACATTAATCTCGTGAATTTGGCGGACCCCTAAAACAGCCCATACCTGGATATGTACTTGCACAAGTGTGTGGCATTCTTCCCAAATCACAATACCTATTATGACACCGACACAAAAAATTCAAAATATTTTTTTTGCGGATGACTAGATGTATGAATTTCGGCGGGACGCGAAGGCACGACTATGCTTTTCCTACGGAAACCCTTTGGGAAACGTTGTAGTAGAGAATAGCGTGAAGTATTTTTCAAGCTGTCTGGATCATGAAAACTAATCTTGATCAGAAGGAAGATCGCGTGTTGTTGCTGTTATTCATGCAAATCAATGATCCATTGTCCGTATCATGGTCTAACGAAGGTGACATACAGAGACTTAGTGACATAGGGGTTTGAAAATTCTTTTGACCAACTTTTAACAAAGCCTAGTGCAGAGTTGGCTCTATTAATTACGTTATCGATATGGGAACGGAAGTTAAGCTCCCGATCGCAGATTACACCGAGGTCACGCAGAGAACAGACGGAAGGAATTAATTCATTGCATAGGAAGTAATTTCTAGCCGGTTGCAGTCGTTTTCGGGAGAATGTAATAGATTGACATTTGCTGACATTCAACTGGAGAAAGTTTTTCTTACACCAAACAGAGAATCTATTGAGATCACGTTGAAGGGGTTTAGAGTCGGAGGGAGAAGAGATGTAATTAAAGATTTTCATATCATCGGCGTAAACAGAAAGTTGAGAGTTCTTGATGATGTAGACAACATCGTTCGTAGTAAGGACAACAATTAAAGGACCCAGGTGGTTACCCTGCGGAACACCTGATGTAGCGTTAAAAGACTTGGAGACAACAGATCTAAATAAAACTTCATATTTTCTTCCTTCCAAATACGAATTTACCCATTTGACGAGACTTGGTGGGAAACCTAGAGCGTTTAATTTGAACAAAATAATATCGTGTGATATTTTATCAAATGCTTTGCTGAAGTCGGTAGCTATCACGTCGACTTCCTTCCCATGTTCAAATGCGCGTAGTGCTTTAGAGACAAATTGCGTGAGATTCGTCGTGGTCGACCTGCCCTTGAGAAAACCGTGTTGTGAAGAAGAAAACAAAGATTTGCAATGGAAAAACATTAAATCATAAACGATGCTTTCAAAAAGTTTAGGAATGCAGGAAAGTTTGGCTATAGGGCGGTAGTTATTTATCTCATTTTTTGAGCCTTTCTTTATGTGTAGGAACAATGAATGAATTCTTCCAAGGCGGTGGGAAGGATCCTTGCCAGGTGGACATAAGGAAGAGGGACGTCAGAGGTTGGGCCGAGAGTTTTGCGCATTTTTTGAGAACTATTGCCGGTAACCCATCGGGACCAGGAGTATAATCGTCCTTTAGGTTATTTAATTTCTCTTCAACGATGGGGACGGTGATGTTGATAGAAACTAATAAAGTTTGGGCGCAGTTGTTCATGTAGGAGAAATAATCAACATCAACGTCAGTGGAATCGTCGGAGTACGACAGACTGAAGAAGTCCGCGAACAGGTTTGCAATGGTTTGCGGGTCTGACGAAACTGTATCTTCGAATTTAAGAGTTGTAGGATAGTTATCACATTTCCGTTTGATATTAACGAAATGATAAAAGCTCTTGGGATCTGTAATGAGATTAGATTGCATTCGGTTGATGTACTCTTGGTAAAGACGTTCATTTTGGTCAGCAAATTGTAAATGGAATCGCTGGTATATGGAGTAGTCAAAACCAGACCGAGATTTTAAATAGGTTTCCCAGAGTTTGTTTCTCTTGTTGCGAAGCGAGCGTAGGTGTTTGTTATACCAAGGTGGGGAGGAAGTAGAGGTTCTGGTGGTCTTATAAGGGACTGATTTTAGAATGCAATCAAAAATTATAGAGTAAAAGGACGAAAGAGCAGTTTCAACGTTAAGATGAGCATTATTAAAGTTGGCGTAACTGAGCAAGCTATTAAGTTTGTCAAAGTCCGCTTTTCGAAAATTTAAACTATATGAGGTTGGTGTATGATTTTTCTGAATTAAGTCGCCGTAAGAAAAATAAAGAAATAGGGGTGGGTGATACCGGTCTAAAGTAGACAGTAGGTGATCACTTTCAACGACAATGTAATTTTCTGTGTTGGATGAGAAAATGAGATCAAGTTGCCTACTAAGGCAGTTAGTTATACCACTAATTTGATATAAACCGGAATTGGAAATGCAATCTAAAAAGACTGATTCCAATTCAGTGGTAACATTGGTCGCGACAAAATATGATTCATCATCAGATTGTACCCATTGAAGATGAGGTAGGTTAAAGTCACCTAATATTATAACATCATCGTTTGTATCTATGACGTCAAAAATAGCAAGCTGATAACTTCGGATTGGCTGAGAAGGGCGAATGTAGCAGCAAAACAGATAAAGATTACATTTGAGAATGAAAATTTTAGCACAAATAAATCCGAAATTAGCAGTGTGAGAGGTTTTAAAAACTGATGAATCGTATTGGTTGTGGATGGCCAAGAGAACGCCGCGCCCGTTAGAATTATCTTCTTTTTCTAAGCCATCGTTCCGGAGAACATTAAAGTTAGAGGTAAAGAACTCATTGCTGTTAAAGGAAGAAGAGAGATTAGTTTCAGTAAGGGCGAAGACATCATAAGGTAGCTTTTGAGAACTAAGAAACACGGAAGAAGACTTAGTGCGTAAACCTCGAACGTTCTGATAATAAATAGACAGGTGTTTAATTTCGTGATTTGGACGATTAGGAGCGAAAATAGTTTTTATAATTAGAACGAGTTCTTTGAAGATGGGCAATGCGCTTCGTGGCAATATGCGACGCAAATGTGGATAGATCATTTGCAACGTTATTGACGAAAATTTTTTTTAATTCTGTGGGGTCGGTGGGAAGACCTTCTTGATGAAGTGAGACCATAACATTTGTTTTGGTTATTCCGTCAACGCAGATGGAGTCGTCCTTATCATGTAAATACGCCAGATAGAAACGAACGTTGCCGTAAATTTTGCGATCGCGAAGGCGTGACAGAACATAGCGGCCATCTTCACCGATGTCACTGAGTTGCTTGGTTATTTTCGCAACGGGAGGGAACAGTGGGTCAAGGAACGATTTAGGTTCAGTAGGTAAGTTAGGGGGGTTGGAAGGTGGTTTTGCAGAGGTGGGATGTGCAGAGCGATGTGAAGTGGAGGGAGTAAATGGCGCAGAGTCAGGATTAAGATTTGATGTTGATGATGGGTTGAGAATGTGGGATCTGCTAAAGTTTGGATATTTGGCACCAGATGTTAGATCAAATTTGGGAAACGGATCTGAGTTAGTAGGTTGAGTTGTCAAATTGAACGAAACTCGCTTAGGAGGCACGCGAATTTGCTTAGAGAAGTCCGGAAAAATGCCGACTTTAAAACTCCAATTGGGATCCTTGTTAGAGGGGTAAGCTTGGTGGGTGTTACTAAGAGAGGGGGGGATATTATTTACACCAGTCAGGTTAACAGGGTGACTAGAATTAGTAGAAGCTGACAGTTTTTTTTATACTTAAGCTATCTATTTTATAATTGCCGCCAAACGGGTTCGTAAGCAGCCACTGTGAAACAGGAAGCGTCGATTTTTCAAGTTCTTGCGTTTAGAGATGTCAAAAAATAACCTTTCTTTCATGAAATCCTTGTAGCAGTCATCTTTCGTGGGGCTCTGCTGATGATAAATGCGGTGAGCTCTTTCTCACTGGGATGGTTTTGCTCCTGAAGCTTTTTTAATCATAGTCCCACTCTGTCTTGGACCATGATGTACCGAAGAAGTGGAGTTGGATGGTGGAGGTTCAGACTCAAAAGGCGTTTTGAGGTGGAATCGGTTGGGCTGTCGCTGGAAATGACCGTTACGTTATCGGTTGCAGGGCTAACACTGAGAAGTTCATCCATTTTTTTTTTCCTCTTGTACAACCCTGCAGTAAAGGCAGCGACACTGCGACCTAAAAGGTCTATTGTATCGACGGGTTGGAGTTAATCCAAAAGATTAACCACTTTCCTTATGAAAGATAGTATATCTTTTGTAGTGGAGTTTTTCAATTCCACTGAAGTCAGTATTTCCCTGTGGAGAATACGTTTCCTTAACCAATGTAGTGCCGGACATTCACATAACATGTGCTGGGATGTTTCGTCTTCTTCAAGACAGAACCTACATTCCGTGTTTGGACACAAGTTCATTTTGTTAAGGAGGTAATACAAGCCGCAGTGGCCAGTAAGAAAGCCCGTTAGCTTTCTTATGCTCTCCTTATCTAAGCTAAGGATTTCCTTGTAGGAATAGGGTCTGATTAATCGCTTGGATTGCCTGAGACCTGACCCATTGGTCCAATGATCTAGGCGAAGTTTAGATTATTCATTAATCAGCGCTGCAGCCGTCGCCCAATTGACACTGCAGTATGGTTCAGGACCTATGAACGCAGTACTTGAACCCGCTCTAGCGAGTTCATCTGCGGATTCGTTACCTGCAATCCCTTCGTGTCCAGGGACCCAGCCAAGTTTCACTTTGTCGTGTTTGGCTAGGGATTGCAGAGCATCGTGGCAACATTTGACGGCTTTGGAGTCTATTTGACTGGACGATAAGGCCTTAAGTGCTGCCTGGCTATCTGAAAAGATTTGTATAATTGCGCCCTTGATACCTTTACCAAGATTATGTCTAGCGCAGATCTCAATGGCATGGATTTCGGCTTGAAACACAGTGGGACTAGACCCCATCGGTACAGAGATCCCAGTGTTGGGTCCACAGACACCAGCTCCGACTCCAGAATCCATTTTCGATCCATCTGTGTACCAAACTAGACTTCTGGGGTCTAGTGTTGGAACACCATTGGACCAGTCTACCCGGTCCAATATTTCAACTTCAAATAACCTGCCGAAACAGTTCTGCCTGACCATAGTGTCCGGCATTGTACAAAACATGTCTCTATTAGGGATTGAGTTGAGTATCCTAAGGTGTCCCACTAGGTCACCTGGTTTGAATTGATATTCTAGCTGCAGTTTAATGGCGTAAGTGGCAGCTATCTTCCTAACGAAGATGGGTAAAGGTGTTAGCCCGATAATAGCTTCGAGAGCTGTTGTGGGGCAAATGCGCATGGCACAGTTTTTGCAGTTTGTTTGCCGATGACTGTTGAAGGGTTTTTGGCCACCATACGATGGCCGCATATGTGATAATGGGTCTCACCATCATTGTGTACAACCAATGTGTAATTTTGGGAGAGAGACCCCAAGTCCTTCCGTAAAGACGTCTACTGGCCCACAGTGCTCTGGTAGCTCGCTCTATGGCGGACTTAATATGTGAATTCCAGTTAAGTCGTCTGTCCAGGATTACTCCAAGATATTTTACCTCGCTGGAATAAACTAGTGTGGTGTTGCCGATTATTATGGGTTCAAGGTTGACACGAGTCCTCCTTGAGAAGGGCACTAGAACGGTCTTGCAGGGATTGATCGATAAACCCTCTGCGTTGCACCATTCAACGACTTACAGTAGCGCACTTTGCATCATGTTGCAAATAGTCATTTCGTGCTTACCCCTTATAACAATCGCCAGGTCATCAGCATAACCAATTGTGGTGTAGCCTGATCCTTGAAGATCTACTAACAGTTTGTCGATAACTAGTGACCATAATAAGGGGGAAAGAACCCCCCCTTGTGGGCAACCCTTTGCCGCGGTTACAGAAACCGACACTCCTCCGGAAGAAGATGTAATCGAACGACTTTCCAACATGGCTCTGATCCATTTGTTAGTCGATTCTTCGATACCTCTGCTACTGATCGCTCTTGCGATCGAGTCGTAGCCAGTGTTATCGAAAGCGCCCTCGATGTCGAGGAATGCACATAGGGTTATTTCTTTAGAAGCAAGTGCGCCTTCTATCTTTTTGACGAGATAATGAAGGGCACCTATGGTGGATTTACCTTTCCTATATGCATACTGGTTCGAGTTTAGAGGGTTAGACAACTCTAATCGTTCTCTAATGTAAACATCAATTAGTCTCTCCATCGTTTTGAGTACAAATGATGTTAGACTTATAGGTCTGTATGATTTAGGCAGCTCACTAGGTCTATTACCCGGTTTGGGAATGAATATTACGTTGACCTTTCTCCAGGAGATTGGTATGTAACCCCAGTTGTAGCTGGCTCTAAATAAAGCTGTCAGTTCCGGTAGGATGAGGTCTATTGATCTTTGCAATAGTGCAGGGAATATACCGTCACCACCGGGAGCTTTGAAAGGATCGAAAGTGCCAACAGCCCATTCAACCTTATCTTTACTGAAAATGTTTCCAGATAAACTTTTAACTCTTCTATTAACAAAGACCCTATGGTCTGTTGTGTTAGAGTGCACGTGAGAGGTGCTATAAGACGAACCTGGGAAGTGCACCTGAAGCAACGTTTTAAGTGTATCTTCTCTGCCCGTCGTGTAGGTACCGTCGCTTTTCTTTAAAAACCCTACACAGTTTGCCTGATCGTTTGCGAGCGATTTGTGGATGCGTGCTGCTACTGGCATGTTCGCAATGTTTTCGCAGCATTTCCTCCAAGTGTCCCGCTTGGATCGTCTAAGTTCAGAATTGTATTCTGTGAGAACGGACCTATATACGTTCCACCTCTTCGTTTTCTTGGCAGAATTGAAGAGTTTTCTGACTCTACTCCTAAGTTTTGTCAGATGATCATTCCACCAAGGCACTTTACGATTATTTGAAGTGGTCTTGGGGACACAACTGTCGTGATAGGAATTGATCATTACATTGTTTAATTGGAAGGCTGCTTCATCTAGGTCCCCTATGGACTCAATAGACCAAAGAAGCATCCCTTTTTGTGAGAGAACTAGTTCTCGATAGCGACCCCAGTCGGTGCGTTTGGGATCGTATCTGTTAGAGACATGTGAGAGTTGACCAGGGATGTCAAACCTGATATATTGGTGGTCTGACAAATATGGTTCATCTGACACATGCCAATTTTCAATAAAATTCGAAATAAATGGACTTGCGAGTGTGAGATCAAGTATCTCTTCGCGAATCGCATTTATGAAGGTAGGCTTTGAGCCTCTATTTAGTATATCTATTTCACTACTAATAAGATATTTTAAAAGACACTCACCTCTTCTGTTGGTGTCACTACTACCCCAGACCTCATGATGCGCGTTAGCATCGCAACCGATAATGTAGTGCAGGTTGCCTGATTTGCAGTAACTGATGAGCTCCTGGACGTCCTTAGGTGGTATGACGCTGTTGTCATCCGGGAAATACGCCGAGGCGCACACGATGTTATGTGTTCCCCTCTCCGTCGGAACTTCCAGTATTAGGGCCACCAGATCTCTGTTAATGAAATTAGGAATGGGAAGAAAGTTAATATCATTGCTGATGGGACAGGCCGCTCTTGGCGCAGGGTCTCCACACTTAGAGATTAACTTACTATTGCCATTCCGGAGACCTTTTACACGTCCGCTTCTAACCCAAGGTTCCTGGATAAGTCCAAGGGTTATATTTTCTTCGGCAAACCGCTTGCTAAGGGTAGCGGACGCGCCGTTGTTGTTGAACCGGTTTTTTGTTTGTTTTGTGCAACAACACGGGTCACCGTCTTTCCTGCTGCACTAAGGCCGCTGGTGTTAGCAATGGGCTCGCTGTCAGCGGTCCTAGTTGCTGAGGCAGTACTGTCCTCACTTACATGCCCGGCAGCGCTGCAAGTGGGAACTGCAGATGAGGTTGTTGTTGCAGCAGCAGATGAAGAATCATCTGCGTTGACCTTCTTGTGGGAGACGATCAACTTGACCTGACCAAATCTATAGCAAACCTTGTTGTTTAGTTTGCTCAGGGTCTTCATGGACGCATCGTCAATGGCAAAGACGAGATGAAGGAGCGAACCTTCTTTCATCCTTTGCATTGCCTTCCATGAAGAAGCTTGAAGACCCTCAATTTGCGCTTCAAGCGTCGCTAAGACTTTGGTCGTTGGCAATTCGATGCTTTGTGGAAAGAAACCACGGACTATGTGAGATTTGGGAAAAGATCCCTCCTCCACAAGTACAATATCAAGACCACTTTTGGCCTTGATAGCATCGAAATTGCTTTTCATCCACTCAGCAGTAGCACTGTCAGAACAGATGAAAATTAGCCATCCCGACTTGTGTTGAGAGCCTGAGAAATGTGGCCACACGCCCCTGTTTCTCAGTTCAATCGACACGTCGATGACTGCCTCCTGGATTAGAGCCATTTGCTCTGTTGACAGAGGCTGTTTTTCAATGTCAGCTGGGACGAAGCCCAGTCTGACAGTACTAGCTACCTGACTGAAGGTGGGCGCGTCAGGTGCATTGCTGGCTTTTGCCTTTTTGGCTGCCGGTTCAGAGGGGGTGTGATCCTTTGATCTCACCCTTTTAAACTCATTTCCAAGAGGAGATTTCGCATATACTAGGGCATTTTCCCTAGTTTCGCCCTTGCGAATAGCTTGGTTATATCTCCTCTTTTCAGCTGAGTTTAGCTTGACGAATCCACCTGGTCCTAGACGCAGCTTGTAAAGTTTCTTCCCAATGGAAGAACATCCGGATTTCTCCGTGACTACACTGCAAGTGTCTATGAACGTGGATGTGTCAGACTCCTCTGAACTGACACTAGCGCTGGTAGCTGTCAAGGATTGTGCCCTTTTGGCTCCGATCCCCTTGTCAGCTGAGACTGTAGCTGGCTCGCTTTCGAGCTGGTTGACTTTGGCCGAAGGTGAAGTGGCCGTCGGAGGCTCAATAGCGTCCCGAATATTGCCGTCTGTATGCTCCACAGCATGAACAGACGCTGGTGAATTTGGAGCCTTACCATACTCATCTTTTTTTAAATTTATTTCGGAAATAATGATCCCACGAGTATTCGGGAAATATACGTCACCCTAGGTAGCGCCCGATATGCTTAGGGAAGGCTAGATTAAAACCGAAGGTCGCCAGGTATTCGGAGTTCGCATACTAGAGACTAAGCACTCTCTTAGCCATGCATCCCTCGGCGTATGCTGTTCCACCATTGGATTAGAGATTATTTTAGGAGGTTTACTCCTCCCGTCGCATACTTTGGCCGGATGTATACAGTTGAGAAATTAAGGTCATGCATCGCAGGTTGGCGCCGAGAACCATTTGTTCATTGTGCGAGCCTGAGATACCAGACCTATAATCTCGCTGCAGCATTCGTTGCCCGGTGGCCGCCCCGTGGAGGCAGTATGTCTTCTTGAAACGGTTTCTCAATAAGGATCGTCCATAGACTTTACCCTAAGAGTCCGCACCTGACCACCAAGTTCATCCATTAGTGATATGTTGTTTGTAGTATCGTGCGCAGTAGGAGAGTTCATGTTCCTCGCTGCGAGATGTTGGATTTCTTCCCTGAGTTCAGTGATGGCTTTCTCCATATCCATATAAATGGAGGATAGACGGTCACAGGCCGAATCTATCGCCGATAATGCAATGCGGTGGGATATGTTGTGAGGATGTAAAGTTTTTTTTTAGTTTGTTAAATTTTAAGCAAAATAAGTCACTGATCTCCTTGGCCATGATGTTCCAATTATCGGTGGAGCTATTCAAATGTTTTTCCAGAGCCTTCAGACTATCATTACGAGGCTCAGTACGATTTTCTAAACAATATTGGAGATCATCGATGGACTTGGGAATAAGCTCTATAGCGGAGAGCTTATTTATAACTTTTTTGTTTTGGTTTGATAAATCCGAAAATAGTGAGGTCATTGCCTCATTATGGCACTTAATCGCTAGCAAGATGTGCGATAACGATAGTTCTTTGCAATCAGGGCACACGAATTGCATCACGGTTGAGAGTTCTTTTATATAGGTCAGAGAGCGACCTTTGAGGCCAATGCACACCGGGTGATACGATTTTTGGCATAATCCACTGCAAGTAATTAGTTCACTTACGTTATCCGACCCGAATCCGCACGTTTCGTTTGCACAGCACTTTTCCATTGTTGAGGTAGGTTGAGAAAGCAGGTTGCGAAGTGTCGTATGGATAAATTGCACGAACAGCACAAGTTATAGTGGATTGCGCGCGTAGCAAATTGGGTGGCGAAGAGAAAAAGACTAAAAAGGCTAAATTGTTGAGGAGCGATTTAAAAACTCGTCTGAATTGGATCGCGGTTAGCAGCGTATATCGGGCTAAATAAAGAACATCTAATGTCAGTAATATTAAAACACGCGGATGACGCGTGCAAAAAAGCCCCCAAATTGAACGAAATATACAAATTTCTTCACTGCCCGAGAAACCAGTAGACAATAGTTCGCTGTTATAATTGAGTATTAAAAAAATAGCAATTCTGGCTTCTGGAAGCTTCTGGGCAAGTGCAAATTGTACTCGTACAGAAAAAGTTCAGTGGCATAGATATTTTCGGATAGAAGAATTTCTGAATATAAGGCGACTATTTCAGTTAAATTTTCTTCTAACTTCAACCCAATCCAATTACACATTACTACACTCACGCATAAAAGTAAACACACATCCATATTGCTGTTGGGCATTTAGGGGTTAAAATTGTTAGGGGATAACACTCATCAACGTATCGAGTCGTCGATATCGGCATGGTATTTATTTACGGAAGTGAGAATCTTTGAAATTTTAAATCTTAGAATTTCCGAAATTTGCACATAAATCGATATTTTGAAATTTTATAATTTCTTAATGCTTACGCTGAAATCCACAAGACTGGTGTTTTCAGATCTTTAAAATTCGCATGTAGATGATTGACCGTTTTTAACCAATATCTCGAAAGCTATTAGAGCCAAGATGCATGGAAGTGTTCAATGAAGTCAAGTTTTTGTCATTTTTTTCTTATTTTTAAACACTGGTTTGGAAATGGAAGGAAAGACTTTGGAGCTCGATACTTTTCAAACAGTACTTTGGATCAAGAATTTTTTAAAAAAAACCTTTACCTCATTTCGAAAGACCTGTCGATTGATATATCACTCGATGAGGTGTGTCAATGTTTCAAAATCCATTCCAACTTCAGTTATATGGGGGCCACCCTCAATGGCACCACTTTTTAAATTCGGTTACATGAAAAATGTTTTCTAGGCCTGAATGGCATAATTCCCAGATTTCATGCCAATATCTTTATAAACCTCGGAGATAAAGTGTGTAACGGACAGACGAACGGACACACCGAAATTACTAAGATTTCGGTTTTGTAGACGAAGCCTTAAAAAGGAGACTTGGCGAAATATGGACGTAGCTTACATATTTGTATCTTTCGTCACGCACATGGTTGAAATTTTTCAGATATAGTCAATTATTCACATAAATTCCAAATTATATACATAAAGTTTCCACATTCATTTCATACAAAAGATACGCGACGTTTCACCACATCAAGATTAACTATGTATACACCCACGTTCTATCAACTCTGAGAAAAATACTCCTAATCACCAAAATAAATTGCTTCTCATACCCGGCCACAAAGCACGGACGTGTTTCATAAATCTCTCTTGACAGGCAATAAGACCTCCATTTGTCAGTATTTCACTTCTCAATTAAGCCGAGAGATAATCATCATAATGACTACAATCATGCCACACATCGAGAGTGGTCTCAGTCAATTAATTCCACTCAGACCTGACCCGACGTAATCAATCACAAAGAAGAATGTCAATTAAGTATGTTCCCACCGTTGTTGTCTATGCGATAGCCGTAAGAGTGTTTCATGCATAAATCGATCAAACCTGTGCAAAAAATGTCATGATAGTCTACGAGTTGGTTAAAGGAAAAGAAACACATTTTCCTAAAGTATTTAAAATTCCTTGTCACTAATGATGTTCCCCTAGAAAAATTAATTAATAAGACGATATTTGGTTTTCCTTTAGGACATGTTAGTGGTAACAACTGGAAGTTACTCATTTACAAAATCCGCAGATTGATGTAGTTGACAGACAAGCCTCGGTCCAGACAAAATTGCTGCATCTGGGGCTCAGAGAACCTGCACGTTATTGTCGAGAAGCCAATGCATCCACAGAGAGTGAACGTTTGGTGCGGATTGTGGAGTGGTGGCATCAGTGGACCAGTTTTCTTCGATAAGGAGGTTGGAAACAACGTTTCGGTCAAAGGTGGGCGTTATAGAGCTATGTTAACTGACTTTTTTTTTATATTAAAATTTAAGAAATGGATATATATGTGTGGATATACTCTGCGAATCTGGCATCCCACAAACTAGATCGCGCCTAGATTTCCTAAATCAGTTCTTAAATTTGTTTCTTTCAAAAGGATTCTTGAGTTTTTGCTTTTTTTGCAGCTTTTGACTTCTTCGGCGATTGAGGTGGAATCTTAACCGCCCGACATGTTGGGCCCTTTTCTATGTCGACGTTTTCACAATTTGGTTCAATCGTCTTCACAAAGAACTTCAACTCGAAAATGTTCGCTGAAACCTCGCTCTGCCCGTCCAGTTATGAGCAAGAATTATCTGACTATGAAGAAATTATCAAACTTTTAAGTATAGCACATCTGAAAATAGCAAATTCATCTGCAATTGTACAATTGTGTGTTCAGACAATTGCCAGAGCAGTCTAGCAGTCATCTGACAATATGTTCTCTGCAAATATTGTCAAATAAAATTGTAGGTCTACACGATTGTAAGAGATTTAGGACAATTTTTTGACTATCAGGTCTGTCAATATTGTCAGATGTGGTAGTTGTCTAAACATATCTTAACTTCACTTACTTACGTATGAACATAGCTTAAGCCTTCAATTGTATCTGGCGCTAAGGATAACTCAAACAATTGTTACTGAAACATTTCGTTATACATTTTTTGTATAAATTGTCAAAAGCCTCTTTCAAGATTAGTTACTTAGAATATTAAAATATATTTATTTATTTATTTATTCATCAGTGGATGTCTCTGCTCATCAGACTTTTTTAGTGCTGTAATTACGTAATCTTTCAGACGACCTAAATAAAAGATATCATCAATAACCTGCTCCATGTACATTAGTCCATCACTAGTCCATCATCTCGTTTTCCGCTTATTTTGTTGACAATTTAAGTGCTACTCAGTACAACATCTGTTTAGTTAATATGTCAGTCACGTGTTCAATACTGAGATGAACAAACTAATACTAATAAGAAAAAGCTTAAGATGAAACTTGAATTATCCGAAATCTATAAAACAACTTAAATTCATCTTACATCATTTATTCACAATACCATCTTCTCTGTTGGAATAGATAAGGAATCTATTGCCTCTCTTTGTGTTCTTCACATGCGTAAAATTTATATTTTTTCACCATTCTCAGTGTAGCTTTTAATTAAAAATAAAACTGAAAAAAGTTTTACAAGTTTATCATAAAACATCGAAGGATATTAGTGAAGATGCTATCGTCACAAAACAATCGTCAGGACAATTGTCAGATTACGTGAGGCAAGCAAAACGATATCGTTATTTTTGTGTGTCAGTCCATATGGTCATGCTTTGTTACACAAAACTATCATTCAGGAAATAGCCGTCATACAATAGTCCAGGGTTGGAGCCTGCTAGGACGATTTGTAAGGGAAAGTTTTATATTTTAAACTTGCCAATTATTATTATTTTTTTTAGATTTCTTGTAACCAAATCATCAATTGATCGCATTACCTTTTTGAGCAGAAATTGGGCATAGAGTATCTTCTTGATCTTAAGCTATAACTGCCTCCAAACCTTGATGGGTCTAGGGACACTTAAGATTAGATTACCAACGGTTCCCTTATTCTTGAAATTTTAGCAAACAAAACATAATATATTTTTTTTTTACATAATAATATTATTTTTAAGTTCCCAGCACAGAAAAGATAGTTTTCTAATTTGAAGGTTCAACCTAATTCGAGTCACTGGTAATGCTCAAAGAGTATAACATCTCAATCTTGCCATTCGGAGTCGGCATTAAAAATTAGGTCCCCTTCACTCGTGAGAAAACAATAGCCTGCACAACACGAGTGGTTGCTGTAGAAGCTAGGCCCAAGCCCACCTCGAACTATATCATCACCATTACACTATTATTACTACATTTTTGTTGCACCGATTTAGTTTACTTTAGCCACTTTAATACTTTCCTGGTTCCTATCTACACTACATCAAAAAATTTCACATACACCGCATAAAAATGAGTGCAGTTTTTAATATTTTATAAGTTGGAACAAATAGGTCATACCTGCCTTTTGTTTGGTAATTTTTTTCCGATTATTACTATCATGTAGAAGATATACAACAAACCATAAAACACTTTTACACAGGAAAAATATTTTTATTTAATTTAAATGGATCCCTACCCACACCAAAAAATTGCACATACAGGGCATGGAATGGTATGATAACAGTTCATTTGCGTACGCTTAACTCTTAGCTATATTGGAGTTGGATATGTACGGTTTTTTCCTTTCCACTCTTCTATGGTATTCTTTTGTATGCAGAAAATTCCTTACGTTTTGTGCGTTTACCTTTACTCCATCATCTTTGGCAAGTTCAGCAGCTATTTTTGGAGCACTGGTTTTGGGGTTGTTCTGAACTATTCTTTAAATTTTTCGTTCTACGTAACTGTCGAACACTTTTTTACGACCTCTTCCCAGTGCGATATCGAAGTTCTTATTTTTTTCGTAATTTTTTATAAGGCTTTGTATGGTTGCACGCGGTCTATTCACAATCTCTGATATTTCAGCATAACTTTTTCCTTCACCTTTAGGCTTTACGATCATTTTTTTATGTCTACTGAAACCTTTTTGTGTGATACAGAAACTTTACCACAAACTAACCGAATTTAAGATAGTAATAATCGGAAAAAATTACCAAACAAAAGGCAAGTATGACCTATTTGTTCCAACTTATAAAATATTAAAAACTGCACTCATTTTTATGCGGTGTATGTGCAATTTTTTGATGTAGTGTATATTAGGCCAATTCTTTAAAACAGTGATCTTTAGTCATCTTCTGTCAACCAATATAACAGAAGATCGAATAATATTTCGTTTCATTTCCCTAAAAACGCATTCTGGGGTATTTATTAACGAGAATGGTAGTGAATCTTTCTAGTCAATTACTGGAAATTTAAAAATTTACTCTACTATTATATTCAACCATAGTCTCGAAAAGCTAGAAAATCGTATCCTAATTTACCCTCAGACCTTTATTTGTGGCAAAATCACCTTTCTCATCAGTTAGGTTTAATCAATTAAACGAAGCTATCTTTTATTTTATTTGACCAACTGGAGCATTTAAGTTACTAACTATTACAATATTATTCTGAATCTGTTCTTCTTTTATTGTTATTGAATTAGTGTTTGGATTCTATTGGTGCCGAATGCACTGTCAACTCGATACAAAATATTTGGTGCGCATAAATTGAAATAGTTTGAAATCCAGCGCGTCCGGTGGATTCTCGATACAAAGTCGAATCGTGTAAAATGCTGACATTGCACGATGCCCACACGTATCCGGTAGAATACCGAAGAGTAAGCAAAACCCTAGATGACTGGTCCCAGGTTCGAATCCCAGTGAAATCGAATCTGGTCCAGTCACTATTTGCCGTTGGGATCAAATTAACGGCACGGGAGTAAGTTTCTACCTGGCAGTACAATGGACCAGAGCAGAGTCTAAGTGCTCCAGTAGCGTTTCAAAAAATACTACGAAAAAAATAGCAAAACCCTGACGCGAATTCAATGCAGTACACAACATCGACATTTAAAGTTATGTAAGGTGTATACAATAATTGACTGAGTAATAATAATAACAAAATATTGCTTTTAGAAATTCTTCGAGCCATAACACTTATTCTTCTTTCTGAGCAAAAGCAAAAGTAATCTTTTTGGACTACAGTACGTAAATGTTGCGGAGATTACTTTAAAAGAATAATTTAAATGAACATCTTTCTTTAGTGTGCACCTGTGAATGTTTTCCCCATGCAGAAATATTTGTTTTTTCTCTTTTTTTCTTCTTTCTTAGGCCATGTGTGTCAATTTCGTTAAAATATTATATGAGTACTCTGCATTATTTCCTCCCAAATGAGGTAGAGATTCGGTTTCGACTATTTGATTCAGATTACCGTCTTAGCAAAGTGGCTGTGAAAGTGTTAGCCTCCCCTTCTAAGCCGAAAAAAAACTTTAAAAAAAACCACAACCAAGTTCGATCACTTTGACTACAACATTTTTAGCTGTCGGATAAAAAGATGTGAATTTTGAAAATATGAAAACACAGTTTTGTAGATCTAATCGAATTCTGTGAAAATTCCAAGGGAGCTTTTAAATTTTGTTGTAAATCTTTAACGCAGACAATATTTTTGCCATTGAAACTGTGAAAGATTTTGCTCATTACTTTCATGTTTTAGACATTACTTCAGACAATCAACACAATTTTTGAAAGTTATTAATCCCACAGCTATTGGAAACCGCATTCCAAAAAGTTTGCCCTGTGGGGTTATACTCAAATAATGTTCGGAATAAACATTTGCCACAAAATATCCCGCCTCTCTCAATCCGTTTTTGATCCCAGTTGGGGTTCCTTTTGCGACTATGAGTTGGTCACATTGGGACGTGTCTGGAATGTCGTATTGACCTGTGTAGTATTTGTAACGTCTGCTACCACAGTATGTTCATTTTGAATAACAAATCTTGTATATCCCCAGTTTGTGTGCTGACTACTGACGACTTTGAAAGTTTTGCGTTCAATTAAATCCTCAAATTCACTGGAGATATGAAAAGTTGTTTTGTTTAAGTTTGGTTTTTCTACCTGTAGGTGTAGGAAATACTTTTTTGTGAAACTTTGATTGGGCGTGTGTACTTACTATGCCCTGCTGAGCCTTCAGGACAGCCTTGTTTTCGAGTAAGCAGTTTGAAGTTTACTACTAGAACGAATTGGAGCGCAGTCAAATGTGCGCTTGAGTATGGAGTTATTTCAGCTCAGAGACGACATGGAAAGATATACAATAGTTTGAGTTTGATCTGATTTGAACTAGCGCATTTGTACTTTAATAAAACTTTTATAAGAATAAACTGGGCAAGTGCGAGTTGCACGAGTAAGGTTCCGTGGAATAAATAATTTTTGATAGAAACATTTCTAAATGTCAAGTAACGAATTCAAGTTATTTCGGTTAAATTTTCTTCTAATTTCAACTAAAATCAACCCACCCTATACATAGATACAAACAAACATCCATACATACATAGTATATGAATATCTCTATTCAAATATAAGAGAAATAAGACTGATCATCGTGTTAATTGGTCGATCTCGGCATGGAATTTATGTATTTGCGAAAGTTATAATCTCTGAAATTTAAAATCATTGATATATCAGAATATCAACATACATCGATATTTTGCCGTTCAGAGTCGGCATTAAACTGTAGGTCCCCTCCGCTTGTGAGAGAACAATAGCACGCGCAAAACGAGTGGTTGCTGAGAAGCTAGGCGCAGGTCCACCTCGGACTTTAACGCCGCCATTATTATTATTATTAAATAAGTAAACAAATGGCGAAAGCCAAATAAAGACCCAAGTACTCTTAAACCCTTAAAAGAAGGCCAGTTATTGAAATTAAATTTTAGTGCACTAAATAATATGATAATATAACGGAATAATGTTATAATTCAGATTTCTTAAAGTTTAATCGAATAATTGCATCGAGTCTAAGATGTAATGTTTATTAGTTTTTAAGAAAATTGTACATATTTTGCTGGCATCATTCAATTTGAAAAGCCCGAAGACATCATCTCAAACACAATATTTGGGAAAATAAAAAAAATAATAGGACGCGAAAGTAAAGTCATAAAAATAAAGAAAATCATGAAAAATGAACACACTCGATTGACTTGAAACACGTGCTACAAATTCACTTGTACGACAGACACATTCAGTGCTTCACATCACACCAGTAGTCCGTTACACCAGCAGATACCCTTTGGGACATTCGGAGCAAATCGCCTCATCCAATATTAATGCAGGTCCATTGAGTGTTAAACGTGCGAAGTCTTAAACCACCAACGTGACCAGGGTGTGTAAGATATTAGGGGAATTGGTTTACATTTTTTTTTCCAAGATCTTTACGAAAATTTTTATTTGAAGTGCGAATACCTAAATCTTTCCTCTTTTGTGTGAATTTAAACTGCCTTTAGTAAGTATTTGAAACATTTATTAAATGCAAGTGCTTGTGAAAAAAATTCCTTGGCTTTCTTCTAAAGATTTCATGTTTGCTTTTGAGGTTTTTCAAATCACACATGCTCGATATTTGTCTAGCTCTTTAATACAAATAAATTTCTCTCTCGAGTGGAACCAATGACCAATGGCCTACATCTACAAAACCTTCTCCGCAAGAGCCCCTTGTTCCATATTTGTATAATTCTTTAATTCAGCATACAGCCCACCACCTGTAGCACATAAACGCTAACCCAAACTAATACGAGTACTGCCTGCCTCAAACATTTTTTCAAAGGTACTCAACTTATGCTTGACGAACTCATCTGCTATCCACGAAGGTAGTGCATGCGTATGCTGCATTCTACACTCCATCGGACCAAACCGTTTCTATATATTACCCAAAGCTTTCAATAAATTCCACACGCAAGATGTGAAAGTGAGCTTCGGAATTTTACTCCGTGCTGCATTGCGGCAAGGTTATTCTCATATGTGGTGGGCGCAATGAAAGACACCAAAAACGAATTACCTTTCATTGATGAGGTTGGCTGCATAAGGTTGCTCGATTCAAGGGGGATTAAATGCAACAACAATAAAATTTAATAATATCACCGACTATAATCTCTCATAAATCACACAAACTATAAACATGTGGACTGTCAAAGGTGCGGATTTAATGTGGGCCGACGTAAATATGTGTGTTTCAAATGGCATCAGATATGGAAAAGGAGAGGAGGAGCTGCCAAGTGATAAAGAAAAATTCCTATTGAAAGAAAAAGTAGTATGTGAATAAAATAAGTTGGGTAAGTGGAAATATTTGATTGCATTTATGCACATTTCTGAATGTCAGACGACAAATTCGAACTATTTCAGTTAAATTTTTTTCTAACTTCAACCCAAATCAACTATTCACTACTACCTTCGTACATTCAAACATCCATCCATACATATACCTATACCTCTATCCAAAGTTATCTAACATAGAAAATCCCTTCCATCACACCCAATCACCGCTTATGCCTACTGTCTGCACATTGCTGTTGGGCATTTGGGGGTTGAAATGAGTGTGAGAGGTAACACATCATCGTTTCGAGTCATCTAGCACAGCATGGAATTTATGTGTGAAAATAAAAAACTTTGACATTTTAAATCTTTGATATCTCGAAATTTGCACATAAATCGATATTTTGTTATTTATCATTTAATGCTTACTGCGTTTTCAGATCTTCAAAATTCTCATGTCGGTGATTGACCTTTTTTTGACCAATATATACAAAGCTATTTGGACCAGAATCCTCGAATTTATTTTAGTTGAAAGTACTCAATGAAGCCAAGTTTTTGTGATTTTTTTTTTAGATTTTCAGAAACTTTGGCTTAGAAGCTCAATATTTTTTAAGCAGTAGGTACTTTGGATCAGAATGTGTTAAAGCCAACCTCAACCTCATTTCAAAAGATCTGTTGATTGATATATCACTCGATGAGGTGCGTCACTGTTTCAAAATCCATGTTTACTTCACCTATATGGGAGCCACCCTCAAATGGCCCTACTTTTTAAATTTGGGTGCATGGGCAATTATATCTAATGTTGAAGTAACTATTACCAAAATGTTATGCCGATATCTTTATAAACTTCGGAGATAAAAAAAGTTTGACAGGTAGATGGATGGACGGACACACCAAAATTATTAAGGTTTCGTTTTTGTAGACGGAATCTACAGTTGAGGTCTATCAACTTTATGTTGAAAGTCTAACTTTCCTTCCATAGAAACTTATTTTACTCACGATAAAATAAACCTACGAAAATGTTCGACAAATTTTCGAACGTGTGACTAACTTTTCTTTTAAATAAATTAACGTACAAATCTGCCTTGTCTTGTCTATTGTATCAGAATAGATTGAATCTTAGAGCTTTATTAAACTTTACAGGTAGTTTTCGTTTAAAAATTTTAAAGGGTGATCAGATGGCAATGATAGTTCTTCCAATTGTTATGGTTTATCAGCTGTTAAAGTTACCAATGACATTCAGCTGTTAAAATATCCAGTAAGATTTCCCATTTCACCGTGCATCGCTTCACGCTTGCCGATAGTGCGAAAATTATTAAATAATATTGTCGAAATTCCGGCTCAATTATCTGATTGACGGTCTTCATCATGACTTCAGAGTGCAGGTAATTCGTCACCCGCGGAAAAGTTTAAACGTGAGTACACTTCTTTGGAAACGACCATAGATAACACCGTGAATTCGCTAATTATTCGCTGGAAATTTTGGCTGGAGCTCCATCTTCATCTTCTCGAACAAGACTCATTTTTTGGCTCAGCTTCTATGTCAACAAACAAAAATTATGAAGAAGATACTTTTTGTGGACCTCAACAGCTTCGATATATCTGAGCCATGGTTACAACAACTCTCCAAGTTGTGAAGGAGAATTTTTTTTATCGTTTAACTGGTCCCCCTTTGTCATCTCCTAGAATTCGGATGAAAACTGAAGTTCGTCAGCACTTTTGTGTTCCTTTCCTTATGCTGAAAACATTTCCGCGGGAAGTATCAGGCAACATCTTTATTGTCATCCAAGGACCATCTTAGTTAGTGTTCCGTCATGACTTATTTATTCATACCAATTTCTCCACCACTAGCTGAAAATGGTTTCGGGATAGCATTCATTCAAATTCTAAAACCAGCGATACATTGATGTATTTTTTCTTAATGCGTCTGACCTCCGCCTATGTGATCGGTCTAGTGCAAAAAGTACATTTTTCCTGCAACCTGAACTTTATTTAAGCTATCTAATGCATGTAGGAAAACAGCTGAAAAATCTGACCTTAGAAAAAGTACCTGCATTCGCGTAGAGAGCACTGTATTTTGTATACCTCCTTAAAAACAACTGTCTCCATCCATCCTAGACTGTTTCTAGGTAAATTTCGGCAATACTAAAATTATTCTATCCATAGACATATTCAGTTGCATAAATCAGCTGACAGTACTGCGTCAGTCCACAGCGTGCATTGGACCACATCAGCACATAATCTCCCTCTAGTTTGCTGAAGCAAACTGACCTTGATATGGGTGTTTAACACACCATACCGACCATTGTTCACTCTCTAAGCTACCCTATAGTTTTTTTCTAAAATTCCTTCCTGCTTCTGCTCCAAAACACAACCATCCATGTACCGATTAGTGTATTGAAAACTCCCTAAAGAGCATTTGCCCGAGCGTGTTATGACCTTCTTGTTAAAGGCGGACAAAAAAAAAACGGTAAGTCCATAATTAATGCTCTCACAAGTCCTTGATCCTTCGTTGTATAATTTCGTTTTGTTCAAGAAAGAAATGCAATGACCGGAAAATGTTCATAATTGCCTCATAATACGCAGCCACTATGGTATTTCAATCCCTTGGCTATGACTGCTCACTTTCGAGCGATGTTGAGGGTTGTTTCGTTTTAGTAAATCAATCCTTTTTGCTCATCTGACCCTTTACAGTTGTTAAACTCAGGATTTTTTTTTTTTTGTCGTAGGTTTTTGTCACACTACACTGGAGCACTCAGACTCAAGACTGGTCCATTGTACTACCAGGCAGCAACCTACTTTTACTGAAATTTCCTTTTTCTGTGATGAGGAGCCTACATCATCAGCTCTCACCTCATCAGCGCCGAATAAATGCCACCTGATCCGAGCAAAGGCGGGACAATGGCAGAGGAAGTGCTCTGCAGTGTCATCGTCTTCTCCACAGGCGTCACAGAGGGTTTCGTCACTTAGGCCAAGCACACTTAGGTGTTTGGCGAAGGTGTAGTGCCCCGTTAGTACGCCAATAAGTTGTCTGCAGTCTTTTCTGTTAAGAGATAACAAGAAAGCCGCGGATTTCTTACAGACGTTGGGGAGCATGCGCTTGGTCTGTCTACATCCTGGAGAGTCATGCTACCTGCGGTTGTGCTCTCGAAAAATCCAACCATCGATGGAAGCCCTAACCAAGGACGCGGGCAGTCCCAGCATAGGTTCAGGTCCTGAGAAAGCCTCATCTGATCCTCGCCTAGCAAGTTCATCAGCGATCTCATTTCCCGTGATCCCGTGGTGCCCGGGAACCCAGACAAGTCTTAGCGAATTCAAGCTACCGATCAAATTCAGAGAAGACTTGCGTTCCTGAACTATTCTGGAAGTGGTTAAAGGGTTGAGCAAGGCCTTAAGCACAGCTTGGCTGTCGCTACAGACACAAATACTTCACCCCTTCCACCTATTCTTCACAATATAGCTCTTAGCCATTAGGATCGCATAGGTTTCCGCTTGGAAAACCGACGCAAATTTACCTAACGAGGTGTGCAGTCTAAATTTGTCGCTCTCCACGAAGGCACCAGCACCAGATCCTTCACTGGTCTTGGAGCCGACTACATTCCTTTCCTGGCTCAGATTCTGGCCAGAGCCAGTCCTGAGTACAGGGAAAGTCGACTTTGTATGTTCGTCGCAGCTGGAGTACTGGTGTCCGTGCGTCAGACGGCATATCCATAAGACATAAGACTGGTGCGCAAGGTCATCGAAACTACAGTGCGAGTTGTACCAATAAGCACTTCTTTTTAAACGGAAGATGGCCTTGAGAGTGCACCCCATGATATGGACATCTAGGGGGGGGGGGGGGGGGGAGATTCAGCAGGGCATCAAGAGCAGAGCCAGGCGTGCTAGGGAAGGCCCCCATGCAGCCGAGACAGACCGTTCTTTGAAGCTTGGTGAGAGCAGCAGTTACGTATTTACGCGAAAGCTTATTCCACCAAACGACCGATGCATAGGAGAGAAGGGGCCTAATCATAGCCGTGTAGATCCAAACGGATCTTTTTGGTGATAGACCCCATGATTTGCCGAAAATTCCTTTACACTGCCAGAAAACTGACAGTGCCTTCGCAATTTTCGTTTCAATGTGTTTTTTCCACAGAAGCTTCCTATCTAGAATGACACCCAGATATTTAGCTTCATCGGAAAAGCGGATAGCGACACCTTTTAGTACCAGTTGAGTCAAACCAGTCAATTTCCTCCTCCTCGTAAAGAGGACAACCTCGGTTTTAAGAGGGTTGACTGAAAGCCCATTTCTGGTACACCAATCGTCGATCACGTCTAGAGCTGCCTGCGCTTTTGAACACACATCCACTAGGCATGATCCGACAGACAGAACAGCTACATCATCCGCATAGGCCTGGGCGTAGATGTTGGAACTATTGAGAGCATCGAGCAGAGAGTCAACCAGCATGCACCATAGCAGATGAGACAAGACCCCACCCTGCGGGCAGCCCCTACTTACCCCCGCCATAACATACTGGCCACAGTCCGCGTCCGCAATAATAGTTCTGTTCATCAGCATTGCTTTAATCCAAAGCACTAATGATTCATCTACACCGTGTTCTCTGGCCGAGTTGCACATGCCATCAAAAGTCGCATTGTCAAAGGCACCCTCTATATAAATGAAAATGCCCAGCGCGTACTCTTTCCTATCGAGTGCACATTCAATTCTGCCAACGAGATTTGGAAGTACAGTCTCGCAAGATTTTCCGCGCTGATAGGCATGTTGCATCTGAGACAGAGGATGAAATCGCAAAGCGGTTTTGCGCACCTGAAGCTCAACCAGCCTTTCCATGCTTTTCAGCAGGAAAGAGGTTAGACTGATAGGTCTAAAGTTCTTGGCGAGTGAGTAGTCCCCCTTACCGATCTTTGGTATGAAGGCTACCCTAACTGTACGCCAAGGGGTCAGGATATAGGCGAGTGCCAGGCTGGCTGTGAAGAACCGGCAGCAACTTGTCTATACCCTTTTGCAACAAAGTTGGATATATGCCATCGGTACCAGGCGACTTTAAACCATCGAAGGACGCGACTGCGTATTTGATAGCTTCATCTGTCACCACGAGCGATGAAACAAACCAGCATCGTCGTGTTACATTTATCAGCTCATCCTCAGTTCCAGGGATAGAAACTGGTTTTGAGCCGGCTGTAATCCGGTTACCTGGAAAATGAGTCTCTAGCATGAGACTAAGCGTTTCAGCTTTTGACTCAGTGTAGGTACCGTCTGGTCTTCTGAGTGTTTCCAGTTTGGTTGGTTGGTCCTTTTTAAGAACTTTAACCAGTCTGCTGGTTTCACCGAGTAAAGAAAGAAACTCAAGTTACTTCTGTACATAGTCTCTTACAGTTGTATATACTCGTACATATATACAGGCTATGTTGCTGCAACAAAATGAAGGTAGGTGGACATGTTAAAGTGGCTTATAAGTGCACTTATACAAGGGTTGGTTCAATAAATAGGCACGTAGGTTGATGTTGGGTCAATCCACTTGTCCACTTATTAGAAACCATTTGGAGCTTTCATTATAGCGTAGTAGATTACTGATAACTACCTCGCTGAGGTAACAGATGTTCTCAAAGAAGTAGGCGCCCTGATGAAGGCGTGTACGAGTAGGTGTCAAGGCCCAAAAGTGAAGAGAGGTGGATATTGTTCACTACTTACTTTCTGTCTAGGCAGCTTCTGCAGAAGTCATTTGTTCCATCGCCGAGTCTAGCATGTTCGCCTATATAGCAGTGGCCTGTGATGGCATCCATCATAAAACCGATCTTTGATCTGTCAAGAGAGACTAATTTGTTGACCGTTTTGGATATAGCTAAGGCCACATCATTCCAGAGATGTGGCACGTAATGCCTCTCGTTTCTTCATTAAAATTCTTCATTTAAATTGTAACTTCTAGTATTTATAGTTTATATGTAGCTAGAAGCACGACGACATTCTGTTTTCGTCCGCTTTGCATTTGCTTTAAATATCCCTTGTGCCCGGCAACTTGAATATGTAATTAATTAGCTTAATAAAAAATAGTAACGCACGAGTAATTAGTTAAAACTTCAAGCCAATCAGGAAAATCACAAATATATCCATTGAGTAAATATCATTTATCGCCAGTCTTATCCCCCATGCAAGGTGCTTTCAAATTCCAATCGTATTCTTGACTGTGTCAAGAGCTATGGAAGCGGGATAAATCATACAAAATAGGCCACAAGAATAGCTTAATCCCAACCACACAATCCATGTCGGTATCCTTGAATTACCATTTCTCCTTCAACTAAAATCGAATCGTGTTAAGGTGTTACATTTGCTTTTGAATTTCCTATACACTACCTTCACACCCGGAAATAAAAAAATTCCGAGCAAATAAAAACGCCACAGACAATAGGAGAAAATCTCGATAAATAAAATGTACGTCCTCCTTCGAATGCTCTTGAAATGTGTCTTGGCCTTGGTCTCAAACGAAAAAGGGTGCAAGAGTAAATTGAAATATCTGTAAACCCATTTACCAGATGATTTAGGTCATGTGCCAAGCGAGGGGAGTTTTGTTTTGAGTTGAGTTTCGTCAGAAGAAAAAGAAAACCATAATCGATAAAGAATTCTTGGCGAACCCTGTCAGTGAAAATCGATATCAAGAAGCAACGAAATTTAATGACTTTAAGAACTCAAGTGGGTAATTTTACGAAACTGGGTGTTAAAGGCTTTACTGCTGAGTTTTTGAAGGATTTTATGGAGGCAATGATAATGCGTGATGACTTAAGCGGCTTTGGGCGCCATGGGAATATTGAAATAAGCTGTGCCATATAAATTCAACCAAAGGTCGATAATAGCTGTACTCTTCCCTTTTCATTTTATGATACGACAATCAAAAGTTTCAATGTCCTTAAATATTTGTAGTTAACAAAGTATCAGATAAATCGAATCGATAAATCGTTAGGCTTATAACAAAAGAATTAGAGTAAATTTAAGCTCATTTTAATATGTCGTCGCCACGAAAATTATCTCTTTTATCTTGTAATATTTATTGACAAAGTTTAACTTTGTATTATATTCATAACGGATACATTCTTTCTTTTACCAAAGGGATTTGGCATAAATTACTATTTAATTCCAATTGTCCAAGTCAATCTAAATGTTATTGGGTCTATATCTCGTAAATGAGCGATTTTCAAGAGGCACTAGAAGATGGCACTTCTTTGACTTTAGTTCTTAGCATATATCAATTTTCATCAATATGTGCTTAAAAATAGCATTTGCAGAAAGTTGGGAATGGGAATGTTATACTACAAACTTTTAAATAATGGCAAAACTATCGGGGTGTAATTGAATCCCCAACAATTGATTCGTTTGAAGATAGCAAAAAAACGACAAGTTGGTACACCGGCTAAAAACTCTTCACAAACTGTGGATGAGAAATCTTATCGCACATGTCATATACACCAAACCAGGCTGTTTTTGGTTTTCATTTTTCGGTCAATACAGAATGCTATTTTAGGAATACGATTCACATAAACTGAAGGCATACAAATTCGTTGTTTTGGTCTTAAAAGTTTGTTTGTTAGGCAAGGCATTATTTATATAATCGGTGTAACACTTTGGCTTAAAGTTAGTGACTTCATTTATGGAAGGGAATAGTTTGCTACAACACATTTTTAAAAAATATATGGGTTTGCTTGCGAATTTGATCAAAGGAATTCTTTTTCACAATGTTCTGCCATAAAAAGATGCAGGCTCAGTTAGTAGTTAGTTTGGTGAGCATTATAAGTCAAAGATAATATAATATAATATATATATATATGTATATATATATATATATAATATATATATATATAATGGCGGCGCTACAGGTCCGAAGTGGACCTGGGCCTAGCTTCTCAGCAACCACTCGTGTTGTGCGTGCTATTGTTCTGTCACGAGCGGAGGGGACCTACAGTTTAATGCCGACTCCGAACGGCGAGATTGAGAAGCTTTTTTCTAGACAGTTATACTCTTTGAGCATTATGTTTGATGTTTTTTTCGAGATTCGAACCAACGACCCCGAGCGTAGAAGTCGACGCACCTACCCACTACGCCACGGCGCCCAGTCAAAGATAATGAGGGCTTAAATTTCTCTTGATTGGGATTTTAGCCCAGTGAAGGAAGCTGGCTGTCATTTTCATTATGCTGCGGATTATTATGAAATTTTTACTGATTGGCTAAAAAATTAAAACTTCAGTTGATTATATTTTTTTTATTCCCGTATATATTACAACTATCTAATTGACATCTAGTAATAATATTCTGTAGCCATTGCCTTACAGATTCACAATGCACAGAAATTGATTAACATTATGTTATACATCGATTTTTTGACATTAACGGATGAAAACATAAAAAGAACATAGTATACAAAGTGTTTTAAAATTGGAGATCTACTGGCTTGCGTCTTCTTAATCGTCTTCTTGGTTTCCTGGTCAGGTAAATTTCGTAATCCGGTATTTGAATGATATGATAGTGATATCTGATGTTTTCTGCTAATTTTCTTAATTTCGTCTTTCACGGTGGTTATGTTGAGACCGCGATGCAAGTCGTCATTGGAGATGTACCACGGTGCATTGATCATTGTTGGAAGGATTTTAGTTTGTAGTCTTTGAATGATACTTACATTTGTCAAACAGGAAGTGTCCCAGATTTGGATGCCGTAGGTCCATATTGGTTTAACTATTGTCTTGTAGATTAGTATTTTGTTTTCGATGGATAGCAGGGAGTTTTTCTCCAGGAGCCAGTATAACTGACTCAATTTATTTTTGATTACATTTCGTTTGTATATTATATGTGGTTTGACAATGACCGCACGTTATTCGAATTCTGGCGAAAAATAAACAATCTGTGAAGTTTGCAAGTTGAGACTTGAATAAACGGCGGAACGGAGAACTATTTTTCTGAATACCACGACGTCGATTAGTTAGTAGATAAGTGTTCATAAAAAGTCAAAAAAGTTGCTTATTTTGTAAAATACAGACTTTTCGGTACAAAAATTACTTGGCGGTGATAAAAAGTCTAGGTGCTTTTAAAATGTACTTAGAACTCCAATAAAATCTAAAAAAAATATATGTTGTTTCTTTTATATCATTTTAAAAGATTTTAATGCAAAAAGTTATATTTTCTTATTATTTTTAGTAGCCATTAGGAAAGGGTTAACAGCTTTCCAGTGATCATGTCATATCCAGCAGCCTTCTTTAGTTTGAGTCTACCTTTTAAGTATAGTTTTATTTCGTTTGTAGTTATTTTTTGATGTTTGAATTCAATGTATTGCAGTTTTTTTTAAATTCCATGTAAGTACTTCTAAAGTACTCAGACAGACTCTTAGTTTTGTCGGCAGGAGTTCTGGATCAGGATCCATCAGCATTTAGTAGAGGTGACTGGTAAATCGGTCCGTTCTTAAGTCTTTTGGTTATGTTCCATAGTGATCCGCGTTGCAGAAACACTTGTTTGGTATGTGGACAGGTTTCGGTTTTGTTACGGTTTTGTAGATGCGTCGACTCATACGTTCGAGATCTAAGGTCTAACACCTACAATTTTTTCACGGCCCCACCTCTGTCGAATCACTGACAATGTTCAAAGAGTATAACTGTCTAGAAAAAGGTTCTCAATCTCGTTGTTTGGAGTCAGTATTAAACTGTAGTTCCCCTCCACTCTTGAGAGAACAATAGCACGCACAACACGAGTGGTTGCTGAGAAGCTAGGCCCAAGTCCACCTCAGATTGTATCGCCGTCCTTATTATTATTATTATTCGTATTACCCATTTTTAACCAATAGTCTTTCCACAATATTACTAATCCAATTATTTCCAATATTCTCTAAGTTCAGATGTAACATTGTTCTTTAAGTCAAATTGCAAAATTAAGCTGACTACTAAAAACCAATTAGATTTTGTAAAAAGATGCCATTATTTATTTTGATGAGTATTTGAATGGAAAGTTACAGTGAGATGCCTTCATTAAAGTAGTCAGTATTCATCAAAATCCAAGGATAAATCAATTATGGTTTATAATTTAATACACATTTACAACATGATTTCGTTGAAAACGCTGTGAATCCCCTTGCTCAAGATACTCTTTTACTGCGTCGATCTATCAACCTATTCGGTTTTTGTCAACACAGGATATTATGCACACAGTAAGAACAAGGGTTATTTGTACACTCGTATCCCCTGCGAGTCTACTCATAGTATGTTCTTCCATTAGTGTGTATCCTGAAGCACTTTCTTCCCTTCCGCATCACTTCACTTTAATTTTCTTTTACGTAAAACTCCCACATCAATGATAATCAATAGGTTATCAGGGCACATATCAGAGAAAAAGTATCTTTCAAATACGTGAGTAATCCGAACATTTTTGAACGATAGCACGATGTGTGTTTTATACTTGTATTTATAAAGATACGAGTATATGTTACAGTAAGAAATTTCATATGAGGATGGTTGTGTATGTGGATAGAATATAATCCCAGTACCCTTCAAGATGGAGTAGAGGCAAAATCCTTAGTGACATTTCCTTTGAAATGAATGCCACGCGAATGTTTCTTTGCTTGCACGCAAAGATATTTGAATGCAATCGACGCTTTTCTAGAATTGCTTCTCGACAAAAATACTGCAAGACACTCTGTAGGTCAATAGATTTTATTAAAAAGGGTTGAGTAATAGATACTCGTACCGGCACAGTACTTCAATTGAAGCTGGTATAAAACTTTTGCTTAAGTTATATTGAACTTACGTTTTAATGAAGGTTTTTAGTGGCTTTTCCTTCTAAATTTGAAAAATCATGTGATATTATTTTAACCAATTGTATTTATATTATAGTAGTAAGGTACTTTTACCATATCTCTGTAAAACAATAATTTAAAATTGTATGTATTGTACACTTTATGCCACAATAAATGATATATATATATATATTGAACTTACCAATCAAGATTAGTGAAATATTTAAATATTTAATAAGACAATTGTGAAATGGAGCTAACGAGAATTTAATAATAAGAACAAGAATTTTTTGGATTTTCAATTTTCAAAATCGAAATAAGATAAGTCATCAAGTCCCACTAAAGAAAATCCACCAATTGTGAATAACAAATCTTATTTTACCGTTAATAATAATAATAATGGCGACGCTACAGTCCGAGGTGGACTTGAGCCTAGTTTCTCAGCAACGACATCTAAGCACTAGACTTTTAGGTTTAAATACAAAAACAAGCAACAATTAATATAAAAATACCGTTAGGAGGAAGAAATATCAGTAAAAGAAATGCTATTTACTATTATCCAAAGACTGGGGAATCAAAATAAAATAATACAGCTATTAAGCAAACATATTTCTTCAAAGGAAAACTCAAAACACCGTGATTAAAAACCTAAAAATCGCAACCTGGAATGCAAACAATTTATTCCAACATATTTCTGAATTTAAAGTAATAAATGTTGTGCATGGTACTGTTCTCTCACGGCTAGATAGGCCCTACAGATTTCGCCTAACTCCAAACGGTGAGTTTGAAAAGCTTTTTCCTAGACGGTTATACTCTATGAATATTGTCAGTGACTCGAAACAAAAGGCAGGAAGTTCTACAAAGCAGGGCAAAGTTTTAACTGTTGCTTTATTTCGATTGGATCACCTACTAATTGGCCATCTGGCCTAGCATAGAAACCAGCCCTTATTGATTTTTTATAACGAAAGCAATAAGTAGAAAGGAAATGAAAATTGAAAGTAGTCATGATATGTCGTCTAACAACAAAAAAAAGTTCACACCTCTGCGTTTCATGTTTCAAATTGAATTACAACTTTTATTAAAAGTTTCACTTATATCTATTTTAACTTGTTCGTTTATATTAATTAGTTCTTAATAGAACGACATCTAAAAGTTAACAAAAAAATCAATAACAAATATTTGATAAACAAAAACCAAAAAATACTTCACATTTTAGGCGTTGGAAAAAAGTTTACACTCGCGGAAATTACCATTACATGTATTAAATAACAAAATATGGCGATAAGTCCTTAATATTATATTTGCTTAATAATAGCCTTCAACCTCCTGGACATGGATTCCACCAATTTTTTAGTGAAGTCAGATGGAATTTTTCCCCACACTTCCAACAATACGGACTTTGGTGAGTCTCTACTTGTTATAACACTTTTTTTCGAACTTGAATGTTCGAGGGGGTTAAAATCTGGGGATTGCGGTGAATGATCCAATATCTGCGGCGTCCGGTAGAATAACTATTCTTTCACAATTTTGGGCATATTCTTAGAGTAATTGTCCTGTTGAAATACCCATGTTTAAATTAAATTAAATTTTGCGTTTTCTCTGGAAATATCGAAACTCCTCCATGCTTAACTGTGGGGGTAATGTTTTTGTCATCGAACGATTTATTTTTGGCTCCCCAATTTTTGGTGGTTGTATTGATTTTAAATTTACTCTTCTTAGTGAATAACACATTTTTCCAAAACAAAATAAATATATATATATAATAAAATACGAAGAAAAGTACTTTTCTTCAAAAGTGAAGTCATCGTTTTCGATTGACTGCTGATATGAATGGTTTTTCTCGCCGTACTCTGCCATATACTCGTAGTTTATTATCACGTAGTACTGTTCGAATAGTACTTGCACAAACGGGAACACCCGACTCTTTTTAAATGTTGTCTGATTCTTACCAGCAATAGCAAATGAATTTTCCTTCACTTCTCGCACCATGGATCTTACTTACATGTTAAATTAGATGTAAGCGAAACCTTTAATAAAAATTGTAATAGAACATGAAACATTACATACAGATGTGTAAACGTTGTTTTGATACAAAATCAGCACAGAATACGTGCAAGCTCATAAACTGGAAGACTACGATTACCATTAAGTTTCCATAAATACATAAATCAATAAATATTTTTATTCAATTCAATTGTATATTTCGGTAGTGAAGCTGTAGCTTGACAATGGTTAGAAACCGCATCCAATTATATTCATATGTAAGGTATATACGTTGCTGAATGTAAGAACGTTTAAAACCACATTTAGAACCATTACATTATCACTCTTTATCCCTTCACAAAAATATTCATGTGTCACTCTCAGAACGACAGGAAGTTGTTGAGGGTGATAACCTAAAATATGTAATTTTAAACATTTTTTTTTTAAGTTGGTAACCTCAAATATGCAACGTACAACATTAACAGCTCTTGGTTATATCTGCGGTTATTCGTTGAGGATGTTATGATATTGGATTTACGGTTTTTTGAATAAAATGTAAAGCTATTAAGCGTAGCTATTTCCATTTACCGCAAATCCACCAGCCTGATGCTTATAATCTTTTTATATCCGCACATGTGTATTTGATAGGCTCCGACAGCTCAATGCTTCGTACGAGCAGAGGGGGATGGCTTTTACTGCTTCATTTTGGCTGTACGACTTCTGTTGCCTTTTGAGTGGGATGGAACTTAATTGCCCACGTAACCATTCTGCGTGTTTATAAATAATTCATTGTAATCTGTTTCGGCAGAAATTAAGTCTTTTTAATCAAATCCTTGGTCGAGGTGGTGGTGAAGTAAATGAGCCAATGATTTCGTTGTTATGGTTTGATTTGAGATTTTTCGTGTTTTGATTGGCAAACATTACATCCAAAATTAAAAGGTTACATTATAGTCGTCGTGGGCGTCTGTGGCGTACTAAGCAAGCGCGTCAACTCTTACCCTCGAATTCTGGGTTCGATTCACGAGAAACGCTTTTTATATTTTTCAGAACTCCACCTCTTTCGAGTCATTGAGAAAGCGCAAAGAGTGTGAGTGTGTAGAAAAAATGCTTAACTTCGCCGTTCACAGTCGGCATTAAACTATTAATCCCTGTTATAAAAATTCATATATGTTAGACGCTTATAGGCTTACATTTTTCCATTATTACCATCGTTAAAAGCCGCAACAGCGAGAATAGAGAAAAAGATAATTTTTAATAAGGAGCCCAGCATCTGCTGCCTTATAAGGTTGATGTGAAGCTTAAACGCATTCAAACACTTTTTAATCTTTTTTGCATTTTTAAGGTTTGAATACCCCTGTCGTCTGAATTGCAATTAGCCTGTGGCATAAAGGTTACAACTGGATGTCTGTCTGTTTGAAACAAGATGTAGTACTGAATAACGAGACTATGCGCGTTAGAATCGTTGAAGAGCCTTTGCTCTTCTGCCGTATATAAAGTGTGGCCCAACGGTCCACGTTGACAATTATAAATAAAACAAAAAGTTTTCAGAGAATTATCTCAACATTTTTTATTATGATAGAAGGATCTATGACTATTAATGTGTGAAACAAAATTTCGGCCAAATGCTAGCCACGGCTTTGGTGGCATACCTCTATCCGATGGTTCATATTTTCAATGACTCTAAAACATAATTGAGGTTCAATGTCGTTAATGTGCAGTATTTTTTCATCCTTTAGCTCTTGAATTGTTCTTGGTTTATTGACGTACATTTTTTCTTTTAAATATCCCCAAAGAAAGAAGTCCAACGGTTTCAAATCACACGATCGTGGCGGCCAAATAACATCGCCACGACGTGAAATAACACAGCCACTGAATTTCTCGTGCAAAACAGCCATGGTATCGTTGGCTATTTGGCAAGTGGCACCATCCTGTTGGAAGCACATGTCGTCCAGGTCCATATCCTCAATTTCTGTGTTGCTCTCTTCTATTTCTTAGTCTTCGTTCTAATGGATATAGCAACTGTTTTGGACGCTTTGAGAAAAATAAGTGCACTATGTTGCTGGATGAGTTTAAGAACTCGAAAATTGTATTTGAGGATCCTTTTATAAACTTGGTTTTTGAACAGATTTATCTCTGAGCGATGTTCATGCTTCATGTAAATCGAACCACGTTCAATAATCAGAAGAATCCTACGATTTTTCAAAGCTAAGCAAGACTAATCATATTCTCTCACAATATTCACTCAAACTGGTAGACAATCGAAGATGTATTCGAACAAATCATTCGGGGAGAGACAGATTTACGCTCGACTGAAGGATATTACGTAAGCTGAAATCACTATCAGATTTGAAATCAAAGACTTTGCTAATGAATCAAGTTTATGCAGTTAAGTTGACCAGGCAATCAAGTTTGACTTAATAACACAGACAAATGAAAAGAAGGGAATGCATAGACATGACATCTCTCTAGACACTATGCTATTAAAGATAATTGTCCTTTTGTCCTTTTACTCTGACAGCATCCAGTTATATCATCTGTGTCAAGTGCAGCATAATACATGCAGACAGTTGTGCGCTTTTACCATAATCGATACGAGGGAATATAAGGCTGGGGAAGAATAAACCAAGTATAGTCAACCAAATTGAAATGTGATATGGGCTGATGGAAAAGGAGATATTCCAAAGAGCTGATGAAACCATCTGGCCGTAACATGGACTAATCCATTTTCACCGATCTAGATCGAATTTTTGACAAACTGAGGATTTGGTGGTGTATGTATAATTAGTTAAAGATATTTTCGCTTGGTTTTGAATGCCGATAAGTAGAGACTAACTCTATATACTCCATTGAAAACTGATAAAATTTAACATAACAAACAATTAAAAAAATTGTTTAATCTCAGAAACCATGCTTTCTGCAAGTTAACGAAAAGAAATGTACCTAAAAATACGATACTCTAATATGGACTAATTGAAGTAGATATTAAAGCTGAACTCACACCACATGCAGACACATTCGTTTGCATAGAGTTGATGTAATTGAACTCATTTTCTTAATCCATGGTAAACTCTGGGAGACAACATTCGACAAAAGACTAGCCTATGCGCGTAGAAAGGACCTCACATCAGGACAACAACAATGACCGAAACTCCAAAAATCAGCTCTAAAAGGTCTATCACCTATGAACCACTTAGCTTCGCCCGAAGTATTTTCGACTTTAAGCCCATTAGACAATAAAGGACGACCGCATTTAAACTGACGCACAAGTGGAAAAAGACTTCAACTAAATTGGTGAGCACAATTTGAGACAGCTAGCGAACGTTTATGCCAAAGCCAGAGTGTCCCGTAATGACACCGATGAAGACCCTAGTAGACAACTTCCTACTGCCTCGTCCGTCTCGGAAACATCAGTAAAAATAAGCCAATGGCCGTCTAACATCTAATGATCAGACTTCAAGTCAGATCTAGAAGGACTGCTCGTTGAGAAGCTTTTCTCTAGGAGAGATTGGGGTAGTCGAAGCTCAGTGTCTTCAAAAAGTTGAATTTGTCGAGAATTGTGGTGTGTCCGATGTGATGGGTATACCACAAGGGAGGTGTTTAGGATTTAACCACTATGCTAGCTACTACTTGTCTTCCAAATAAGTCCAGTGAAGAATTTTGTTCAGTACTTCTGATGGTATTGTTTACTGTTTGCCGATCTGTGCACACGGTAAGAAGTTTTCAGTTGACAGCTTTGTCAAGAGCCTTCCACCATACATACTCGTACATATATACTGCCGTGTATAGCCAGTTTGCGATTTGTAACTGTAATTTACATCCAATGGATTTTTCTGCAGCAGTAGTGTGCCGTAGCGCATTTCTTGATACGCTCCATGATATTGGGTTCCTGTGAGTAGCAGCCTTATGTCACGCAGGGAGAATCGAATGGTGGAATTTTGTATCTCCTCGTGAAGAAATCGAGGTTCGTAGAAGGATTTTAGTATCACCAATGGTAATGGTAAGTGCAAGTGTGATTGCCCTTGCAATCAACTTAGAAGTTTTTTTTTTAATTTAATTTTTTTAATTCATTTAAATTGGCTAAGCCCAGGTTTCCCTCGAGCAGCAGGTGCCTACGTTCAAAGTTAATAAGATGAAGTGGCTGGAGCCAAGGACCTCTTAGTGTTCATTACCATATAGCCCCTCTTTTATCGACAACAATATATGTCGATACACAATTGCTTCTGCAAATAGGTACCGTTTCTTTACATGCTGCTGAAACAACAAGTGGAAATAATATTTTGCTGAAGAACAATCAAATTTTTGCTAAAATATTTAAAACGATTCTGAAATCATTCAGATTCTTCACAAAGTTTTTAAAGTACTGGGCATTAATTTTTTTTTCGATAGACTTGTTTCGAAGTAATCCATTCCATCTATTTTCATCATTGATCAGATTGATCCGGTTATTACACAATGAAACCTTTCTGGCAAGAACTTCTCAATGTCACTTTGAAATATGACGCTCTTAACGTTGTGTACACCTCAGACCAAGTACAAAGACATCGAAGATTTATTAGTCCCCATCCAGTCAACCGTAAGTTCTAACAGACTCTATGACTAATCACCTATAATTAAGTCTTCCATCCACACTTTGGTCTTAAGATCTGTACTATTGTTTGAAAGTTCCTGCGGCACCCTCAATATTATATTTATTTAACCCTATTCCCTTTGCAGTGGTGTATCTTGAAGTAGTTCGGCTGGAAAATAACAGTAATTTCTTTCATTAATTTCTTCACTCAAGTGGATATACGTTCTTATTTACGAATAGGTATAACCGAATGCAATGGCATTCCGTTCCCAAAGGGAGCAAGGGAAATTAAATTGTTTCCACCTAAAACCCGCAATACCTTGTCTGCTAGTCACGAATGCGATCCCTAAACGAACCCCATTAAAATTGAATTGCCTTGTTCCGCAAAATGACATCGTGGTATGACTTACCTAACCCCGACACCACCACATTGCACACCGAGTGAACGGCGTGACTATGGGCAACGCATCAAATGTGTAAATAAGCCGAAGCTGAACTGCAAATGAGTTAAAATACCGCAAGAGGATTTGAACAACTTAATTAAATATGAGTGAAATATTTTCAACTTAAATTCATGCAATTAAATCGGAAGAGATTATAGTTAAACCAAGTAGCGGTGACGTTTAGGATGCTACCACCACTATTCTCTATTGAAAGCGGAAATAATGTTTGACATTTTGATTTGAGTTTGAACCTTTTGTTGGCAAAATCAATATTTTGTTGACTCCAACAACACAATATATTTATGTACACACTCACAAAAATATCCAAACGAAGTGGATTTTCTGTATTTTTTTAAATGAGATAATATTTAATATTATTTCCATTTAAAAATAATTTTGTACTAAATTTTGTTATCTTGGAAATTTTGATTTGCTATTTTAAATAGGGAATTGGCAACTTCTTTTTTCCCAGTTTTTGAAAACCATCGTACTTTGTTGAGTGAGTGTATCATATATATCCATCAAGAAGCAGTCAGAACAATATAACATACATATGTACATGAAGCAAAACTGTTGTTTAGACGATATCGTCAGACGATTGTTCTCGTATGCAATTAGAGACATGTACACATTTCGGTGTAATGACTGAAATATTTCATTTCATTTCATTTATTTATTAAATAGATACGGGATATACAATAAGATTAATATCTTTTTAGTTCTTAGATACAATATTCAGTATGTAAAATTAGCATTAAAAAAATAAAAAAAAATATAACTTAAATCTATGCTACATAATAAGTGTGCCTAAATTAACTTGGAAGTAGAGATTGTAAGGAGAAAGGATGGGACTTAAGATTGGGCTATTGCGGAAGAGAAGTGAGAGAGGACCGCACTTTTAAAGTTTGCTGGGTTAGAAATGAATTTGATTCGCGGAGGTAGTGAATTCCATAGTTTGACAGCATGAATGAAAAATAAACGGGATGAATTCAAATATTGGTGACGAAATGGAACGATACATAAATTTCTTACAGAACGATTAAAGACGAGTTTGTTACATAGATAGGAGGAAACATTTATTGTTAATTATTTTATGCAAGAATATGCAATTTCTTGTATTGATGAATTGCTGCAGTGTGCTCCCTAGTAGCCTTTTTGAGTGCTCAGAGATATGATCATATCTTCGGAGGCCGTACACATATCGCACTGCATCGTTGAATGATACTTGTAGTTTGTGCTGGGACAGTGAGTCAAGGGCGGTGTAGACAACATCAGCATACGTAATAAGAGGAAGTATTAATGCAAATACCAATTTGCGCCTAGTTTGCATCGGGGTAAAATAAGACGATAGCCATAACTTACGCAAACATCCGTAAATCCGACCAATAACCGTTTGAATATGACTGTAGCCTGAGAGATCACGGTCAATAACAAAACCGAGGCTAGTGCAATGCTCAACAGCAATAAGGCAGGATATTCAGGTCAAAATTTCTTTTGGATATTGGTACTACTAGAGATTTTATTGGGTTGAGAAGCAATCCATTAGCGACAGACCAAGCAGAAATTCGGGTAAGGTCCTCATTAACGAGGTTAGCCAGCTCATCAAGCTTGTTAAAGGGTTTTCCCACATGGAGTTGGACGTCATCAGCATAAAGACGGACAGAAGTTTACCTAGATTCAATTAAAGAATCAATGAGGTGGCGAATTGGTTGCGACATCATTTCACATTGAGGTTGGAGTTTGATGATGGACTTGATGTATTCCTGACACACCTTAAGACAGAGGACAAGTTTAACTTTAAAAATGTAATTTTAATATTTTTTGATGTCAAAAGAACTTGACCCTCACAGGAGTATATACATATGTATATCATTCAAGCAGCTACGTAATTATCTCGTAAATTTTGTATTGATTAAACCCCAATTCCACTCCACAAATCATGGACTTGAAGATCGACGCACACGTTTCCCACGCACGTCAGGCAAGCATGAAGAATTTTGTTATATAAGGCAAACACTTTTGTTTTTTTTTTAATTTTATTTTGATTGAGACTTAATTTAATCTTACGTGCTAGACAAAAATGACTAAAACTGGCTTACCTAACTTGTAATGAACTATCTTATTGGCCCATGGGCGGGCACTCTAAGCTAAACTTAAAACTTAACTATGTCTTTCGACTTATCGTACACTTATTGCTAAGACAAGGAACAATTAATACCAAGAAAAAGCTGTTTTTTTTAAAAACTTTGTAAAAGAAAAAATACAACAAACATATGCCCTATTAAGAAATACTACCCAAATAGGGTTGTGAACCAATAATTCGAACGGTGTGATTAAAAACCACATTGTGATGTATGTAAGTCCTTCCGATCGATTATACACGTCTACTAATTTCTTATTTATACTCCTGGACTTCCGGATTGAAATCAATAATCTCTCCATCTAACTCGAAGTTTTCGAAGACTTCTGCGCCATTTATGCGGTTTCATTCCCAACCAAAAAAAACAGACATTTATACAGTTCAGGATTATTAAGATGGTACACGAGAGGACTATGAATGAAGGTTTGAAAGCTACAGTTTGAACAAAATAATCTCAACGATGAGACTAATTTTCATCTTGATGGATTTTTAGTCGTCAAAACGGTCAAATTTGAGGTTTTGAAAATCCACGAGTGGCAGTTGAGAAATAAATGCATCCTAAACGCGTCACTTTTTTGTGGGGACTTTAGACTGGATGCTATACTTACAGCTATTGAATAGAAAAAAGAAAAGAAAGAAATAAATAGTTTTTGGTATAAACTTGCATTTTCTGCAATAATTATTTCTTTTGTTATAGTCGGGATATACAATATTTACAGAATACAAATAATTTACAGAAAGACACTTCCACATCATTTCCGTTTGGAAAAAGGAGAACAAAATATGTATTCACCTTAAAAACCCAAAACTACCCAAAAAGGAACTTCAAAAGGAAGAGTCGGAAACCTCGAATTTAACTAATTCTTGCACTAAAATTTTTTTGAATTATTCAGTATCGAACTCGAAAAGACACAACATTCAGTATAGTTTCCAGTCAAATCCACCAAAGCCCCATCATCACCATTAAAGGGATCGGACTTTACTGCGAAAGCAGTCAATTTACCGTGCTTTTTTAAAACTTCTAAATCTGCTGCTAATGTGGGCGTCGTGGCGTTGAACAAGCAAAATAAAAAAAAAAAAATTTTTACGACTCCATTTCTGAGTCACTTAACAATAGTACGCACAAAACGAGTGGTTGCTGAGAAGCTTGGCCATCTCAGACTGTAGTGCCACCAACATTATTATTACAGATACTTATACTCGACGAAGTTTTCAAGCTCAGCAGTCTCTCGGGGTACAAATTATATATCTTTTTAAAGAGTTGCTCAAAGCAATTCCGTTTCTATCATCAATCCCACAATTATATACTCATTAAATATATATACGAGTATTTCCCTAAATTTCAACCCACTCAATATCAGCATTTAAACATGTATATCTTACATCACCATCAAAGTTATACACTCTTACTCACTTTAAAGTTACCTCAACTCTCGTAATTAATTTATAGACTAAGCTTAATTAAAAAGTTCCTCAAGTCAATGGAGAAAGGCCAGTGATTGGTTTTTATCTTTATTCCAACTAAAGCAGAATTCTCTGCTCTACGTCATCAAGAACCCAAAGCACAAAGGTAATCAATTAGACATACAAAGTTGAGTACACAAAGAAACTTACAAAAAGCAAGCCAAATACGAACTAACTTTCCATGTGATTCCTTACTGACCAAAGGGAATCTAAACTAAACCAAAAAGCGAATGTGTTTAATTGCATAAACACACATTTTTCTATGGATTTTCTTGTGAAACCAAGGAACTTTAAAGCTGAAATATGTACAAGTCGAATTGATGAATACCTTTTTATGTATGTGCACGTTAGTTTCAAAATCAACATTCGAGGGGTTGGATGCAGCCTGTAATCAAAGCGATTCATGATCCCAATTAAGTGCATTTCAGCTGGTTTACGAAAATATTCCGTCCTGTGTTGAATGAAAACACAAATCGAATGTCTGTTAGCCATATGTGTCCACATGCAGTGGAGGTATTCCAACCACAATGTACCGATTTCAGAATTTAAAGCATTCCGAAATGTTTTGAATATTCATGTGACTTCTATTGACCGGCTATGGTGCATTACACACATATTTTGATATGATATTTTAACCATCGGTATTTGTGCTAGAAATTGCATATTCCATAAAATATTATTTATGGGTTAGTTTTTTGAGTGGATTTTATTTCACCATAAACAATGCATTTGTTTGTTCATGTCCTGGGGTCTATGTGACAAAAATAATTGTGCACTCATCTACCTCGCACGGATAAAAAGCCGACAACATTATGACTTGGTGAAAAAATAATTAAATAATATCGGATTTATAAGCATTACACTATTTCAGTTCTAAAAAATATAACCCAAATGGTTTTTAATCTACTTCTGAGCCCCTTGAAGTAAAGACATAACCTGAAGAAGTCACACAAAGTTTTAAAATATTTTTTTTTAAAAAATAATGAAACCTTTAATAAAATAGTTTTTAAACTTTTTTCTGTGTTTCCCATTGCGAGTGATGTATAGGTTTCAAAATGAAATGTACGTTTGATATCAAGTAAAAATCGATTAAACTTTTACAATATGCGGTTAGGGAGTTAAAATTTATGTTTGGAAAAATTGCAAATGAAAAATGTGTTAGGTAATCTTTTTAAAGTAAACACAAACAATAAATTCACATCATATATAGCATTGATTTAGGGAAGCTGCACAAATTACTACATTATGCCATAATAGAGTCTTAACTATGATGGCCTTATTAATCTTCATTATTAATTAATCATTTCTGAAAATCAGGCGATAAATTCAAACTATTTCTTTTAAATTTCAACCCAAATCATCTATTCAATTCAACATACGTACACACAAATAAACAAACATCCATAAATACATACACCAATATCTCTATCCAAATTTATCTAACACAGAAAATCCCTTCCATTATACCCAATCCCTGCTGATAATCTTTGACATTTAAAATCTTTGATATCTTATTTACCATTTCCGAATGCATTCGAACAGACCTACAAAACTGCGTTTTCAGATCTTAAAAATCGCACGTCGACGATTGGCCGTTTTTAACCAACATCTCCAAAACTATTTGCCCAGAAAGTTCGAATTTGTAGGCATTGAGGTCAAGTTCTTGTGTTTTTTTTTTCAGATTTTTAAACACTTTGGTTAAGGGGGGACGAATTAAAAATGTTGGAGCTCCTGATTTTTCAATTGGAACTTTGGATCGTTTCAGAAGATCTGTGGCAACTTCATCAATACGGGAGCCACCCCCAAATGACCCCACTCTTTAAATTTGCGTGCATGGCCAATGGTATCTATGCTAGAAGTATCTAATTTCAAAATTTCATGTCGATACATTAATATATGTAGAAGATAAAAAAGTGTGACAGAAACGACAGACATACGGACACACCGAAGTTATAAAGATTCCGTTTTTGTAGAAATATTTTTATTCACATGCTCTATCGAGAATGGAGTTTATAAATGAAACTGAGAGCCGTATTTTCACTTTTTGTTTCATTGGTATTATTTTCGAAATATAAAGCTTCAGAGAGGGAAAAAGGTTGTACTGCCAATCGATTTTTATTTCATGCTGAAATTTTTCATTCAAAATCCTGTCGAGAATTCTGACTCACAATATAACAATAATTACTTACACATATTAAGATCTGAAAACACAGCTTTTGTATAAATTACATATTTTATTTATTGGATTTAACTGGACCAAATACGATTATAGACGGAATTTAATAGAAAATGGAACTTACTGCTTAATGCGGGCGTGAAAAAAATGATTGAAACATCAAGAAATTCTTGTTCTTAAGCGAAGGTGTCAAGTTTTGCAAATACAGATGTTCATGTAACATATGCAACATTCAACTTTTTCCGCTTGGAGAATTACTAATGTCAGTTGAGGATGTGTGTGAAATTTAGTTCTTTATTTTACATATATACGTAAAAAATAAGATAAAATTTGATTTTCAGTCCAGTTTTCGAGATACCGAATATTTTTGGATTTCAACGCAACAGAATTGAATTTCTCATTGAAACCAGGAAATATGTGTATACATACTTCAACATTTATTTCGGTTCCGAAACAAGCAACAACAATTTACCCACAGTTGGCGTAATCAATGATTGCGTTTATTACCGGAGTTGGTTCAATATTCTTGCTTGAAACTCTGATTTACTTTGTTTCTTTTAAAATTTGTGGCCGTAGTGGGTAAATATTTCTTCTCCTATGCTCAAAGTATACGTTCGGTTCCTGACACAGACAACCACTTTCATACTTCATTGCTAAAATTCTTTCAAGTTACTGAAAATGCTCATGCTTTCAGGAAAAGCCTCTCAAGAGTTGTCGCTCGGAGTCGACATTGGTCTGCGCCATACGTGAAAAAACAATAGAATGCACAACACGAACTGAATGTGATACATATGACTTAAAAAGACAACGCATGTGACCGCAGTTATGCAAATGTCAAGCCACTAACGCCAAAAAAAAGTAATATGTAATGGAGTTTTAAAGTGAACAAAGTAAGTAAAAAATATGGAATCAATAGTCTGAAATGGTGCTTTTAGAGAATATGACTGCAATGCGGAGAACAATTTTTTAATAAATAAACTGGGCAAGTGCGAGTTATACTCTCACGGGAAGGTTCCGTCGCATAATATTAATGCATGATTTCTGAATATCAGACAACGTTTCCAAACTATTTCAGTTAAATTTTCTTCCAACTACAACCCAAATCAACTATTCATTACTACATTCATACCTACAAACAAACAGACATTCATCCATACGTACTTATACATCTATCCAAATTTATCTAACACAGAAAATACCTTCCATCATACCCAATCACTGCTCATGTCTGCGGTGTGTACATTGCTGTTGAGTATTTAGGGGCTAAAATGGATCTGAGATAACACTCATCATCCTACAGAGTGGTCGACCACAGCATTAAAAATAAAACACAACAATAAAAAAAAACTTTGGAGCTCCATATTTTTCAAGCTGTACTTTGGATCAAAAACTGTTGAAGCAAACATCCACCTCATTTCAAAAGGTCTTCACCTACACGGGAGACACCCCCCAAATGGCCTCACTTTTTAAATTTGGGTGCATGGACAATATCTAGGCCTGAAGTACCTGATTCCGAAATTTCATGCCGATATCTTTATAAACTACGGGGATAAAAAGTGTGACAGACAAGACGGACAGACACACCAAAATTATAAAGGTTCCGCTTTTGTAGACGGAACCTTAAAAAGCGAGTAATTCATCACCGTTCTTGATTTCTTAGTTGGACTTCCGGAAGAAAAACCATTGCACCACCGCTAATGCTATAAGAATCTAAACAGCCTACTAGACGTTTTCAAACTCCGAAACTTTGGATCTCTTCATTCGTATAACAGCAAAAGTAAGTTCAATACAAGTGCTTGCTGTAGACGCTAAGCACTTGTTCCATATGAGCTGTGATGGCCACTAACGAAAAATGTCTAAAGTGACTAATAATCAAATATTTAAGTTTATATTTATTTCTCTTATCTTTTGTTCTCTGCTGGCTTGAATTCTTTCTTTTGCTATCCAAAGTTTCCAAAAGGAATCGGCGTGGAATTGAGAATGTCATCAAGATGATTTGACGCACTTAAATCTGTGAGGACATTTATTTTCGGACAACGATGCGAGTAGGAAGTGCTTGGGTGTGAGGTCTTTCTGTTCTGGGGTATCAAGTGACAGTGGACTGCTGAAAGCATTATCTTTCGATTTCTATGAGTAGATTGTCAAACTTTTCGTCAGTTGCCTTTTTAAGAACCGTCATATCACCATTTATTTTTGACGATAATATGAAATAATACCACTTTTAGAAAATTGTCTCTTAAAACATGACCAAAGACCTTGCGACTATTTCGAAGTGGTCGCAGAGCCACGCTATATGATTTTTGATATTGAATGCGATTTGTTGACAATAGAGTTTTATGAGGCGATAAGAGTTGCTGACAAAATTGTTTAAGAATTCGATATTCTTGATGTTTTCCTTGATATCAATAATTTAGACTATTGAACTTTTCAGACCAAAGCATTTTCAGAACTGTGTACATACAAACGACTTATTTAGAAACTTAGTCGATTTCGAAATAGCTCAATTATTCTGCTTACTCCTCTTACATTGTTCCATCAATTACTTACCATATCGTCTCCAATGATCCTAAACAATTTGCCACCAACATATCAAAAACATAAATATCAGTTAAGGTGAATTGTCCCTTTCAACCTACATATCAACACTCTATAACCTCCTACGTATGCTACCAATGAAAGTACCATTACGGATATAATTTATCAATGTCGACGTAAGGCAGTAGTTTGCTTGGAGAATTCGAATTATTTTCGAATCAATCAGCGTTGACGTATCTGACAACACGTGGTGACAAACATTTGAAATCCATTTTAAAGTAATTATGTATGTGTATATATTGAGTGGTTGAAACAGAGAAATTCAATTTTATAATTATTTCGGTAAAAGGGATTTATCCTTCAACATGGAGGATGGAAACTCAGTTTTAATGAGTACACATTCTGGGGGAAGAAAATACGTGTCATATGATGAAATTAAGTTTATGCTATATCGGAAAACAAAAACATTTATGCAAAATACATTGTATTTAACTGGAACTGTACTAAACGGATTTGTTAACGTTGCTGGTAATGATTGCTTGATTTGAAATCGGGAATTTACATACACAGCCTTTCGGCTTATTTTCAATAGGACGCTTCTATTTGGAGTTTTTAATTTACATGATTCACCTAACTTTGCATACCGTAATGGACTCTTTTTCGATAATTTTTAAAAGGTTGTTCAGAAAAATTTAGATCAAAAAAACTACTACATTCAACATTTCGGTCTTATATTTCTGTCATTGTCTACATATCACAACAATAAGGGATCATGAAAGTCTGCTAACTTTGAATTGGTTCTAGGGTCACCATCCATGATAATATTTCTTTCAACTCCCAAACGTACTCATTAGCGCAAAGAAACAGCGGTTGGCAAGAGTTATTCTGGATTTAATCCCTGCACAGATGGTATTCGTACTGTTAACTTGCGACCCGAGGTAGACGAAGTCCTTCACTACCTCGTTGTTATAGCTGCTTATGGTAATGTTATTTAATTTTAATTTTTATTTTTTTTTTATTTAATTTTAATTTTATTTTATTTTTTCTCTCTTAGGTAATAACAAGGAGTACAAGATAAATAAAACAATAGATATAAGTACATAATAATTAGAAAAGAAAAAAAAATAAAAAACTGCAATCTATAGTTCATAGGGAACTAGAAACGAAAGCAGGTGAATAAACAATATAATTTAACAAAAAATACAAAAATAGTGGGTGAAAGGGGTCACGTAATAGAAGCAATTTATAATACATAAAGTAAATTTGTTATACCAATACACAGAGCAGGTCTAGAATTTCTTTGTAATTAAAATTCAAAAGCCATGATTTCACTTTTCTTTGGAACATGGATTCATTTTGAATACATCTTATAGAGTAGGGTAATGTATTAAACAATCTTGGAGCACTTACTGAGAAAAATTGAGAATAAGTATGCAGTCTGTGGCGAGGAATTTGCACAAGATTCTGTTCATTTATTCCATGTTGTGGCCAAGTCATCGATGTTGTGTTTCCTTTCTTGAAGACAGTACATTGTTTTGCCATTATTCACTGCTAAACACATTTTGGCCGCCTCCGATACAACGCCTTCAAACACTTCATTGACGATTCGCTGTGTTTGGCCAATCACGTCAATGTCTCCTGCGTAATCTAGTAGTTGAATGGACTTTTGGAAGATCGCCCCTCCTGTGTGGGCGAGTGAGTTCTGCATCTTCTCAAGAACGTTGGCACTATACAACTCTTCTGAAATTTATGAATACATATGTGGTGTGTGTCGATCTGCACTTCTTGGGCTTTTTTAGAATTGGTCGATGGTGCACTTCCCGGGCCTGAAACCGCACTGATAAGGACCTCCCAGATTGGTGATAAATGGCTTCAGGCGTTCACCGAAAATGGCAAAGAAGACCTTATGGACGATTTTAAATCAATTCTAAACGCAGTTGAAAAAAATTTTTAACATTGGTTCACATTGCAATTTCTGAACATTTGTTTCTTGAGTTCTATATAATTCCCATCCTGTTTGGCGAAGCTATGAAGGAGATTTAGAAGCTTTCCACATATTGGTTATTCATTTCCATTGTGGCCTGTTACCGAATGAGTGTCACACTGTCACAATATATGCGTTGGTAGAAACTAGAAAAAATTCTATACTCCTTTGATTCTAAAAGCACTTGTATTGTACGAGTAAGTTCGTCAAATTTGCTTGTGCTTGTCTACCGTAGATTTCATTGCCACCAGATTGACATCTAGTTACATATGTAGGAATATGAATCTTAACTTCTGACTAACCCTTGAGAACTGATAATATTTTCCGCAAGCCAAATGTTTTTCTGTTGTGCGACTGATATTATATATAATATAATAATGGCGGCGCTACAATCCGAGGTGGACCAGGGCGTAGCTGTGCTTTCACGAGTAGAGGGGACCGATATTAGGGGATACAAATATACTAATAAGGAGCTTATTTCTAAAATCCCGTAGCTTACCACCGAACGAAATAAAATACGAGAAAATATTATTGATAACGAACTATATTTTTGGTTGTTCCTCGTGAGAGAACAATAGCACGCACAACACGAGTGGTTGCTGAGAAGCTATTAAGATCACTTTAAAGTCCGTACAAAAAAGTCAAATCATTATTTTGATGATTGCTACTCATTTTTTTGGCACACTTTCCAAAAAGATTTGATATCGTGGAATTTGGAACGCTATTCCAAGCTTCTATGACCTGTTGAAAGACAACGGCCCTAGACTTGCACATATCACACACTACTGTCCTTTAAAGAATCTCCCAGAGGATCTCAATCGTATTGAGATCTGGTGACTGCGCCAGCCAGGGAATCAACGGTTCTTTGGCGAATTGGCCTAGCACTTACTTCTAAATTGAACTAATTCATTTACACCCTAAATGTTATAAAGTGATTAATTTAAATAGAAATGGGCAATTTATCATCCCTGTGGGTGGTAATTCTTGGTCTGCCACTTTAGTTTGGACGCTTTTTGTCAAAAAATGTGTAAAAAAAATCACCGGTTTATGGATTAAATATTTGTTTTTGTGATAATTATTTATGCGAAATACAGCTTCTATATTCAGAAAAAAGTATTTCCAGCATTTTATTAAGTCTGAGTATACAATTTATACATGTATATATATAAGTTTCGATCTACGCTTTATAAACACTTGATAGTGGGATTAAATTAAGGACTAAGCATAATGTTTAAAAGTTTTTAAGGTTTTCTAAAGAATAAGGGCCAACTATTTCTGTTTATAAAGACTCCAGCAGTCATCTTATTCCCTATCTTTTTGACATTAATTTGTGTGATTTTATTTTAACCAGGGCCGGCCCTACCATATGTGAAGGATGTGCAAATGCACAGGGCGCTAAGCGCTTGGTGGCGCATTGTGAGCCTAAACAAACAATATGCAATTAATCGGTATACTGATTTTCATAAAATTTTAGTTCGTCCAAGCTACCTTTGCCTTGCTAAACGCTTTCTGAACGCAATTATTTTCATATAATACAAACTACATAATTTCACCCGTTCACACAATATGCCATTCACATTACAAATCAATCACATATTGATATCCAACTCCTACTTCTCTTGCCCCTTTATTTCATCTGACAGCGTTTTTAAGGTTCCGTCTACAAAAACGGAACCTTTATAATTTCGGTGTGTCCGTCCGTCCGTCGTGTCTGTCATACTTTTTTATCTCCGAAGTTTATGAAGATATCGGCATGACATTTTGGAATTGGGTACTTCAGACCTAGATGTCATTGCTTACGCAGTGATTTTAAATAGTGGGGCCATTTGGGGGTGGCTCCAGTACAGGTGAAGTTGACATTAATTTTGAAAAATTAAAGCACCCCATCGAAATATATATCAATCGACAGATCTTTCGAAATGAGGTGGAGGTTTCTTTCAACACTTTTTTATCCAAAATACCGTTTGGAAAATATGGAGCTCCAAAGTTTTTTTTAAATGCGTCCCCCCTGCCATTTCTAAACCAAAGTGTTTAAAAATCTGAAAACATCACAAAAACTTTGCTTCATTGAGTACTTTCATTTAAAACCATTGCGAGCATTCTGGCTCTAATGGTTTTGGAGATATTGACCAAAAATGGTCAATCATCGACATGTGAATTTTGAAGATCTGAAAATGCAGTTTTGAAGACATCAATGTAAGCACTAAGAAATGATAAATTTCAAAATATTGATTTATGTTGAAATTTTGAGATATCTAAGATTTAAAATGAGACCAATTTTCATTTTCACACATAATTTCATGCTGTGTTCGGCCACTCTATTCGTTGATGAGCGTTATCTTTTCGATCTCAACCCTAAATGCCCAACAGAAATGAACACACACACACCGCAGGCATGAGCGCTGATTGGGTATGTGTATGATGGAAGGGATTTTCTGTGGTGGATAAACTTCGATAGAGGTATAGGTATATGTATGGGCAATTATTTGTTCGGATGTATAAATGTATGAATGAATAGTTGATTTAGGTTGAAGTTAGAAGAAAATTCAACTGAAATAGTTTTGAAACGTCGTTTGATATTCAGAAATCTTCCATCAATACGCGACGTTCCCCGTGCGAGTTCAACTCGTACTTGCCCAGGTTTTTTTCGAATACATTTAATCCCGATTTGCAAATAATAAATCTATTTTCAATTCGGTTTTACGAAAAACTGCAGTTTCCGATTTAAGACCTTTTTGCCTAACGTCAAAGATTTGTAAAATTTGTGAAAACGAAAGCGTACCCGACGATTGGAATATCAGCTTCATACGTACAATTAATTCATTAAATTTTCAATTAATTTAGTATTTAAATTGAACTAATGCCAACTGTTTTACACAGTCATTGAAGACAATTATTTGCCACTACATGTAATTATATTGAAACTTGCAATTGTTTTTTCGTGCACCAATTAGAGGTTACATTTATAAATCTACGCAAAGTACACAATTTTTTATACGATTTCAAAAATTATTTATTTTTTGTAAACTAGAAATATAGACTTTTCAGAATTTATATAGGATGTTATGCCTTTGAAAACAAACTTTAATGAATTTGAAGAAATTGGTTGGTTTCACTTCTAGTTCCAAAGAAAATTAAGAACAAATAATTCATTGACGAATTTTGATACGGAGGGTCTCTCGAAATTTTCGTGTATGCATATATCACGCTTCATACCACCCTATGTGATGATACGTAATATGTGATATTATATGACGTGATATGAGGTGACGTGACGTGCCGTGACGTGAGGTGACGTGAGGGTGACGTGAGTTTAACGTGAGAGTGGCGTGAAGTGACTTGAGTTTAACGTGAGGTGACGTGAGGGTGATGTGAGGTGACGTGAGTTTAACGTGAGGTGACGTGAGTTTAACGTGAGGTGACATGAGGGTGACGTGAGATGACTTGAGTTTAACGTGAGGTGACGTGAGTTTAACGTGAGGTGACATGAGAGTGACGTGAGGTGACATGAGGGTGACGTAAGGTGACGTGAGTTTAACGTGAGGTGACGTGAGTTTAACGTGAGGTGGCATGAGGGTGACGTGAGATGACGTGAGTTTAACGTGAGGTGACGTGAGGATGACGTGAGGTGACGTGAGGGTGACGTGAGGTGACATGAAGGTGGCGTAAGGTGACATGAGGGTGACGTGAGGGTGATGTGAGCTGACGTGAGAGTGACGTGAGGTGTAGTGAGGGTGATGTGAGGTGACATGAGGGTGACGTGAGGTGACATGAGGGTGACGTGAGGTGACGTGAGTTTAACGTGAGGTGACGTGAGTTTAACGTGAGGTGACATGAGGGTGACGTGAGTTTAACGTGAGGTGACGTGAGGATGACGTGAGGTGGCGTGAGCTTACGTGAGGATGACGTGAGGTGATGTCACGTAACTTCACGTCATCTCATTTCATTTCATCTCACGTCTTTCGACGCCACGTCATATCACGTAGGCTGGAGTTAAGCGTGATATATGCATACGTAAAAATTTCGAAGAGACCCTCCATATCAAATCATATCGTCATGAATTATTTGTTCTTAATTTTCTTTGGAACTAGAAGTGAGACCAAGCAATTTCTTCAAATTTATTAAAGTTTCTCTTCAAAGGCATAACATCCTATATACTTTCTGAAAAGTCTGTATTTCTAGTTTACAAAAAATAAATGATTTTTGAAATCGTATAAAAAATTAAGCACTGTGCGTAGATTTGTAAATGTAACCTCTAATTGGTGCGCGGCAAAAAAATTGCTACGTTGACGTTGACCAATGACAATTCTATGCTGTAATCGACGATGTGAAATATGTTAGTTTCATAATTTAGTATTTGGTTTATAATTTAAATTAACACACACACTCGGATTATATACTTAATCCAAAAATAAAAACTCGAAGGACCATGAAATATGTTAGATTTAGGTTGATGGAACAAAAGAAACCTATGTTCTAAAATAAGACACTTGGATGGCGATACAATTTTTCGATTTTTATTATTCTCCTGGACTGATCCTACTCCGTTGACGTTTGCATCGAAAAGAGACTCTAATACAATATGGCTGCTCTAATATAATATGGCCGTGCAAATATAATATGGCCGTGCAAATATAATATGGCCGTGCAAATATAATATGGCCTTGCTAATATAATATGGCAGTGCAAATACAATATGGCCGTGCCTGCTTAGGATCTCTATTCGACAACAGAGGGCGCCCTCATATTCGACAATTTATTTTCAATTTAATTATACATTACATCTCGGCCAATCTGACAATATGATCGGCCTCGATCATGACAATGTTGCGTAACCAAATTCAAACAATGGGGAGGGGCCTTCTCAACACGAATTTACTTAACCAAATTTAAACTTATTAATACTAGTCGTTGTGGTGCTTTACGTCGGGGTAATCCATTTTCTAATACGCGCGGCTTCAATAACGTTGTCGTATGGTAACTGTGTCAGCTGACAATTATTGATGTCCCTTACTACATAACGGTCGTTCGGTAACACCTTATGGATGACATATGGCCCTCGATATTTTTAGATAAACTTTTTATTAGCTCCGACTGAAGTATCGACATGATTGATTACTACGAAGTCACCTGTACTATATGTTTTCGCGGGCACACTACGCCTAAGGAAATACTGCTCATTATACTCTTGGGACTTCTTAATAGCGGCGGATGCTTCTGATCTACTAGCCTCAAGGTCGCGAACCTGCACCTGGTCAGACCTATCCTCCAAATACTCGGTAAGCTCATCCACGACCGTTCCACGCTGTTCTACCCCGAATAGCAACCTACTTGGCGAATCTCTCGTTGAACTGTGGACGGTGTTATTTATAGCATACTCCACCTGTGATAGCTTAGCAGCCCAGTGGTTAACCGGCTCAGTCATTTTACTCAACATGGCTTTGATGACCCTATTCACCCGCTCAACCTGCCCGTTAGCCTGGGGAGAAGCGACGGCAACCTTGATATGGTCCACATTGTTTCGGAGCAGGTAATCCCCAAACTCGAGAGAGGTGAAACACGAACCGCGGTCGGTGATCATTCGCCGAGGACGGCTATAATAACTAAAGTATTTGTCTAACGAGGCGCACACCTCCTTAGTGCTGGTCGAATTGAAGGGGTATAGTCGCACAAACTTAGTAAAAGCGTCGATCACCACTAGGATATGCTTTCGCTTCGAGGCTAAAGCGGGCAATAGCCCGAAATGGTCTACGTGAACCGTATCGAACGGTACTGGCTTTTTCGGAATGCTATACATGTTGCGATCGTTCGATCGGGCTGAATACATAATGCACTTTATGCAATTTTTTATAAACCGCTTAATGTCCTTTTTCATGTTTGGAAACCAATAGTTTTTCCGAATCTGATTATAGCACTTGTCAACTCCTAAATGACCAATCTTTTCGTGAACCATCCTAATTATATTGTCCTTCATTTCAGCAGGTACGCACAGCAACAACGCACCCCCATCGACCTTACGGAAAACCAACCCGTCTTGCAAATCATAATGTTCGAGCGACTCTACTTCTAACTTTTCACGATATTTTCTAATTTCCGGATCCCGATTCTGGGCTACTTGGATTTGGATATCCACCTCGTCGCTAGTAACGGCGGCAATTACGTGACAGCGGCTTAATGCATCTACATGCCCCATTGACACTCCACTGCGGTGCTGTATAGTATAATCGTAGTTCTCGAGTTCTAACGCCCACCTCGAAATCCTCGGATTCAACTGCATTTTGCTGAGGGTCAGGGTTAGGGAATTGCAGTCCGTGACAACCTTAAACGGTATTCCTTCCAAATATACCCGAAAGCGTCGTAGAGAATAGATGATGGCTAGAGTTTCCAGCTCAAAGCTATGATACCTAGACTCTGCCGGAGTGGCCGTCTTGGAAAAGTATGCCACCGGATGGAATTTTTTATCATCTTGTCGCTGTAGCAGGACTGACCCAAACCCCGAACTACTTGCATCACAGTGCAGCTCGGTCTCCCTTTCGGGACTGTAAATCGCTAGTACTGGTGCGGTGACTCTCCTTGTGCAACAACTCCAAAAGCGGTTTTGCAATCTTAGAGAATGAAGGTACAAATCGCCTGAAATACGAAAAGAGGCCTATACACCGTTGCAACTCACTCTGGTTCCGCGGCATCGGATACTTCTTAAGATTTTGAATGTGTGCCCCCGACGGCTTAATGCCTAATGCATTCACGACATATCCTAAGTACTCCAACTCATCATAGCCAAATTTACACTTATTGAGTTTAAGTTCCAGCCCCTTCTCATAAAGACGGCGCAGAATTTCGGCCAGGATTTCCAAATGAGAATCAAAATTAGCTGTAGCTACAAGGATATCATCTGAATACATGATCATCTTGCCTGACTCGACCAAGTCTCGGAATATTTCGTGCAAGAACCGCTGAAAATTAACGGGTGCATTCTTTAACCCGAATGTCATCTGTACATATTCGTACTGCCCATCCGGTGTTACGAAAGACGTGAACTTTATGGAGTTTTCATCCATACCCACTTGATGGAAACCATCCTTTAGATCAAGGAGAGTAAACCATCGTTTACCTCCAAAAAACTCAATACAATACTCGATAAAAGGCAACGGAAAATTATCTCTGACCGTTTTTCTATTTAACGCGCGGTAGTCAATATACATTCGCAACTCTCCGTTTTTCTTCTTGGCAAGTACGACTGCTGATGCATAAGGGGATTTACTCGGTCGAACTACCCCTCTCTCGATCAGATCCCTCACTTTCCTAACAACCTCTCTTCGTTCATACACCGAAAGTGACCTGGGAGGACAATGAAAAGGTGTATTGTCGGTCAGCCATATCTTCATTTTGTAGTCGTGTGGCTTACGTTCGATACCTATCGGATTCAAATAATTTCTTTCTATTACCGCTTTAAGAGCGCTACTATCATCTTCCTTCAACTTCGGACAAACATCGACATCGGACAGCGGTTCACTTAAGTCTATTCCAACAACCGACGGGACACTATCACAATCCGAAGGGACCTGCGACGGTATAACACCAATGGGCTCGAGACATCGGTTCGGCGGACATTTTTACCATTCGACAATTCTATATGGTTTACATTTCGATCCTCGTCACTCGGACAAACTCCCCGACTACCACAACTACTAGAATATTTCATTTGACCAGAGCCAGAAGTACCAACACATAGCTTCTTTGAAATAATACTTTTATTGCAATTCACTTTTATCTTATTTTTTATAGATTTCACATGGCTTAAATTAATGTTAAACGATTTGAAAAAACTGCGTCCCAAAATCAGCGGCAACGTCATCAGGTTATCTGGAAGAACGTAGAGGTACACTATACGAATGTCGTTTTGAAATTTAATATAAGTCTTAATCGTACCGTATGTATGAAGATGAAATCGACCGACTCCAATATATTTGGTTGGCTTCAACACTTCCGATACACTGATGTCGTTTGGGACCAAAGAACGTCTGATGAGATTAATCGCGCTACCGGTATCAAACAAAGAGGGAAAACTCGTGAACTTGGTACTTCGGGCTTGGTCAATGGCAAAAGCAACACTTACCGTTTGCATGGCGCTGATGGCACCGGACACGTCTTCATCACTGCCTCCCTCCTCTTCAAACACCTTTCCAATGGCGGCCACTATCTTCTGTTGTCGGCGGTTGGTCTTCGGACAACTGTCGTGATAATGCCCCACTTCGTTGCAAGTGAAGCAGGCATTGGGTAATCGCCGCGGCTTGGTACAACTGCTCTTGTAATGCCCAAACTTTGAGCAATTATAACAGCGGACCTCAGCTAGCTCCGGCGGTTTCGTACTGGTTGAGCTCGTTCTGGTGACTGCGGGGACGGCGGCATCGGATAGTTTAGTAGGCCTCCTGCTAAGCTGCTGGATTCGTTTCTGCTGATAACGATCGAGGCGGCTCAGAAGGTCAGCAATCGTTCGGGCATCATTGACTAATGTGATGTTAGTGCTGTCGTCATTGAAGCCATCTATGATGAAGGACACCAACTCTTCCTCTGGGACTTTTATTTTAGCGGCCAGAGCCTTCATCGAAATGACAAACTCTAAGCACGATTCGTCGGTACGGATTTTTCGCTGCTCCAGCTGTCGATATACGTCTCGGTGGGTGACTTGCCTTCCGAACGTTTCGATGAGAGCGTCCTTCAGCTGACCATAGCTTACTACACCCAGCGTTCCCATGAAATCCCTTGCGGTCTCTTTGAGAAGCCTGCGTACACCCAGGCACATATCATCGGAGGTAAATCCACGCGTTGCTGCGTATTGCTCGAACTCGCTAAACCACTTGCGGTTGTCCATGTGGTCTTTGCCTGTGAATGAATTTAACGAGTTCTCCATGTGTTCGAAATTAGCACCTCGGTGAACACGGCTTTCACTCCTCTCGCTGCCCTCCATTTCGCGAATCTGCTGCTGCAAGTAATGCATCTCACGTCTCAAACGCAGAATATTTACTTGCGCCTGCAATCGACGGACTTCAATTTCCTCGGGAATCTGTGTTGTGTGCACGTTCGTGGGGAGATCTGCCCTGGCATCCTCGAAGCAGTCTGACTCAACGGCGGGGACGGCGGCTGGTTCAGCGAGTGGTACGACAGCTGGGTCGGCGGATAACACGGCGGTTGGTTCATTGCCTAATTCGTCGGCGGGTTCGGCAACAGCGGGGACGGCGGCTGTTTCGGCGGCTGCATCGGCGGCTGGTCCATTTTCCCTCGATTCTGGTGACCTTTCTGATGCGAGCAATTGATCATATAAAGGGCGCAGTTGCGCCACCGTAGCACTTGGTGGAAATTCTACGTTCCTTCTAGAAAGCAAATCCACCATCGTCTGCCGTGTTGTGCGCGCGCTTGACTTCTCTCTTTTTTTTCGCGGAAATATTTATTTTTTAATTTTTTAAATTTAATTTTAGGGTGAACCCCACACCTGAGATAAAATAAAACACTTGGATGGCGATACAATTTTTCGATTTTTATTATTCTCCTGGACTGATCCTACTCCGTTGACGTTTGCATCGAAAAGAGACTCTAATACAATATGGCTGCTCTAATATAATATGGCCGTGCAAATATAATATGGCCGTGCAAATACAATATGGCCGTGCCTGCTTAGGATCTCTATTCGACAATAGAGGGCGCCCTCATATTCGACAATTTATTTTCAATTTAATTATACATTACAGTTCCTAGAGAAAAGCATATATGTATATTTAATAAAATTAGGGGTGCTTTATTCAACTGCACACACTGAGATCTTGTGAAGAAGTGTATGTATTTCTTTTATTGACATTTTACATTCATAATCATTAGTTCAATTTTGGTTAGTTAAGTTTAGTTTAGTACATAATTGTCGGAAAGGCAGTGAGCCGGTAATGTAGCTAACAATAAATTAATTTACTACGTTCAACTAAATAATTATAATATAATTCGATGGAATATTAATCAATCTTGAACAGATTTCTATAACATTGTTCTTGAGAAGATCGTGCAAAACTGACTGGCCAACACAAGAGGCACGATCTTTCAAAAGTTTGTTCAACTGCTAACCTACGTGGATGACATCGACGTGATTGGACGAACACAGCCAGCCGTCAAAGATGCGTTTGCTGGCATTGAAACGGAAGCGGCTAAAATGGGTCTGGCGTTAAACGAGGGCAAAACCAAGTATATGCTGTCATCGAGAAAGGACGCACAACATCAACGACTTGGCCAGAACGTCAGCATAGGCAGCTATAACTTTGAGGTAGTAAAGGACTTCGTCTACCTCGGTTCTGCAGCAAACAGTATAAACAACCTCAGTACCGAGATCAAACGCAGAATAACTCTTGCCAACCGCTGTTTTTATGGGCTCAAAAGACAATTGAGTATTAGAGCCCTATCTCGGAAGACTAAGCTGATTCTATACAAGACCTTGATCATCCCAGTCCTGCTGTACGGTGCAGAGGCATGGACAAATCCCAAGCGGATGAACAGTCTCTTGGTCTTTTCGAGAGAAAAGTTCTTTGGTCCTGTTTACGTTGAGGGCATTTGGAGGAGAAGGTTCAACCACGAACTATATGGGCTGTACAGCGACATGAGTCTAGCCAGGCGTCTACGGATCCAACGCCTAAGATGGCTAGGCCATGTAGAGCGTATGGACAACTTAGCTCCAGCCCGAAAAGTCTTCGACTCTGAGCCTGTGGGACAACGCAACAGAGGACGTCCACGTACAAGGTGGCGCACACAAGGCGAGGGGGACCTCGGCCGGCTTGGTGTGCGAAACTGGAGACAGCTGGCGAAAGATCGTGCTGGCTGGAGAGGCATGTTGAGTGAGGCCCAGGTCCACCTCGGACTGTAGCGCCCTAAGAAGAAGAAGAAGAATACATTACATTACATTTTTCAAGAAGAAAAAACCAAAAAATATTTTTTTGTTTTGGGTGTATGCTCAATTTTATGAGGTACTATATATATACCTACTGTACTCATTCTCCTTTCAAACATATATGTATAATGAGTAAATCTCTTTCATACGTGCAGAAATAAAATCTGCACATTTTCTCTCCTCCATACCACAAATCAGTCATATAAAGATGCGTCACTTTCCAGGTGGAAAACCCATAGCCCATTCAAAAATTTGACAGTTATTCATGAATCTTCCAATAAATTGGACAGTTATTAACGAATCTTCCAATAAATTTAACGGTTGATGATGAATGCACAAATATTTCCTCATTTTCACTCACACTAATTTGGATTCATCATTACCCCTCGAAAATGGCGGCTCATTCATGAATGGTTGCCCATGGCAACGTGATAAATTCATGAATTGTCCTCAGTTAAGTCACCAATTCGTGAATTTGACGGCTATCCGAAATTATTTTAAGGACTCTGTTCGCAGGATTTAGTAACTAAAGCTGATTTTTATCATTTATATTTTATAAACGTAATTCAAACATTATTTCTTCTGGGAATAACAATCATTTTTAGGTATTAGTAAATGTTTTATGCCTTTAGATTTTAAATTTAATCAAATAATTGACAATTTATTTATTCATTTATCGTCAAATAAAGCAATTTTAAATCAAAACAAATATAATTGTAGAATAGAACACGTCGTCCGAATGGTACTCTTGTTATGATATTAATTAATTAATTAACAAATTAATATGATTTAAAATATTTCATAATTAAAACTGACTAAATATAAATTTAGGCAGACAAGGCAATTTTTTACGTTTAACAACATTTGATAATGTTCTTCAATTCAAATTTATGTTTCGCTCATATGAAATGGTTTTTTAGGATTCCTTAACAGAATGGTACAAACGTAAATTAAGAAGATATTTTTATTTTAATATAATATTTCATATAATAATAGAATTGTAATACAAAGAAATATTGTACTACATTTTTATCACCAATAACATTGACCTAATTTTATTGTTTATAAGGCAACTTGAGTCCTTAAAGAATGTCCGAAACATTTCCAAACCGAACTGGTTTCAATATTTATCCATTTTCAAACATATTCCTCACAAGTTTTCAGTATCGTTTCCAATAAATGTTTTAGACCCTAAATATTAAAAAAATAGAGTTTAACGAATACATTTTGTGAACACTAACTTCATTGTTTAGCTCCTCCTACTTTTTGTTTTGAAAATTGCCATGACGACATTTGAAAAATAAATAACAAACTTTTGAGTGTTTAGATGACTCTGGGAATATTGCATATTGTGCGTCCTTTCTTGATGACAGCATATACTTTGTTTTGCCCTCGTTTACCGCCAGACCCATTTTAGCCGCTTCCGTTTCAATGCCAGCAAACGCATCATTGACGGCTCGCTGTGTTCGCCCAATCACGTCAATGTCATCCGCGTAGGCTAGCAGTTGAACGGACTTTTGGAAGATCGTGCCTCTTGTGTTGGCCAGTGAGTTTTGCACGATCTTCTCAAGAACGATGTTAAAGAAATCACATGACGCACGTCGCCTTGTCTAAAACCTTTTTTGACATTGAAGGTCTCGGTGAGTTCGTTACCGACCTTGATGGAGCAGCGAGAGTTCTCCATCGTCATCCTGCTCAGTCTGACGAGTTTGGCAGGAATGTCAAAACTAGACAGGGCGCTGTATAGCTCGTCTCTATACACGCTGTCATATGCGGCCTTGAAATCGACAAATAGATGGTGTGTGTCAATTTGCATTTCATCGGTCTTCTCCAGGATCTGCCGCAGTGTGAAGATTTGATCGGTGGTGGACTTCCCGGGCCTGAAACCACACTGATAAGGACCTATCAGTTTGTTCACGAATGGTTTCAGGCGTTCACACAAAACGGCAGAGAAGATTTTGTAGGCGATGTTAAGGAGACTTATTCCCCGATAGTTGGCGCAGTCAAAGGGGTCTCCTTTCTTGTGGATCGGGCAAACGATACTGAGATTCCACTCATGGGGCATGCTTTCCTCCGACCATATCTTACAGATGAGCTGGTGCATGCGCCCTACCAGATCACCTCCAGCTGCTTTAAACATTTCAGCGGGCAGACTATCTGCACCAGCAGCTTTATTAGACTTCAGTCTCGATATCGCTATCTTGACTTCGTCTAGGTCGGGGGGACGGTATTCTCTTCTATCATCGTCCGTTGAGTTGAGTGGAACATTCTGCCTGACAGCGGTATTTGTGTCCTCATCGCCGTTTAACAGTCTGCAGAAATGATTTTTCCAAATTCTCAGTATCGACTGCGAATCTACTACTAGTTGTCCATTCTCGTCCCGGCAGGCTTCTGTCCGAACTTTATACCCGTTTGACAAAAGTTTTACCCTTTGGTAAAACTTTCGGACATCATTCCTGCCATAACACCTCTCCATCTCCTCGATCGCGCGCTTCTCGTGCTCTTTCTTTTTCTTCCTGAGAAGCCGGTTCTCTTCCCTTCTTCTCTGTTCGTAGAGCTCACGAACAGCTCTCGTAGTTCGATGCAGCGTTGCCCGGTAGGCTTCTTGCTTTGCTGCATGTGCCTGCCTGCACTCGTTGTCAAACCAGGGGTTTTTCCTAGGTGGTGTCTTAAAACCCAGCACATCAGTAGCGGCTTCTCTGATGGCTCTTTGACAACATTTCCATTCTTCGTCTATTGTTAGTGCAGGCGACGTCGAACTTTCGGAGAGTTTCAGGGAGACTCGATCGGCAAAGTTCCTGGCAGTCTGTTGCGATTGTAGCTTTTCGACGTCAAACCGTGGTTGTTTTCCTCGACTCCGTTGTTCTGTCGATATCCGGGTCCTTACCTTGGCTACAACAAGGAAATGGTCCGAGTGGATGTTGGCGCCTCGGAACGTTCGGACATCAAGAATACTGGAGGAGTGTCTGACGTCGATCGCAACGTGATCAATCTGGTTGACGGTTGAATGATCAGGGGACCGCCAGGTCCCTTTATGGATGTTGAGGTGTGGGAACCGCGTGCTAGCTACAGAGAGGTTTCGCCCCGTAACAAAGTCCACCAGCCTGAGTCCGTTTTCGGACGTAGTGTCGTGCAGGCTGTGTTTACCGATGACTCTAGCAAAGATGTCCTCTTTACCCAGCTTAGCGTTAAAATCTCCTAGAACGATCTTGGTGTCGTAGCTGGGGCATTGATCGTACGTTCTTTCTAGGAGATCATAGAAGTCATCTTTGCTATCATCATCTTTGTCCTCTGTTGGGGCGTGGGCGCAGATTAGGCTGATGTTGCCGAATTTAGCCTTGATGCGGATTGTTATGAGGCGCTCGCTTATGTACTTAAAGCCTAAGACTTTTTGCCTAAGTCTGCCTCGAACAACAAATCCACATCCAAATAATCGCTGCCTTCGCTCTCTGTGACAATCGCCGTAGTAGATATCGCAGCTTTTCATCCTCTTTTTGCCCGGCCCATCCCATCGCACTTTCTGGATTGCGGTAACGTCTGCTTTATAGCAGTCTAGGGCCTCCGCGAGTTCATCGGCTGCACGTGGTCTGTTCAGGGACCTCACATTCCACGTGCAGAACCGAAAGTCATTGTCCTTATTCCGTTTGCTAGGGTCGTCAACAGTAAATCCGTCCATATCCGAGGCAGTTTGTGCTTTCTGAACTCGTTCATTTTTACGTGGTGAGGAAGTTAACCCCACGCACAACCTCCAACTGGGAGGACAGGTCCATTTGTTTAGCCCCCGGACAAAGGGGTCCGGAGGGATCCGGTGTCGGTAGCCTCTTGCAGGCTGTGAGCGCCGCCGTTGGCCCTAAAAGAAGGGCTCATCCGCCGCCATCTCTATTCCAGGGTCCCGACCTTACCATGGAAACCAGGTAGCTCCTGCTGACTGGAGTTGTGGATGCCGCCGTTGGCCAATCAGTTGACCAGCTCCTCCGCCGCCATCCTAACAAGAGTGATGAGCCCTGGTAGACTCACACTACCCCCTCTCTCGTTTGCAGCCGCCCAGACGTCCCACGAGGGTTGTATATGTAATGTATTAGAAAATTCAATTACACATATTTTAATACTGGGGGATTTATGTACATATTGCCCAGCAAACTCTATTCTCTATAATTTTGTTTGTATTTTATTTGCAATGAACAAAAATTCGCAAGCCTTGTCAAGCACAGATACAGGATGTTTTTCGAAAAAGTTTTGAGATCGGGGACAACAATAGACTCACCTCGATCGAAACTGAAATAAAATATTAGAGAGCTGTTTTGCAAACACTAATTAGTTTCGATAAATTTCTTGATTCTCAAGCATTAACTTTTCGAGGAACTTCTGAAGTGTTGTGTTGTTTGTTTTACAATGGTAACATTTTACAGTTTGTTAAGAAAGTAGCCTTATTGGATTTAGTTATGGGAGAGCACTTGAGTAAAATAACGAATCAAGAAATATACAAAAATATACAAAATTAAAAAATAAATGTCTTTTCTACAGCTGTTACTAATCAAATTGTGTCCATGCTAAAAGAGTCGAAATACTTTTCGCTTATTGTTGACTCAACAACCGACAAGAGTCGCATAGAAAAATTACTATTGTTGTTTAAAGTTGTTGAAAGGAAAACCAACCCGGAGGGGAGCTTACAAAGTTAATTTTAGACAAACTCGAATTTCATGGAATTTCAATAAGCAACGGTCGAGGTCACAGTTACGATAATGGTTTAAATATCAAGGGAAAAGAAGCTGGTGTTCAGACCAGAATTCGGCCAAGAGTATTTTTCGTCAAATGCAGCTCGTATTGATTAAATTTATTAGTCAATGATTCAGCTCGGTGCTCATTAGTTTCTGTTAAGCTTTTGACACAATTCAATGCTTACATAACTTTTTTTCAAGTAAAATAAAAACGTGCAAACCTTACTTTGAAACAAGGTGAGAAAGCAGACTTGATGCATTAAAACCATTAGCTGAGATATATAAAGCACTTATAGAAATATTTGGATAGTCTCTTCGTCAATTTATCAGCAAGTGTTGAGGCTTTAGAAAATATTAAACATACTTTGATTGCAATGAGTTCAGATGAAAAATTTAATGGTTATGTTCAATAACAGAGCGTATTGCTAGTAGTCTTGAAATATCATCTAAATTTCCAGAAACATCTTCTTTACGATGGTGATGAATGTTATGAAACTAGTTTGGAACCGAAACAAAGGTTTAAGGTAGAATTTTAGTTTAAAACTCTAGATCAAGCGAATTGATTAACAATTACAGAAGATTAGATTATCTTACTCCCAATCTATTTATTCCAAATTTTGAACACCATGCAAGCCACAGTAGCTTCAGGAGAAGGCAGTTTTTCTAAACTTAAAATGATAAAAAATTACTTTAAGACATGACAGAAAAAAGAGGGGGGGGGGGGGCGCTAAACGTAGGTCTTGCACAGGGCGCTTATCTAGCTAGGACCGGGCCTGATTTTAACTACATATATGTACAGTTTGTCAAGAAAGTGTTTACACTATGTAAGAAAACAGCAAATTCTACCTTTACGTAATAAATATAAGTGGTTCCAGTAGCTTTATTGCAAATATTTTTGGTACAACTTATAGTACTACATATTAAAGAGTTAATAACATACAAACACAGTTCATTTCATTGAACAACAACAAGAAATATAACAAAACATAAAAATGGACAAAAATTTCACTGTCAACAAAGTCTTTACACACATTAACATTATTAGCTAAATTAATTAAAAAGAAGCTAAATCAAGAAAATTCATGTTTTTAATTATTATTTTAATATTTAGTGTGACCGTCTCTTGCCTTTAAACTTTTTGTCATTGACCCAATCAATTTTTTTATGTCATAATTGGTTGGAATGATTTCTCACTCTTTTTTGACGTATTGCATCAATTGGTTTCGGCTTTTCGGGTTCCAAGTTCTTCAAATGGGTCCAAGAGTTTTCTATAGGATTAAGGTCTGGCCTCTGAGCGGGTGTATCCAGCACTTTGGTGCACTTATAAAGCAGCCACGTCTTAATCGTAAGCTCTTTACGTTTCGGGTCATTATCTTGATAAAACTTGAATTTTTGTTTTCTCATGTTATCACCGTCATTAAATCCAAAATTTTTAACAAATGAGCTTGTAAAATGCTCTGGTATTTCTTTGCGCCTATGGTGTTTTCAATAAAAACTAAGGCTCCGACACCTTTGCTCAAAATGCACCCCTATACCATCACAGATAACTTTCCAAATTTGGAATTATATTCCTTTTCTATAAGGCTTTTGAGGGCTTGTGCCACACTCTGTTAGGTCCTTTGTTGTAGTACATCATAATTTTCATTTCGTCACAAAATATAACATCGTCCCAGTATTCGCTTCGCTGAATGCTATACTCTGTAGCAAACGGAAGCGTTCTTAAATGTTTCAACTCGAAAGCAGTGGTTTTTTTCTTGCAACTCTCGATGTAAACTCATGCTTTAGAAGCACTTGTCTTATGGTTTTGTGAGAAACTTGTACTCGACACTCCTGGATCATCTCTCTGGAAAAGTCTCTAACAGATGTTTGGGGGTTTTCATGCACTTTTCGTAGCAGGCAGCGCTCATATCTATGAGATAATTTTTTTGACCTTCCTTTTGTAGCAATAACCTCCAAACTATTTCCACGCTCTGCTCGGTTTATAATGTTATAAATTGTCTTTTTAGATAAGCCGAACAGGTCTGTCATTTCCTTAACACTTTTGCCATTGTAATAGTTGTAGTAAACCAATTGCTTATCAATAAAAATATCAATAAAAATGTGTTCTTTCAAATTTGTACATCTGTCACAAAACAGAATATAAAAAACCACTATAACGGTACTGTTATGAAACATGCAGTGCGCAAGCAAATTGAAATAGGATGTGTAAACACTTTCTTGACAGTTCAACCTTCGTCCCTTTTTGAATTTTGTAATTGTTGTCATTATTGTTTAGTGAAATGAAGCATTCTTTTAATGTTACCTATTTTCAAATATGTACTTTTATAAACTAGCAAAAGAAAATGTTCTATTAAGTTATTGAAAGTACTTTAATTTTTAATGTGAAAGTAGAGTTTCCTGATTTTTTACGTTGTGTAAGCACTTTCTTGACAAACTGTATGTAAGTTTGATAGTCTTGCCGACTCTATGACGGGGTTTTGGATCATCAGAATCATTTTATCAAAAGATAATAATATTAACTAAATTCAATCCTTAAGGAACTATTAATGTTTAAAAAAGCCCAAGCAATTGCGTTCATTATTAAACCCACTTCAATAGTTTTCAATAATATTATTTTTTAGAACAATTTTTTTTGGATCTCTTCTCTACATAAAGCGGCGACAATCCCAACCAAAAATGTTGAATTTGGATTTATCACAAAAAATCACTTGGTTCCAAGACTCATACGTTTTTGCGTGCTCCTTGGCATACTTCAAATATAAAGAATTTCTTTCCGATAAAGTTGCCTTTTTGCGAAGTGTTCGGGCTTTGTAGCCTTCTTTATGCGAAAAATTTCCCACTGTTTGTGGATGGACTTCCGCAATGTTCTCTTTTTTAAGGTTCCGTCTACAAAAACAGAACCTTTATAATTTCGGTGTGTCCGTCCGTCCGTCCGTCCGTCGTGTCTGTCACACTTTTTTATCTCCGAAGTTTATGAAGATATCGGCATGAAATTTTGGAATTAGGTACTTCAGACCTAGATGTCATTGCCTATGCATTTAAAAAGTGGGGCCATTTGGGGGTGGCTCCAGTACAGATGAAGTTGCCGTTAATTTTGAAAAATTGTCGCACCCCATCATATATCAATCGACAGATCTTTCGAAATGAGGTGGAGGTTTCTTTCAACTTTTTTTTTTCCAAAATACCGTTTGGAAAATATGGAGCTCCAAAGTTTTTTTAAATGCGTCCCCCCCTGCCATTTCTAAACCAAAGTGTTTAAAAATCTGGAAAAATCACAAAAACTTGGCTTCATTGAGTACTTTCATTTAAAACTATTGCGTGCATTCTGGCCCTAATGGTTTTGGAGATATTGGCCAAAAACGGTCAATCATCGACATGCGAATTTTGAAGATCTGAAAACGCAGTTTTGAAGACATCAATGTAAGCATTAAGAAATGATAAATTTCAAAATATCGATTTATGTTGAAATTTTGAGATATCTAAGATTTAAAATGAGACCAATTTTCATTTTCACACATAATTTCATGCTGTGTTCGGCCACTCTATTCGTTGATGAGCGTTATCTTTTCGATCTCAACCCTAAATGCCCAACAGAAATGAACACACACACACCGCAGGCATGAGCGCTGATTGGGTATGTGTATGATGGAAGGGATTTTCTGTGGTGGATAAACTTCGATAGAGGTATAGGTATATGTATGGGCAATTATTTGTTCGGATGTATAAATGTATGAATGAATAGTTGATTTAGGTTGAAGTTAGAAGAAAATTCAACTGAAATAGTTTTGAAACGTCGTTTGATATTCAGAAATCATCCATCAATATTATGCGACGGAACCTTACCCGTGCGAGTACAACTCGCACTTGCCCAGTTTATTTTTCACAATTTCGACAGCTGATTCCTGATTCTTCGTTTAGTTTGCTCCGTAGATATTTTTGAAAGTCTTCCAGAAAAACAATGAAAAATCATTTTTTTTTTTAAAAGATTTCATAATTTTAAGGACGAATAGTGTGTTTTTCATTCATATCGCGAGGCGTCCATTTTTTTCCATTATTTCGGTAATGAAGCTTGTTAACTTCAAAATACAATTGAAAACAACTTGAAGTAGTCTTTGAATTGAGGTAAGGAAATCAAAGCAAAGAGACTTTAACATCGGTCTTTTAAAACAATCATCCCAGTTTGTTTTTGGCCGATGAATATGTAAGTGAGGCCCAGGTCTACCTCGGTCCACCTCAGAAGAAGAAGAATATGTAATATTAATGGTTTTACTCTTTTCCTGATAAAATTGTAAAAAATGAATATGAATTTATGTAAATGAAATTAAATGAAAATATATTTTAATTTGTAATTTATTTCGTTTCTATGTATTTAAAAATGGCTGAGATCTTTGAAGTTGAACTTAATGGTAATAGGTGTCACAGTTTTTTCTTTTTGGTTTACGTAAGACGTTCATATGCTCAAAACGTATTTAACTTTAACTACTTTATCGTTCATTAATAATTGCTTCACTTTACAAAAAACTGGATCTGAAACATTAGCATTAATTTTTCTGGTTTTATCCCTGATACATAGATTCCCAAAAAAAGCATTCGAAATACATTTTAAAAATTTCACACTGAGTACTCATCTCATCTCGTCTCATTTTCAATGACCCGCATGTTCCACTACGGGGGTGGGAGGGGGATCACGCCATGCACTAACCAGTGCGTGCGAGGTTTAAAAGGTAACACTGAGTACTTCTATCCGAAATTGCTGACGAACTTTTAAATACGACAAATTGAACTTCATGCCGCACATACATGAATGCGTGTAAAATTAGTTATTTTACTTCTAAAAGTTAAATTACAGTTTCGAGTAACTATTCTGATACAAGTATATTCCAGCGTACATTCTGCAGATCTGTATGTATATTCTTCCTGAAAACTGAACGCTATCCACATTGTACCGGAAAAATTTCGCCTCGAACTATGTGTGTGTGGCCAAACGAAGGATATGCACGTGAACTATGAAATTCCCACTCATGATGTAATCACACTTGAAAGTACTCTTGTACTTGTTCATTAAAATTAATTAAACTTCCTTCAGTCACACCACAGGTTGCTGCGAAATACTCATAATATTTCATGCCTTCAGTTGTTTTGCTAGTTTTCAGCTTCACTTGTACATAATAACTTTCTTTAACACCTTACTGGATACAGTTATCTAAACATCCAACATAATTAAGTTTCTTTATAGATAACATGGCGTACAGGGTAAGTGCATCGAATCCTTGGCTTAAAGTCTAAGTCCGATTCCCGAAAAAAAACCCTTTTATATTTTCACGGCTCCACCTCTTTGGAGTCACTGAGTATTTTTGTTTCAAAAAAAAGTCTCAACTTAGTCATAACACATAAAACTCCAATCATGAGAGAAAACTACGCACTAGACGAGTAGTTCAAGTAGAAACTAGAGCCAACTCCACCAAATCGACCATGACAGATTATTACTTTTTTGTATTGCACGCACACTCAACAATGTTAAAATAACATAGCGCTTTTGGGAAGGGATTAGAGAGTGAAACGTGAGAGGTGTCGATGCATATTGGTTTTAAGAGCTTGTATCTTACACTGTTGTCGAAAAACCGAGTGTGGTAGGACATTCCACAACCGCGTAGTGCGGTTAAGAAATTAATTTCTAAACTTCCCAGTACGATCGAAATAAGACTTAAGGAAGAACTGATGAGCATTCCTTGCTAGGGGGGTATTGAGGGGAAACTGGAAGAGTGTGGAGTGCTACTGGCTAATTCACTGGAATAGCAATGGTGAAATAATCGGTACACAATTGATAGATATGCTAAATTACGACAGTGTTCTAGAGTCAAATGACTTCTTAATGTTTCTCCAGTCTGTTTAATTGCGTAATTTTGTATCCTGTCTAACATCTACAATGATTTCGGGGCACAAGACCAGACGTGAGCTCTGTACTCCAGCTGGGGACTGAACGTTCTGTATATGGAGGCCGAATCAGAGAGGGAAAAATATTTCTTGCATCGCTTGAGGAAACCTAAACATTTTGCAGTGTTTTTAGCGAGTTCGAATATATGGTCGTTCGAAGGTTATCATTGATGTACATACCGAGAACCGAAAGTTTTTCGGTTTAGCAATGCAAGTGTCAATTATTGATACTCTTAGGGTAATCGAGACACGATCTAATGATAGTAGACAGCATTGAGTTTTAATAATAATAATAATAATAATGGCGGCGCTACAGCCCGAGATGGACCTGGGCCTAACTTTTCAGCTTAGAACCGTCAATTTCCACTCTATTATTGAGACCTCATTTCGTAATGCGGTTAATATCGAAATTTAACGAGTTTGTCATACGTTGCCGTTCTGGATTTAAGTCAGAAAAGCAAGGGAATTGTATTGAAAAATATTTTACAGACAAGAGATCATATATGAAAGTGATAGAGTTAGAGAAAGAACTGAGCCTTTAGTAGCATTTATTTTAGGGATATCAGACTTGAATCTGACCGAAACAACTTGAATTGAACGGTTTGAAAGATACGAGTAATTAAGAATCCAATAAAGAAGGGACTAATTGACACAAAATTTCCTAATGAAAACCAGACTCTGTCAAATGCCCTAGAAATCTCAAATGCAACAATCTTGCCTTCGCCGGGGTTATATAAAGATGTGTTCCATTTTTCATTAATCAAATCACATGTTGCTTCGAAAACCATATTGCCGGTTATTAAGCAGTTTTAATGTTTCGCGATATTTTTTTATAGCTGATGGTTAATCAGAATTTTCGTGACCTGGACGTAAGTGCACTGGGTCGATAGTTAGTAGGAGAGGAGAAATCGCATGGACAAATACATTCCGTCTACTCGAAAAGAGTTCAGAACAAGAGAATAGGTGGACAATTTTGCGCAAAGATTTTGTCAGCAATGAAGAGCACCTTTCAGAACTTTGGGGATATTCGATATGTACTAGTGGATTTGTGTATGTTAAGATCTGTAAGAACTCCTGCGACTATACAAGTGCGGAAGTGGATTTGTCCCATTGCGAATTCGATGCTCTCTGGTACAGGTAGAGATAAGATAGAGTCAGGGAGCAAGGAATTGGCTGTATAGTGGTCAGCGAGCAAGTTTGCCTCAGCTATGGAGATGACAGCTGGAATGTAATTAGAAATGAGCGAGCATATTAATGACGATATCGAGTTTTTAAAAAAATGTTACTACCCTTGGGACATTGTATTATCTTTTGTTCTCGAAGATGAACATAACAGACATTTTCTTTTCGAAAATGATCGCAATAACGACGTAATCAAATGAAAGAAAATTGGTCGTTATAAGCGACTTCCACTGACTTGTGATAATGCCAAACCGATGTGTTTATTGTCGTTCTTTAGATTTTCAATTCTCGGTGGAACATTACCGATTCATGAATCGATTCGAGTGATCCACACGCAGAAAATCTTGCCTGCCCAAGCGGACTGCCTAGTCGTTTGTAAACAGCCACTTTGAGTAGTCACAAGATCGCGAATACAAACTGCCGCAATCCGATTCGCTCGTGATATTATGGGAGTTACTCGTAGTGATTGGGTGAGAAACAAAAAGATACCAGAAAGGCTTAACGCAGAGCATCTACTTCAAACGGAGAAAAAATATTCTTCAGTAGTTTGCCAATGCGGCCTAAATTTATCATACCATTATGCTGTTTTTTTTTTTTGGTACGGCACGATACCAATCTTTACCAAGTCCGAGTTTCGAATAATTTAACATACTGCATCGAACAGATAAAAGGCACTCCATGCTGTTGTTCTTAGAATGCATGATTTAAGCGGTGCCGTGAACGAAGGCCATATGAACTAACGCCATAATGGCGTTAATTCACTTTCAAATGTGAATTAACGCCATAATCCACTTATGGCTTTAATTCACTTTCAAATTTGAACTAAAGCCATATGGCGTTAACTAAACGTGGTCCGATCATGGTGGGACATTGGACTGATAACACGCTTTAGAGCTCAAATACATTGTATGGCATTAGTTCACATTCGAAAGTGAACTAACACCATATGGCGTTAGTTCAATTCAATGTATGGCTTTAGTTCCAATTTGAAATTGAATTAAAGCCATAAGTGGATTATGGCGTTAATTCACTTTCAAATGCGAATTAACGCCATTATGGCGTTAGTTCATATGGCCTTCGTTCACGGCACCGATTTAAGCTCTTCAACCAATTTTCCCTATATAAATGTGCCTTTGAATGAAACAACAACAATCAACTTCAAACAAAACAATCTCAATGACTAAAATTTCTGATATATTTATATCCACAAGTAAAAGTTAAGACTGTCAAGAATGTTTTGTAATCGCTTTATCAAATTAAATACACAGTTTTCTGTTTTATGATAATTAAATTTTAAATGCATTGTGCGGAAAGGTAAAGAACGTATCTGATTTTCTCAAATGTAATAATGGAGTTTTACATCACTGTATGTTAGGTTAAAAGCTAATGATATGTATTTACGTATACATTTGTATACTAGGGTGCTAAAGTCTGAGGTGGGCCTAGCCGTAGCTTCTGCAGTAACCACTCATGTTGTGCATACTATTGCTCTCTCACGAGTAAAGGGTTAGGTCCCCTTTTTATGCCAACGACGAAGTTTGAGAAGCTTCTTCTTAGCAATCATGCCCTTTGGGGTTTATCAGTGGCTCGAAAAAGATGAAGCCGTGAATTCTAAAAATTGTTGTGTGTCAAGAAATAAACTTACGCTTACAGCATAGGAGTCGACGCTCTTACCACTACGCCACGTCGGCCACATATTTGGCTTACAGTATATTTTTTGCTACAGGGTGATCAGATAAGATCGAATGGAAAAGTACTTTAAATAAAACGGTGTAAAAATTGAATTGATTCTGGCTTTATTTTGAAGCTACATTCATCACTGTGTATGAATATGAAATTTTTCACAAGGCTGCCTCGACTTCGCTGGCAATGCTTCAACCGCTTTGTCCGATTTTGACTCAGTCCAATATGTGCGATGTTGTTCCGGAAATAGGAAATAACTTCGAGTTCAGATTCAAGAGAATTTGTGGCACTCAGCTTTTAAAGAAAATCAAACTAATGAATTTTATGTCAAAGAAAACTCTTCAGCCCACTGCTCTCGGCGCACACAATTTAAAGCCTCTTCAAGTAGTTTTCCTTGCGAACATCCTCTTAAATCATCACCTGCTAATTGAATGATTATACTTACATTTGATGAAGATGAAAGATTGAAGAGAAACAACCTAATTTGCTGGTTTAGTACTCCACTGAAAGAAAAGGATTAATTTCTTTAGACTTAAGAAGGAAGCGCTTCACGATTCGTGTTGAAGGAAAATTTACGCCTTTCATCCGCCTGTTCTGAATATTAATTTTAGAATCTCTCCAGGGAATGTATACGAGAACTTGAGAACGTCATTTTCAAACAAATCACGCCATGATTATCGAAAATACTCCACAGAAATCCTTTTCTTCCCGACGACTTCATAGATGCTGTCTAATGTTTCTCCGTTTGTTCACTCCCTAAGGTTATACAAACCTAAAACTTAGTTATTAACAATAATTGATTTTTAAATATTTAGTTAAACTTAAAAAAGAAAAAAAAATTCATTTGTGGATAGAGGAAATATCAATGGGTACTTGACAAAAGTGTACCCACGAAGATGAAATTATTATTCATTTACCACTCAAGAGGAGCGCAATAATAATGACTAACTTACCCTTTCAGTCGTGTGTGGAGAAGTTTTGGTTTAATTCTGATTGTTTGAACAGAAAAGTCTTTGTGCAAGCCTATGTAAGAGTGGAGGCTAAGTTGACACCCAATCGGCATTCTTTAATTGCAAATAAAAATGTAATCTTTCTGGGAAAAAAACTGGATAATAAGAAAAATTTTATTTTTAAAGTGGTAGAAAATAATGAAAATTGATAGATCCATTTCTTGAATATCATCAATATGATTATTTGTCATCAATTTGTCTGTTCATTTACGACACATGGGGAAGGAGTTGATGCATGAATATGTTGTGTTTCCCACTATTCCTACCATTTCTTTGTAGTCACCATTTTTAGTGTCCATATGCGTAAATTGTTCAACTTTTTGAAACCGGAACGTTGACTAACTCTCCTTGATTTCATTCACCAAAACAATGATTTTTCACATCTTCGTTTTCTTTTTCTACTTTTTCTAGCGCTACAATCCGGGAAGGACCTGGGCCTCACTCAACATTTCTATCCATCCAGCACGGTCTTATGCTAGCTGGTTTCAGCGACGCATGTTCAGCTAACTGAGATCTCTTTCCAGCTATACACGCCAGCTGAGATGTGATCTTCCTTTACCGTGTTGTTGCTCTGGGTTGAAGTCGAAGGCTTTCCACGCCGTTTTCGCCGTGTTATACCGTTTTCTTAAACTTCCATACTTCTGGCCAATGCACCTTGATGAAACTGCGCACCACACAGTGACTCGTTCTAGGTGCAGTTCGGTCTCATGGAGTATTTCTGGATAGATTCCTTCTATATACGGCAATTTTGCTTGTTTACATTGCCGTTTAGATCAAAATGGGCCTCGTCAGACATAAACAAGCAATTTATCAAGCTGGTGTCTTCTTCGGCCATTTTAATAATTTTTTTGTCAAAATGACAGCCGAATAGACAAATCCGGAGGGTTTAATTTGCTTGTAATTTGGAATTTTCACGGAAACAAGTTTTGGTCATCAAGAATTATCTGTTGTAATGACCGTCTACTAACTCCAATTTCGAGTCGAAACGCTTGGATTTACCTGAATTGATGCTACAGCCGCGATTGTGTCTTGAACCTGAACAAAAAGATCTCGATGGTACGGTCTTCGTGTGATGCTTCCAGATTCGGCAAATATGTTTACCAACCTCATGTTTACCAACCTCATGGTCCATCTACTAGGGGGAGTGCCGTCAAACTCCCGCCAAAATTCCCTTTAGACGGAAATGGAGGACTGTAAACCATGGTACCTTGGAGCATTCATTTTGATAAATCTAAATAGTAACCTGTCAAATAAAAAAAAACATACTCACACAAAAAAAAGTTATTACGTTTTGTTTTTGTAGCACAATTCGTGCGCCTCCCTGTAGACATCTCGGTTCTTCGAGAAATAGCTTTATTCCTCAATTGACTTCTAGGCCCAAAGACCCAGTGATTGGCAAGAGTAGTCCGTCGATTTATCTCTACGGTGGTGTTTTTGCTTGCATTTAAATAAAAAGATAAAGTAAATAGATAAAGTCCTTCGCTACTTCAAACTACTACTACTTTCACATAACCGAATTCATTATGATTTTCTTCAATTCTTCGCTTTGTTCTTTGTGTGTCATTACAGTTCGGCGTAGACAATGCCCTTCCTTAAAGTTGAAGGTAACGCAAAAACTTCCCAAATGAAAACACGACGGTTTATTGAGTTCAATTACTTCTGTTGTAATCCCGCTTTTGTCTACCGAGTGACTGTCCCCATACAGTCTCCGTCACAGGCTACTACTAGGCCTTTGATGTAACGAGTCGGCCATCCTTTCCGCAATCTCGTCGTCGAGCTTGCAGCTTTCTTCGTCGATGGCGTCATCGGCAATACCTTCCACTGGAAGGATAGTTCGCTCTGGTCAAATCTGTCAGCGATCCTGCCAAACGAGCTTAGTTCTGACCAATCTTACGGAAGAATCCCATAAGGCCGAAGAACAACCGAACTCCATGGGCGTCCTTTGGGGTGGATATGCCAGTACAGCAGTTTTCTTCCTGTCAACTAACCCTAGCCCTTCTTTGATCACACGGTAACACAGGAATCCTATACCAGTGTGTAAAGAAGTACATTTGCTTACGTTCAGTGTAAGTCCTGTTTCCCTTAGGACTTCGATAAACCTATGAAGCTTCCGCAAACCGCCTTCAAATGTTTTGCTACCGATCGCTATGTTGTTCAGATACACTGCGAGGTCTCCCTTTTTCAAGCGTAGCTTGATAAGGTTCATGCACAACTAGAACTCAGCTGGGGCGTTGAACAATCCGAAAAGCATTCGGTTTTATTTGTATATACCTCACCGTGAACTTTTTACAGCGGTGGCAGGTCCAGCGTCGTCTAGAACTTGTTACCGGCTTTCCAGGGATCTTACCACCTCCTCGACCACGGTTATTGTTTGCGATGCAAAATCGGTCTTTGCCATCCATCTTATTCGTTTGACAGGTGGCAGTACACAACTGTAATGCCATCTTTCCTCAGCAGTGCCACATGTTTTCAAACACAGGTACCTATTTACCTACCCTCGTATATGTAATGATTTATTAAAGATTATAATACTTGTTTTAGTTAGATTTTAGATTTACTTACCATTGACTTAGCAGAAATCAAATCTCAAAAAAATCGTAAGAGCAGTCTAGCGAAGCTTACTTGTTATTTGCTTTTTTTTTCCCATCCTGAGTGACATGTTATGTGATAAGACACAATTTTTTTGTTTTAATTACCTAGAACTTAGGAGTATGTAATTGCCACAATCCATGTGAAGCATCTGCAGGTGTTCCTTTCATACCCATTGTTTTGATCACATTAACAAGCCTCCAACATAGAAGGAGACAAAATAATGTTGAGCCTGGAGAATGACGTCTTATATAATTAACCCACCAGCGACGTAAGGGTATAGTTGTTTTGTAGGGTATAGTTGTTTGTGCATAAGCACAAAAAAAAAATTTTTTTTAAATTACTTATTCTTATTCTCCCGTAACATACAAACGAAATGCCACCGCCCTTAAGTAGTTAAACCATTAGCGGTGCATTTAAAAATTATCCTGCATTACGTGTCATTCTGTATCACATCTCTTCATTAATTATTCCTAATTCATAATTTTGCTTTACAACGAAAAATTAGCAATACAAGAAACAGGAAGATATGGGAAAAGTTAAACGAATAAAAAGAGATTTAATAACCCTGTACCTTCCGGCGAAGAATAATTTAATTTTATGCAAAGCATTGAAGAACTAGGGGCAGATGCAGCAAAAACCATAATAATAGTAATGGCGGCGCTACAGTCCGAGGTGGAAATGGACCTAGCTTCTCACCAACCACTCGTATTGTGCGTGCTATTGTTCTGTCCAACCAAAGCGCCTTCTTCGAACTAGAACTTCAATATTCGGTAAATTGCAGAGGCACGAGATTAGAATGAAATTATTTTTTTTTAGAATTGCTAGCCGAGTATGATCTAAGCCTGGGAACCCATTTGAAAGAGCATGTCCATAAAGGAAGTGGTCATGTCAATTACCTTTCGTTCACGATTTGCGCAGAACTGATCAGTTCTATTGGTGACTTTTTACCAAGCTGCGGCTATACTGGCGAGACCATAGCAAACGCTTTATTAACATTTTTGGGGTGACCATCAAATAGACATTTTACATTTTTAAGCGGCCAACCATATGACCATATGACACTGCTACAAACATGAGTGGTAAATTCGAAGGAATGCTGGCTCTTATTTTGGAGAAAAATCATTTATTGGGAGTTTGTACCATGTCGTGGTCATTCTCTCAATTTAGTTGGAAAGGTAGCTGCTAACTCTTGTCCATCGGCTGTTCAAGTCTCTGATTTCGTTATATACGTATTCTATTCTATTCTATTCTATATTATCTATATTATTTGTATTCTATACAAATTCTGACTGAAAAATTAACCCAGAAAAAAGCGGACAATTTTACGTTTTACATATGTAGACAATTTTACGTTTTAAAAAAGCTTAGCGATACTCGTTGGTCTTGTCGAGCTGAAGCTACTAAAACTATTGTCGATGGTTATTCTGAAATCGAAGGAGCACTAACCAGCATAGCCTCTGATAAGGAGCAAAAAGAGATCATAGGGAATGACGCATCGCACCTTTTACAAAAGATGAGTTTTCGCGAAACCGCTCTATTTGCTTTCTTTTGGAACGAAAGCTTGGAGCGATGTTGCAGGACCCCAAAAGAATTCTTGAATCTGCAATGCAATGCGTACCACGGCACGGTCCAATAGCGTGGCCCGTCGTCTGGTTGATATTTCGATATTCTCGACGACCCACGTCCTTACATGTTGTTGGCTTGTTATCGTAGGCTAAGAACTTAACGTAGACCCAACAAAACTAATCAAGTGGTGTCAAGTTGCACGATTGCGCCGTCCAATTGATGAACACTAGCCGTGGGATGACCCAGTCGTCACATTTCCCCTTCACAACTTTGAGCGTTGCGTCGCTTGTATCGCATGTATTGCCGTCATGTTCGAACCGCAGATCGGATGTATTGATGTTGTCGAGCTCTGGCCACAGAAAGTTGGTTAACTTAGCTCCACACCTGAGACCATTGAAGGTAACTGTGTCACCTTTATTTCGAATGAAATATGGTTCGACGATGACGCCATGCCAGAAACCGCACCAAACAATCAATCCCTGTGGATGCATTGATGGATTCGTGAATCATGTCGGCTCTAATAACGACAATTATATTTATTGACATAGTCGATCAACTAAAAATGGGTCTCGTTCGAGAAGATAATTTTGTGCCCAAAATTCGGGTCTCCGGCCAACATTACCAGAGCCCAACTCACGGCGCTGTCTATGGTTCTTCGGTTTCAATTCTTGCGTCACCACAATCTTATACGGATGTAGGCCCAAGACCAACCGCAAAATAAGCCGTTTTGACTCTCTGACGATATCCAATTCCGCTGATCTGCCCCGATTCGACATTTCTGGGTCTTCTTTCACTTCGCAGCAATTTTTGTCTAATTGGTGACCTAAGCTCCTAAACAGTGTAATCACGCTCATGCCACGGTGTTGACCAATTGCCTGTACATTGAAGCCATGATGACGACCGAACTCACTACGAAATTCACTTTGCATATTTACAACTGACCCGGAATTTCTTTAATTTGTTTTAGTAGTCTAAGTTTGACAACTGTGAAATGATAGGTGACATCTGCTGAAACATAATAATTAGAAAAAATTTCATTGGTATCTGGTCACCTTTCAGTATGATCTCATAATTATATTATTAGCACCTAGTTTTTTTCGATTCAAATGCAATTTGACAACACTGACAGCACCTGCAAATATGTAATTGTATTTAAATGAATAAAAACACGTAAATCCTCCGGATATATTACATTTATTTTTATTTTTGTTTTAATTTGCACAAAATTAAAATATTTATTTTACTTATTTATTTATACGAACAGTAACTTCAAAAACTGTAAGATACAATATATCAATGGATATAATACTTAAAAGGGGAAAGCAAATAAAAAATATCATAGTGAAAACAACAACAAAATATACCATATTCTTCAAGTTAAACATAGCATAGCGGTAATTCGCAAATATTGCACAATATTTTTCGTATCGATTTAAACATTTTATAATTTATTTTTTTTTCTTACGTTTACATTTCTTTATTTCGCAATTTACATACAGAGGTTTTCAGCTAAAGCGTTATCTTTTGGAATTTTAAATTTGTGATATGTAGATGACTAATATCTTTGAAGGAAAAAAACCTTCAATATTTTGAAGCAAATAATTAAAACTGTTTAGTTATTTTAGCAATATTTAGTGCTAGTAGAACAATCAAATAATTATGTAGACATTAAGAAACAGGCTATTTTAAATTGTTTACAAAATTTGCAAGTTGAGTGTTTATTATCGTTCGCCTTAAGAATAAAGGAAAATCAATTTTAACTACCCTGAATTAAAAAGGGAAAATAATATTAATTTCTGTGTCAAGTAGTGATAGATAGTGTGCAAAAGTATAATATGTACTCCCAGACATTCTCGAAAATACAGTGGTATCATCCCCACAATCTCTCCAAACATATATGAGTCCCGATTCTAATTCAAAAATCAATGTGCTCATAGGTACAGTCCAACCCGAATTATATTACACCATGTAGGTAAAAAAAATAATGTGATTTTAAGCGGGTTTGGATTTAATCTGTTCTGGCGTCAAAAAACCAAAGTTAAGGACATATATTTTATTTAAAATTATTTTTTTTATTCCACTTTTAAAAGCTTGAATAACAAGTAACAGTAAATATGTATTGGATTGGCAGCTAATTGTACGTTTATACCGCACCCAAATTCAACATTTCAGGAAAAAAATTTCGAAATGCAATTTTGCGTTCCCACTGCAACTTCAGCATTTCAAATGACAGCTAGTGTTACAATTGACTATTGATATTTTTTTTTCTGATTGGAAATCTGATTGGAACCATATATCTTGTTATATTAATTTAAAGATGAATTTAAATGCTAATTCAGACATACATATATATGCCATTTTTATTGCAATGATCACTTGAAATGATTTATTGTTTTGTTGACAGCTTTTTTTTTGCTTATATCAGAGGGCTGAAATGTCATTGTATGACGTGCTGAATGGTGCTGAATTTGTATAGAGGATTGTTCGATTTGACGAACTTACAAATGCAGCGACGAAATTCTGCATTTCGGTGGAATACAACATTCCAGAATGCTGGAAATGCAATGTATTTGGGCTGAAATGTTGAATTTAGGTGCGGTGTAAACGTACTATAAGCCTGATTTCACACATACTCGTAGATGGCCATATTATGTAATGGCTCTTGTCAGTGACATATTTGTTCCTTTTGACATTTATAAGCTGTCAGCCTTACTTTTCTTTAGAAGCCAATTGCACGTATTTTCGTGAAAAGATATTAGTTTGGTGTCAGTTTTAATACGGAGGGCAAAAACGAGAATTTTACTTCTTTATTTCCATAAAGGAAAGAACACAACGCAAGCTGCTAAAAAGTTACGTGATGTGTATGGCGAATAAGCCTTAAAAGAAAGGCTATTTTAGAAAGGGAATTAGATTGACTAATTTAAGTCCAGAGATTTTTCACTGCAAGATAAGCAACGAGCAGGTCGACCAGATAAAGTTGATGATGATCATATTAAAGCCATAATCGAGCCGCATCGTCATGCAACTGTACGAGAGACAGCAAAAAATTAAATATTTCACATACAGATACGTATGAAACTCATTAACAAGCTTGATACTTTTTTTTTTTTATAATTTACGCGCGCAAAAGGGGTTACGAATACCCTTAAGTGTCCGGAATCAAGACACAGCACGGGCCGAAGGTATAGAGGGAGAAAGGGAAAGGAGGTACCTGTGCACATTGGTCTTAAATGTCTGCGGATTGTAGATCTGATCTATCGAAAAGGTGTGATTTTTCACCAGGATAACGTTAGGCCACATACATTTTTGGACACTCGCCAAAAATTATTGGAGCTTGGTTGGGAATTGATGTTACATCCATAAATACGTTTTGTCAAAAGTCCAGTCATCAGTGAGGGAAATTGAAATTAATAACATTAAAATAAATAACTCTTTAGAAATTTCAAATAAGCTTAATGCATTTTTTGTCGATAGTCTTGTTAGAGATTCAGTGCGTGTTTTTGAATTTAAAGTTATAGACATATTAGAACTAGAGCAAATAATTAAACAAACGAACAATAAAAAAGATTCAATTGGACTAAGTACAAACATGATTTTAGATTGCAAGGATGAGATTCTACCTGTATTAGTTACAATTATAAATACTTCTTTGATCGAAGGTATCTTTCCAAGTGCATGGAGGGAATCAATTATAGTCTCGGTAGAGAAAGAAATAAACGCATGAAAACCTGAACAATTCCGGCCAATTAACATGATGCCCTTATACGAAAAAGGTTTGGAAACAGTAGTACGTATTCAATTGGAGAATTTCTTAGTACAATCTGGAACACTTTGCGAAGAACAGTCTGGTTTCCGCAAAGGCCACTCAACGGAGACAGCCCTGGCTTGGGTCTTGAATGAATGGAAGAGACGGTTGGATGACGGAAATTTGGTGTTGGCGTTTTTCCATGACCTAAAAACAGCATTTGAAACAGTGGATGCTGTTATATAACCAAGTTATATAAGTACGGTATAAGGAACAAGGAACTTAGATGGTTTGATTCATACCTATCATCGAGAACGCAAAGAGTAAATTTGGGATAAGTATTTTCAACGTCTAAGGATGTATGTAAACCTGGGGGTGCCGCAAGGAACAATTTTAGGAGTGATATAATTCTTATTATATGTAAATGATTTAGTGGATTGTATTAAGTTCTCAAATGTATTGTTATTTGCCGACGATACGCTTATTTATATTGTTGGAAAAGATGTAAATACATGTGAATCGAAATTAATTGTTGATGCTGAAAATTTGTATATATGGTTATGTAAAAATAGATTAATGTCAAATGTCTCAAAAACTAAGTGTATGTGCATTGGCAAAAACTGTGATAGTATAAATGTTAGAATTAATAATAATAACATTGAGTTCGTAAATCAAATTAAGTATCTCGGAATAATTGTAAACAATAAACTTTCTTTTAACGCTCATGCTGACTACATTTGCGGAAAAATATCTAAAAAAAATAAACTTTCTATTCATAATTAGAAAAAGAATATCGAAAAATTGTCTAATAAATATTTATAATTCCATTGTATTACCACACATTAATTATTGTTCGTCCATTTTGTATTATGTAATGATAGTAAGATTAACTGTCTTCAAATATTGCAAAATAGAGCCATGAGATGTGTATTAAAATGCGGACTAAGATCTCACAGTGCTGATATGCTAAATTTGCTAAGATGGTTAAATATCGAACAAAGACTGAAAGTGAATGTACAATACTAATTTTTATTTTCAAATTAAAAAACGGATTATATCCTGTATATTTACAAAGAAATTTGCAATACGTAGAAAACGTAGGAAATAATTTGAGAAACGTGGGTGATTTCCGCTTACCCCTATATAGACGGAAAAGAACACAAAATAATGTTTTATATAAAAGAGCGCAAATTGTCCAAAAATTTAAGTATGAATATTAAAAATGAAACAAACATTATACAAAATGGAAAATATATCATAGATTAAAGTTTATTCGTTGTATTTAAAGAAAAAGTGTTTTATTTATCTGAAAAAATCGGCAATTACTTATTAGCCAATTTTATTATAATAATGCCCTGCAAGGAGCGGAGGAAAAATTTCATTTTCATATGTCGGAAATGCTCTTCTCGGGAAATGTGTTGACGTGACTACAAGCGGACAAAAATGAGTGATTTTTTTTCTTTTACGAGTAGAATGGTTTTTGTGTGACTTATGTTTTATGTAATTTATGCCATTAAACGATGTGACTATGAAAGATTGAAGAAGGTTATAAGAAATATTGAAGAAATGTTCGTTCAAACGTTCAAATGACGTATATTTGAACATATTTTTAATTTTCACATCCAGATAAACACAAGTGAGATTCTTCCCTTTTCTCGCACTTTTTTTTCGATAAATAGGTACCAATAAAATAACTAATTTGTAGCACAATTTCAAAAAAAAAAACGCAACCAGTTAAGTCACTTTTTTTTAGTTGGGATAAAGGAAAAACAACCAAACTAAAAAAACGAAAATTATTGTCTGAAAATGACTTAAGAGTTTGGTCGTTTTTCCGTAACAAAGGTTAAAAAAGTTTTTTTTAAATATACTTTAGTTCTTTTCCCATATTTGAAGAATGAATAAGTGTTGTCTATACTAGACTTTAGTGTTGTTTTTACTGTGTTTTTTTAAGAAAAAACAAAACGAAAAATATTATGCCTCGATCGCAAAGACATTTGGAATTGGCGCGAATGTTTAAAGAAACGGCAAGAGCTGAAGGTAAGAGGGATTTAATTTTTGTTGGAAGACACATGTTTTTAAAAGGCATGATATTATGTACTTACTTGATTTAATATGAATGCAATTAAGCTTGCCTTAAATCGGAATCTAAATTACGACCTACGGCCGCATTACAAAATCGATACAAAAAACAATGGACTAATTTATTATCATTGCCTAGACACGCTGACTTTTTATGTCTGGAGGGTAGGTCGTCGGCCGAATCAAGAAAGTTTGTTGCGAGAATCAGACGCTGTAATGAATTAACACTTATCGTGGTTGGCATATTTTTAAATGTTTCGTTTTCTTTTTTTTAACCTAATAACTTTGGTATTCGAATGTATTCTTTTAGAGAAAAAGAGACTCATTCAAAAAAAGTTGTTGTGATGCAAAAAACTTACATACCAAAATAAAGATCCAGAATCCCCGAAAACAAATTTTACGAAAAAATCAATATAACAATGACCACAAAAATATACAACTTATCAATACTTGAATTCGACAGATGAAATTATATCAGAAAATAATGATTATTTTCCTAAGACATCTAATGAAACTAAATCATCATCGATGAACGATTTGACTTCGATTTACATAGATGAATTCAAAAGTAAGCACACTCCTTTTTTACTTTAAGCATACATTTTTAGTTTTCCATTATTTTAGACAAATCAATCAGCGAGTATAGAAACGCAATATCCCCCTCTGCGAATATAACGTATGATAATTTGCCTGAATGGGAAAATTCCGATGATTCTATAAATGACCCGATTTTATAATAAATTACATTGTTACTTCTGATTCGCACCCAGAAAGTGAACAGACCGACGTTTTGGATATTTCGTTCAACAACGATGATCTACAATCGAAAACAAAAAATAAAAAACACTGAAAAGTCATATAAAACACTTCCTGGAAAAGTTAAACATGCAAGAGCTCCAAAACCCTTTGGAATGTGTCGAGACAACTGCCAAAACAAAATTTCGTTCGAGCAGATAAAATTACTATAACCAGTATTGGGCTTTTGGAACCTATGAACAGAGAATTTTATACATAAGAAATCTTCTAACTTTAGTAAATAAAAAATGTAGTACTCTGACTCTGCAAAGAAAGCGACGCCGTGAAACCTCAGTAAAGATCCTTCTGGAATATGATGGCGTGCGTACACAAGTTTGTAAAACACATTTGACAATATGTTTTTCTGAAACAGAAAATTTCATTAAAAACGTTATATATAATAAGTTATGGTAAAATAACAACAACCATATCAGTCTGCCATCCACGCGCGAGAGAAGTTCTGAGTTGTGGGAATCAACGCTTAGCAGCATAATTCACCACGCATAGTATCAGTTCTGTGGGCACAGCAGTTTTCCAACTTCGCGGAACACCACTCAGGCAGCGTATTGAATCAACTTGCTTCCACGCGCAGTTGAGGAAAGTGCAGAAGTCAGCAATTTCGACTCCTTTAGGATTAAGAGTTTTTCTGTTTGTTAGGTTTAAGTTAGTTCTTAAGCGAGCTCTGGTGGAACTGGAAAAATAAATAAAATAAAAAATATAACACGTAGTGTTTAAAATTAACTTATATTCGCAAACAAGCTTAATTTTCTATTACGTCGAAGTTGCCGACGTCAACCACATTCCCTATAAATTGGAATGCTTAAGCAAGTATCCAATGTCCAGACTCGAGGAGAATCATGTTGCGACATTTTTCTCACCAGAAATTAAATGTGGGAACAACCGTTCTTTAAGTGGCGCAGTCGGTTATTTTACTATCTAAAGATAATAAAATCGATCCTCCTTCCGAAGAAGAGAATTTAATAAAATACTTATTATCTAAAGATAATAAAGTCGATTTAAGTAGTGAACTGCTAACCCTTTATCCAAGGACAGTGAGAAAAAAAAAAAACAAGAGTAGTGAATTGATAATTGTTAACCCAAGGACAGTGCATAAAAATATCTTATTGTCTAAAGACAATAATACATGAATAATTTCAACAGTTCTAAAGTGTGATAAAGACAGTGAAAAAGTGAAACAATTTACCATGAAGCAAGACGGCATACCTGTAAGCGAACTCATTAAAGAGGCCGCAAAAATAAAAGAATTCAGTGGGGTGGAAAATATGATTTATCATCGTTCATTCATGAAGTGGAACTTGTCCTCCCACTTTTTGACGGGAATCCACAATTAATAGAATTCATATACCAACGTTACGTCCGAAATAAAATACAAGGAGCAGCTCTTCATTGTATCACAACATTGGGCCCCAGTCCAACATGGGAAGGAATCAGAGACGAATTGAAGAAAAACTTTGGAGTACGAGATACATACCACAGACTTCATCATGAAGCAATAACATGCAAAGTTACTTCTGTAAGTCAATACTATTACAGTTTAAGAAATATTTTAGACAAACTAAACACTAAATATGAATTTGATAACACAAAACCCAGTGAATTTTCTCCTGATTCAAACGAATCAATTATATTAAAAATATTTTTAAAAGGTATTAATCCAAATTTAGCAAGCATTATTTATAGTAGGGATATACAAAATCTTAGAGATGCATATTATGCCCTAGAAGAAACAGGAATTCTTAGACATTATGACAGACCACATGGTTATAAAAATAATACTACATACAATTATAAACAAGATTACTTTAGACAAGACAATTGTAGGGAAAATCCATCAGGACACAATAAAAATTCAATTCAAAATTCAGGACGATACAGGCAGACTACAAATTCTAACTCTCCTAGAAATGACAATATAAATCAAAATCAAACTTATCAAAATAATAATTCAAACACTTCAAGACAATCTAGACAAAATGGAACAAATAACTACAGCACTTGAAATTTTTCACAGATTAGGAATACTTTTACCGAGCCAATGCAGGTATTTTTTTCAGTTGCAAGCCCAACATCAAGTTTACCGATAGTAGAATTGACAATCTGGAAAGAAAAAATTAAATGTCTAATTGACACAGGGTCAACAACCACACTTTTAGACTCAGACAAATTACCCACGAATAAAACTTCGAGACGTTGTCTCTTTTAGTACACTTACCGGATGAACTTTAATAGACAAAGAAATTATAACACCATTACCAATTGAATTTTACAAAAATAATTTCATGTCTTGGAAATTGACTTCTTTCCATAATAAACAATTTGACGGACTTATAGGTCAAAATCTTTTTAAGCCTTTACAAGCAATTATTAATTTAGACGAGGAGTACTTAGAAATAAATGATGTAAGAACAAAATTTATTGATTCTTGTCCTTTTAAAAATGAAGAAATATATTCATTAGAAGCATCCAATTTTGACTAAAAAACATTAGAAAAGTTAGAACGTGAGCATATGAATCCAGAAGAAAAACGGGAACTTAGAAAACTTTTCAATAGAAATAGAGATTTGTTTTTCCAAGAAGGACAAAAGCTTACTCACACTCATGAAGTGCAGCACGAAATTATAACTACGACAGAAAGACCGGTATATTCGAAAATATACAGGTATCCACAAATTCATGAGAAAGAAATAAACAAACAAATGAGAGAAATGTTAGCACAGGGCATTATAAGGGAAAGTAATTCGCCATATAACTCACCGTTATGGATAGTGCCAAAAAAGATCGATAATTCTGGCGAAAAAAAAATGGAGAATAGTCATTGACTACAGAAAACTTAACGAAGTCTCTGTATCTGACAAATACCCAATCCCTAATATTGAGGCGATATTAGAGAAATTGGGACGTTCCCAATATTTTACCACACTTGACCTTGCCAAAGGTTTCCACCAAGTGCTGGTTAAAGAGGATGATAGAAAAAAAACAGCATTTTCGGCACCTCTTGGGCATTATGAGTTTGTGAGAATGCCGTTTGGGCTTAAAAATGCCCCAGCGACATTTCAAAGACTAATTAATGCAGTTTTAAGAGAATACATAAATCGAATATGCGTTGTTTACCTAGATGATATTCTCATTTTTAGCACAACTCTAGAAGAACACACTACAAATATACAAAAAGTGTTTAACAAATTTAGAGACCACAATCTTAAGATTCAGGTAGATAAATGTAATTTCTTTAGTAGACACACAGAATTTCTTGAACACATTCTGATAACAGAAGGAATTAAACCCAATATGAATAAAATTGAGAATATTCAGAAACTTAAATTACCTGAAACCCAAAAACAAATTAAGTCATTCTTAGGAATGACTGGTTATTATCGTAAGTTTGTAAAATATTACTCAAAAGTAGCCTTTGGAATGATAAAATATTTGAAAAAAAATTCGAAGATTGCGTTTGAGAAGCTCAAAAGATTGCTTGTTATAGCACCAATTTTAAAATTTCCAGATTTCAGTAAGAGATTTAAGCTAATAACAGATGCAAGTGACATCGCTTTGGGCGCATATACTATACTTTGCTAGCAGAACTTTGAATGATCACGAAAAAAAATACTCAAGAACGGAAAAAGAACTCCTCGGCATCGTTTGGGCAGTTAATTATTTTCGTCCTTATCTATATGGTAGGACTTTTGATCTTCTTACTGATCACCAACCCTTAAAATGGCTTCAGAGTAAACATAAGGGCAAAGATATTAATCATAAATTACAACGCTGGTTACTCAAACTTGGGGAGTATGATATAAATATTGAATATATTAAAGGAACAGAGAACAAAGTAGCAGACTTTTTATCTAGAATAAATGCGGATACGGGAGAAATAAATGCCATACATTCAGAAGAACAAGGCGATAACATAAGTACAGATGCGACAATACATTCCCAAGAGGAAGAACAAAATGATCACTTTCCAATTTTAGAAACCGTTGTTAATAGGTTCCCTACGCAAATTATCTTAACTCATACTAAGACAAAAGAAATCGAAGTTATCGGAAACAAACGGAAAATGTATATATGTAAGTGCAGATGACATTGAAAATAACTTTAGGACTGACATATTTCGAAGATTTTTAAAATCAGGGAAAATAGGAATTTTTTCTGAGTTTCCTGACCCCGAGTATAACAAAGTACAGCAAAAGCTGATAGAATTATTCAACACAAGTTTGAAATTTTATAAATGTACTCTCCATGCAAAAGATATGGCAAATGAGGATGAATTATACAGATATATAGCAAAATTCTATAAGAATGAAACAGGACATGCAGGGATAAACGAAAATTATGAAGGCTTAAAGAAGCTTATTTATTTTAAAAATTTGAAAATACATATCCAAAAATATATTAATAACTGCGATACTTGTTTAAAAGCAAAGTATGACAGAAATCCAATAAAACCGAAGTTTCGTTTGACAGAAACTCCAAACGACACAAATCAAACAATTCATTTTGATATATGTATATATAAACAAAAAACATAGCTTTTTAACTTTCATAGATAAGTTCTCAAAACATGCTGTCGCTCTTTATCTAGAAGACAGGAATAGCGTTACGATTGTTGCGAAAATACGATTGTATTTTTTAATTAAGGGAAAACCAAATTTAGTTATTCTAGATAACGAGTTTAATTCTGTCAACGTTAAAGAATTTTTAAGAAAAGAAGTAGAAACTCACTTCACTAAACCTAATAGTCATACGGGTAACGGAGACATAGAAAGGTTCCATAGTACCATAGGAGAAAAGCTTAGGGTCCTAGAAACTGAAAAATCAGAATTACCAATACAAGAAAGACTATTCAAATGCGTTGAATGGTATAACAAATCCTTTCATTCTGTTATAAAAGCAAGACCTATAGATGTAGTTGAGGGAAAAGTTGATAGGAAAAAAATAGAAACATTACTGACAGAACATAAAGAAAAAGTCTTTTACGAACGAAATGAAAAAAGGGAAGACTATGAACAAAATAAAGAGGAAGGTTATGTTAGGAACTATAAGGCACTTAGACATAAAGACGAACCTAAGTATAGAAAACTTAAATTGGAAAACATTCATCCTTCAAACATTAAACGACCAACAAAATTTTCAGATCAACTGGACAATACTATTTACGATAATGATAATGCTGTCACATCTCTCAATGGCGAAAGCGGTTCTAATAATCGAGAAAATTGAAAACGACAACGGATTCGCTGAAATTAGCATTGAAGAAGTGCCAATCATTCACAACTACAACATAGTTTTACATATTATAGAACCTAAACAAATTATAGAAATATTAGACACATTCGAAAATAATATAAAACAGTTAGTAAAATTACGAGTGGATAACAGAAACTTTTTATTACACGAACTTAACTTACTTAGGACAAAAGTTAAAACATTATTACCACACAGATATAAGAGAGGATTAATTAACATCATAGGAACTGGACTCAAATGGCTCTTCGGTTCCATGGACGATAATGACAGCATAGAAATCGAAGAACATTTAGGAACTATTGACGAAAATAACCACAACATTATTAACAATTTGAACAAAAATATACGAATTAACAACCACTTTAACGACACCTTTCACAAAATTAGAGAAACAATTGAAGCAGACAGGGACAAGATTCAAGAAAAATTTAATGACATTAAAACAAATAACGAACAAATTTACAGAGAGCTAATTTATCTAAATACACTTTCTTTTTTATTTTTTTATTTCTTTCTTTTTATTCATTCCAACTTAATTTATATTTTTGTACAATGTTCATTACAATAATTACAATAATGCAAGTTCATTAAGAAGGAAGATGATCATTCTATAACTATGAAAGTTAGTGTTGAATGATATAAAATTTATACAATACAAATAATATAACGTAGGGTAAGTATTACATAATAGGAGGGTGAGGATATACATATGCCATAGAAAAAAATATAAAATAACTATTTAGACTGCATAATGTTTACAAATAAGAGTGGTTAGATTTCAATGCACAAATCGAAAGATAGCATCAATGTTCATATAGTCAATATTGAATAGCCAATCCTTAACTTTTTTTAGAAACGAATGAAAATTATTAGTTCCTCTTATCACAATAGGTAGTTTATTAAAACATCTAGGAGCAGTAACAGTAAAAAAGTGAGCAAATTTGGTTTTATGTGCGACAGGAACATTTACCAAAACTTGATTATTAACACGTAAGCTGTAATAATTAGACGACCTATTCAGAATGTTACCGCTGCGCTTGAAAAATACTCTAAGAACTTTGAAAATGTAAAGATGTCTTAAAGGAAGAATGTGTAAGTCTTTGAAAAGCGGCCAACAATGAGTTAAGCGATTTTTAGAGCAGATTATTCTAATTATACATTTTTGAGTTTTAAATAGAGGATCAAAAGTGTTGTCATAAGCCCCTCCCCAACTTGTAATACCATATTGCAGTTTTGAGTTAGCCAGTGCATAATATATCATAGTTAGTGTTTGCTTGGAACAGTATGGCTTTAAGAGATACAATTTTCGTATTACCTGCATCATATTCGATTTTGTAGCTTGTATATGTGCTTTCCAATTTAAATTTGAATCAATTAAAACACCCAAATACCTATATTCACTAACGGATTCAATTTTAAAAAAACACTTATCTGAACATGGAAGTGCATCATTATAGTTTGCCAGACCACAACTATGAACTGGTAAACCAAACCTTTTGCAGTCATGTGAATGAAATACCATATTAAGGTCAAGATTATTGTTGCCTATAATTTTAAAACTCATACATTTTGTTTTAATACTGACCACTAGCCCGTGCAAAGCAAACCACTGCCTTAATTTATGGATATCTTCATTCATACTTGCAACACCATTAAAGGAATTCACTTCTTGATACGCAAAAGCTATATCATCTGCAAATGCGGTCGGTTGGCCATTAAATAATTGTAGAAATAGTGAATTTATAAAAATTAAGAACAGCAAGGGACCAAGGATAGATCCCTGAGGGACACCATTCTTAATGGTAAGAGATTTGCTAAAAACCCCTTTTATTTTCACTCTTTGCATTCTATCTTTAAGATAAGAACGAAACCATTCAAGAACAACTCCTCTAAATCCTGATGCATACAATTTATCTAAAAGCAAACCATGATCTACTAAATCAAAAGCTTTAGACATATCGATGAACAGCGCCATAGTAGGTTTGGAACAATTAAAACCCTCATACAGTTTAGAACACAACATTAAAATCGCGTCTTCAGTGGATTTCTTTGATCTAAAACCAAACTGATTGTTTGAGAAAATTTGTTGATGTTCTAAAAATGAAATCATGCGAGCTTTCACAAGTTTCTCAAACAGGTTTGAAAAGGTCGGAAGTAGAGAAATGGGACGGTAATTATTTATATCTCTATGATCTCCTTTTTTGAAAAGAGGTATAACTTCTGCACACTTTAACGATTGTGGAAAACATCCGTTATATATACTCAGATTAAATAGGTAGCATAGAATGTCCGCTATATTAAATACTATTTTCTTTAAGAGTATGTTGGTAATACCATCACTTGTACATGAACTTTTATTTTTTAGTGACATTATAAGATTGAAGACTTCTTGATAAGTAATAGGGATAAAAACGAAGCTGTTTGGTTGTACTATATCCGCAATCACTGGATAAGAACTACAGGTACAAGTGTTATTCCATTCCATGGAAGGTTTTAAGTTATTTGAGATTTCAACGAAGTATTCATTAAAAGTATTAGCAATACTACCAGACTCAAATAAAGTAACTCTATTGACTTCCAAAACATCTATTGATTTCAACTCTCGATTTTTACCTAATATTTCATCAACAATTCTCCATTCTTCTTTGCTATCACCTTTCGCATTAAGCAACTTTTGAGTATAATAGTTATTATGCGAATCAACTACTTCTTTATCAACGTCTTTACATATCCTGTGATAGTATTTCATTAGTCTTAAGTTATTGTGGTGTAGAAAATGTAGAAAATTTTGATGAAAATTTCTTCTTTTTTTTAAGTTTTTGTAGCAATTTAAAAGTCATCCACGGTTTTATAGGCTTATACTTCCTATTTCCAGAATTATGTGAAGACACTGAAGAGCAGCTATATGTTTTTTTAAGACGGAGATAAATACGTCATAAGCGACTGAGACGTCTTTTTCTGAATAGACAGATTCCCAGAATTCATATTTGAGACACTCATTCAACAAGGTGTAGATTGTTGATTCGATCGGAGTAGCTTTGCCTTTTCGGTAGCAATTTTCCGATTTTCAATTTTCAATTTCCAATTTTCAATTTCTAAATATTATCTAATCTAATAGTGAAATATTAAAACAGTGAAATTAACCACAAGCTACTAAGTGAAAAAGACATTAAAATGGCAGCCCCTCCGACGGGGGAAGAGACCATGCATTCATTCGATATTTCTCAGACTACTTAGAAGCCATTGAAATGGCAAAAAAATATCAAGAAGTGCTTGAACTGAGAAAAATTATAGCAAAAATGCAAGAAAGTGATAGTGACTCAGCATCAAAACAAACAAAAAAACGAAAAACAGAAAAAAAGAACGATAACAGTGATAACAATCCAAATATAAATAAATTTGCTCTCTTAGACGTTGAAGAACATGAAGAGGCCAACCCTGAACCGATGAGCGTTACTCTTTTGGATGTTGAAGAACACCAAGAAACCAGCGCTGAACGCACCAAAACTACACAAGCAACATCACACAATCTTCTGGAGCAGATGAAAGCAAAAAACGAAAAAAAAAAGAAATCAACAACCTGAAACTGGACAAAATAATAGTACACCAATAACCTACACAACACAAAACAATAAAGGCGACAAAATCCAGACCGCAGTGGAGGAAACAGTGGCGGTAAAAAAAAACCACCAACGATAAAAATATTCAAAGAAGACAGCAAGGTACTTTCAGAATTATTAAAATGTGAGATAGGTGAAAATGGCTTTAAAATTAAAACACTTAATAGTAATAAGTTATGTTTAAGTTTAAATAATAAGAATGACTGTAACAAAGTCAAAAACCTTCTTAACGAAGCCGGTACGGAATATTTTTCATATACCAATAAAGAGGACAAGTTACAGTCATTTCTACTCAAAGGTCTCAGCGTTGGATACAGCCCAGAAGAGGCCCTGATAGAGCTTAATAAAATAGAAATAGAAAACCTGAATTTCGTGCACGCTTTCAGGTACACTACGGCGAAATCTAGACGCGACAATAGAGTCCTACCAATTATTGCGGTACAGCTATCTTCAGACAGCAAAGTACAGATCTAAAGGACATAAAGTACATAGCGGGGCATTTACTATTTTTTTTAAAAAATCCGGAGGAATGGTATCCTTCAATGCCACCGATGTCAAAGATTCGGACATGTTTCTTCAAACTGCAGAATGGTAAGAAGGTGCGTCAAGTGCCAAAATACGCATGAGCCTGGTGAGTGCCAGGTGCAAAAAGATGTAGCTAAAGAGCAGCTATTTTGTGTTCTTTGCGAGAAAGCCTCCTGGCGGGGCTGCGAAAGCTATAAAAAACTAGCAGGTCGACTTCAAACAAGGAAACAAGAAACGCAGCAAAAGGTTGCACATAAAATCAATCTGATCGACAACCGCATTCAGGGAGGGATATCCTTTTCAAATGTGGTAAGGAACAGTTCTGGCACAAGCCCAGCTGGACGGAAATCAATGAATTGTAGTACTATTGGTCCCAATGTAGTTGACCCCAAAGATGCAGCCAGTTTGCAAACACAAGTCGACAACCTAACCAGGACTGTTGCAGAAATCTCGGCGAAGGTTGATGCCCTTCTCAACATTCTTAACCGCCAAAATGACTAGACCAAATTGTCAAACCCTAAAAATAGCTGCTCTTAATGTCAATTCCATCGTCCGTAATAGTAGACGCGGTGATCTTCTGCGCTTTGTGGTAGACCACAGACCTGACATACTTTTTTTGAGCGAAACAAAACATAACGACATAACTTACATTTTCAAAATTATGAAATAATACGAACAGATAGGCGCGACTCAATTCGAGGTGGCGGTACGGCGATCCTCATCCGAAAACCACTACGATATACAACAATCGAACAAAATGACTAGAAGACTACCATTATATCACTGCCTCTCAGAAATAATGGTTGTCTGTATTTAATATCGGCGTATGCTGCGTCAGGTTCCGTCAATCAATTTAAAGCCGAAAATCGAAAAATCATTCGAAGTACTAAGACTAGATAGTTTATCCAACTATTCCGTCTTAGCGGGAGACCTTAACGCGCGACATTCAGTCTGATTGAATTCAAGGGCAAACGGAAGAGGCAGCTTTCTAAATCGCTTTATTAAGGAAAACCAGATTGGATACAAAATTAAATTATATAGCTCAGTTACACCAAGTTTTCCTTCCGGTAATTCATATCTTGACATTTGCATCGCGGACGCGGACGTCCACAGTAACAAACTGTCAATATTGCCTTATGATAGCGACCACAATGCTATAGTTATGCCAGTGACCCTTACTGACGACTCTACATTTAGATTCGCAACGAAGCACGATGCCCCTAAATTAAATTTTAGGTTGACTGATTGGTGCAAATTTCAACGTTGTGCCATTAGAAAATATAGAAACTGCACTTCTTCTTCCTATATTCCTAGTAATAGGAATCTTACCAATGAGGAATGTAATTTCTGTATCGGGAATCTAAAGACAGCGGTATTACAAGGTATAGAGTCGTCAGTTCCGAAAATCAAATCTCAAAATAGCATCGAATGTTATCTAAACCGTAACATAAAAACACTACAAACATACAAAAGTTTCTTGATAACGCAGATAAATCGAATACGACGCCAATTCCAAGAAGACACGTTCAATGTGGAGCTGCGAAGGTTAAAATCTCTCCTGAGGAATGTGAGGACACTGCTAAGTTAGCAGTTTCGGAATAGGACTACAGGGGGCAACGCGCCGAAAATGTATTGAAGTCAGATGCTAGGACTATGTTTCCTCAAATAAATCAGATATTCAAGCCTCGTGGTGTTGTCAAAATTCCAAAACTGAAAGTCGCACTGTCTTCTCAGGCGCTTCTCTCCCAGGCAGAGATAAATAGCCAACACTGCCCCATCATTGATAACCATTTCGTTATAGATAGTGGAGTGGATAAGCTAAACCTAATCGGTTCTCACTTTAAAGCTATTCACGCTAGAGAACTCACTAGCTGCAGAACTGGCAATGTACGAGTAAGTGACGAACTGCTGAGGTTTTGTAACAACGACACACCAGCAATTCTGAGATTTTCTTAAGAACTAAAAGCTGACCAACTGACTACCAGACAGACTGAGAATTACTTTACAACACTAGACGAATTAACGCAAATATTCAGGAAAGTGAATAACAAAAAGTCAAGCGGTTTAGATAACATTCCCAATATCATTCTTAAGCACTTACCGGACGAATTCATACGGCAATATTGTATCATATTTAATAACTTATTAAACAACTGCTACTTCCCGAATTGTTGGAAAACATCGGTTTATCCAATAATAAAAAAGAAAAAGGGTCCCTCTGATCCCTCTAATTATAGGTCAATTAGTCTCCTGCTTAACGTTGGGAATGTTTTTGAAGTAATCATTAATAAGTCAATTTTATTCGTTTGTGATAGAAAGGAGATCATACCGGAATTCGGGTTCAAAAGAAACCATTCAGCTGTGCACGCTATTACAAAACTGATCTCAGATTTCAATTGGAATTTAAACGCCAAACGATGTACAGCTGCCTGTCTAGTGAACATCAAAAAAGCGACCTTCGACACAGTCTGGAAGGTTTATCATATAAACTTCTCCGATATGAATTCCCGGCTCATCTAGTAAAGATGATTATATCTATGGCATACGGAAAGAAATTCGTTGTAACAGATAGACAATACACAACGACTAAAGTTTTTAATGTAACCAATGGTCTTCAAAGGGCACAAATTCCGCACCGATCCTTTTTAACATCTATATTTCTGAAATGCTAAAAGGAATGAGTAATTTGATAGCATTTGCTAACGTTATTCTGTATGCAAGAGGCTCTAAAATTCAGGACATTCAGAGTGAGCTTCAGAACAATTTTGATAAGTTGAAGGTATTCTGTTCTGAATTGAAGCTAAAGATCAACCATGCAAAATGTGAAACTATACTGTTCCGCACCCTATTAAGATGCGGTAATTCAGATTTGAGACGAAACTGGAAGAATTTGCGAACGACGAGTTGCGATGGTCTCCACATTGAGTCAAAGAGTGTTGTAAGGTACTTAGGTGTCTATTTAGATAAATTCTTGTACTACAATGAACACATAAATACGCAGCTGCAAAAGGCAAGAACAGCATTTATGTCACTGAAAAGTTTATTTTACTCCAGGCACCTGAAATCTGATGTGAAGATCATATGCTACCAAGCTTTCGTTCGCCCAATTCTGACTTATGCAATTCAGTATGGTGGAACATAAGCCCATCTTACATGGAAAAGCTTCGGTTATTTGAAAGAAAATGTCTTCGAGCTTGTATGCGAATATATAGAAGCGCACATTCCGACTTTCGGCATTACGTCTCTAATAAGAGACTATTGGATACCTCCGGTATATCCAGAATGACATTGTCAATTCTCTAGTGATCTAGTGAGGAATTATTTCGCGCGGTCAGCTAACGTTACAGAAAAAGAAAGAATTAGTTTCCGGCTTGTTTTACCCTAACCCCGGGTATTTCAGAAACACTTTGTTGAGCGGATATATATCAACTAAGACATTCCTATATCTGGATGCACATGGCTACTTATCAGACTCGACGAACGTACCTATCATTTACTACTTTGCCAGAAGGGCGACAGACAAACGCATTCTCTATGAACCGACATCCTTGGGCAATGGAAATACTGATCTGAGATACTGCGTAAGTGTACCTGAAAGGGATTTATCAAATCTCGAAAGATTAAATAAAGAAAGATACAACCCGACTGGGTTGAAGCTAATGTTTAGGTTAAGCAGGATTGGGTCCTGAGATATGACTCTTGGTCCGCCGATAAAATGCTTGAGCGATATCACTTCGCTTAGTGTGTTGTCGGCGAGGTGGGGGTCATATACCAGAGCCCAACCCCATCCCTAGGTTAAGGTAGGTTAAGAAAATTTTATTTCGTTTTTATCATCTACCCTAGTTTTTAAGAAAAAAAAAAGATAAATTATTCGTACAAAATGTGGTAAATTTTCCCTTAAAATTGAAATAAATAAATGAATTAAAGAAATAAAAAAAACAAAATAAATTGAAATAATTGTACTTCAAAAAAATAATAATATCATAAGTATTGAGAACCCTTGAGGTCATTTACTTTAATATATTTCATACATATACAGATAGCATTTTAAGTTTATTTAAGCAATATAAATGTATAATATTGATTAAGTGGTTAAATAAACAACAAAAAAAAAAACACAAATACGATAGACATCCAAACAAACCAGAACTTCATGCTACACCCCTTCCACGATATCCCGGTCAGATTTTACACATTGACATCTACACAATGGACCGACACCTAGTACTTACAGCCTTGGACAAGTTCTCTAAACTTATCTTATAGTTTCAATATGTCATAGGAATAATATCATAGATATAAGCGACACATCATGTATCCCAAAACTCCTTAATATAAAAAAATATACAATCGAAGTGTCATTAGTTCTTTAAATACAATAGAAGAAAAACTAACGATTTTGAATTTATGTGGTGATTTAGTGTTCATTGTGATTCACAATTTGAGATGTGTACTGTAGCATCCCAAATTGTGAATAAAAAAAAAATAAAAAATGGGGACCATTGAAGAAGTTAAGCAAAAAATTGAAATGCTACAATTAATCATTCAACGACAAGAAGAACAAATTCAACATCAAGAACAACAGCAACTCCAGCAGAGAAATCATCAGCAGGCAAAACAACAACAGCTCCAGAACAACAACAGCTCCATCAGCAGGAACAACAACCGCAGCGACAACAAATTGAACAGGGAATTGCAACCGAAAGCAATTCTCCATATAATAGTCCTCTTTGGGTCGTGCCAAAGAAGAGAGGCAAGAATGGTATTCAAAAATGGAGAATTGTTATAGACTACCGAAAACTAAATGAGGTCACTACTAGTGATAAATTTCCAATACCTAATATTGACACAATATTAGGTAAATTTGGAAAGTCGCAGTATTTCACTACCTTGGATTTGGCAAAAGGTTTCCATCAAATCCTAATTAAACCTGAGGATAGAAAAATGTAAATTTTTGTCCAAAGAAACTGAATATTTAGGACATGTCCTTAGCCCGGAAGGAGTCAAACCCAACCCGGATAAAATACGCACAATTCGTGACCTTAAGCTTCCTACCACCCAAAAACAAATAAAATCATTTCTAGGCTTAACCGGGTATTACAGGAATTTATTGAAGATTATGCCAAGGAGGCTTACCCCATGGTAAGGTATTTGAAACAGGGAGCGAAGGTTAACCCAAACTACATATCGGCTTTCGAAAAACTAAAAGAAATCGTTACTGATCATCCTATATTAAATACCCTGATTTTAAAAGACGCTTTAAACTTGCCACTGATGCAAGTAATTTCGCATAGGGTGCAGCATTAATTCAGGACGGACATCCCGTTTCGTTCGCTTCTCGTACACTTAACGATCATGAGAAACACTATTCCACGATCGAAAAGGAATTGCTCGACATAGTTTGTGCAGTCAAGTACTTCCGACCATACCTTTTTGGAAGAGAGTTCGACTTATGCACAGATCACCAACCCATTAAGTGGCTACACAAGCATATAGGAAAAGATCTTAATCCGAGACTTCAACGGTAGATCATCCAATTAGGAGAGCATGACGCAAAAGTTGATTACATTAAAGGAAAAGAAAAAAAATTAGCGGATTTCTTGAGCAGAATCAACACAATGACAAAAAGTAAAACAGGAATTTATTCTTATTTAGATGATAGTGAATGTAATCAATTCGAACAGAAAATTATTGAAATGTGTTCTATCACAATTTTTTTTTAAATTCGTGAGATTCCATAAGAATGAGGTAGGACATTCTGGAATAATACCAACATTCGAGGGAATAAAGAGAAAAGTATACCACCCCAATCTTAGAGTAACAATACATCAACTAATTTATAACTGCGAGACTAGTACGTCTGCTAAATATGACAGACACCCTATAAGAAATAATTTTATTCTTACAGAAACTGCCTCAACTATCAACGAAGTTATCCATGCAGACGTTTATGTCATAAGTTTTCAAAATGAACTAAAACATTTTTCTTAGAAGACAGAAATAGTCTAACAATAGTGGATAAATTAAAGCAATATATTGCAATTAAGGGCAAAGTAACACGTTAAAGGAAATCTTGTGCTACGAACCTGTGTTGGAAGTGTTCGATATTAAGAGGCGACATGAGGTGCACACAGATGCAAGCTCCGTGGGAATTGCTGGAATATTATTTCAATCAACGGAGAACGATAACGAATGGAAACCAGTATACTACTTTAGCAGGACATGCACAGCAGCTGAAGCGAAGTGCGCAAGTTATGAACTCGAAGTTCTCGCTGTAGTTGCAGCTCTGGAACCATTCAGGATGTATTTATTGGAAGAAGATACACCGTAGTCACCGACTGTTCAGCTATCAGTACAGTGAAAGAATCAAAGTCACACATAGGAAGCATTACAAAGGAACGAGATAGCATTTAAAAAGGATTTTGTAATGAAGGACGGGCGACTTTTCAAGAAAACCAAAAACGGATCAAGTCTTGTGTTTTCATAACGTACGTTGGTGACTAGTTATGCACTTTCATAATGACAAGGGTCATCACGATGTCGATAAAGTCATACAGCGTATCAGCAACACAGTTTGGTTCCGAAGAATGAGGAACTATGTAAAGTCATACACACACGGTCCTTCAGAGCCGAACATTGAGCTGGTCCTATTTGTGCAGTGTTAATTTTATGTAAAGGCACTCGAACAAATATACGAATTTCTGAATATACAAGCATTCTATAATGCCACAAAAAATGTTTTTCAGTATACGCATACCTATTGTATCTAAATAAAAATATTCAGTTCACGTGCCCCTACCACCAAGTAGCAGCATTCAACAGAGGTACTAAGCCTCAAAAAGTTCCAGAACTACAACTTGGACACATAGGCCAAGATACTACAAATCGAACAGAGGACCAAAATACTGAACTATGCATCAACAACCATCGTTCTTGCATCACAGTCATCAGAGTCATCATAGTGGTCATCTTTATCATCAGAAAGCCTATAGGGAGTCAACATGTTCCAGTCTTCCCTGCATCATTTCATCCCACACTCGCTCCTACCCCAATATCATCATTCATGGCCGTCGCTTTATTTCAGGGGGGGACGAGTTACGGCAGCTGGCTGCACACCCGTCGCCCTGCAACCATTAACATCAATACAGCACGGCAGTGCCCCCGTCACAACCTCATCCTCAACCACACCGACAACGTTCACCTGTACTATCACCAGCAACATAGATCGGCAGTGCCCCCGTGTCGCCTCCTGGTCCAAGGTACTCCAACGACGATCACCTGCTTACGCAGCAGTAATCAACACCGCAGCAGATATTCATATATTTTCTTTGATAATTTTTGTAATTGCACAGGTGACCGCATGAAATGCATTGTCAACGTCACCTATGCAAAATGTAATTTTATCGAAAATAAATTCAGTTAGTCATTGATAGTGAACCGTCAAAAACAGTTGTTTTTTTTTTAGAGCAAGCCCATATAAAGCTCATAACTCGCGCGGATATTTTAGGTCAGTTTCATCGGTCGCATGTCAGTTTAGGTAGATGGTTTACGGTTTACAATTTTTGGGTCGAGATAAAAACAGTTTTAAGATCTGTGTCGATATAAGTTAATGCAAGCGACACTACGATATGGAACTCCAAAGGTGCGAGTAATGATGACAGAGCAGATTCCCAGTACCGATCGTACCAGGCACAGCGCACATGACGATCAATGCTCAAGTGCAGCAACCTGTGGGAGAGCATCGTATTGCATCTGTGAAGCAACATGAGACAGCATCCGGTAGCATCGAGGAAAAAAGCAGAATAAACATAATTAGACTATAAGTAGACGTAGGATATTAGAATTAGCCACAGTTGGTTTTGTAGAATGGAACAATAAATAAAGAAATATTTTGTTTAATTTCGGCGAGTGTAATAAATTTAACTGGCGCCCGAGCAGGGACCATTGTTCAGAAAGTGCGAGCGCGATACTAGTAAAAAGAGAGTTAACATAACCATCGTAACGCAAAAAAAAAGAGAAAAATTAGTGCTAGTTCTTGTACTGCGAGCTACTTGGTTGAACTAAGAATCCAACAAGCAGCTCCATAAAAAAAAATTAAATAGAATAAAACTAGTGACAGTGCTCGTGTTTCGTGCTGTTTGGCTGAACTAAGAATCCAACAAGGAGCTCCATCAACAGTGTGACCAAGGGACCGGAGTCTTCGCGGGAACCAGCGAAAAAAACGGACAACGCCAAGGTCAACGGACGGAAATCTGAAAATGGTCCGCAAACCCCTATATTTAATTTTGTAAGTGAAAGAAAAAAATGTTTATATCTAAAATTGTAAAAAGAAAAGAAAAGAAAACGAAGAATCCAAACATACATGTATATATAATAAGATTTTATTTAGAAGAGAAAAAATTATAATCAGAAAAAATAAACAAATAAATTTATAATAAAAAAAGGGTAATCAAGAATTATAATAACCTCTTTCTCTAATAAATTATACAAATTAACAAAATGACGAATGAAAATGTTCTTCGACCCCCTGTCCTAAATCCAGATCGCCCTAATACCACTCCAAATACTTCCCCTGAATTAGAATCTTTAACTACTACCATTGTTTCGCGCTTCCTTCAATGTAAAGGTAGACAGATAGTTCACTCAATAGTAAATCCAAACTCTGATTGGATAAATGCCACTGATCAACAATTAAACATAAGCAATATAAATAATTTAACAGAATTAAATAAGATACCAGATGTAGTGAGAGCACTTAGAGAGTTTTCTGGTATTCCGGGAGAGTATAGTTCGTGGAGAAAAAGTGTGGATAGAATCCTCAAAATTTATGAGCCAATAAAAGGATCGCCAAAATAATTCAGTATCTTGAGCACTATAAGAAATAAAATAACCGGTAACGCAGACATTGCGCTCGAATCTTACAACACCCCCCTTAATTCGGAGGCAATATCCCGTTGTTTAACTTTACACTACGCCGATAAAAGGGCCTAGGGACCCTAGTATATCAAATGACATCCCTTATCCAAGGGAATGACTCTATACAAGGCTTCTATCAGTCTGTATACACTTATTTGTCTTTAATATTAAACAAGGTTTCTGCTATGCAGAGAAGTCCCGAATCAATGTCGCTCCTTATACAATCCTACAGAGCTAAAGCGCTCGACACTTTTGTGCGAGGCTTGAAAGGAGATTTGCCTAGATTATTAGGAATCCGCGAGCCCGCTGATCTGCCACATGCTTTGCATTTATGCTTAAAACTGGAAAATCCAAATTTCCGAGCTAATTATGCAATACACAACCAGGGCATGATAGAAGGTTAAATAATCATGTGCCACCACCACTTCCGCCCAGAAGATATATCAACACAAATCAACCATGAAATTATAATCAACCCTTTTACCCACAACTGGTCCACTTTCCCCAAGCCAATGTAAATCCTAGGCAAAGACAGTACCCATTTTATACCCATCCCAAACCAAGACCCCCTTATCAACCTCAATAATTTCAACGACAAAATTACCCGTACACAAATAATAGGGTGGAGCAAATAGATGCTTCGACTATAAAATCTAAAAATATAAATTATCAAAATCGCCCAAATATATTTCCCCAAAAACAGCCTACTAAACGCCAACACACTTCACAACAAATGCATATTCCAAATAAAACACAACGAATTTTCCACATCAACACGAATCTGGAAGAAGACGATATTGATAAAAATGGTGAGATCGATCAGACGTTAATAGACTACATCCAGCCGGAGGACAATGAAAATTTGGAAATTTGTGATGAATTGCAAGTGGGCAAGTGGAAAGATTCCACTCAACATTAACTGAAATAATGCTTTGCCTCAAAGCAATTCAAAACAATATTCCCTTTAAAGAACTCCTAGAAAAATCAGTCAACGAATATAACCACACATATCACTCCACCACAAATAAAAAGCCTGAAGATTTATTTTTTGGAAGACCTGTAAGATTTGGACCGGCAGATTATGAAACAACCCGTCGTAGTAATATAGAGAAATTAAAAGAAAAACAGAATAAATACATTAATTATCACAACAAAAAATGACATACAATAAATTCTTTTATTATATATATATATATATATATATATTTATATTATATATAATCCAGGAGACAAAATATACGTAAAGCACAACAAACGGGTAGGAACTAAATAAACTAAAAAATACAATGAGGAAATAGTGCTAGAAAACTCAATCAGGGAAAATAGTTCATAAAAAGCATTTTCGAAATTAAACTTTATAATATTTCTATTTTACAGATTTACAACATTACTAGTTTTAGCGGAGATTCAAATTCTTGACTACTCCAATACCCACTTGATTACAATAGATGCTGGACAAGCAAAGATAAAAAATGGAAATCTTAAACTTGTGCATTACATTGATATTAAGCAATATGAAAACTTTCTATTAGACGTTAATCATACCATTAACAAAATCCTACCGAACTCCCATCCTCATTATCCACTATTGCATCATGAACTTATCCAAATTAATTTCATAAAGCCTATAACGTATAAGGAGTCGAAGAGCATTTAATTTTTTAGGCACGGAATGGAAGTATATGGCCGGAAGTCCGGATCACGAAGACCTTGAAATTCTGACAGCACACATAAATAATGTATCAATAAACAATAATAAACAACTACTAATAAACCAAATGTATAATGAAAGAATAAATGATTTAACGAAAATTACGAATAAATTAACAAACATCATACAAAGAGATACTAAAGTCAATGATGAAATAATAACAAATATACAGTATAGGTTAAGATTAATCAAAGAAGAACTTGTTAACATTAAATTTGCCATTCAATGGACTAAGAATAAATTTGTAAATTCAATACTTCTTTCGAAAACCGAAATCAATTCAATTATAAACACATTTAATGAAGAAAATCTTCCCTATGTAACAATAGAAGAAGCAATTTAGGTTGTCTGACGTAAAAATACTAACTAATTCAACCACACTTTTGTATATTTTAGGAATTCCAATGACTATAGATAAAACTTATGATAAAATTGTTTTAAAACCAGTAAAAAAGAATAACAAAGTACTCAAATTAAATTTTAAAGAAATATTAAAATACAAAGATGAAATTTATGGTATAAAAGAAAACTGTCAGATTTATAATACCCTTACAATATGTAAGCAAAATCAAATACTAGATTTAAGTAATGATACATGTATACCTAAGCTATTAAGAAATGTTAATTCAACTTGCTCAACTACAAATGGTTACTATATAGATACAATAGATGAAATAGAACCTGGTGTTCTGCTTATCAATGATTTCACAGGAACGATAACCCTAGACAACGCTGATCAAGAACTAAATGGGACCTATTTACTGAAATTCATCAACGTTACAGTAAAAATCAACGATCAAACGTACAAAAACGCTAAAGCACCTCAAATTCAAGTACTACCAGCTGTTTTCCAACCAAATCCAGCAGAGAAAAATTTCATCAATATACTATCACTAGAAGACCTCAGTGAATTACATCTCAACAACACGAAGATGATTGACTTATTAGCATCAGAAAAATATTCACACCACTACATCCATTATGGGATAGTCATAATATCTGTTGCCGCAGCTTTAGCACTATGCAAACAAAATAATAATAAACCCGTTAATATTATAAAAATCGATAAATCAAATCCGTAGACTTTTTCCCCGACACTCCAAAGCCATTGACCTCCAGCACCATGACCATACCCAACATCTACAATGTTCCATTTTTTTGAATAAGGACATTCAACTTTAGAAGGGAGGAGTTAATGCAAACGACACTACGATATGGAACTCCAAAGGTGCGAGTAATGATGATTCCCAGTACCGATCGTACCAGGCACAGCGCACATGTCGACCAATGCACAAGTGTAGCAACCTGTGGGAGAGCATTGTATTGCACCTGTGGAGCAACATGAGACAGCGTCCGGTAGCATCGAGGAAAAAAGCAGAATAAACATAATTAGACTATAAGTAGACGTAAGATATTAGAATTAAAAACAGTTGGTTTTGTAGAATAGAAGGTGAACAATAAATAAAGAAATATTTATTTTAACTTCGGCGAGTGTAATAAATTTAACTTATACAAGCATTCTATAATGCCACAAAAATTGTTTTCAATATACGCATACCTATTGTATCTAAATAAAAATATTCAGTTCACGTGCCCCTACCAATAAGTAGCAGCATTCATTCGAACTCGACAACAGAGGTATTAAGCCTCAAAAAGCTCCAGGACTCCAACTTCGACACAGAGGCCAAGATACTACAAATGGGACAGAGGACCAAAATACTGAACTATGCATCAACAACAACCATCGTTCTCTGCATCACAGTCATCATAGTCATCATAGTGGTCATCTTTATCTTTATTTATATGTGCGCGAGTTCCGAGCACAGCTCCCACAATCCCAACAACAACAACCACTCCAGTCCATGCAGCAGATACAGCACCAACAACCACACCAAATGCAGCAGCAAAGCCAACACCAGCCCTTGGCTACTGCAACATACGCCGCCACACGCCGATGAAAAGTGCAAGGTGCACAATTAGCTTTTTGTAATGCTCAGGTGATCGTTTCAAATTAAATAAAGATCAGCGTCTGCTGAATTTCTTTGCAAAACCGAGGTGATAAAGTGAATTTTGTGTAGTAATAGTTTCAGTTTGATTTGGTACTTTGGAATGAAATAAAGATAAAAATTATTTTGTTGGTTAAACGTCTCTCTATACCTATAATTCGCGCGGATACTTTGGGTCTGCTTCATCGAATGTTTGGTTTAGGTAGAGGATGTTGACGCCATATAACACAATTGGGTCGCAACCAGTCGACACCATACGACATATCAACCTAACTCCACTATACTGGGTCAGCTACACTCGCTTCCGTATGGCAGCAGTTAATGTCGACGCAGCAATTGCAACGCACTGTAAGTGGGACACATGCATGTTGTAATTGCTGCTTTAGAATTAAGTAATTATTGTTAGAGTAAGCAAAAATGATTGTATAAAAGAAGAAGGAAACAATCAATAAAGTGTAGTATTTCAAAGATATTACCCGCATTTTAATCATAATTCCATTTCAGCGACCAGCAAAATATAGTGAAAAGGTTTAAGTGCTTGTTTCACAACGTAACTTATTTTTCAAGTTCATGTGCTTGATATTCAATTAGAAAAACGATTCTAAACATTTTGGTGACCCCGACGTGATATTCTGGTCATTGCAATTAATCCACAAGTTGAGCGATCTAACGGAACTGGAGATCGACATCAAGCAATAAACATCATCATCAGCCACACAGGTTCATCAGAACATTGAAACAACATCAAGATGACATCGTTCGAAGCCATAATCGTCGAACAGTTGGCAACTGGTCAGGAGATTCAAAGAATCATCTCCAATTATAAGAAGGACTCCGCGTCAAGAAAGAAGACAAGGGCCTACTTTGAAGAGCGGCTTCATCGTCTTCAAGAACTTTGGAGCAAGTTTGCAGAAGCAGATGTAAAGATCAAGAATCTGCCCAACACTCCGGATGATCATGGCTATTTCATCACGGAATACTTCGCCGAAATTTCAGCCTTGATCGAAAATAATACGCGTCGTCTAAAAGAGGAAATGGACTCTGTAGACCAGAAAACATGTGAGCATATGTTGTTTTGGTGGAACTACAAAAGAGGCATCAGCGACTGAAGCTCTCGAAGAAAAGCCAACAAAGATCGTTGCTGTTATCCGACGACAAAGGGCAATCATGAGCTCACTGACAAGAATAATAGAAGGATTGTCTATGGATGATGACGAACCCTGGCAATACTACGAAATAAAAATGCGAACAATCGAGAAGCTATGGCAACAGGTAGAATCCATCAATTATGATATATGGGAATTAAGTGACAACCCATCAACAGCAAAATATAGTGAACAGGTTTAAGTGCTTGTTTCACAACGCAACAGAAATATCAAGTTCATGTGCTTGATGTTCAATTAGAAAAACGATTCTAAACAGAGGAGTTACAGTTGCATTGAACGCCTATCAATGTATCACGTACACCCGCACACGAAATTAAATACGTCTCTACAAAACTTTTTTAATTTTCTTTGATCGTCTCTCGTCCGTTTTTCTCGGTTAATCATGTACACATGATTGGGGTCAAAATCAGAAACTAGGGCTTGATTTAAGCCCGCGGAATACGGTTTCCTTTGAATGGAGGAACCATTAACTTGTGCTTCCTAGCAAGGGGCGAAGATACCGTTGGTCGTAAATTTCACTCCAAAACAAAAAACAGTTATAATCAAAACAATACAACTGTTTCCTAATTTTTGTGCTGCTTGCCAATTTACAACTGGCGGGGGGCATAGAATAAGAATTAATGTTGATTTCACTTATCGACGTAACTTCCGGCTTATCTGAGTGTGTTAGGGGACTTCTCGAGAGGATGCCTACTGCCTACGGCTCAGAGGGTTTGCGGGGGACAGAAAGTGAGAACGCTGATTTAGACTAATTTAGGCCACTTCTTGGAAATCTACATCATAGGTGTGCTGGGAACAGAGGGTGGGGTTGGCACATTCCTCCATTCCTCCACATATAGACCGCGAACCTTATCGCAAGGCACTCCGGTATAAAAGAACTGCGATCCTTATCGAAAGGCACAGTTGAAATATCAAAACGGCTCTTCAGTAAATCAATAAATAAACTAATAAATAAATAAATAAAATATAAGTTAACACGACACGAGCATCAACGACCTGAAGTAATACGACCCGCTAGCCTTGACCGTGGATTGCACCGGTAAAGTGTAGGAACGCGTTCCAGCGCAACTTGCATGCGTTGCTGATCAAGTAACCACGCGAAGAAAGATAATCCACCAGAAGATTGCATCAGCTAGCAGAGCACCTGTGTCAGCATGCAACGGGCAACGTTGTAAGCTGACGAGGAAAGGCTAGGCAGGCAGGGCGGTCAGTCGATCGGCGGGAACAATCGAATTAGGAATAATAAACTAATTGAGTTTAATGCAAACTCAGCACACGCGCCGGATACCTGTTGCGCACGACATCAAATGCGGATCAAATATCCATTCATTGTAAGTCGAACAGCTGGGCCAGCCTAAGGGCAGGCGTTCACGATTTTTTTTGGGATCCCTTTCAGGGACACCTTTAACTGGCGCCCGAGCAGGGACCGGCAAAAAAACCCTATCCTTTTCGCCTGTGGATTAGCAAGGAAAAGAACATCATTGAACCATCCATTTTCGAAGCCAAAGATAACGAGGGGCCTATTCGGAAACGCAAACTTTGCAAAGCAAACGTTTTGCAAAGCAAGAGCAACAAAGCAGTTCAAACGTCAAAAGCATACAATTGCAAAGCATACTTTCGAAGATTACGAACAGATTATTTGCTTTTTTTCCTCTGAAAAATAACAATGAGCATTTTGAATATATAACTCTTAACACATTATTGGGTGGTTGCAATAATAATATTAAAAAAAGGAAAAAATGGGTTTCAAGAAAATTATTTCTTGTTTATATAAATTTGCAACGGCGTATACCTAATGGCTTTTTTTGAAATTATATACACTTTTCCGGATGACGTATTTTACAGCCATTTCAGAATGAAAAGAACAACCCTACAGGTAGGGATAACTTGTAGATCCTTGGTTTTCTTACATTTAAATTTTCCCGTAATCTTTTTCTAGGAACTTGTGTTTATTTTAGAGCCTTTTTGGAAAACACAAGCCGGAAGGCCTGGACTAAATTTGTGTTCAGCACTCTACATTACGTTATGGAAAATAGCTAACGGTTGCACATATGGCGAATTATCGGATCGATTTAATATTGGTCAAGGAACTTCGCATTCTATTGTTATCAAGGTTATAAAGCTTATAACTAGACTTCGAAATAAGTTCATAAAGTGACCAAGAACTGAAGTGGATTTAAAAAAAAAGGTAGACGAATTTCATTTTCTTAGAAATTATCCATTCCCATATGTCGTTGGATGTATTGATGGCACGCCCATTCAAATTCCCAAGCCTTCACGAAACGGTGACAGCTATTATAATCGACATGGAACACATTCCGTAATATTGCAAGTACATTTTTACAAAATAATTTCTTCCCGCTGTGCAATGATACTCGCATACTCGCGTATGAACAAGCATTTGGAATGCTGAAAATTAAATTTCGGGAGTTGAAATCTAATATTTCGTTACAACCTGCGTAGCTCTGCACAATCATATTATTTATTGCGAACATTCTAATGATATACATAATCAGGAGATTGATAGCGACAATCGCATTGGTACTCCACTTGAACATCGAGAAGAACTGTTCAAACTCCAAGAGCCAGCGCTGAAGCGAGGCAAAAACGAGATGCTATAATGACATTGCTTTCAACATAGTGATTACCGCGATAATTCATACATATGTTATTAAACACACAAATGCGTTTTTCTGTTTATTTAATCAAAAAACGAACTAATAAATGTAACACAATGCGCTTCCTAATTCATTTTAATGCGCCTTTAGTAGTTATTTGAAAAAAAAGTCAGACAATTCGGTTTAAAGTTATTTTAATATTTTTTAGTATATTAATCCGTTGCCTTTCAATTTCCATCTGCTTTTCATGGCTGCTACGTTCACTATCCTCATTTTTTAAAAATTCCAGGATTTCGTTGTTCCTCGTTGTTCTTTTTAAGCACTTAGCATTTCCTAATGGCTGCGATGTAGACGCTGGCGAATCCTCGCCATCTTCGATCTCAGGGTTATCTTCATATTGATCTTCCAAAGTCGAAATCAATAAACTTCTAGGTGGATCTATGTGCAGTTTTTTCCCGTAAGCTTCATGGAAAAGCTCGAAATACTCCCACCTTGTTGCATCCCGTCCCGTTTTTTAATTCCTGTCTTTATTTCGCTTGTACGTCAATAGCAGATTATTACATTTACGAAAAATTTCATCTTTTGAGTAGCGTAACTCCGGATTGATTTGAAGAGCTTCTTCGCGTACTTTTCCCCACATAGTCAATTTTTTTCTTTTTTCCTGAGATAAAATCTGTTTCGAATTTCAATCGGATTGAAATAAGGAGTTTTATCTCCTGATGCGTCCAAGATCTAGCATTTCTTAAATTACAGAAAATTCAATTAATTAGTTTTTTGTTTGTTCTAACTTTTACCTTTCTTCTTCTTCGCACATTTTCTTCTCTGAAACAAACACCGTCCCCGCAAAGTCAGCAATTGAAAAAAATCAACACGATTTTGAAGTTTGCTTAATTTTGCATATATTTGCAAATAATATTTGCGCTACTGCGATTTAGATTTGTTTGCTATATCGTATATGCATTTCCGAATGATATGTTTGCAAAGTTTGCGTTTCCGAATAGGCCAGAGCTTACCGTGGTCACTTTCGCAGGAAGAAAGGTCCACAAAACTCACATAAAGATTGTGTGAAATTATTATAAAACTGCACACACGCATATATATATTCTAACGCACACGAACCTTAGCAATACTAGACCGTTCACTAATTTGCACACCGCACACATCCCTTTATATATTTGAAATGATTTTGTATGAGTTTTATCCATGTGATGAATCCTATTACATACATGCATGAAACAATTTTGTATAACATTTTGCCATATTATACGAATACATTTATAACAGAATAACCATGTTAATTTAAGTTGAAAGACTAAACCTGTATTATATTATGTATTACTATGTAATCATAATCATAGTATCCCCCACAAGATCCAAAGTTCACATTTACAGACTGGCCTGCCTGATCTGGTTAGCAACGACCGAAGGGTTGCAGATATTCGAATAGCTCCGATAATCACAATCAAAGAGGGCAAGGCGTGGATGATCAACGGCAATCTTAGCCTCGTTCACGTCGTCAACCTGAATAAATTCGAGCACCAAGTAGCGGAGATAAGCGTTTCCATCAAAAACAGATCATGAATGCAGGGAAGAAACAGCTCATCAACTTTCATCTGGCCGAAATCATTGACCGGATCAAACAGCTGAAAAGAAGACCCCGAAGGAAGGAGAGATCAATTAACTGGATTGGATCAGCATGGAAGTGGGTCGCTGGGAACCCTGACGCTGCGGACTGGGATAATATCCTTGAAAGTCAACAACATATAGTGGAAAATATCAACCATCAATACAAAATCAACGAAAAGACCTTTAGAGTGATAGCGGAGATGACGAAGAAAATTAACTGGGTCATCGACCGGTCCAATGGTAAAAGAGCGGTGGCCGACGTTGAGCGGTTCAAGCAAGACATTGTGGATCAAGTTCTTACAATAAAGGAAGCAATTAATGAAATAGTGCGGACCTGTCAAATGGCGAAAAGTGGTATCGTAAACACAAACCTACTTAACCGCGAATAAATCAGTTTGCTGGTCAACGAATTCGAAACGCTTCCCTACGAGAACGAGAGCGAGGCAACTGAATACGGGGTGCCTTCAGTTTACACGAACGATTCGGCACTTCTGTATGTCCTAGCAATACCCAAAGTGAAGAAAGAAGACTACAACCTACTCCTTTTGAAGACATCGATCACCAACAGTAAACAAGTGAACATCGAGTTCGACAGAGTTTCGATCAACGAGCAAGAAAGCTATGGAATGGTCCACGACTGCTCGTTAGAGGAAACAATATCTTCGAAACCAACTTCAACGGACAACTGACGGCGAAAAATTCAACACAACAGTTAAAAGGAACGTACATCATCCAACTTAACAATGAATCCATCTGCCTCGATAACCGGACGTTCACGAGTTCGAGCTTCACTACCATTCAGGTTTTGCCGTCCGTCATTGTAAACATGACCAGTCAAGGACACAAGGTAGATCTCCAGTTCGTTCACAACCTCACCCTCCGGAACATCGCACACCTTGGTAGCCTAACCGACAGATTGAGGATCTCCACGGCATCTGACATCATAAGCTTCGTGCTGCTGGCATCATATGACATGGCACGGAATTCATAAGGAGCTGAGCCTTCCAACCTTAAGGCCACCTCAGGGTACTTCAACCACAGCCTAGAACCGCCTTTGGCTTTCCTGCCGAGAGGAAGAGTTAACACGACACGAGCATCAACGACCTGCAGTAATACGATCCGCTAGCCTTGACCGTGGATTGCACCGGTAAAGTGTGGGAACGCGTTCCAGCGCAACTTGCATGCGTTGCTGATCAAGTAACCACGCGAAGAAAGATAACCCACCAGAAGATTGCATCAGCTAGCAGAGCACCTGTGTCAGCATGCGACCGGCAACGATTTGAGGTGACGAGGAAAGACTAGGCAGGCAGGGCGGTCAGTCGATCGGCGGGAACAATCGAATTAGGAATAATAAACTCAATTATAACGTTATTTGCGTTGTTTAATTTTATTTTTTGTAAGTCGAACAGGGACACCTTTAACTTATATATCAGGGCTGTAAAGTACTTCAGTATTATCTGTCTTCAGTACATTACAAGTACAGGTACCGAGTACGGATACTTGTACTTCAGTACGGCGCTACTTGAAAAGAATTAAGTCCAGTGGTACTTATTTTGTTTTTCATTTATTCGCCACAAGTATTAATTTTTACGTACTCTCGCCAACCGCCGTCCAGTTCAGACGTGTTTCTATATCGCTCCGCACTAATTTTCGTGTTTGTCATGCCCTTGCAAACACTTATTGACCTAATTACCTCACCTCAACCATATCTAAATTGTGAGGGTCAACCAATTGCTTATCCAGCGAATTGTGCGCCGAATTATTCCCCTGTAACGGTCTTTGTGGTAAATCGTCTCACCCCTCGTGTATCGGCCTCAGTAAACGTGCAATTGTTTACTTTAAAGACTATTCGTGTAATTTCCTCTTTTATTGCAACGAATGCAAAAATATTTCGCTGTCCCACATTATGCTCGCGATAAAGTGTATCAGCGACTCAATCGCTTCTCTTACCAGTGATAATAATTTGTCATAAAAAAACGATGAGTCAATTCCACAACTTCGATGAACTGAACAAAGTCCTTGAGGAAACTGTGGCTAATATACAGGTTTTGATCAATGGATCAATTGGATCGAAGATTAAACTTATTTCGAAGCAAATCAGCACCATAGACTCTTCTCGGAACTCCCCATATGAGCTAGATTTATCCCCTCTTTTAACCCTTCACTCCGACATTAAGTCCGGTCTCGACTCATGGCTCACGGTAGTTAGTGAAAATGTGAAGTCATCTATGGACTCCTTTCTCCTTTCAACACGGGAACTTCACAAATCTCTCCGTTCCAATCTTGAAATTTACTTACAAGACACTAGCGGAGACCGTCGGATCACGGAACTTGCTAAAAAATCGACAAATTACACAACGAGGTTGCTAGTAATCGCATAATAATAAGCGACCTAGCTGAAGACATCAGAGCAATACCACACACACTGGATCGTCTCCCTCCACCGCAGTCCACATCCATTCTGGACGAATTGCTGGAAACATCTTGTGAACAACCAACTACCTGCCGCGCTCGCTCGATCTCACCAACTTCAATTCCACCTTCTGAAGAAAATGCTCAAACACCAACTCTTCAACGTTTCGGCACAACCTGGACCACTACTGAATGGAGGCAAAGACTTCAAAATATTTGTGACAGCTACTTCACAAACATCACCATCGAAGGCACTCCTGAGCATGCCGACGAGTCCTGGATCGAAAACTTTTTCTCAAGAAGTACTTGAAAGTACTGCTCAAGTACTTTAGAAAAAAGGACTTGTATTTGATTCAAATAAAGTACCAGTACCAAGGTACTGAAGTACAAGTACGATTCCAAGTACTGGTACTGGTATTTATACTTGTACTTGATTTTGTACAGCCCTAATATATATACATACAAACAAAATTAATTTATTTGAATACATGTAATAATACATAAGCAATAAAAAAATGTTAATTAAATACATTTATATAATCAATTGCTGGTTCTTCGTCTTCGCCTACAGAAGACTCTGTCGTGATGGCAACAAATCACATATCGGACAACAGTGCAACTACAGCGGTAGTAACTCAAACCGATATATTCAACTCACTAAGGATTCCAAACGCCATAAAAGAACTCCCAAAATTCGATGGGAATCCGAGATTGTTGTATGAGTTTCTCAATAACGTCGAGGAAATTCTTCTATATATAAGGGGAACGGACAATACACCTTATGCTCAAATACTCCTTCAAGCCATCCGGAATAAGATTGAAGGACAGGCTAATGAAATCTTAAATACGCGCGCCCCTTATTTGGGACGAAATAATAAACAACCTTACTTTGATAAGCGATCAGAAAATTTGAAAATGTTATCACGTAGCCTCGGCGAACCAACATAAGTTGCAGAGAGAACCTCACAACTATACCAACGGGCGAAGACTTAGATTCCTCCTCGACACCGGAGCATCCTCGTCTCTCATCAATCCCGAGATCATCCCCCAAAATCAACAAGATGATTGTGAACCTGTGACAATCACTACAGTATTTAAAAAAGTACTCAGTAAATAAACAAACTACTCTACCGGTTTTCACAGAATTTAACCAAAACGGTTCCCTGAAAGTCTTGATTTTTAAATTTCATAATTTCTTCGATAGTCTACTTGGTATAGATGCCCTTGTGCAACTGAACGCCAAACTTGACCTCGAAAACAAAATACTTTACACCCACAATTCTATTAACGAAATACATCTCAAACTTAATCCTTCTTCTAATTTGATCACTATCCCTACTGGATCAAAAATTCTGGCAAAACTTCCGGTGAGCCACGAAAATGGTAACATATATATGAATGAAACAGAAATAAGACAAAACATCTTTGTTAGTCAGAGATTATATAATGCTAAACATGGTTACAGCATAATTGAACTGACAAACCTAACCGAAGATGACCAAACGTTCTTATTAGAACAACCTTTACATGCAGAGCAACCAGAACATGCAAATTTTATTGAAATTCATAACTATGAAAAATTCATCACCGAAGAAAAAAGAATGAAGTCGCAAATCTAATAAGAATAGGTCACCTTAATACGGAAGAACAAAAAAAAAAATATTAAAATTATGCAAGACATATAATGACATTCTATACAGAACGAACCTCTGTCGTTCACTTGCAAAGTCAAACATAATATCAGTACCATAGACGAAGTACCGATTCACACAAAATCATACAGGTATCCATACATCCACAAGGAGGAAGTAAGAAGCCAAATTTCCAAAATGCTAGACCAAGGTATAATTAGGCATAGTTATTCTCCGTGAAGCTCCCCCGTTTGGATCGTACCGAAAAAGGTGGATGCTAGTGGACGTAAGAAATGGCGAATGGTCATTGACTACCGTAAAGTCAATGAAAATACCATTTCTGATAGATACCTTATCCCGAATATATCCGAAATCCTAGATAAATTGGGCAAATGCCTATATTTTACAACACTCGACCAGCAAACGGATTTCATCAAATCGAGTTGAACCCAAAACAAATTCCAAAAACAGCGTTCACTGTTGAAGGCAGTCATTATGAATTCGGCCTTCAACCTTTTAACGGTTGATGAACAATGTCTTGTAAGACTTAAATGGTAAAATTTGCTTAGTTTATCTCGATGACATCATCATATTTTCGACGTCCCTGCAAGAACATTTAAATAGCATCGAACTAGTCTTCAAAAAACTTAGAGAGGCAAACTTTAAAATACAACTAGACAAATGTGAGTTTTTTAAGAAAGAAATAGCTTTTTTAGAGCATATTATCACTCCGGAAGGCGTTAAGCCGAACCCTGCGAAAATGAACGCTATAAAGAACTTTCCTTTGCCAAAGACAAAAGAAGAGATAAACGCTTTCCTAGGTCAAATTGGCTACTATCGAAAATTCAGTAAAGATCTTGCCAAGCTGACCAAGCCTCTAACAACTTGCCTGAAGAAACATGCAGAATAAAATAATAATACAAAATTGCATTTGAGACGTGTAAACATTTACTGATGAACTACCCAATTCTCCAACACCCAAATTTCGAAAAACCGTTCATACTTACGACTGATGCAAGCAATTGCGTATTGGGTGCTGTCTTGCCCAAGGTCGTATAGGAAGCGATAAACCTATCGCATTCGCTAGTCGTACCCTTTCAGAAAGTGAAAGGAATTACTCCACTATTGAAAAAGAACTTCTCGCCATCGTCTGGGCAACCAAGTACTTCCGCCCATACCTATTTGGAAGGAAATTCCAGATAGTGACGGATCATAGACCCCTGACTTGGCTAATGGGCCTTAAAGAGCCAAACTCAAAGCTAGTCAGATGGCGACTTAGATTGGAAGAATACGACTACGAATTAATTTATAAAAAAGGTAGTTTAAACACTAATGCTGACGCTCTCAGTCGAATCAAACACTACGAACAGTTTATGGACACTGATGACTGTTGTGATCCACACAGTTCACACTGTCTATAACTGTGGTTATCACACCCATCGCCCATCCATTAGCCATGCACCCCTTTCTCTTCTCTTCTTTCTACGTTCCTTCCGAATTCTGCAACATAATGCAACTCATACGGGACCACCGATCGACCAAGCGATCGTGACATCTAACACCCCATGAATTGTGCCCAATATAATATGCGATGTGTAGCATATTCTGTTTCCATTGTAGGTAATGCGAAACCGTACATTGCCATAGCAATACCCAAAGCAAAGGGTGAATGCACATTGCATAAATATTTGGAATATGGGTCAAAGTCACTGTGTGTGTCGCAAGTTGGGTCAATGCATTGAAGTTGTTGACGTTGTCAAAATTTACTTCTTGCGTACTGAATTCGGTTGGGGCCTGAAAAGGAGAGGGGATGAGGTTCATGAGCAATTAAGCTATATAAAGCTGACCGATGTCGCGGGAAGGTTAGAGTAAGTCTAGAATCAGAATAAGTAACCCTTCAAGTAAGACGGTTGCAGCCACGCTTAAGACAGCGGACCCCTTACAAGAAGGTAGAATAAAAGAAATAAATATATAAATATAATATATAAATAAATAAATAAACTCGTTTAACTTACTCTCCGCTTCGTACTCTTCCCTGACTATCAGGAAGCACGGTTGCGCGGCGTCACAACATTGGTGGCAGCGGTGGGATACCTAAAAGGTCCCAACTACCAAATAAATAAAAATAAAATAGCGTACTGGGGCTGAAACACCAGCAGTAAAAAAAAAAAAAATTTTAGAAATAGTGAAAACAAAAAAAATAGTGGAACAAAAAGTGTTTTAAATTATATAAAGACCCACGACCGTAAGACCTGGCGAATTTCCAAATGAACGCCTGAGGCAAAGTTTGGGCAGTGTACACTAAGAAAGACCAGGTCTCCTCAGCTATAGGGCGCGAAGCCTGCCTGGCAACTTGAAAGCAACGGCAGCAGCAACAGCATCAGAGCAGAACCAGCCACAACAGTAGCAGTAAAAACAGCAACAACAACTAACAGCGGTACCTACTATATATATATTAGTATTAAGTAAATATATTACACTTTTTTTTTTGTTTTGCTAATAACACCATTGTACACGTATACAGGTTGTCACATATCCTTACATCCGGTTGTTTAATATAAGTCATCAAAATTCATACCCGAAGGCAAGCTGTAATAGCACAGCTATTTCAACATTTACCTTTTTCCTACTCCGAACCTACTATGGCGGAATATAAAGTAAGTCTGAACGACATCTACAATATTGTCCCAGCTTTCAGCGGAAACCCGCTGGAATTAAACAAGTTCATCGCGTGCGGGAATATATTGTTCTCATCTATAAAAACAGATGCAGAACACAAGTTTTTTCTGGAAGTGGTCAAAACTCGGCTCTGTGGACCGGCATTTGAACTGATCCAATTTAAGTCTTTAAAAAACTGGAATGAACTAGTCTCAGAACTAGAAAGCCAGTTCAGAGAAGAAAAATCGCGTCCCTTTGCCCAAAACGAACTGTTAAATGCCAAACAAGGGCATCGAGAAACAGTAAAAGAATTTGGTGACCGCGTAAACCAGTTGTTGAACTCCCTGCACTCCGCTACATATGCTAGCACAAGGGATGAAGCAGTCCGACAGTATTTAAAGTTGGAAAACAACAAATTGGCTATTCAGTCATTTGAAGACGGGTTAAGGAATCCAAACCTTAAGTTCATGGTCCAAACGCACGGGGAAAGTGATCTTAAACGGGCTATTGCGTATTCCGAAGAACACTCAGTGCGTCTCGAGCTAACAAATATTCCGAACAATAGCCAGTGGTATCCAAAACCCTCTACTCCCTCAAGACCTACATGCCAGGCATGCGGAAAATTAGGTCACACTAAGGAAACGTGCTTTCGAAGTAAAAATTTTCCAACTTTTCAAAGTAAACCCGTAAAAAGATAAGTACAGGTTCTAACCTGTGGGTATTGCCGGAAACCCTACCATTCTGAAGCCAAGTGCCGCCTTCGCATTGCACACTCAAGTCGGAGTAGTCTGTTTCACCGTGATCCTGAAGAACGCACTAATAGAAACCCCTTCAATGAAAGAACCTTTACTCACGATGTAAGACTCGCAACGAATAGACAAGACCCCCACAATCAAGTCAATGAAAGACTTTCGGGAAACTACCAAGTTCGGGAGGACAAGATCGGCAGTCCATCCCGAATGCTAGTAGAAGCCGACATTCACCACCAGAGTTAAATTTAAAACTCAAAATTTCATTCTGCCCTGAATTTAAAGAACCAGTGATTCGAATACCATTCAAACCATCAAAAACAAGGTATTCGACACTGCTAATCGATACAGAAGCAGATATCAGTCTTCTGAAAAACAGAAAGAACCCTAAAATTAAAAATAAAAATAAGAATGTAGTAATATCGACTATAGCAGGAGATTCCATAACCACTTTTGGGGAAGTAGAAGGCATTCTAGAATTTAAGACCGATGTCGAAGATCTCTTCCAATTTCACCCATTCCATCAACTCATAGATAATATAAACTTAGCTTACGACGGCATAATAGGTAGCGACTTGCTTACCAGGTACAACTGTAAAGTAAATTACGAAAAAAGATTATTAGAAATACCCATAAAAGAATTAGCAAACAGTAAGACTGGATATAAAAATGATCCAGGAAACAGTAAGACTAAAAATAAAAATTATTCAACAAATAGTAAGAATGAATACAAAAACGACAAAATAAAAACGAAAACAGAAAAGAATAAAAATGATAGCATAGAGGATGTTGAAGAAATTCCTTACGAGGAAGTATCCACAGGTACTAACTGTATAAAAAATTGCGAGACTACGTTTGCAAGGGCTGAGAAACAGCCAAACCTTGGAAAAACTCCCGCAATTGCTTACGAGCAAGCAGTTGTTCTTTTAAAACCTCGAAGCAAACAATTCATAGAAGTACCTTTTCTCCAAAACAACGATATAATAGTATACAAAAAACAAACAATTCCTGGTATCTACATAGCCGAGTCGTTAATAAAACCAAAAGAAGATAAAATTAAGTTGCTCCTAATGAACACTTTGGATAAAGAAGTTGAAATTAACCCCAATAACCTTCAATTTGAATGGGATGACTTAAACGAATTTGAGTATATGGAACTAAACAGTTCCAAGGACCCTGTAAAACACAGACTATCTAAGTTGGAAGAAAGAATTAAATCAGATCACTGTAATACAGAAGAAAAGAAGGAAATGCGTAAGATATGCAGGGATTACAATGATCTCTTTTTCCTCGAAGGTGATCACTTAACGTACACAAATGCCATAGAACACAATATCATTACCGACACAGCCAAACCTCCCTTATTTGTCCGACCGTATAGGTTACCAGGGAGTCAGAGAAAAGAAATACACCAGCAGGTAAATGAAATGCTACAAGACTCAATTATAAGACCTAGTTTTAGTCCTTGGAATTCACCCCTTCTCTTAGTCCCAAAGAAATCGGGAACAAACGGCGAAAAGAAATGGAGAGTCGTAGTAGATTTCAGGAAGTTAAATGAAATAACTATTGGCGACGCTTACCCCTTGCCTAACATCACAGATATTTTAGACCAACTGGGTAAATCAAAGTATTTCAGTACCTTAGATCTCGCTAAACATATAACCGTATGCCGTTTGGTTTAAAGAATGCACCCGCAACATTCCAGCGGCTAATGAACAATGTTCTCATGGGATTGAACGGAATAGAATGTTTTGTTTACGTTGACGATATTGTCATTTATGGGTATGATTTACTCGACCATAACACAAAACTTGTAAAAATTCTTAACCGTCTACGAGAAAACAATCTCAAACTTCAACCAGAGAAGTGTCATTTTTTCAGACAAGAACTAACTTATTTAGGTCATATAATATCTGAAAACGGAATAAAACCAGACCCTGAAAAAATAAAAGCCGTCAAAACTTTTCCAATACCAAAGAAGGTAAAAGATGTAAAAGCATTCCTTGGTTTTGTTGGCTACTACCGAAAATTCATCCCTAATTTTGCAGAAATCTCAAAACCTCTAACAAAACTCCTTAAGAAAAATGTTGTATTCAAATGGGACGCATTTTGTGACGAATCATTTAGGTTACTAAAAAAACAAATGATCAGCCCTCCCATTTTAATTTATCCAGACTTCAATCAAGAATTCCTTGTTAGTACAGATGCAAGTGACTTAGCACTGGGAGCTGTGTTATCCCAAGGACCCGTAGGCGAGGATAAACCGATCTCCTTTGCAAGTCGAACTTTAAATGACGCTGAAACAAGGTATAGTACTACAGAAAAGGAATTATTAGCCATAGTTTTCGCGGTAAAACAATTTCGTTCATATTTATTTGGAAGAAAATTTTCAATATATACTGACCATAGGCCGTTGCAATGGTTAATGAACCTCAAAGACCCGACATCAAGGTTAGCCCGTTGGAGAATTCTTCTAGACGAATATGAGTTTAAAATTATTTACAAAGCAGGAAAGTTTAACTCCAACGCAGATGCACTTAGTCGCATCCATGAGGATGTCCCCGATACAGTAAAAGAAACCAAAATACTTGTCGCTACAAGAAGCAGAACAAGAGCTCAAAACGTTAATGAAACATTAATAGCAGAACATGACGAAATCACCCCTTCACTGGTAAAATGTAAAATAGTTGACACTCTTAAGCCAATAGTGTTTGCCAGAAACTGTTCTTCCATTCAGATTTTTATTTTAACCCACGTTGAAAGTCCAGAGGAAAAGCTATTTAAAAATATTCCTAACTATACTCGACCGAAACTTAATGAAATAAAAATTGATCCTAATACTTCAAAATCTCCTACATATATAATTTCCACTGTACCATTAGACATTGCAGACAAATCCACTTTTGAGGAAATTCTAATTAAAATTCGTAACTACTGTATAAAAGAAAAGGCAAAACAGATTGATATCTCTATTCCGATACATGAGCCAACTAATTTTCACTTCAAAAACACAATAACAGAAGTATTTTCGCAAGCAAAAATAACTTTATTCCTCTATTCTGATAATCGAACCCATCTTAAGGATCCACAAGAAATCGATATGATTTTACATGACTACCACAATTCACCTTTAGGTGGCCATCAAGGAGTGTCCCGGACAATCTAACGTCTTAAAACTAGGTATTTTTGGCCAACTCTTGTAAAAGATACAAAAGAATTCATTCGAAAATGTGAATCTTGTCAAAGAAACAAACTGAGGCAAAATCCGCAAATGCCTATAAAAATTACTACAACGAGCACAAGTCCCTTCGAGCGCATAGCTTTAGACATAGTCGGACCACTGCCAACTAGCTACGAAAATAACAAATACATTTTGACTTTCCAGGATGATTTAACAAAGTTCACTGAAGCTATACCACTACCTAACGCAGAAGCATCCACTGTAGCCCGTAATTTCGTTGAGAAAATTGTATGTCGCTTTGGAATTCCTGACGCTATATTGACAGACCAAGGCACCAACTTCTTGAGCACGCTTTTTAAGGAAATATGCAAAGTTCTAAAAATAAAAAAGATACAGACAACCCCATATCATCCCCAAACAAACGGAGCGTTAGAACGTACTCACCGCACTTTAGCCGAATATCTTAGGCATTACGTTAAGAATGTTAACGTAATGGCATTGGTTACCATACTCAATGTTTGTCTTCAATACTACACCTCATAGTAGCACTACTTTTAGTCCGTTTGAATTACTTTACGGTTTTCCTGCACGGATTCCCAATTCTATTAACAGAAATCCTCAAACACAATATAATTACGATAACTATGCTTTCGAGCTAAAAGCCCGCCTTCAGCATGGATATCAAGCCGCTAGGAACATATTGCAAAGCAAAAAAGAAAAAGCCAAAATGTATTATGACAGAGGTTCAAGTAACAAAACGTTTAGTGTTGGTGACAAAGTTCTTGTAAAGAATCACACCCGAAAAAATAAGCTTTCTACGCTATGGGAAGGACCATATGAGGTACAAAAAATAATATCTAACGAAAACACGTTAATTAGGATAGGAGCTAAATCAAAACTGTTACACAACAACAATCTTAAGCATTTCGACGAATAAGAAATTACTTATTCTATATCTATTCCGAAGTATGACCAAGTCCACAGGAAAATATATCTTTTAACTAACCCATTTCCTTGATTCAGAGAAATATTCCCAATCCCAATCCCAAGAATAGTGTTGACTACCGGATTGTAAATTGAAATATGTGTCTATCCATATAACGTGCACGTAAGTAATCAAAAATAGTTCATATAAACATAGAAAAAAAAATAACAAAAAATGTTTGAAAAAAAAATGTTTCTCTTAAAACTTACTTTCATATTTCTAAGTAACCTTAACTTAAAATAATTAGATGTTATATATATTAAGTTAATCATGCACAAATCAATTCCAAAAAAATTTAGAATCCACCCTTAGTTTTAAATCCATTAATATTGTAATTTTGAAATAAGAAAATTAAGTTAAATGTACTACCAAATTCAATGTAAAAAAAAAACAAATATTCAAACAAAAATTGTAAACCCAACGTCGACATCAGTATACAGTCCATTTGACGAAAATTCTACTCTTCATAAGAATTTTCTTTTTTTAAGGGGGGTGGGATGTTGTGATCCACACAGTTCACACTGTCTATAACTGTGGTTATCACACCCATCGCCCATCCATTAGCCATGCACCCCTTTCTCTTCTCTTCTTTCTACGTTCCTTCCGAATTCTGCAACATAATGCAACTCATACGGGACCACCGATCGACCAAGCGATCGTGACATCTAACACCCCATGAATTGTGCCCAATATAATATGCGATGTGTAGCATATTCTGTTTCCATTGTATGTAATGCGAAACCGTACATTGCCATAGCAATACCCAAAGCAAAGGGTGAATGCACATTGCATAAATATTTGGAATATGGGTCAAAGTCACTGCGTGTGTCGCAAGTTGGGTCAATGCATTGAAGTTGTTGACGTTGTCAAAATTGACTTCTTGCGTACTGAATTCGGTTGGGGCCTGAAAAGGAGAGGGGATGAGGTTCATGAGCAATTAAGCTATATAAAGCTGACCGATGTCGCGGGAAGGTTAGAGTAAGTCTAGAATCAGAATAAGTAACCCTTCAAGTAAGACGGTTGCAGCCACGCTTAAGACAGCGGACCCCTTACAAGAAGGTAGAATAAAAGAAATAAATATATAAATATAATATATAAATAAATAAATAAACTCGTTTAACTTACTCTCCGCTTCGTACTCTTCCCTGACTATCAGGAAGCACGGTTGCGCGGCGTCACAACATTGGTGGCAGCGGTGGGATACCTAAAAGGTCCCAACTACCAAATAAATAAAAATAAAATAGCGCACTGGGGCTGAAACACCAGCAGTAAAAAAAAAAAAAATTTTAGAAATAGTGAAAACAAAAAAAATAGTGAAACAAAAAGTGTTTTAAATTATATAAAGACCCACGACCGTAAGACCTGGCGAATTTCCAAATGAACGCCTGAGGCAAAGTTTGGGCAGTGTACACTAAGAAAGACCAGGTCTCCTCAGCTATAGGGCGCGAAGCCTGCCTGGCAACTTGAAAGCAACGGCAGCAGCAACAGCATCAGAGCAGAACCAGCCACAACAGTAGCAGTAAAAACAGCAACAACAACTAACAGCGGTACCTACTATATATATATTAGTATTAAGTAAATATATTACACTTTTTTTTTTGTTTTGCTAATAACACCATTGTACACGTATACAGGTTGTCACATATCCTTACATCCGGTTGTTTAATATAAGTCATCAAAATTCATACCCGAAGGCAAGCTGTAATAGCACAGCTATTTCAACATTTACCTTTTTCCTACTCCGAACCTACTATGGCGGAATATAAAGTAAGTCTGAACGACATCTACAATATTGTCCCAGCTTTCAGCGGAAACCCGCTGGAATTAAACAAGTTCATCGCGTGCGGGAATATATTGTTCTCATCTATAAAAACAGATGCAGAACACAAGTTTTTTCTGGAAGTGGTCAAAACTCGGCTCTGTGGACCGGCATTTGAACTGATCCAATTTAAGTCTTTAAAAAACTGGAATGAACTAGTCTCAGAACTAGAAAGCCAGTTCAGAGAAGAAAAATCGCGTCCCTTTGCCCAAAACGAACTGTTAAATGCCAAACAAGGGCATCGAGAAACAGTAAAAGAATTTGGTGACCGCGTAAACCAGTTGTTGAACTCCCTGCACTCCGCTACATATGCTAGCACAAGGGATGAAGCAGTCCGACAGTATTTAAAGTTGGAAAACAACAAATTGGCTATTCAGTCATTTGAAGACGGGTTAAGGAATCCAAACCTTAAGTTCATGGTCCAAACGCACGGGGAAAGTGATCTTAAACGGGCTATTGCGTATTCCGAAGAACACTTAGTGCGTCTCGAGCTAACAAATATACCGAACAATAGCCAGTGGTATCCAAAACCCTCTACTCCCTCAAGACCTACATGCCAGGCATGCGGAAAATTAGGTCACACTAAGGAAACGTGCTTTCGAAGTAAAAATTTTCCAACTTTTCAAAGTAAACCCGTAAAAAGATAAGTACAGGTTCTAACCTGTGGGTATTGCCGGAAACCCTACCATTCTGAAGCCAAGTGCCGCCTTCGCATTGCACACTCAAGTCGGAGCAGTCTGTTTCACCGTGATCCTGAAGAACGCACTAATAGAAACCCCTTCAATGAAAGAACCTTTACTCACGATGTAAGACTCGCAACGAATAGACAAGACCCCCACAATCAAGTCAATGAAAGACTTTCGGGAAACTACCAAGTTCGGGAGGACAAGATCGGCAGTCCATCCCGAATGCTAGTAGAAGCCGACATTCACCACCAGAGTTAAATTTAAAACTCAAAATTTCATTCTGCCCTGAATTTAAAGAACCAGTGATTCGAATACCACTCAAACCATCAAAAACAACACTGCTAATCGATACAGGAGCAGATATCAGTCTTCTGAAAAACAGAAAGAACCCTAAAATTAAAAATAAAAATAAGAATGTAGTAATATCGACTATAGCAGGAGATTCCATAACCACTTTTGGGGAAGTAGAAGGCATTCTAGAATTTAAGACCGATGTCGAAGATCTCTTCCAATTTCACCCATTCCATCAACTCATAGATAATATAAACTTAGCTTACGACGGCATAATAGGTAGCGACTTGCTTACCAGGTACAACTGTAAAGTAAATTACGAAAAAAGATTATTAGAAATACCCATAAAAGAATTAGCAAACAGTAAGACTGGATATAAAAATGATCCAGGAAACAGTAAGACTAAAAATAAAAATTATTCAACAAATAGTAAGAATGAATACAAAAACGACAAAATAAAAACGAAAACAGAAAAGAATAAAAATGATAGCATAGAGGATGTTGAAGAAATTCCTTACGAGGAAGTATCCACGGGTACTAACTGTATAAAAAATTGCGAGACTACGTTTGCAAGGGCTGAGAAACAGCCAAACCTTGGAAAAACTCCCGCAATTGCTTACGAGCAAGCAGTTGTTCTTTTAAAACCTCGAAGCAAACAATTCATAGAAGTACCTTTTCTCCAAAACAACGATATAATAGTATACAAAAAACAAACAATTCCTGGTATCTACATAGCCGAGTCGTTAATAAAACCAAAAGAAGATAAAATTAAGTTGCTCCTAATGAACACTTTGGATAAAGAAGTTGAAATTAACCCCAATAACCTTCAATTTGAATGGGATGACTTAAACGAATTTGAGTATATGGAACTAAACAGTTCCAAGGACCCTGTAAAACACAGACTATCTAAGTTGGAAGAAAGAATTAAATCAGATCACTGTAATACAGAAGAAAAGAAGGAAATGCGTAAGATATGCAGGGATTACAATGATCTCTTTTTCCTCGAAGGTGATCACTTAACGTACACAAATGCCATAGAACACAATATCATTACCGACACAGCCAAACCTCCCTTATTTGTCCGACCGTATAGGTTACCAGGGAGTCAGAGAAAAGAAATACACCAGCAGGTAAATGAAATGCTACAAGACTCAATTATAAGACCTAGTTTTAGTCCTTGGAATTCACCCCTTCTCTTAGTCCCAAAGAAATCGGGAACAAACGGCGAAAAGAAATGGAGAGTCGTAGTAGATTTCAGGAAGTTAAATGAAATAACTATTGGCGACGCTTACCCCTTGCCTAACATCACAGATATTTTAGACCAACTGGGTAAATCAAAGTATTTCAGTACCTTAGATCTCGCTAAACATATAACCGTATGCCGTTTGGTTTAAAGAATGCACCCGCAACATTCCAGCGGCTAATGAACAATGTTCTCATGGGATTGAACGGAATAGAATGTTTTGTTTACGTTGACGATATTGTCATTTATGGGTATGATTTACTCGACCATAACACAAAACTTGTAAAAATTCTTAACCGTCTACGAGAAAACAATCTCAAACTTCAACCAGAGAAGTGTCATTTTTTCAGACAAGAACTAACTTATTTAGGTCATATAATATCTGAAAACGGAATAAAACCAGACCCTGAAAAAATAAAAGCCGTCAAAACTTTTCCAATACCAAAGAAGGTAAAAGATGTAAAAGCATTCCTTGGTTTTGTTGGCTACTACCGAAAATTCATCCCTAATTTTGCAGAAATCTCAAAACCTCTAACAAAACTCCTTAAGAAAAATGTTGTATTCAAATGGGACGCATTTTGTGACGAATCATTTAGGTTACTAAAAAAACAAATGATCAGCCCTCCCATTTTAATTTATCCAGACTTCAATCAAGAATTCCTTGTTAGTACAGATGCAAGTGACTTAGCACTGGGAGCTGTGTTATCCCAAGGACCCGTAGGCGAGGATAAACCGATCTCCTTTGCAAGTCGAACTTTAAATGACGCTGAAACAAGGTATAGTACTACAGAAAAGGAATTATTAGCCATAGTTTTCGCGGTAAAACAATTTCGTTCATATTTATTTGGAAGAAAATTTTCAATATATACTGACCATAGGCCGTTGCAATGGTTAATGAACCTCAAAGACCCGACATCAAGGTTAGCCCGTTGGAGAATTCTTCTAGACGAATATGAGTTTAAAATTATTTACAAAGCAGGAAAGTTTAACTCCAACGCAGATGCACTTAGTCGCATCCATGAGGATGTCCCCGATACAGTAAAAGAAACCAAAATACTTGTCGCTACAAGAAGCAGAACAAGAGCTCAAAACGTTAATGAAACATTAATAGCAGAACATGACGAAATCACCCCTTCACTGGTAAAATGTAAAATAGTTGACACTCTTAAGCCAATAGTGTTTGCCAGAAACTGTTCTTCCATTCAGATTTTTATTTTAACCCACGTTGAAAGTCCAGAGGAAAAGCTATTTAAAAATATTCCTAACTATACTCGACCGAAACTTAATGAAATAAAAATTGATCCTAATACTTCAAAATCTCCTACATATATAATTTCCACTGTACCATTAGACATTGCAGACAAATCCACTTTTGAGGAAATTCTAATTAAAATTCGTAACTACTGTATAAAAGAAAAGGCAAAACAGATTGATATCTCTATTCCGATACATGAGCCAACTAATTTTCACTTCAAAAACACAATAACAGAAGTATTTTCGCAAGCAAAAATAACTTTATTCCTCTATTCTGATAATCGAACCCATCTTAAGGATCCACAAGAAATCGATATGATTTTACATGACTACCACAATTCACCTTTAGGTGGCCATCAAGGAGTGTCCCGGACAATCTAACGTCTTAAAACTAGGTATTTTTGGCCAACTCTTGTAAAAGATACAAAAGAATTCATTCGAAAATGTGAATCTTGTCAAAGAAACAAACTGAGGCAAAATCCGCAAATGCCTATAAAAATTACTACAACGAGCACAAGTCCCTTCGAGCGCATAGCTTTAGACATAGTCGGACCACTGCCAACTAGCTACGAAAATAACAAATACATTTTGACTTTCCAGGATGATTTAACAAAGTTCATTGAAGCTATACCACTACCTAACGCAGAAGCATCCACTGTAGCCCGTAATTTCGTTGAGAAAATTGTATGTCGCTTTGGAATTCCTGACGCTATATTGACAGACCAAGGCACCAACTTCTTGAGCACGCTTTTTAAGGAAATATGCAAAGTTCTAAAAATAAAAAAGATACAGACAACCCCATATCATCCCCAAACAAACGGAGCGTTAGAACGTACTCACCGCACTTTAGCCGAATATCTTAGGCATTACGTTAAGAATGTTAACGTAATGGCATTGGTTACCATACTCAATGTTTGTCTTCAATACTACACCTCATAGTAGCACTACTTTTAGTCCGTTTGAATTACTTTACGGTTTTCCTGCACGGATTCCCAATTCTATTAACAGAAATCCTCATACACAATATAATTACGATAACTATGCTTTCGAGCTAAAAGCCCGCCTTCAGCATGGATATCAAGCCGCTAAGAACATATTGCAAAGCAAAAAAGAAAAAGCCAAAATGTATTATGACAGAGGTTCAAGTAACAAAACGTTTAGTGTTGGTGACAAAGTTCTTGTAAAGAATCACACCCGAAAAAATAAGCTTTCTACGCTATGGGAAGGACCATATGAGGTACAAAAAATAATATCTAACGAAAACACGTTAATTAGGATAGGAGCTAAATCAAAACTGTTACACAACAACAATCTTAAGCATTTCGACGAATAAGAAATCACTTATTCTATATCTATTCCGAAGTATGACCAAGTCCACAGGAAAATATATCTTTTAACTAACCCATTTCCTTGATTCAGAGAAATATTCCCAATCCCAATCCCAAGAATAGTGTTGACTACCGGATTGTAAATTGAAATATGTGTCTATCCATATAACGTGCACGTAAGTAATCAAAAATAGTTCATATAAACATAGAAAAAAAAATAACAAAAAATGTTTAAAAAAAAAATGTTTCTCTTAAAACTTACTTTCATATTTCTAAGTAACCTTAACTTAAAATAATTAGATGTTATATATATTAAGTTAATCATGCACAAATCAATTCCAAAAAAATGTAGAATCCACCCTTAGTTTTAAATCCATTAATATTGTAATTTTGAAATAAGAAAATTAAGTTAAATGTACTACCAAATTCAATGTAAAAAAAAAACAAATATTCAAACAAAAATTGTAAACCCAACCTCGACATCAGTATACAGTCCATTTGACGAAAATTCTACTCTTCATAAGAATTTTCTTTTTTTAAGGGGGGTGGGATGTTGTGATCCACACAGTTCACACTGTCTATAACTGTGGTTATCACACCCATCGCCCATCCATTAGCCATGCACCCCTTTCTCTTCTCTTCTTTCTACGTTCCTTCCGAATTCTGCAACATAATGCAACTCATACGGGACCACCGATCGACCAAGCGATCGTGACATCTAACACCCCATGAATTGTGCCCAATATAATATGCGATGTGTAGCATATTCTGTTTCCATTGTATGTAATGCGAAACCGTACATTGCCATAGCAATACCCAAAGCAAAGGGTGAATGCACATTGCATAAATATTTGGAATATGGGTCAAAGTCACTGCGTGTGTCGCAAGTTGGGTCAATGCATTGAAGTTGTTGACGTTGTCAAAATTGACTTCTTGCGTACTGAATTCGGTTGGGGCCTGAAAAGGAGAGGGGATGAGGTTCATGAGCAATTAAGCTATATAAAGCTGACCGATGTCGCGGGAAGGTTAGAGTAAGTCTAGAATCAGAATAAGTAACCCTTCAAGTAAGACGGTTGCAGCCACGCTTAAGACAGCGGACCCCTTACAAGAAGGTAGAATAAAAGAAATAAATATATAAATATAATATATAAATAAATAAATAAACTCGTTTAACTTACTCTCCGCTTCGTACTCTTCTCTGACTATCAGGAAGCACGGTTGCGCGGCGTTACAACATGACCAAGAATTTTTCAAAAACGACGGGGTTAATACTATTCATAGTGCTCAGGAAAATCTAAATGATGGAATCGCCATCGATCATTCAGATCATTTTATAAGAACGTAGCCGAGGATCACCTGCAACTGTAGAAAACATTTTTAGGAACAAACAAAGAACAACCATACGGTCTCCAAATTTCGATGAAACCAATATGATTAATATCAATATCCTTAAGAAATTTCTTCCACCAAACAAATTAAGTGCAGTCAACATACTCCAAATATTTTTGTTAAGCTAAAACCTTTCGTATAGTCCGTTGCACCGAAATCCTTGAAGACATAAGAAACGAGGATGAGCAAGAAAGAATTATCCGAGACTATCATACAAAATCAAACCACAGAGGAATCAATGAAACCCTTTCGCATTTAAAAAGGAAATTTTTCTTCTCTAATATGAAGGATAAAATTACCAAAACAATTAACAATTGTGAAAAGTGTAAGATCCTTAATTACGACAGAAATCTTCCCAAACCATGCTTTCAAAAACCATAAATACCCCTGAAACCTCTTGATATACTCCATATAGACATTTACACCATAAACAATAACCAAATATTTACTTTAATAGACAAATTCTCTAAATTCGCTTGTGGCTATACCTTAGCTGTCGAAGCAGCATAACTTTGCTTATTTGTTTGAAAAACTACATCAGCCTTTACGGTATTCCAAGGAAAATAGTTTGTGATCAAGGGTCAGAATTCATATCAAATATTTTCAAAGAATTTTGTCAGCAACACGACATCGTGCTGCACGTCACATCCTTTCAACAGAACAGTAGCAACTCTCAACAGTGGAAAAACTGCACTCGACCTTAACTGAAATATATCGGCTGATATTATCGGAAAGGAAAGAGAAAAAGCTTACTACCACGCATGAAGAGTTACTAACTGTAACACTCATTACATACAATAATGTATCATTACATACAATAATGCTAACAATAATGCTATACGAACTTTTCATTGGTCGACCCCATAAATGTAGTAAAACATTATCTGACTCCAATAACCACGAATACCTTTCAAAATTAAATGAATTCTTAAACGAATTATACCCTAAAATTCAAGAAAAAACCGAAATAATAACAAATGCCAGAACAGACAAATTAAACAAATCGAGACAGGAACCAGAGGTCATATCGCAAAACGAGATAGTTTTCAGAAAAAAAGCTAGGCGCAACAAGTTAGCGCCTAGATTCTCAAGACATATAGCCGATAAAAACCACAAGGTAACAATCCGTACTAAGCAAAATAAGAAAATACACAAGAGCAAAATAAGATGGAAAAACAAAAAACAATGAAATAATAATAAGTAGTTATAATATAGAACACTGTCCGCCATACTTACATTAATATTCCTTTCTTACTAACTCAATTACAGATTTACACCCACTACTCCCCAAATTATAGAAACTTACCACATACCAGTTAACGTATTTTTACATCAGCAATACCTTCAGTCGCTTCAATTAATTTCCCAACACAAGAAACTGCAAACGCATCTGTTTGACGAATGTAGACCAACACATTATGGGTCAGCGTGCATTGCACTGTCGCTTCGTCAATAATCGCTGCATCATCACCTGCCGTTCGTTACCTCCACCGCGTCAAGTAATGCAATTCGGTAATTAGGTCAGAATAAGTTAGCGTAGGTTAAGTGTTAATTGTAAACAGATTGTGAAGTAGTTTTCAATAAATATTCAATTAGAAAAGACTTAAATGGCGCCCAACGTGGTCTCAGACTGACGCGGTTAATAAAGTTAATTAGTGTACTTATCTGTATCTTCAAAGGGTATTAAGACCATCTAAGAGACAAGGGGAACCACCATCACGGCAAATCCATCCGCCGAAAATTCAGATGAATTTCCACTTAAATACCGAAGTAGAGCCAGAACCTGAAATCCAGCAGTACGAAGAATACATTCAATCTGATGATGTTCAATATGAACAAACCCATGAAGAACATATGAGTTCAATACCGCAGGAAATTAAAACAGATTGTGTTGAGTTCAATGATATCCATTTTTTTAGAATGAATAATTCCTCTCTTCCAGGGACGGGCAAATTCTTAAATTTCTAATTGATACCGGGTCAAATAAAAACTACATTCAACCAAGACTCGTTTCAAATCCCCTTAAAAACGTTAAACCCTTTTTCGCGAATTCTGTAGGACGGAAGATTAAAGTTAACCAACACATTAAACAACTGGCTGCTCAATCCGTTAACGTAATAAACATTCGCACTAATCACATGTCCCCTCAGCAAAAATCTGATATCCAAAATATCGTGAACGAATTCCCTCATTTGTTTGATGACCCCAACAATAAACTCACTTGAACTACTGTAGTAAAAGGAGAAATCCGAACAACTACAGATTCTCCTGTTTTTTCTAAATTCTGCCCATACCCCATGGCACTCAAGTAAGAGGTCGAAAATCAAGTACAACGTCTACTAAAAGATGGTATACTAAGACGTTCTAGATCCCCATACAATTCACCCGTATGGATTGTACCTAAGAAGACTGCTGCGTCTGGAATAAAAAATTCAGATTAGTAATAGACTATCGAAAGCTAAACACTATTACAATAGCTGACCGGTACCCCATTCCGGATATAAATGAAGTGCTCTCAAATTTGGGAAGAAACAAATGGTTTAAGGTCATTGATTTAAAGAGTGGGTTTCACCAGATTCCGTTAAAGGAATCAGATATGGAGAAGACTGTTTTTTCAACACTTTTATACAAGGTTACCATTCGGTTTAAAGAATGCACCCGCAATCTTTCAGAGAGCTTTAGAGCTTCCGTGAACATATCGGAAATATATGCTCTGTGTATATAGACGATATTATCATCTTCAGTCCCGATGAAGCAACACATCTTACAAATATCCGCAAAGTGTTCGAAACACTGAACAAAGGAAATATGAAGGTGCAGCTCGATAAGTATGAATTCTATAAACAGGAAGTAGAATTCTTAGGGTTCATTGTATCTTCAAAGGGTATTAAGACTAACCCGGAAAAAGTTAAAGCAATACGGAATTTTTCACCTTCAAGGACTTTGAAGGAATTAAGACCTTTCCTCGGTATGTCAGGCTATTATCGAAGATTCATCCGAGATTACGCAAAACTCGCGAAACCGCCGCCTTTTAAGAGGGGAGGATGGACGTTTGTCCAAGAATCTCTCCAATAAAAAAGCTATACATTTTAACGATGAAGCACAGGAAGCCTTTGAAAAAATTAAGAGAACGCTAAAATCAGACGATATGATCTTAACATATCCAAATTATAAAAAAAAACCTTCGAGCTAACAACAGACGCCTCAAATTATGCCATTGGCGCTTTTTTGTCACAGCAAAATAAACCTATAACGTTCATTTCGAGAACACTGAGCAGAACTGAAGAGAACTACGCCGCAAATGAGAAGGAGATGTTAGCCATTATATGGGCACTAAACTCCCTTAGGAATTACCCTTACTAGCCGAACCGTAAGTACTTATTTATACGGATCGTCAACCTCTAACCCATGCGCTTAGTAGTAAAAACAACAACACAAAACTTAAGCGATGGAAAGCGTCGTTAGAATAGTATAACACTACGAGCTTAAGTACAAACCTTTTAGAAGCAATGTAGTTGCTGACGCACTTTCTAGACCAAACCTAAATAACCAAATACAGTGACTCCCATAATTGATCACATGTTTCATATTTCTACGATTTTCTCTCATGTCGCCGTTGTTAAGTTCCGTTATTCGATGGTTCACATGTCCAAGTTTGTTGATTATTCAACTGTTAATGTCCTTGTGGTTATCGAAAAAATACTTTGTTGTAGAGAAGATTTATAGTCAATTTGATGGAACCTCCGTTGTGATCAATTTTGTGAGCTTTCGTGTACTTGTGATTGAAGGATAAATAATTTATTGGAGTGCACAAATTAATTAGTAAGTTCAACTAAAATAACAAAATACAACTTCTGTTATTTATTTATTTTATTTTTTTTTATTTATCAAGTGTGTATAGTTTAACATAATGCTACAAGATTCAAGTATCTTTTAGAAGCATATGAAAAAAGGAATATAGAAACAAAATTACAAAGTAAATATAGAATTAAAGTTAGGAACATAAATTAGATAAAGTTAAATTAAAAAATAATTAATAAAAAGATAAAGTTAAAAAATTAATGCGACTACATTAAGTTTACTTATATTGTGATACTGTTATTAGAAATATGGGAAATTAGTTTTCTCTCGAATTCGGCGATGGAATTTATCGTCTGCAATTCATGCGGAAGACAATTCCACATGCGAATTGCAGATATGAAGAAGGAGTGTTCTCCAATGCAATGTTAGTGTAGTTTAATTGAATTGATTGCAGTTCTTTAACCTTTTTATAAGGAAGCAAAAAGGAAAACATACAAGATGAAGGTTATACCCCTCGAGGTCAAAAAAATTATCGAAAATGACTTGAAAAAAGGTTTAAGTCATCGAGAAATAACTAGGAAATCGAAGTGCTCTGTGGGTTTCATCAGCAAATTACGAGAAGCACTGAACTTTGAGATTCCAACAAATCGATCTGGTAGAAAACAAATTTTATCCCAGGTTTGTCAAAGGAAAGTCGTACGAAGTGTTGTTACTGGAGAGTGTAATAATGCTGTTGAGGTTAAAAACTCATTATTAACAAACCATAACATTGCTGTCAGTGCTGAAACGGTTAGGAGAGTGCTACGAAAAGCTGGCTTGATGGGTAGAACAAAAGTCAAAAAGCCTCTTCTAAAAATATAAATCGTACACGGAACAAGACTGGGCTAAAGTGATTTGGTCAGATGATACCAAAATAAACCGATTTCGATCAGACGGTCGCGAGTGGGTTTGGAAAAAGAAAGTGCAACAGCTATAACAGAGGCTGGTTAAAGAAACGGTCAAGTTCGGTGGAGTTAGCCTTATGCTTTGCGGGTGCATGTCTTCTAATGGTGTTGGCATGTGCAAGCAAATCGAAGGACGCATGACCGCTCTGGTGTACGTGGACATTTTGACATCTTGCCTAGAGCCAAGCTTTCAAAAATGGGCTAAATACATTTCGGACTTTATATTCCAACACGATAACGATCCGAAGCACACAGCCAAAGTAACAAAAGATTGGCTAGAAAGTAAAGGGTTTGAAGTTCTGGAGTGGCCTCCACAATCTCCAGACTTAAACCCAATAGAAGACCTTTGGGGTCACATTAAAAGGCAACTATACAAGTATGATGCTGCAGCAAAGACACTGTACGAAATGTGGTCGAGAGTTCAGCATGAGTGGAATAATATTCCACCGGAAATGTGCTTAAGACTAGTAAACTCAATGCCACGAAGAATAGCAAGTGTTTTATCGGCAAAAGGAGGATACCACACAAAATATTAATACGGTATGATGTCATAAAGTAAGATAAACTCACAAAATTTTAGTTCCTATCAAATTCGTTTCACATAAATACAAGTCGAGGATGTCAAAAGCGAAGTGGAACAGGAAAACATCATAATCCAAATACATAATCGTGCACATAGAAATGGCCGCGAAAATAAAATCCAAATCTTAGAAAGGTACTACTTTCCTGGAAAAAATTAGGAGAAAATTAGGAGAATTACAAAACTTTGCACAATTTGTAAACTAAACAAGTATGACCGTCACCCTAGTAAAACACAAATACAACCCACGCCAATCCCAAAATATTCGGGAGAAATTGTACACATCGACATTTTCTCCACAGAAGAAAAACTAGCCCTTACAGCCATAGACAAATTTTCGAAATACGCCATAACCAAAATAATTAGCTCAAAAGCCATTGAAGATATCAGTCTTCCATTGAGAGAAATAATCTTTAGTTTCGGCGTTCCAAAAATCATAGTATTTGACAACGAGAAATCCTTCAATTCCGCCTCTATTACATTCATGCTAAAAAATTAGCTTGGTATCGGGACATTCACAACACCTCCTTATTTAAGTACATCAAATGATCAGGTCGAAAGAATTCATTCAACTCTTGCCGAAATAATGAGATGTTTAAAAGGTGAACAAATCTACCAATCGTTTGAAGAATTATTAGCAGCAGCTGTTAATGCTTATAATTTTTCAATCCACTCTGTTACGAAGAAAAAAACCCGTCGACATATTTTTTCATAGAAATATTAGTTCAGACGTTTTACAGAAATCTCTCTTAAAATCAAAGCAGGAAATAGATTTAGCACATCATAAAAACCGAAAACTCATTAGATACTATTCCCCAAGAGAAATCATCTTTATTAAAGTTAATAAAAGGTTAGGATCCAAACGGTCAGCTAGGTATAAAAAGTAAACGGTGAAAGAAGGTAAGTCCACTACCGTCATAACAGAATCAGGAAAAGTTGTCCATAAATCAAACATTAAAAATTGAAATATAAATCTTTAAATCTACAGGTGGTTAGCTAGAACCAGTCGAGGAAACGTCCAGGTTCTTGACTATATTAACTCTCCAGTAATCGTACTGAATAATGGAATGGCAAAAGTTCAAGAAGGAAGTCTAAAATTAATTCACATCGTGGAGATAGAGACCTATGAACAGGCAGATTCCACGGACCAATCCCCTATTCCCAATCCTGCAATGTGAAATAAGTAACTTAATTTCGAATTTAAAAATACATAAAGCAAAAAGATCATTAAATTGGAAGTGGATCACGGGTACTCCCGACTACAATGATTTTGAAATAGTTAGAAATAAAATTAATAATGTAATAGACAACAATAACGAGCAAGTAGTTATAAATAAAGATTATCTCGAAAGAATAAATTCATTGACGAATGTTACCAATACAATAATAAACTTAGTTTAAAAGGATAGTGCTGTAGAAACACAATTAATTGTAACACTAATGTAACTAGAGTTATCAAATGTAATTTTTGCAGTTGAGCTAGCAAAAGCTAATATTGTAAGTTCCAGCATCTTATCAAAAAAAGAAATAAATTTAGTATTGCAAACATGGAATAAAGAGGTTTTGCCATATGCAAATGTCGAAGAAGCACTCAAATTTGCGGATGTTAAAATCGCTACCGATTCTAAATGTTTGCTTTAAATAATAAATGTACCGAATACAAAGAAGGAAATGTACGAAAAACTAACACTTATACCAGTAAAAAGAAATAATGATTTAGTATATAAGATTAATTTCAGAAATATATTAAAAAATAAAAAATCAGTCTATGAAATATTAATAAATTGTAAAACTATCAATGAAATGTCAGTTTGTAAGTTTTCAGATTTGTTAGATTTAAGCCATGATAAATGTATAGTTAGTTTGTTAGAAAATAAAAATGCATTATGTAACGCGACTAACAGCAGGCACATTCCACAAGTGGAGGAGATTACTTCAGCACTCATTATCCTCAATAGATTCAACGGCAGCGCCAAAATTCATAACGAAACCCAGAACCTTGCAGGAACCTACGTTGTCAAACTTATTAACGACAGCATTGTCATCAATAACCAACGATTTGTCTCCGAACAAGTTGTCAGCATTCTAGCCTTACCACCGATGCTCCATCCGTCATCCGAAAATTTGGCAATACAAGAAGTTCTATCTCTGGAATTGATGAAAGAACTGCATACAAAAAACACTCAGCTTATTCACAAGATCCAAAAAGAAAAATACTCACACCAGATAGCTACTTACGTCATCATCTCGGCAATTCTGATAACAGCAGTTGCATGCAGACGAAACACAAAGAAGAACTCGAATAACATTACGTCTACACCACCCTTAACAGCAACAAGAAAGGCACCGGCACCACATACTCTTGCAATACAACATAAAGATCAAGTCAACATCTCCGCAAAGCTATCCCAGCATTTACAATATTCCTTTCTGAGAAAAGCTGCGTGGACGCATCATCTTAAGGAGGGAAGAGTTAACGTATTTTCAGATCAGCAATACCTTCAGTGGCTTCAATTAATTTCCCAACACAAGAAACTGCAAACGAATCTGTTTGACGAATGTAGACCAACACATAGGCCAGCGTGCATTGCACTGTAGCTTCGTCCATAATCGCTGCATCATCACCTGCCGTTCGTTACCTCCACCGCGTCGAGTAATGCAATTCGATAATTAGGTCAGAATAAGTTAGCGTAGGTTAAGTGTTAATTGTAAACAGATTGTGAAGTAGTCTTCAATAAAGATTCAATAAGAAAAGACTTAATTTACCTAAGAACCACAGCCTAATGCCTCCCCGTTTAGGACCTTCTAGATTTATCAATAACTACCACAACTTAATACACATGGTTGACCTAGACGACTATTACAAAAACGTAGAAGACATAGCCAATTCCCTAAATATATTCGAACATAGAGCTACAATAACATCTTCTCTAAAGATAACAAAACTAAAGATCAGTGTACTTAATAGAAAACTAGAGACCCTATATCCCTTTAAAAGACAAAAACGTGGTCTGATAAACGGATTGGGGTCAGCAATAAAATATATTACAGGGAATATGGACACAAACGACGCAGAGAACATATAAGTTAACAACCAAATTGTTGAACGGAATATGCCGACGCAGCGTCTAGGAGTTGCACATGCAGAACATCATCGTCACCCGAGCACCAACGCCAGCCAAGAATGCATCGGTCACCTGAGTACCCACGCCAGCCGGGAGTGCATCGGTCACCTGGGTACCCACGCCGGCACTTGTACTCGTAGTATTTAAGATGGAGCATAAGTTATTCTTCACTCAGTATTTTGTCATTTTGCTAAAGGGGTAATGTTGCCCAAATAAATAAAGTTTTTTTTTTAATATAAAAAGGTAAATAGTTTATTAATTGGCGCCCGAGCAGGGACCGGTGGAATCAGAACATACGTAATTCACTACAAGAAAAACAAAAACAGTGACAGTGAGCAGATGGAAAAACGAGTAAATAAGTGAGTTACCAAGAAGAAAAAAAAGTGAGTTAATAAGAAGAGGAAAAGGAAGAAGAAGAAACGGTAAAAGTGAAAAATAAACAACGGAACACAAAAAGAAAAAGGAAATAATTCTTGCAAAGAAAATAAAACTAAATCAAAATTAAGGAAAAGTATAAGAATAAATATAAAAGAAGTTAAGAATCGGGAAAGAAATAAAGAAAAGAAATTTTTGCTTTAAGGAAAGTTATTTTCCAAAATATGCCGTTAACAAGATCGCAAGGTAATCCAACGGTGGATGTGCCATTCGACTCAACTCCCGAACCAGACATGATTTCCCTTCCGCCAAATCGTTTAAGCGTCGGGTCACTTGCCGATATACTAGGCAGCGCAAACGTAAATACCTCATTTCGATCAATTCCACCTAATCAAATAAATCTTGGATCAGTTGCCGATGCCCCAAGTCACGCCAATGCAAGTGCTTCATTTCGCCCTTCCACTTCACTCGAAAGCAAGGATGTGCAGGGAACCCCTGAATTCAACTCATTAGTCTCCTCAATTGTTCGCCGCGTTCTTAACGAACAAGGTCGAGACATGATTCAAAGTGTCCTCAATCCAAATGCTCAACGTTTCTGTGGGGGAGATCAAACAATACTTCCTGAGCATCGCAATAGATTGGAGAACATCGATAAGGTTTCCGATGTGGTGCGATGCCTACGAAATTTTTCCGGAGACGCTGGGGAGTTTTCTTCATGGAAGAAAATTGTCGAACGCGTCCTCCAAATCTACGAGCATATAAAAGGTACACCGAAATACTATGGCATCCTGAATGTAATTAGGAATAAGTTGGTTGATTCTGCAGACGCAGCTTTGGAGTCATACAACACTCCACTTAATTGGGAAAGCATTTGTCAATGTCTGACAATGAATTATGCTGATAAGCGTGATGTTAGTACATTGGAGTATTAAATGTCACGCAAGGTAGTAATTCGATTCAAACCTTTTACCAAATCGTGTACTCCCATCTGACTCTCATACTCAATAAAATATCCTGCATGGATATTTCAGTCGAATCAGTTAGAGTGCTAACTCAGATATATATATAGATAGGGCTTTAGACACCTTTATCCGAGGTCTGAAAGGCGACCTACCGAGGTTATTGGGAATAAGAGAGCCTGCTGATTTGCCTCAAGCACTGCACCTTTGTCTCGAAAATCAAAACTTCAGAGCAAGCTACATTGGGCAGAATGTTGCAAGGAAGCCACAGGTCCCACAGTCTAATCCTTCTTTCCGTAGTCCAAATAACGCGATACCACAAAATATGAACAGAAATCCAAGTCGGTTTCAATCCAACTTTAATCAACGCCGGAACTTCTACCAAGGTCGTTGTTACTCAGACTATCCCCCACGCCAAAATGTCTACCCAAATCAAATGCACCAAAATTACTTTCAGCCCAATAGCAATACAGGACACTACCAATCTGGTCTACAAATAAAGCGTGTACCACTTACACAGGGAGCAAGCGCACAGGTACGCGATAACAGAGTAAACAGGCAGACATTTAATGGATCCAGTGGACCAACTAGGCCGAACTACCATCAACCACATTACCACATAGACGTCTCAACAGATGAAACAGCCGACTACTTCCAAAACCTGGGAATCACAAATAATCAAGCCAATGAAGTTCAGAACGAGTATCTTGACGATCCTAGTATATCTTTCAGTGAATCGACAGCAGAATTAGAATTTTGTGACATTATTTTTTTAGGCTAAAATACTATTCCTTGCCTTACATAGAGTGCAAGACGAAGAGTGGTAACATGCTTAAATTCTTAATCGACACTGACTCGTCCAGAAACTATATACAACCGTCTCCTGTGAAAAAAGTGATACCAAACGAACAGGTTTTCCTAGCCAGATCCATTGTCAGTGACACTAAAATAACCCATCATACTCTAATCAATCTTTTTAATCTCGATAATATAGCCCTCAAGTTTTTCCTTTTGCCAATATTACATACTTTCGATGGTATCCTAGGGAATGATAGTCTGAGAAATCTATCAGCTGTCATACACTCTAAGGATAATTTCATGACTATATTCGGATCTACTAAAATAAAATTAATGCAATTAAATTGTCCACCTGTGAATGCGCTGTGTATTAAAACTGATGATATGTCTCCAACTCAGGAAAAATTGCTAAATCTCATTGTTAGTCGGTTCCAAAATTAGTTCTCAGAACCCGAAGAAAAATTAACCTTTACGACCAAGGTCGTAGGCGAAATCCGAATCACAAACGATTCACCAATTTATAGCAAATATTACCCATTCCCAATGTCATTAAAAGGAGAAGTCGAGAAACAAATCCGCAATCTTCTAGCTGACGGAATAATTAGTCCCTCTCGATCACCTTATAATTCTCCCGTCTGGATCGTGCCGAAAAAACCACCGTCAATCTTTCAAAGAGCACTTGACGACATCCTTCGTGCCTATATTGAAAGAACTTGCTATGTCTATATCGATTAGTTACTAGTTATATTTAGCAAGGATGCTAAGCATGCTAAGCACATAGAAGAAATCTTTCGAACTCTCTATGATGCAAACACGAAGGTTCAGCTTGATAAATGCCATTTTTTCAAGCAGAAAGTAGAATTCTTGGGATTACTAATTTCATCGGAGGGAATAAAAACCAATCCTGCAAAGGTAGAGGCTATAAAAAATGTTCCTGTTTAGGTTACTATATTTCAGTCGAGCTCTTATGTCAATAATTTTTGTAACGAACCGTGGGACCAGAACTCGCAAACAAAATTCACGCGTCTCGTATTCTCCACGAGCAAAATATTTGACACCGCCGCAGTTGCGTCGCACGGTTTGAATTTGCTTACGATGCAATTTTTGTACGCACAAGGTGCAAGTTAGCACATACTGTGAAGCGCTAAGTGCAACTTCAGCACACGCGCCGATACAGTAATGCAAACTCAGCACACGCGCTGGATACCTGTTGCGCGCGGCATCGAAGGCGGATCAGATATCAATCCATGCTGCTTGCTGACCTTATCAATTATTATTGTATAAATAGCCCTAAAAGAAACTTTTGTATTTAGATTTAAGTCTGCAGTACGCAGTGACTCTGTCCGAATAAATATTTTTTTATAAAAATAAACATAAGTGTTTATAACTGGCGCCCGAGCAGGGACTTGCGCATAAAACCGTGTCCCGAACAGTTAACCGTCGGAACAACTGAGAAACACCTTAATAAGGTCGTCGCGAGTGTTTAACATAAGAATAACGCTTGTGTGACGATAAACTTGTGTCATTAGTCGTGAGTGTTCAACATAAGAATAACACGTGTAAACGAAGAACTGTGACAATAAACCCTTCGCGAGTGTTTAACATAAGAATAACATAAAACGGTTTCGCAAGTTTATTAAAATCAGACAGTGTCCAGTTAAGTGAGTGAATCCTGTACCATTAGTAGACCGTAAAAAGTCAAAAAGGAACAATACAGATCATCCGAAAATTATTGCTGAAATCTGCAAAATCTCAGGAATGAAAGTTGCAGCAATACTCATGTGAGTACAACTTTTATTATATACCTACAATATAATACTTATATAAATATATAAAACAAGTTAAATCGATAAAATGGAAGGTATCCAAGACGCGATCCGACAATTGACTGGAGCACTTAATGCTCAAATTGAACAAATAAAAAAAATGGAGCTTAGACTAGCTGCGTTAGAAATTAGAGAGCAAAGTGATCAAAACACTTGCAATCAAACAAGTCTACAACCCCCACTCAATGAAACTGATCTCAAGGAAATCAGTAAACTTCCGGACTGCGTCCGAGAACTACAAGTGTTTGATGGTAATCCTGTTCAGTACCTCTCATGGGTACATACAGTAGAAAATATACTCAAGGATTATGAAATAGTTCGGCAAAAACCCATTTATAGGGCAATACTGCAAAGTATTAGACAGAAAATAAGAGGTCATGCCGACACTGCACTAATTTCGTACAATATTTTTGACGAGGACTGGGTATCAATTAAGAAGTGCTTATCGCTTCAATACGCTGATAAAAGAGACATTAGGACTCTTGAACACCAACTCAACATGATGTCCCAAAAGAATTCTTCAATAGACGAATTCTACGCAAACATCAATCATCAGCTATCATTATTAATCAATAAGATTAAAGCTGAAGATTACTCAGCAGAAACAGTTAGAGCACTCACAGAAAATTACAGAAATCGTGCTCTAGACGTCTTTATAAGAGGCTTGAATGGAGACTTATCCAAAATGCTAATCATCCAAAAGCCACAAACCTTACCAGAAGCGTATACGTCATGTCTGGAGGTACAAAATCTAAATTTCAGAAATGTAACAATTCATAAAAAAAACATGCCAAATACCGTATCAGCTCCTATAAACCAGATATTTGCAAATCAACATGAACCGAAACGACATAACATTCCTCCAAAACCACTTGCCATGGAACAAAGGATTAAGGCATATAATATACAGCATAGTAATCATCGTCAGCTAAATAACAATGGCATCATAGGAGATGACGCATTAAAAGAATTAGAAGCTGTTATGGATAGAAAAAGGAATATCCTCACAATAAAACCAAACGTCAAAATACCACTGAAAGAGAAACATTCCACGCAAGTTAACAACATAGAAATTAGAGATAAACATTTGCCCGAAAAATCAAGGATAGCTCTACAGTCTATAATAAAGAAGTATAAAACAATCTTTGGCCCAATCAATGATCAAGAACTAATAGATACCAGTGTAAGAGCAGAAATAAAAACTTCTAAAGATGAATCTATTTATACCAAATCTTATCCCTACCCAGTAAACTTAAGAAAAGAGGTGGATAAACAAATAAAAAAGTTGCTAGAGGACGGCATAATTAGGCCATCCAGAAGTCCTTATAATTCCCCATTATGGATAGTCCCGAAGAAGATGGACGCTTCAGGGGAGAAAAAATACAGGATTGTCATAGATTACAAACGTATAAATGCAGTCACGATTCCCGACACATATCCGATTCCGGACATATCGAACACAATAGCCAGCTTAGGAAAAACCAAGTTCTTCACAACCCTCGAACTCACTTCAGGGTTCCACCAAATTAAGATGAAAAACGCAGATATACAGAAAACTGCGTTCTCCACGATGAATGGGAAGTACGAGTTTACAAGACTCCCATTCGGGCTGAAGAACGCTCCAGCAATATTTCAACGAACTATAGATGATGTTTTACGTGAGCATATAGGTTCAATATGCTACGTATATATAGATGACATCGTCATACTGGGAGAAACCGAAGAAGAACATATTAAGAATATAGAAACTATATTTTCAAAATTGGATAAAGCCAACCTCAGGGTCAATTTGGACAAATGTGAATTTCTAAAACAGGAAGCTGAATTTCTGGGATACCTTATCACAAGAGAAGGTATAAAGCCAGATCCAAAAAAAATAGCCGCAGTCAAGCATATCCGACCACCTGAGAACCTTAAAGACCTAAAAAGATTCCTTGGTCTTGCCTCTTATTACAGGCGATTCATAAAAGACTTTGCAAAAATAGCAAAGCCTTTGACGAATCTTACGAGGGGAGATAAAGCTCAAGTTAGAGCTAATCAATCAAAAAATGTTAAAATCAAACTAAATGCAGAAGAGCTCAAGACATTTGCAAATATAAAAGAACTTCTAACATCCTCAGAAGTATTGATTTTTCCGGACTTCGACAAGGCTTTTATTTTAACTACCGACGCCTCAAACATAGCAATTGGTGCAGTGCTATCTCAAGGTGATATTGGCAAGGACAGACCAATCACCTATGTTTCCAGGTCACTCAGCAAAACGGAGGAAAACTACGCCACTAATGAAAAGGAAATGCTGGCGATAGTCTGGGCGTTGGATAACCTGAGAAACTATTTATATGGAGCAAAGAAAATCAAAATTTTAACCGACCACCAGCATTGGCATTTGCTCTAAGCTCCAGAAACACCAATGCGAAACTCAAACGATGGAAGGCGAGAATCGAAGAATATAACTATGAATTAATATATAAACCCGGAAGAACCAATCTGGTAGCAGATGCGCTATCAAGGCTAAAAACGGAGGTAAACAACTTAACCTCTTCTAGCGGGGCAACTATGCACAGTGCGGAAAAAGACAGCTCTGAACTAATTCCTCATTGCGAAGTTCCACTAAATGTATTCAAAACGCAATTAGTCTTTAAAGAAGGAACTGATATGTGTATCTACGAAGAGCCGCATCCGAATTACCATCGCCATTACATTGGACTACCGAAAATAACAAAAGAAAATGTTACACAAACGCTTAAGGAAAAATTAAATCCCAACATTGTCAATGGTATAAAAATCCCAGAAGAATACATCCAATTATTGCAGGATATATACAAGGAAAACTTTCGAAACTATAAGGTTCGTCTAACACAAAGAATAGTTGAAGATTTATCAAACGAGGATAACAAATTTCGTGTCATTCAAGAAGAACACAGGAGGGCTCACCGAAACCACAAAGAAAATAAAACCCAAATATTGGAAAAATATTATTTCCCTTCTATGAGTAAATTAATAAAAAAATATACCAAGAATTGTGATATTTGCAACTCAAACAAATATGATCGAAAACCCTTTAAACCAGAATTTCAAGAAACTCCAATCCCCACCTATCCTTCGGAAATATTACATATGGACCTTTTCGAGATAGATCATGAAAAATATATCACTTGCATTGATAAATTCACCAAATTCGCCAAATTCTTTAGAATCAAAGAAAAATCAGCCCTATACTTGAGAGACAAAATAATTAAAATCCTACACTATTACACGGTACCAAAAATTCTTGTCATGGACAATGAAGCTAGTTTTATGAGCCCCATAATAGCAAATTACATTAAGACACTAGGAATTGAAATATATCTAACACCTACTCATAAAAGTGAAGTCAACGGTACAATTGAAAGAGTTCACTCAACGATAATCGAAATGACTAGATGTCTACGCAATGAATACCCAGACTTCACTACGAAAGAGCTAATAAACATCGCAGTCGATAGGTACAACAATTCCATACATTCGGTCACCAAAAGAAAACCCAGTGATGTGTTTCTAGGTAAAATACAAAGGGTTAATTATAATAATTTAATTGACTATCGGGAAAAAGTAAATGAAGATTTAACAGAACTACTTTGGAACAATCAAAGGAATAAAAACAGCAGAAGGAACCGCAGCAGAACAAAGCCTAGGACTTACCAACAAGGAGAAACTGTTTTCGTAGCTACCAAACGTCGTGACGGCAAGCAAAAACCCCCGTTTACTAAAGAGAAAGTTTTAAAAGACAATCGGGTTACGATTGTGACAGAAAGCGGGAAAAAAATCCACAAGTCTCATCTCAAAAATATAAAACCATAAAATCTTTTCTTTTCAATTCTAGGTCAATGCTAGGTTTTACCTCAGCAATTTTAAATGTATTCGAATATAACACACCTTTAATCGCAATTAAACGTGGAAGTGGAAAAATAATAAATGGCAGCTTCAAATTGGTTCACGTAATAAATCTCACAACATACGAAGAAGTAATCAACAGCTTAATTCCTACAACAGAGCAGCAAATAGACAAGACTAGCATCTTAAGACCCCAGATTCTTTATCAGTTACATCAAATTGAAACACAACTAGCCAAATTGCATGGAAAAGGCCTTAGGACAACGAGGTCAATTAACTGGATCGGATCCGCATGGAAATGGATCGCCGGATCACCAGATGCCACAGATTGGGATAGCCTTTTAAGAACCCAAAACGAAATAATCGAAAATAACAACAATCAATATCAAATTAATAAACGGATAACTGAGGTTACACAAAGAATTTTGGACAATTACAATAAAATCATCCAAAGAACTGATAATGCAAGCATCGATAAATTTGAGCAAATGATGTATAATAAACTAACTATAATCAAAGACGAAATTAACGAAATCACATTAGCCGTTCAACTAGCTAAAAGTGGAATTATAAACGCGAATCTTATGGACAAAAGTGAAATCCAAAGGATACTTACCCAAATAGAAACCTTACCGTACAATAATAAAATTGAAGCCATTGAGTACGCAAAACCAATAGTGTTACAAAAAGGACCAGTTCTACTCTATGCTCTATCATTTCCAAAAACAAACACAAAAGAATTCACTCATCTTTTGATAAGATCCACAGTCAAGAATAATAGAAGAATCTTTCTGGAAACTAACGAACTACTTATAAATCATAATGAGCAATACGGAATTAAGGAAACAGTGTACTAAGATTCGGGATTTAATACTGTGCAACAAGGACAATCTTCAAAAACTATCTCCAGACAGCTGCATCAGTCAACTTTTAAATGGAGTAAGTGCCAGATGCGATCAACAGTTCTGCGCAAAATCAATTATCGAACCCATTATTGACAACACGATCTTTTTAACAAATATCGATGGCATTATCAAACATCAGAATGACACCAAAATCCTCAACGGAACTTTCCTGTTACAGTTCATCAACGATTCTATAGTCATCAACAACCAAGAGTATTCAAACAAGGAAGTTACCACCTATCAGATCCTACCTCCGATTCTTCAGGCTAATTTAACAATTAAAGACGTAAAATTAGACTTAGAATATTTACACAGCTTACACATAGATAATATCAAGAAATTAAAAATGTTTTCATTAATTAATGAAGTTTCAGTCATTTCAGATGTTACCGTATTTGTGATTATTGCAATTGTTATAACCATTCTTATGTATAGGCGTAAGGCAATACCATTCAAGATAGAATTATCAACACCAGATTCAAAGACAAACAACCCATCAAGCTGAACTTTTGACCCATGAGACATGGACTTAAGGAGGGAGGAGTTAGCACATACTGTGAAGCGTTAAGTGCAACTTCAGCACACGCGCCGATACAGTAATGCAAACTCAGCACACGCGCTGGATACCTGTTGTGCGCGGCATCGAAGGCGGATCAGATATCAATCCATGCTGCTTGCTGACCTTATCAATTATTATTGTATAAATAGCCCTAAAAGAAACTTTTGTATTTAGATTTAAGTCTGCAGTACGCAGTGACTCTGTCCGAATAAATATTTTTTTATAAAAATAAACATAAGTGTTTATAACTTGCAATTTGTGTGAGAGCTCGATGCAGTCCGTCGTGTGCATTCAAAGGGTCAACACCCAAATAATAAAGAATAGTATTTAATAGTTTCATTGTTTCATTTTTTTTTAAGTTCTTAATTAAACAGTTCCTATTCCACGAACTCTCAAAGATTTGCGGTCATTCCTTGGTCTGTCAGGGTATTACCGCCGCTTTGTCAAGGACTATGCAAAGCTAGCGAAGCCTCTGACATCCCTTTTAAGAGGGGAGGAGGGACGATTGTCCGAACGCCAATCCGCCAAAAAGCAAGTTTTTCTCGACACCGAAACATTGGATTCTCTTAAGAAAATAAAAAACGCACTCATATCAGATACCACTCTTTTATCATATCCAGATTTTAACAAGTATTTCGAATTGACAACAGATGCATCTAACTATGCTATAGGGGCAGTCCTATCGCAAGATGGTAAGCCCATCACATTTATTTCGCGAACGCGAGGAGAATTACGCAGCTAACGAAAAAGAGATGTTAGCGATAATTTGGGCTCTGACCTCACTGCGTAACTACTTGTACGGATCCGCTCACGTTAAGATCTTCACTGACCACCAACCCCTTACTTTTGCACTAAGCAACAAGAACAACAACAGTAATATGAAAAGGTGGAAAGCGATCCTAGATTATAAACCCGGTCGAAGTAACATCGTAGCAGACGCACTTTCTCGACCGCCTCAGATTTCGCAAATAAATACCTTAACTGATGGAAGCTTGTCCCATAACACTATACCAGTCGTTGAAGTCCTAGTTAATGCATTTAAAAACCAGATTTCAATTCAAGTCGGTGAAGTTTCCAATATAAAATTTGAAATAATTGTCCCTACCTATCATACAGTCACTGAGCCATCATTCACGCAAGAAAAATTAAAATAAATTTTGGTAAAGGTTCTTAACCCTTCAGTAATAAATGCTATTACAGCCGAAGAAAACATAATGGAGGTCATTCAATCACTATACTCATCCAATTTCACAAACTATAAAATAAGATTCACTAATTTACAGGTAACTGACGTTACGAACGAACAAGAGCAGGAAAACTTAATTACCCAAACGCATAAAAGAGCTCATAGGGATGAACAGGAAAACAGAACACAGATTCTCAGTCAGTACTACTTTCCAGCGATGAGGCGCAAAATCAGGAAGATAGTTAGGATGTGAAAGATTGCAAAGAAAATAAGTATGACAAGCATCCTAATAAACCTGAAATTAAAGCAACACCGATCCCACAATATCCGGGACATATCATTCACCTAGACATCTTTTCTACTGGAGAAAGTCTTGTACTCACTTCAGTAGATACATTTTCAAAGTATGCTACTGTTAGAATCCTGAAGTCCAAAGCTATAGAAGATGTTAAACAACCACTTCGGGACATTTTGTTCTCATATGGCCTACCGGAAATTGTTGCTGTCGACAGTGAGAAATCCTTTAGTTCAGCGTCTATTAGCTTCATGATGGAAGACGAACTCGGAATAAAGGTCTTCAAAACACCTCCCTACATGAGTAAGTACTGTAAACGGACAGGTTGAGCGATTTCACTCTACGCTCATAGAAATAATGAGATGTCTGAAAACGGAAAACGTTCATACTTCCTTCACGGAACTTCTGGAAAGGTCTGTCCATGCATATAATTCATCTGTACACTCTGTTACGAAAAAAAGACCGATCGATGTATTTTTTGGACGAGGGGTAAGCCTAGATACTACCCTCTATGAAGAAGCGCGACAGGCAAATATACAAAAACTCATTTAAAAACAAAGTGCTGATTTAGAATTTCATAACAAAAACAGGAAACCATAAATAGATTATATTCCTGGTGATGTGATTTATGTCAGGCAAAATAAACGAACAGACTGGGAACAGCAAAATCACAGATTGGAACTTTTAAACTCATTCACGTGATAGACCTGGAAGAACCTAAGCAACTCATAGAAGGCATCGAGATGGATATTGAAAAGCACCTTTCTAAACACCCCTTGCATTCCTTCCTTTTATATGAAACTTCCCTTATCTGAAGCTATAAAAGGAGGTTGGTACCCAGGGTTTTACAGAAATGATCATTAAATTTCATTGGCAGTGCATGGATTTGGATTGCAGGCAGTCCCGACCATGCAGATCTTCAAATAATTAACGCTAAAATAAATAATGCATAAAACAATAATAATCAAGTCATTTTTAACCGAATTACTTTGGAAAGAATAAACAAACTCACCAATGCCACAAATAATGTAATCAGTATTGTAAAAAAAAGTAATCATGATAAAAGCGATATTGTAAACAAACTTAAATATAAATTAAATATAATCAAAGAAGACATAGTACATGTAATATATGCTATACATCTATCCAAAGCGAGTATTGTTAGTCCCTTAATTTTAAGTAACGAGGAAATAAATTTTGTAAAAGAAACTTTAGAAAAAGGAAATGTTAATTTTCTAAATATTGAACAAGCTGCAGATTTTGCAGAAGCTAGAATCGCTTCAAATGGCTCTACATTAATATACATTGTAAAAATTCCTAGAACCAGTAATGAAATTTGTAAGCACCTAATTGTAAAACCACTAAAAAAGTCAGATTTTATACTTAAGATTATATATGGAAACATTTTAACATTGTAAAGACAAGTTTTATGCTGTAATAAAAAACTGTAAATCCAATAACGATATAACCATATGTAATACTAATAACCTTATGAATATAACAAGTACAGGTTGCGTCTCAAATTTACTTAGAAGCCGACCGAGTAATTGCAGAAAAACCAGCAATCAACATGTCACCGATGTAGAGGAAATAGTGCCTTGCACCCTACTACTCAATGGATACAACGGAGTTATCAGAATCAACGATGATCCTCTTCACCTGAATGGTACCTTTGTCGTTCGGTACAAAAATGCCACCATAACCGTAAGAGAGCAAGTCTTCGGATCATACGAAGTAAAGAAATCACGTCTCCTGCCTCCAATCGCCCAACCAGAGTCATCAAATTCGAGCATTGGAAAAATACTCTCCCTGGAAATGGTCAATGATTTGAACGTTAAAAACACCCATCGATCTCCTAGAAGAAAAGCATAAATGGGGAATTACATTTAACATCATTCTCGTACTACTCGTCGTTGCAGGCGGGGTGATCATGGCTCTTAAAGTTAAGGGAATCCGGCAATCCAGTAATTTGCAAGAAATGAGTACCGAACCACCGATACTGGAACCGTTACCAGCGGAAGTCATGCCACCTAGCTCTGAACCTGCCGTTCCGGTCAGTCAACCTCGGGCATTATCCACCAAGATATGCCAAGTTAGCAAAATACCTCTCTTCTAAACATAAGCAAACCAGGGCGTTTGCACTTAAGAGGAGAGGAGTTAACAACCAGATTGTTTAACGGAATATGCCGACGCAGCGTCTAGGAGTTGCAAATGCAGAACATCATCGTCACCCAAGAACGCCAGCCAAGAATGCATCGGTCACCTGAGTACCCACGCCAGCCAGGAATGCATCGGTCACCTGAGTACCCACGCCAGTCGGGAGTGCATCGGTCACCTGAGTACCCACGCCGGCACTTGTACTCGTAGTATTTAAGGTGGAGCATAAGTAAATCTTCACCCAGTACTTTGTCATTTTTTTAAAGGGGTAATGCTGCCCAAATAAATAAAGTTTTTTTTAATATGAAAAGGTAAATAGTTTATTAATTTATATCAAGGAGCAGTCAATATCGGACGACACAGAGAGAAAACGAAACTCACCAATTGTAGCAACAACAACGTATAAGTGCGATCAGGAAATAATTTATAAAATCAACCATCGTAATTCATTCATGACACTGGGTAGATGTTACGGTTTTACAAACATACTAGATGCACAAAAAATAAGCGACAAAATGAAATACCACTAACTACTAAGAAACTTCAGGATTCACTGATTACAATAGTGCAAGCAATGCAGGCATTCGATTTCAACCAGAAAATCAGTGATCTACAAGAATGCAAGCAGTTAAAGCAAAACAGTCACCTCTCCAGTCTCGCTCCGTTTTTGGATGAAAACGGAATTCTTCGAGTGGGAGGCCGATTAGAAGCTACAACGCTTCCTTTTAATGCCAAACATCCAATGGTATTACCATATAACAATCCTTTGGTAAAACTTTTGATGCAAGAAACACACGAGAAAAATAGCCATTGTGGTGCTCAGACATTGTTAGCCCATCTTCGACAACAATTTTGCCCCATTAAGGGAAAGATAACGGCGCGGTCAATAGTACAACACTGCTACAACAAGTCATGGGACATTTACCTCCACAACGGAAAACCCCAGCACGTCCCTTTATAAATACAGGAGTTGATTACTATGGACCAATCTGGATTCACTACAAAATTCGCGGCAAACGACCTCAGAAGGCATATGTAGCAATTTTTGTTGCTTCGCAAGGAGTTCATATTGAACTCGTTAGCGATTTGACCACCGAAGCATTCCTTGAAGCACTAAGACGATTCACTGGTCGACGAGGACATTGCCAGCACTTATATTGTAACAATGCAACGAATTTTGTAGGAGCAAATAACCAACTGTCGGAGTTGGAAGGCGCTATCTACTCCAAAAAGGCACGCACAACCATCGCAAGGGAATGCAGCGATAAGGCTATACAGGTCAACTTTATTCCCCCTAGAGCTCCCCACTTTGAAGGCCTCTGGGAGGCCGTAAAATCAGCAAAGCATCTTCTAAGGAGGAGTGTATCTGCAGCATCGTTAACATACGAAGAGTTAGAAACAGTATTGATTGGCATCGAAGCCATCCTTAATTCAAGACTTTCAAATGATCCCACCGATCTAACGGCACTGACACCTGGACACTTTCTCATCGGTGAACCCCTGACTGCACAAGTCGACACAAACCCACTCTCAATACGACACACTAATCTGACAAGGTGGAACTTGGTCTCGCATCTCAAACATGAATTTTGGAAGCGGTGGTCACAGGAATACTTAAACGAACTCCAGTATCGTCATAAATAGAAGGAATCTTCTAAAAATATCAACGTGGGAGACATGGTGATCATAAAGGAAGACAACATTCCAGTCCTTAAATGGCCGCTCGGCAGAATTACCAGGACGTACCAGGGCAACGATGGCGGTGTACGAGTGGTTGATGTTCGAACAGCATCAGGAATCTGGAAACGTCCAATTCACAGACTTGCACCATTGCCTGTGGAACACGAAACAGATAATGATATAACATCCAGAAGTGAGGTCCACCAGTCAGCACGTAACACGCATCCAGCAGACTCAGCACCCACAATACCGACCAAAAGGCGAAGAACATCTAGTGCCGCAGGAATTGCTTCATTGTTAACAATCTTTATCATTCTACCAACAGTATTTAGCAAAAATATCGAAGTTAACAAATTTGAATCACATGTTGGTATTTATTTTTAATCTATTGGCTCAACAAAAATCGCAACAAGCGAATGGAACTTCATCGTCCATTACAACCTCAGTCCGCTAATAGAAGAGTATAAAACATTAACGAACGGTACTTTGACCCTCACACATTTATGTCGAGAAATTCAAAGGAGGAGGTTTTGCATGAATACCTTAAACCAAATTCAGCGTATCCTAACCGAACTTCAATCAGAAAACATCCTCCTACCAAACAAAAGAGTCAAAAGAGGAGCACTCAACATTGTTGAAAACCTTGCTAACTCCTTATTTGGGGTCCGAATATGGTAAAAAAATGGCAAGCACAATAGATCAAGTAAACATGAACGAAAATCATTTATTAAACTTACTGAGAAATCAAACCTCAGTTGTTGATTCAACAATCAACATTGTGAAGCAAGACCGGAGTATAATAAACAATAGATTTGATCAGATCAACAGTCAACTTGCTGAGATAAGATCAAGAATTCGTGACAATGGTGAAGAAGACCATCAGTTCAAAATATCGCCAATCGCCATATCCCTTTCATCCCAATTGATCATAATGATACTTAACGTACACAGAAGACAGTCAGCTGTCATTGATGTAAGTTAACGCGCGAAATTATGTTTCTTCTGGGCAATGATTTATTATCGTTCCCACACTAATTTCTGCCGAAGTTGCGTCTGGCGACAGAACAACAGCCAGCCAAACCCGCATTCCATCACGTAGCAGCATAGGATGAAAACCAACACCACCTGCGGGAACATCCGCCTCAACTGGAACATGAGCAGCAATGCACATAATGGGCATAGGTTACGTTAGAGATAGAATCATTATTGTACTCGTAAGTTAGTTCTAGTTTTGAATTCGAAATAAAGAGGTCGAATCTCCGGAAAAATATTTTTTTTTAAATAAAACTCATGTAGTTTTAATTTGTACTTACCGACACTCATCATCTACAGTTCAGCTGAAGAAAGAGCTTACCAACATTCCTTGCGTTGCCAGCAGATGACCGAGATCTGATATAATTATACAAGCTATTGACAGTAAAGGGAGGAGTGACAGGTAATCGAGTCGTATTCTGGGTCACGCTTCCTCTGGTAAATCAAGAGCAATACGATTTATTCAGACCCACGCCCATACCGCATTTCATAAACAACACAATGTTAACTATTATTCCTTGCACTCCAATACTGGGCTTAAACACTCATCGTGATTAATTCTTTCCGATACAATCAACATCTTTAGAAGGATGCAGCAATTTGAAGAACGAGCAATATTTATGTCTCAATATACAAGCAAAATATAGCGAGGGAGCAGAGATATGTTCCTGCGAAATGTGCCTTTTCAACAATGAAACGAAGGCTACTTGCACCTTGAGAAGGTCTGAAGAGATTCCATAATCAACCCATCCCGACTTACTGCGATCTGTGGAAACCATCACACCCAGTTGCTCTTAGAAGGATCTGGATTAGTTACGTTGCAGCCAGAATGTATTTTAAGACACAAATCGATTACCGTTCAAGGTCATAATACATTCACTACTAACTTGCAAGCTTCCTACCCCAGCTTTGGAAGCATACCAGAAATATCAACACCAGAGCAACATATGTCACTGTTCCATAAAGTCAATATTACATATTATGACATCCAACTTCAAAATCTAACAGACTTACAAAACCTACTCAGAGAACAAAAAGTCCTCGATCTACTCTATAAACTTGAAACTCGCAGTCATCACAACTTCGCAATTGGCTACTCGGCCCTAATAATATCCATCATGTTAAGCGCCTACGTAATTTGGAAGCACAAAACAGCAAGGTCCACAGTCTTCACAAAGGCAGTACAATCAGCACTCACCAAACACAAGGAAGAACAGGCAAATTCAGAGTTTATTGTCACCATTGCATAGGTTGTTGATTGAATTGTCATTCAACGCGGGGGAGAATGTTAATTTGTATCACCGATGACGCAACACAAACATTAAGCGAGTCAAATTCATTAAAACACTAACCCTCTGCTCTGACGCAGCGAATATGAAAAATACAAATATTTTATGCATTATTTCGCACTGGGTCAAGCCAACGACCTATTATGCTGACCGTGCATTGCCGGCATTCTCGGCAGTAATTCATATTAAGAAATAATTGTATTTTGTAGTGTAAGTTAAATTTAAGTATATAAGATGTCAACTATGAATAAAAGGTCAGTCAGTTAATCGAACTCGCTGGACTCTTTCTTCTAACTTCTTTCTTACAGCAATCTGTTCCAAGTTTATGTGCTTGGTGCAACGCTTCAGGAAAACGCGCCTGAACAGACTATTTTAAAATAGTATATCCCATGATCAGGTACTTGAAAAAAATACACAAATCTATCCTAATGACCCAGAGTACATCCAAGCCTTTGAAACACTTAAGCCTTGTATTGTCAATCACCCCATACTCAAGTTTCCAACGTTTAATAAACCATTCAGGACAACCTGAATGCTATGCATCAAGAACACTCAATGATCACGAAAAACAATATTCGGAAACATACAAAACATTTTTGGCGATAGTCTGGGCGATTACCTACTTTAGACCCTATCTATGCAGAAACAAATTTAAGATAATAACCTATCATCAACCGATCAAATATCTCAATGAGAAATATAATGGAAAAGAGTTCTCACAGAGGAAATTGTCAACAAGTACAAAATACAGCTAATTCTAACAAACACTATTACAGAAGAAGTCGAGGTTATATGTTACAGTTGCAGCTACAACCGCCCCAATAAAAAATGTAATATAAGCAAATATGTAATGCGCAAGCGACCGATTCGAACTCAAACAACCCATAGTGCGATGAACGCCGAATCGCAAAATAAACAAATAACCAAAACTGTGAAGAACGGATTAAGCTTCGTCACCTTCGATCGATCAATTGCGCAACTTCGATGAACCGAGTGATCAATTGTGCAGACTAATCATTTTTGGTGAACCAATTGACCAATCGAAAAAATAAAATGAAATGTTGGTTCTAAGAAAATCAAACTTAAAATTGGCGCAGTCGGTAGGATATTCAAACGCGAAAAAAATGAACGGTAACAGATTAAATTAATTAACGGTTAATTGACCACTTACATCAAGTGATGAGCGACGAATACAAACAGTGAAAAAAAATTAAAAAATATAAAATTTTTTTTCAAATATACAAAAAGAAAAGAAATGTGAAAACAACTACTAAATGACGAGAAGTATTCACCAGCCTCCAGTTAATTACACAACAATAAAGGTTAGCCTATAAATCGAAACTATTTAAGTTAATTTAGTTTAGAACAGTAGGTATATTATAATAATAAATTTAAAGTTTTCATTTAAAGTTGTCAAAATTGAAATCACAAATTAGAAACAAAGTAGCATTTAAATAATCATCGTCAGTATCAATTCATGTCTACAATAGAAGAGCAAATACAGGTTGATCAAGAACAATCCGAACAAATCAGTGAGATTGTAAATAATATTTGTTCGGGCAGTCAAACAAGTACAAATATGCTCACCCTTAACATAGACCCATTGAGGTATATTTTAAAACTCCCCGATTTTAATGGGGATCATAGGGATCTCGATCGATTTAATCGATAAAATTCATCCGATCCTTACCAAATATGATCCACTATCACAGGCCATTTTTTAGATTGCATCAAAGCAAAATTAAAGGTCAAAGCTAGGGAAGTCATCGAAATCAATGCTCATATTACTAGCTGTTCAGAAATAAAGACCGTACTTGTTAATAACTTCGGTGACAGACTCACCTCGGAAGAGCTTTTTTTACAACGATGTAAAGTCCGTCTTGCGTAGACTTAATACGAAGACGGAGCAAACATCTGAAGACACAGAGTGCATCAATCATAAAATGGAAACCAATAAAATATTTGCCCTTGTGATATTTAAGAATAAACTTTGTCTTTGGCGATGTGGAGGATTCGCTGGAGCAGTTCTCAGGATGGATTTGACGAATTCGAAGCTATATCCACAGCCTGTGAATGGAATGACATACAGATGTATCTGTACGCTCGTAGATTACTGAGAAGTGCCGCGAAGCTATCCGTTTGAGCTACCGGGGGGATCACCTGATCAAAGAATTCGGAAAGAAGATCACCAGTATCGATATTCACCGGCAGCTAGAGGCTCGGAAGAAGAACCCATCAGAAAGTGTTGCAACGCAACACCGAAAAGGAAAACAAATTGCCGTCGAAAAAACACACGGTCACCCAAATCCAGACAAACAACAACATTGGGCGGAGCTGATGTGGGAGAGCATAACTTCAAACAACAAACATAATTTTTTGCTCAGTCTGCTTCATTGCACTCAGCAATTTCCAGAGTGGGCGGAGCTTATGTGGGAGTGCGGAACTGCAAACAACAAAGTCATTTTTGTGCATTCTGCTTTAGTTGCTTGTACTCATTGGGGATTTTTTGGCGATCATGGGCACCACCCACTCCACGTGGGTAATAATAAAGATAATAAAGATTTCTCCCAAGGAGGCATGACCGATGGAATTCATTCTTGTGTGAACCAATCGAGGATATCGTTTTTCCATACATTGTTGCTATATACGTAAAGCACTTGTGTGATCAAGTCATTATAAAAATAAAGAATTTAAACTAAATTCACTGAGTGTTTTTTTTTTACTCTTTTTTTTCGTTTGTTGTGAAGTACGTCAGAGTGCCTAATTCACTTTTTGCTAGTGTCCTGGCGACGCAGAAAGCCTATTGGAATAGATACGAAATCAAGTGAGCATCGATGAATATTCCTTGATGGAGTACATGATAAATGGAATCCCGAACACAGTGGGGAACAAAACAATACTATATGAACCGTCAACGATCGAAGAGCTGAAGTCCAAACTGAAAACATACTGGTGGAACCGAGTAGGAGTACTGGTAGAGCCACGTAACATCACGAGGACCAACGACATCGAAACGGTGTCATATCTGGGCTGTCCAGATGTTGTGCCCAACACTGCAACAACCTGAGACCACACATGATATACTTGCAGAACACACAAGTAGGCCACAAGTGCCGAAACATGTGACATAACATACAACTAGTTCACTAGTGTTAATCTTGTCATGTTACTAGTTCCAAATGTGTTACGTATTCTTCCAAGCACTTGACTGAATGGAAAAATACAGGTCAAATGCAACAATGGGGCATCAAATGACAATAGCACATGCTACTAAATTTTCTAGGTAGCGCATGGAAATGGATAACTGGAAATCCAGACCACGACGACTACGTTATATTAAGATCTAAAATTAATGATGCATTAAAAAATGAGAATAATCAAGTTATAATTAATAAATCAACAATTGATAAGATAAACGAATTGACTAATGTAACCAATAATATTGTAAAAACATTTCAAAATTATCAAGATACAATATAAAAAATAGAATCATAACAAATATTAAGTATAAATTAGATATTGCCTTGCAATGGGCAAAGGCGGGTATTGTTAATTCATTTATATTATCTAAAAGCGAAGTAGACCTAATAAAAGAATTGTTTTTAAAAAATAATGTAGCGTACTTAAACTTAGATCAAGCTTTTGAATTTGCAGATATAAGAGTTGCAGCAAATAATTAAACATTGTCATACATTATAAGCATTCCTAATACAGAACAATATCTTTGTAAATCCACATTACTAAAACCAGTAAAGAGAGCAAACATTGTAACTAAAATACTTTTCGAAAACCTATTACTATGCGAAAAAAAATGTATGGAATAAGAGAAACATGTAAATCTAATAATAAGATATAAGATATAGAATAAAAAAAACAATATGTAATAGAGAACAAATGTTAGATATAAGTGAAACAAGTTGTATGCCCAATTTACTCAGAAGTCGGCCATCCATCTGCACGGAAACCAATAACCAACATATCCCAGCTACAGAAGAGATCTTTCCCGGAATCAATAGTCAACAATATACATCCAAGGAACTTTCTGACGCAGAGCCACTTCCACCTACTGTGCAAACTGATTCAACCCTAAGAAGTTATGCAGAATTTCTAACGCTCCAATCGATGAAACAGCTACATGAGAAAAAGCACCAAGCACATAAATCTAATCGAAGACAAAAGCCAACGAAGTTCCTTAATCAACATCATCATATTCGGTCTCCTAGTAGCACTTATCCTTGCAAAATTCTACAAACGTAGCCCCGTAACCATTGTAAGTACCAGTCCATCGACAGAGGCCCAAGCAAAGAAGGCAACCAACCCCGAACATATCGTCGTGATGAAGGTCACCCATAGAGATATCCAGAATCAGCCAGATTCCATTTTTCTGAGAATGAGGACATCCTCACTTAAGGAGGGAAGAGTTAACGTGGAAAAATCTACATCAAATGCATTTCCACTCGCAGTCGCTCACAACAGTGTCAAATTCCAACGAGACACGCGAGTTACACAAATGCAAGTCAGCAGACTCGACGACGGAACATTTGTGTTGCTTCGCAACCCATAAGTAAGGTGACGCCTCTTTCCGGTGACAATGAAATCACTAATCGAAGGCCAACGGAAGGTGAATGCGTTGACCTTACTATTTATTGTGATATGATATCGTATTGTAATTGGAATGAATAAAGTTGTGGCAGTCTTAACGGACCCGCAGAACATCATTGATTGTTTCTTTTATTTAACTGGCGCAGTCGCGAAACGGAACTCGCTCGATTTAATAAATCAAAACTAAAAATCAGTTTGGTTTATTAAAAATAAAGTGTTTGTACATATTAAGATCATTATTACTGATGTTCCCAAGGAATTTCGGATGAGTTCTAATAGTAAGTTGAAATGGTATAAAATGCCACTTACAGATAAAGACTATGATCTTCTTTTGGGAATTGACATTATTAGGAAAAACGTAGCTGAATTAAATGTAAGCAGAAAATTCATGAAATTAGTAAACAATGTTAGTTTAAAGGTATATTCAGAAGACTGCGAGATAATAGACTGTTATGAACTAAATTATCAACAAAAGCAGGAAATAGACACTTCACATCTGAGCCCAATAGAGAGAGAAGAAATAACGAACATTTTGAAACAGTATGAGAGTTTAATCTACAAAGAAGGGGATAAGCTTACGAATACGGATTCAATCGTGCATGAGATCAGAACAACCACTGATCAACAAATCAACTCAAGGCTTTATAGACTGCCTCCGAAACATGAAGAAGAAGTTCGGAAACAGGTTACAGAAATGGAGAAGCAGGGCATTGTTAGGAAGTCGAATAGTAGATATTCTTCCCCCATAGTAGTTGTTAAAAAAAAGTTAAATAAATTAGGAGAACAAAAATTCAGACTTTGTGTGGACTATAGAAGATTGAACGATATTACGTTCGACGACAAATACCCTCTACCTAATATCGACAGTATATTAGATAAGCTAGGGAGAGCCCAGTATTTCAGTACTTTGGATTTAGCCAAGGGATACTATCAGATCAAAATGCATCCAAAGGATATTCATAAAACTGCATTTGTAACTCCAAACGGTTTATATGAGTTTACTCGGATGCCTTTTGGCCTCAAGAACGCCCCAGCGACGTTTCAGAGGCTGATGAATGAAATACTAAGGGACCATATAAATAAGATCTGCGTCGTCTATCTCGACGATATTCTAATATTTTCCACAAGTCTAGAAGAACACCTTTCTGCAATCAAAACAATTTTTAATGTTTTAGCTAAACACAATCTAAAAGTGCAGTTTGATAAATGCTCTTTCTTAAAGCACGATACGGAGTTTTTGGGTCATATTTTAACCAGTGAGGGTATGAAACCAAAACCAGGTAAAATTAAATGTGTTACAGACTTCCCCCTCCCCACAAAAGAAAAACAGTTAAAAGGTTTTCTTGGATTAACCGGATTTTATCGGAAGTTTGTCAAAAATTACTCCAGAATAGCCTATCCCATGATTAAATACTTGAAAAAAGATGCTAAGATCAACGTAAATGATCCAGAGTACATTCAAGCATTTGAGACATTGAAGCTTAATATTGTCAATCACCCTATCCTTAGATTTCCAAATTTCAATAGACCGTTTATCCTTTTTACTGATGCATCCAACTATGCTATTGGGGCAGTTCTCACCCAAGAAGGCCAACCTGTTTGCTATGCTTCTAGGTCGCTAAATGACCACGAAAAAAATTACTCAGCAACAGATAAGGAATTCTTGGCCATAGTCTGGTCAGTAACTTATTTTCGTCCTTACCTTTGGGGGAATAAATTCAAGATAGTTACAGATCATCAACCCATTAAATATTTAAATAAAAAATATAATGGAAAGGAATTTTCAGCGAGAAACCAAAGATGGCTCCTGAAACTAGCTGAATTTAATTTCGACATAGAATATCTTAAAGGGAGAGAAAATAAAGTCGCAGACTTTTTAAACAGAATAGAGAATGTAGACAATTTAGAAGACGACATAGCTTCAGATCATGCAACCGTTCACTCTGCCCCAGAGCAGCAACTTGACCATTTCCCAATTAAGGAAGAAATAGTCAACAAATATAAAACACAATTGTTACTCACAAACAATGTTACAAATGAAATAAAGGTAGTTCATGGCAGAAAAATAGTCCATGTTGATATGACTAGAAATCAGTCGTATTGGAAAGAACTATTTAAAAGAACCATTACATCAGGAAAAGTAGAAATTTATTCCGATTTATCTTATAGTGAGTACAACAAAGTGCAACAAATTCTCATAGAACTTTTTAGAGAAGATAAAAAGATTTCATTTGTTAAGTGTACCATGAGAGCACAGGAAATAGATACGGTAGAAAAACTACATAAACAAATATCGCTATACCATATTAAAGAAAGCTGCCATTCTGGTGTTTCAGAAACATATTATACATTAAAAAACAAAATTTACTTTCCCAAATTAATTTTCGAAATTTCCAAAGTGATAGGAAACTGTCATACTTGCCAAGAGGGTAAGTATGACAGAAAACCCCTAAAACCTAAATTCAAAATTACAGATACACCATCCCAACACAATGAAACTTTACATATGGACGTTTTTCATTTCAAAAAGTTATTTTATTTAACATTCATAGACAAATTCACAAAAAGAGCATATGCCTATAGTTTAGTTAGTAAAAACTGGGTGAATAAAATAGAATGTATGGAACAACAATTCACAAGATTTGGGAAACCTAAAAAAATAATGTTGGTGTATGTTGACGGCATAGTGATCTTCGGGAAAGACGAGAAAGAAGCGCTGAACGAACTTGCGGTAGTACTCGGAGTAGCCGCAGAATTCGGGTTAAAAATCAAGTGGGAGAAATGTAATTTTCTAAGCAGATCAGTTAAATTTCTAGGACACAGTGGAGAATGGATCCATCAAACCATCTATAGAGAAGGTACGTGTGAAACAAATTTAAAGTTTTCTGGGATTGACGGGATTTTTCCGAAAGTTCATCCCAAAATACTCACAAATTGCCAAGCCGCTTACATACCTACTATGCAAGTCGGCTGTAAAGCAATAATGTTGGACAAACGGCCTGGCAAATCAAAGTTTAATCAAAAGGGAATCGAATGCTTTATGGTTGGTTACTCGTGTGAGGCTAAGGCATGCCGCCTGTATGAGCCAAGATGGCGAAAAATATATAAAAGTCGCGATATAAGTTTCCTGGAGAATACATTTTTTATGAAGTCGGGAAAGGCTCAAGAAGAGAAAGACACCAACTGTGATTACTTAATCTTTGATTTCGACACACAAAATCCGATTTGTGAAAAGAATAGTGATGATTCTTCTGTTGATGCTGCTGTTAATGGAGCGGATTCATATAGTGTTCAAAATAAAAATTTTCCTGCTGGTACTGCTGTTAAACATGGTGAAAACGTAGCTCCACATCGTGTTTCTGATGAATTTGCGGCTGAGGAAGATGCTGATTTGACTGGAGATGACGCTGAAGAAAATGGGCAAGTAGATCATAAAAATGTCAGTCCTATTAGTAGTAGAATTTTGAGATCGGGACGTTAATATACAAATATTCTCTTTTTCATGAACGACTACGATGATAGCATCAATAATATCCCATCTACAGAGCAAGAGGTTATGCAAAGAGAAGACGCAGAGGAATGGTTAGCATCGATGAGGACGGAGTATGAACCGCTTATGTCAAAAGACACTTGGAAATTGGTTGATTTGCCGGAAAATCGACGCCCCATAAAATGTAAATGGGTGTTTAATTTGAAGCGAGATAAACATGGTAATGCGGAGCGTTACAAATCTCGACTCGTAGCGAAGCGATGTAGCCAAAAATTTGGGATCGACTTCATAGTAGTCCAGTACATTCACACCTGTTACTCGGTACTCAACTATTCGTATAATAATAGCAGTAGCTGCTGAATACGACCTCGTGGTTCATCAGATAGATGTTACAGCAGCATACCTGCATAAAGGGCTAAAAGATAAGATATTCATGCAGCAACCTGAAGGCTTTATAGACTCACAAAATCCGAAGAAAGTGTGTAAATTGGAGAAGGCGATATATGGTCTCAAACAAGCTGGACGAGAGTGGAACTAAAAACTGCATGCTGTTTTAACAAAAATTGGTTTCATTCGTTTGCAAAGTGATCATTGTGCATATATTTTAAAGAGAGAAGCAGAAACTAATATATTGTCAGTGTATGTTGATGACATATTGATTGCGAGCTCCAACAATCAAACTCTGATAGATATTGTTGATAAAGGCGAGATTGAATATTTTCTTGGGATGGAAATTAAGCGTGATTCAGCCTCCAAAACAATCAGTATTTCTCAGAAACAATTTATTACGGAGCTTTTGCGAAAACGTAATTTGACAAACGCAAGAAAGTGTTGTACACCAATCGACGCAGGTCTTAAGATGAAAAAATGTCAAACCTGCGTGAATTGTAAAAAGGTAGACGTGAAGACATACCAGTCGTTAATTGGATCGCTTATGTATCTGGGCATATCCACAAGGCCAGATATATTCCATACAGTCTGCAAGTTAGCACAGTTCAATACAGATCCCCACTTGGAGTATCTGACAGCTACAAAACATGTTCTCAGGTACTTAAACCATACCATAAACTTAAAGCTTATTTACAGGAAAACAGGTGAGCCACTGAAAGGGTACGCAGACGCTGACTGGGCAGGCAGTTGCGATGATAGGCGATCATACACGGGCATAGTGTTTTACTTGGCTGGAGCAGCGGTGGTGTGGGAAATGCGTAAGCAGCATTCAGTGGCACTAAGCAGCACAGAAGCCGAATATATGGCCCTATCATCGCCGGCTAAAGAACTTGTGTATCTTAGGAGTCTTTTATCTGAGATGGGTCTTCGTCAATTCATAGATGGAGCAACATATTTATATGGCGACAACTTAAGCTCACATCAATTGGTAAAAAATCCAGTATACCAAAAAATTAGTTGTGAGACCCATAAAAAATGGGAATATTGTTAACAAAATATATTTTAATTCAGTAATAAAATGTAGAAATTCCATGTTCGAAGAACAAAATTCTTGTAATACCTTTGAAAATCTAACCACATGTAATACCATTAATGTTATGGATATAAGCAATACTTCGTGCCTACCTAGATTACTCACCAACCTGCCTTCAAAATGCACCACAACAAACAACCAGCATCTCCCATCAGTCGAAGAAATAACTAGTGGAACCTTAATCCTAAACCAATTTAATGGAACAGTACAAATAAACGACGACAAGATGAACCTGTCTGGATCTTTCATAATTCAGTTCCAGAATGCCACTGTGAAAATCGGGAGCGCTGTATTTTGTTCAACAGAAATTACTACAATACAGCAAATTTCAGCGTTGCTTCAGCCACCATCATCTACGACGAATATTGATGAAAGCCTTTCTCTAGAATTCGTTATAGAACTTCACCTTCAAATAAAAAGTTCATAGGACTCATCAAGAAAGAAAACTCAAAGAAACAGTCAATAAACTTTGGGTTGTCATCAGTTGGCATCGCATTTACAATATTCATAATAATTTTCCTACGCATCAAACGCGCTAAAAACAGTACAAAAATTGTCAACTACAAGTCACAGATTCATCGGAACTCCATTCAGTTGAAGTCACACCAGAAATAGAAAATACTGTCACGTCAGCAGTAAAAAGAACTATTGCCTACAAGGAAGATGAGGAACCAAAGGTATCAAGGCTGAGTCAGATCCCATTCTTCGTTCGAACAAGGACGCTCGAAGATTTAGCGTGGGGGAGTTAAGTCGCGAAATATTTCTTTCCCTCACATGCGTTCCACGATGGCTTCAAATCACCAGCAACGTTCCCACAAGCGGCAAAACGGTGACCTAGCGTCTGGCGAACCGAAGACATAGTGTTGCAGCCAGCCACATTCCATCACGAGCGGCACCCGGAAAACCGGGCGCACCTGTGGTAACAATCCATCACTCCAGGGCAGGCAAGGTGTATTTAAGGTAGATGTAAGAGAATTGTCGTTCAGGGGGGTTAAAATTAAATAAAAGAAACACAAAAGTGTTTAATTTACATTTCCCAATAAAAGAGGAAAATGTTAACAAGTACAAAATACAGCTGATTCTAACAAACACTATTACAGAAGAAGTTGAGGTTATATGTTACAGTTGCAGCCACAAGCACCCCAATAAAAAATATAATATAAGCAAATATGTAATGCGCAAGCGCTCGATTCGAACTCAAACAACCCATAGTGCGATGAACGCCAAATCGCAAAATAAACAAATAACCAAAACTGCGAAGAACGGATTATGCTTCGTCACCTTCGTTCGACCACTTGCGCAACTTCGATGAACCGAGTGATCAATCGTGCAGACTCATCATTTTTTGTGAACCAATTGACCACTCGAAAGAATCGAAGGTATAGAATGAAATGTTAGCTCTAAGAAGATACTGAATAAAGAAAGTTGGTCAACTCGGAAAAATAAAAATCTTTTATTCCACTCCGTGAACAATCAAACTTAAAATTGGCGCAGTCGGTAGGATATTCAAACGCGAAAAAAATGAACGGTAACAGATTAAATTAATTAACGGTTAATTGACCACTTACATCAAGTGATGAGCGACGAATACAAGCAGTGAAAAAAAATATAAAAAAATTTAAATTTTTTTTTAATTGTACAAAAAAAAATGAGAAAACAACTACTAAATGACGAGAAGTATTCACCAGCCTCCAGTTAATTACACAACAACAAAGGTTAGCCGATAAATCAAAATTATTTAGGTTAATTTAGTTTAGAACAGTAGTAATAATACTAATAATAAGTATACACAAAATATAACCATTTAAAGTTGCCAACATTAAAATTACAAATTATAAACAAAATACAATAGAACAAGCAAAGTACAATAAAGATCAAATACAGGTTGTTCGAGAAAAATTCAAACAAATCAGTGAGATTGAAAATAATATTCGTTCGGATAGTCAAACAAGTACAAAAATGCTCACCCTTAACATAGACCCATTGAGGTATATTTTAAAACTCCCCGATTTTAATGGTGCTCATAGGGATCTACAAACTTTTATCAATTTAATGGATGATCCACTATCACAGGCCATTTTTTCAGATTGCATCAAAGCAAAATTAAAGGGCAAAGCTAGGGAAATCATCGAAATCAATGCTCATATTACTAGATGGTCAGAAATAAAGACCATACTTGTTAATAACTTCGGTGACAGACTCACCTCGGAAGAGCTTTTGAGGAATTAAGACCAAATTTAAAGCGTAGATTTTTACAACGATGTAAAGTCCGTCTTGCGTAGACTTAATACGAAGACGAAGCAAACATCTGAAGACACAGAGTGGGTCAATCATAATACGGAAACCAATAAAAAATCTGCCCTTGTGATATTTAAGAATAAACTACCTGAACAAATGAGGTCACTGCTTTATTGCAGAAACCCCACTAGTTTGGAAGCAGCCATCGAAATTGTGCACGGATGTGGTTATGCGTATTATAACCATAGAAACAATAATTTAAATTCATCTAAAGCTCCTCAAGACAATAATCATTCAAGACCCTCTTTTAACACAAATCCACCTAGAGGCTTTAAGAATAATACTCAGAATAGACTTCCTTTTAACTACACAGATAATTACTACACATAATATACTACTACAACATATATACTACAATAATATAATACAATACAATAATACAGTAATACTACTACATAATAAATACCCCTAAATTTCAACCACCGCCACAAGCAATGGAGATCGATATGCTACAAAGAGGAAACAAAGACCTCGCGACCCTCGCGACTATCGCTCTCAGCAGCAAAACAATCAAAACAGACCCAACAACTACCGCTCTCAGCACCAAAACACTTAAAACAGAACTCAAAATTATCGCTCTCTGCCACAGAATAATAGACCACAATATGAAAACAGGCGTTCACCCCAAAGAAACCTTCCCCAATCAGTAAATTCTAGTGATACCAGTCACCAAATTTTTCTTTTAGAAGCCTCTCAACAAGCTTACCTTATAAAGTAGTTAAAGGAAAAATAAGACCAATTAGATTCATAATAGATACCGGAGCCACTCATCCTGTTATTAGTACAGGTCTTTGCTCCCCAGACAAAATCAAATCCATCCAAACCCCAACTATGGTCAAGACACTTAGTGAAACAATAGAAATCAAAGAAAAGGCGATCATACAGCTATTTGAGGGATTCGGAAGATCCATTGACTCACGTCGAAATGTATATATGTATATCCCTTCCACAACGAATTCGATGGTCTTATAGACAATAACATAAAATCTAAAATAGATCTAGAATAAAACACTATATCTTTTAATAATAATAAACAAATAAAAATCCATTTTGGACAAGGAAATGAATCGAAAAAAGTTATACCTCCTAGAGAAATTGTTCTATCAATACCTCAACGTGAAGGTCTCGCCGGATTTCGAAGCGTTAATACGCGAACCATGCAGACACAAGCGTCTGCACCTAGCCTCTGTTAACGAACTCCTACTCTCACCTCCCCGTGGTGAAATCCGGGAGCCGAGTACCCTTGACAGAAGATGGGGTAACCAACCCTCGTGGGACGTCTGGGCGGCTGCAAGCGAGAGAGGGGGGAGTGTGAGTCTACCAGGGCTCATCACTCTTTTTAGGATGGCGGCGGAGGAGCTGGTCAACTGATTGGCCAACGGCGGCATCCACAACTCCAGTCAGCAGGAGCTACCTGGTTTCCATGGTAAGGTCGGGACCTTGGAATAGAGATGGCGGCGGATGAGCCCAGCTTTTAGGGCCAACGGATCCCTAAGAACGCCTTTGTTCGGGGGCTAAACAAATGTCCTTCCAGTTGGAGGTTGTGCGTGGGGTAAACTTCCTTACCACGTAAAAAATATACGAGTTGAGAAGCAACAATATGCCTCGGATACGGACGGATTTACTGTTGATGACCCCAGCAAACGGGATAAGGACAATGACTTTCGGTTCTGCACGTGGAATGTGAGGTCCCTGAACAAACCACGTGCAGCCGATGAACTCGCGGAGGCCCTAGACTGCTATACAGCAGACGTTACCGCAATCCAGGAAGTGCGATGGGATGGGCCGGGCAAAAAGAGGATGAAAAATTGCGATATCTATTACGGCGATTGTTATAGAGAGCGAAGGCAGCGATTATTTGGATGTGGATTTGTTGTTCGAGGCAGACTTAGGCAAAAAGTCTTAAGCTTTAAGTACATAAGCGAGCGCCTCATAACAATCCGCATCAAGGCTAAATTCGGCAACATCAGCCTAATCTGCGCCCACGCCCCAACAGAGGACAAAGATGACGATAGCAAAGATGACTTCTATGATCTCCTAGAAAGAATGTACGATCAATGCCCCAGCTACGACACCAAGATCGTTCTAGGAGATTTTAACGCTAAGCTGGGTAAAGAGGACATCTTTGCTAGAGTCATCGGTAAACACAGCCTGCACGACACCACGTCTTTGCTGGTGGACTTTGTTACGGGGCGAAACCTCTCTGAAGCTAGCACGCGGTTCCCACACCTCAACACCCATAACGGGACCTGGCGGTCCCCTGATCATTCAACCGTCAACCAGATTGATCACGTTGCGATCGACGTCAGACACTCCTCCAGTATTTTTGATGTCCGAACGTTCGGAGGCGCCAACATCGACTCGGACCATTTCCTTGTTGTAGCCAAGATAAGGACACGGATATCGAGAGAACAACGGAGTCGCGGAAGACAACCACGGTTGGCGTCGAAAAGCTACAATCGCAACAGACTGCCAGGAACTTTGCCGATCGAGTCTCCCTGAAACTCTCCGAAAGTTCGACGCCGCCTGCACTAACAATAGACGACGAATGGAAACGTTGTCAAAGAGCCATCAGAGAAGCCGCTACTGATGTGCTGGGTTTTAAAACGCCAACAAGGAAAAACCCCTGGTTTGACAACGAGTGCAGGCAGGCACATGCAGCAAAGCAAGAGGCCTACCGGGCAACGCTGCATCGAACCACGAGAGCTGTTCGTGTGCTCTACGAACAGAGAAGAAGGGAAGAGAACCGGCTTCTCAGGAAGAAAAAGAAAGAGCACGAGAAGCGAGCGATCGAGGAGATGGAGAGGTGTTATGGCAGGAATGATGTCCGAAAGTTTTACCAACGGGTAAAACTTTTATCGAATGGGTGTAAAATTCGGACAGAAGCTTGCCGGGACGAAAATGGACAGCTAGTAGTAGATTCGCAGTCGATACTGAGAATTTGGAAAAATCATTTCTGCAGACTGTTGAACGGCGATGAGGTCACAAATACCGCTGTCAAGCAGAATGTTCCACTCAACACAACGGACGATGATAGAAGAGAATACCGTCCCCCCGACCTAGACTGAAGTCTAATAAAGCTGCTGGTGCAGATAGTTTGCCCGCCGAAATGTTTAAAGCAGCTGGAGGTGATCTGGTAGGGCGCATGCACCAGCTCATCTGTAAGATATGGTCGGAGGAAAGCATGCCCGATGAGTGGAATCTCAGTATCGTTTGCCCGATCCACAAGAAAGGAGACCCCTTTGACTGCGCCAACTATCGAGGGATAAGTCTCCTTAACATCGCCTACAAAATCTTCTCTGCCGTTTTGTGTGAACGCCTGAAACCATTCGTGAACAAACTGATAGGTCCTTATCAGTGTGGTTTCAGGCCCGGGAAGTCCACCACCGATCAAATCTTCACACTGCGGCAGATCCTGGAGAAGACCCAAGAAATGCAAATTGACACACACCATCTATTTGTCGATTTCAAGGCCGCATATGACAGCGTGTATAGAGACGAGCTATACAGCGCCATGTCTAGTTTTGACATTCCTGCTAAACTCGTCAGACTGAGCAGGATGACGATGGAGAACTCTCGCTGCTCCATCAAGGTCGGTAACGAACTCACCGAGACCTTCAATGTCAAAAAAGGTTTTTAGACAAGGCGACGCGCTGTCATGTGATTTCTTTAGAATCATTCTTGAGAAGATCGTGCAAAACTCACTGGCCAACACAAGAGGCACGATCTTCCAAAAGTCCGTTCAACTGCTAGCCTACGCGGATGACATTGACGTGATTGGGCGAACACAGCGAGCCGTCAATGATGCGTTTGCTGGCATTGAAACGGAAGCGGCTAAAATGGGTATGGCGGTAAACGAGGACAAAACCAAGTATATGCTGTCATCGAGAAAGGACGCACAACATCGACGACTTGGCCAGAACGTCACCATAGGCAGCTATAACTTTGAGGTAGTGAAGGACTTCGTCTACCTCGGCTCCGCGGTAAGCAGTACAAACAACATCAGTACCGAGATCAAACGTAGAATAACTCTTGCCAACCGCTGTTTTTATGGGCTCAAAAGGCAATTGAGTAGTAGAGCCCTCTCTCGGAAGACCAAGCTGACTTTATATAAGACCTTGATCATCCCAGTCCTGCTGTACGGCGCAGAGGCATGGACAATATCCCAAGTGGATGAACAGTCTCTTGGTCTTTTCGAGAGAAAAGTTCTGCGCGCGATCTTTGGTCCTGTTTGTGTTGATGGCTTTTGGAGGAGAAGGTTCAACCACGAACTGTATGGGCTGTACAGCGACATGAGTCTAGCCAGGCGTCTACGGATCCAACGCCTAAGATGGCTAGGCCATGTAGAGCGTATGGACAACTTAGCTCCAGCCCGAAGAGTCTTCGACTCTGAGCCTGTGAGACAACGCAACAGAGGACGTCCACGTACAAGGTGGCGCACACAAGTCGAGGGAGACCTCGGCCGGCTTGGTGTGCGAAACTGGAGACAGCTGGCGAAAGATCGTGCTGGCTGGAGAGGCATGTTGAGTGAGGCCCAGGTCCACCTCGGACTGTAGCGCCCTAAGAAGAAGAAGGTCTCGCCTATTTGCCAGAGCAAAAGTCGATCGATGGTGATGCAATCATTAGGGAAGGTATGTACTCAGTAACAGATTACAAAGATGTAGTTGAACTAGATATCATTCAAAACGACCTCAACAATCAAACCCCAAGATTTAATATGCTCAGATCAGAACCCGTAGATGAAAAACGTTTCAACACAATTGAAATTCCGAAAAGTTAACCGTTATTAGAAAAAATAAGACTAGATCTAAATAGTGAAGAAAAATCGGAAATTAAAAAGCTTGTAAATAAATACAAATATATATTTTATCAATGAAATCAAAATTCCAGAGGAGTACTTAGGAGCGCTTCAAAAAGTCTATTTGTCAACGTTCGAGAAGTACAAAATTCGAATCACACAAAGGGTTGTCGAAGACGTTGCTAACGAAGAGCGAAGATTTATAATAATAGAAAAAGAACATAAGAGGACCCATCGAGGTCCGAAGGAGAACAGAGAAGAGATGCTGGAGAGATATTATTTCCCTCAGATGATGTCCCAGATTAGGAAGTTCGCTGCCTCATGTGAGGTGTGCAAAGCGAACAAATACGACCGACATCCTACAAACCCTGAATTGCAACCAACACCTTGCCCCAAATACCCTAGTGAAAATCTCCATATGGACATTATGGAAATTCAAAATGAGAAATTCCTTACCATTATCGACAAGTTTTCAAAATTTTCAAAATTTTTTCACATTAAAGAGAAATCGGCCACTTATATTAGATCCAAGTTAATTAAAGTTTTGCACAACTTCACAGTTCCAGAAGTGTTGGTCACTTACAACGAGAGAGATTTCTTGAGCCCCATAGTTATAAATTTTATTAAGATTTTAGGAATCAAACTTTATTTGACCCCTTCCTATATGAGTGAGGTGAAAATCTACCGATGTCTTAAAGCTGAGAATCCGGATCTCAAAGTTAAGGAGCTAGTTTATATTGCCGTAGATCGCTACAATAACACTTTCCATACAAATCACCCGTAGTGACAATTAGAGAAGGCAATGCTTGGCTGACAAACGGTTACTACAAACTAGTTCACGTCATCGATCTCCAGAACTATCGGACAATCCTCAAAAAGATGGAAAGGCTGGTTATAGAGCACATAGCAGATGATGAAGCACGGCTGGTTCTTAATTTCCACCTGAACCAGATAAAGGATAAAAAGATAAAGAATAAAATAAGATAAGAGAATAAAAGAGTTAAGTGACCCCAAAACAAGGCAGACCAGATCTATTAACTGGATAGGATCAGCCTGGAAATGGCTGGCTGGTTCCCCTGACGCCACTGATTGGGATACAATATTACATACACAGTCAGACGTGGTTGAGAACAATAATAACCAGTATAAAATCAACGAGAAAGTATTCGAGATAACACACGAAGTCATGGAGAAAATGGACGAAGTAGGTGACCGTCAAAACAACGCCATACGCGATGACAAGACTGAAAGGTTAAGGCAAACCCTACTTTATAAGATACTTATACGTAAAGAATGGGTAAACGAAGTAATCAGAGCCTGCCAAATGGCTAAGACCGGTATAGTCAACAGCAATATACTGGACACTGAAGAAATCAACGCGATCATCAATGAACTCGAGATCCTGTCTTATCAGAATGTTGTCGAAGCCGTGGAATACGCGCGGCCCTCTGTGTATCCTAACGGGACCTTACTGTTGTATGTCCTGTCAATCCCAAAGGTCGGTACAAAGGTTTTCCATTTAGTGACCGCCCGTGCTGCAATCAGAAGCGGAAAACAAATCGTTCTGGACTTTACGAAGCTACTCATTAACCATGATGAAATCTATGGAATTAAAGGCAACTGTTACAGTATATCTAATTCCTCAGTATGTGAGGGGGCGTTTTGGAGAAATTACAGGAGGACAACTGTCTGTCCAGAGTCCTTAGGGGCGGCTCCGCGGTGTGTGGCTTTAGAAATACGAACGAGGAGATGGTTGAATCAATTGGGAAAAACACGATTCTTGTAACTAATTTTAATTGTTCACTTTAAAAGAAGAATTCCTCTATTCATTTAGAAGGTACCTATCTCATTCAGCTAGAAGGCGACACGATCAGCATCCGGAATCAAACTTACTCTGGTGGAAAATCCGAATACCCTCAGGCACTTTCATAAGTATTGACTAACGTAACCAGGAAGAGGATAAGGCCAAACTTGGAACACCTGCAAGAAATCAGCATCAAGAATATTGAACACATTAAATCCTTAAAAGAAATTTTTAATTCCTCCATCATTACAGAGTTTTCCATCATCATAGCTATATTCGTCACAATTTTTATGCTGTGGAAAAAAATCCCCGAGCTCCGTCTGTCCAGGAGATGTGTCAGCAGAATTATTAGTATATAAGTGTAAGAAAAATAGACGAGGACTTGAATTGTAGCATTGTAAGGGAAAGCTCTGCCCAACAGAACCGCGAATAAAAAATTAACTTTTTTTAAAAATTAACAAAAAGTAAATTTAATTGGCGCCCGAGCAGGGACCATTGGTCGTCGCGAGTGAATATAATAAAAGCCTGTCGCCTCAAGTAGCCGCCGCGCTTTCGAGAAAAAAAGTAAAACCAGTAAGTCGCCTCAAGTAGCCGCCGGTCAAAAATTCTCGAAAAATCGTTCGTGTCGTATCCGCTGGTCCCAAGATCGCGAGTGGTGAAAAAAATCTAAAGGGCCCCGGAGTAGCCCACAGTGTACAGTGAAGATCCTGACGCCGTGAGCAAAACGGTAGTTTCAAAAACTAGCCGCACCACCGGATCAACCAACCCAAACACCCGAGGATGACCCACTACATTATGTTCCTGTAACCCTAGATTCAAGCAAAGATAAAAGAATTGAATTTATATTTTCCTAAACATAAGCAAAGATAAAGAATTGAATTTATAATTGTACTAATCAGAGAATAAGAATTTATAAAATTCGTATAAGAATAAATCTATATTTGTACTAATTGAGACTAGAATAAGATTTTACAAAGATCCATATAAGGAAAATAATAACAAGTGAATTATTCGGTACTAGAATACGAACTTAATAATCAGTGTTAATCTGTCTAAAATCAAGTGAAATCTGCTATTCCTGTTACGGTATTCATTAATCGCGAAAATGTCTACAGATCGATTACTAAGATCAAACGCCAAAGCTCAACAAGAACAAGTTGGGGAAGACGAAATCTGCCTCGAAACAATCTTTGAAAATACAACCCCGACCCGACCTTCCACTTCGAAAGCAGCCCGTAAAAAAACTGCCCCAGACCCGTTTCATCTAAATCAACCTCTACAAACACTACTCCTGAGCAAGAAGTACGTACCACCCCCGAATTCGAGTCACTTATATCCTCTATTATTAGCAGAGTTCTCAGGGAACAAGGGCAATCTCTCGCGCAAAACGCACTTAACCCTAACGCTGACCAAATACAGGCCAGTGATGACACGATATATCCCGAATACAGGAATGACTTATCTGACTTAGATAGAGTCCCTGACATAGTGCGAAGCCTTAGGACTTTCACAGGGGATCCAGGGGAGTTCAACTCCTGGAGAAAGAGCGTCGAGAGATTCTTGGACTCCTAAGTATTACGCAATCTTGAGTGTAATTAGGAACAAAATTATCGGCAATGCAGACGTTGCATTAGAATCATTTAACACTCCACTCAATTGAAGAAGTATTTCGAAATGCCTTTTCATGCATTACGCTGACAAAAGCAATCTAACCACACTCGAGTACCAAATGTCATCACTGGTAGAGTGAGGAAGAAGCGTTCAAGATTTTTGCCGGAACGTTTATTCTCATCTATCTCTAATAATCGATCAATTGTCCTCTATGGATATTGGCGTCGAAGCCATGTCCATACTAAAACAAACATATCGAGACAAAGCGTTAGATACTTTTATAAGGGGACTCAGAGGTGATCTGCCAAGGTTACTTGGTATCAGAGAACCTGCTGATTTGCCCCAGGCTCTCCACCTTTGCCTAAAGTTGGAGAATCAGAACTTTAGGGCAAATTATGTCAACAATCATCAAACTGGCATAAAGAGAAATCACGCAAATCAACCTCCGTCAATGAATAGACAGTCCTTATGTGGACAATTTTTGTAAAGTGTGGCATACATTTTTACCACCAGTGTAAATGTACCTTATGTACTTAACATTTTGTTTCCATCCGATCGTATGATCTATTCGAGCGGTGACATTCCAATGGATTCACCCTATATAAGTCATGTGTTCAATGTATTCTTCACTCAGTTCTGTTAATAAAAGTGTCACAAGTACATCATTGAGTTTATCCTTTAAATTGCCCCTACAATTCTCAGAAGTGGGATCGCGCGTCGATTTATTGTAACAAGTGCACGCGATCGAAATTCGGTGACAAGTATATTTTTAAAAGACAATTTAAAAAAACAAAAAAAGCATTAGTTTTGTTAACCTAATGTCGGAAGAGTGGGTACAGTTTTTCGAATCAGCCACTTAAAGATGTGCTTAAAGATGTGTTAAGGAGCTTAAAGTTGCCTTCAAGTGGCACGAAAGCAGAACTGAAGGTCAGGATACAAGATGCGGTCGCTGGATATTCAAACGAAGAATTGATCAACCTCATGGCCGAGAATAGTCCATCAACTAGTGGAGGAGCACACTATAACGACCATGAGTCTGAAGAATCGTATGTCGATGAAGAAAATGACTTGGATGAAGAGCTGGAAAAACTGAAAAGGGTATGTAAGAAAAAGGAGGAGATAGCGAAATTGAAGCAGAAACTTCGTGAGTTGAGTATGGAAGAAGAAGAAGTGAGTTCAAGGTCGTCAACGCGGCATAACTTCAGTGATATTGAAAACTCAATTCCAACATTTAGTGGCGATGACAACCTCCCCGTCAATCGTTGGATTGAACAGTTTGAGGAGTGCGCTGATATTGTTGGCTTAGACGACAAAACCAAATTCTTCTATGCCAAACGATTACTCAGAGGAACCGCTGTACAGTTCATTAGGACTGTCAATTTCAAGAGTTGGTTAGAACTCAAAACTGCGTTACGAAATGAGTTTTTGAAAGTGGTAACAAAAGCAGATATATATGAAGAACTCCGAAATAGGCGAAAACATCGAGATGAAACAACGCAACAGTACTTCCTAAGCATGCAAGAAATAGCATCACATGGGTCAATCGAAGAAGATGACATTGTGCAATTTATCATAAATGGTATCGCTGATAGCGAAATAAACAAAACAATATTGTACAGTGCAAATAATTTGAGTGAGCTAAAAGTGGCTTTAAGAAAGTATGAACGATTTAAGAACAATAAGCACAATAACTATATGGACAGAACAGTGAAAATTGAAACAGGCGGTTTCAAAAGATCCAGTGCTTTCAAAACTGTCAAAAAGTTTGACAGCCCCAAGCCTGTCATTGCAAACCAAAACAATACTGTGCGTGAACAATACAAGAGTCAAAAAACAAATGTGACGTGCTACAAATGCAGAGAAGTAGAACATATTTCTACTGGTTGCACGAAAAAACCAGTGATGATGCTTCAATCGGATTTTAAAATACCAAGCGATGGAGAAAAGATTTCGGTAAGTCCAACCAATGCTGCTGATGTTTTCGGGGAGAAACTTCAAAGATGTGCTGTCAACGACTTCGAGAAATGGGTACAGTATAAGTTCAACTCCGATCAGATGGAAATTTCAACAGTCTTGTGGACATTACTGGACTCAGGGAGTCCCATCAGCTTCGTGCAGCATCAGTTCTTACCAACATCCATGGTCACGAAATATGATCTTGAAGGACATAAATATTGTGGAGTCAATGGCAGTCCGCTTAAAATTTTGGGGAGTATCTTTTGTAAAATCACGTATGACAAAATGTTTATTGACCTTAAATTATTTGTTGTAGAGAATTTTTCAATGAGTTATCCCATTGTACTGGGAAGAAACTTTCTTCAAAAAATTGGTTTGGTGCTGAAGAAGGAGGTGTCTGAAAATTTAAATGCAAACATCAATCATCACTTTGCGGTTCACAAGGAAGTCGATCATCACATTCAAGACAACATCGAAGAGGTTATTCATCAGATACTCAACATCGACGTAGAGCAGGAAAACTGTAAGTCCTTATTGAAAATAAATGAAAATATACCCCAACATGTAAAACAAAGAATTGTAGATATTGTTGTACCTTCGTTTTCTTCTCTAAAAAATAATTTTTCTCAATCTGATTTTCAAATGAAGTTAGTGCTATCAAAAGAAACACCTTTCTATTGTTCACCTAGGAGATTGCCATATGCACATAGATTAGAACTTCAGAAAATACTTGACGGTTTACTTAAAGATGGTATTATTCGTGAATCACGGTCCGAGTACGCGTCTCCGATAGTTTTGGTGCAAAAAAGAAACAAAGAATTTCGGCTTTGCATTGATTATCGAGAGTTAAATAAAATAACTCTTCGCGACAACTATCCTTTGCCATTAATAGAAGATCATCTTGATCGACTAAAAGATAAAGTTTATTTCACGTGTTTAGATCTCAAAAACGGATTTCATCATGTACCTCTTAGCGAAGATTCTATAAAGTACACATCCTTTATCACGCCCTTAGGGCAATTCGAATATGTTAGAATGCCATTTGGGCTAAAGAATGCCCCTTCCGTATTCGAGAGATACATGAAACATGTTTTCGGAAAATTGGTTTCAGAAGGCAAAGTCTTGACATATTTAGACGATATTCTTATCGCAACACAAACAATAGATGAACACTTGAGTATCCTTAAAGAGGTAGTTGAAGTAATAATAAACAATTGCTTGCAACTAAGATTAGACAAGTGCTTGTTTATGCAAACAGAAATTGTTTATTTGGGTTACACGATAAACAAAGATGGCATAAGACCAAACGATTGTAATTTAAATTGCATCAAAACGTTTCCGACACCTGTATGCATTAAAGACGTGCATAGTTTCATAGGTCTTTGCTCATATTTTTGAAAGTTCATAAAGAACTTTGCTAATGTAGCAAAACCGCTTTATGGTCTCCTTCGAAAAGATGCCCCATTTACATTTGGAGTAAAAGAACTTGAAACGTTTCAATTATTAAAAGAAAAGCTTCTTTCGTCCCCAGTTCTATCGATTTACAGCCCACACAATCTAACAGAATTGCATTGCGATGCTAGTAGTGCTGGATTCGGGGCTGTCCTAATGCAGAAGCAAAGCGATAACAAGTTTCATCCTGTTTCATACTTTTCCAAACGCGCTACTGAAAGTGAAAGTAAATTTCATAGCTACAAATTGGAAACACTTTCAATTGTATATGCTTTACGTAGATTTAAAATCTACTTAATCGGTATACCATTTAAAATCGTTACAGATTGCCAAGCCCTGACATTGACTTTGCAGAAGAAATCTCTCAATCCACGTATATCTCGCTGGGCTTTGGAACTGCAAAGCTTTGATTATAAAGTAGAACACAGAAAATGTGATCGTATGTCTCACGTCGATGCTTTAAGCAGATCTTTTAATATTCTTTATGTTGAAGATGAGAGTTTTGAGTTTGTACTAGCTGCTGCACAAAGGCATGACCCGAAAATAATTGAGATTGCGTCAGATTTAGAAAAAAATGAAAACGTATTCTTTGAGATGATAGACGGGTTGATATATAGAAAAACAAAAGACAAAGTACTCTTTTACGTCCCATTTAATATGGAGAATGAGGTGATACGAACACATCATGAGGCTATGTGCCACTTAGGGGTTGATAAATGCTTTGAGCATCTATCTAAGAGATATTGGTTTCCCAAAATGAAGGAAAAAATAAGATATTGTATTAGAAGATGCCTCAAATGTATTTATTTCTCCCCTGACTCGGGTAAGACTCAAGGATTGTTGCATCCTATTCCAAAAGGGAATGTACCCTTTGATACTCTTCACGTCGATCACCTTGGTCCTTTGTCAAATTCCAAGTCAGGCAAGAAACATATTCTTGTGGTTATAGATGGTTTTTCTAAGTTCACCAAACTTTACGCAGTAAAAACAACTAAGAGCAAAGAAGCTCTAGTTTGTTTGAAATCGTACTTCGAAAATTACTCTAGGCCTAATAGAATAGTTTCAGATCGAGGAACATGTTTTACTTCAAAAGAATTTAGTGACTTTTTGAATGAGAATAATGTTGAGCATGTAAAAATCGCTACACATAGTCCTCAATCAAATGGCCAAGTTGAACGCGTCAACCGAGTAATTGTTCCAATGATAGCCAAAGAATGCGATGCCAGTACGATGAGTGGTTGGGACAGACATTTAGTTAAAATTGAATTTGCGTTGAACAATACTGTGAACAGAAGTACAGGATTTTCTCCAAGTCTATTGTTATTTGGAACAAACCAAAAAGGTGAAGTCTGTGATAGGGTAATGGAGTTTTTAGATAAAAATGTTGGAAAGAAAATTTATATGAGAGCTAGGGCTGAGAAGAATATTGAGAAAAGTCAGAAATATAATAAGGAAAACTACGATAAGCGTCATAAAAAACCAGAAACGTATAATGAAGGTGATTATATAATGCTGAAAAACACAGCAATTCCAGGTGTAAATAAAAAACTTTTATCTAAATATCGCGGTCCTTATTTGGTTAAAAAAGTTCTTCCAAATGATCGATACCTTATAACTGACATTGAAAATATGCAGATCTCTAGAATACCATACAAAGGAGTATCGTCACCAGCAAATATGAGACCTTTTCTGATACAATCTACCAACGAATGTGATGAAGAATTGTGGACTACAAAGAAGATGCTAATAAAGCAAAGTAAAACTTAAACTTCTTCATGATGCTGACCAATTTTTTGTAAACTTTCTTGCAAAATAAAAATGTTTTATTCTTTTTTTTATATCTACATATTGTTCAATGTTACAATGAATTAATGAATTAAATTATATGTTTGTATGAATGAATCACAAATAATACTTAAAAAAAAAAAGAAAATGTAAGTTGAAATAACCAAATTGAATTAGAAATCATTATGTAAATATGTATACCTATGATGTAAAACGCATGTATAAGTTTAGAGACCAATGCAATCGAGGCGATTATACGATCAGGATGGCCGAACTGTGGACAATTTTTGTAAAGTGTGGCATACATTTTTACCACCAGTGTAAATGTACCTTATGTACTTAACATTTTGTTTCCATCCGATCGTATGATCTATTCGAGCGGTGACATTCCAATGGATTCACCCTATATAAGTCATGTGTTCAATGTATTCTTCACTCAGTTCTGTTAATAAAAGTGTCACAAGTACATCATTGAGTTTATCCTTTAAATTGCCCCTACACTTACAACCTCAACCGTCAACAAGTAGGCAATACACTAATCCTCAACATTCCAGCGTTCCTCAGCAGCAGAGATTTTCTCAGCAGCAGAGAATTTCTCTGCCAGTACAGACACAACAGCAACATCCTAGTCCAAGACCTTCACAGCCTTTTATAGACCAGCGAAACAACAACTTCGATCGGAACAATCTAGACAATCTCAATAAGCAATTTTCTCAGAATTTACGGATAAAAACTCAAGCTCAACACGAACAACATAACTCATCGGGTCCGCATCAGTCAGTACACCTTCTACACGGACATACAACCAAATCCTGAAGCCGACGAAGTGAGCTCGAATACTCCCGAGATGGAAAACTATATGGAGACAATGGAGAAAACAAACATGGACAATAACACACATTCATACTAGTACTCTGAGCAAGAGTGCGTTGACGCCTCGTATCAGGAAGACGTTAATGGCTTTTCCGATATTAATTTTTTAGATTAACGAGCTCTTCGCTGCCGTACTTCGAGTGCAGAGCGGAGAATAACGTTATCTACAGATTCCTAATTGATGCGGGATCTAGTAAGAACTACGTACAGCCCTCTCTTATCCGAAACCCTATTTCAAATGAACAACCATTTTTCGCACACTCTGTAGGCGGCAAAGTTAAAGTCAGTCATCATTCTTTTATGAATCTCTTCGGACTTCAAGAAAAAATCAAATTCTATTTACTTTTACTTACCACTTTGAAATCGTTCCACGGAATTCTTGGACACGATACTCTAAAAAAAAACTTTCTGCAGTCATTCACACACACAAAGATTACATGACAATACGAGATAAAATAAAGGTACTGTGGCAAGAGTAAAAAATAGGAATATAAAATAAAGAAACAACAAGAAAAGAGATATCGGGTTTACTAGGAAATAAGGAGCAAAATGTGTAAAAGAGAATATAAGGAATGAATGTACGAATGGAAGTCAGTTGTGTGACGAAGCTCGTAGAGTACGATCGTATTGGGAAATAAAAGTTTATCTGTAATAATTAGCAGTTTTATTGTACAGCATAAAATCACTAAAGTACCCATTAAATATCAGACAACTAAAGATTTCAATAATATTAATGTTAGAACCAACCACCTAAATACTGCAGATAGGCAATCTCTGGAATCATTAATTCAAAATTTCCCCAACCTTTTCCTAGAACCTGATGAAAAATTAACATTCACAACAAAAGTCAGGGGTGGAATAATCACTACAAACGATAGACGCATATACACAAAGTTTTATCCATATCCAATGGCGCTGAAGGACGAAGTAGAAAACCAAATCCACGATGAAATTATAAGACCATCTAGGTCTCCATACAACTCCCCTGTATGGATAGTACCTAAAAAGATGGACGGAACTGGCAAGAGAAAGTATCGGCTCGTTATCGACTATAGGAAGCTTAATAGCGTCACTACCCGATACCAGAAATCAACGAGGTTCTCTCCCAGTTAGGCCAAAGTAAGTGGTTCACCGTACTTGACTTGATTCCTCTAAGGGTATCTGACATTGAAAAAACAGCGTTTTCTATCAACAACGCAAAGTACGAATTCACAAGGTTACCTTTTGGCCTAAAAAATGCCCCATCAATATTTCAGAGAGCATTGGATGACGTCCTTCGAGACCATATCGGCAAGAAATGCTTTATATACATTGATGAATTTATCGTCTGCAGCAAAAATAAGGCCGAACATCTAAAACACATCCAGACAATATTCAAAGCACTTGAACAAGCGAACATGAAAGTTCAATTGGAGAATTGATTTCTTTAAACAAGAGGTTGAATTCCTAGGATTCATCGTCTCAGCTAACGGCATTCGAACAAACCCCGCAAAACTAGAAGCGATACTAAATTTTCCCTGCCCCAATCTTCGATCTTTCCTTGGACTATCGGGATACTATGTAGGTTTGTGAGAGATTACGCCAAGATAGCGAAACCCCTCACAACCCTTTTAAGGGGGGAGCAGGGAAGGTTGTCCAAAAATGTATCTAAAAAAACTTAGACGAAACAGCAATAGAGGCATTCAAAAAAATCAAAAACGCGTTGGTATCTAGCAAAGTTATTCTCACATATCCAGATTTCGAGAAAAAATTTGAATTAACGACTGATGCATCAAACTTCGCGATGGGAGCTGTGCTAGCTCCTTTGTGCGCTTATTCTCTCTCGCACAGGCTCTCGTTCTATATTAAGAATAATTGAACACACTGCCCACTTTAAACCTACAGGTTTAATTAATTTCATTTTTAAGGTTCCGTCTACAAAAACGGAACCTTTATAATTTCGGTGTGTCCGTCCGTCCGTCCGTCCGTCCGTCCGTCGTGTCTGTCACACTTTTTTATCTCCGAAGTTTATGAAGATATCGGCATGAAATTTTGGAATTAGGTACTTCAGACCTAGATGTCAATTCCTATGCAGCGATTTTAAAAAGTGGGGCCATTTGGGGGTGGCTCCAGTACAGGTGAAGTTGACATTAATTTTGAAAAATTAAAGCACCCCATCGAAATATATATCAATCGACAGATCTTTCGAAATGAGGTGGAGGTTTCTTTCAAGACTTTTTTATCAAAAGTACCGTTTGGAAAATATGGAGCTCCAAAGATTTTCCCCCCTCCCTGCCATTTCTAAACCAAAGTGTTTAAAAATCTGAAAAAATCACAAAAACTTGGCTTCATTGAGTACTTTCATTTAAAACCATTGCGAGCATTCTGGCCCTAATGGTTTTAGAGATATTGGCCAAAAACGGTCAATCATCGACATGCGAATTTTGAAGATCTGAAAACGCAGTTTTGAAGACATCAATGTAAGCATGAAGAAATGATACATTTCAAAATATCGATTTATGTTGAAATTTTGAGGTATCTAAGATTTAAAATAAGAAGAAAATGTCATTTTCACACATAATTTCATGCTGTGTTCGGCTACTCTATTCGTTGATGAGCGTTATCTTTTCGATCTCACCCCTAAATGCACACACACATACCGCAGGCATGAGCAGTGACTAGGTATGTGTATGATGGAAGGGATTTTCTGTGTTGGATAAACTTGGATAGAGATATAGGTATATGTAGGGATGAACATTTGTTTGTTTGGATGTAAATATGAATTTATGAATAAATGGTTGATTTGGGTTGAATTTAGAAGAAAATTCTACTCAAATAGTTTGGAAACGTCGTTTGATATTCAGAAATCATCCATCAATATTATGCGACGGAACCTTACCCGTGCGAGTACAACTCGCACTTGCCCAGTTTATTATCTAGTACATTCGTTTTTATTTATTGAAATAATAGTTTCATAAATAGTTTTTCTGTAATTATTCATAAACTGGGGCTTTCTTCTGAACAGCTCACTCAACGAGCTTGGAAAAACCATGGACGCCTCTGTTCATGTCCGTGGAAAGTCTATTCAGGTAACGGATTTCGGTGTATGGTTGTTGGTTATTTGGCTATGCTTTGCAATTTGTGCATGCTTAAAGCTGGCTAAGTAACCCTGTCACTATATTCTGCACGCGCTGCAGAAACTTGTCCCAGTTGTCCAATCGCTGCAACTCCACTTCTCGCACACTGAGGCCAGGTGGATGAACCATCTGACCTCTGGTCAGAAAAGGTCCTGATATTGGTCCGTCGGGCTCGTACGGGTCGCTGGGGATAGGCTCTGTGCCCCTGCCCACTTTGACTTCTTAGAGTCAGAACTTCGCTTATTACTTCTCTCTTGGCCTCTGGTCGGAAACGGTCCTGGTGTTGGTGCGTTGAGATCGTTCGGGTCGCTGAAGATGTGCTCAGTGACCCTGCCCACTTTGACTTCTCAGAGTCAAAACTTAGCTTGATGCTTCTCTCTTGGTCTCGTAAAACTATATTTAATGTGGCGCTCGCAAAGAAAAAATAGAAATAATAAAATGTTAGTGTGTTCTAATTACGGCTGTTATTTGCCAAATATATTTCATGTTTATAGAATATTTTAATATATTTATTGTTACATATTGCCAATATCTATGATACATATGACTACTAGGCTATACGGAACGGTTGCGGATTATTGTGGAATATGTTGTTGTATATGTCTTATTTATTATTGTATATGATTAAATAATTGTTGGTTTATTTATTTTGTTATGGTTTTAAAGATAACGAATGTCACCAATCACGTGTGTCGCATCAATTTGCCGGTTTTGTTGTATGAAAATGTGCTTGCGCTTTTACCTTTTGTTTCCACCCTCGGCCACCCTCGGCCCTTGCACCTACGAGTATAAGCCGTGGGCTGCGTCGAGAAATGGAGGAATTTGCCATCCCCAACCTCTGTTCCCAACACACCTATGATGTAGATTTCCGAGGAGTGGCCTAAATTAGTGAACTCCTCTTTCGGGAAGTTCTCTAAATCAGAGTTCTCACTTTCTGTCCCCCGATAACCCTCCTAGCCGTAGGCAGTAGGCATCCTCTAGGGAAGTTCCCTAACACACTCAGATGGGTCGGGGGTTGAGTCGATAAGTGGAACCAACTTTAATTCTTATTCTATGCCCCCTGCCAGTCGTAAATTGGCAAGCAGCACAGGAATTAAGAAAGTTATTTATGTAGATATTTTATTCTTATATTTTTTTTTTTTTCATTATTTTCCGAACAAAACTGCGACAAATGGAATCTTCACATCCTTGAAATGAAACCGTATTCCGCGAACTTAAACCAAGCCCTAATTGATGAACTTGACCTAAATCATGTGTACATGATTGACCGGGAAAATCGAACGAGAGACGAACAAAGAAAATTAAACTGTTTTGTAGAGACGTATTTAATTTCGTGTACGGGTGTACGTGATATATTGACAGGCGTTCAATGCAACCGTACCTCCTCTACCTACACCAAACATTCGCTCGATGAAGCTGACCCAAAATATCCGCGCGAGTTACGAGCACAGCTCCCACAATCCCAACAACAACAGCCACTCCAGTCCATGCAGCGGATACAACAACAACCACACCAAATGCAGCAGCGAACCCAACACCAGCAGCCGAGGTCAACATACGCCGCCACATGCCGATAAAAAGTGCAAGGTGCACAGGGGGCCCGGACATAACGCCAAGCGACATATGCTAGAATTTGGCCTTATGTCTCTTTCCCAAAGTGACATAACGCCAAATTTTTTTGAGACATAACACAAAATAATAATATTAATAAACATCAAGTGGGTCATAATTCTACAACTCTTAATAACATGTATATGTGTAATTAAAATTAAATTGAACAATGGAGTTAGTATGAGGGATTGGGTAAAAAGTGAAATATGACAATTTAACGCTGGCCCCTGCAACCCCTAGCTTGGCCGCAGATAAGATTTCGGATAGGTGCGAGGTTGGTGGTATCCAATGTTTCCTTATTTTCATATTTAGAATGGATTTGGAAAAGTAACATATATCCAATTTTGCACCTACCCCAAATCCTATCTGTGGCCCCCATGCGTAGTTCACTTTTCACCCGTTCCCTTTTAAATGTCTCAGAATGTTTAATGGAAGGTACATTTTAATAAGGTAAGCAAAATCAAGTAGACAGCGGAAAGCGACATAAAGCCAATTGGCCTTATGTCGCTTTGTGAAAGTGACATAAGGCCAAAGCAAAAATTTGGTCTAATGTCACAAGCCAATTGGCTTTATGTCGCTTTCCGCTGTATATCTGATTTAGGCTTACCTTATAAAAATATACCTTCCATTAAACATTCTGAGACATTTAAGAGGAAACGGGTAAAAAGTGAAATTGGTAACCCCCCTGCTTGGCCACAGATAGGATTTGGGGTATGTGCAAAGTTGGATGGATATATGTTACTTTTTCAAATCCATTCTAAATATGAAAATAAGGAAACATTGGATACCGCCAGATTATAATCTTCTTTCCATCTTCGAAGAACTTGACGATTCGAATTTTCGGTCAAATGCCTCACAGAACCAACAGTTACTCCCTTACGTTAAGATATCCTCTCCTTTCGAGCGCTATCTTAGATTCCTTATAGATACTGAAGCGTCCAGTTCCTTTATTAATCCCGAGTTCACAGAGTCTTTTGACAAGGTACAATGCCAACCCCTCGTTATAAACACAATCTTAAACAAATATAAATTAGACACAAAAGTCTCTGACACAATTAGGTGCCGAAATCGACCTCGACAAAAAACTACTAATCACAAAAAACTGCACGATTCCACTTCAATTCAAACCAAATCTCACTTCAGGTAAAATCACAATTCCATCAAATTCAAAGTCTATAATCAGAATACCGGTTGATTTTCGTAACGGTGACATTTTTATTAGGAATACCATACTTAAATGTGGTGTGTCAATATCTGAAGGTATTTATACCGCTAACGAATGGTACAGCGCGGTAGAAGTAACAAACAAAAGCAACACAGAGCAAGTCATACTATTGGAGCAACCTTTAAAAGTGGAACAACTCGATTCGGAAATCGTTGAAGTCAATAACTTCAATATAGCATATGAGGAAGCGAAACAAGGAAAAAGTATCGCAAACGCAATACGCACACATCATATGAATAAGGAAGAAAAGGAAAACTTACTAAAGCTATGCAACGAATACGAAGACATCTTTTTCAGAGAAGATCAACATCTGAGTTTCACTAACAAAGTCAAGCATAAGATCACAACCCGTGACGATATCCCAATATACACCAAAACTTATCGTTACTCCTACTTCCATAGAGAAGAAGTACGAAGGCAGATCAATAACATGCTAGAGCAGATATAATCCGGCCTAGTTATTAACAATGGAGCTCTCCAGTATGGATAGTCCCTAAGAAAAAAAGACGCAAGCGGGAAACAAAAATGGCGTCTGGTGATAAACTACCGGAAGCTTAATGAAAAACCATCGCAGACAGACACCCTCTGCCAAATATTAACGAAATTTTGGACAAACTGGGCAAGTGTATGTACTTTTCTACAATCGATCTCGCAAGCGGGTTCCACCAAATAGAGATGAACCCCAAGGATATCTGTAAAACTGCCTTTACGGTAGAAGGAGGACACTACGAATACATCCATATGCCTTTCGGGCTAAAAAACGCACCGTCCACCTTCCAGTGTGTTATGGACAACATCCTTGAGGAATACATAGGTACTATCTGTTTGGTCTACCTAGATGATATAATAATCTTTTCCACATCTCTTCAGGAGCATGTCGAAAACCTGAAAAAAGTATTCGAGAGATTGCGGAAATACAACTTGAAAGTAAAACTAGAGAAATGCGACTTTTTACAAAAAGAAATCGCATTCCTAGGACACATCGTCTCGACGGATGGCATAAAACCGAATCCAGAGAAAATCCACGCCATAAAAAAATTTCCGATTCCACGCACGCAAAAGGAAATCAGAGGATTCCTTGGACTTCTAGGATATTACAGGAAGTTCATAAAGGATTTTGCCAAGCTAGTTAAACCTCTCACGGAATGTCTAAAGAAAGACCGCAAGGTAGTTATCGATGAACAGTATATACAGACTTTCGAAACTTGCAAGAATATCCTAACAAATTACCCCATATTGCAATATCCCGACTTCTCTTGGCGGCCGGCCATGCATTTCAGCAGGGGGAAAAACATGTAGCTACTCCACGGAGTGCACGTTCCGTAACTGTCTAAAATCATGGTAGTGCAACTAGTACCTCCTCGTGGTGGTCGCCGGTAACAAACATTTCAGTACGGTCATGTCTCTGCTGAAATGCTGGCTAAATCTAGTTGGGCGAGGAGAAGGATAACTCCTTAGAAAAACCTCTAAATCCAAGGTGGAACAGCATATGCCGAAGGATGAATGGCTAGTGGGTTAACTAGTCGCTAATATGCGGACTTGGGATGCCCTAGCGAGGTTCCATTTTAATCAATGCCCATTCGCGCTATTCCGGAGCTCTGGTTCGAATGACAGATAGACTCGCGGTAGTCGTGGGAACAAAATTTCAAATATCAACAAAAACAAGGGCGGAGACAGCCCTAAGAGTCTCACCAACAAAAAGGTTGAAGAAACCTTAAGTGGCAGCATGTCTATAAGCGCAGAGGTGCCCAGTACCTCCGCTATTAGCACTGCCAGTATGGACATTCAAAATAAAATGGACAAGTTAAGTGTCCAAGATAAACAAAAAAGGCTAAGTGGAGCAGCAAGGAAAAGGCTCTCCTTCCTCCTAAAAAAGGGCATGAGCCTAGAACAGGCCAAAGTAGAGGCACTAAAGCCAATAACAGGAGCTGTCAAATCGGCTCCAAAAAGAAAAAGATCTGAGGAAAAATCGCCTCCAGAAAACACCAACAAAAAACGACAGTGCACCAAAGTAGCAGGATCTAAAATGCAAAGCAAGAGGAGACCTGACACCATCTACAAAGAGCAGGGCCGGCCCTACCATATGTGCAGGATGTGCAAATGCACAGGGCGCCAAGTGCTTGGGGGCGCATTGTGAGCCTAAACAAACAATATGCAATTTATCGATATACTGACTTTCATAAAACTTTAGTTCGTCCCAGCTACCTTTGCCTTTCTAAACGCTTTCTGAACGCAATTATTTTCAAATAATACAAACTGTTCACCTGTTCATACAATATACCATTCACACGCAAGACTGTGCAAGATAATTTCTTGCACAAGCATTCAAATATATCCTTAGGAAAAATTCTCAAAATAATAAACTCAATCCTCAGTTCCGATGGAATCATTTGAGTGACAACGTGCAGGTTTTATTTCTGCACATATGACAATTACTTAGTACGACATAATTTTTCGTTTTTCTCTCTCTCTTCTCTTCATTCTTCACACAAAAGACCAATGACGCACAGGACTGTGCAAGAAAATTTCTTGCACAAGCACTCAAATATTTCCTAAAAACTCAATCCTCAGTTCCTATGGAATCATTTGAGTGACAACGTGCAGGTTTTATTTCTGCACGTATGGCGCCTTACTCAATACAATTAACATAATTTCTCGTCCCTCTCTCTTCTCTTCATTCTTCACACAAAAGGCCAATCACGCACAGGACTGTGCAAGATAATTTCTTGCACAAGCACTCAAAAAACTCAATATAATAAACTCAGTTCCTATGGAGGAGAGAAAATGTGCAGATTTTATTTCTGCACGTGTGAGAGAGATTTACTCATTATCCATATTTGTTTGAAAGGAGAATGAGTACAGTACATATATATACACTACCTCATAAAATTGAACATACACCCAAAACAAAAAATATTTTTTGTTTTTTTCTTCTTGAAAAATGTAATGTAATGTATTAGAAAATTCAATTACACATATTTCATTTCTGGGGGACTTATGTACAAATTGCCTAGCAAACTCTATTCTCTATAATTTAGTTCACTTCGATCGAAACTGAAACAAAATATTAAAGAGCTGTTTTGCAAACACTAATTAGTTTAGATAAATTTCTTGGTTCTCAAGCATTAACTTTTCGAGGAACTTCTGAAGTGTTGTTTGAGCTTATTAATGGTAACTTTTTACAGATTGTTGAGGAAGTAGCCTTATTTGATTTGGTGTTAGGAGAGCGCTTGAGGAGAATAACGAATCAAGAAACCCAAAATAAATATTTGAACAAAAATATACAAAATTAGATAAAACGTATCTTTTCTACTACTGTTACTAATCACATTGTGTCCATGCTAAAAGAGGCCAAATTCTACGCTTATTGTTGACTATTGTTGTTTTGGGTTTTTAAAAGGAGAAGACAAGACCGGAGAGGAACTTACAAAGTTAATTTTAAACAAACTTGAATTTTAAGGAATTTCAATAAGCAACTGTCGAAGTCAAAGTTACGATAATGGTTCAAAGAAACATCATCTAAATTTCCAGAAACATCTTCTTTACGATGGTGACGAATGTTACGAAAATAGTTTAGAACCGAAAAAAAGTTTTAAGGTAGAATTTTATTTCAAAACACTAGATCAAAAGAAAGTTTTGAGTAGCTTGAAGCATATAAAACGAATTTTTAATTTTCAAATAACATTAAAATATTTTTTTGATTATTAGTTTTCAACAAGCTAATGCTTGAAAAATACGTTCCTCATTCCTTAATTTACAAAACTGTATTAGTCCCCCTTGTAAAACCAGAAAGCTCATGTTTAGAAGTGTTAAACTTTATATATATAGGTCAAACCGAGATTATCTTGCTCCCAATCTAGTTATTGCTCTCCCAATTCAAACTTAAGACAACCATGTTTCAAGAAATAGGGGGGAGGAGGGGGGGTTGTGGGCGCTAAACGCAGGTCTTGCACAGGGCGCTCATTTAGCTGGGACCGGGCCTGACAAAGAGGCATGCGTATGATCCAAGATGGCTGTTCTAGCCAAGGACTACCCGAACACCACCCTCATTACAGCACAAATGACCTCGCTACAAGAGGCCATCATTGACAAGGTCCTAGGACAGAAAGATAGCAGCATAAAACCACAGTTCTTAAGCTGCACATTCAAAGCAGGGTTCATCACCCTGAACTGTATGACAGAGAGTACGGTGGAGTGGCTGAAAATCACCGCACCGATGCTGAAGCCTTGGGAAGGTGCTGAGCTTTGGGCTACTAAAGAGGAATCCATTCCTCAACCATGTACCCTAGTCGGCTACTTCCCAAACGCTGCCGGCACAACCACCGACAAAATACTCGACCTCATACAGTCACAGAATGCAGGTCTAAAGGCTGACTCGTGGAGGACTCTAAAAAGAGTAAACAAGGGTACATCAGCCATGTTAGTGCTGTCAATGGACCAAACAATATCCAAGACATTGGAGGAGAGAGGCAACAAAATATGCTTCAAGTTTGGTCAAATCAGCCTAAGGAAAATAAACAACACAGACAAATCAATGGAGGATCTAGAAACCCTCGACGCGGAAGAAACGTCCAAAAATGCTGAAGAGGATGACAAAACATCCTCGAAACAGCATTATGATTAATGCACTTCAGGCCAACCTCCAGCATGCCAAAATCGCATCAGCCGAAATATGCAGAAGACATGCTGGAGGAACGTTTAACCTGGGGTTATTTCAAGAACCCTGGGTTAACAAAAATAAAATAGCTGGACTGTACACAAAAAACTGTAAGTTAATATATGACAGATCGGCAGTCACACCGAGAGCTGTCATACTAATAGACAATGACATTAAATTTCTTCTCATTCCAGAGTTCACAGATAGAGATACGGTGTCAATTTTAATCAAAACGGCAAACACAGAGGTAGTAATCGCCTCAGCATACTTGCCGGGTGAGGACAACGAAGCTCCACAACAAATCATCAGAGACCTCACAGTATTCTGTCAGAGGAAAGGTAAAAACCTAATTATAAGATGCGACGCCAATGCCCACAGCACGCTATGGGGTAGCAGCGACAACAACGCAAGAGGTGAGTCCCTAGTAGACTTCCTTGTTAGCACTAACCTAGAAGTTGCAAATAAAGGTAAAGAACCAACCTTCCAAAATTCCATTAGAAGGGAAGTTCTCGACCTCACTCTAGTTACTAACAAAGTATCTCACATTATTAAAGAATGGCAGGTATCTAAAGAACCCTCTTTCTCAGACCACAACCACATAAAATTCAAAATAAATACAGGCCCTCGGGAAGAGGCTCTAGTATGCTATAGATCGCCTAAAGCCACAAACTGGGACATGTATAAATCCCTGCTGGACGAAAAACTTGTAGGAATATACCTAAACACAAATACTCCTGAGGAACTAGACAACTCTGTTGAATTCCTAACGGACACAATGATATCATCATACCATGATAGCTGCCCCTTAAAAAAAAAGAACACCACAAAGTCAGTGCCCTGGTGGAACTCTAGCCTGAGCAGACTAAGAAAGTCGGCAAGACGAGAATTCAACAAGGCCAAAAAGACGGGCGAGTGACAGACTTATCAGGAGGCTCTTACAAACTATAATAAAGAACTCAGATCATCCAAGAGGAAATCGTGGAAAAACTACTGCGAGAACCTAAAAGACTCTCCTGAATCGGCAAGAGTCTATAAGGCGCTCTCCAAAGGTAACCATGACTCACTTGGCCTACTTAAAGACCAAGAGGGAAATCTGACACACAACTTTACTGACACCCTAGAGGTACTATTAAAGACTCACTTTCCCGGGTGTATTATAAAAACCAACACTACAGACGACATACGGGCTAATGCCTTCTTCCACAAAGGCAGAAACACTAACGTCAATGACTACATTACATATGAAAGAGTCGACTGGGCAATTAATAGCTTCAAACCCTTTAAAGCCCCTGGACCAGATGGTATCTTTCCCGCTCTCCTAATACATTCACCCAACAAGTTAAAGGCATAATTAGTCAAAATCATCCGAACCAGCCTAATAAATAAATACATTCCAAGTAAATGGAGAATGGTAAGGGTAATATTTATACCCAAAGGGGGTAACAAACCTCCCGAAAACCCAAAGTCCTACAGACCAATCAGCCTTTCCTCATTCCTATTAAAAATGACGGAAAAACTAATAGAACTGGTCATAAGATCAACATTGGAAAAAGTACCACTCCATAAACTACAATTTGCTAACCAAAAGGGTAAATCTACAATTACCGCCCTCCATAAAGTAACGGATATAATAGAAAAATCACTGAAAGCAAAAGAAGTCGCGATTGGCGCCTTTATGAACATAGAAGGAGCATTTGATAATGCAAATCATTCATCGCTAACAAATGCACTTAGAAGAAAACAGGTCTATCCCCTTATAATCAAATGGATTAACGTCATGCTAAAACAAAGGCAAATAACAGCCAAATTAGGTACATCAGAGGTAGTTATAAAAACTATTAGAGGTTGTCCTCAGGGGGGTGTCCTATCCCCACTTCTATGGTCAATTCTAGTAGATGAACTTCTCCATGTACTTAATAATAATGGCTTCGCAGCCATTGGTTATGCTGACGATATAACCATAATTATAAGAGGTAAATATGAAGATACTATAGGAAGCCTTATGCAAAGAGCCCTAGAAATAACTTGGAACTGGTGCGATGAAGAGGGACTCTCCATCAATCCCAGCAAAACAAACATAATTCGCTTCACAAAGAAAAGGACTAACAAACTTCAAACCCTAAAAATCAAAGAGACCTGCATTTCATTAAAGGAGGAGGTAAAGTTTCTGGGCATAACACTGGATCAAAAACTCACATGGAATGCACACATAAACAAAACATACTCTAAGGCTATTAAAGCTCTCTGGTCCTTAAAACAACTCGTAGGCAAAACATGGCGACTAAACCAAAAAATGAGCCTGTGGATCTACAATCAAATGATTAAACCAACCATACTTTATGGCGCTGCCGTATGGTGGAAAAAATGTGAACAAAAAAGTGCCATGAACAAACGTAATAAAGTTCAAAGGCTAGCGTGCATTTGCACTATCGGTGCAATGAGAACGACTCCAACTGCAGGAATGGAAGCTTTATTAAACATTCCCCCATTACACACTGCTATAAAGGCTGAAGCTGCAAAACAAGCCTTAACAGTACAAAGAAACTATAAATACAAAGAAGGAGACCTTGTGGGGCATCTAGATGGGAGTTGACACGAGTGAGTGATCTGATGCTCCCAAAGTTGAATTTCAAAATACACTACAAAGTACTCATACCAAGCAGAGAAGAATGGAACAACAACCCCCCGTGGATGAATGATGGAGCCCAAAAATGGTATACAGATGGGTCGAAATCGGAAAACAAGGTAGGGGCTGGAGTGATAGGACCAAGATGCAGCCTACACATTCCTCTCTGTAACGAGTCAACAATATTTCAAGCCGAGCTGTTCGCAATAAATGAAGCAGCACACCGTATTAACGACAGAAAACCCACAAATACCAAAATATACATATTCTCAGACAGTCAAGCGGTTCTTAAAGCGCTAAAGGGCTACACATTCAACTCTAAGGCTGTCGGGGAATGCCACAATATACTAAACAAAGTGGCAGATAACAACAGGTTAAAATTGATCTGGGTGCCAGGCCATGAAAACCATGAAGGGAATGAAAAGGCTGACATACAAGCCAAGAAAGGTGCTCAGGTACCTTTTACAGGGCCTTCACCCCTTTATGGATTCAATAACACAGACACAAACGTACACCTAAACAAATGGGTTATAAAACAAAAGAATCAGTTCTGGAACAACCAAGAGGGTATTAAACACTCAAGAACGTTCATGGAACAAAATCACAATCCCAAAAGAGCCAAAGAAGCTCTAGAACTTAATAAAGCAGACCTTAAAGTTCTATGTGAAGCACTAACAGGACATGGGGCATGCAACTACAACCTTCACAAATTGTGTCTTAGCAGCACAGAAATCTGTAGGCGATGTGGACAGGCCAAAGAAACTATGGAACACATACTGACCGTCTGTCCAAGTCTTGCCCGAGAAAGATTTAAAATGACACACCAAACAAATGTAACAGGGAAAGACTTTCAAGAAATCCCATCTAGAGAAGTTGTAGAATTTTTAAAGGCAGCACTAAAATCCTAGATCAAAGGAAGGGGGTATAATAGATCTTTATGGTCGCAGTACTAGTGTTACATACTTGACACACCCCGTGTTCTTCAATTCAATTCAATTCAATCCCGACTTCTCAAAAACATTTCACCTAACCTAAAGATGCAAGCAATTTCGCAATTGGTGCAATCTTATCCCAAGGACCAATTGGGAGCGATAAGTCCATCTGCTTTGCAAGTAGGACCCTCACATTTTCAGAAATAAATTACTCCACAATTGAAAAGGAGCTTTTGCCAATTGTTTGGGCAATCAAATACTTCAGGCAATACCTTTTCGGTCGCACATTCAAAATTATTACCGATCATAAACCTCTAACGCCGATAATGAATCTCAAAGACGCAAACTCGAAATTACTTCACAGGCGTTTAAAGCTAGAGGAGTATGATTATGAGATTGTTTATAAGAAAGGCAAAGCGAACACAAATGTCGACGCTCTTAGTAGAGTCAAAATAGATTATCCAAAACAGTTTCAAAATACAGAGGTCAACATTAACGACACCCTCTCAGTACAAGGCACGAGCGGTTCTACTATACATTCCGCCGAAGAAAATATGAACGATGGCATCCCAATCTCAGAAAAACCTCTAAACGAATTCAATTTACAGATAATTCTACAAAAATCAAACCGAGGTTCTCCAATGACTATTGAAACAATATTTAAAAACAAACAACGGAAAACAATCAGAAACCCAGACTTTACAGAAGACTTAATAATAGACATTTTCAAAAAGTACTTCGCACCTAATAAACGCAATGCAATCTATGCTGAAGACGAAACATTCCGAATAGTTCAATCTGTTTACTCCCAATATTTTTCCAGTAATAAATCTTTTCGTTTAATCCCATGTGTAGAAATTCTAACCGATGTAAGGCAAACTGAAGAACAGGAACAAGTTATCAAAAACTATCATATTAACAACAATCACAGAGGAATAGAGGAAACTCTACTGCACCTCAAGCGCGATTATTATTTCCCATACATGAAGCAAAAAATAACCATAAATAACTGTGAGAAATGCCAAATCCAAAAATACGAGAGGAACCCACAGAAAATTAAATATCAAAAACATGAAACACCATTGAAACCCTTAGATGTTATTCACTTCGATGTATATACAGTAAATAACAAAAACATGTTAACTATTTTAGATAAATTTTCAAAATTTGCATCCGCCTATACACTTCTTTCAAGAAATAGCATAACAATACTAAAGTGTCTGAAAAATTACGTCAGCCTTCACGGCATTCCGTCTAAAATTATTGCAGATCAAGTAACTGAATTCACTTCCAACCTCTTCAAAGACTTCTGTAAATGCTATGATATCGAACTCCATATTACATCATTCCAGCAGACAAGCAGCAACGGCCCTGTTGAACGTCTTCATTCAACCCTTACGGAAATTTACCGTATAATACTAGCCACTCTTAAAGAAAATAAGTCTGACATCGATCATGATGAAATTTTATTTGAGACTATATTCACCTATAATAATGCCATTCATTCTGCAACAAAGTTCACACCCGTCGAACTCTTCTATGGAAGGACATACAAATTTAACAAATCTATAAGTTATAACGACGAACATGATTATGTTGCAAAATTAACTAGTTTCCAAAAAGAACTTTTCTCAAAAATTAAGGATAAATTGGAGGAATCAGTGAGCAAACGCATAGACAAGCTCAACGAAAGCCGAAAACGAAGCCGAAAACAGGAATCCAAATGAACTTATTTAGAGGAAAGAATGTAGGAGAAATAAACTTTCACCGAGATTTAGTAAGCATAGGGTAAAAGAAAACAACAACGTAACATTTCTCACTTTAGATAACAGGAAATTTCATAAGTCCCGAATCAAAAAGAAACGTAAATTAGCTCAGCACTAAGTTTTATCTTTTTTCTTCAAGGTTAATCCAAATGGGCATGTCTCAAAAACTAGAAATTCGTGACCTCAGTAATCTCAAAGGCATACTTCCACTATACCTTGGAACAGCAAAAACAATAAAAACATACTACAATCTAATCCACACAGTCAATTTAGAAGAATACTTAGAAAATTTAGACAATCTTGAGGAAACTCTTGAATATCTTGGGCATATAGAAACCTCAAAAGCAAAGTTGAATTCCTATTGCCGAATTTAAGACAGAAAAGAGGATTAATTAACGGTTTAGGAACAGCCTTCAAATTTATTACAGGCAACATGGACGCAGACGACGCTACGAACATAAACAGGCAAATAGAAATCTTGAACCAAAAAGACGAACGACTCTTAAAAGAAGTATTAACAAAATCCAAACTAAACACAGAAATAATCGAACGATTTCGTAAAAATCGGACGACGAACTTGATACGTTCCAATACAGACACACTTCTTCATATTCAGTATCTAAATCAATTTAATTACAACGTTGACTTATTGACGAGCCATATACGTGACATTACCGAAGCTGTTATCTTAGCTAAACTGAACATCATTCCGAAAATGATCCTTAATCTGAGCGAAATAGAATTAATTCACGAGATCCTTAATACTTCAATTTACATAAGATTAAATGAGCAGATCTACGAAATGATAGAACTACAGGCTTACTACAACAACTCTAATATAATCGTCAATGTCCGCATTCCAATCCTGTCCCATGAAAGTTTTTCCCTCTTTCATATCATTCCTTTGCCAATTAATAAAACTAAAGAGATCATTGTAAAAGAATTTATGTTAATTAATGAAAATAAAACAGATATACAATATTTTGATTCGAAATGTCCTAGAGTAGAGAGTATCTTTCTTTGTCAAGAGTCTTCGCATAGAGAACTAACGTCCGAATCAACATGCATCGGGAAAATAATGCGTAATATTCCAGCAAGCTGCACTACAAGAGACATTGGCGCTATATCATCAATAACACAGCCTGAAGACAACATTATACTCTTACTAAACGTCAACAAAACACTTATCACATCAACATGCGACACAAGTCACCAAAGCATCAGCGGTTCAATCCTTCTGCAATATGAAAGCTGCGAAGTGACCATAAACGAAATCATATATGGGCACAAAACAAACACGTTTACTCAATATCCACAAACTTTTCAATAAATACCTTAAATTTGTAAAAATTAAATTACTTCCAATTTTCACAGAAGAAGCAATTAGACATCCTAACATGGGAAACAAAACAAAGGGACGCCTACATTGTACTAATCATCTTATTCTTCGCAGCATTATTCATCCTAATCAAGCATTTGCGCAGGAAAACCTACAACATAAGTCGCTTGGTTCCAGTCGGACTAAAGCATCCTGAACCCAGCTCTTCTCTTAAGGGGGAGGAGTTACGAGCACAGCTCCCACAATCCCAACAACAACAGCCACTCCAGTCCATGCAGCGGATACAACAACAACAACCACACCAAATACAGCAGCGAACCCAACACCAGCAGCCAAGGTCAACATACGCCGCCACATGCCGATAAAAAGTGCAAGGTGCACAGCTAGCTATTTTTGTAATGCTCAGGTGATCGCTCCAAATTGAATAAAGATTTGATTAATTAGCGTCTGCTGAATATCCGCTCCCACGATCACCTTTACAAAACCGAGGCGATAAAGTGAATCTTGTGTACGAATAGTTCAGTTTGATTTTGTACCTTGACAAGAAATAAAGACAAAAATTATTTTTTTTGGAAATACGTGTCTTTATACCTATAATTCGCGCAAGCGGTTATTCATCGAGGATCGCGAACGAGAAAGGAAAAAAGGGTTTCGTTTGTTATTACAAACGATGGCATTCCAGCATGTTTCCATGCAATTGTATAAGTTAACGTCACACAATATCACTCCACCCAAGCAACACACGCCGAAGTCAAACTGCTGATAAAGCACCCTTCCCACGGTCTGCCTGAGTCCAAAGCGCTGATGAAGCACAGTTCCGATGGTCTGTATCCACCTGTAACCAATCGTATGACACGGATGACGAAAATGCTGTTTCTGCAACAATTTAGTATTTAAGGTAGAAATAAGAAAGAATTGTAAGTCAGTTGTAACGAAGGCAGAAGCGCTGCCGGATCAATAAAGATTATTTTTTTATAGAAGTTTAATAAATTTAAATTTAATTGGCGCCCAACGAGGGGCACAGACAATCGCGGTAGTAAAAAAACACATAAAGCCCTTAAGTAGTGCAAGTGAAAAACCGCGTTATTTGACGAAAACAAAGTCCTCAAGCACAGTTGATGACATCGATCTGTCCGTGTCTGACGTGTCTCGGTGCGATTATACTATCGATCTATTTATCTTTCCCTATTCTACCCCGGAGTTTTGTTAAACGTTAAACATACCGAAGAGGGGCAGATCCCCATCTCAAGAAGACAATTTGTCTTCTAGAAGTTCCAAAATGAGTGCTATAAGCCGAAATGAGTTCATTCCACTCCAGACTCTACCTGACAGTGATTTTTGTGATGAACCATGTGTTTTGAGTAACACAAAGAAAAATGTTCCACCTCCAATTAAAGTACTTCAAAAATCAGCAGAATACATTCATAATTTCATGAAAAAAAATTCTTTATTAAGTTATGCACTTAAAAAAATATCTATTGGAGTGAAATTAATGTGTAGTGATGAGAAAACATATGAGCAGACTATATCAGCATTGAAATCCGAGAAATTTCAGTTTTTTTCGCACGATATGCAAAACGCGAAGTTGTTTAAAGTTGTGCTTTTCGGCTTGGATGAAATGCCAACTGAAACACTGAAAAAGGAGCTTATATGTCTCGGCCTTAAATGCGAAAACATAAAAATTGTGAAAAAAACATATGAACATTATGTTGACACTTTCTACATAATTTCCTTTACAAATGGTTCAGTAAGACTGAATGAACTCAACAAAAACTTCAAAGTTCTGTTTAATACAGTGGTCAAATGGGACTTTCATCGCAGACAAACCAATAGAATAACACAGTGCAGAAATTGCCAGATGTATGGGCACGGAGAAAAAAATTGCAACATAAAAACAACGTTGCGACCTCGCACAACGGCTCCTGTCAAAAGCACTGTGGCGACCTCAAGCAGCGACTTCTTTCAACTGAAGTAAGCTTTCCTGTTTGTCGAGCACAGATGCCGCCACTTTCAACAGAAAGAATTCTAGGACATTCGAAGCTACGGTTATACTTAAAATATTAAAATATACAACGCATTCGTTTTCCCTCATCGAAGCACTGTAGTTCAGTTTAACTTTCATATATTTACATTTGCGTAGTAATTAGTGATACAGTTTTCATACTTTCAAATAAATAATTGTTTGTCAAATAAATAACCCAATTGTGTTTTAATTATAGCTAACCCAAATAGCTAAAGTGGTGACCCCGACAATTTAAAAAAATATATTACAATGGCTAATGCAGACAATGAAAGTGCTCAACTACGCAGTTCCAATGGCGCAACAAGTTTCTCTGAAGACTTCCAGGAGATCGCTGCTCTCAGGAACATCAAGATTCCCCCGTTCTGGAAAATCAACCCTGCATTGTGGTTCGTTCAAATGGAAGCGCAGTTCCACAACCACCGCATCAGTTCGGACAACAGTCGATTCAATGCTGTCATTGCTGCCTTGGATCCGGAGATTCTGAACGAGGTGTCCGATTTGGTCCAGAAACCACCTCAGCAAGATAAGTACAAAACCTTTAAAGATACACTTATTGCTAGGTTCACAGAATCAAAGGAGCGACAGTTGAATAGACTGTTAACTTCTTTAGAACTTGGTGACAAACGTCCGTCGAGTCTTCTCAGAGAGATGAGGAGACTAGCAGGGGACAATTTTCCGGACGAGATGCTGCTGACCATTTGGATGTCCAGAATGCCTAACAACGTGCGGGGCATCCTGTCTGCGAGCCGCAACGTCGACATCACTGCGCTGGCGGAGATTGCTGACAAGATTATGGACAACGTTTCAACAAACGCAGTTTTTGCAACCGAGGTGTGCGATGTAGCACAAAATAACACCGACCTCGACAGGCGATTAACTGCGATAGAGTCCACACTTGCTAGTTTGTCAGCAACTGTAAAAAAACTCTCCGTACATCTTTCGCGAAATAGATCACGCAGTTCGTCACACAACCGACCAGGCTCACGCACAGGGAATTCACGGGAACGGCGTTCCAATTCAGCATGCTTTTTCCACAGGAGGTTAGGGAATGAGGCTAGGAATTGCAAGGCGCCCTGCAGCTACGCATCAAAAAACCCGTAGATCTGTTGTTACCAAAGGCGGGTAATAACAGACCGAATCTGAACGACGAATGCCGCCTTTACGTTTTCGACAAGAAAACAAACCAAAAATTTTTATTAGATTCGGGATCTACCATCTGCGTTCTACCCAGACCCAGCACCTAGAAACACGGCAGGGGCGAAACAACACTCCTAGCGGCAAACAACTCTCCCATCCACACATACGGGCAGAAGACACTTACCCTCAACCTCGGTCTCCGGCGCGATTTCACTTGGCCATTCGTCATTGCGGATGTTAAGACTGCAATCATCGGCGCAGACCTTCTTGCACATTACGGACTCATCATCGATTTGAAGGCAAAACGCATCGTCGACAAGACAACATCGCTGACAATACCAGGAGAAGTCCATTCCATTGGCGTCACAAGACTTTTGTCCGTCAATGGACCTGAACCCTACGTTGGACTAGTCAACCAATTCATCCTGGCCAGCAAAACAAAGCCTGTCGCCAAACCGATGTCCAACCACGTGCAACACCATATCATCACAACAGGTCAACCCATTTCGGAACGTCCGCGACGACTCACCGGAGACAAGTTGAAACAAGCCAAGGCCGACTTTGACGACTTCGTGAGGAAAGGATACTGTCGCGTTTCCAGCAGCCCTTGGGCCAGCCCCATTCACCTTGTGGAAAAAAAGACTGGTGGTTGGAGATGTTGTGGTGATTATCGCCGACTCAACGCGCAGACTCAAGCAGATAGTTACCCAATACCACACATTATGGATTTTACTGAAAATTTACACGACAGGAGTATTTTTTCCATCCTAGACTTGGACAAGGCATATTATCAGATCCCGATGGCACCGGAGGATATCATGAAGACTGCTGTTACCACGCCCTTTGGTTTGTTTGAATTTCTAGTCATGCCATTTGGACTAAAGAACGCAACTCAAACATTCCAAAGATTCATGGATATGGTTCTTCGTGGTCTGGACTTCGTGTTCTGCTACATAGATGATGTTCTCATCGCGTCAAAGTCTGTAGAAGAACACTATCAACACGTACGTCAAGTCTTGCAGCGCCTTCAAGAACACGGTCTGATACTCAACATCAAGAAATGTGTATTCGGTAAGTCTGAGGTAACATATCTGGGTCACACCATCAACAAATCCGGCTGCAAACCACCAGTAGAACGAGTACAAGCGATTTCGAGTTATCCAAAGCCAACAACCATCTTGGAACTACGTCGTTTTCTCGGAATTGTCAATTATTACCGCCGATATATTCCGAACTGTGCAACTCTTCACACTCCCTTGAACGATCTCATCAAGGACTCAAAGAAGAACGACAAAAGACCTGTTCCATGGACTCCGTTAGCTGAAGAAGCCTTCCAAAAGTGCAAAAGCAGCATTCAACACACAACGTTGCTTAATCACATCAACCCCAAAGCATCGTTAGTTTTGACAACAGACGCTTCTGATTTTGCAGTCGGTGCTAAATTAGAACAAATGGAATTCGGCCAAAGGCAACCAATTGGTTTGTATTCCTGAAAACTGTCGAGTGCACAAAGTCGATACAGTACCTACGATCGTGAATTATTGGCAATCTATCTGGCAATACGATTTTTCAAACACATCCTGGACGGTCGCAGATTCACCATACAAACTGATCATAAACCATTAATTTATGCATTTCAGCAGCGCTCCGACAAAGCTCCACAGCGAAGATTAAGACATCTGGATTTGATCTCTCAATATTCAACAGACATCATTTACTTACCTGGTGAGAACAATCTTGTAGCCGACGCATTGTCACGGATCAATGAAATATCTCTGCCAACACAATTTGATCAACGTGAGCTGCATCTATCACAACTGCTGGATAACGAGCTGCAAGATATTCTAAGGCAAGGTAATTCAGCACTAAACCTAACAAAAATAACCTTAGAACCAGATGTAAAAATATACTGCGACATCACAAACAATAAGCTACGACCATACATCCCAGTGTCCTTACGCCGGAAAGCCTTTGAATCCATACATGACCTTTCCCATCCAAGTGGAAGAACGACCAGTCGCCAACTCAAGGAAAAGTACATTTGGCCAAACATCAGGAAGGACGCGTTAGAATGGTCACGCACATGTATAAAATGTCAACGCTCAAAGGTGAATAAGCACACTCATTCAACACCAGATTCAATCACAGTTCCTGAACAACGATTCCACCATGTTCACATTGATCTAATCGTATTGCCACTATGCAAAGGATATAGGTACTGTTTAACAATTATCGATCGTTTTAGCAGATGGCCAGAAGCAATCCCTCTGCATGACATGACAGCCGAAACAGTTGCTAATGCCTTCTACACTAATTGGGTTGCAAGATTTGGTTCACCAACACTGCTGACAACAGATCAAGGCACACAATTTGAGTCAGCACTATTTAATGCATTCACCAATCTTTTAGGCACAACACGCATACGCTCGTCACCATACCGTCCAGCGTCAAATGGGCTTGTCGAACGTTGGCATCGTTCATTAAAAGCCGCGCTAATGTGTCACGAGGAAACCGATTGGGTCGATGCACTCCCAACAGCGCTTTTGGGATTGAGAACTGCATACAAGGAGGACATTAAGGCTTCTGCAGCAGAGATGGTCTACGGAAAAAATTTGAGAGTTCCTGGTGAGTTTTTCGCAAACGACAACAATAATTCAGATCCACAAATTTTTATTGAAAGACATCGTGAGCGAATGAGGAATTTACGCCCAGTTAAAACATCAAACCACAGCAACAATAGAGCATTTGTTTCACCCGACCTTTTCAACTGCACACATGTTTTCCTGCGATGCGATGCAGTAAAGAAACCACTCCAGCAGCCATATACCGGACCACATCCTATAATTAAACGAATCAACAACAAACTTTTCACAATCAATACAGACGGTCGAATTGTTAACGTATCCATAGAGAGACTGAAGCCAGCATACATCCAACCCGAAACCATCGCAGATCACCCTCAGGACAACAAATTAAACAACAATAACAACAGAACTGCAACCAGCAACAAAATGCAACCAGCTCAAAAAGAACACCGACGAATCCGATTCCAAGTATAAAATAAACAAAGTAACATTGTCATTAGAAGGGGAGTACTGTGGCGACCTCGCACAACGGCTCCTGTCAAAAGCACTGTGGCGACCTCAAGCAGCGACTTCTTTCAACTGAAGTAAGCTTTCCTGTTTGTCGAGCACAGATGCCGCCACTTTCAACAGAAAGAATTCTAGGACATTCGAAGCTACGGTTATACTTAAAATATTAAAATATACAACGCATTCGTTTTCCCTCATCGAAGCACTGTAGTTCAGTTTAACTTTTATATATTTACATTTGCGTAGTAATTAGTGATACAGTTTTCATACTTTCAAATAAATAATTGTTTGTCAAATAAATTGTGTTTTAATTATAGCTAACCCAAATAGCTAAAAGTTTTTAGAGATTAAGCAGAAAGCCAACAATAAAAGTTCTTCTCGATCACCAACTTTGAAAGCTTTAAGCTCGCAGCACCCAAATAATCCACCACGGCCACAGCCATCTGTGTTCTCACTGGAACAGTTCCCTCCGCTTCCAAACAAAGCAAGAGCACCAGAAAATCGTCGCATCGTCTCAACAGTTAATGCGGAAAGAGGTCGACCTTCGGTCGCTAATAGTAATGCAAAAGCAGAATCAATTGAAGGAGAGCTTTTCTCATTTGAGGAAATTCAATCCCTCACTTTTTAAATGACCAGTAAGTTGTCTAAATGTAAAAACAAATCTGAACAATTCAATGTAATTGCAGAACTAGCTTTGAAATATCTTTCTAATCATAATAAGTAAATATGTCTGTAAGTCTGAGAATAGTATGTTGGAATGCTAGAAGTATTCGGTATAAATTTATTGAATTCACATCCTTCTTGTCAAGGAATAACACCGATGTTGGCCTTATCTCGGAGACAATGCTAACAAATGATATTAATTTATCCAGTAATGTGTATAAATGTTATCGTCTTGATCGAACCTCAACGAGAGGAGGGGGGTAGCAATCCTTATTAAGAAAACAATTAAACATAAAATATTACCTAGTTTGAGAACTGAATTTATTGAAAACATTGGTCTGGAAATATATTTTAGTAATGACAGAAAATTAAACATATTTTCTGTTTATTTTCCTGGTCGTAACAACACTCTCATTAACAGACAAATTTTTAAAAGTGATCTCAGGAAACTTATCGGCATAAATGAAAATTATTTGATTGGAGGAGATTTTAACTGCCGTCATAGAAGCTGGGGTTGTCTAAGAGCCAACGCATGGGGCAACGTATTACATGAACTTCACTGTAGCCATCAATTTTAAATGATGTTCCCTCCCTCTCCAACATATTTTCCATCTAATGGTAGAGGTAACCCTTCCACCCTCGACTTTTTCCTTACCAATGCGCCGGAATTGTTTAGTCAACCCATCGCCATTACTGCCCTAAATTCTGATCACATTCCAGTTGTTTGCAACATGTACCAAACACCTGAATTGAACAATTACTACTATCTTGATATCAACAATGCTGATTGGATTAGATATAAACGAGAAGTTAGAAGGGAATTACTAAATCACGACAAAAATGTTCAAAGAGTTAGGGATACATCTCAGGTTGAAGCATCCATTGCAGTTCTTGTAGAAACAATAGAAAATTCCGTTGATGTTTCTATTCCCAAAAAATCTTCTATTAACATCCGCAACGCGAATCTTCCCAGTTCAATTATCAATCTCATTAAAAGTAGAAACCACTTTCGAAGAAACTGGCAAAGAACGCGTGCTAATATATTCTTGGATCATATTAAACTCTACTATCCGAAGGGAAATAGAAAAATTCCGTAATGATAAGTGGAATAGAAAACTACATGAGCTCGAAAAATGTAGCAAACCATTTTGGAACGTTGCGAAAGTAATGAGGAAGAAATATATCACAATTCCTACTCTTGATAACCTTCCTAAGTACACTAATCGAGAAAAAGCAGATACTCTAGCTGTTTCGTTCTACAAAAATCACATAGTGTCTAGTTCCATGTCCGACGTAGAAACCGAAATGACTGTTAACAATACAATCAACTTCTTAAGTTCAATGTCCATAGAAATTGAAGAAGGTCACTATGCAACCTTTGAAGATGTGATGGATATTGTGTCACGTCTCAAAACCCGTAAGTCGGCCGGCTTGGACAACATTAAGAATATATATATTAAGCAATTGCCAAAAATTGGTATCGAGTATCTACTCTACATATTCAATTCTTGTATTAAATTGCAACATTTTCCAACAGCCTGGAAAAAAGGGAAGGTTATCCCTATATTAAAGCCTGAAAAACCACCTAACAGTTCTTTGAGTTACAGACCAATCAGTTTATTGAGTTCTATAGGAACAATTTTTGAAAATCTCCTCAAGAAAAGAATCCAGAGGCACCTTGACTCGAGGAGTATTCTCCCCATGCAGCAATTTGGCTTTCGAAATCACCACAGCACAATACACCAAATTGATCGATTAACACGTCACATTAGGCATGGTTTTCAGTCGAACAAGTCAACTGGATTAGTGCTACTGGACATCGAAAAAGCGTTTGATTCCGTATGGCATACAGGGTGAGTACACAAATTGTTTGTATTCGGTTTTCCGGAATATCTTATTAAACTTATTCAAAGTTTCCTTTCTGGGCGTACTTTTGTCGTTTCTGTAAACAATTCGTTGTCCTCCGTACACAACATTCCAGCAGGTGTTCCCCAAGGTTCCGTCTTAAGTCCTGCCTTATTTAACACTTACATATCTGATTTTCCTCAACTGCCCAATTGTGAATTAGCTATGTTTGCTGATGACACAGGGATATATTCCACCGATGTTCTTGGTATCGATGTCGAAACCAAAATTCAATCGGGACTGAATATCATATACCCTTATTTGTGCAAATGGAAAATAAAAATAAATGCTTCTAAGACTCAAGCTATCTTTTTTACACGGAAAAGAAAAGCTTGTTTTCTTCCAAGCAACAACTTATCAATAAACGGTGTTGAAATCGATTGGACTGATAGCGTTAAATATCTCGGTATAACGTTGGACAGAAAACTTTTATTTAATAAGCATATCTCTAATACCGTGAACAAAGTTAATCAAACAATTCGTGTTATGTACCCATTGATAAATAGGAAATCCTTACTTAGTAATGAAAACAAACTAATTATATTTAAAGTAATCTTCCAATACTTTATGTTATATGGCAGTCCTGTTTGGGGTAGCTGCGCCAAAACTCACATCCAAAAGCTCCAAATAGCACAAAATAAACTATTGAAACTTATCCTTAAACTCCCATGGCATTTTTCGACGAGGGAGTTGCATGATAAGGCTAACATCGACCGTATTCAAGATAGAATACTTCAACTCAGAGAAAAGTATTTGTTGAGATGTGAAATATCTGATAATATTCTCATCAATAATCTTGTCCGTTCATAACATATTCTTGTCAGATGATTTATGGGTTCTAGTTCCTACATATTATATCTCCATTATTTATATATTTAATATTTATATTTAATTTATTAATCTGCATGTTATATTTATATATATTCTATATTTACTTACTATTTGTATACATAATAAATATTGATACTTTTTGTAAACAAAACTACATATTGATATTCCTTCGAACTGTGATATTTGTATATATATACATATTTTTTTTCCTTTTTTTTTTTGTTAAATGAAAGGTTTTTATCTTGTAGCACTTTCCTTTCGAATAATTGTATCCATAAGACCCTTCAGAAATATTTGCACTAATGTTGTTCAGTAGTAAGATAGATCACTTATCGTATCTCTGTATTATATATATAACTCATGTAAAACAAGAATTGTAAAATTTACTGGCTACAATACTGGCTACTGGTACTAGACGTCGTTGTAAAAGTCTGTGTCCCAGAACCCTCGCGGAGTTAAAGTAATCCTCCCGCGAAATCTCAGAACCCTCGCGGAGTTAAGGTAAATCTCCCGCGAAATTTCATTGATAATAAGTGGAACAATATTGAATAAGTTCAAACTATAGTGATTAAATACTAAGACAAGCTGACTACTAAGTGTTCGTAAACATCCCCTGAATTTGGTTAATAATAGCAACTAAGTGCGAGCAATAGTGACTAAGTTAAAACAATAGTAACGAACCGGTGATAATAAGAACACAACAAGTATCCTGTGCGTGCGAGAAAAGAGGCCCCTTAGTAGTGTCAAACAAAAAGGAGACGGATATCTTCTCATCAGCCGCTCAACCAAGAAAGGATGCAGATAATATTCATCGCTCTACTGTAAGTCAGGTTTAAGATTTTTTTAAATTATTTGAAATAACTAATAATATAAAACATTGCAACCGAAATTTAAGAATAAATAATAATTATATAAGTACCACATTGACATAATTAAAACAAAATCCATCCCTGTGAAAGAAATATAAGGATCTAAAAGTGAACAATTGTATCGTTAATTCTTACTTTTGCGTCCAATACTTTGATAAAAAATATATAAAATATGGCTAATCCAAATATTATACGGCCACCGGTGTTAAATGTCCCGCCACCCAATCTCAACCAAGACCAAGCAGCAAACCAGGCCCAATCCCAAGCAACCAATCCAATCCCTTCCAATGAACATCCCGAACCACATCCTGCCCTATTATCCTTAATAACGTCAGTTGTCACTCGAACACTCCAAACCGAAGGGAGAAATATTATACAGTCTATCATAAATCCGAATTCAGATCAATTCACGGGAATTGATCAAACCATTAACCAAGAACAGCGAGCAAACCTTGCTGAACTTGACAAAATACCTGACGTTGTTAGGAGCTTGCGCGAATTCTCCGGCCAACCAGGAGAATTTAGCTCCTGGCGAAAAAGTGCAGAACGTATTTTGAAAATCTACGACCACATAAAAGGATCCCCAAAGTACTTCGGTATAATGAACGTTATCAGAAACAAAATTACTGGTCATGCGGACCATGTTCTCGTTGTTTAACTCTGCATTATGCAGACAAACGAGACCTCGGAACGTTAGAATATCAGATGACTTCCTTGGTACAAGGTAACTCTTCAGTTCAAGAATTTTACCAGGAGGTATATACACACCTCTCATTAATTCTGAATAAAATTTCATGCATGAATGTTGGTGGAGAAGCTCTAAGCTTACTAATACATACCTACCGGGACAAAGCTTTGGATACCTTTATACGAGGCTTAAAAGGTGATCTCCCCAGATTTCTCGGCATTCGAGAACCTGTGGACTTACCTCAGGCATTGCACTTATGCCTTAAGTTTGAAAATCAGAATTTCAGAACGCAGTATGCAGTGGCAACTCACAACAATACCAGAAGAATACACCAACCACCACCTTCTATCAAACCTAGGCGTCACCCACAAATCGCTCAACCCCAGAATCGGCAACAATATTTTCCACAACTCTGGTACAATCCATCGAGAGAGACCACCCCACATTTCAACAATTTTGCTCCAAGACCTACGGTTCCGAATAATTTTCCTCCTAGGCCAATGCCTCCTCAAAGACCCTCACAACCATTTGGAAACGGTAATCAGAGACAGATGAATCTAAGACCTCAACCGCCACCAGAACCGATGGAAACTTCTACGACTAGGACCAATAACATCAATTATATTAATCGACCACAACAAAGGAATTGGCCACTGGCACCAAAAAGGCAAGTCGCTCCACCATCGCGACAGATCCATCCAAATAAAATACAAAGGAATTTCCATGTGAACACTGAAGCTGAACCGGAACCCGAAGACTTTAATCGATATGAACAGGCGATACAATCCGAAGATAATCTTTACGAGCAGACACTACAGGAATATGAGGATTCGATATCGGAACAACATTTTTTAGACTAAGCTCTTCCTCTCTTTCGTATTTTGAATGTAAAACAAAGAGAGGAGAAATCTTAAAATTTTTAATTGATACTGGGTCGAATACAAATTATATTCAGCCCAACCTAGTTTCAAATCCCTTACTCAATGAAAATCCCTTTTACGCTAACTCCTTGGGAGGAAGCGTGAAAGTTAGTGAACATACCTTTCTTAACCTTTTCGGCTTAAATGATATCAAAATTAAATTTTTCCTAATGCCTGAACTTAAAACTTTCCATGGAATACTTGGCAATGACAGCCTAAAAGATCTTTCGGCAGTCATCCATATAAAGGACAACTATATGATGGTCAACGGTTCTGTGAAAGTAAGAATTAAGCAACTTAGTACACAGTCTGTTAATAATATCAACATTCATACTAACCATATGACTAGCCAACAAAAGTCTGAAATCCAGACTGTTGTTAAGGAATTTCCCCATCTATTTTACGATCCCAACAACAAACTTACGAGTACATGCACAACTGTCGTTAAGGGAGAAAGAAGAACAACCACAGACTCTCCCATTTATTCAAAATTTTACCCTTATCCCATGGCGCTCAAAGAGGAAGTCGAAAGTCAAGTGCAAGACCTCCTAAAAGACGGTATGATAAAAATATCAAGATCGCCTTACAATTCACCCGTGTGGATTGTTCCCAAAAAGGCAGATGCGTCTGGAAAGAAAAAATTTTGACTCGTAATAGATTACCATAAGCTCAATACAATTACCATCGCTGACCGATACCCAATCCCAGAAATAAATAAAGTTCTAGCAAACCTGGGCAAGAACAATTGGTTTACGGTTATGATCTAAAAAGTGGGTTTCACCAGATTCCCCTAAAAGAATCGGACATGGAAAAAACCGCTTTTTCGATCAATAATGGAAAATATGAATTCACAAGGTTGCCGTTTGGACTAAAGAATGCTCCGGCAATATTCCAGAGAGCCTTGGATGACATTCTTCGTAACCGCATAGGTAAAATATGTTACGTTTATATAGATGAGCCCTGACGAAGCAACGCACTTTAAAAACATCCGTAAAATTTTTGAAACGCTGAACAACGCCAACATGAAGGTTCAGCTAGATAAATGTGAGTTCTACAAACAAGATGTGGAAATTCTAGGATTTATTGTATCTTCAAAAGGAATTAAAACGAACCCGGAAAAAGTAAAAGCAATTAAGAATTTTCCAGCTCCCAAAACTTTAAAAGAATTAAGATCGTTTCTTGGTCTGTCAGGGTATTATAGAAGATTTATCCGAGACTGCGCCAGACTTGCAAAGCCCCTGACATAAGGGGGGAGGACGGACGTCTGTCCAAAAGTCTTTCTGTCATCGAGTCCTTAATAATTTACTTGAAGGTATAAATGTGTCTCTTTCTAATGAAAGAGGTTAATTATATATTTGATGGTATAGATGTGTCTCTTTCTAATGAAAGAGACAACTATTTAAAAATGTCAAAAAAGGGTTTACGGATGCTCCCATTGTTCTTTGTTCAAAAAAAAAGGTTATGTGGAGCTACTTGTAACAGCCGTTTAAATTTGGAATTCAGAACTGATATATTTTATAACAACTATTTTAGATAGTTCATCATAGTTCACTCTTTAAATACGTTAAAATTGTTATTTCGTTGCTCTACCCAATTTGTTAAGGATAAGACCAATTGTAAGAGTTAATTTCTGTACATATATATATATATATTAACGATTTTGAATTACAGGAAATAAAATTAAGTTTAAATTCTGAAGAATTGTTCTTCGCTGTTTTACTCTTTGGAGAGTTCCAGGTACTTAATTTTATAAGTTGGAAAATTTCTTATTGGGCTTGCAGCAACACTTTCTATTAAAAAAATTATTCATCTTAACGATGCTGCCCAAGAAGCATTTGAAAAAATTAAACAATCACTTATATCTGATGATACAATCCTAACCTATCCAGATTTTAAAAAAACTTTTGAGTTGACAACAGACGCGTCGAATTATGCCATAGGCGCTGTCCTGTCACAGGAACACAAGCCAATTACTTTCATTTCAAGAACTTTGAGTAAGACAGAAGAAGACTATGCCGCAAATGAGAAGGAGATGTTAGCCATTGTATGGGCATTAAACTCCCTCAGGAATTACCTGTACGGTTCGGCAAACGTCCTCATTTATACAGATCACCAACCCTTGACCCATGCTCTCAGCAGCAAAAATAACATCGTCACTAGAGGAGTACAATTATGTGCTTAAGTATAAGCCAGGAAAAAGTAATGTAGTAGCTGATGCCCTATCAAGACCACCCCAGCATACGCAAATTAATTCCTTGACTCCAACCATTCACAGTGACGAAATTTATAGTATTGATTCACCTATTAACTGTTTTAAAAATCAGATTTTTATTCAAGAAGGCCTTTGAAACCTTTGAAATTGTCTTTCCAACCTATCATCGACATACCATAACTTCACCTGTTTATAACGAGTCCATGTTAATCGAAATTCTTAAAAAACGACAGTCAACAATTGCATAAAGTCATTAATTGCATAAAAGCACCAGAATATATAATGGGAATGATTCAGAATATTTATAAAACGCACTTTAACACTTATCGAATACGCTTTACATAGAAACAGGTTCAGGACGTTAAGAGCGAAGAAGACCAAGATAATATTATAATTCAGACGCATAATCGCGCTCGCAGAAACGACAAAGAGAATAAAATTCAAATATTAGAGAAATACTATTTTCTAGGAATGACAAAGAAAATTAAAAAAGTAACGAAACTTTGCGCAGTTTGCAAACAGAGTAAATATGAACGCTATCCAAATAAAGTTCAAATACAGTCTACTCCAATCCCAAAATATCCAAGCGAAATCATACACATCGACATTTTTTCTACCGAAGGAAAATTAGTTCTCACTGCTATAAACAAATTTTCCAAATACGCGCTAGTGAAACCCATAAAATCTAAAGCAGTAGAAGAAATAAGACAGCCGTTAAGAGAAGTCATTTTTGGCTACGGTATACCGAAAATCCTTGTGTTTGATAATGAAAAATCTTTCAACTCATCTTCAATACATTTTATGTTAGAAAACGAATTCGGAATTCAGGTATTTACTACACCTCCTTACGCAAGTGCATCTAACGACCAGGTAGAAAGATTTCATTCTAACCTCACTGAAATTATGAGATGTCTTAAATTCGAAAGAATCTATAACTCCTTTACAGAACTTCTAGAAACAGCCGTTAATACGTATAATTTCTCAGTTCACTCAGTTACAAATAATAAGCCCGTCGATATATTTTTTGGTAGAAACATTGGTACATATCCCGCAGAAATTAGTAAATCACGTTTAGAGAATATGAACAAATTAAAATTAAAACAGGATACCGATTTGGCGTACCACAATAAAAATAGACCTTCCATTAAAAGTTATTCCCCAGGCGATATCATCTACATTAAGGTTAATAAAAGACTTGGTTCAAAATTATCAGCAAGATACAAGGAAGAAAAAGTAAAAGAAGATAAACCTACTACCATTGTAACCGAATCCGGAAGAATTGTGCATAAGTCAAATATTAGAAATTAAACAAAACTATCCTTTCCTTTCCTCCATACTCCACAGATGCCTTACAACCAGTCGAGGAGACGTAAATATTTTAGATTATTCCAACTCCCCTATTATCATCCTGAATGATGGAATGGCCAAGATTGCAGAGGGTAATATTAAATTCTTCCACAGCATTGATATAACTCCGTACGAAAAATTCGTATCAGAAACACTTCCCATCCAAACTCATGTCCCCAAGACGAATCCCTTCTTTCCCTTACTACACCACGACCTCAAACAGATAAGAAATTTAATAGAAAATACTAAAGTTAAAAGAACCAAAAGATCCTTAAATTTCGTCGGCACAGGATGGAAGTGGATAGCGGGTACACCCGATCATGAGGACTTCGAGATCCTTAGAAACAAAATAAATAATATAGTTAATAATAATAATGACCAAATTATAATTAATGATCAATATAAAGAAAAAATAAATACTTTAATAAAAACAACCAATGACATTGTAAACAATATAAAGAAAGAAAGTACGATAGAGTATCAATTTAATGTTATACTATTATATAAGATAAGAATAATAAAGGAAGAGTTAGTTAATATCATATACGCAGTAGAATTAGCCAAAGCCAATGTAATAAACTCTAGTATTTTATCAAAAAAGGAAATAGATGTACTCGTAATAATTAATAAAATTGACAAAGATGTTTTACCATTTTCAAATACGGAACAAGCACTTAAGTTTGCTGATGTGAAAATCGCTTCCAATTCAAGTATCCTACTTTATATAATTAATAACCTAAGACAGGAAAAGAAATATATGAACAATTAAAACTTATTCCAATTAAAAAAGGTAATGGATTAATAAATAAAATAAGTAACAGAAATGTTTTAAGAAAAAATGAAAATGTTTTCGGAATTTTAAGCAATTGTAAGAAAATAGAAGAAATGTCTTTATGTAAGAGATCAAATCTCATAGATATAAGTAATGATAAGTGTATAATAGGTTTAATAGAAAATAGAAACACAACCTGCAGTGCAACCAACAGCCAACATACTCCCCAAGTGGAAGAAATATCAACAGGACTTCTTATACTCAACCAGTTCAACGGTACGATTGAAGTTCAAAACAAAACGCAAGCACTACAAGTAACATTCGTCATCAAATTCGTCAACGACACCATCACCATCAATAATCAGCAATATACTTCACAAGAATTGGTACATTCAAGCCTTAACACCTACACTACATCCAGCATCTGAATACTCAACAATCGAAGAAGTTCTTTCACTGGAACTTATGAAGGAACTACATACAAGGAACAAGCAACACCTTACCAAAATTGAAACAGAAAAGGACACTCATCAAATAATAACCTATGTCATTCTTGTAATAGTACTTTTGGCAATAGCTATAATTGGACGTCAAAGGAAGTGGAAGAGGAACAGCACAAGCTAACCAAATACCAGTACCACCTGTAGTCGCAATAGCCAGCCAAAACGACATCAGTTATCCAGCATTCCCTCAGAGATATCCAAATATTTACAACATCCCTCTTGCATAAAAATCGCGAGGCCGCTTCATTTTAAGGAGGGAGGAGTTAACGTCACACAATATCACTCCACCCAAGCAACACACGCCGAAGTCAAACTGCTGATAAAGCACCCTTCCCACGGTCTGCCTGAGTCCAAAGCGCTGATGAAGCACAGTTCCGATGGTCTGTATCCACCTGTAACCAATCGTATGACACGGATGACGAAAATGCTGTTTCTGCAACAATTTAGTATTTAAGGTAGAAATAAGAAAGAATTGTAAGTCAGTTGTAACGAAGGCAGAAGCGCTGCCGGATCAATAAAGATAATTTTTTTTATAAAAGTTTAATAAATTTCAATTTAATTTATATGTTAACATCAGCTATAAGGAGTATCGCCCTCATATTGGGAACACAGCTAAACCAAAGTTCTCACACAATGCACACCTGCTTCGCCGATGCACCGAAATTCTAGGAACCATATCCGCCAATTCCAATCACCCAACACCCCAGACGCTGTGTCAGTAGGAAACACCGCGACTGTTCATCGCTGCAACATGTCATGTCAGCAACTAATGAATAGTCTATAAATATCAATGTCAATTAGATTTCTTTTTGAGTTTGTATCTGATTAATAAAGTGGACGGTTGTCCAGCAAAAAAATCGTTTTTTTTCACAAACACCGCGCACAAAACCTTAACTGGCGCCCGAGCAGTAAGGAAAGTCCGTGTAGCCCGCGCAGTAGAAAAAGTTCGCAAGTTTAAAAATAAGTTCATAGAACTTTTAGTGAACAGTTAAAAAAGAGTTCATAGAACTTAAGGTGCGTGTAAAAGTGCGTGACCGAAGTGCGGACATATCCGTCTAAACAAAAAATAATTAAGCAAGCAAAATAAAAATCCACATAGTGGACAAATTGCTTCAAAAATTGTGCAAAGTGCAGTGGAAAAAAGTGACAGATAAAGATCCCAAACTCCCCTGGAGAAACGAGGCCCCCCAGTAACTGGAAACCAGACGAAAAGGAGTTAGCCGAAGCTAGCAGCCGCTCCAGCGTTATGTTTTGGATATTGTAAGCTTAGAATTTAAGTTATAAAGAAACATATTAAAATTTAAATAATTTGACATAATCAAATGTACTGAAATATACTTGAAAGACAAAAGAAACATACTTGAAAACTTATAATATAAGAACCTTTATATTTAATTTGCATATTAAAAAAATTTGATATATTAAATATTAAAAATTAAGACTCGAATATTGGAGTCTAGTCTAGAAATTTAAGACGTTTTAAAGTGAAAAGTGCGAATTCGTAGAACATATTCGTGAATTAAAAGTGCAGCTAAGAAAAGCATATTCAAAAATAAGCCATACTTAAATTATCACTTGTATTCATTCTCATCCCCTCATTTATACCCCCTTATTAATCGCCATGTCAAATCCAAATAATCTCATTCGCCCCTCGGTCCTAGACCAATTCCCCATAGATAGCATCCCAGAAAACCAACACCCTCCGCATCGCAACCGCAGCCACAAGCTTCAACGCGTCCAGTGATCCCAACTACTCAACTGTATGAAATAGTCTCTAACATAGTCCATTCCATTTTAAATCCAAATCTAGACCCATCCTTATCAAGAGATCAAGGTATAAATCCGGAATTCAGAAATAATCTAGAAGATCTAGATAGGATTCCTGATGCCGTTAAGTGCCTTCGAGATTTCTCTGGCAAACCAGGCGAATACAGCTCATGGAAAAAGAGTGTAGAACGTGTTCTACAGCTGTATCAATCGTTAGAAGGAACGCCAAAATATTTCGGTATTCTGAATACCATACGAAATAAGATAACGGGTAATGCGGATACAGTACTTGAATCTTATAATACTCCGTTAAATTGGAAAGCGATTTCTAGGTGTCTGTCTCTGCACTATGCAGATCAAAGAGATCTTGGTACCTTGGAGTACCAAATGACATCTCTGATACAGGGAAATTCGTCAGTCCAAGTCTTCTACCAAAAAGTTTACGCCAACCTGTCTCTTATACTTAACAAAATTCAGTGTATGGACGTTGGTCCCGAAGCAATGTCAACGCTTACTAGCGCCTACCGAAGTAAAGCACTCGATACATTTATTCGCGGTCTAAATGGTGACCTTCCCAAGCTTTTAGGTGTTCGGGAACCAAGAGAACTACCCGAAGCTCTTAATCTTTGCCTAAAACTGGAAAACCAAACGTTCCGATCGAATTATGCAAGTAATACGCATAGGGTTAGTCAACAGTCACCACTAATCCCACAGCGTAATAGATTTACTCCAGTTTCTCCTCGTACAGAACCTTTCTACCCTCAGATAGCCTTTATTCCACAGAGTCGTCCACATTATTCTCCGAATCAACAACAACCACATTACTCTCAGAGTCAACAACAACTACATTACTCCCAATATCAACGACAACCGCAATCTTCTCCAAATCAACAACAACCTCAGTATGGGTACAACACCCAAGCTCCTCCAAGACCGATTGCTCCCAAGCCTCAACCTAGGCCGGAACCAATGGAGACCTCAACCATCAATTCATCGGCGGTAAACTACCAAAACAGACCGAAACCCTTCAAATACGCAGGGAAGCGATCTCCTAACCAATCAATGCAAACTCCTTTGCAACCGAAATACCAAAGGAATTTCCATATAGATGCCGGAGGACCAATGAACGAAGAAATACCAGCTTTCGTCGTTCAACCAACAGGTGAAATTTCTCCAAGAAATGCATTTGCATTTTATCAAGTGACGAACACTGAAGAAGTCGAGGATTATCCCGATTTGAGGAACTACATCTTAAGCCAACGCGAGAATCAGGAACAAATTAAGGAAGAACCTTCGGATTTCTCGGATATACATTTTTTAGAATAAACCCCTCTTCGCTGCCTTACTTCCAATGCAGAACGAAGGGTGGACAAATTTTAAACTTTCTTATAGATACTGGATCTAGCAAAAACTATATCCAGCCAAATTTAGTAAATAAACCTCTCGAAAATAATCAACATTTCTTAGCAAAATCAATAGCAGGCGACGTGAAAATAACTCACCACACCTTTTTGAATCTTTTCGGCCAGACAAATATTAATCTCAAATTTTTCCTACTTCCAACATTGAAGTCATTCCATGGCATTTTGGGTAACGATAGCCTTAAACAGCTGTCCGCCGTAATCGACACTAAGAATGACTGCATGTCTATCTTGAACAAACTTAAAGTGAAAATTAAACAATTAAAGTGTCAAGCTATAAACTTTCTCAACAGTAAACTTAGCCATATGTCAGATTTTCAGAAGAATTCTATCAAGTTCCTTGTCGAAAAATACCCTTCTCTTTTTGCAGATCCCGACGAAAAGCTCACTCACACACCAGTGTACTCAAAATATTATCCCTACCCTGCTTCCTTGAAAGACGAAGTAGAGAAACAGATACAAAAACTTCTCGATGACAATATCATAAGACCTTCTCGTTCTCCGTACAATTCACCTGTGTGGATCGTACCGAAGAAAGATGATTCAAGTGGTAATAAACAGTATCGCAAACTCAATTCGGTAACAATATCAGATCGCTATCCCATCCCTGAAATTAATGAAGTACTCTCTCAATTAGGCGAAAGTAAATATTTCTCTGTATTAGATTTAAAAAGTGGTTTTCACCAAATTCCCCTGAAACCGTCAGACATGGAAAAAACCGCGTTTTCCATAAATAATGCTAAATTCGAGTTTACTAGACTCCCTTTCGGACTAAAAAACGCCCCGTCCATTTTTCAACGTGCTTTGGACGATATTTTGCGCTCTCCGATAGGCAAGTTCTGTCGTGTTTACATTGATGATATTATCGTCTTGAGTAAAACCGAAGAAGAACACATTAAGCACTTAGAGACAATATTCCGAACTCTTCATGAAGCCAACATGAAAGTACAACTGGACAAGTGCAACTTCTTTAAGGAAGAAGTCGAATTTCTTGGTTTTGTTGTATCTTCAAAGGGAATATCTACAAATCCTAAAAAGGTAGAGGCAATCGTAAACTCCCCTGTCCCGAAAACTCTTAAACAACTCCGATCTTTCTTAGGTTTATCTGGATACTACCGTCGTTTCGTAAAAGACTATGCGAAATTAGCCAAACCCCTCACTACTCTCTTAAGAGGAGAAGAAGGACGTATCTCGAAAACCCAATCAAGCAAAATTACAATTTCTTTAAATTCAGACGCTATCGAATCTTTTAATAAATTGAAGAATGCTTTAGTTTCAAGAGACCTATTACTTATTTACCCAGATTTCAGTATACCATTCGAGCTGACAACCGATGCTTCTGAGTATGCGATTGGCGCTGTACTGTCTCAGAAGGATAAACCGATAACGTTCATCTCCAGATCGTTAAGTAGAGCCGAAGAACATTACGCGGCTAACGAAAAAGAGATGCTCGCCATCATTTGGTCTTTAAACACCCTTCGGAATTACCTATACGGAACAGCACACGTCAAAATTTATACCGACCATCAACCACTGACATACGCGCTCAGCAACAAAAACAACAATTCGAAAATGAAGCGTTGGAAAGCTATTCTCGAAGAGTATAGTCATGAGTTGCATTACAAACCAGGAAAGAGCAACGTAGTCGCAGATGCTCTATCTCGCCCTCCTCGAGTCACTGAAGTAAATTCAATGACAGCCACTCAGCATAGCGCTGAAACCTCAGCACATGAGATGATCCCTGCAGTCGAATCACCCATTAACGTCTTCAGGAACCAAATCTTTCTTTTAATTGAAAATGATACAAGTTATTCTTTTAAAATCCCCTTTCCCACGTATCATAGACACACCTTTATCCAACCCGAATACACCGAGCAAGAGCTTATTGCAATTCTAAAGAGATACCTAAATCCCAGTGTCATAAATGGAATTTACACTAATGAGTCAATAATAGGAACGATACAAGAATTTTATCCCTACCATTTCAGATCATATAAGACCCGATTCACCCAATCCCGGGTAAAAGACCTTTTAAATCCAACAGAACAAGTGGAACATATTCTGAAAGAGCACAATAGAGCTCACAGAAATTGTAACGAAAATAAAATGCAATTACTTCAAAATTACTACTTTCCGAAAATGAGATCAAAAATTAGCGAAATTGTGAAGCAATCTAGAATTTGTAAGGAGCAGAAGTACGATCGCCACCCAAACAAACCTGAGTTGCGAAGTACTCCCATTCCTCAATATCCAGGTCAAATAGTTCACCTAGATATCTATTCTACAAACAAAAACTTAGTTCTCACAGCAATGGATAAATTTTCGAAATTCGCTCAAGTTCGAATCATAAAATCAAGGGCAGTTGAAGATGTTAGAGAACCTTTGAGACAGATTATTTTTTCGTTTGGTGTCCCCAAAATGGCTGTGTTTGATAATGAGAAAATTTTTAGTTCAGCTTCCATATGTTTTATGCTAAAGGATCAATTAGGAATCGAAATTTATAAAACTCCCCCCTATACAAGCGCTGTGAATGGACAAGTGGAAAGATTCCACTCGACGCTATCAGAAATAATGCGTTGCCTCAAAACTGAGCGTATTCACAGATCTTTTGTAGAACTCCTTAACCGAGCTGTCTATGAATATAACTACTCTATTCACTCGACTACTAAACAACGTCCAATAGAAATCTTTTTTGGCAGAACAGTAAGTACAAACCCGGAACAATACGAACGTTCAAGGCAAGATACGATTGGAAATTTAATAGGAAAACAGAACAAAGATCTAGAATATCACAGCAGAAAACAAACAAAAATTAAAACATACAATCCAGGTGAAACTGTCTTCGTAAGGATAAACAAGCGGTTAGGTACAAAGCTATCATCGAGGTATAGGAAAGAGATAGTTAGGGAAGATAAATCGACCACTACTCTTACGGAATTAGGCAAGATCGTTCATAAAAATTGTTGCAGCGAAAAAGAAGAGCAATAGACCGATCTGTTGCAAATGGTCTATTTGAACTAAAAAGGGAGGAGTACATACAATGAAGTTATATATATAGCATGAAAATGTTGTGTGTAGTAGTGTGAGAGAGTTACCAAAATATTCATAAACCGTTGTCTCTCCAACACTCCCACTTTTATTAATATTTTACATGATAATAATATAATACACAATTAATTCAAAATAAGAAAAAAGTATCATTATTAATTCTGAAATAAGCTCTAGAAAAGTTTACAATTGATTGTTTGAACAAGAAGAATTTAAGGTTAGTGGATAAATTCCGAGCATATCTCTTTGTTTTTCAAAACTATCTCGAGGAAGAGCCTTAGTCAGGATATCTGCCTTTTGCATTTTGGATGAAACATGTATGATATCGAAAGCCTTTTGTGCATACATGTCTCGTATAAAATGATATTTGACATCGATGTGTTTGGTTCTTTTGTGGAATTCGGGGTTTTTAATTAACCCAACTGCGCTCTCGTTGTCCAAATAAAGTGTTGAACTTTGGCGACAAACACGAAGATCTTTCAGCAACAATGTGATCCAGGACAATTCTTTGACTGCTTCAGCAGCTGCTACATACTCGGATTCGGTCGTAGAGAGTGCCACACACCGTTGTTGAGTAGATCCGCAAGAAATTGGAACATCATCAAGAAAACAAACAAAGCCGCTAGTAGAACGTCTAGTATTTCGATCTCCAGCAAAATCGGCATCGCTGTAAGTTTCAAGTTTAAATTTATTATTTAATTTAAAAAGTATACCATAATTTTGAGTTCCTTTAATGTATCTTATGATACGCTTTAAAGCTGTTACGTGAGCTTTGGATGGTTTCTCCATATGTCTACTGACAACTCCTAAAGCAAATGATATATCCGGTCTTGTCCCGATGGCAAGGTACATCAGACTGCCCACAGCTGCTCTTTAGGGAAAATTGTGATCGAAATCCGAACTGTCATCTTTTTCAAGAATTGACTTGTCTGCTGGTGTTGAAACCATATTTGAGTCTATCATGCCAAACTTGGAAACTATTTTCTCCGCAAAATTCTTCTGGCTGAGATGTATAGCGCCGTCATCAAACTGTTTGATTTCCAGTCCTAAAAAGTGCTTTGCTTCGAAAACTTTGAGCACAAATTCTTTCTGGAGAATTTCAACAAGTGATGTAATTTTTTCTTCACTATCTGCCGCTACAATACCGTCGTCGATATATATAGCTAGAATTATTCCTTCCCCAATAAACACGCAAGGATCTGCTTCAGATGATTTTAAACGAAAAGACTGGAGAAAAACGTTGAATCTTTCATTCCAGCAGCGCGATGCTTGCTTAAGCCCATAAAGACTCTTTTGAAGGCGACACACTCGACCCGTTTTGTCGTTGAATCCATCAGGCTGCTTCATGAAAATGTCTTCTTTAAGTTCCGCATTTAGAAAAGCAGTTGTGACATCGAACTGTGTTAATTTGAAATTATTCGAAACTGCCAACCGAAGAATTGCTCTGATAGAGCTAAATCGTGCTACCAGGCTAAAGGTTTCATCATAATCTACTCCTTTTACTTGAGAAAAACCTCTTAATACGAGTCTGGCCTTAAAACGTAACGGTTCGTTAGTGCTAGAGCCTTTTACCTTGAACACCCACTTATTGTCAATTATTTTTCGTCCTTCGGGTGGAGGAACAAGTTCCCACGTGTCATTTTTTTGAAGTGCGCCCATTTCTTCTCTCATTGCCGCCATCCACTTCTCCGAATCCTTCGAACTTAAAGCTTCACTAAGCGACGATGGTTCCGAAACTTCTGTTACATAAGCATGTCCCGCTAATATCGTTGAAATGGAACTGTCTTTGTTCTTCGATGCGTTTCTTAAACGATCTTTAAGTGGTATGTCGGGATTATGTGCCTCTTGTTCATCCGCAGATTGATACTCTACGTCATCGGGATTCATATTTCCACTAAAAATCGGTTTTGCGGAAGATCTATTTTTATTATCACCATCACCATTACCATCACCATCACCATCAGAAAATAAAAATGTCACTTCCTTTTCAACGGGCTGTCTCTTTTTCATTTCATCTTCTGGTTCTGAATCTCTAAATATTACATCACGACTAACCTTGATATTGTTTGTTCATTTAATCCAGACTCTGTAGCCTTTAACACCATCCAAGTATCCAACAAAAATTCCTTTTTCGGATTTGACATCCCATTTCTGTCTTCTTTGTTCGGGAATGTGGATATAACAGTCTGATCCAAAAATTTTCCAGTCCACAGAATTTGAGGCCAAATCTTTTCCTGTCCACAGTGCGTACGGTGATTTGTTGTTTGAATTTAAACACGTACGGTTGATCACAAAAGCAGAAGTGTTAACTGCCTCCGCCCACAATTTTATAGGCAAATTCTTCGTGTGCAGCATTGTCCGAGCAGCTTCCACTAGAGTTCTCATTTCTCTTTCTGCACGGCCATTTTGTTCTGGACAATATGGCACAGATGTTTGATGAGAAATTCGGTGTTTTTGCATTATGCGCTTAGTAGTTTCGTTCTTAAATTCCGTACCATTGTCACTTCTTATTGTCTTTAGCGTTGCTCCAGTTTCTGTCTCTAATTTCACAATATATTGCTCCAAACACTTGACCACTTCATCTTTGCCCTTCAGAAAATAAACCACACGATAACTTGAATAGTCATCTTTGAATAGCAAAAAATATTTAGAATTTAACAAAGAAACCTGTTGCATAGGGCCACACAAATCCACATGCACTAATTCACCAGGCTTTTGTGCTCTGCTGTTACTTAGAGGATACTTTAATTTTGACTGCTTACCAAAAACGCAAGCTTCACAGAAAAAATTCTTTGGAACATTTACCGAAATATTCTCCTTAAATAAAAACTTTGAAACAGTGTTTTTATTTTGATGTGCTAATCGCTCGTGCCACGTTTGAAAAGTATCTAATTTATCGGCAACATTTGCAAAATAGTATTTTTCAACTTTAAACATCATGTGAAATAATGACTTCTGCCGCACTCCCACTGCTACAATATTTCCTTTATCACGCAACTCACACTTCATGTTATCTGACACAAGAGAAAACCCTTTATTTAAAGTAGCATTTGATGAAAATAGGTTAACCTTATCAGGAACTAGTAACACATCCTTTAAAAATTTCTTTTGCCAAATAGAGCTATTATAGGCCAGAATGTTGATATTTCCGCGGCCAATAGCAAAAAGCAATTCTCCGTTTCCCACACGAACACCTTGAGGCTCTTTAAAATGACTGTACGTAGAAAACAAATTTTTATCAAACGTCATGTGATTCGATGCTCCAAAGTCCAAAATCCAAATATCATTGCGGTTTTCAGCTTTACCAAAAGCAAGAGTTGAAATGAACGCATCTTTTTGATTCTGCATATCACACTGGTGTTGGTGAGAGAAATTATGCTGATTTTGGAAACGGTTTTTTTTCTTTGGGCAATCTTTCTTCCAATGCCCTGGCTGCTTACAATAAAAGCACTTACCACCCCCGCTACCACTGCCTTTGTTTGTTGAGTGGGAATAATTTTGTTGGTTTTGCTTTTTTGCTGTGACAAATGTACTTTGTTGCTGGTGAATGTTTGGTTGCTGGAAAGTTCGCATTTCTTCGACGATTAAGCGGCTGGTTAAATTTGACAGTGTCCGCTCCGATGCACTTGTCGATTCCCATGCCGTATGAAAATGTTTGTATGTGTCTGGAAGAGTCATTAACACTTTTGTAACAAGCATATTATCTGATACAGTCTCACCCAGATCACGTAGTTGCTGCACAATCGACTCCAACTTGGATATATGTGTTGCAATGTCATCGCGTTCATCTTTAACGAAGGAATAGTACCTCTGCTGTAGCATATGAATATTAGTGAGCGATTTCTGTTCATATACAGCTTCCAGTTTCTCCCACATTTCTTTCGCAGTATTGCAATTCATAATATGTGTTAGTGGTTGCTGCCCTAATGCCGTCACAATTATTTTCTGCACTTTACAATCAGATATAATAAATGTTTTATATTCTGGCGTATCTGTTGCTGGTTCGGTCAGCCTACCCGTAACCACATCATATAAGCCACATGACCGCAATATTATTTTTATCTGGAATTTCCAGGACGGCCACTGTTCCACAGAAATAAGTTTTTTCAATTTTCGCTTCAATTTCCATTGCTCCCAAAAACACACTGATCTGTTTAATCAACTTTTACTTTATGTTTCTTGGAACCGAAACTGTCAATTAAACTATTAAAAAAAATATACGTTCAGTGCACACGGGCTGGGCCCATAACCTGTTGCAGCGAAAAAGAAGAGCAATAGACCGATCTGTTACAAATGGTTTATTTGAACTAAAAAGGGAGGAGTACATACAATGAAGTTATATATATAGCATGAAAATGTTGTATGTAGTAGTGTGAGAGAGTTACCAAAATATTCATAAACCGTTGTCTCTCCAACAAAAATAACATTCGGAATTAACTTCTTTTTAGATTTCTCCTCACCCAATGTCTTGCAGAAGTTCAGATTTTGGACTATTCCAACTCCAAAATTGTGTCCATACATACAGGTACTGCAAAGCTTCAAACGGGTACGTTTAAGCTAATCCACGTAATCAATCTAGAAGCGTACGAAGCAGTAGCTGTGAGCATCCAGAATCAAACCCATAACCATATAAACAAAACTCACCCCAGTTATCCTATTCTTTCCCGAGACATTTCCAAAGTTCTAAAACAATTAAATACCGTCAAACCTAGATCCCAAGCTCCTAGATCCCTAAATTTTATAGGAAGCGCGTGGAAATGGCTAGCCGGTAGCCCTGACCACGATGACTTTCAAATAGTCAAATACCAAATGCACAATGTTCTACAGAATAATAATAAACAAGTAATAATTAATAAATCATATGAAAAAAGAATTAATCATATATCAAACATTTCAAACAATATAATTAATCTGTTAAAAGAAAACGATCCAATAATAGATAAATTTGTATTAGAAATTAAGTACCAATTAGATGTATTAAAAGAAGATATAACAAATATCGAATATGCCTTGTTATGGGCAAAGAGCAAAATAATAAATTCATTTATATTGTCAAATACAGAAATAGATATTGTAAAAGAAAAATTTAAAGAAAGTAAAATTCCTTTTGTCAATGTAGAAGAAGCATTTGACTTCGCAGATATCAAAATAGCAGCCAATGTATCAACACTATTATATATAATCAATATACTGACAACTGAAATGTCGAAATGTGAAAAAATATTGCTTAAGCCTGTAAAACTAAATAAAAAGGCAATAAAATTAGAATATAACAATATACTAAAATGTTATCAAGACATTTTTGCAATCAATCAATGTAAAACATACAATGATCTTACAATTTGTAATAGGAATAATATTGTGAATTTAAATTTAGACAATTGTATTCCAAATTTAGTGAAAGGTAAATCATTCAGTTGCGACACGACAAACTGCCAACACATACCAACCATTGAAGAACTCCACACGGGAATAATACTTCTGAACCAGTTCGACGGAACAATCATCGTGGAAGGAAACAGCGTCAACCTGACAGGAACCTTCATTCTGCGGCACCATAACTCATCAATTATAATAAACAACCAAGAATACACATCGATGGAGATGTCTTTCTCAAAACCGCTTCCAGCAGTCCTACATCCCAATTCAGCCGTCAAAGCATACGAAGAGCTACTCACCTTGGAGATGTTAAAAGAATTGCACGTCAACAATACTGCACATATTGATGAAATGGAAGACAAGAATCAAGTTCATCTCGCCATCAACTATAGCGTCACATCCATAATAATATTAACTGTCATAGCCTTAATCGTCAAGCAACATATTTTCCAGAAAGAAAAGGTTACAGTTCACGCCACAACCCAAGTCCAAGAAATCAAAGGTGAAGGTCAAGCCGAAGTCAAGCCATCCCAAGCGAATCAAGTGCCAATACTTTACATGGTGTCGAGTGAGGACACTCGATTTTAAGGAGGGAGGTGTTAGCACGAAATATGTTAACATCAGCTATAAGGAGTATCGCCCTCATATTGGGAACACAGCTAAACCAAAGTTCTCACACAATGCACACCTGCTTCGCCGATGCACCGAAATTCTAGGAACCATATCCGCCAATTCCAATCACCCAACACCCCAGACGCTGTGTCAGCAGGAAACACCGTCTATAAATATCAATGTCAATTAGATTTAGTTTTGAGTTTGTATCTGATTAATAAAGTGGACGGTTGTCCAGCAAAAAAATCGTTTTTTTCACAAACACCGCGCACAAAACCTTAAATTATATCCACACCCACAAATTGTAGGCTAACCCGACCAACCGTAAACCATCTACCTAAACTGACATGCGACCGGCGAAACTGACCCAAATATCCGCGCGCAAACGATCCTTTATCGAGCATCGCAAACGGGAAGCGAAAAAAAAGGAAAAATGGTTTCGTTTGTAATATTCGATGGGATTTGAGCGTGCCTGCCTGGATACAATAGTGACACACAGACCAGGCGGTTATGGTGCCTCGAAAAAGTATCCGTAAAGGATAATGTTTTTGTAACGACCCACAAATTATTGGCTGACCCAACCATGAAGGCAAATAATCGGTCGATCTTTTTCTCGCACAGGCTCTCGTTCTATATTAAGAATATTGAACAGGCATGATTCAAGAAATTTTCATCCATCACATTAACGGTTATAAAATTAGATTCTCACAGATATTCGTTGAAGACGTTCTACACGAACAAGACCAGGAGGCCATCATTATACAAACACATGAGCGAGTCCACAGAAATGCCGTCGAGAACAGATTGCAAATTTTAGAAAAATACTATTTTCCTTCCATGATGAATAAAATTAAAAGAATTACTAAAATTTGTTCTATTTGTAAAAAAACAAATACGAAAGACACCCTAACCAACGGAAACTAAATGAAACGCCAATTACCACTTTCACAGGTCTTACAATTCACATTGATATTTTTCACACGGAGAAAAAATTAGTCTTCACGGCACTTGATAAATTTACCAAATACGCGCAGGTAAAAATATTGAAGAGCAGAGCAGTGGAGGACGTAAGAAGACCTTTACAAGACTTGCTTTTCTTTTTCTGTGTTCCAAAAGCTATCGTTTTGGACAATGAGCCAGCTATAAATTCATCCTCAATTCTGTTCATGATGAAAGACGAGCTTAATATCAACGTCTATAGCGTTCCGCCCTATAGAAGCGAAGCGAACGGTCAAGTGGAGCGCTTTCACTCCACATTGACTGAAATCGTGCGGTGTGTAAAAGAAGAAGGTACCCAACGAAACTTTGAAGAACTCATTGAAAGATCCGTAAACGAGTACAACCACAGTATTCATTTTACCACTGGCAAAAGACCAGTCGATCTCTTCTTTGGTCGAACTGTAGCATTTGGTCCTGACGATTACGAGAGAACTAGGCAATTAAATATCCAACGTCTTAAGAAGGAACAAAAAAGTGATTTAGATTATCACAATAAAAAAAGACACGATATTAAACAATATACCCCAGGCCAAGTCATTTATGTGAAGCTAAACAAAAGATTAGGTAGCAATTATCCAAACGATTTAGAGAAGAAACAGTCAAAGAAAACAGACATACTACCGTCATAACAGAAAGCGGTAGAATAGTCCATAAATCTCATATACGAAACTGACTTTACTCTTTTACAGGTTACTTTTACATTACGCTAAAACGGAAACGCAATTATACTCGACTGTTCCAACTCCCAACTCGTAACAATAGAAACAGGATTAGCCAAACCACAGACCGGAACGTTTAGACTTATTCACGTAATAGAAATGGAATAGTACAGGACGACTATCGACTATCTTCAGAACATTGCCGAAACCGAAGTAGACCCAAACCATTCGTTGTATCCCTTCTTAACATACGACATACAGTTACTTAAAACCCATTTAGACAGACTTCTTCCTAAGACTAAACGAACTAAAAGATCCTTAAATTTTATTGGCAGTGCATGGAAGTGGGTCGCCGGCAGCCCCGATCATTCAGATTTCGAAATAATCAAGAGTAAAATTAATAACGTCTTGAGAAATAATAATGATCAAGTAATTTTAAACAGATTAACACTAGATAAAATAGAAGAGTTAAGAAATGTAACAAATAAACTAATAAAAAGTACCGACGTAAACAATATTGAAAATGTTAAAAATAATGCAATACTAAAACTAAGGGAAATCCCCATTATTAAGGAAGAAATTGTAAACATCGAAAACGCCATTAATTGGGCAAAAGATAATATCATTAATTCATTTATATTATCCAGTAAAGAAATGTGTATTATTAAAAATCACTTTGAAAACGAAAATATACCCTATATAAACCTCGACGAGGCAATAGAATTTGCAGAGGCCAAAATAGCCACAAATGGCTCATCATTGATATTATTAATATCATATTGATATTATTAATCTACCCTTAACGTATAACGAAAATTGTAAAACCCTATTAATTAAACCTGTTAAGTTCAATGATACAATTAATAAAATCAATTTTAATTGTGTGCTAGATTGTAAGAAATCAATTGTTGGAATAAAGAATCAATGAAAAAGTTGGAATAATTTTACAATTTGTACTAGAAATAATATAATAAATTTAAGTAACGACACCTGTGTAACACACCTTCTGAAAAGCAAACCAGCAAACTGTACGAGAATCAACAGTCAACATGTTCCCCAGGTTGAAGAAATCCTTCCAGACACGCTGTTCCTGAACAACTTTAATGGTCCAGTACAGGCTGATGGTAATACATTTAATCTGAACGGGACTTATCTCATCCGTTACCATAACACCACGGTGATAATCGCCAACCAGACCTACACCTCAAAGGAAATATCGAATACAAATCCATTACCAGCAATAGTCCAAATAAACTCCCCATCTTACTCAACCCACGAACATCTGTCATTGGAAATGATAAAAGAAATGAACGCCAGGAATACAAGAACGATCGAGGTCCTAGAAGGAAGAAATACAACACGATTTATGATGAATATCTTCATATCAAGCCTAATAATAATATCATTTTTGTATGTGATATATAGGCGATGCAAACAGAGGAAAGTTAAACCAACGCTGCAAATCCACCAAGAAGCAGTAGAAGAAACCATGACAGAGTCGAGACCATCGCAGAACATCGAAGAAAATAGACCAATATCGAAGATATCTCGTATAAGTCAAATTCCACTGTTTTGATTTTCTTTTGCCAACGAGGGCGTTAGCATTTAAGGGCGGAGGAGTTAATGTAACAAATTGTATTCGGTCCCGCGATTCACAACGTCAGCAAAATGTGTAACTTCGTGCACAGGCGATACCGGAGATGCCCGCATTCCATCATGCACGCGCAGCCACAGGCAGCCACCCGATACACCTGAGGGAACATCCGCAGACTGCAGACAGGAGATGTGTCAGCAGAATTATTAGTATTTAAGGTAGTGTAAGAAAAATAGACGAGGACTTGAATTGTAGCATTGTAAGGGAAAGCTCTGCCTAACAGAGCCGCGAATAAAAAATTAATTTTTTTCTTATCGACACTACGTATAAGACCGATGGAATGCGAACAGTGAACAAACAATGCAGCGGACTGTAGTACTTAGTAGCAGCCGGTCTCCTGGTGGCAGGTTCCGCGGCCGCCTTTGCTTGGAAGGTATGGGGGTGGTTCGACTACTCCATACACTACCAGTGTGGGACCTAATATAAAAGCAGCACCAACATCGGACAAACAAATCATCGCAGTTCAGACGTTTGTACGGCAGATCGTAGCTTAACTGTTATAGTTGCATCCACAACCGCCCCAATAAAAATTACAATATAAGCAAATATGTTTTGCGCAAGCGATCGATTCGAACTTAAATAACCCATAGTGCGATGAACAATTAACTCGTTTCAGCCCTTCAAATCCCCAGGTGTGGATGGAATCACGCCAGTCCTACTTCAAAATGGGTAAGGCAAACTAATACCATTTCTATTAATGATATTAAGAAGTAGTCTAGCACTGGGATACATACCGAACCAGTGGAGACGGGCAAAGGTAGTGTTCATTCCGAAAATGGGGAAGAAAGACCCAAGTCTACCAAAGTCCTACAGAACAATCAGCCTAACATCGTTTCTTCTCAAAACAATGGAAAAGGCTGTGGATAACTACATAAGAGAGGAAGTACTACAGACATCCCCTCTTCATTACTGTCAGCATGCTTACAGGGCAGGCAGATCCACAGAGACTGCACTCTATCAACTGACAGAAACTAAAGAAAGCGCCCTTGATGCGAAAGAAATAGTTATATGTGCTTTCTTGGATATTGAAGAAGCATTTGACAACACATCCCATGATGCAATTGTTCGGGCTCTGGACAAAAAGGAAGTAAACCACACAGTATCGAAATGGATGTATGAACTCCTGAGCACAAGATCAGCGAAGACTCACACACCAGGAAGCATAATAAAAGTCGACACAACAAGAGGATGCCCACAAGGAGGAGTTCTATCTCCTCTCATGTGAAGCCTAGTTGTAGACGAGCTTCTAGAGATACTAACTAACCATGGCATCAGATGTCAGGCATGTGTCGATGACATAGTAATCATAGCCAGAGGAAAAATGGAGGAGACCCTATGCGATATTATCAAATGGGGCTAACTTTAACTAAGGAATGGTGCCTGTCGGCTGGGCTAAGCCTAAATCCGGCAAAAACTACCATAGTACCTTTCACAAGAAAACGGAAACTGGAACGAAACTAAAACCAATAAGTCTGTCGGGTACAACACTGACTCCGGTAAAAGAAGTTAAATATCTGGGAGTAATCTTGGACAGCAAGCTCATCTGGAAAAAACATACAGAAGAGATAACTAGGAAAGCGACGCGTGCTCTGATGATTTGTCGAAGCTTGGCGGGCAAATCCTGGATATGCAGTCCAAGTATTCTAAGATGGATGTACATCTCTATTGTTCGACCTACAATAACCTATGGTGCAATAGCACGGACCAAGAGAACCAATCTGATCAGCGCGAGGGAGACACTCAGCAAAGTTCAAAGGTTGGTTGTATTACAGGAGCCATGAGTACTTGCCCAACTGCGGCCATGGAGGTGCTACTGGAGCTGACTCCTTTGCATCTAGTGGTAGCAGAGTGTGCAAACAAAACAATCATGAGAATGGCAAAAGAAGGGATAGGTAAAGACAGGTGCATTACATCGAGGCAATTTGACGCACTAGTCAAAAAGCTACCACTCCTGGCCATTCCGAAGGATGACGTGATTAGGAAATTTAATTTCCAAAAGAAATTTACCAGCAAGCTCAGCACCAAAAGGGACTGGAGCAATGAATCCATGGTCCATAGACTGAGCAGCAACACGGTAAAATGGTATACAGACGGATCAAGAACTGATGAAGGAACTGGAGCAGGAGTTTTTGGACCCTGGACAAAATACTTCGAATCCATGGGCAAATATACCAGCATCTTTCAAGCGGAAATTTATGCCGTAGACAGATGCGTTCAGATCAATCTTGAAAGGAATTATACCAACTGCAACATAGCAATAATCTCGGACAGTCGAGCCGCTATTATGACACTGGACTCCTACACCATCAAATCCAAACTTGTACGAGAATGCTTGCAAAAGCGCAAAGAATTAAGTAGGAGAAACCGAGTAAAACTCTGCTGGATACCTGGCCATACGGGGATAGAAGGCAACGAAATGGCCGACTCCCTGGCAAGGAAAGGAGCATCAGAACCCTTCATAGGCCCTGAACCATTCTGCGCTGTAAGAGACCATCTCCTCAGAGAAGAATTCAGGGAACTGGAAAGAAGGAATCGGAAAGAAACATGAAATAACGCTCGTGGAATGAAGCAGGCCAAGAAACTCCTAGGGCAATATAACCGGAAGAGATTCGAGGCATGCATCAAAATGAGCAAGAATAACCTCCGTATCCTAACAGGCTTCCTAACGGGGCACTGTAGACTCAGGGAGCATCTAAGGAAACTAGGGGTATTAGAAGAAGGTCTCTGCAGATTTTGTGGAGAATTTAATGAAATTCCAGAACATATACTGGGATTTTGTTAGGCACTAGCCCACAAAAGAAAAAGAAGTCTGGGCAAGTACCTACTATCAGAAGAAGAAATGCAATCACTAGAACCATCTCTCATTCCTGAAGGAAACTGGCTTAGAGAGAATACTCTAGAACAGATTTCTTCACCTATGCGCAATAGAAGTCCATTACCCTCAATACAACTCTGAAAAGAACTGTATTTGAGGGGAACTCGTAATTGTGCTAAGGTATTGAAGGGGGCACAATAGATCTTAAAGGTCGCGGTGCAATATACCCTCAACAATAATAATAATAATAATGGCAGAAGCTATAAACTTCATCAAAAAAGACGATAACATTCGTTATTTAACGTTCAGCAAGACCATCGCACAAAAAAGAACCATAGTTGTACAAATAAACAAAAACCAAATTTTGTTACAAACATCAATCAGTTTAAAACAGAAATAGTGAAATATCTTAAAGAGAAAAATTAAGTGAAACTATTTATCCATACAAAAATTAAGTCGTGGAAAAAATGGCGAGAGGCCAATAACGCGTCACGCGCTCACAAGCCCTTTATTCAGTGAAGAGAATAATATAGAAAAAACAGGTATTAAAAAAATTAATTAAATCGCAAAGCGCGTGTTACGTTAGTACACTCACCCCAAAATACTCTCGAATTAGTCAGCTCGATACGTTAATTGCCTTTGTTGCTGCATCAGCACAACGAAGTTCATAGCATTCTGGAAAATCGATCGTTGTTGCACAAGCACCACAACGCTTCATATTTTCGCGAGATCGCTAGGAAATCCCTCGTTCCAAAATCCCTTGTAGGACAAAATCCCATGTTTTGAAAGTAGGCATCCATTTAAAATCCCTCGTGTCAAAATCCCCTGCAAAAAATCTCATGGCCTAGAATCCCCCTGGAAATCCCCTACTTTCAAAATTAAAAATCCCCTGTTTTTAAAAGAAAGGTCTCAGTCTTAGCACTACTCAGAAACAAGGACTTGGACACCGCGTTGTGGCCTTCTGGTTCCTTTTTCCACGCTATTCCATAATATCAATTAAGTTTGTTCTAAAAAAAAGTTTACTTCAATCGAGATCTTAAACTTATTCATACTTTATTCATATTATGTATTATACAGAAATCAAAACATAACAAAATATTTTCAAAATATAATATAATATATCCATTTTTATAAAGTTTTATGTTTTACGACCCAGAGCGATGTTGTGCGCAATGAATCTTAGAAAGTCTAGTCTTGGGGTCGATTCCCTCTTCTTAATTATCTTTCTTAACTTTTTGCGCTTTGCCTCTAGTGATCGGTTCTTTTTTATCCTTTGCCCAGAACTCATTTGTTCAATATTATTTTTAACAATAATATGTTCCAGGACAAGCTCTTCAATGATTTTGTACACCCCAATATGGGGCTTACCAATTAAAACTTGAAGACGTCTATGCCAAGCTTCAACATTATTTTGCGTCCTCGGAAAGTTTTGAGAATTCGCAATGGACCAAAACTCCGGAGCATATTGTGGCTTTGATATTCGTCTTCACATTTTTTTACCGCTAATATAATTTACACGAAACCATTCACCGATGCGTTTGGAATCCGTGTCAAAAATTGTTGATACCTTCTCATAGTAGTAGGTATAAACTCTGGAGGAAAAAAAGCCAAACTTTTTAAGAGGAAAAACTCTTTCGCAGCAGGCACACTTGCTTTTTCAAAGTCGGATATAATTCGAATTGGATTTAATGGAATAATTCATAGTATGCTTTTTTACTTTTTGCACTCATCAAAACGAAAACGAGCGGCACAATTTGGTCATTCAATTGTCGATGGATGGTAAATAATTGCCTATTAGTGAAATGTGTATCCTCAGAATCGAAAAACACTGCCTATGTTGAAGAAGAATCAATGCAAATGAAGCGGAGCGAAGTCTTCATTCGGACAACCAAGCAATATTTTTACGCCTGCATTAGATGTGCACGACTCTATCTCAGAATGGATATTTGGATCCATTGGAAGTCTTTGGAAATTGAAAAATCGTCAATTCGGAATTCATTCCCGAAATAATATTTCTTCGACTGTTAGTGAAATGTATAACCTCAGAATAGAAAAGCATTGCCTATGTCGGAGTAGAATCAATGCAAATAAAGCGGAGCGAAGTCTATATTCGATCAACCAAGAAATATTTTTACACCTGCACTAGATGTGCACGATTGTTTGTCAGAATGGTCATTCGGATCCATAGAATGGCTTTGGATATTAAAAAAACATAGACTTAGTACTCATCCCGAGATTACATTTCTTTAACTATTAGTGAAATGTGTATCCTCAGAATAAAAAAGCATTGCCTATGTTGGAGTAGAATCAATGCAAATAAAGCGGAGCGAAGTCTTTATTCGACCTACCAAGAAATATGTTTACACCTGCACTAGATGTGCACGATTGTTTGTATGTATATGTATAGTTTCTGGCGCCAGAAATGAAAACACAAAAATATAAAAATGGGGGCTTTTGACACAAGGGATTTCGGAAAAAAAATTTTGACTCAGGGGATTTTGATAAGATGGATTTTGAAACGGGGGATTTTGACATAGGAGATTATGGAAAAGGGATTTTGGAAAAGCACATTTCATACCCAACCCTATTTTCGCATTTCCGATTGCCAATTAATGCAGATTGCTGACTACGTAGATATGTGTGTAGTATTAAGTAGGTCATAAGAAATATCGTAGCATAGGTTAAGAATATTAATGCAAATAAAGTTCAGTCTTAAGACCATATTCAAACAACAAACGTGTTTCTTTTCAAGATATGTACGTAACTCGCGCGTGTTATAGGTAAACATAAGCTGACAGTAGAACACCGAAGATCATCGAAAATATTTTAACAAATGTATCATATTTTACCTCTGTTCGCATCGTCATCGATACCGCCGACGTTCGAACGGAAATTGAAAACGATGACTGAAGTGATCAGCACATTTATGTCGAAATGTAAGCTTCATGTTAGGTTAAGCAAAATTGTAAATTCAGTCTTAAGACCACATTCGAGTAATAAAGACATTTTTGTTGAAAGTACTTAGTCTTTAAATTACTGAAAACGTTATTCGCGTGTTGGGAGGGTTAAGAGAGCGGGGCATAATAATAGTAATTCCGACCTCCGAAGATATGATATTATTAGCCGACTGTCTAGTTATTAAGTATTTTCAGTGCTAGACTTAAGCAATGGACTTTGGCAGATGGAATTGGATGAGAAAAGTTCATACTAAACAACATTTATGACACCATTTGGGCGATATCATTGGGATTATTACACATTTGACATTAACTGTGCACCAGAAATGTTAATAGTAAAATAGTGCAGTTTGTTGGTGATACATATATCAGGTGTTGAAAAATATTTTGATGACTTGTTCATTAGTGGCTCAGATGAAGCAGCTCATGACAAAACTTTGTCAATCGTATTGGGTCGTGATCTTAAGAATAATGTTAAATTTAATGAGTCTAAAATTCAATACAGGCAACGGTTTGCCTGTTGTGGGCGAGTGTCTATCATGGAGAACATGATACGGCAAGGATTCCATCGGTCACAAGATCACCCGTGCTTCTCGTTGTTGACACTTTTGCCACGTCGTCTGTTCGTTGTTTATCGCTTCCAGGAAAACCATAGTGCAACTCTGCACATCTGTTCACGAATGGTTTCAGGCGTTCACACAAAACGGCAGAGAAGATTTTGTAGGCGATGTTAAGGAGACTTATTCCCCGATAGTTGGCACAGTCAAAGGGGTCTCCTTTCTTGTGAATCGGGCAAACGATACTGAGATTCCACTCATCGGGCATGCTTTCCTCCGACCATATCTTACAGATGAGCTGGTGCATGCGCCCTACCAGATCACCTCCAGCTGCTTTAAACATTTCAGCGGGCAGACTATCTGCACCAGCAGCTTTATTAGACTTCAGTCTCGATATCGCTATCTTGACTTCGTCTAGGTCGGGGGGACGGTATTCTCTTCTATCATCGTCCGTTGAGTTGAGTGGAACATTCTGCCTGACAGCGGTATTTGTGTCCTCATCGCCGTTTAACAGTCTGCAGAAATGATTTTTCCAAATTCTCAGTATGGACTGCGAATCTACTACTAGTTGTCCATTCTCGTCCCGGCAGGCTTCTGTCCGAACTTTATACCCGTTTGACAAAAGTTTTACCCTTTGGTAAAACTTTCGGACATCATTCCTGCCATAACACCTCTCCATCTCCTCGATCGCGCGCTTCTCGTGCTCTTTCTTTTTCTTCCTGAGAAGTCGGTTCTCTTCCCTTCTTCTCTGTTCGTAGAGCTCACGAACAGCTCTCGTAGTTCGATGCAGCGTTGCCCGGTAGGCTTCTTGCTTTGCTGCATGTGCCTGCCTGCACTCGTTGTCAAACCAGGGGTTTTTCCTATGTGGTGTCTTAAAACCCAGCACATCAGTAGCGGCTTCTCTGATGGCTCTTTGACAACATTTCCATTCTTCGCCTATTGTTAGTGCAGGCGACGTCGAACTTTCGGAGAGTTTCAGGGAGACTCGATCGGCAAAGTTCCTGGCAGTCTGTTGCGATTGTAGCTTTTCGACGTCAAACCGTGGTTGTCTTCCTCGACTCCGTTGTTCTCTCGATATCCGGGTCCTTACCTTGGCTACAACAAGGAAATGGTCCGAGTCGATGTTGGCGCCTCGGAACGTTCGGACATCAAGAATACTGGAGGAGTGTCTGACGTCGATCGCAACGTGATCAATCTGGTTGACGGTTGAATGATCAGGGGACCGCCAGGTCCCTTTATGGATGTTGAGGTGTGGGAACCGCGTGCTAGCTACAGAGAGGTTTCGCCCCGTAACAAAGTCCACCAGCCTGAGTCCGTTTTCGGACGTGGTGTCGTGCAGGCTGTGTTTACCGATGACTCTAGCAAAGATGTCCTCTTTACCCAGCTTAGCGTTAAAATCTCCTAGAACGATCTTGGTGTCGTAGCTGGGGCATTGATCGTACATTTTTTCTAGGAGATCATAGAAGTCATCTTTGCTATCGTCATCTTTGTCCTCTGTTAGGGCGTGGGCGCAGATTAGGCTGATGTTGCCGAATTTAGCCTTGATGCGGATTGTTATGAGGCGCTCGCTTATGTACTTAAAGCTTAAGACTTTTTGCCTAAGTCTGCCTCGAACAACAAATCCACATCCAAATAATCGCTGCCTTCGCTCTCTGTAACAATCGCCGTAATAGATATCGCAGTTTTTCATCCTCTTTTTGCCCGGCCCATCCCATCGCACCTCCTGGATTGCGGAAACGTCTGCTTTATAGCAGTCTAGGGCCTCCGCGAGTTCATCGGCTGCACGTGGTCTGTTCAGGGACCTCACGTTCCACGTGCAGAACCGAAAATCATTGTCCTTTTTTCGTTTGCTAGAGTCGTCAACAATAAATCCGTCCATATCCGAGGCAGTTTGTGTTTGCTGAACTCGATTGTTTTTTACGTGGTGAGGAAGTTTACCCCACGCACAACCTCCAACTGGGAGGACAGGTCCATGTTTAGCCCCCGGACAAAGGGGTCTGGAAGGATCCGCTGTCGGTAGCCTCTTGCAGGCTGTGAGCGCCTCCGTTGGCCCTAAAAGAAGGGCTCATCCGCCGCCATCTCTATTCCAGGGTCCCGACCTTACCATGGAAACCAGGTAGCTCCTGCTGACCAGCTCCTCCGCCGCCATCCTAATAAGAGTGATGAGCCCTGGTAGACTCACACTCCCCCCTCTCTCGTTTGCAGCCGCCCAGACGTCCCACGAGGGTTGGTTACCCCATCTTCTGTCGAGGGTACTCCGCTCCCGGATTTCACCACGGGGAGGTGAGAGTAGGAGTTCGTTAATAGAGGCTAGGTGCAGACGCTTGTGTCTGCATGGTTCGCGTATTAACGCTTCGAAATCGAATGAACAAACTGATAGGTCCCTATCAGTGTGGTTTCAGGCCCGGAAAGTCCACCATCGATCAAATTTTCACACTGCGGCAGATCCTAGAGAAGACCCAGGAAATGCAGATCGACACACACCATCTATTTGTCGATTTCAAGGCCGCATATGACAGCGTGTATAGAGACGAGCTATACAGCGCCATGTCTAGTTTTGACATTCCTGCAAAACTCGTCAGACTGAGCAGGATGACGATGGAGAACTCTCGCTGCTCCATCAAGGTCGGTAACGAATTCACCGAGACCTTCAATGTCAAAAAAGGTTTTCGACAAGGCGACGCGCTGTCATGTGATTTCTTTAACATCGTTCTTGAGAAGATCGTGCAAAACTCACTGGCCAACACAAGAGGCACGATCTTCCAAAAGTCCGTTCAACTGCTAGCTTACGCGGATGACATTGACGTGATTGGGCGAACACAGCGAGCCGTCAATGATGCGTTTGCTGGCATTGAAACGGAAGCGGCTAAAATGGGTCTGGCGGTAAACGAGGGCAAAACAAAGTATATGCTGTCATCGAGAAAGGACGCACAACATCGACGACTTGGCCAGAACGTCACCATAGGCAGCTTTAACTTTGAGGTAGTTAAGGACTTTGTCTACCTTGGCTCCGCGGTAAACAGTACAAACAACATCAGTACCGAGATCAAACGCAGAATAACTCTTGCCAACCGCTGTTTTTATGGGCTCAAAAGGCAATTGAGTAGTAGAGCCCTCTCTCGGAAGACCAAGTTGACTTTGTATAAGACCTTGATCATCCCAGTCCTGCTGTACGGCGCAGAGGCATGGACAATATCCCAAGTGGATGAACAGTCTCTTGGTCTTTTCGAGAGAAAAGTTCTGCGCGCGATCTTTGGTCCTGTTTGCGTTGATGGCATTTGGAGGAGAAGATTCAACCACGAACTGTATGGGCTGTACAGCGAAATGAGTCTAGCCAGGCGTCTACGGATCCAACGCCTAAGATGGCTAGGCCATGTAGAGCGTATGGACAACTTAGCTCCGGCCCGAAGAGTCTTCGACTCTGAGCCTGTGGGACAACGCAACAGAGGACGTCCACGTACAAGGTGGCGCACACAAGTCGAGGGGGACCTCGGCCGGCTTGGTGTGCGAAACTGGAGACAGCTGGCGAAACATCGTGCTGGCTGGAGAGGCATGTTGAGTGAGGCCCAGATCCACCTCGGATTGTAGCGCCCTAAGAAGAAGAAGAAGAAGAAGAAGAACTCTGCACATCTTCAACAGCGTGCGGTCGCACTGTGTTTTCCTGGGCCAGAATCTCGTCTCATTCGACGTGCAGCAACCAAGCGGCAACTTCGTATTTTATTATATGCAGCTGTACAAAGAATTAAGATAAGAAAAAAGAGTAAGTAAAGTGGGCTAACTTTATTTATCATCGCAACGGATAAGAAAATTAAACGACAGCCGAATCTCCCAATCGATCACACATATTTTGTAAAAAACTATTTCGTCGAAGTTTCAAATGTGGCTGAGCAGTACACCAGCCAACCAACTCCAAGTCCCTCCACAGGACCATCTACATCGACGGGTGAAACAAAACCAGATAGGCCCCACATCATTACCATAATACAATGATGGATTCGCTAAAGCGGAAACCTTTACAATACTTCGACATCAAGTTTCGAGCTATTGGGAAACTCTGTCAGCAAATTAAATTACTAAATTATTTCATGCAAGATCAACAATATGCGGATCATCTTCGCAGGCGCCTCACCTTGCACTTCATGCGACGGTGAATATGAAACCTGCACTAACCTTCGCATTCGTTTCCCACAGACGAACATGTGCTCATCGCAAAAGTTGTGTCAACAGTTTTATGCTTTAACCCATGTTCAGTCTGGGTTCTTCCTCTAAAGATCTGAAAGCACGGTTTTATCGGTTGTAGTTCGGTTGTATATTTTAAATATTGTAAGAAAACCATAAAACGCAGCTTTAATGTTAATATTTTGAAAGAAATAAAGAAGTAAAGAAAAAATAATACAAATTTTTTTTATGCTCAACCACGGGTATGGAAACATAACTGGCGCAGTCGGTAAACACGAAAAGTTCGTTTAAGAACAAACTCAAAGTTCGTTTAAGAACAAATTCAGTCGGTAAACGCAAATAAAGTTACGACTTAGTTTAGAAACAAATTCGAATAATTCAGTGCAAAATAGAGTAAAAAAATGCAATGCAAAGGAATAAACAAGAGCAACATAAACCTAATAATAGAACAAACCAGTGCAAAAAGTGCAACATAAACCTGATAAAAGAACAAACCAGTGCAAAAACTGCAAAGCAAGAATAAAACGTGGCAAAACAAGAAGTAAAGTTCCCAAGCCAAGGAACCAACGTGAGCTAAGATGGTTACTTTTCGACCAGCAGAGAATGATCAACGAAGCAGAAGAAGAAACCATAGCAATTAATACAACAGCACAAATTAGCTTAGTAAGTTAAGTCTTAGACTATTTAATATTTAAACTCCCTACCCACATACGATGGAAATTCGGAAAATGTATGCAACTGTATATACTTAGTTGATAGGATACATCCTACCCTAGGGAAATACGACCAATGTGGCCAAAACTTATTTTTTGATATATTAAAAAATAGACTAGTAGGAAAAGCTCGAGAGGCTATTGAAATAACGTTAAAAATTGGGAAGACGTTAAAAAATTATTTTATCAATATTTCGGTGATGTCAAATCAGTAGAGCAATTATATGATGATTTAAGAGGTATACAGTTTAGGACTAGTTGCGACAGTACAAAACGTGCTTTGCGGAGGTTAAACAATAAAACTAGAAAGAAGTAATAATCCTGAAGAACTAAAACAAAATTGTAACACAGCCCTTAGACTCTTCATAACCAAAATCCCGGAACCAATGAGAGGACTACTTTACTGTAGGAATCCCGAGAACCTCGAAAAAGCTATAAAAATACTAAATAAAAAAAAATAAAAAAATACTTCTATCTGTTTTACACGTTCTAAGAACGCAACTTTAGTTTGTTTTCGCGTAAGATTTACAGCAATGTTTTTCATTTGGTTGTTGTTCTTGTGTCTAAAAGAATAAATTTCCTCGATGTCGTTTTCGGTAATTTCTGTTTTACGAGTAAGTGTTTCGCCTATAGCTCGTATGACGTGAAAACCATTTTCTATGTTTGACATTGGAACATTTTTTATTTCGATGTTATTGTCAATTTGTTTTTGTTCTAACCTGCACTTGAAGATTTGAAATTTATGAATCTTTTATTTTTTTCTTATACTCTTCGATTTCTTTCATTAGTGTTTGTAATAGTGTGTTATTTTTTGTCAGTGAAATATAAATTTCATCGTACTTATTTGTTGTGAATTCGACAGATTTGGCATATTCCTTTAAGAGTGTCTTTATTTCTTTCAGCTCTTTGTTTACTGAACTGTTATTAGACAGTAGGTCAGCGGTAGAGTTTGTCTGTGAGGATTCCGCTGGCCTTGATCTCTTCGCAATTTGCGCTCCGTCTTCTGGTGCCTCCTTTTCTTTCGCCTTGCACCAACTGCATGTCCAGTTCTTTCTGGTTTGTTGGGACATCTTCCGGTAGGAATTTTGGGATAAGGAGCAACAAGTAAAATGCATATTTCCATTACAGGATGAACAGTTTATGAAGTCACTGTCAAGTGGTAACGGATCCTTGCATCTAACACAACGCTTATCCATCTTACCAATAGTTCAATAGTGTATTGAAAAAATTAAATGAAATTACTTCAATAAATGCAATTTGTTACACTTAGCTTTTTTTTTCTTCATTTTATTTAACTTGTACAAGAGCACTTCTAATTCACGTCTGCAAACTTTGAAACAACAAAACAACAATAAAAAAACCACAAAACGTAGCTTTAATGTTCATATTTTAAAAGAAATAAAGAAGTAAAGAAAAAATAGCAAAGTTTTTTTTATGCTCAACCACGGGTATAGAAACATAACTGCAACACAATGTCAGTCGGTTACAACCAGCAGAGTTACCACGAACTAGAAGACCAAGTGCAGGAGTGCTTAATATCTATATCAACTAAGGCATATCCACAAAAGGACAACCACGCCGATCGAGAGCCCATATCCAGAGTAAATGCATTCAACCTTCCAAAAATTACCATCCCGAAATTCGATGGTGACTACTTAAAATGGAGACAGTTGTTTGACTTATTCTCTCAGCTTATAGACAATCAGCCCATACCCAAGCAGAAAATCTCATCCGTCATCTTGCATTCACGGAAGATAATTACATAACAGCATGGTTCACTTTGCAGGATCGCTACAACAATATCAGGTTTCTCACGTCGAGCCTCTTGCAAAAATTAATTGGGCAGACAGCCGAAATACAAAAGCATCCTTCTCCCACGGCATTGAAGGTGCTTTTTTTTCGAAATTGACAGCGAAATTGTAAAAATCGACAAGCTTCATTGTGCGGAACAATGGTGCACGTGGAAGTTTCAGATTCGCATCCTTTTAAATACAGGTGACCTTTTTTGAGGTAGTGGCTGGGGAGGAAGAGATGCCAGGGGTGGTAGAAACGAGTGCAGCGACGAAAACCACACTTAAGACCTGGCAGCAAAAAGATCGAAAAGCACAAAAAGTCATTGCCAATATAGTTATATCTTGAAGTGTGTTCTTACAACCCCCCCTATAATATGTTTATTGTGTAAACCTTTAAAAAAATCAATTTCAAAAGTGAGTGTACTGTGGTGGTGCCAATTTATTGATTTTGAGTTTCTAAAATGTAAATATTTTCTGGTCTTTTTTATATTTTTATATTTATCACAAAAATCTTAGTTTATTTTGTGCTTATGTATATAATAGGACTACATTTATTATTACATGAGAATTTTACGGTAAAAGTTACATGGGTCGAAACCGACCCCATGGGCATTTAAGTACCTACAAATTGAAATTTTCAGGTATCGTCGCGGTCTGCTTACCCAGGAAATATTTGATATCATCGATGAACTGGAGGATGATAATTAACATTCGGGAAGTTGATGCCTATATTGATCCTCCTGGTGAAGGTGCAATAGCCGAGGGTGACTCAGGTGGTGAGGAGGATACCAATGCCGACAGATTTAACTGGGCGCAGTTACTTGCTCCGGCTAAATTGATCATAAATTCACACTGCGATGAAAACCCTGAGCCCGGTGAACTAAATATAATTACATCGAGAAGTAAACATCAAGTTATAAAGAAAAAGCATTGGAAATGAATTAGCTCAGATTTGCCAAAATGATAGAGAGCCTCTTGGCTTTTTTTAAATTTTTATGGGTGAAGACATAATAACGCATATCGTCAACAATAGCGTTAAATATGCTGTGAGTAACCGTACCAACACCAGTTTTTCTGTAACATCCAGCGAAATACATTATTTTATTGGAAACCTCATTTTGAGTGGTTATCGCCACTTCCAAGACGTGGGAAGTGAACGAGGATACACACAACGTCCTTGTGTCCAAATCGATGAGGTGTACGATTTGAGAAGATATTTCGGTATTTGCATGTCGCAAACAATAAAAACCTACCTCTGGTTGATAAAATGGCCAAGGTTCATTCAATACTGGATTTTTAGGATGTATGTTGTATGCTCTAAATGAGAAAAATATCAGGATTGATGAGTCCATGGTTCCTTATTATTGCAGACATGTCAGTAAACAACATATTCAAGGCAAGCCCATTCGCTTTGGCTTCAAAGCTTGGGTTGCAGCTACACGCCTAGGATACTGCCTACAAGAAGATATGTATCAGGGACGCTGATACGGATGCAGGAATGGGGCTGGATGAACATGTTTTCACAAAGCTTACTGGGATCATGCAGAAAGCGTTTCCAGATAGTCGGTTTTCAGTACTTTGCGACAACTTTTTTACATCTCCATGGCTTGTCAGCAACTTGAGTAAACAAAATGTAAAAGTTACAGAAACAGTTCGCCAAAATCGAGTTGACAAATGACCTCTTTTAGACGTTAAACTTTGCAAAAAAAAAAAACAAAGAGGTTTTTATGATTTCAAGTTTGACGCAAATGACAACTTATGTGCTGTTAGGTGGAACGATAATAGTGTGGTGACACTGTTGTCAAATGTGTATGGTGTTCATCCTGTACAAAAAGCGAAAAGATATTCGGTGGAAAATAGATATTGATCAACCAAATGTAATCAGCCAGTATAATAAGTTTATGGGCGGGGTAGACCGACTTGATGCCAATGTAGGAGGTACATGCCTATATTATTTTGGCTGATTGACGCAACAATTAATAACTCTACTCTAGTCGCCAAATCACACGGGGCAAATATCAACACTCTGGATTTCCGTCGCAGTATCGCCAGATCTAAAATACGGAGCAATAAGATCGCAGCCTGGACCCGTACAGAATGTTATAAGAACCGTTTCTGCTTCCGTTCCCAAGACATAATCAGATCATCTGATTCTTACAGGCCAAATTGACAGACGATGTGCAGTTTGCAAAAATAAAACCACCAAAATATGCAGAAAATTCAATGTCGATATTCATAAAAAGTGTTTTCTCGAATTCCATTCATAAAATAATATGTAATATATACAGTATGTAATACAATATTTGTAATAAAAATATATTTGTTTCCACTTGTTTATGTTTCTCTTAGATATTTTTTCCCTTCAATTCATTTCTTGTATATAGGAGCCATATTTGCCCAAGGGGTCGTTTACAACCCATGAGAAAATTCAATTCTAAGTAGCAATAACGTAAAATAGACTTTATATAGTTGATTATACATTCAAATAGACCACAATAACCAAAAATGATAAGTTTTTTTTTTAAATAGTTCTGGGCATATGTATATGGGTTAAGCTGAGACGCAACCTGAACCGACTACTAATGTTCCCATAGCACCAGAAGCCATAAGACCATATTCTAGAGTTGCTAGAAACAGAAAAACTAATAATGGATGAAAACCATGAAAAAAGTAGAACAGGAAAGAAAAGCCAGAGCTTAAAAAAGTTAAACGTAGTATGCTGGAACTTAATTCAATTCAAAATAAAAATAACGTTAAAAAATTAGAAAGCGATGAAGATTCCGAGGAATCTCTGGATCGCAAATAAGCTTGCCGGAAAGCTCTACATCTCCATTTGATTTCGAATCCGATGGAGATGCTTATGATTTCAATATCAACACAAAAGTTGATGTGACACCAGAAAGTATCAAAGATATTTGTTTTATTTTAGTTAAGTTTGGACAAAAAAATTCTCTTGTCTATTACGTCGGAAGATTCTTTAAGTAGGTCTTTCAACATTTTGTGTGTCGAGGATGAATTTGTTCTTGCCGCCGCACAAAAACACGACCCGAAGATAGTTTCAATTGCGACAGAGTTGAGTAAGTCTGAAAGTCCGCACTTTGAGATGGTTGACGGATTGATTTATTGAAAAGCTAAAGACAAGATTGTTTTTTATGTCCCATCTCAAATGGAAGAGCAGGTTATTAAAACTCATCACGAGTCACTTTGTCATTTAGGTGTCGACAAATGTTTTGAACATTTATCCGGGACTTACTGGTTTCCAAACATGAAGGATAAGATTAGAAAAGTTATTAAAGGCTGTCTAAAATGCATCTATTTCTCACCGAGCTCTGGGAAATCCGAAGGCATCTTACATCCAATTCCAAAAGGAAAGATTCCATTCGATACGCTTCATGTCGACCAGCTAGGCCCGTTACCTACATCTCGTTACAACAACAAGCACATTCTAGTGATGGTAGATGGTTTCACCAAATTTTGCAAGCTGTATTCGACTAAAAGCACTTCAAGTAAAGAAGCTTTAGAATGTTTGAAAACCTATTTTGCGAATTATTCTAGAAAGAGTTTGCGGAGTTTTTAAATGACAACAACATTCAGCATGTCAAGGTAGCAACACACTCACCGCAATCTGATGGTCAGGTGGAACGGTTAAATCGAATAATAACACCAATGCTTGCGAAAGAATGCGAATCGTTTACTACAGGTAATTGGGACAAAAACTTAGGAAAGGTTGAGTTTGCTATAAACAATAGCGTGAATCGAAGTAAAAGTTTTACACCTAGCAGTTTGCTTTTCGGTAGGGATCAAAAAGGAAAATTCTGCGACAAGCTAAAAGAGTTTTTAGCAAACAACTTAGAATCTGAAGGGATCAATTTAGATGAGGTTAGGAAGCTCAGGGAAAAATTGAGAAAGAGCAAATGAAAAATAAAAGGTATTACTATAGCCGTCATAAAAATCCAACAGTGTATAAACCAGGAGACTACGAGGGGCGTTCAATATATTCTCGGTATCGATATGAAGGAAAATGCGAATTCAATTTAAATTGTTTTTATTTTTCAATATAATCTCCCCTAACATCAATGCATTTCTTGCATCTTGAGATAAGCTTTTTTAAACCTTGAGTTCTTCATCATCCGAAAATTTTTTCCACGAAGACATTTTTTCAAATCCGGAAACAGGAAATAATCACTAGCGGCAAGGTCTGGACTATATGGTGGGTGTTGGATTTCTTCGAAACCACAATCTCGCGCAGCAGCCTTGGAAACTCGCGCCGTGTGAACAGGAGCGTTGTCATAAAGAAGCAACACACCCGCTGCGAGTTTACCCCGTCTTTTCTTTTTAATTTCCTCCCGCAAATTAAGCAAAGTGGAAGCGTAGGATGTGGCGTTGATGGTTTCACCTTTTTTTTTGTACTCAATGAGCAAGATTCCCTTTGAGTCCCAAAAAACTGTGGCCATGAGCTTCCCGGCAGACGGAGTGACTTTGAACTTCTTCGGGGGGTCTGTTCCTTTTTTATGCCACTGCATGGACTCTTGTTTGCTTTCAGGGTCATAGTGGTGGACCCATGTTTCGTCACCAGTAACAATTCGATCCATAACACCGTCCGCGTTCTCACTACACATCTCCAAAAGCTCTCTACAGCATGCGATTCTCACTTTTTTCTGAGGCGCTGTGAGCATTCGTGGCACCCACCTTGCACTGACCTTTGAAAGGTTAAGATGGTCATGAAGAATGGTGTGAATGGTACCAATTGAAAGCTTGGTGATCTCTGCCATCATTTTCACCTTTATTCGGGCATCCTCAAGAACAAGTTTTTCGACTTCTTTGATGCTTTCTCCCGTACAAGCAGTAGCCGGGGCGCCGGAGCGGGGGTCGTCTTCAATGCTCTCTCTGCCTCTCTTGAACTCACTTGACCACTTTTGCACAGTTGATAATGAAGGTGCGGAACCCTGGTAAACAGCCACCATCTCTTCATGAATAGTTTTTTGACTTTTTCCTTGCTTAGTGAGAAATTTAATTACAGCGCGATGCTCAATTTTCACCATCATCGTCTCAGTTGCCATTATGATTCTGTTTAACTAGAGATAAAACGCGAATTAATAATCACATTTATATGAAATTTTACATGAATGCACTAAAATAATAGTATTACTTGATAAATAAGTCAATTTATATATACAACCACAGCTTCACCCCGATACCGAGAATATATTGAACGCCCCTCGTATGTTATGATCAAAAACGTTGACACAACTCCGGGCATAAACAAAAAACGTTTGGCCAAGTTTCGTGGGCCGTTTCGTGAAAAACGTTTTAACAAATGACAGGTATTGTATAGGTGATATAGAAGGCTTACAATTAACAAGATTGCCATATAAAGGTGTAAGTTCTCCAAATAACATGAGGTTGTATGCGATGCCCGAAACTGATTTGAAGCCTGATGAAAACGACAAAGTAAAAGTATAAATTAAACTTAGAAACTAACGACATGGACCGCCAAAACTGTCGATGAATATTTCTTTTAATATTTCAAGTGATAATATTTTACATTAGTAACATATCCTAACTTTACTTTCTTTTTATGTTTAATGTTTAATGTTTAACTGCGTTTCAATGTAATAGTTATGTAAATTTTCATGTGTGTAAAAATTATTTCTTTGTTATATAAAAAAAAGCCAACTTAATGTTTAATTTTGAAACATTTCAATGAAAGATTACTTTTTGTTTAATTCAGCCTTTTTTTTCTCCTTTTGTGTTGTGTTGTGTGTGTGATGAGATTCTTGGTAATTTTCACTTTCAAATATGTGGATATTTATACATATATATATGAAATAAAAAAAAATGACGAAAAATCCAGCTCTCGGTTCAAATTCTAACGGCCAATTAAATTCATTTTATTTTCTTTGTGATGTGACAGTTGTGTGAGTGTTTTGTTTTTACATTGTTTCAACTCTTTCACAATAATTTTGTTAATTAGAATAATATTTTTTTTGCTAATAAAAATCGATTATATAATATTGTAACGTTTTGAAATTAAGTTAAATCTCCAACATTCTCCCCGGCCGTGGACGAAGTCCTCAGTTTTGTCTCTTAATTGGTCGTTGCGCCATCTATCGCTTGCTAGTTTTATGAGTAGATCCTCCGGTGTTTGATCTTATAAGATGGTATCACTGGTTCTCATCGAGCACATGTTGTGTCTTCTTCTTTCTTCCTTTGCTTTGCTAGGGATACAGCATTAGTAAGAGAGTGATAGCACAAAGGACATAACAATTGGACATGCACATAAGGGACATGAATAGTGACCATTTAATATGTGTAAAGAGAACCTCTGTCGGTTAGTCTTGTTGTTTGCTGATGCTGATGCTTAATATTTTTATTATATTTAGATTAATATTAATTTAATAATAATATTCTAACAAAAATGTTATTCGGTATAAAAACTTAAGTTTCTAAACGAAAAAATGTTGTATGAAAATTATAAAAAAGAAAGAAATTAAAATCGGGTCGATTATAAGGTCAGAATGGCCGAGTTCATTTCATTTCATTTCATTTCATTTCATTTATTTGTTACTAAGTATCGCTGTACAATAAGAATATTCTATTCTTTAATAAGTACAGGGCTTAAAATATAACTTTGATAAATATTGTGAATTGTGGGCGCAGTGGCGTAGTGGGTAGGTGCGTCGACTCCTACGCTCGAGGTCGTCGGTTCGAATCTCGAAAAAAAACATCAAACATTTTTTCACCGCCCCACCTCTTTCGAGTCACTGACAATGCTCAAAGAGTATAACTGTTTAGAAAAAGCTTCTCAATCTCGCCGTTCGGAGTCGGCATTAAACTGTAGGTCCCCTCCGCTCGTGAGAGAACAATAGCACGCACAACACGAGTGGTTGCTGAGAAGCTAGGCCCAGGTCCACCTCGGACTGTAGCGCCGCCATTATTATTATTATTATAAATATTGTGAAAGTGACATAGATACAATTACATTTTACAGATATGAATAATTGAAATTATGTATTTGAAATCATTATTTTGCAATATTAAAATTAAACTTATGTGCAACCAAAATAAAATTAAATTTTTGGAAAATATTTCAGTTCAAGTTGGACAAGTAAGAGAAACAAGCTGAACAAAATTGTTTGTACTCGGTCTTCGACCGTACCTGTGAAGGTAGATGATTCCAAAGATGTACAGCATGAATGAAGAAATGCCTGCGCGATGATAAGCATGTATGAACAGAAGGTTTCAACGTAATGTTACGACTCGATCGACAGAAATTTATTTTTTCATAAAGATAGTTGTAGGCGTTTAATTTTTTTGTAGACTACTGTAAGTGTTCTCGCATAACTCATTATTATCTTTATACAAATATACACTCTTATATCGTATGATGTTCTCACCATCTCACTTTTTTACATAAGCATACCGTTTTATATGAACTTATAAATACCGCCTGTAATGTCTTTTTCTTTCTTCTCAATAAACCATCGTAAGTAGTACATCTCGTCTCTGTTTTATTTGACCCGCTCGCCTATTCCTACATTTGTAGGATATATTAATGAGTTTGTGCTGGGAGAAGACTTTGACGCGTATGAGGGCAGAGTCCAACAATACTTTATAGCGAACAGTATTGAAGAATCCACGCAAACACCGGTGTTCATAACTCTTGTGGGGTCAGAAGTTTATAAAGTGCTAAAATCAATCTCCGCACCTGTGTTGCCGAGTAGCAAATCATTTAAAGAACTAATCAATTTGCTTCAAAGCCACTAAGCAACAAAGCATAATTAACGTGCTGAATGTTTTAAGTTTCAGAAGGCCAGACAAGAAGAGGGAGAATCCTTAAGCGACTTCATAGTAACATTTCTCTAAATCTTGCCGAAACCTGAATTTGCATATTTCTGCGATTTCATCGACGAAAAATTAAGCATCTACATTGAAAAACCTTGCACTTGAAGATGCTCTCACTGATAAATTTATAATGGGTCTTCGCAACGAAATAATACAACAAAATATTCTCACAGATGATTCGAGAACATTTGATACATGTTGTCAATTAGCCCTATTTGTGAAATCTGTTTGTGTAATAAATAATTTGAAAGGTGAGCGGAAATTATTTGTAGGAGTGAAAATAAACGACGTGTTGCGATGGAAGTTCACACCGAAGCAGACATCAATCATATCATATTCAAAGTTTAGAGATAAGTTCAAACTATAAATTGTGATTTAAAATGATGTACTATTTCAGATTCTAAAATTAAAGTGTTAGGCAAAGCTGCTGTGCAGGTGCAGTTCAAAGATGAGAAAAGGGACTTGGAGTTGATCATGGTTGATAGTCCAGTATTTGTGCCGTTGCTAGGAAGAAGTTGGTTGTGTGAATTTGCGCCGAGCTGGAAAGCAAATTTGTTTAAAAAAGAAATGAATAATAAGGTAGATGCAGTTGTTGAAGGTAAAAGCATATTTAATTATATCCGTAAGAATTTCCCGTATGTGGTTTCCGAAGATCCCAATCGGCTTATAGATGGTTATAAAGCGGGGATAAATATAAGACTATCCAAGATTACCCAAATGAACCGGAACACACCGAAGATGCCACACTAACGTGAAAGGGTTTATAGACGTCACGCTTGTGGTTCCAAAAAAGGTCAGAAGTCGCGTTCTAAATCATCGTCGCGTTACAATCATGATCATATTGGCCACCCAGATTTTGACAAAACATTCGAGAAGATAAAACGCCGGTTCTGGTTTCCGGGAATGCGAAAATGTGTTAAAGGCTATATATTAATTCATGTCCTCAATGCCTATACCACACATGTCCAGTCGGGAAAAAAATTCTGTATGCTAAATCTTATTGAAAAAATAAATATTCCATTCCACACTGTGCACATGGACCATCTTGGCCCGTTTTTAAAATCCAGGAGGTCAAATTCATATGTAATTGTGGCCGTTGATGGGTTTACAAGATTCGTTAGAAATAGTTAGAAATATTACATCAGAAGCCGCTTAGAAGTTTCTTTCAAAAATTGTAAACATGTTTGGACCACCAACCCGTTTAATTACAGATAAAGGAACGTCTTACACTGGTAGGCTTTTCGAATATTTTTGTAAGTCCAAGAATATAAAACATATTAAAAGCGCAACTGGAACTTCTCGTGCCAATGGACAAGTCGAGCGAATGAATAGAATGTTAACACCGTCAATTACCATGATGTAAACAGACCCGGAGGAAACAGATTGGGATCTTCAATTGGGACGAGTTCATTCATCATACCACGATTCATCGAACGACTCCAACGACTCCATTTGAACTATTGTTTAATTTCCGACCAAGAGGATATGATGGCGATGTCTTGAGTGACGATGCTCGCGAAGCATTGAATAACACGGTTGATTGCAACGCCCAGAGAGAAAAAGCATCAGAAAATATTATTAAAGATCAAGAAAGCCAACGGCGTCGATACTACTCAAAGAGATCCTTGCAAAAGTACTACATTGGTGATCTAGTACTCTTAACCCGTGAAGTTCCTGCGACAGGACAATCTAGAAAATTGGAAGCAAGATATAGAGGGCCATAGATAGTCACAAAGATCCTCCATCATTATCGCTATATTGTTGCTGATGTTCCAGGTCATCGAATATCCCAAAAACGATTTGAGGGCGTTGTTGCGGTTGATAAAATGAAGAATTACAATTCCTTGAACCCAGAAGAGTCGACTTGTTCTCAAGACGAAAATGGAGAGACCGAATTTCTAGGATTTGACGAAGAGTCCGACCAAGCAAGAACTGAAACTGTTGGAATGAAAAATAAATCTATTGAATTATTATTTGTTGGGCATCACTGTTTGTATTTGATGTTTTAAGTTTTTGAATTATCTGTCAAACTGAATTCGTTAAAAGAAAAAGACGCTTTAAGTTAGATCGGATCGTTCCTCATTCTATTATTTAAAACGGATAAAATCCAACAGAAGCCAGTAGACTTATTCAGTTGTTAGAGGGCTTACAACAGTCAGGAAAGGCCGAATGTTAGCTGAAAACCTCAAGAAGACTTTAAATCAAACAGAACACACAAACTTTTGACAAGAGTACACACACGCACAGAGACGCAACAGAGAAGAGAGACGAACGTCATCCTGAGTAGACGTGTTAATTTATACTGTCTTTCACTTTTTGTTCGAACTAAAAGTCGTCGTTATAATTTCGCACCAAACAACACCGTCCTGGAGAGACCATGAGCCATGTCGATGCATTGAGTCGCACTCCCATCTAAGCATCCATAGAGCCTAAAGATGTTGGGCCCAGTATTATGAACGTTCGAAACTCTATAGAAGTTTGGCTATGGACAATGCAAAAACAAGGCCCAAAACTACTTCAAATAATGGATATTCAGCGGAAAAGTGTCATCAGATCAGCGAACGAAAAACCTGGTGGAATATGTAATGAAATCAAATCGACTGTTTAAAAGGAATGACGAGAAGAAATTCATGTTGGTGATCCCCTGCGGTATGCGATGGCGGGTTGTAAAGCTTTGTCACGATGACGTTGAACACCCAGGTGTGGGTGGAACCATAAAAAGAATCCTGCAACATTTTTGGTTTCCAAAAAAATTCGTAGCGTAAAGGGATTCATAAAATCATGCGCTAGTTAGTTAGTCGTTAGTCGCGAGCCAAACAAAAGGAATACCAATTGTGTAGCATAGACATTCCGCGAACACCATTCTAGTTATTACATTTGGATCATTTGGGGCCATTTGTTAAAAGTCATGGGTCATGGTTAAGAGTCATGGGACTCCAAACAGAACTTCAATGGACTGTAAATACGAGAATCAATTCAACAACTAAGTATTCGCCAATTGAATTAGTTTTTGACTTCCCACTGCGCGACAGTGGCTGCTCTACATGATGACGAGGAACGTTTCGCTGAAGCACCAATTAGTAAAAGACGAGAAAACCATGAAAAAGGTCGAGAAAGCCCGAGAAAAATGCCCCAACAAAACGCCCCATCACTACGAAGAAGGAGATCTGGTGTTGATCGAGAGAGTTGTCCCAAGCACGGGTGAATCACGTAAAATCGAAACCAAAATACAGACCATACGTTGTAGCCAAGGTTCTTCGACTTGACAGATACGCCGTGGAGGACATTAACGGGATGAAGCTGAAACAGCGCATAAAATTTTCACAATAGCAAGCGTCGACAAACTGAAGCTATGGTGTTCTCTTTACCCAGATATTGATGAAGACTATGATACCCATAAAGAAGATGACAACCAAACCCAAGAAAAACTCTGGACGAGTTAGGTCAGAAAGGGCCGAGTTGTAATCACCACTTTCATTCCAACACATTCCATCCTATCCATATTCCATCCCATCTCAATCTCAATCCACCCAGTAGCATATACCTTTTTCTTTTTCAATCCTGCTGCTTTCCCTCTTGTCTGTTGTCTGTTAAAGACACCCATTTAACATTGCTGACAACTGCACCAAGAAAAGAAAAAGCATTGAACGAACGATTGGTTTGAACACACTTATTGACTTCGTGCATCGATGCGAATTTGAATTTGTGAGTTATTTGTCTAGAGCGGTTGAAGAAGGCAGAAGCTGACTTAATTTTAGTTTCTTTAGATGCGTTCCTTTTTTTATGTTTTACGTTGTCTTAATATATTTTTCTTTAGATACTTAAAGTTCCGGCTTTTATTTGCAACACCGTTGTGGAATTTATTGTTTTCCACAAATCTAAAATAAATCTGCAAGACCATGGCGACGACGGAGAAAATCTCTGGAGACTGTGCTGGGTGCATCAGGACCAATAGGACATGGCGCAACCCAATGGATGCAATAATTTGTACCATTTCAGCTGTGGAGGTATTGATGAAGAAACAGCAAAACAGAGGTTTGATTGTATCCTGTGCGTCGAGCGGAACAAAATGATGTCTGATAGCATGACGTCTGCAACAGTTATAGCGGTACAGACGGCGGCATAGCGATTCAGCAAAAGGTTCGAGAATGTTCCGTAAAGTCAATAATAGGTAAGAGCAATTTTGAATTAAAACTGAAATGTTTAGAAGAACAAAAAGAAATATAAATTAAGTTTCTAATGAAACGATACGAACTGATGACCACTGAACTTTCAGTTGCAGTGAAAAAGTAAATTGCAAGGAACGCAAAACAAAGGATTGGGTGGACTAAACGGAGATGTATCCTGAGTCAAACAAATCGGAACATTTGATGAATTCTACAAATTCGTTTTGCGAAACTGCAGCTAGGTCATCAGCAGTTATTTTAAATGGAAACCAGATAGCGGCACGATAGATTTTCTCAAAGGAACTTCCGACATTTACTGGCTGCCCCGAAGATTGGCCCGTGTTCATCTCTAGTTTTGAGAATTCAACACATATTTGTGGGTTCACCGATGAAGAAAACACGTGGGGCTTGCAGAAAGCTTTCAAGGACAAAGCGCTACCAACGTACGGTCACACCTTTTAATACCATCAAGAGTTTCGGAGGTAGTTTTAACACTACGCATGTTGTACGGTCGTCCAGAATATATTGTACAAACGTTACCGGCAAAAATCAAGTCAGAACCACCGCTAAAGGCAGAACGGCTGGACACTTTAATTTCATTTGCAGTTTCTGTCAAAAACTTATCTGGGACGATGGAAGTTTCAAGACTGAAAAGTCATTTAAATAATCTGGTGTTATTGCAGGAGCTCATTGCAGAACTACCAGCACAGACTAAATGGAATCGGCTAAGGCGATAGTTGAATCGCAAATTTGCGATCGTTTTCATGTGACAGCTAAATTGGTGTCGTTTTCTTATATTTTTTGAGAGTTGATATTCAAATTGAATTATTTGTGGACAATCTGCGATTGTTTTGATCATATGATCTCACTGCACTGAAATATGCATATGTAAAGTATATGGAAGTACATATTTAAAGAAAATATTATTTAACTATGAAGGATAGACAATGAAATGTATGTACATACATGTATGCAAATATGTATACAACTACTAATCAATTTGAGTTATGGACAAAAATACGAATGGCGGTAAATTTAAAGTACGGTGGTATTAATAATAGAGTGGCATTATCAAATTTGATAGTCACATTTGATTGTCAAAAGTGTGACAACCAACTATCGCTTTAGCCGACTCCACCCCTGGTTGTTTTGTTTTCAATGTGGAGTGTGACAAATTTAGGGAACTTCCAGTGTCAAAAAGATGGGAGCTGGTGAAGATCAAATTTTGATATTTGGGAAATTTGTGAAAGATGTCTAACTCATCACAGAAGTTTCAAATGCCGCTTGGCTGTTGGGAGCTTATGCCATACACTTACAGAGATGAGTAATAACGATGATGAACAGAAGGCCTGTCTTGCTCATCAACATAAAGACGAGAAAAACACCATCTTTAGAATCATTCCAGTCCTTTTACATGGCAACAGTAAGTCAATTAGAATGTTTGCTTTTCTCGACAGTGGTTCATCTTTGTAGTAGTAGTACTTTGCTGGTAGTACAAGCAGTCACAGACAATTTAGGGCTTGTAGGCACTCCAAAGCCACTGCGCCTCAGATGGACAGCCGAGACATTACGAAATGAAGACGGGTCGAAAATTATTCCATTAGAAATCTCTTCCCAGTGAGTCTAAGGAAATTCAACAGAAGAAGTATCGCCTACATGATGTCAGAACAGTGAGCGCTGCCGAAGTAAGGTGTCGATGCAGACGAAATGCAAAGACAATTTCCTCATTTGAAGGGCATACCCTTAGAAACATTCATCAACGCTAAATGCTGCATCCTTATTGGATGGAACAACCAAAAACTTGCAGTGGCATTCAAAATAAAGGAAGGAAATTGCAATAACCCTGTTGCGATCAAAACCAGATTGGGTTGGTGTCTGAGCGACAGATAGACTTGCGGCTTCCAGAATGGTGAAATTTACCATATGGACAATGTTTGCGACTGTAATAGAGAACTGAACGAACTGGTACGCCAGCAATTTATATTAGAGGACAACGGAGTAGGAGGCGAATACTTTGAAACGGCTAAAGAAAAACGTGCTAAGAAAATCTTGGAAAAGACAGTACAGAGAGAAGGAAATGTATTTGTCAGTGGTTTATTATGGAAATACTACAATGTTATCCTACCAGACAGTTACGGAATGGCTATGCGGAGATTAAAATGTCTTGAACAAAAAGTCACCAAGGATAGATACCTACTGGAAGAAATCAACAAGCAGGTGAGAAACTTGATTGAAAAGAACTATGCGAGAAAACTCAGAAAGCAAGAACTTCAAGAACATCATTCAAGAGTATTGCATCTACCTACCTTTATAGTGCTTAATTATAATAAACCAGGTAAGGTACGAATGGTTTGGGATGCGGCTGCTAAGACAGAGGATTTCGTTCTGCATTTCGTACAGCATTCTCCTGAAAGGCCCGGATGAGTTGAAAGCATTAAGAGAAATCATTTATGCATTCCGTATCAATAAAGTAGCACTGGGTTGAGATATTCAGGAAATGTTCCACCAGGTCGGACAGAATCAGCATTGCTAAATTTTTATGGCGAGAATGTTTATGCAATGCAAGTTCTAATATTTGGCGCAACGTGTTCACTCAGCATCGCTCGGCATATTAAGACCACAACCCCCGGGAGTTCTCAAACCAGTTTCTACTAGCAGTAGATGCAATAATTAATCACCATTATGTTGATGATTTACTTGTCAGCGTAAATTCAGTACAGGAAACGAATCAGTTGACGAAGGACGTGAAGTTCGTACATTCACAGGCTGGCTTTAATATACGTGGATGGATATCGATTTCAAAGGAAGTTGTTCAAACTTTGGGCGAACAAACAAACAACGTAGTTGATTTTCTTGGACTGGAGAAGGAAAATAAGGTATCAAAGGTACAAGGTCTGTGGTGGAACACTGATGGTGACTACCTGGGATACTCGTTATATCTTGCTAAAGTACAGCAGGATATATTGAACTGACGACGAATACCAACGAGAACTACTGCGGATCCTAATGTCATTATTTGATCCTTTGGGAATTTTGGCTTTCTTCCTCGTACGATTAAAGGTTCTTGTTCAGGAAACGTGGAAGTCAAATATTGGATGGGACGAGGCATTATCGATTGAGCTTCAACCTAAATGGGAAAGTTGTCGTGTGCTTTTGAAAAATGTAGAACAGGTGCTATTTCAAGAATAGCTTACATAACAGAAATGCAACTGCATGTTTTCGTTGACACCAGCGAAGATACTATGGCAGCAGTGGCATATCTACGTTATAGTGAAGAAGATTCTGTAGGATATTCGCTCAAAGTGTAAGGTTGCGCCTCTAAAACCAATGTCTATTCCTAGGTTGCAGCTACAAGCGGCTTAGGATCCAGACTAGCAAACTCCATCATAAAGGAACATCAACTTACTGTTGGACGGAGATATCTCTGGACTGACTCAAGAATCGAACTAAGCTGGTTGAAATCGGAGGCCATTTGTGATGTTTCGTGTTGTCGAAGTACTGAAGAACACCGAACAGGATTTGAGATGGATTCCCACAAAGTTAAATGTAGCAGATGAAGCAACGAAATGGACCAAAATTCCTTAATTTGCAAAAGAATCAAGATGGTTTCGAGATCCAAGTTTCCTGTATGAGGGCGAAGAGAAGTGGCCAGTTGCAAAGTACCGACGACTGCAAATTAAAACTACGACCAAGATATCTTCTAGCTACACATTACGAAAAGAAAATTCCATTAGTAGAAACGGATAGGTTTTCGTCATGGAGAACATTACAACTATGTATCGCCTGGGTAATAAGATATATCAACAACATAAAGGCCAGAGTGAGACAAGTGCCTGGCTTCATTGGTGGTTTATCGGCAGAGGAGCTTGAGAGATGTGCTGATCAAGATGGCACAGACATAATGCTTCAACAACGAGATCGTATCGTTGTAGAGTGGAAAAGCAGTTCAGAAAACAAGCAAGCTATATAAACTATCACCTCTCGATCGAGAACGCAACCATCAACCAGTCAGAGGACTCAAGGTCAAGTATCACAAACATCTCCAGGATTAATAATATTACAAAATCGGCACACGGATGAAAAGCTGACTCTTAAATTTGTTGTAGATGATCGTCGAGAATTACTTCAGCGGGATCTGTCTATACAAAGGAAAGTTGAGTGCATCCTAACTAAAACAAGTCGATATTATCGGTATTTATACAGTCATGATTAGGCCATAAACTGTAGTTGGAAAGGAGTGAAAAGATATCGCATTAAGTACGAAGTACAAAGTTTTCGAAGCGGTAGTCAGATCTATTATGTGTTACGCAGCGCAAGTTTGGGGTCACACTCAATATGAAGAAGTAGATAAATTGCTAAGATATTTCATAAAGAAAATATTTAGACTACCAGAGAACACGCCGAACTACATGCTTCACCTAGAAACCGGTTTATCGCCTTTGTGTTTATTCACCGTGAAAATGCACTTTATGTACGTCCTAAAAGCAATTTCATACTTAAATGCCAGGCCTCACAGAGTAGAAGGGAATAATGAACGTGCTTTGTGTAATCTTAGGACGAATGAAGATATTCACCACTTCTTGGGTGTATGTCCCACTCTGGTATGTGGGCGCATAACACCTCCCAACTTTCCGATTTGAGCAGTTGCAGAAAATTTGTTAATTTTCCCATACCTTGAGGTGTGTTGGGTGTTTTAAGGGATTATTAATTCGGCCTTGTTGATGTGATGTGATTCACATAAACATTCGGCATCATACTTTGAACTAGGTGTGGCACAGGATGTGCTAACCTTTCTCTTTGACTGTGTGAACGACAGCACATCCACGTGATGAATGAACAATAAAGATCAGTTCCACTTAAAGAATAAATAAAAAAAATAAACTTGTTTTTTGTCGATTTAAAAATGTTTGTTTTGAGTGTTTAAACGCAAATAATTAACTGCTAATAGCGTTTTCTGTCACTTTGACAATATTTCGAGCGGAAAACTTAATAAGCATTCATTTGAAATTGTTAACAACTTCTGGAATTCGACAACTCGGTAGTACCTAAATGTATGCAATAATATTTATCATGTATAACATCATCATTACATTAGAATTTTAATTATAAATTTTAACTACTGTAATAGAACAAATTCCTGCCATGCAGTACTTAAATTGCCATGGGAGCGCTACACTAAAACAACCTGCTTGGGTCGGTATAGGATTCGGCGGTACTTGGGAAGCTGAGTATGTCCGGTGCACCATTAAATTTTAACTCAGCAGAATTATCCCCTTCGGACATGATTCTAGGTTTTGATATTTTTATCGATCTTAGGTACTAGCTGTTCACTTATTTTATTACTATTCGAGCACAAAATTATGTTAAAGTTATTGAAATACAACAAGTGAAATGATAAGCATTTTTAAACTGGCAAGAAAAACTATAACTCGTTTATAACTCGATTCGTAATAGTTTTCTAGCACAATGATTACAATGACATTTTCAAATTGCCGAAACTAATTTAAGTTATAATATTTATTTAATGTTTTAATGTTGACTATTGACGTCACTCGAAGACGTATTGACATTGTAATTCAAGAAGCGAAAGATGATTTAAATAAAATGTGCTAAAATTGAAAAAGAAATAACTTGAGTGTACCCTATTCACTAATGTAAATGACACAAAATATGATTATAATCCCAACAATTTACTTGCTAAGAGTGCGGCTTTAAAATTGTGACCATTCACAAAAAAGGTATTATTATTATGTAGTAAATTATTGTGGTGATGTAAACATTACTCGCATGTTGATAACTTTTCAATAAGCATTCGTAACATCTCACTATCTAATTGGAGTATAGAATTTCATCAAAATAGTTATGAAGATAAGCAAAACGTATTCATTCATTTTCATACATTCAATCATTTCACATTTAAAAAAATTAATCTCAAGAATATGTCACTTCTATCACATTCTAATCTAAAAAAATCTATCATACTTAGGGAATGATTCCTTGCGAGATGATTCTATCTGCGAGGATGGTGAATGGAGGAGAAGGCATAACCGCGAACTCTATAGGACGTAGTCCGGAGTGCAAAAATCCGTCGACTACATTGGTTCGACCACATCGAGCGTATGGACAACATTGCTCCAGCCAAGAGGATCTTCGATTCCGAGCCTCCTAGTTCGAGGAAGGGGAAACCGAACCTCCGGTTTAAAGACCAAGTCATTGCGGACGCAAGACAGCTTGGTCTAGACAATTGATGGAAGGCAACTATTGCTCAGGTCCAGTCCCTCCATGGTACGTAGGCCTGATAAGTAAGTAAGTAGGGAATGATTCCTATGCAACTACATTAGGTCAGCGCCTTTGTTAGCAATACTACTAAAAGTGAAAAAACTTATAATAGAAATGCAAAATATAATATCCGAAGTTCAAAAGTATTTCAAATCAGAAGGAAAATGAATTTATATTTTGTCAAATCAGCAAACCTATTGACAGCATATTTGCGTTACTTCGCATCAAAATTCATCTTTAATTGATAGTACCTTGGATATACTTAATTACATATATCACAATGGAGAGGAATTACAAGACAGACTGTAGCCAACTGCAGATAAAAAAATTGCAATCTCTGCAAAATAATATTTCTAGGTGTGTTTTTACTAATTCTAGATTCATTTATGCAGAAGATTTCAAAAAAATATAATGCACGGGATTCTGTTTCCAATTTGAAATGAAAATAACTGAAATCATGAAATAATTATATACTATCATAATATCATAATAACTACAAATGTTTTAAAGAATTTAAATTCGCTTGTATATTAACGTTTGTTGTCTGTTTTTGTTTTATCGTTCTTAGCACAAACAAATTGCTAAAGTAACCGAAAAATACCTTAAAATACTCAAAAATCGACAAGTAAAGTTTGCCGTCTACAACCCTCTCGATACAACTTACTGCTTCGTGTTGTGATATAATTTTACATAAGATAAGATGTGCCTAATTCTGAATAATCACTCGCTGGTTTATTTGTGTTCACTGCTATATTCATCGGAGCTCGAAATTTGTCTACAAGAAAAATTGCAAAATTTACAATAAACAAGAGGACATAAGTATGCAACACTTACCAGCGATTCTGGTCCTTTGTGGTGTAATTCATTGTTCCAATATTTAAGATACATGAACGAGCAATAGTTAAGTGTAAATCTTAGAGAGTGACGCCTTGAAAGAGGGAATTATTCCGCAATAAAATTTTCAAATTCTGTCGGAAAAATATCAAAACGCCCACACTGCACGTTTATTATATAATTGATATATGCAACGTAAATTTCTGATTTTGTATCATTTTTTGTTTTAAGGCCATTTATCACATTGCTTATCATCTTTCTATATCATCTGATGAGATTTATGGTCTTGACCTCGTCTTCGGTTTTTCCGATACTTCGAATTTTCATTCCAATTAAGCGCCTCAAGTTGTTCTTGAGTAGAATGGAAGCTTTAAAACGAGATACGGCTCTTTTTCCTATTCCAGAGAAACCAACTGGAGGAAGTTCACGGCCGGCATATTCCCTTCGTTTTCATCAAATGCTCTGTTAAGAGAGACGACTAATTTTATCGGTTATAAACTTTTATAATTGATTAGTTACCTACCCGGCCTTTGGAGAATAGAGCAGCGGCAAGAAGTGCACACCCGTCACATTTACTTCGTTTTTATTAAATGCTCTGGTCATGGGTTAAATACTTTTACAATTGACTTGTTGCCTATTTGGTCCTTTGACGAAAAAGACCGGCTGCAGATGATAATGAGAAACCGTTCGCATCGAGTCCCAAAAGCTATAGGTTTGATCAGCAATATTGAAATCTTCGATTTCCATTTTGTTTTCTAAGTTTTGATCGAAATAACTGAAACTTCTAAATCACGTGTCACATTAACATATAGGCAATATTTGATTTTTACTATTCGGTGTCTGATTTCTGCAGACTTGCAAGTTTCATATATCGCCTTTGTTATTCTTTTGCCGAATGCAAATCAAATTTCAAATTGACATCTCTGACTATCTTAACAAGCAGCTTATGAAAGTGATAGAAACGAATATCTGATACAGAGATAGCCAATCTTTGTTCATCAAATAAAAAATGTATACCTAAATCATTGTTTCCACGAGATATGATTGATAGAAATCAATTAAATAAACTTAATTTAAACAAACAGAGTTCTGTTTGGTTTTAATTCAGAACCTTTGATTACATTAATTTCATAGTTTATAAGACTTAGATCTTATTCGAATTTTAAAGCTACTGCAACTACCTCGGTTGAACACTTACAGTCGCTCAAAAAAATATTCGGTGTTCGGCCGGTGTTTGCTATGAAAATGTGCACACACGCAATATAAGTATATATATATTTTAAAAAGTACATACATTGATATACATATCAATAAGAAAATGCGTGAAATAATCTGAGTAAATTTTAAAGTAGTTTTCCACGAAAACATGGAAATACGGATCACGGTTTTATAACGTGGGTCACCGCATATTTCCTGGGTATATAACAACAAGGGTCGTTGGAATTGAACCACAATTGGCTGATTGTTCAAGAAATATTAATCTCCTTGTAGTAAGCAACAAATATTGACTTCATTTCAATATGGGCCACAAAAAATGTGAAATAAGTCAAACAATTAAGGAAATTATACAATAGTAAAGCAATATAAGGACAAAAAAACGAAGCATTCTATTGCATCTATTAGTAAGTCAACGGTACATAACATTATTTCACTGTGCAAAATTACCCCTGTCTGGAAAAAAGTGCAAAAACGACATGCTCCATACTAAAACTGAAATCGGTCAAAACCGATTCTGGTCACTTTCTTCATAAAATATTTCCCTTTGAACTTCGACGATGCAACAACATTGCAGATATACAACATTTAATAAATAGGAAAGTTGATGTATGCGTATGACAGTTGTGGAGAAGCTATACTTTTGCGATAGCAATTGTGGAATATATATGTACTATATTGATCAAATTTATAAAAATTCATTAAAATCACAAATTTACCAAAAGATAAACATTCGCTGGAACAAAACATTTTAAATAAATATTGTCAATATTAATAAAAAAATTACCTGTAGAGACGCTGTCGCATTGTACAATAAGTCGTACGATTTGGCTGTGCGACCTTGCTTGATGGACCAAATTTGTTCTTGTGGTACAGTGGAAATGCTCTTACGACAAATCATTCAGATCGTTCGTATGGTAGATCAACTTTTTCAACTTGGTCGAACGACTTCTTGTTGTGTGTGAACGACGCAGAGCAATTTTTAACTCTTGTTTGTGATCTCGATGAAAAAAAATGGTTTTCCTTTACACATTTCTCTCATTATCATCGAATTTCAATCTTATTCAGACTTCGAAGTTTCTGCCATAAATGAAGGCTGTCAAGCATAGCATTTTCTGTACACGCAAAGCATATTTTGGTAGTAAGACTAAGTCTTACGACATGTAGTGCAGTGCGAGCGAGGCTTTTACGTTCCATTCTTTTTTTAGGTCAAAACATATAAAATAACAGGCATAACTAAAAAACATCAAACATTTTTTCACGGCTCCACCTCTTTCGAGTCATTGACAATGCTCAAAGAGTATAACTGTCTAGAAAAAGCTTCTCAAACTCGCCGTTCAGAGTCGTCAATAAACTGTAGATCCCCTCCACTCGTGCGAGAATAATAGCACGCACAACACGAGTGGTTGCTGAAAAGCTAGGCCCAGGTCCACCTATTATTATTAGTTATCGTTTTCTTGCAAAAGGTACAAAAGCAAGCCAATCTTTGGACCTTCGTCAAGCTTGAAACTAGGTATTTCTTCTCCAGTGCTTGCCACCAGACTTTAGGTTAAGGTGGGTCTAACTACCACTGTGTGTGGGTGCCGTGGCGTAGTGGGTAGGTGCGTCGACTCCTACGCTCGAGGTCGTCTGTTCGAATCTCGAAAAAATCATCAAACATTTTTTCACGGCTCCACCTCTTTCGAGTCACTGACATTGCGCAAAGAGTATAATTGTCTAGAAAAAGTTTCTCAATCTCGCCGTTTGGAGTCGGCATTAAGCTCCAATCGTGACAGAACAATAGCACGCACAACACGAGTGTATGCTGAGAAGCTAGCCCAAGGTACACCTCGGACTGTAGCGCCGCCATTATTATTATTATTAACTAGGGAAAAAACACTAATGACTTTTGCAGTATTGCGCTTTGTTTGGTCAAAAGTGAAAGTGATTCAGAGTGAAAAACTACATGAATTGAGCAATATGTTTCCATTTTGAAAACGATAATTTTTCATAAAATTTATTTTGTAATTTATTTGAAATTGTTTCTATAAGGTTGAAGCAAGCTTATTCGTGGAGACAACAAAATTATTTTATTTTCGATGAATACAATTTTGTTGATGAACAGGTACAGAGTTCGCGATACGACTAACTATAAGTTTTTGGAAACTTATTTCTTTATCTAGGATCACTCCGAGATATTTGTAAGAGCTAGCTCAGTCCAGGCATACCAACTGGTTAAAGTATTGTATTAACTTTCAGTTAAGAATGAAACATTCCTTTCTGCGTTTCGTAAGCCAGATAGCTTGAGGTTTGTGTTTATCTTAATCTTCCAATTGGCATATTATTGTTAAATTTCATTTAATGAACTCTGCAGCGATGTGAAAGAGTCACAAAAATTAACGCCAGAGACAAAGATTGTGGTCACATCCGCGTACATGGCAAGTCGAGTGTTCTCTCTGCAAACATGTTTGTAAATCAAATAACAGTATGTTAAACAAAATAGGTTCAAGGATTAATCCTTGGGGAACACCGTTTTTAATGGTTTAGTATGTGCTAATACTGACTTCAAATTGTTTGTATTTTTTAGGAATCTTTGCATACTTTTTTTTTTTAGAAAAATAATACTCAGAGCTTGTAGGTATTATCATGTCGGACGGCTTTCTCTGTGTGTAGCAGTACCAAACTGGATTTTTCTGCATTTATTTTGGAAATCTGATGGCTAGTTGAAAGATCCCTACGAAAGCCGAGTTAGGTGTCAGAGAGTGGATTGTTCGCCCTTGCTTTGATGATTTTCTTAACCCATATATGCCTAGTGGGTCCAAAACGACCCACTTACCATTTTTTGCAAATTTCTTGCAATCTTGCTGCCCAAGGGGTCGTTTACGACCCATGAAAAATTACACTTCTAAGTTACACTTCTAAAATATCGTAAAAAAGACTTTATATAATTGGTTAAACATTCAAATGTACCGCTATAACCAAAAATGATAAGTGTTCTTTAAAAAAATGGTTCTGGGCATATATGGGTTAAGTAACTTAACATTTACCATTAATGTAAGTTTCTAATACCGCAGAATTAAATAGATAGGTTCATTCTAGATTATGTAAAAATTACAGATTAAGAAACCATCATAGATTAAGTTTTTCTTATCGGCGAATCTTTAAATTTATCAGTCCACGAAATCCAAAACTTACACTGAAAATGCTGCATTCTGAAAAGCGATTTGTGCTTTCAGGAGGAATTATTTTATTGATAATTTTCAAGCTTACACTCAAAATGGAGTTCGAATATAATTCCGTTTGTACTTTCGAAACGCCTTTTTTTAATTTTGGCATGAACGATTTTCCACGTGCGGGAATGGGATTAATTGAAAACCTGACCTGACCTCACTTAATATCTTTGCGTTAGGAAACAAGATCTGTTTGACCACTTGTCAAAATTTGCCGTCTCTGCATTTATGATCTCAGGCTGGGTAATTGTTGACTTGTTTCTCAACCTCGACCAGTTTAGAACTTGTTTCAGAAACTATTACATTAGCGTACTTAGACAAATCAAAAAACGTTTTGACTTTTCAAGTCAAGGCAAATTAAAATGTTTAAAGTATACGAATCCAAAAGAAATACAAAATGATGTTGGCCTTCGAGGTGCATCATGCATTGTTGATGCATTTTCATATTACAGTGGAAGTATTCGTGAATTAAGTGCAGAGTGGAGGCTCTTTATTAATTATAACCGAAATGTAATTGCAGATTTTGAGGAAGATATTGCTAAATTCTGGTCGGATTTAAAGTCTTAAAAGAACGGCTTAGAGGAGTTTATGCTTACGAACTTATCAACATTTATGCTAAATTTAGCAATATTACCTCATAATAGTGCAGCAGCCGAGAGATGTTTTCGACTGTTAACAACATACAGGCAAAATTATGAAACAAATTAAGTGTAAAAACATTAAACAGCCAACTTTTCTCTAAGCGTTTGAATACTAAACCAAACCATTCAGACAAGGCGACGCGCTCTCATGCGACTTCTTCAACATCATACTTGAAAGAATTGTGCGAAATTCGCACGTCATCACCAGAGGCACAATCTTTCAGAAGTCCGTCCAACTACTTGCATATGCCGACGATATTGACATAATTGGAAGAACACAGCGTGATGTCAATGGCGCTTTTGTGAGTATTGCGACGGAGGCCGGAAAGATGGGTTTAACGGTAAATGAGGGCAAGACCAACAATATGCTGTCAACCAGGAAGGACACCCAACACCGACGTCTCGGACAGAACGTCACAGCAGACAGTTATAACTTTGAGGTAGTCAAAGACTTTATCTACCTAGGAACCGCTATTAATTCAGACAATGACACCAGCGCTGAAATCAAACGAAGAATAACTCTTGCTAATCGCTGCTTCTTTGGGCTAAGAAAGCAATTGATAAGCCCTTTCTTGAGGGCCAGGTGCACCTCGGACTGTAGCGCCATATTAAGTAAGTAAGTTTCTCTAAGGGTTAACAGCATATCATATCTTTTGTAAACCAATACCGATTTATTGATTATTTGAACTTCGTTAACAAAATAAATTGGGCAAGTGCGAGTTGAATATAGAGTGATCGAACACAGCATGAAATTTATGTGTCAAAATGAAAATAGTAAACATTTTAAATCGTAGATATCTCAAAATTTCAACATAAATCAATATTTTGAAATTTATCATTTCTTAATGCTTACATTGATGTCTTCAAAACTGAGTTTTCAGATCTTCAAAATTCATGTCGATGATTGACCGTTTTTGGCCAATACCTCCAAAACTATTAAGGCCAGAATGCTCGAAATGGTTTTAAATGAAAATACTCAATGAAGCCAAGTTTTTGTGACTTTGTCAGGTTTCTAAACACTTTGGTTTAGAAATGGCAGGGGGACGCATTAAAAAAGACGTTGGAGCTCCAAACGGTACTTTAGATCAAAAACTGTTGAATCAAACCTCTACCTCATTTCAAAAGATCTGTCGTTGTTGATATATATTTCGATGGGCTGCGACAATGTTTAAAAATTAATGACAACTTCACCTGTACCGGAGCCACCCCAAATGGCCCCACTTTTTGACATCTAGACCCGAAGACCCTAATTCCAAAATTTTATGCCGATATCTTTATAATCTTCGGAGATAAAAAAGTGTGGCAGACATAATGGACGGACGGACACACCGAAATTATAAAGGTTCCGTTTTTGTTGACGGAACCTTAAAAACACAACAAGTATTAAATTGATGCTGTAATACTTGTCTAATTAGTTAATACAAGTCAAATACCACAAATGAAAATGTAATACATAAATGTGCTTTATAAAAATAAATTTTGAAAAGAAATATTTTCGCTTATCACTTCAATTTACTGTGAAGTACTACGATTTGTTGACCTATTACAATTTGGAAAAAAAATAATTGGGAACGCTGGCTGTAAGGCAAAAATTGATCATACAATAAGGATTTCTCGTAGGGTTCCCAACGTCCCTCCTTTCCAGCAATTTGTCCTCCTGTCCTCTTTTGATTTCTCATGTCCTCTTTTTAAGATACACAAAATATATTTATGCGGAAAGGATGGAAAACATTTTCTTAAATAATTCACTTAATTTGCATTGCCAGATAGGCATAATGTTCTGTGTTTCTAGCAAGTTCAACTCTAAACTGAAAAATTCAAATTTTCTCGATAATTAGGACGATACCAGAATGTATAAGCAATTGATTGTAGATGCTAATATGATATTTTGTAACTGCCTTTATTGGTTAGATGGACGCTCTGTCCATCGCGTTTTGCGATGAAATCTGTTTGAGTATCGATGTGTTTTGCACAATATTCGAAGAAATGTAGTTAGAATAAAGATTTTATATCCATAGTATAATTCGAAATAGTCGCCGTAAGTGGACACACAAAGCAAGCCGCTTAAAGGACGCTTGTTAGAATAAAAATGAAATTAGTCAAAATAGTCTTTTGTTTTGAAAAATTGTCCTTTTGTTTTTCTCAAAGTTGGGAACCCTAATTCCTCGAGTTATGGGTGCAGTGGACATTACCCACATAACCACCGCAGCACCTAAATAAACAAAGAGCTCCACATCGATTCATAAACATTTACATTTAAATAAAGAGCCTACGAATAGCAACTTAGTGCGAGACTGTTTGATATGCCTACGTCAAACACAAACAGCAAAAATAGGTGGTTGTATTGTCATCCAGCCTACCAAGAACTAGTCTAAACCACCATAGGCTATCTTCCACAACCGATAAGAAACCCGTGGAATGGTAGTGTGAGCAGAAAAAAACGTTAACCGACGAGGTATACCAAAGAAAAAACAGAGTAGAGCAAGAAGAGTATCGGGCTAAAAGACGGGAGAAGAGGACACTTATACGCCAAAAGAAAAGGTTTCTCACATCTTCTCAGCTTAAGGATATTGAGTCTTAGAATAGATTAAAAATACCGACCTTTTGTAAAAAACTAGAAATCATTATATGTATATCAACATTTTTCAAAGAAAACACACGTTTTTCATTACGCTCGGAATTTATTTTCTTTCGTATCAATTTTCATTTTCGACAATTTAACATCTTTTTATCATCTTTAACATCCTAACTTAATACGCGAACACTAGCATTAAGCTTTAAGGCGCCCAGATTCAACAAAAATTAAACCGGTTGTGTCGAAACCTATTAAAAAATGCACGACGCTTCGTACAGTACGGTTCCAAAATTTACAAGCTGTTTGAAATTTGCAAACGATTTGGGAAAGGAGACGCACTGTCGTGTGACATCTTCAATCTATTTCTGGAAAAGGTAGTACTGCTGTAATTAGGAAGCATTCACGGCGATTGAAGAGCAGGCGAAACAAGCTGGTCTTAATGTTTTTGAGAAGAAGGCGAAATACGAGTAGATGCCGTAGTTCATCATCCGTAGTTCATCATCTAGGAAAAAACGTAACAATCGACGTAAACTCCACAAAAGATTTCTTGGCGTAGAAAAACCCTTGACATCATATCGCTGTCCTCCTTACCGACTACGAACCTTCTCTTGCTTAGTCGCCATCCACCAAAGACAGCGAGCAAGAGTACTAATTTGGAAAGATCGTTGATTGTGATCAAAAAGAGCAAAAAAAAAAGTTGGGTGTCATTGATTTGATATATTTTACTTGTTTAAAAAATTATTTACAAAATTAATCATTTCCATACATCACTTAAAGCTTTATTAAAATTCAGGGAGAATAGGTGGACACGTACACACTAAATGCTTGTCTCCATAAGCATCATCTATTCTTCCAACAGTGGGCCACATTTTAGAGTCCGACTTCACGAAAGGCTATAACACAAAAAATAAAAACAAATCATATGAAATAACTTCAATTACTTACCGCTGGAAATGCGGCCATTTCCCTGCTGTACGGCCTGTTCCAGTTGTCGGAAACCACTTGTGACTGAGTGTGAGGTGCCAGTTTTAGTGGATTCATAATTTTGTCCATTCGGCCTTCTTCGATATCTCTTATTTCATAACGAATTGAAATCATTGCCTCACAGAATCTATCCAACTCTTCTTTATCTTCAGACTCAGTAGGTTCAATCATTAGCGTTCCTCCTACTGGCCACGACATAGTTGGTGCATGAAAGCCGTAGTCCATAAGCCGTTTAGCAATATCAACTGCTTCAATGTTCGCTGATTTCTTTAAGTCTCTCACATCCAAAATAAATTCATGCGCTACCAAACCAGTCTTAGGATCTTTATAAAGTGTCTTGTACTCCTCTTCTAGCCGTTTGGACATGTAGTTGGCATTAAGAATAGCAACTTGTGATGCACGTTTCAGGCCCCGACTTCCCATTAATTTAATATACGACCAGGAAATCGGAAGGATAGCTGAACTGCCAAATGGAGCTGCACTCACAACGCCGAAGCTATTGTCTTCACTTTCAAGCGGACTTATGACCGGGTGACCAGGAAGATAGGGGGCTAGGTGGGATTTAACACCGATTGGTCCCATTCCAGGTCCACCTCCTCCATGGGGAATGCAAAACGTTTTGTGTAAATTTAAATGCGAAACATCGCTACCATAATCTCCAGGTCGACAAAGTCCAACCTGAGCATTCATATTTGCTCCGTCCAGATACACTTGTCCTCCATGCTGGTGTATTAAATTACAGATATCAGCTACAGTTTCCTCAAAAACACCCATTGTTGATGGGTAGGTTATCATAAGACATGATAGCCTATTGCTGTGTTCCAAAACTTTGTCCTTCAAATGCGCCATGTCTATGCTACCATCGGATTTAATGCGAATAGGTTCGACTTTCATACCGGCCATTTGAGCTGAGGCAGGATTTGTCCCGTGAGCGCTGATAGGTATCAAGCAAATATTTCGGTGGCCTTCATTACGATGCTCATGGTAGGAGCGAATTGTTCGAAGTCCAGCGTATTCACCCTGTGCACCACTATTTGGTTGGAATGATATCTTGTCGTAGCCGGTAATCTCACATAGATCTTTTTCCAGTTCTCTAAACATTTGATGATAGCCCTTAGCCTGCTCAACTGGAGCAAACGGATGTATTTCTGTGAAATGCCGAAATGAACACGGAATCATTTCAGTAGTGGAATTTAATTTCATCGTGCACGAGCCTAATGGAATCATTGAGTGGACTAGAGACACGTCCTTATTTTCTAGTTTTTTCATGTAGCGGACCATTCTTGTCTCACTATGATGCCTGCTGAACACCGGATGAGTCAAGAAAGACGATGTCCGCAAGAACTTAGAACTTTCAATGGAATTCTTGGCAAAGTCTGTTTCTGTAAGCACATCTTCTATGGACTTACATTTGAACACCCATAGAAGATCAGATATGTCTTTAGGCGATACTGTTTCATCTAGGGAAACTCCTATCGTGCCATCAGAAAAGTATCTAAAGTTGATTTGCTTTTCTTCTGCTCGGGCACGAATTTCTTCAGTGGTCATTTCATTGGATGGGTGTATGTGAAGTGTGTCGAAAAACTGTGCATTACTGACCTTATGACCGGCATTAGTAACTCCCGCATATAAAGTCAGTGTGGAGTGGTGAATACGCTTGGCAATTTCTTTAAGACCATCGGGGCCATGATAGACAGCAAACATGGCCGACATGTTTGCTAACAATGCTTGAGCAGTACAAATATTACTGGTAGCCCTATCACGTCTTATATGCTGTTCACGAGTCTGTAAAGCAAGCCTGTAAGCATCGTGTCCATCGGAGTCTCGAGTTACACCAATCATTCGACCGGGCATGAGTCGCACCAAACTCTGTTTACACGCAAAGAAGCCGGCATGCGGTCCGCCGTACCCTAAAGGCACTCCTAAGCGTTGAGAAGTTCCGATAGCTATATCAGCTCCGAATTCAGCAGGAGGTCTTAATAATGTCAATGCCAAAAGATCTGTTGCAACCACTACCAAAGTCTACAAAACGTTAGGGGTTATATTTAGCATGTCACTTTTACTTTACTTACTCCATTTTTCCTAGCTACATCTGAAATGCTCTCAAAGTCCTTAACATCACCGTAAGTGTCGGGATACTGAAGCAAAATTCCGGACAGTTCTCGGCTCTCCAGATTGGCATTTTCAATGGGACCAATTTGAATTTCAAGTCCCAAAGCAGATGCTCGTGTTTGAACCACCGAAATGGTTTGTGGATGGATTTTGTTGGAAAGATATAATTTATTACGCTTGTTATGCCTAGATACAAAAGTATTTTAATATATTTTAGATAAACTTAAATTAATTACCTTGCACATAGACACATGGCTTCTGCTGCGGCAGTTCCTTCATCTAAAAGTGAGGCATTTGCCACATCGAGTCCTGTCATTTCTGAAACAAGGGTCTGATAGTTCAGGAGTGATTCCAGTCTTCCTTGTGCTATTTCTGGTTGGTATGGAGTGTACTGCGTTGTCCTGCAATTAGTACGGTGATGAACAATATGCCTACTACTAAGTCATAAGTACTTAAATACCATCCGGGATTTTCGAATATATTTCTCTGAATTGTTTGTGGGACATAGCAGTTGTGATATCCCATGCCAATGTAAGACCTCCAAATCTCATTTCTGTTTGCGATGGAACGAATCCTCTCAATAAGCTCATGTTCACCTAAAACATGTTTTTATTTTTGTTTAATAATATAAAAAAGAAACTTAAATTAAAACAATGAATCAAAATTAACACAGGTTTTGAAATCAGAGAAACAAGTATGGAGGGACTCAGCAAGCGTTGCACACAAAAGATTTTCCCGGTATTAACTACTTAAGCGTTTCTAGATCTTAAATTTATTTACTTACACAACGGTAAAAAAGGTTTCAAAGCGCAGTTAAGCAAGCCTTGCAGACACAGGTGACTGAACTTATCCTCTTAGCCTCTGTCCTCCACAGAAGGTGGGGTAACCAACCCTCGTGGGACGTCGTTGGCGGTTGCAAAGGAGAGTCCGTACCAGGATTCATCTCTCATTTAGGATTGCGACGAAGGATCTAATCAGGTGATTGCCCAAATGCGGCATCCATAGCTCCAGTTAGCAGGAGTTGGCTGGTTTAACAGGAGCTGCTCCAAAATATTTCGAAGCACAGGTTTAAAAGGTTATGTCAAAAATCTGGAAGAGAGACGACGTCGTATGAGGTCTTTTTCTTAGGGCCAACTGCCATGGTCTTTAACACCACAAGAACAAGATGAAGGACAGCGGCACTCACCACCTGAAAGAGGTTGACGACACCCGATACTCCCAGACTCTTTTGTTGAGGGCTTAAGAAATGGGCCTGGCCTCTCAGTTGGGGGTTGTACGTAGTGTTAACTTCATCATCACGTAAAAAACTTTTCAAAAACAACTAACACCCTCGGATACGGACAAATGTACTGTTGACGACCCCAGTAAATGAAAATTAGACGTACACGTGGAACGTGAGGTCTCTTAACAGACCACGCGCAGCCCTAGACTATGAAGCAAACATTACCGCAATCAAGGTAGGATGAGTCAGGCAAAAAGATGATGAAACACTACGATATCAACTATGGCGATTCGTTCGGATGTGGATTTGGTATTCGAGGCAGACTTAGGCAAAAAGTTGTACGTTTACGTATGTACTCGTAAGACAACGCCTCATAATAATCCGCATCGAGGCTAAATTGGGAAATATCGGCCTGATTTGCGCACACGTTCCTACAGAAGACAAGAATGACAATCACAGAAAATCACAGGGTGAGTTCTATGATCTCCTAGAATGAACATAGGATCAATGCCCCACCTACGACAAAAAGGTCGTTCTAAAAGATTTTAGCGCTAATCTAGGTAAAGAGGATATGCATATGTATTTGCTAGTGTTATCGGTAAACACAGCATATGCGACACATGTATTTGAGAGCATTTCCACACACTTCGATTTTTACAATTAAAAAAGTAATGGGCTAACCACCAGGCAGGCAGGCACATGCAGCAAAGCAAGAAGTCTACAGGGCAACCCTGCATCAAACTGCGAGAGCTGTTTGCGAGCTCTACGAACAAAAACGAAAGGAAGATACCTTCGGTTATCGTCAGGAAGAAAAAGAAAGAGCACGAGAAGCGCACGATCGAAGAAATGGAGAAGTGCTATGGCTATGATGTCCGAAAGTCTTACCAGAGGTTAAAAAAATTGCATATATAAAAATTAAATATAACTTCAGATTTGTGTTTTGCAAAGTACTGTTTTGTGTTGTCTGTACATTTAGAGCACTCTACCATACTCTAGTTGCTTTCCCAAGACACTTACCTTCTACTACCCAATCTTCTCAACCAGTTTCCTCTCCAGATCTGACTGGAAGTCTGAACTTCAGACTCTGGACGGTCCTCTGCGAATTGTCACAGATGTATCCAAGATGGACGAGGGAAAAGCAATAGGTCTCTTCTCTAAGGATCTCAATATTAACATATCCCTCCATCTTCCGGAGTATTGTAGCGTCTTTCAAGCTAGAACTAAGACGAATTGATAGGTTCTCTCATGGTTTAAAAACAATGTTATATTGAAGAAGATGTTTGGACAGCCAGGCTGCTATTCAGTTTCTAAATTCAGTCACTTCTTATTCCAAAACATCACTGAACTGCCACCTATGTATCCCTTGATGAGATGGCTCAGCATTTTGATATTTAACTCATGTGTATACCGGGACACAGTAACATTCCAGAAAATTTCGAAGCCGATGAAATTGCCAGGTGCGGAACAGTCTCATAACATTCACCTAGTGGAGAACTACCGCCCATGCCGTTCGCTAGAACTAAGCATATTTTAAAGTTAAATACATTTATAACCACTAATCATATATAGTTAGAAGGCACAACGTGCCTCATTACAAAGCAAACCTGGCCTAACCTTGATTCTAGGCTTTCATTTTGGTTAAACAAAATTAACAGTCAACACTCAGGGACACTGTGTCATTGCACACACGCCTTATTGGGACTCCCACATAATGACTTCTGCAGAAGCTGTAGAGGCGAAGAAGAGAATGAGACTGTAACACATTTCCTCTGCACGTATTGTGGCCTCTCCACCCGTAGGAAAGTTCATTTGGGAGCATAATACTACGTTGACTTGAATAAGCTGAAAACATCTGCATCAGTCAATTTAAGCGCTTCATAGCAATCACCAAAATTTAGTAGGAGAATTCTGATACTCTTGGTACTACAATATTGACCTAAGTGAGACTGGCAGCATGTAGTCAGGCACCAAATCCAGTTTAAATTACGTAAACTCTTCAAAGGAAAAGTTATCCTAAACCCTCCAGTGATTTTTTTATATATGCCATTTTATTTTTGTACGGATAAAAATAATTTCATTCAGATCTGGTCATTTAATTAAACGTGGCTAACGGCGCAGGAGAAGCCGATAAGCAAATAAATTCAATGCACTTAAAATGTACAAACAAAAATAATCAGTAATCAGTAATAATAGACTAACGTAATATTCGCGCGAAATCAGATCTGTTATTTAAAGTCAACCTAAAATTGTCATAAGTTTTTGCTTTTCATTATCAGCAACACTGGGGGTCTTTAGATTACTAACTTATTCGATGAGAGCCCCCAAGAGTCGTGACCTCCTGATAATACAAGTCTTCGAAAGATAATGTGTCCCAGCAAATTCTCTTAAATCCAATATAAACGTGGCTTTCAAAAATTAAATATATTGTTCTTACTTAATGGTTTGTCCAGACTAAGATCTCTATTAAGTTGGATATTTTTTGGGACTGCCTTTTCCGTAAGTTCATTGAGTGACTGAAAACAATAAAAACATATGTATAAACAAATTCAAGTGATGCGGGAATTATGTTTTCTTTTAATACCTTAAACCCTAATGTGTCAAGCATCGCTACAACATCTGTTTTCCGAGATCCTATATGCCGACTAGGGAAGTCAGACTTCTTTGACAAAAGAATATCATAAGTTGTTGCGAACCTCCGGATACTTATAGGTAAAGGGTTTTTATGAAATTTATTAGCACATGTCAAAAATAAAGAAGCCGATTTAATTTGCAATTTATGCATTTTCGAAATAATGTCACTTAAATATAAAGAGCACAAAGTGTTGTTGGAAAAAAAGGAAATCGCGTTCAGCTTACTGTCAATTGTAGTGAAAGACTGAATTGGTCTCTTGAAATGAAATATGTACGAACCGTTGAATGGATGATTAAAAGAGATTAAAAGAGAGCCGTCTTAATTCTTATCAGCATCACTACATACATTGAATTTTATAAATGTTTCATCAACAAGCTTGTGTATTTACTTACCTGGACCAAATAGTTTTTTAGGAAACTAACCCAATCTCGAGGCAGTTTGATTTTCATTTCATAATTACCTACCTTTATTATATCGGTTACTTCCTTACAGACCATAGGCTTTTCAGATTCTAATGTTCATATAAACTTATTACGCATGTGTTAATTGGGAAATATTGAACATTATTTTACAATATTAATAAGCTTCGCCGTGTTTAAACATGGATTCTAAACGAATAATTTTTAGATTATCCTGATCCTTGTTCTGAATATATGTCAAGCAAATACAGTTGCGAAATATTGCGCGGTCTGCGTTTTATCACCTTAGAAGCTTTTTATGCTTTTACCAAACCAACGTGAAGATTACAGTGCTCTCCATTACAGTGGCACCGTACACCGTTTTAATATTTAGCAGAAAAAAGCAGCTTTTGGATGTTATTGGATTTTAAACCTTATTTTGCGCCGAGTTGCAGATCTGCAACAAACCACAATTTACTGTATAAAAATTGTATGTTCTGTTTTTTTTTAAATCGAAGTAATGTTGCATACGCACAATACTCCCCTCTTTAGCATGAGTGCTTTTCAAAATCTACATATGACATTTGCTACTTGCTCCCATCCTAAATTTGATATGATTCATTTTTTTTGTAAGAAATGTAATTAAATAGCTTCAATGAAAAAAAAAGCAAAGGTATTCTATATTTAAAGTAAGTCATGTTATGTGCTTTTGTTCCGTTTGACAACGCAGAAAAGTCGTAGTTTAAACACTATTATACAATAATATTGCTTAAATAAACTTAAAATGCTATTTGTATACGTATAAAGGGTTCTCAATACTTATGCTGTTATATATTTTTAAGTACTTAATTCTGTGGGCGCCGTGGGGTAGTGGGTAGGTGCGTCGGCTCCTACGCTCAAGGTCGTCAGTTCGAATCTCGAAAAAAACATCAAACATTTTTTCACGGCTCCTCCTTTTTCGAGTCACTGACAATGCTCAATAAGTATAACTGTCAAGAAAATCTTCTCAATCTCACCGTTCGGAGTCGGCATTAAACCGTAGGACCCCTCCACGCGTGAAAGAACAAAAGCACGCACAACACGAGTAGTTGCTGAGAAGCTAGGCCCAAGTCCATCTCGGACTGCAGCGCCGCCATTATTATTATTATTAGGTATGTTTTATGTGTATTCGAACCAAACTTTTAGCTTTGAGAAAAAATGTGGGTGTCGAAGGAAGCATTCTTGTATACCCTGGAGGCAATAAGCAACTATTTACTAAGTGTTGAAAGACGTACATCTAATTTTAAAACTTAACTCGTTTAACTCGTGCTGCTTTTTTTGACACAGAGCTATATCCTTGCAGGATTTATTCATATCTTTTTAAGATTCCTACGCCTTCCTTTTGCAATTAGATTTGGTTGTCCACCTGCTTCAAATTGATCAGGCTTTGTATGTCCTGTCTTTGTTGTTTACCTATGAATTGAAAACTTGAATAAATAAGGGAAAATATTTGGCGAAAAATATATATATTTTACATGTATCACCAGTGTCCAACTGCTCAAATTTATTATTAATGTCTTAATTTGATTCTCTTTTGTTTGTAAAAATTAAATGAATTAATCAAAACAAATTCAGCACACACAATACGATATCAAAAGAGTTTCTAATGAAAATCCGTAAGTGATAAGGGTTTTGACAACCGCTGCAGATAGCTGTAGTGGATTTCGGAAAACCAAATGGTCAGTATTCCTTCGAAGTTGGTAAAAAGGTTAAGGCAGCTCTAGCCAAAGCGACCTTTGACTATATTCCCAGGAATGCAGGCCAAAGCTCTACAAGATACGGGAAGACCAAGTGGCACAAAGGAGTGGATACTAGACTGAAATGACCAATATTAAAAAGAATTTGAAAAACGATGTTCAGAGGGTTACAGATCTGGGAGGGAGCTGCACTGCAAGCAGTCCCCCTAAAGAAAGGCCCCAGGGCGCCGAAGGCAAGACTCTGCGTTCCAGACTTAGGATTGGACAAGCAGGAAGTCCTCAACTTCCTCCAAGCTCAAACCCCCTCAATCCCAATGCAGGGATGGGACGTCAGCGAGGAGGAACCCAAGGATGGGAATCAGGGATATATCATCTTGTTGCCCCGGCTCTACTGAAGGAGAGAGGTAGTATGCCGCTGAGTTTTGGTGTAAGCGAGGCTATACGACACCTTCCAGAGTTTTACAAGAACCCAGAAATATGTACTTACACGCATCAATCAGAAGCACATTTTACTTACTTGATTGGTTAACAAATTTTGCAACAACAATCTTTCCAGCCGCATTTACGCTTTCTATTAAGTCGAGCATTTTTCCGTTGATTTTGTTTTCAGTTTTCAGGACGTCTTATCCTTTTCTTTCCCAACCATTGTCATAGTCACTACTATTACTGGTACTGCTCATTTTTAATGTTTTTTTATTACAAATTACGAAACTGTAACCTACAGGTAGGCTCGAGGGATGAGCAAAACAAAACAATAATAAATAAAAACGTTTCTATGCAAACGGAAATGCAAGGTTGCTACTTGTACTATTCCTTCACTCAATGAGTGAATAGCAGGGTCCATTGTGGTATTAAATCTACTGCTATTCTAAGGGTAGTATTCTAAGGTTTACATATCTTAAGCATTTTAGCATTTTCAGCGCAAAATTCGCTTCCACTCACCGATTCAACTATAGTCAAACAATTTCCCTTGAAGATGTGCAGCGGTTATCAAAAACAATGGAAAAATGTTTATATGAATACGAATATATTTTATATATTATGATAATTAATGAAACTTTCTTGTTTGAATAAAAAACTTTTTTTTAAATATTCGCAGTACAAAGTAACGCATATGCATGTAAATAACATTTTGAAATGTATTGGGTTCGAAACACAATAGTATGTCAGCGCTGGCGTTGTCTTCCGACACACACAATTCAATGGACATGCTCGAAATACTGCGTCAACCTACGTAAGTGAAAAATGACAGAGACGAGAGGATCGTAATAGAACATAAAACGTAATCCCAACGTACGTCATTATCAAAAATGTTGGATATTTTTTTGACAGAGGGATGCGCTGTGAGAGCGAAATTGAGAAATGTTTCCCAAATTGAGAGTTTTTTTTTCCCAAATTGCGAAATTTTTGTGGCAACTGACATTTGAGAAATGAAAACAGCTGATCGACATTATTTCAACGGCAAAATTAATTTGAATGAATACTCGAAATTAGCAACAAGAAGCACTTTTTTAATTTTTTTAACTTTCTTGGCATTCATTTTCCACAATTAATTTCTTTAACGTTCAATTGTTTTACCAGAATATTTTTTGATTTGACATTTCAGAAATGAAAACAGCTGACGGAATATTTTTCATCTGGTATTTGGGAGAGAGGGAACAGCTGATTAACCCTCCGTAACATGAAGTCGGCTGGCGTAACGCGCTATTGCGTTTCAGCCATTATTCTTACAAAGCTTGTAAAAACGGCAATAGCAATTATAACATGATTACATTCGTGTAATTATTTCATTTCCAAAATATACACAAACAAAGTTCTGAAGATCGTTCTAAAGAAGAAAACATATTGTTTTAAGTTTATAAATGATGGCAACCCTAGGTTAGACAAAGCTGCTTTCATTCCACCATCTATCCCTTCCACTCGCACATTTCTTTTTCTCGTATACGCAAGAAAAAGATATACATACTCATTTATGAAAACAGTTGAGAGAGAGATTTTCCCAATTGTCAGAAATCCAAAAGATGGCGAGGTGTTAAGAGGTGTTTCTCTGCGGTGCATCGCGAATTGCACAAGAAAAAAAGGAACATATTGGTAAAATTTCCACGAAATCGGTGTGAATCCTAAACTTTGTGTTAACAGTTACGTGAAAAAATGTTTGCCAACAATCTTTGAAGTATATTTAGATAATGTCATTGGCAAATGAACGTGAAAAAGTGCAATAAAGTCAACATCTGTGCTGCGGCTTCAAAAATATATATTTTTTTGGGAGTTACGGCGGTAGGAGGGAGTTTTTCATTACTTTGTCGTTGTGTTCTTTAGCTGATGTTATTTTTGTTACTGGTTAGCTTTTATCCACGTCTTCGTCCTCCACCGCCTGGATTTACTCCATCTCGTTAAAATTAAGAAAAAAGAAATAACAACGGTCGGCGCGTTGCAGAAAGTCCCTATTTATTATTAGGTGATTCCTTATTCCTGTAATTATCACCAGAACGTTTTTCGTTTCTCATTTAATTTTCCAATGAATTGAAAAATTGTTAATTTTAGTTTCATGCTCAATTCAAAGCAGAGAAAAACGAATTCTCTGCCTTATGTTATAAAAATAAGTAAAACTGGGTGCGGATCTCATTTCTGGATGTGGAATTCGTAAGCACAACGAACAATAAAACAACCATCTAGGTCTCGCTCCTTGATTCTGGTGAATTATAAATTATTGGATTACAAGGAAGCCTTGAATGCACCTTTGAGGTAAGTTTACTATTGAGAGTAGTGCATGATACAAAAACTAATTATATAATCCAAAAAAGTAAAGATTTAAAACGGAAAATTGAAAAGTTTCCTCTCCAACAAGAGAAAAAAATTTTAAGTTGGAAGAGGGAGTGGTAGCGTACACATATACAACATATCTTTAATTTCAAAACACAAAACTATTGAACACTATTATGTATAGGCATCTGCGAACATCCAAATGTAAATATACATATATATATGTATATCATTCACTCTCTTTGTGGCAACATTATATTATGTAAAGCAAGTGAAGAAAAAAAGAAATAATATTCCAAGTGAAAAACTATAGTGGGCTAAATATAACCACCCACGCTGCTTCATAGCTACGCTTGTTCAGTCATACTTTGTGCCCGTGTGTTTTGTGCTGTAGTAGTGTTTAAGAAGCGGTGATCTCTTCAATCATCAAAATTCAAAAGAAATCATGGCCAGGCGTTGTTACGAGCGTAAAATATGCATCACGCTGCTCTCGTATTAGATAAATCCATGCATAAATATATAAGGATAGATAGATTAGAACCAAACATATTCGTATCTTTCAGAAACTGTTTCGGTTATATTAGCCGGAAGTAGTGGAAGTATTTTGGTCTTACCTAGTTGTCAGCTGTTCATGTATACAACTACGAGCTTTTTGTTCAATTGTTTTGCATATGTACATACATTGAGCGAATAAAGAAAGAGTTCTTTTGATTCCATTCCACTGACTCACTCAGTGCGAAGAGGTCCGAATAGTGGGAGAATACATACAGAGAAGGTATTGACTTCAAATTATAAAAAAAAAACTTATGTATAGGTATAAGATAAGAAGTAACTGAGTCTGTTTTAGATGTGTGGGCTTAGATGAGCAAGCGTGTAATTGTTGTTTGATATAATCACTTCACAGTTTTTCTGTGTATTTGCTTTGTATTTTATGACGATTCCTTTATCAGGTTTTTTTTTGATTTTTAGATTAAAAAATGTAAACAAATGTAAGAAAAGGCAATATACCGGGTGTCTAGACTGTTTCGTGTGAATCCTTAATTACGAAAACCGTAAATTATATTTAAAGTTTTTTTAGGCACTAGAACGGTACATCCTTATGGTTCCACTTCAGTCAGAAGTTTTCTGTAAATAATTTCTAAACCCTTTGAAATTAAGATGAGCAATTTATACTGAAGATGAGAAAATCTGGCAAGTCAAGATCTACTCGTATCATTTTAATTTTATTCTTAGCTTAAATCATTTTCCAGTTTTTAACTTAGAAGTATGATATGAAAAGGCAACCTTAAGATGTTGCGATTTTTGTTTCGCCAATTCTCTGGCATTCTTCTTTGTGTTTGCATCATGCTGTTATACATGGACATTTTTCTGTTTCTATCTCACTCTTTCATACGACTAAAAGAGAGCAAATACACAAAATTGCCAGCAATTCATCTGCGTGGACAACTGGGGACTACCCCCCACACTTTTGTCGCGCTTGCCTACACATTGTGAGTTACCGCTTCAGAATTGCGTTGAGTAAAAGCCACCAAAGAGTGATTTCTTGATGCACATATATACATATAAATTAGAGTTGTACCGAATAGTGATTTGGCCGGATACCTGATACCCAATATTCGGCCTGCAGCTAGGCCAGATAGCCGAATATTCGGCGGCCGGATATCTGCCCAAATTAAAAGTATAATAGTTTGGTGGTCTGATACTCAAATCAGACCGGTACAACTTTTTACCAACTTAAACATGTTTTTTTCTTCTCCTCCACAAGATATTCTTACTTTCTACACAGCAAAGTTTTTCAAAAAGGTTGCGGAAGGCAAGTCAGGTTGAGTTTTCTGCCAAAAAAATACCGCCAACGACTTATATCTCAAAACAGTCAGGCTTGAACGAAATAGTCAGTAAATGAAAGACAGTGCCCAATTTTGTAAAAATTTGACAAAACTCATCTTTCATCTCCATGTAGCAGTGACTTTCTTCTGAAGCGGGCATCGTATACGAAAACAAACGTAAATTATTACCCCTGAATGCAAAAAAACTAATTTTCATTCATTATAATTTACTTTACTTTAGTAAACTTCCAATATTAAATTATTTTTTTATATTGCTGTTTTTTACTGAAAAAACGACTATCCGGTATTCGGCCGGATATCAAAAGACTATTCGGCTCCGGTCGGATATTATAAAAGAAGCCGGATAGGCCGAAAAAGTTATTTTGTAACTGCTTCTAAACTTAATTAATTTCTCTTCAATTTTTCGCAGTCGACTTCAAATCGTAAACAATCACTTATATGAAACTTCAAATCTCAAAATTGTACCAAATTGTACTACCTTGCTGATCTACTACAAATTGCGTGCATCCAAATTATGTATAAATACAACTTCCATAAATGCTTGGCCGTGCAGTAGACATGCGTCCACTTACAAGTTATTTTCTAGTATCTTATTGCACGCATTTTGATGCTGATAATGTTTCAAGCATTATAGAGAGCATTCATTTGTTAATTTATTCCAGTTTGTAAGGTTTAATTTAACTTTATAATTTCGAGGTGCTCGCCTTTCCGTCCGTCTGTCTGTCATACTTTTTAATTTTGTGCTTTGAAAATAGTTAAAGGTAATCAAAACATTTGGTTTGTTTTCTAAGTTCCGGCAAATATTGCACCTTTGTTTTCTATTGAAAATATGCAACCAATGAGTAAATACGAGTATATACACATATGTATATATGTCCTATGTACATGCAGTCAAAATCCTACAACGACATCGGTTATAACGACGTATCGGTTATAACAACCAAATTCTTAGGTCCCGGCTGAGATCCATTATGGCTGAAACACAACACTGCGTTGCGCTAGCCGACTTCATGTTACGGAGGGTGTGCGTTGACGCACTGCTTCAATCAGCTGTTCCCTCTCTCTCTCAAATACCGAATAAAAAATATTCCGTCAGCTGTTTTAATTTCTGAAATGTCAAATCAAAAATTATTCTGGTAAAACAATTGAACGTTAAAGAAATCAATTGTGGAAAATTAATGCCAAGAAAGTTAAAAAAATTAAAAAAGTTTCGAAAATTCATTCAAATTAGTTTTGTCGTTGAAATAATGTTGGTCAGCTGTTTTCATTTCTCAAATGGCAGTTGCAACAAAATGTTCTCAATTTGAGAAAAAACTCAATTTGGGAAGCATATCTCAATTTCGCTCTCACAGGGCATCCCTCTCAGAGTTGCTGGAAAAATATTTTTCAAAGTGCCACCAGTGCTACCAAAAAGTGTCATTTTAAGGCCTTGGGTGCCACAAACGGAAATATACCAAAAAGTATGTTTTAGTTTATTTGGTTTGAAAAAAAACCACCAAGAATCATTAGCCTGTTCTTGCTCACAATTTAAATTTCAAAGCAAACAAATTATGGTAAATAACAGATGATAGTTTTTCCTGAGGTGTGTAAACGTATTTCGGAAGGTGGATGCAGCAATAGTTTTATAAACGATGACGTAAATATGTTCATTTTTCAAATTTTTAGCAGAGTGCCATATTCAGTATTAAAGTGCCACAGTGCCATTTCAATGAAAAAGTGCCATAATGGCACGATCGTGCCACATCGGCAACGCTGATCCCCCTGTCAAAAAAAGATCCAACATGTTGAATAATGACGTCCGTTGGGATTACGTTTTACGTTTTATTACGATCCTCTCATCTCTCTCATTTTTCACTTACGTAGGTCGATGCAATATTTCGTGAATGTCCATTGAATTGTGTACGTTGAAAGACAGCGCTGACGCTGAAACACTGTTGTGTTTCAGCCATTATAGTCCTACTGAATAACAAATCATTTACAAAGACACCGCTTATAACGACATATTGCTAAAAACGGCCGATTTTTCCATTTTTTAGTTAAAATATTGGTTATAACGACTAAAATCGACGCACCTATTGGTGCGACCGCATTTCTTTCTAAAACGGTAAGATGTTTATCTGTTTATTTATTCTTTCTGTTTTGCGTTTGTTATTGTTGAAGATCGTGTCTCTGGTGTCGACGTTTGAATTACGCATGATCTTCTTAAGAATGACATTGAAAAAATCGACTTACTGTGCGTCGTCCTACAAAAACCAACGAGTTTTACAGAGATGCTAAGATTAGACAATGCGCTATATAAACTGTCTCCATAAATACTGGCATACGCGTAGGGATGCAAGATCGTTCTTAAAAACATCAGTATTAACAACGATACATCGATGTTTTCCCGACGTATCTTCTCCATCACACAAATTATTGGGTATATTTACGACGTACTGTACCTAAACTGGTCTAGGAAACCAGCAAGCGCTTCTGTGATGAGAAGCCTACATCATCAGCTCTCACCTCATCAGCGCCGAATAACTGCCACCTGATCCGAGCAAAGGCGGGACAATGGCAGAGGAAGTTCTCTGCAGTGTCATCGTCTTCTCCACAGGCGTCACAGAGGGTTTCGTCACTTAGGCCAAGCACACTTAGGTGTTTGGTGAAGGTGTAGTGCCCCGTTAGTCCGTCAATAAGTTGTCTGCAGTCTTTTCTGTTAAGAGATAACAAGAAAGCCGCGGATTTCTTACAGATGTTGGGGAGCATACGCTTGGTCTGTCTACATCCTGGAGAGTCATGCCACCTGCGGTTGTGCTCTCGAAAAGTCCAACCATCGATGGAAACTCTAACCAAGGACGCGGGCAGTCCCAGCGTAGGTTCAGGTCCTGAGAAAGCCTCATCTGATCCTCGCCTAGCAAGTTCATCAGCGATCTCATTTCCCGTGATCCCGTGGTGCCCGGGAACTCAGACAAGTCTTAGCGAATTCAAGCTACCGATCAAATTCAGAGAAGACTTGCATTCCTGAACTATCCTAGAAGTGGTTAAAGGGTTGAGCAAGGCCTTAAGCACAGCTTGGCTGTCGCTACAGACACAAATGCTTCGCCCCTTCCACCTATTCTTCACAATATAGCTCGAAGCCATTAGGATCGCATAGGTTTCCGCTTGGAAAACCGACACAAATTTACCTAACGAGGTGTGCAGTCTAAAGTTGTCGCTCTCCACGAAGGCACCAGCACCAGATCCTTCACTGGTCTTGGAGCCGTCCGTGAAAATTCGACTACATTCCTTTCCTGGCTCAGATTCTGGCCAGAGCCAGTCCTGAGTACAGGGAAAGTTGACTTTGTATGTTCGTCGCAGCTGGAGTACTGGTGTCCGTGCGTCAGACGGCATATCCATAAGACTGGGGTCAAAGGAAATGCGGTGCGCAAGGTCATCGAAACTCCAGTGCGAGCTGTACCAATAACCACTTCTTTTTAAACGGAAGAAGGCCTTGAGAGTACACCCCATGATATGGACATCTAGGGGGGGGGGGGGGGGGGGGAGATTCAGCAGGGCATCAAGGGAAGGCCCCATGCAGCCGAGACAGACCGTTATTTGAAGCTTGGTGAAAGCAGCAGTTACGTATTTACGCGAAAGCGAAAGCTCCTCGTAAAGAGGACAACCTCGGTTTTAAGAGGGTTGACTGAAAGCCCATTTCTGATACACCAATCGTCGATCACATCTAGAGCTGCCTGCGCTTTTGAACACACATCCGCTAGGCATGATCCGACAGACAGAACAGCTACATCATCCACATAGGCCTGGGCGTAGATGTTGGAACTATTGAGAGCATCGAGCAGAGAGTCAACCAGCATGCACCATAGCAGAGGAGACAAGACACCACCCTGCGGGCAGCCCCTATTTACCCCCGCCATAACATATTGGCCGCGTCCGCAATAATAGTTCTATTCATCAGCATTGCTTTAATCCATGATGATTAGACTTTTACTTTGTGGTTTATCGCAATGGGGTTCGGGATTAGGGTTTTCTGAGCGGTCCCTTCATGCACGTTTATGCAGTGAGTCGCTTGTTGCAAGATCGACACCCGCTCCCAGCCGCACCCTTGGTGAGCAAGCACTAGTTTGGCTGTTGACACAAAGTCTGCTATGCTTACGCATCCAGCCAATACATGCCGAAACATGAACCCTCTCCGATTAGCCACCGACCCACTGTTCCATAGGAGTTGGATACCTAGTCTCATTGAGGATTGCTCGATGCCCAGGGGGTACCACTTGGAGGTTCGGAATAGTATGTTAGACCAGAAGAGGCTTAAATATAACAAAGTTACATTGTATTGCACATCTCTTGCTCTTGGGGTGTAACCATTATTATTACACAAATGCAAGCGCATTTTTTATACCATACAATGAATATAACGAAATGAATGAACGATGTCGATGTTTGACAGTTTTGCCGTCGATGTATCGGCAATGTATCAGTTATCAAAACATCGATGATAACATCGATATTTATCAATGAAACATCGATGTTTTGCAAATATCGATGTATCGTTTGCATCCCTACATACGCGGTAGATGGTGGGTATCCACTTGACGATCCTGTGTCTTTTCCAAGATCTGTCGCAATGTGAATATCTGGTCGATGGTAGACTTCGCTGGCCAGAACCTGAACTGATATTGACCAATCTGACTGTTCACGTAGGACTTCAGGCGCTTACATAAGACGGCAGAGAAGATCTGGTATGGGATATTTTGGAGACTTAACTTCCTGTTGTTTGCACAGTTTAGAGGGTCTCCATTCTTTATTTGCTATTTTCGAGTTATCAGTTACAGCGACCTATCGCTTATAACGACCAAATTCGTCAGTATTTTGACTCTATATGAATGAGTGAGTATAAGAGATTATAGATTTGCTCATTAAAACCGTCAAAGCCTATATACACAGAACGTCACAGCCACCGTCCATCATTTTTCGAGAACAACAAATTATAGTTTCGTAAATATAATGTATACAGAATTGTTCTTGAAAGATTCCGAAAACGCCAATCATAGTTATAGTTATAAAACAATTGCTGGTCCCATAATTCTTTTCTAAAGGAATATGGCGATACAATGATTAGTTGCTGCAACAGCTAAACAAAGATACTGCTTAACTACAACTTCTATTTCATAAATATTATAAAAGGTCTTCCAATAGGGACTTCCGAATTTAGACAGGTGACAGCGGTCTTATTGTTGAAGCTTCATCTGTCAAATTGGCTTTCATTTATTCAGTCTGTTTCGCCAAATTACCATGGATGGACGTAGCGTTTAACAAAACGTGCAAATGATAAAATTGTTTTATCGAAATGGGTGTTCTGTTCGGGGAAAGTTCCGCGCGGTTCGCCCATGTTATGGTCGCCATAATCGTCCTACCAAGAGGACTACGAGTATTCGCAGTGTAGTGTAACTTGGCGAATTTTGCCACATGACTTGGACCTGCACAACTGACTCAGGAGCTGAAGGTAAAAGACCATAGACAACGACGTGTGTTTGCTGAATGAAGTTGAAAACTGATCCTAATTTTCATCGAAAAATCATCTTCAGCGATGAGGCCCATTTTTGGATGAATGGGAACGTGAACGAACCAAATTGTTGAATTTGGACGATACCAATCTAAATGAGATCCAAGAGCGTCTAATGCATCCCGAAAAATTCACTGTTTATTGTGGATTTTGGGCTGGCGTCATCGGTCCATATTTCTTTGAGAAGGACGATGGCCAGGTTGTCATCGTCAACGAGGAGGATGATTACCAACTTTTTTTTGCCTGAATTGGATGATAAGGACACCAACGACATGTGGTTTTATCAGGACGACGCTACGTGCCACGCAGCTCACGCCACATTGAAATTTCTGCACGAGCCATTCAAGGGCATGGTTATCTCACGTGGAGGACCTGGTTAGACTTCTTAGACTTCTTCTTTACAGCGGCCCACAACAACGGACAAGGTCAAACTGATTTATGCGACAGTCATAGAAAATTGGACATTTCGGATACGCGCCACCCTGAGAAGCCGCCTCGGGCGATAGTACATTCCATACATAATGGCATCGATAGGCCTTTCAAACGAATACAACATTTTAATGATATCCCACACACACTTTGTCTTAAAGATAAGAAGCGCTTAATGAAATACCCTTTATGTATATTCCAGAACTGTATTTCAATAGCTTGCATTGTTATTGACATTGCATACATTTTTAATACTTATTTTTCGATTTGATAATGATTGAATATAAATTACCTGCCTAAATTTCCTAAATTTCCCTTAAAATTCTCTCGCAAAAACTTCTTGAATTAACAAAAGTATACCGTAATGCATGGATTATTTAACACATTTATCGATGAATATTTGATGTTAAACTCTTGACGTATTACTGTTAACTAAATTAGTCATATTGTATACGATAGAAATAGATGAATCATGTTTAAAAAGAAATTGATCTTTAAACAAACAGTCATGTCTGAGTTGCACTAAAAGCTTTTCAATAACAACAAACGCATGTATGTATGAAAGCATGTGTGGATACGGTATCGACTACATATTGAAGCGTCATATTTCAAACGAAATTTGTAAATTATGTAGTAAAAAATTATTATTAATTTCAAGCACTTACGATGTAGAGTATTAGGTTAAAGAGGTCCCCTATTTAACAAGCATTTTGCCGAAGCAATTTTGCATGCTGGCTTAGTTTTCTGAAAGATATTCTAAGTGCTAATGAGACACTCATTTGCTTGAATATCTGTGGAGTATAACAAAATTCTTCATATATAATTCTGTATGTGGTAAAATCGGTCAGGGTCTAGCAAGAGTTTTGAGAGTGTTTCACGTTGACAATGGTGAAATGATGACGATGTGATGAAGAAATCACGAAAGGTGCTTCAATTGAGGGTCAAGGAATTTGCGCAAAATATTATGTTACATGATGTTCTTCTTTTAATTTTGCTATCAACTTGGAATTTATAAATTAAATTGAATAAAAGCGGAATACTCGGCAACGAATTTCAAAGGATTTTAGCAAAAGTTATAATTGATGTTCAAACTGGCATCAGAAAACAAATATGATTATTTTGGTCATTAGAAAACATAGTTCGTATGTTACTAAGATATCATGTATATTAAAAATTAATAAAGCAATGAAATCACTTCGACATATTTACCGCAGTATAATTAAATATTTAAGATCTAGAATATGTACTTGTATCTTAATTAAATTGCGTAAATGGATAATTCCATGACTTAATTGCGGAACATATTTTTATTTTATCCTTTTAACAAAAAATACGGAGTCAAAATAAAGTTGTCTTGTGGGTGTCATGAAGTACGAAATAATTTTTGATATAAATTTAAGTGACAGCATAATTGTGAATTCTATTCACATAGGGATGTTTTCAAGCTTAGAAATTGTTGGAGCACAGCAGCTACAGACCGAAGTGATTATGTATACTTGTGTGCAAGTTTTATGATGGGGGCACAGAAAAGTGAAAGACAAGTTGGGAAACGCGCTACATTGCTATTAATCGCAGCCAAAGGATTAAGAGTGCATGAATAAGGAGAATATTTTCCATTTATTTATAATTGGAGGATATTATAATTGAAAAATAAAATTAGTTTGTTCTGCATTTTAGCTTATTACTTCTAATACATTTTTAACCTTTATGTATATACATATGTATTTATCATTGTGTTTAGTAGTAAAAACAATCTTTGGCTTGCATATTTGTATGTGTATAGTGTGCAGTTAAGTAGAAATAAAATCGAAATACTGTTACAATCTTGAAAATTATTAATTAAATTTACAAGCAATATTCGAATTAAGTAATGTGCTCCAGAAATCAAGTTTCATCATGCTTTTAATTAATAAAAACATCGGACTATCTTTAAGGTTCGTTCACATTTCGTTTGTCTGACACATTTATGAAGATATCGGCATGAAATCATGGAATTAGGTGCTACCTAGATATCATTTTCTGTGTATATTAATTAAAAAAGTGGGTGTATTTGGGGGTGGTTTTCGTTTAGATGAATTTAAAGTGAAATTTGAAATGTTCGCGCAATTTATCGAGCGACATATCAATGGTCACGTTTTTTGAAATGAAGTAGTGGTTCAATTTACAACTATTCAGAAACCGTTTGAAAGTGTTTAAAATTCACAAAAAAATGGCTTTAATAATTACTTTCATTTAATACTATTTGGCTCATTCTGATCCTAATATTTTCGAAAATGTTGGCTAAGAATGGTAACACGTCGACATGCGAATATTGAAGAACTGAAATCGCAGTTTTGTAGATCTGAGTAAAACCAGTACTAGTAAATGTTTTGGTACACGAAATTAACTCATTGATTCTCAAAAAGCATTGAACGCACACAATTGAACTGAACTTCTATTTGACAACTGACATTTTTGGAAAGTTTACGCGTTAAAAGCTTTAACATTATTTGTCTGCAAACATGGAATGGGTACGTTCGAAAATCGCGTGGTCGTAATCGGATTGCAAAATTTCTATGATAAATGTGTTAAAACCTCAGCGAAAGTTTAACAAACGAATGTTTTAGAAAACGCTGTCAAGCCTCTTAACGCAGTACTATTCGAAAATAATCAGTGTACTATTACATTCCAAACTTCATTTCCACGGATGAATGCGACCTGGAAGCTTAACCCTCTATCCTTTGGACTACAAATTATGATCCGGTTAAAGACAATGGCTTGTACTAGGCGACACTCAAATATAGAATCTCTGAACGGGCGCTTATACTACCACTGAATAATTTTCTGTTTTATATGCTGCGTACTGCAATTGATATTTAGTGGAATAAATTTAGAAATGAAATTTGTTTTTATGCCATCTCTATTCTTCTAAAAAGAGTCACCTGCGCTTCTAACAAACCTTCAAAAAATGTTCTTTCGAATTCAAATCTGGTGGCTAATCCATAACCATCGCATTGTGATCACTGAGCCCCGTTTGGACAAGCCTAGATATGTTCTTTGCGTCATTTTCATTCTGAAAGTCCCATCTCACCGGCATTTCTCATTTCGCTTACAGCAGTATCACATCTTCTAAGATACTTTTGTATGCCCACTATCCTATTAATGCGTTAGTCACAATATTAATAGCATTGCTTCGCAAAAAAACTTATATGAATTTTAAGAAATTGCTTGGTTTCATTCTCGTTGCAAATGTTTTGTCCGATACTGCAAATTCTCAGCTGAGTTCTACACGTCTCAGTGGATCTCGCATTTCATTGCCTCGATCATTTCAACCCTCAATGCTCAACAAGAATACACACACAGCCGGCATGAATTCCGATTTTTTTAATAATGTTATCGTCTTAAAATCCTTAATCGCAAGTAAATTGTTGATTCAACCATCATTATTTATTTTGTTTGATAAGATAGCAAATAAGTGAAATTAGTACATGTTTGCTATTTTTATGATGACCAATGCAATCAAAAATAGATATTACAATGCAGCCTTTCCGACATAAAAAAAATGCTATCATATCAAAAGGAAGTGGGTATCAAATCAATATTCCATATTTAAACACATTTAATTTACCCCCAGTAATTCCAAACTGACATACTCTTATGATTGTATATTGGTTACAGGGATAAGAACTCTCATATTTTGCAGATACATACTATATTTTTCCAGCTGAATCGCTTTTTTAACATGGAAATATATGGTCAAGTCTTTGGAGATCGGAACTCGACACATTTTTTATGATTGACATTTTTAAGCACACTTTATTCGCTAGAATGGATTACACTGCCTCTTTCAATTCAAATCTCTTATTTGCCTATAAAATCATGTGTTATGACTTAGCACTAAAAAGTTAAATATTTTTTCATATGTATATTCTGAGAGTATATACAAGCTTTAAATCTCATATCTAATTTTTCGTCTTTTCATTTAAATTTCATTTAAATTCAATATTGTGCCAAATAATTTTAATATTTGAAAATTGATGCAACGTTTCAAGATATTTGGTCCACGCATAGTAGTAGGCCTGCGACCCCTGGAGGTTTTGAACCTGAGCTAATGCAGCCTTCCATTGCTGACTGTCCCGGGCGCTCTGCTTGCAACCGGGATGACATGATCTTAATAGCAGAGCTTTTGTCTTTCTTTTCTTCAGGAAACACGAGGCCCGGACACGAAGACTCTTTTGGCTGGAGCAATGGAGTTCATTCGCTTGATGTGGCCAAGCCAGTTTAGTCGACGGATTTTTGCTTTCCGGACTATGTCCACATTCTCGTACAGCTCATAGAGTTCGCAGTTGGGTCTTCTGTATTCAACTTCCTCGCAGACATGACCAAATATCTGACGTTGTTCTTTCGAAGGCATCAAGAATCAGGTTTGCAGTTCTGCTTATCGTCCATTTTCGACTTCATATAGCAAGACAGGTAGGATTAGAGTTTTGTAGAGAATAATTTGGCCCTTCGAGTCAGAAGATTTAACCCAAGTTGTGACAAACCGAAGTAGCAGCGGTTGCCAAGGGTGATTCTAGGTGGGATCTCCACCACAAATCAGTCACATAGAAATATCCAACTTCTACCCCTCTTGCTCCTTAATTTCATTTGACAGCATTTTTTTTTATAACGTTTTAACCGACACGATTCTAAGAATAATAATAATATATAATAATAAAAATGGCGGCGCTACAGTCCGAGGTGGACCTGGGCCTCAGCAACCGCTCGTGTTGTGCGTGCTATTGTTCTCTCAGGAGTGGTGAGAACAATGTTTCATTCCGACTCCGAACGGCGATTTTTGAGAAGCTTTTTCTAGACAGTTAAGCCCAAATCGCAACAGCGCGTTCGGTCGCTCGGACTTTGACAGGGATTGCTACACGTTTTATCGAATTTACGAGAATCTTATGTCAAAGCACGAGCACTCAGTTTTCCAAATCGAAATAGAACTCGCGCGTTTGACAAGTAAAATATTTTCTTCGAAGCTATCCGCTTTCTAAACTACATTTTACAAAAAAATACTGCAACTAGTATAGATAAAATTCCTACAAAAAATTATTTGCCCGCCAAAATTGAAAACACAAGTGAATAAAAAGAATTGTTTTTTTTCTGTCAAAAAGCCCGAGCGAGTAGAGAGTAGCTCTACTCAAAACTTTCTGCTCGGACTTACGATATTACGGTCTGTGAAATGTCAAAGCCCGACCGCGCTATTCCGACTTGACTAATGATTTATGTGTATTCTACAGAAAATGTCAAAGACCGACCGCGCGAACGCGCTGTTGCGATTTGGGTATTATACTTTGAGCATTGTCAGTGACTCGAAAGAGGTGGAGACGTGAACAAATGTCAGGTGTTTTTTCCATATTCGAACCTTAGACCTCGAGCGTAGGAGTCGACGCACCTACCCCCTACGCCACGGTGCCCACTATTATATTCTGATTCTGAGAATACGTGTGAGCTATTTCGAACAGCTGATAGACTTTCCTTCCAAGCTGATGTGAAGTAGACATAGACAGTGTTTACGTGAACGAAAAAGGCAAGGGTATTGAAAATAAAGTATTTTATATTAAGTATTTAAGTAATAATAAAGTATTTAAGTTGGAAGGAAATGGTTTGGATTCGGCGAAAATCCTACTTCAAATTCGATTTTCCGATGAAGCATGTGCGTTTTTATTTCATATGGTTCCATTTTCGATATATTTTTCTTAAAAAGTATTTCATGCCTATGCGATTTTCCCAGATACATCTAAACTCTCATAAGATTGTTATTTGTTTTTCAAATGTTCTCTTGGCAATTTTTAAAACAATAAGTAGGAGGAGCTGTACATTGAAGTTAGTGTTCACGAAATGCATTCGTTAAGCACTATTTAGGGTCTGAAACATTTGTTGGAAAAACAATAAAGTTATGTCAGTGTTATCGGTAGTAAAAATAAGTGTAGTACGGAAATTTGATACAATTTGATCGTTCTTCTGAACTATTATATGAAAATAAAAATATGCCTGCATGGCAAGTACATTTGCAATCAATATACGTAGTCTTAATTTAAATGAAACATGTTTTTGCAGAATTAAAACCATGAAAGTTCCGTTTGTACCATTCTGTTTTAAACCATTTTATTTTTTTTAGAAAATGTTTAAATTAAAATATTTTGTTCAGATTTACGAAACAACGGATAGTCTTATTTTATTTTGAAATGTAGCCAACTCTTAAACGAATATTTCGATAATCTTTTAAAAATTAACAGTAAAAAATGGTGTATTCATTTTCATAACAATTTAATAAGTCTTCGATATTATTTGATAAACCTTATAATAAAATTTGGAATCTTAAGGTATAAAACGTTTCCTAATATCTAATAATAAAACTTCTTATTATTCCTGTGGGCGCCGTGGCCGTGTGGGTTCGTGCGTCGACCCATGCACATTAGACTTTCACAGTCTAGGTTCGAATTGCAGTTCGCGGCTCCACCTCTTTCGAGTCATTGACAATGCTCAAAGAGTATAACTGTCTACAAAAAAGCTTCTCAATCTCGCCGTTCGGAGTCGGCATTAAACTGTAGGTCCCCTCCCCTCGTGAGAGAACAATAGCACGCACAACACGAGTGGTTGCTGAGAAGTTAGGCCCAGGTCCACCTCGGACTGTAGCGCCGCCATTATTATATTATTATTATTATTCCTGTAATGTTATTTAAATTATTGTACATTTATAAAATATAAGTGATTATATAAGTCAGCTTTAGTTACAAAACCTGCCTTTCCAGCTGGAAAGTTAGGCATCTCTATATGACTGATTGTTTGTGGAGTTCACGTTTGCCCCGAGGTAGACAAACTGATTGTGACGTTTTGTGCTAGATGATGATCGAGTTTTACTTGACAGCATATACGAGTATTTCGTCTTCTCCTCATTAACCTTATGATCAGCTTGTTTCGCCTGTTCTTCAATCGCCGTGAATGCTTCTACTACGCACTAGATTGAAGAAATCACATCATAGCGCATCTCTTTGCGAAATCCTGCGCAGGTTTCAAACGGTTCCGAAGTCCTAGTCCCGTACTTCACTGTGCATCGCTTATATAAATTAAACAATTATTTGTTTTCTTTTAAACACTAGTTCCCTGCTCGGGATTTATTCTCTAACTGATCTTAAAACTAAAATACATTTATTATGATATTTCGGCTCACACAGTCGGCAGGTCAAAACGACGGATCCTGCTTGATAGCAGATGTGGGTTTGTCCTGCCAGATGCGACATAGGAAACCCTCGGATATTCTTGGGTATTTCGGCCGCCTGCGTTGCTCCCACATGTTCGGCGTTAACTTATACTCGTACAACCGGATCAATTTTCCGGGGATCCCGAATTCGGCCATCACATCGAATAGTTTCTTGCGATGAATGCTATATGGCTTTAAAATCGATGAAGAGGTGGTGCGTATCGATTTGTAACACTGGTCTTTTTCGAGTAATAGACCGAGTGTGGAATTTGGTTTATAGTCGATTTGCCAGGCCGGAAGTCACATTGGTACACGCCGATTAGTGCGGTGCAAAAGGGCTTTGAATATTAATAGACTATGCTAAATATATCTCGTATAGATAGTTGTATGAGTAGTTGTTGCATAAGGTACGAGTAGGATCGTTCTTTTTGTGGATCCCTACAAAAATCAGCTTTCATTTCCCGGCGCTTCTTGGATATGTTTACAATCTCCGCCATTGAAATCGGCATAAAACATAGTCATTGGACTATGTACAGCTTCGTCCCTAAGAATCTTCGAATCTAAGTCTATGAGACAACGCAACAGAGGACGTCCACTTTAATCTTTAAAGTCGCGGAAGTAGAGAGGAACCTGTAACAACTTGCTGTGCGTAATTGGTGACAATTAGCTAAAGATCACGCTTGTTGGCACCATAATAAGAAGAAGAAGACATTTTTTCCATAAACTTCCAAGTCTAGGTTCAAATTCCAGAACAAGCAACAATTTATCAAAAGAACATTTTTCACGGCTCTACCTCTTTCAAGTCACTGACAATGGTCAAACTGTTCAACTATCTAGAAAAGTTTCTCAATCTCGCCGTTCTGAGTCGGCATTAAACTGTAGGTCCCCTTCACTCATGAGAGAACAAAAACATGTACAACACGAATGGTTGCTGTAGAATCTAGTCCCAAGCACACCTCGGGCTGTAGAGCCACTATTATCATTATTCCAATTCACTTAAATTAAAAACAACCTTTGTTCAAATGTCCACTTTATTTTAACTTTATTTTATTAAAATTGTGCAGAACATTACATATGTTCATATTTTACTGTCGAAAGCTATTTAATATTAAAATGTTTTTGTTATTGTTTTGCGTCCACTTGCTACGAACATCAACCTGTAGTCCATTCCCCCTTTCAAACAATATTTTCTACTACTTTAATTGACTATTCAAAGATGACCCTATAAGAAAGTTTTACCACATAAACAAAATCGTCAAATGAAGATGTCAACGGTCAAAAGCAATTGACATTAGCATCCGTTTTATTGAGTAACAAGGCAGCAAATAATTACATTCGTCATCCATTCCATAACTAAACCATGTTCATTTAGATTGGAATTTATGTATGTCCATATATGAGTGGTCCATTTATCTCATGTGTGATACCGAAGATAGATAGTGATTTCTACATAAAACATTGGTGAATATTTTCAATAACACACAAATCTAATTAAGGTGTCAGCCATTAAAACCTTTAGTTATATTTTAAAAAAAAGTACTGACATACTTACACCCTTGAATATTTGCATGTTATTTCTAATAAACTTCCTGAGCTGTTGTCTGGTGAGTAGGATGAGTTTTATTTGTCTTACCAACAGCTGCAAATAAAAAAAAATCCTTTAATTGTGAAAGCTTAAAAAAGTTTATTATTGCATATAAATATACCTAGGTTTATAAATAAAATATGTTTACGAGTATATAATATATAATATTATTGCCTATAAGTAGTCAAACTAAATAAATAGATTAATGTGGAAAATGGGTTAAGAATAGCACATTCTTATTATCAAAGCCAGGAGAAGTTAGAACAGAAACAGATGTACATTAGAACGAGATCAGTATTAATCGTAAAGGTTTTTTAGTGGTTTTAGTGGGGGCATTCACTTAGAACTGATTGTCTCTTTCTTTGACATGATTTGTCCATGTTTGAGTAAAGTGTACGTTTGTATTGAACTTGTAATTAAAGCAACAACCTACAGTTATTTTTTTTCAAAATATTTTCAACACATTTTACATGAAATAATGCCTCTCTCAAACTACTATCTGAAATTTGTGGATCTGTGGAATATGTTGTATTTATGTACATATAACAGAAAAGAAAAAAATTTTAAAATTATTTTATGCTTCTGAAAACTATACAAGTTGATCAAAAAAAGGATTTGTTAAAATAATGCAATATAAAGTGAAATTTTTTTCAAGTCACTGGTTCGTTTTTTATAATCCCTATTCCCCATGTTCTGCAATTCTACAGAAAACAATTCACTTGAAAACAAAATATTTCAGTGACAGTGTCAATAAATAGTTGTAGCGAGACTTGAAGATAGCTAGGGATATCCATTTTACACCATCTTATGGAGATTTGAAAATCTAATGGATTTAACCAATTTTATTAACTGAACCATATTATTTTGGAATCCCCTGCCAAGGTTAAGTCCAAGGCCAATTTGAGCCTGTAACAAACAAAGCCAATTTCATTTAATTTTATTATTTTAATTTTATTAGTAGGAATGCTCATTAGGACCATGGATTCATTGCTTCAGTCCCTTTTGGTGCTGAGCTTACTGGTAAATTTCTTTTGGAAGTTGAATTTCCTGATCAACTCATCCTTCGGAATAGCCAGGAGTGGTCGTTTTTTGAATAGTTGCGTCGAATTGCCTGTAATGCACCTGTCTTTTCTTATCCCTTCTTTTGCCATTCTCATGATTGTTTTGTTTGCACACTCTGCAACCACTAGATGCAAAGGAGCTATCCCCAGTAGCACCTCCATGGCCGCTGTTGGGCAAATTCTCATGGCTCCTGTAATACAGAGTAAGATATTTAACTTTTTTAGTACTTAGTACAATACATTGATTACAAAATTCAAAATTCATTAATTTTAAAACTAGTATACAATAGATTTCTAAAAGGATGGGAATAGAGGTTCATGGTTGATGAGTAATAAAATGATGTAAGATTGCACTCGTAAAATTGGATGAGTTTGGCAAGGAATTCCATAGTCTAACTACGTGAAGAAGAAGCGCTGTATCACGAGTATAAGTGATTTCTTCGATATGGAATAATGTTATCCGTTCTTAGAGAGCCAGTGATATTAAGCCTGTTATACAAATACCGCGGACTTCGTTTGTTTATTATTTTGTGTAAAAACATACAGTTCCTAGCGAAGATGTACGGCTGCAAGTTGCTGCCCAGAAAGTCTCAGGGGTAGGTAAGGTAAAAGTGGCGGTGGACATACAGATCCTGTTTTCGCACCCAATTAGCGCCAGGGGTACACAGATACGTAAATGCTCCTATCGATCAATCCCTTGGGTGTAGCGCATAGCATCATTTAAAGCTACTTGTAGCTTACGTTGATATACTGAGTCAAGGCTATTATATAATACTTCAGCATATGTTACAGGTGGTAAGAGTAAAGAAAGTGTCAGTTTTCTACATGTTGGTAGCGAAGTAGAATATGCACAGGGCCACAATTTCCATAGATACGGGCAATGAGCATGTTTGTGTGCTTATAGCCAGATAGATTTTGACTTATGACTTATCCAAGGCTAGTAGTTGACTCGACTGCCTTAATCTGAGAGATATTAACGTATATGACAGGTAAGAGATCAAGATTTAACTTTTTTTTTAAATTGGAATAACTTGTGATTTTGTCAGGTTTAACAGTAATCCATTAGTGATTGACTAAGAGAAGACCCGTTTCAGATCATCATTCATTAGGTAAGCAAATTCATGTAGATCAGAAAACGGTTTAGATATATGTAGCTGAACATCATAAGCGTATAGATGTACCGAAGAGTACTTATACACAGAAGGAAAATCATTGATAAAAGTGCACAACGGAATATGTTCTAATATCAAGTCCTGCGGAAAGCCTATTTTAGCATCCAAAAACAACTAACAAAGTTCTTCCAAAATAACCTTTGTGAGCTGCCAGAAAAATAACTAAACGAGAACGGGTCTTTTACTAAAGCTCCGGCTTTATCGTTCTTTAACTTCAAACATAAACTATCATGATTTACTTTATCAAAGGCCTTCGAGAGGTCAAGCAATGTACAGAAGCATTGTTGTCGAAAGATAGTTGTGCTTTTTCAAGCAGTTTTACCATGATTGAAGGACGACTGTGGTTAGCTCTAAAATCAGATTGTTCAGCATAGCAGGTTATTATTATTATAATTATATTTTTTGCTATAATTTTTTCGAAGACCTTAGACAAGCAGGGGAGAATGCTTGTTGATCTAAAAGAGGCCGAAGACACTGGACAAGTTTTCTTTGCGATCAGCAAAACTCTGGCAATTTTTCAAGGCTGTAGAAAGGTCGATGTAATTATACACTAATTTATTATGTGGGTAAGAGCCTGTAACAGAATTAGGTCTTAAACCAACCAATAAATTAACTTGGTTAGGTTCAGTATATACTGTTTATCCACCCGAAAAGTGTTGTATTTTTATTCAAACATCCAAACTTCGTAAATGAATGCAGCTATTTACTTACATTCATACGAAATGTATAATAAACATTTATTTTCTTTTCAGCGAGTATGTTTTTTATTTTCTTTTATTCAACTGTACATAAGGTTTATAAACTAAACAAAATATTTAACACACTTTCACCATTTCGAATGTCTCTGTATATCATCCTTTCTGAGATACTTATCCTTTATGTAACTTTTGTGTGGACAAATTAAAGACCTTGTCGAGTACTTTCAAATGAAATGTCCACTTTTCATTCATTGAAACATGTTCTGTTTTTGTTTTAATAGGAAACCCTTCACTTTTTATTATTCATTATAATTTATACAAAGAACATCAACATTTATTTATGTAAAGAGAACAAAAGGTGCAACATAAGGTGAGTTAGAGACAGTTTTATGTATGCATGTGTAATCATTTGTATATCCGCACATAGAACTTCTATGAATTAATATAACAAAAGCAAATGTTTGAGTTTTCTGACCACAATATAAGTGCATTTTCCCTAAATACCATATTACCAATCCTTACAGTTCTATGGTTCTAGCTAAGATCAAAGTGTATATTGCACTTGACGCACTGCAAAAGTAAACAAGTTTTGACAGTTCAAATTTCAGCACGTGTTAATTGAAATGAACTGTGTTTCCTAAACTTTTTTAAAATGGAATTTAATTCTGGATATAAGAAAAAATCAAAAACCACATTTACTCGTCACGAATTATATGTTTAAATATTTTTTGTGAACTGTTTTAATAATGTCCATTGACCGAATGTTTTTGTGAACTCTTTAGCTAAACTTTAGAAGCTGTCGACAGCCGTAGACCACATGAACCTGTTAGTGTGGTTAATAATGTTGGTGTGTATCAAATTTTGGCTGCCTTTTTCTGCCTATTACAAAGTTGTGATTAATTGTTTCAGACCAAATTCATATTTCCAAAATGGAATTGTTTAAATTGTGGAAGGTAACCGAAGATGGAGTAAGATGTAATGAAATGTTGAGCTTGATATTGGAAACATTTAGTTGTGAAGACACTCCAACTGAAATGAAAAAAGCAATTCAGACTACTTTGAAGAATTTTACCTCGGTTATGACCATAAAATAGAGCGATTGCAACAGAGTTAGCGCTGTATTTTTAAAGAAAAATGAGAAGAGCCTTAAACATGTTAAAAGACCTCCAGATATAGTTCTATAGTATAATCCGAGCCCAGTATCGACACGGTATTGTAGATCTATAGAAATATCATTCGAAAAGATACTGTAGAACTATCGGAGAAACTGAAAGATCGAGTCAAATTAATATAGTTTTATCTTTAAAATTATCAAGTCAATGAAAAATGTGAAATAAATTTTTATAAATAAATAAATTTTATTTTATTACAAACAATTTTTGCTTGTTTGCTATTTTTCCCATTTTATAATGTTTCTATGAACTTTTTTCGAAGGCTTTGTTCTATAATCAGTAAAATATTTATGTAATGTGTAAAAAAGTAATTGAACATGGACGAGAACAATTGAAAACAGTAATTTTAATCAGAAAAATATTTCTGCCCGCCCAGATTCGCCGCATGGTATTAACAATTTTTTATTTTTTTTTAAACTATGTTTAAAAAAGTTTTAGTAGCAACGTTTGAAGTACTTTTTTTTTTTTTGGAAGAATAAATAAATTTTATTTTATTACAAACAATTTTTGCTTGTTTGCTATTTTTCCCATTTTATAATGTTTCTATGAACTTTTTTCGAAGGCTTTGTTCTATAATCAGTAAAATATTTATGTAATGTGTAAAAAAGTAATTGAACATGGACGAGAACAATTGAAAACAGTAATTTTAATCAGAAAAATATTTCTGCCCGCCCAGATTCGCCGCATGGTATTAACAATTTTTTATTTTTTTTTAAACTATGTTTAAAAAAGTTTTAGTAGCAACGTTTGAAGTACTTTTTTTTTTTTTGGAAGACCCCTAAATGCGCTACAGCAATTGTGCACACAGCAAGCATGAACAGTGATTGGGTATAATGGGAGAGATTTTCTGTGTTCGATAAATTTGGATAAAGATCTAGGCATATGTTTGAATGGATGTTTGTTTGTTTGTGTGTATGAATGTAGTTATGAATAGTTGACTTGGGTTGTAGTGAGAAGAAGATTTAACCAAAATAGTTTGATATTTAGAAATGCTTCCATCAAAAAATATTTATGCGACGGGAATAATTCTTTTCTCAAAATACATATTTTTCGCTGTAGTGCTGTACTTCGATAGTTTGGTCACGTGGCACGAATGTGCATTGAATGCGCTTGCGCATAGCTCCTGATGAGTTAGAGTCAATGGCGGAGGATCGACTGGTCTGGAGATCTCTGGTGCATGCATTGCCCCCGCGACCCCTTTAGTGGAATATGATTTTGGTTCTTCGAGTTAGGAGCTTTGACACAAGTTGTTTGGACAAACCAAAGAAGCAGTGATTGCCAGGGGCGATTCTACGTAGGATTTCCACCAAGATGTGGTTTGTGGAGATGACGTTTGCCCCGAGGTGGGCAAACTGATTGTGACGTTTTGTGCTAGATGATGATCGAATTTTACTCGACGGCATATACGAGTATTTCATCTTCTCTCCATTAACCTTTAGGCCAGTTTATTTCGCCCATTCTTCAATCGTCGTGAATGCTCCTACTACGGATCGCTGGAAACGCATTACAATGTCGGTATCATCTGTGTAACCAAGCAGCTGGACCGATTTATAGAAGACAATGCCTTCCGTGATAGATACTGCCCGCCGCACTGTCTTCTCTGTACTAGTTTGAAGAAATCACATTATAGCGCATCTTCTTGCGAAATCCTGCGCAGGTTTCGAACGATTCCGATGTTCTAGTCCCTTACTAGTGCATCGTGTATTTTTTTACTGTGGGTTGCAAAAGGGCTTTAGACGTTCACACAGTACTCTGAATAGGATCTTGTAGGTGACATTGAAAAGCGATATAAAAAACCTCTATAGTTCTTACATAAAGTAAGATCGCCCTTTTCGTGAATAGGTCATATGGGGCTGATATCCCAGTCATCGGGCATGCTTGCGTCTTCCCGCGAGTTACATGTTGGTAACGCGATGCATTTGTTGTCGTTTACGCATCTCCTCCCAAATCCTTTATTTGTTTTCGTATTGTATTAATAGCGTCCTTTTCAAAAGTGTCCAGATCACACGATCACTTTAAATAGTGTTTAACAGATATATTTGATTTTTGTTCTATGCCCAGAAAGAATCAAATATTTCGGAAAAAATCCTCTATGTAATCCGAGTTTCATTTTGCATCAAAGTCACTGACTTTTCGAACAGCTCTCGTACGTATATATTTTCATACAAATTTTAAGGATTTGTATGTGTTTCGCACTTAGGAGATTTAACGACGTTATAACAGATGATGATGAGATGAAAAACATTACTCACCTTCTCAGTATATGTGTTGACAGACGGCTACGAAAAATATTAAAAAAAAACACCAAAAAGGACTTTAGCAGTGAATCCCTAGTCCAGAGACTGAGCACCAATACGGTAAAATGGTATACAGACGGATGATGAAGGAATTGAGGCAGGGGTATTTGGGTATCCAGGAAAAAGTACTTCGAACTCATGGGCAAATGCACCAGAATCTTTCAAGCAGAAATCTAGAAGGCAGTGAAATGGTCGACTCTCTGGAAATGAAAAGAATATAAGAACCCTTCACAGGGCCTGACCCATTTTGCGCTGTAGGAGACCATGTCCCCAGAGAAGAATTCAGGGAACTAGAAAGAATGAACCGGCCAGAAACCTGAAACAAAGCTTATAGCATGAATCAGGCCAAGAAACTCCTAGGGCAAAGAGGCTCGAGGCATGCATTGATGAGCAAGAATAACCTCCGTATCCTAATAGGCTTCCTAACAGGGCACTGTAGATTCACGGAGCATCTAAGGAAACTAGGGTTATCTGGAAGAGATCTCTGCAGACTGGAGAATCTAGTGAAATTCCAGAACATGTACCTGAATTCTGTGAGGCACTAGCCCACAAAAGACAAATATATCTGGGCAAGTACCTACTCAGAGGAAGAATTGCAGTCACTAGATCCATTTCTCATTCTCAGATTCCTGAAAACTGGAAACTGGCTTAGAGAGAATACTCTAGAATAAATTTCTTCCACCTATGCGCAACAGGAGTCTACAACCCTTAATACAATTCTGAAAAGAACTGTATGTGAGGGGAACTCGAAGAAAGCCATGATGTTAAAAGGAGGCACAATAGATCTAAAGGTCGCGGTGCAATATACCCTCAACAATAATAAAAATAAATAAAAAAGAGTCAAAACCTCTTTTCTTTTATAATTGAATAATATTCTGAATAGAAGTTTTATTAGCGTTGTTTCTCAAAGCGTAAATGATTTCGAAACAATAATATTACCTCTCATCTCCGTATAGAAATGTAGAATTATTCGTATGTTCTCTGTTTTGTTCTATTTTTCATGACATGGCATGATCATTAACAAAGATTTTTAACATGTGATTCATTTGGTTCGCATATTAATCTGTATTTCAATATGCAAATTATTATATTTATTTATGATTTCCTGACAGTCCTAACAATTATATGTATTTCTTTAGACTATTTATTTTCATGTACGCACGTCTCAGAATAGCTAGCACGTTTCTTATCCAATTCAATCGAATAAGTATGATAGGATTTAAAAATATGTATTTTTTTTTTTACTAAAGCAAGACAATAAATATTTTGTTTGTGTTTTGTACCCTATAATGTGGCACACGAGAGCTATTTGTTCTGATAATGTGATGTTTCGAAATTTCCTATGTTTGTCTCAGATAAAAAGTATTGAACAGCTGCACAGATCACCAACATAATGCCACTTTCCGTGAATACGTTTCGAAAAACATTCGCAAGAAGTAATATTAGATGTTTTAGAACATAAACTCCCCTTGGAGAAAAGAGCTTTTTTGAATTATTTTCAGATATTTTCACTAACAAACTTTCATCGTACGTATGTATTATTCAACTACTAAAACTACTATCAAAAATTCATTGAAAAAGCATAATTTATCTTATAATTAATTGGACATCAGTTGGTTCAGGTATTTATTTATTTCAAAATACACTCTAGAAAACAATTCTTTGGTTTTGTGTGTGTTCTTAGTATTCTCTCTCACAAATTGAAGCAAAATGCACAATGTACTCACATGACGGTTGTGTATAAAAAATTTCATACTTAGTTAAATCTTTGAAAAAAATAAAATATTAAAAAGAATCTAGGAAATTCGTTATTGTCATATTTAAAACATATGCTAAATTATAATTATAAGTGTTATCAAATAATTATAATAGGAACATTTAAATTTATAGGAGGAACTTTTGTTGGGTCAACTACACATTGTAATTTATATTATTCACAAATTATTTATGTGATAAATTTGGATCTTGTCTGTTTGATTCACTTTGCTAATTTTTGTGTAAAAAACCAAAAAACGAAATATTAATAAAACCCATAATATTACGTGTTCAGACTGTCAATTTGTACGTTTTTTTTTTGTTTTTTTCGAAATGTGTATACGTATGTATAAATGTTCCTATTAGACGGCGTACGCTTGCTCTTTACCATGTATCTGTGCATACAGAGAAATAAATGTAAAAACCGTGGCCGAAAATAACACATTCCCTTTCTCATTTTATTTTTAGGATTGTATTCAGATTCAAGACTTCGTCTACGCAAAGAAGAGACAGAAAGAAGTGTCAAAAATTTCAGTAAATTTTCGTAGAGTATATTAAGTAAATTTTCAGTTCGGACGGTTCCACGCGTTTACGGTTGTTTTTTTAAAGAAAAAACTTTATTTAAAAATTCATTTAAAATAATAAACTCGGGTTAGAATTTGAATTTAATACAAGAAAACGTATGGAACAAACGGAATTATACCCATTTTGAATTAAAAAAAAGTACGTGCACAGCTAAATGCTATTTTTAAATAATTTCTTATGTAGCCTGCAATGTAGTAAAGTTTTTACGTATTCATTTCTAAATGCTGGTACCTTGTTTTCAAGAGATGTTGATATTTAAAACTTAAATTTCTTAGATGACAATCGTATTGAACACATAAAGTGATTAATAATTTTTGAAAGAGAAGTGTGCGTTACCTTTTAGAAAATATAAGTTCTAAATTTACGAACATGCAAAGTATAATTTGGCCTACGTAACTGATCTAGACGATTATCATGCGTTCGAAATAAATTTCCGCCAACGAATAAGGGATAGCAAAGATTTTTTTTTTTTAAGGTTTCAACCTTTTTCAGTTTGGAGATTTTAACATAATTAAATGCTACTTTTTGATACACCGTGTTTATATCAAATACATATATATGTAAATACTAAAGTACACAAACGTAATGTTTGTATATGTTCACAAACGCAGAAAGCAAACTTCCCTATTTCTTTTACGAGCTTAACATGATATGGTAATTTTAAAATAGGCAATAAAAGCCGCTAAAAGTTGGATTTTATTTGATTTAACCAGAAAACAAAATTAAAATGCCGAATGTGAATTATTTTGTTTGGAAAGAATTATATTTCTAATTTACGTCTTCACGTGGATAAACATTCTAGTGATATTTTAATAATATGCGCGCATTTTAGATTCGATTCATGGAAATTATGTAAACGACACTTAATTGATAATATCAAAACTACTTTCATTATATTTAAAAATATGCAATATTATCTCAAGATTCTTTCAAACTGCATGAAACATCATGTAAAAATGTTAATCGATATCAAGAAAAAAGCGTAAGCCATAATATGATATATAGGAAAATGTTTTGTAATGAACAAAAATTACTGACTTCGACTTTCTTAAATGGGCTTTGGACTATCTCGAAAATATGGGTTTAATGACTTATGTGAATACGATGACTGTTCGAAAACTCAGTGACATTGAAATGAAATACTTGTTTTTTGCCTAAAAATTGATTTTGCTTCAACGTAATTTCCTTTTAGTGCGATACACTTTTCCCAACGATATTTCAACTTTTTTTAACCCTTCCAAAAATATGATTTCTCAAACTCTGCAAAATGGGCGTTTCGCCTGCAGAAGTACACTGTTTTGATTGTTCTGACGAAGCTGTTGAAAAACGACGTAAAAATTTACTAATTACGCTTAAAGAGCTCCAAATTCTGTTTTGAAATCTTTTTTTTTGTTTTTGGTCCACCGTCAGCACAACGCGGCACCTATCTTCTAAATCATTTTCGATAATTCGAATTGCAATATTATTTGAAATTGCTGCAATATTAGCTATTTCACGAACCTAGACTTGACGCCCTTCAAACACAATGTGAATTTTGTTGACCATTTCTTAAGTCATTTTGACGTACTGGGCGGTCACCATCTTTTGTGCTCGAACGACCGTAAAGAAATTCAGTAAACTACGAGTATTTGTGCAAATCCTTGCAAGCGAGCAGAGTCTCCATAACATTTTTTTAAGTCAGTCTTTATTGGAAAAAGCCAAAAATCTTTCGATAACCGTAAAAAGCTTACTGTTTGACGAATCTATTTGATTTTTTTTATCTATGAACAGAAAAAAGCAATTATTAAATTAAAAAAACATATAAAACTCTATTTTGCAGTCACCACTTAGAACAGACCTCGAATAGGGATATATTTAGTAATGACCTGAGCTTATTGACTACCTTCTTAAATTATCGTTTAGCTGTCTCAAAAATATTGGTTAATTGATCTATGTACATAACTTTTATGTCATCTTAGAAATTTCCTTTTTTAAATCTGTCTGTTGGTTTCGATTATCTATGTTAAGTTTAATTTTGTCTTGCTCTAAACTTCTTAATTAAATCTTAATCGTTTAGAAATTTGAGTTTTTCCACACTTTTCAATAGCTTTTATATTGAGATGTTTTTCTCCCTTCATTTTTTGATCTGCAATCACAACTGTATATTTTGAATGAATATTGTACGGTAATGTGTGAAAAAGTGCTATCCCAAGTTAATTAAACCTATTGTGAATATAATTGACGAGATCTACTGACTTTGTGATAACCTTGGATATAATAATAATTGTGGCCCTATAGTCCGGGGGTGGACTTGCGCCTAGGTTTTACAGCAAACATTCGTATTGTGCATGATTTTATTTTCTTACGAGTGGGGGCATCTACAACTACAACGACTCGGAATGGCGAAGTTGAGAGGCATTATCTGTAACTCAAAAGAAGTGAAGTCGTGAAAATATCAAGTTTTTTTTTCAGATATCCAACCTAAAGATTTGTAGAAGTCAACCCAATGATATGCTGTACATTTACAGCATTCTAAAATCGAGATAGTAACGAAACAAGTGTCTATGTATAAAAATTACTTCAATAAATCTGTTAGACACGCATCTCCAGAAAATCCACTTGGATATTTTGGAGTAATTGGAAAGAAATAATGGCTTGCTGATTTCTATATTTCCACAAAATGCAGAGTAGGCCTTTATAGTTTTTGCCTGAGAACATATAATTGAATATCCCATATAGATTTTTATTGCCTATTTTTGCAAACAGACATATTCACGAATTGCAGTTTCATATACATTGAACATAATCTTCAGCGCTTATCTTGAAATCATACAATTTTGTGTGTGCCCTTTTTACCACCTCCAACATAAAGCAGTTGATCACCTTTATTGCTATAAAATGATTCGTAGAATTTGTTGACAACTTAGGAAACACGCGATAATATCCACAACAATATATACACTACCTCATGCTTAATTATAATAATAATAATAATAGTGGGGCTACAGACCGAGGTCCGAGGACCGATCCACCGCTCGTGTTCGTAATATTGTGTTGTTTTTACGAGTGAAGGGGATCACTATTTAATGCCGACTTTGAACCAACGAGATGGAGAACCTTTTTCTAGACAGTTATACTCTTTGAGCATCATCAGTGACTTCAAGGAGGTGGAGTCTCGTTTATTTTTTTTTTTAATTTTTTATTTTTTAGATTTAAACCTAGAATGAAAGTCATTTCTATAAATGACTGAGTGAAATGTTTTAACATTTACTCTTTTAAGATCTTATTCCTATTGTTGGTGTAAGTAGGACCATTCTGTTCTGATATTAGTTGAAAACCACTATGTGGTCTCCGAACAACAAAAAATGTTCCGTGAGAACATGACCATATGCCGAATTTTGAGATTAAACCTAGGGATTTTGAGTAATCATGAACAGAGAAGTTCGATAAGTTTAAACTCAGCGATCTCACGATTTGTTATTGGCCGGTTTGCATAAATTAATGCCTATATTGTGTTTTCATTAGCTTCAATTGGCCATCCAGATCGTGGTGCATCGTCAACATCAAAACTGACGGTTCGAAATATTGCAAACCTTCTGGGTGGGCGCGGTGGTGTGCACTCAACATGGAAGTATCCCCCATGACAATAAGCCGACACCATGAATTGAACTAAGCCATTTATTAATATGTGCATCGCTGAGTCTAAAACACCGAAATGCACAGATTTTACACCGCATAATGAAAAGTGGATTTTGTATGACAACCGTAAAAGATATTGGCAGTGGTTGGATGCAGACGAAAACCCCCAAACTTGGTCTTCACCCAGAAAAGGTTATGGTGACAATCTGGTGGACATCGAAAGGACCAATCCACTTTTCATTTCTTCAACCAGGGGAAATGTTAAATGCAGTCAAATATTGTGTGGTAATCGACATAATGCACACGAAATTATCTGAAATGCAGCCTGCCTTAGCAAATAGACATGGTCCGATCTTGTTGCATAACAATGCCAGTTCCCATACTCTACAAGTAACGATGCAAAATGTGCTACAGTTGGGATTCGAAATTCTCCCGTACGGATTATCACCTTTTCGCAGTCTCGCGTCATTTTGTCAGCAAAAGGTGTTCCAAAACCGAGCAGAGGTCACAGAAGCCTTGGAAAACTTTTTAGCGTCAAAATATCAAGCGTTCTATAAAAAAGGAATAATGGACCTTGAATCACGGTGGAAGAAGGTTATAGATGTCAAAGATTCTTATTTTGACTAAATAAAATTTTATTTTTCAAAAATTGTATTGCAAAAAAATGGGACATTTCATGTGGTACAAGCTGATAGGTATGTGCGTCGACTCCAATGTACTTAACTTTCAAGTCTAGGTTTAAATTGTTCTCGTCTCCACCTCTATCAAGTCACTGACAATGCTCAAAGAGTAAAAATGTCTACAAAATGCTTCTCAATCTCGCCGTTCGGAGCACTGCTGCCAAGTCATGGTAAATTTACCTTTTCGTGGGAAATTCCAACTGCCATATCCTGCAATTGATAAAAGGTATTTTCATACAAAAAAGGTAAATTCCTTCTGAAAGAATATCCTTCCATTTAATTGTGTTCTATAACCATTCCTCACAGATCATAAGATATTAATGCATCGTTGTGTGAACAAATTTCAGTCGAAAGGAATACACCTATTTCTATGGTAATCTAAAACCCTTCCCAAAAGGTAACAGAAATGATTTACAGAGCGTGTGGAATCAATTCTTTGCCGGAGAAGTAGAAAAAGACAAGGTGCGGGATGCAAATATTTAAAGAATGTAAATGTTGTCAAACTTTTCATTTCTTTACGATACCCCACTGTAGCTTCCATTAGCTCATAACAGTTTTCTCCACTCGAGAGACAACAATAGCACGCACAACATGAGTGGTTGCTGAGAACCTATTCCCAAGTTCACCTCGGACTGTAGCCCCGCCGTTATTATTATTTTGGCACTTGCCATGCATGTACATCGGATATGTTTGAACAGCATTTTTACCTTTTCGATAATAAAGAAGTAAGTTATGCCGAAAATGCTTACCATCCATATTTGAAGGGCACCAACCAAAAACTGCTGCTTAGAATCAATCGAACTTTTTCATAAATAATCCCTGCTATATTAGCTGCCAAAATATATATATATAATAATTATGCGCTTTACGTGTGAAGTTGGCTTGGGAAAAAACAGAACAGCCAAATAGCAATTTACAGAGTATTGTTATGTCACTGTCATGGCAAACTTTGTGCTTTGTAAATCCAGCTTGCGACAAACTATGTTCAATAACTCCCAGGACTTAGTTTTTTAATGACTACACTAGTTTATCTATTTCGGACCTATTCAATTTTTTCTCTTGCATATTTTTTTCTCAATGACGTTTACAAACTGTCTTATCATATCTGACATATAAATCCTTCAATACTCCAATAAAAAAAACAGGCCTCCCCAGCTAGTACAATCCTTCGCCAAGTTGGTTAAGGTCCCTCTCTACTTGTCGACGCCATCTTAAACGTCGACATCCTCTTTTGGGCTGGCCCACAGGCTCAGTGTCAAAGAACATACCTATGTATACTTGGAATATAAGGAAACAGCAAACAAATATTTTTGTAATAATTTGCTAAAAAAGCAAAAATGTATTTTCAATAACACATATTTCATATAAACATCACATATTTAATACAACCGAATATTAAATAAAAAAGTACTTAATTTAAAAGTTAATTCAAAAAACCTAAAAGTTAATTCAATTTATGGCCAAAACACTAAATAAAAAACCAAAAAATTAAATCTCAGTATCTGGTTGTACCTTTTACAGCATCTATGACAGCCTTTAATCGCCAGGGTGTGGGCTTTACAAGTTTTTCTGTGAAAGATGACAATTTGTTTATTATTTTACCTTCTGTTTATTAGAGAAGGGACTTCTTTAAGAGAGCAGTTTAATCTCATGCTCCCATCCTTCATCGCATGGTGTTCAGATCAATCGACTTTGGAGGTGTATACCAATTTTGTTCATGGTATTCTCCATTAATTCGAAGTTACCTGACCCATGTGTTTCATTCGAAAACATAACACAACTTTCTCAAAAGCTTTCTGGGTGATTTACACATCGCCTAGCAATCTCTATTCTCTATAATTCGCTATATGTATTTTCTTTGTTATGATAGGTGAATGCTCAATTTTGTTAGGTAGTGCATAAAGAAGTTCGAGAGTCCTATTTCCTTGAAAAAATGTTCGGCTATATTTTTTCTTTAAAAAAGACCTTGACGCAACAATAACTAGGTCACACTTGCTCATTGTTTTAAAATTCTTTCCATCTCACGTTTCGTAAAATGATTCTTGGAAGTCATGTATGAGAATATATTGTTATTTTTACTGCTGTTGAAAAATTATCATTTGTTGAAATTATTTATTTATTTTATGCAATTTTCTTATTTGACAATTTATATAAAGATAATTTAACATTTTTTTCGTTTGCCAAGTTAAGTAAGAATTTTACATGGAGTATTTTATTTATGCAAAACACGTATATTGACAAGTGACTTCACAAAATTTGGCCCATTTCTTCTTTTGCGATACATGGATAAATATATGATTGTATTAGTGTCATTTATTAATTGACCCAGTTAATGTTAATAATAAAAGAAAGTAGTCAATATATTCGCAATAGCAAAAACACAGCCACGCTTTTCTTATTCACAATTCGACTTTGCTGCAGTTCAGCGCACTTTCAAATTTAGCGGGTACGAAGAAATTCTTTGGCTAAAGATAAGCAACATTTTCTTTGCGAGTATTAGTGGAGCAACCACGGTTAAATTCGGTAATGGCGTATTCTCTCATACTCCCTCTTTCTCTCACATTCTCTCCCTCTCTGTCTCTCTCTCTCTCTCTTACTTTCGCTTTATCACTTTCTCACTATAAATATTTTTGAGAATCATTAAACAAGGAACAACAAATTTTGGAATTATTCCAGATTATTTCTGTATGCTTTGAAAAGAAACAATAATTGTGTGTGTATCAATTTTCCGTTTTTTAATTGTTACACGCATTTACTCTTAAGTAAGGAATTGTGCGTATGCGCAATTTGTTTAATTCTCATAAACATACAGTTTAAATAAGTTTTTCCTGTACCCTTTATCACGTGCTATTTAGAGCGATTGTTCATGCATTACGAATACAATCATTTCCAAATGCTGTGATCTTAAAAATGAGCAAGCTTTTGCATACGCATTTCTTCTAGTACCTTAAACTTTTTTATCTAGATCTTGCATGTGTGGACATCATATTCTTCTTTACATGAATCATTTAATATCTATTCTTGCCTACTTTCTTTTATTAATTTATAATGGCACTTGTGAAGTCTCATAACACGTGTGCATCAATAACTTTAAAGTTATGGCTTGCAAGCAAGGCAGGCAATAACGAATTGTACACACAAACATGTAAGGACACCACTACTCTGAACGAAAAATAATAATTTGAGAGCTATTATTAAATTACATTTACTTATGAGAATTTTGCAATGTGCTACGCTCTATCACCCGGCGAAATTTCGAAGACAATAGAAATGCGCCTAGATCCCTTTCGAAAATTACGAAAAGAAAGCATTTGAATGTTTCGATTTGATTTTTTTTTAAAGTATGAATAAAATGCACACATACATTCATTCTCCCAGAAAGCTTTTTCTTTTTCATTCGAATACATAACACAAACGATTTGGTCCCAATGAAAAATTGTTTTTCACGTGTTTTCATTAGCGAAGGTTACAAAAGCAAGGTGGAGGCGACTATTTCCCTATCATTTCAACTATTGTGAGATGGCGACTGGCCATAAATATAAAAGACACACGGTCACAAGAATCACATGTGGGCCTTACTATCTAAATGTCAATGGACGCTTAAATGAGAAAATATTTTTTTCTAAATTTTGTGCGCACAATTTTATTTTGCACTTGAATATGGAGCTTAAAATTATTCTTGTAAATTTCACATTATTTTATGCAATATTAAGTTAAGTAGAATATTACTTGTTTTAATTTAAATTTTGTTTCGATTTCAGATCATATAAAAACGCCGCAAGATGGTGATAGGCAACGCAGACGGTGCTGCGGTACCGGAAGGCGTCAATTCACTGGCGCATCCATCCGGTATACCGCAAGATAAAATAGACAATATTATGAGTGGTATAAGCAATACAGGTGCTGTAAAAATGAACAATCACAGGAAGAAACTCCGGCAGAGGTAATTAAACATGCACTCATATATAATGTTTAGATACTAAGAACATGTTTTACATATATTTCCAGATTTGATATAATAAAAAAATTAGGACAAGGCACGTATGGCAAAGTGCAACTAGGAATCAATAAGGAAACTGGTCAAGAGGTTGCAATTAAGACAATAAAAAAATGTAAAATAGAAGCAGAAGCTGATCTAATTCGTATACGAAGAGAGGTTCAAATTATGAGTTCTGTACAACACCCTAACATAATTCACATATATGAAGGTAAATCTTACAATTAATTCCTTGTTTTTGTAAAACTGCCAACAAATTGTGTTTTCAGCGACGTATGTTTGTGCTGAATTACCTTTTGTTTTTTAAATGTTCATGACCTTGTTGACACATAGAACCCATTGGTCCGTCTAAATTATTCATTGCTCTCAAATCGCATATTGCAATTAAGAATACAATTTTAATTACACAACGCTGAATAAAGGTGCGGTATAATGTGCCTGGAGAAAGTGCTAATCCATTCTTAAGTCAGATCTTGGACAGTTTATAAAAAACTTATCTTGTGAATTGTCTGTTGTAAACAATTCGCTTAGGTTGTTATTTTTGAGAAAGCAAGTACTATTTTTTCCCGATTCGCTGATTTTATTGTACTGAATGGCTAAGCATACATTCCGCGTCAGCTGATAAATATTGGGAGTTTGAATAATTAGAGATAGCTTTAAGACACACTTCTTGCTGATAAATTAGCCGCTTTATTTCCCTGAATTTCAGCGTGTTCTAGAAACCAGTATAAATATTGTCTCATCTCATCTCATTTTCAATGACCCGCATGTTCCACTAAAGGGGTCGCGGGGGCAATGCATGCACGAGAGATCTCCAGGCCACTCGATCCTCCGCCATCGACTCTAACTCATCAGGAGCTATGCCCAAGCGCAACCAGGCGAGTGTTTGGACTTGGTCCAACCATCTCATCCTAGGTCTGCCAAGCGGTCGCCTACCTGATGGAATCGCATTCAAGGTACGCCTCGGAAGTCGTGATGATGGGGACATTCGTGCCACGTGACCAAACCAACGAAGTACAGCCCTTTCCGTTCGAAGAAGCAGCTGCCCAACATTGAGTTCCCCGCGCACTGTCGTGTTTCTCACCCTATCCCGGCGAGTAATTCCCACAACAGCACGAAGAAATCTCATCTCGGCAGCTTGTATTCGCGATCTTATTCTTTCGGTCATTACCCAAATTTCATGACCATAGGTGAGAGTTGGAACAAATACTGCGTTAAAAACCGCTAACTTGGCTTTGACACCAAGCTCGGCCTTCCTGATTACAGATCGACCAAGCTGTTTCAAAATTGACCCAGCTTGACCAATCCTACAGGAAAGCTCAGCATTATTCCTCCCATCACTCGTGAAGAAGACCCCGAGATACTTGAACTTCTCCACCTGTTTCAATGGGACTCCACTAACATGTAGAGTGCATTGAACAGGGGTTCTGGAAATAACCATAACCTCGGATTTGTCCACGTTAACCCTCATCCCAGCATCAGCACATACGGCCACAAACCTATCTAGCGCGCGCTGGAGTTCTATCTGGGAGGATGTGAGGATGACTAAGTCATCTGCAAAAAGAAGATGACTTACCCTCAACTCTCCCAATGTGAAACATTCCTCGCCTCGACTGCGCTGTAACATCCAGTCCATATATATAATGAAAAGGAGAGGTGACAAAACGCACCCTTGGCGAAGTCCAACGCCCACGGTGAAAGGTGTTGATTTACTACCGTTAACCCGAACACAGCTACTACAGTTTGTGTATAGAGACTGAATGGCCCTCAACAAAGAACCCTCAATCCCATACTCCTGCAGAACACTCCAGAGTTTACCTCGAGGAACTCGGTCGTACGCCTTTTCCAAATCTACAAAACAACTGTAGATCGGTTTGGCGTACTCCCAAGCCTTTTCAAGTACCATTCTTAGAGTGAAAAGCTGGTCGGTTGTACTTCTGCCGGGACGAAAACCGCACTGTTCATCCCCCATCCTGGATTCGACCATAGCTCTAGAACGCGCCTCCAACACCTTAGCGTAGACTTTACCTGGGAGACTTAAAAGAGATATGCCCCTGTAATTGGAGCACTCTTTTTTGTCCCCCTTTTTGAAGAGAGGGACAATCACCCCAGTCTGCCAATCACCAGGTGTTTCACCGCGTTCCCAAGCCACCTTAATGACACGAGAGAGCCATAAAACTCCCTCTTTACCCATAGCCTTAAGCATTTCTGGCCGGATTTCATCCACACCGGCGGATTTGCCAACTTTTAGCGATTCAATCGCCAAAATGACTTCCTCCACCGTTGGACTATTCTCCGCCCTACTCAAGACTACAGGTCTGTCACCCTCAGTGCCCTGTTCGGGATTGAGCAGCTCCGAAAAGTGCTCGCTCCATCTGCGCAAGATGTCCACCTCATTGGAAAGCAACACGCCATCTTTGGATTTGACTCCTTCGATGGTGTTGTATTTCCTCCCTCTGAGCCGGCGAATGGTTTGCCAGAACACCTTTTTCGCAGATCTATGGTCGCTTTCCAACTTCTCGCCGAACTCCTTCCAAGTCTGCTCTTTAGCTGCTCGCACAGCCAATTTGCAAGTTCTTCGCGCTTCAGTGTACCGGTCACGAGAATCAGAGTTCCCCAAGAGAATCCAGTCTCTGTAGGTCTTCTTCTTCTCTCTGATGGCTTCTTGAACTCCGGGTGTTTTAAACCACGCAGTTCTTTTCTCACCACCAGCCGCCACACCAAGCCGCTTCACCCCACAAACATCACGTGCAGAAGCAATGACAGCTGTTGAAAACAGTCGCCATTCGTCCTCTACATGCGATGGAACAGTTGGAATTTGCTCAAACCCTTCGGATATGCGCCGTGCAAAATGTTGCTGCACCTCACTGTTCTGTAGTTTCTCCCACCGTATGCGTGTAACCACTCTTGGTTTCCGCCTTGGCAGAAGAGGTACTTTATCAGAAAGATACAGCGTACACAACACCAGGTGATGATCAGTTGACAGTTCAGCCCCTCTCAACACACGAACGTCACAAACCATCCGTTTCACACACGATGGTACCACAAAGAAATCTATCAACGATTTCTGTTGAAGACTTCGACGGTACCATGTGTATTTATGGATGTCTTTGTGTGGAAAGAAGGTGTTCATAATGGACATGCCATTTGCACAGCAAAAATCCAACATCTTCTCTCCGTTCATGTTTTGATGAGGATCACCGTTCCTCCCAATCACACTCCCCCATGTCGTTACATCCACACCCACGTGAGCATTGAAGTCACCCATCAGAATAAAGGAATCCATCTCAGCCACCCTGTCAAGGGCAGCATCAACTTCATCCAGGAAAGCCGCATACTCTGACTCTAGATTCGGTGCATACACCTGCACTAGAGCCAAAGTTGATCTTTCAAGCTTGAGCTTTAAGATCCCGACTCTCCCTCCTAACGGTATCCACTCCAATACTCTGTCTGCCAGCCTGGGACTTGTGAGTATCCCCACTCCCGCCTGTGCAGACATTTGAGGTGCCACTCCTGACAGGAAGAGTTTCCACCCGTCCGAAAGATCCACAGTTCTAGATCCTCTTTGCTTGGTCGAAGAAATGCCTACGATATCTAACCGATATCTGGCAGCTTCTCCAACCAGCTCGAGATCCTTTCCTGTGAGCGATGAGACGTTCCATGTGCCTATCCTAAGCCGATGCCGTTGTCCGTTGCCTTTTAACCCTTATAAATATTTTATGTTTGCAAATTTTACTCTTGATTGATTCTAGAGAGGGGCATTTTTTGGTAACGCTTATAAGTCCTATGAGCATCCGAAGGTTGTCCGTGCAAACTAGAGATTTTTTACTTTTACAATTTTAGTAATACGTAGTGCTGTTTCTATAGGTGGTCGTTTTTACGAGAGGAAATCATTTTCAGCAAGTAGTTATATGCCTTTAATTTTTCGTGTGATTTCTTTGGTATGCTGGCTTCATTTGAGCTTATCGGTAAAAGTGATACCCTGAGCTCTTTCTTGTTTCGTTTGGATTTATGTAGCCACAACAACTAGTTTATCACGCAGTCTCTTTCTCAATGATGTGCGGAAATTGAATATATGTACAGTGGTCGAAAACTAACTAGAAGCATATCACTTTTGTGGAAAAAGTAATTTACTTTATTTCAAATATGTAAATGAGAGAAGTTATTTTTTATCAAACAAAAACCGCAAAATATCTACAAAACCGAAGAAAAAAGGTTATGTCATAAACAGAATCATATTAAAAAAACAAAGTCTGGTCTCCTTCAGTGGAAATTTAATTAGAAACTGCGACTAAAAAAAATTAAGAATTGAACTTAAAACTATATAAAATTAAATGTTATTATTGAGGTCCCGTTATTCGATAAATAAAAAGGAATATTTTGTAGTGTATCCCTTGTTGACAATAACAGCTCAGCAGCGTTTCAGTAAACTACCTACCAAGTCTCTACAATATATCATCCAAATTTCTTGAAAATTTAGATAACAAACTTATCTCAACATCAGCCCATAACTTCTCAATGGAATTGAGAGCGGTACTTTGTGCTGGTCCATTCAGAACCTTACAATTTTCTTCCTCAAACCAACATTTCACTAGGTGTGAAGTGTGTTTGGAATCGTTGTCCAATTGAAAAAGTTAGGTAATTGGCAAATATTCAAAAGCATAAAGCTCCATAATTCAAACAATATGTTTTTATATACATGCTAATTCATTCGCCCATTAATGTTCACAATATGACCAACACCGTACCAGAAAAAGGCTGCCCATACCATGACATTTCTTTCACCATCTTTTATAGTTTTGATGATTTATTTGGGATCGAATTCTAAATTTCCAGGTCGCCTTATGTACGTCTTACCATCCTTCACAAATTTCAATCAACGTTTTATATTTCTTCTTACAACTTGCGGCTTTTTGCGTGCTAGCCACCAAAGCTCTTTTTAGTAATCTGTTGATTGTTCTGGGTGTCATCTAAACGTTAAATTTATTCGACACAACTATGTGAATGCCTTTGGTGGTCAAAAAAGGATTCGCCTCACTCAGCCTACAAATAAGACAGTTGTCTTTCTCGTCAATTTTTTACGAGTTTTCCATACTGTTTGTGTCTGTAAATACATTGATTGCACCATCTTTTTGGAACACATTAACAGCTTAAAGAATAATTTAATAGAACAAAACAGCTTTAAAAATGTATCCTCGGATAATCCACTTTTTTCGATATTTTCTCATTGTTTCCAATTATTTTTCTCAAAAATTTAGCAAGAACTAAGGCTGGCACTGGTTTGTTTTGGGATATATTCTTCAGTGGACACATTTCAGTGATCAATACAAGATAAAAAAGCGCAATGACAGCTGCATGAAAACGGTAAATTACCGGTGCAGTTATCTAGTGCGTAATGTGTGTAAAACAGAGATGGAAAAAAGCTATGTTCATTATTTCCATTCTTTCTAATTAGTTTTCTAACACTATGTGCCAAAATTCAAATATATTTTCACTTCAAGATCCTTTATTGAAATTGAAGGCCTTTAGTAGATATAATAATTTTGTAATATTTTTACATTTCAGTCTTCGAAAACCGAGAAAAAATGGTTCTAGTCATGGAATTCGCAGCCGGCGGTGAATTGTATGATTATTTGTCTGAACGAAAGGTGCTAACGGAAGAAGAAGCGCGACGGATATTCCGTCAAGTGTCCACTGCTGTTTATTATTGCCATAAACATAAAATTTGTCATCGTGATTTAAAACTGGAAAACATACTGCTGGATGAACATGGGAATGCTAAAGTAAGTTTTATGAAAATGCTGACTATTTATGTAGGCATATGAATGCATTATATTTTTGTAAATGTGCTTATTATTATTGTAACCATATCTATTTTATGTATCTTCAATAGATTGCTGATTTCGGTTTGTCAAATGTTTTTGATGAACAGCGACTTCTGTCAACTTTCTGTGGGTCACCGTTATATGCTTCTCCGGAAATTGTAGAAGGAACCCCATACCAAGGTCCAGAAGTAGATTGTTGGTCGCTGGGTGTCTTGCTATATACACTAGTTTATGGATCAATGCCATTTGACGGTTCGAATTTTAAACGGCTGGTAAAGCAGATAAGTCAAGGTGACTATTATGAACCTAAAAAGCCATCAAGAGCTTCATCCCTAATCAGAGAAATGTTGACTGTATGTCCGCGGAAAAGGGCAACCATAGAGCAAATCTGTAGTCATTGGTAAGCAACTAAAAAATGCCTTGATAAGAATTGTAAAATGTTTCCTTGATAGGTGGGTTAATGAAAATGATAACGTATCGTGCTTGGAACTGGCTGAAAATCTGGCAAATCAAACACCTGTTCGGTTGGATGTTTTATTATCATTGTCGCCACCGTCAGTTACCGCTGACCAGTTAGTTGTTCCAAATGCAGACACAAATGTCAAAAGCAACGAAAGGGTGGCCAGAAGTCACTCTGTTGGTTCAATAAGAGAAATCGGAAATACTGAAGCGGAGAGAAGAATTTTGGACATGGTTGCAGGTAAAAAAGAATATAATTGTGTCATTGTCGAAAACTTATTAATTTTCATCGTTCATTTAGCTGGTGGAGAAGCTGCTCTCATGCCATCACCCACACGCACAATAACCCCAGCACAAAGTCCTGTGCAAGTGAAACGAAAACTCGAAACAACAGTTTCTACAGAGAGTGCTGTCGGCGCAGTAAAGAAGAAAGAACGACCAATGGAGGGTATTGTAGCTGAAGGACCAGTGTTAGAGCCACTTTCTCAGATGGAGGTTGCAGAAAGTGTTGTTGAGACTGAAAGTAATTTATCGAAAGCAGAAACTCCCAGTGAATTTTCGAAGCTAGACATGGAGCTAGTTGAAAATTTGTGTGATAAATTGATGCAGGAGCCATTGCCAACGGCAGTGTCGACTGCACCAACAACATTAGAACAGCAATCATTATCTCGGCAAAAGACTGCAGTTAAATTGGACGCCGTAACAGAAGCTGCTGAAGAAGTGCCTGAAGAGAATACACCTACAAAAGTTATTAAAAAGTTCGTGAACAAGCACAAGACTGCGGATCTTGTTGCAGCCATAAATAAGATTTCTCCAGAAAAAACATTAGACGATCCAATTAAGACGCATGCAATGTCACATGTTCGTAAGAGTAGTTTACCCGACGATTCTTTAGGAAAGTTTAACGCTGATCGAAGAAAATCGCGTATTCTAGAGACGGCTGAAAAGTTTCAAAATATGGGAAGTTCCAACATCGAAAAGCCAAAAAAGATTCCAATTTCTGGAATAAGTGTAGGCAATTTCAAAAAGGAATTTGAAAGAAAAGCTTCGCTTACAAATGTGCCTACATCGGCTGAACGTCGAACTTTAGAGAAACTATCAGAATCCGCTACGAAAGACACCGCTGCGGAAAAAGAACGAGATCAACCTGCAGCAGAGAAGAAAGCTTTGCCGCAAAAAATATCAACTGATATAGGAGCAAATAGTTCCACACCTATATCGCCAAGCAATTCAGTCGAAGGCAGTGGCTCTAAAAACTCAATAACAAATTTCTCTCTAGAAGAAGCTAAACGCTCAATGGAGAACTCAATTGCATTAATAAAACAAGCCCAGAATGAATCATCACAGGAAGTCGATCAGCTCTGCGCGAAAACAGAAAGTGTTGCAGTATCTGACGATCACTTATCAGAACGTGAAAGAAAACTTAAAAATGCCCGTGCAATTATTGGCAATGCTATACAACCAGGTGAGCGCCAATCACATACATTATGTGAAACTATTTTCGTGTTCATCTTACAGGATCAGAAACAAAACAAATACCCCTCGCATATTCACATATTTTTAGGTATACGCAGGCCATCTCTTTTCGGCATGGGTGGTGGCCGTTCAATATCGGGCAGTGCTGTCATTCCCGACACACGACATATTCGCATTGGTTCTGGCCCCTTTGAGATTCCCATGTCGCCGATGCACTCAGGTTTTAAAAGTAAGTTTGTATTTCCGTCAGGGATTTTACTCCGTTCGTTGAGTAGTTACATTACTATGTTCAGTGCTTAGCTCAAAGCTAGCATATAGTGTCAACAACTCGATCCTTTGGAAAGATATTTATTCATCTTTTCTGATTTTTTCGAAAGTACCTCGTTATAGTTGTAGCATAATGTGTTCCAATTGCGTATGTAAATATCTTATTTCTTCAGTCTTCCTGAGAACAACAGATTGTGCTACACGTTTTTGTAAATACATGTAAATTAAATACTGAATGTTGTACAATAACTACTGTTAAGAAGACGATGATGAAATGTAGGGCAATTTAATATGTTATGACTGTTCCCTGTGAAACCTACAAAACACTAGTTTTCCTTTTAAAATCTGTCAACCAACCATTATCTTCTATTTTATCCGTTTTATAATTTCTTATAATTTACATAAATCAAAGTTTTGATATCCTTATTTAAAACTATAAGCCTCTTCCAATTTCTGTGGTTGTTTTTTAATTCCCTACTTTTTATTTGTTCTCAATAGAAACTTCATTATTTATCATGTTTTAGAAACAAAAAAAAATTAAGAACTTTATATTTAAATATTTTAATTAAGACATATTAATATTCGTTGACATCGGATTCGTTTCTAGGTTGTGACATTTTAATTTGAATTTGTTGAAAAATGAAGTAAGGTATCTGCGACGTGTCATTGTGCATTACACATTTTATATTGTAGACACTTATAGTTGGGTACAAAAGTGAGTCACTTCAACTTAGAATCTAAAAAGAATAAATATTTTGTTCACACAAAATATACTATCTATTTAACGTGAAATTTAGCAAAAAAAAAAACAAAGAAAAAAAATAAATATTTTAATAATAGTTTTTTTTCGAACTCGTACAGTTGCAAGAGTACCTAAAGATCTCGACGTGCATAATAGTGCATGCATCCGCCGGCCCGGATGGAATTTCCCCCGATGCTTCTGAAGAAGTCTTCCGCGGTAGCAACACCTCCGTGTAAGCTTTTTTATCTGTCCTCTTCCCGAGTGGATGGAAAAGAGCATTTGTCCCTAAAAATTGCAAATCTTTGTCACACTCCTTCTACCGACGCTTTGCACTAACGTCCCTTATTTCCAAGATCATAGAAACGCTGATAAGCCGTTAGCTTATGAAAATCCTTCTTGATGACCAGCTTTCGAAGCAACAGGTCCACTGGTGATTTCTTGGCATATTTTACCGAAAAGTTGCGCTAGATATTTCAAAGACATTTGACAGAATTGTGCGTCAGGCTCTTTTGTCTAAAATGCGTGTTTATTATATCGATGGGTCTCTTTTTGTATGGATTAAATATTACCTTTCGAATCGTTCAATTCAAGTTGTTTTGGATGGGTTCAAGTCTTATATTCGCCAAATAAATGCTGGTGTTCCCCAAGGCTCTGTTCCGTCTCCAATTTTCTTTCTTATTTTTATAAATTATCTGCTGTCTGCTACTTCCAATCCAATCCACTCTTTCTCTAATGACAATACTCTCAGCTTTTCGTATTTGTTCCAAAACTCTCGACTCTGTCCTTCGGCCGTAGAATCGCAGCGGCAGCGTATTGAAATAAATAATAGTGGAATTCACTTCTTCTAAAACACAATCCTGTTTACTGTCACTGAACCGAACCCTTAATAATTAGCCATTGTCCATGAATGGCTCATGTGTCGATGAAAACGAAAGATTTTCATCCTTGGTATGTGTATCAATACAAAATTTAGTTGGAATAATCACATATTCGAGGTCGCCAAAACCGCTGGCCTAGGTTTCCTTAATCGATGCCAGAAATATTTCACACCCTATGATTTTACTTTAATTCATAATGCTTACATCCGCCCAAACTTGAGTATAACGCCCATATCTAGTTTGGTGCTCCCAAGACTTCTCTGCACCTGCTAGATAGAACACAACAGCGAGCGATAAAATTTATAGGAGACAGCTAAATTGGGAAGTTAATACTCATTCGGACACCTTCGTAATGTGTTCTTCCTTGTCACTGTTTCATCTATTTTTACAAACTATGCACAAGTGAGCTATGCACGGCCCTGCGAGCTTCTAAGGTCTTCCTAATGGTGAACTGTTTGTGTTAAGTTTAGCTTTTTTCCTTAGTCGCGCACTAGCTGAATGCGAAACATTGCATTATCATGCCATTACACAGGTTGATTTGCCCTTTTTTAGTATTTTAGTAATAAATTTGTATGCTTCGAGATCGATGACATTTATACAATCCATAAAGTGGACTATACAAATTGCAATGTAATGCAATTTAATTATTTTTATTGTTTCTTTCCCTTTAAAGTCAAACTGCAAATACATCAGTACAGTACAGACTTCTTAAACAAATTAGGTTGCGCAACATGTAATGTCCGATTTTCAAGCTAATATTTTTTTTATTCAGTCAAAATATAAACCGTTAGCATCTATGTATAACGTTTTCCAACGGAATTCAGGGTTCATTATTCCTTTTTAATAGAAAGCTTGATTTGTTGACGTTATAAAGTCCTAAAAGGTTTAAATGAATGAGACTGCAGAAAAGGTGGTATTTCGTTGGAGAAACATCAGAAAGATACGACAGATGCGAAAGAATTTCAAATCCCAACTGTAGCAGATTCTGCACCGTTGTGTTGTGATGTATGGGATCTAACATTGTCACACAATTGAATCGGACTAGGCCTATCCGCCAACGCAGGTTGCTTTTCAGGCATGTTCTGTGCAATGCCTGTACGGTTTTTATTGGGTCTGATTCTACCGTTGCTTATAAAATATTGTCGTCAATTACCGTTTCTGGTTTTCCACATGCTTCGTTTTCAAGGCTTAAATCTCCGGAACGGAACTTATAGGGCCCATACACGACACAGACACGTCGCTGCAGACCTATATATTTTGTTGTTGTGCACAAGTCTGTGTGTATTCATGTCGCATGTTTGCAGCGACCGTCTGCGTGAATTCAAAAATGTTTGAATTTTGGATGGTCTGTAGCGACGAGTCTGTGTCTTGTATGAGCCCTACTAGCAAGCCAACGTCAAAAGTTGCGTTCCTTTACGGCTACATCCTTAAATGCGTCATTAAAGTTTTTCGCTGCCAGCAACGCATTATATCTCAGATTAAATTCGTGAAGGAACAGAGTCCGAATTTAAACCGACGACAGAATGATAAACAATTTTTAGAAACAAAATAACTGTAGTTGCAGCAAACCCTAAAAGTCTGACACGTCAAACACATAAAATAAAGTGGTTATCTTATGAAAACAAAAAATCTGATTTCTGCTACAGATGTTTACTCAACAGCTTTCTGTCACGAACTAAGTGAAATTCGAAAATTTCCTGTGGTACAACCTAATACACAAAAAAAAATATGAGAAAAAATGTAGCCTTGAGTGAAAACCTGACTCATTTTTGCACCCAACTGTAAGTATGTGATTCGCCTGAGAAAATTATTATTCCAAGCCTAAATAAACCGATTTAGACCAAGAAGAAAATCAAGTTAATTTAATAAAATGTGTTTCCGAATGCGATTTTTGAGCCAATTTTCATAAGACGTATTAATTATAACCGTTTTTCTTATTGTAATAGAAGCCAATGTTACCTCCTTTCACATAAAAGACTCGTATGTAATTTAGTCATGCATTATTGAGTCTATGTATGGCTAAAGTTAAAGTAAAGTTTAAAGTTAAAGTCTAGCTGGAGAAGCTAAGACCAAGTCCACCTCGGATTGTAGCTTCAGCATTATTATTATTATTAAAGTCAACAAAAATCTCTTTTTTGCATGTCATTTGTAAATGAATTCACGTTTATTTGAACTATTCATGTGCATATTACCCAAAGCCCAAGTCCACCTCGGACTGTAGCGTTGCCATTATTATTATTATTATGTGCATATTACTTATTTGCTCTACAAGTACTTTTTCACACATCAACCACGCCTTTTACACTTCACCTGTAGAATGTTAAATGTACACAGTCACAGATTTTAGTGACTATACAACTCAATATATTTATTTACTTTCACTTATCTTAAAATAGAATGAATTAACATTATTATGAGAACAATAATAAAGTTTTTATCATCAAAGAGGCAATTCAATTTCTAATTTCCTAAAAGATCTCCATTTTTTCTAAAGCAATGTTTACTGCTTTATTTCATTTTTTACACATCCCATTTCCTGTCCGTTATCGTTTCCGTCTTGCATATTAAAAGCGAAATTATTATTTAATTAAATTAAAAAAAAATGTTTGCAGCATCCCCCTCAAACATCGAGCCACCAGCACCAGCCCAACCAGGGACTGTAAAGACGTCTCGTGCTGAAATAACACTTAAATCTGCCACACTTCCACGAAGAAAACCGTCAACAAAAACCGAAATTCAATTGGACATCAAGCCAAGGATTATGGAACAATCACCGATGCGATTTACCACCGAAATGCAGCATCCTGTACCAGATCTACGAAGTGCTCCAATTCGGGAAGGACCATATAGTCCCATACCTGCATCGATTCATCAAAGAGCAACAAGCTTAGAGCCAAGAGAACAAACCAGAGAACACATTATTCCCATACAGAGACCTCCAGTGTATACTCGCACTGGTTCGAACACCACTACAAGGTATTATTTGAAAAATATTTTTGTTTTTTTTTTACATTTTCAAATGTATTGGTTTATTTTATTGTGTTGTAGATCTGGATCATTATCACGTCAATCAACTCTTGAATCTGAATCTGACACAACTACCGCAAATCTATCCCAAACTACTTTAACTGGATCCTCACAGCCAATCAAAAAGAGTCCTCGTGAATTCATCATACCGATTGCAGTTGAAGGAGGTGGATACATAACTCCCAGAGCTGGAAGTATTGAACCGTCTGAGTCAAGCCAAACCACAACAAGCGGGTCGACCTTTAGCCGAATAAGGCCAATACGAATGGGGTACAACCAAAGAATAATGCAAAATAAAACATATATTTACGATATTTTCTTTAAGATTATCGAGTTCGATAAGCAGAGAAGGAGAAGAAGACCCAAGGTTTTCGCTTCATCGGTTAAGGTAGGTTTCACTTAAACAAGTACCATTTAATTGTTTCAATATGAAAATAATGCTTAACATGCGTATACATTTTATAACAGAAGCTCACGTCCAGTGAAGAAAGTAAGTCAAGATAATGATTCACAAAGCTCTGGCGAAGAAGATGATGATGATGGTTTCGAGATCCTCACAGCTGAGAACTTATTCTCAACTCTTTTACAACGAGTAAGTATTTCTATTTGTATATCTATTTCTAAATTCATTAGCTAGTGTTTTGAGTATAAACTCTTACAACTTTTGTAAACACGAGGACTCTACACCTTACATTTGTGTCACCAAATCAATATTACAACTACAATTTTTATCATCTCAGGTGCGAGCGTTAACTAATCGACTGAATGTAAACAACGACTTCACATCTGGGTTTCCGAATTCAAGCCGTCTACTAAACGATATGCGACAAAACCAGAGTCCCTTCTGGAACCAGGAGCCCTTCGCGAGGTGATTTTTTTATTTCTTACATTTATTTTATTTATTTGAACAAAACTAACTGCCGAGTCATTTCATTGTTTTTTTTTTACTTATTGATTGCAATAAATTAGTGGTACATCAATCAGTAATGCATCTAACATTTCTTTTTTGTTTTCATGCTGCGCCTTATTAATGCTCCTCCCTACGTCTTATTAAAACCAATATAATTATAATTCGTTTGAAATCGTAATACTAATGTATTCTTAATGCACACGATACTTTGCACACAACATACGACAAGGTCTCAGTTTAGTTACTCATACACGAGTGAAACTGTTGAAAAGAAGCAAACGTAAGTATCAAGCTTTTTAAGTGTTGCAAAAACTATACACACATATTAAGTTAAGAATGCACTATAGTTTCTTTCAAAATGTATCCAATTTGTATGAAAGCAATTTGAAGGTAGAAACTTATACTTGATTTTCTGTTCCACTATAATTTGTTCTGTTATGCGATATTTTTATTTTCTAAAGAAAAAGGTTTAAACAAACTTAAACTTTGTAGAAGCGTAACTAGTTTAGTAAATATATATTATCTGAAAGCGACACAAAACAAAAACAAAAGAGCAGTAAATGAGGCTAATGTAATGAGGTGTTTTTATTATAGCCAGATGATCCATACACCGGTGTTCCGCAGGTGTATCGAGGAGAGAAAACAGACATGCTTCACCCGAAAATCCACTTTGGTGGTTTTTACTAGGAGCAATTTATATTCTCGATTCTAATGCGGTAACTCGTAATATGTTTGCAAGCTGGTCGAAGAGTTCAGGGTTTACCCCGAGTTGCCCTTGCAGGTAAATTGCAGACAATTTTGTGCATTGGCTCTCTTCGTATCGTGTGGAGGAATGAAAATTGTCTGAGAACATTTGTCATATATAAAGGCAATAGAGTTTGTTCGCAACAAAAATCGATACGTGTAAAGATCGCCGTTTGAATGCTATTTTCGGGTGAAGCCAGTGTTGCCAGATCGTGGGGAGTTCTCGTTTTCGTTGGATTTCGGTCTTAAATTTAGTAATAGGAAAAAAGGGAAATATGTATATTGTTTGATAAAATAATATCTAAGGAATATTAAATAAAATATAACTTACTCCAATCTAAATACCAAAACAGTAAAAACAATATCAGGATTTCTTTAAAAGTATGCGTAAATGGTCGAGGCTACAACCATTAGTAAATGAGTTAATTTATAGGAGTTTATGAGTTCCTTCATCAGAACCTAGAATTGGTCTAGTGCGTAGGAATCGACCCACAACGCCACGGCACCCTTATTCCGGGATCTTGAAAGATAAAGTGGATTCCGTATTTTACTAAGCAACATCGTGTCGTTTATTCAAAAACTGGTTTAGTGATCTTCCGCCGTAATCCTCAAGACTTTGCATCGAGAACATGGCATGTAACATTTTTATGTAAGTGGACAAACTTACTGCATGGCAACGCATCAATTCAAGTTGTCTCTATTTATAATTTTGATGCAACCCCCATGTAGTAGATCAGCAAGAAAATGCAATTTGGTTCCATTTTGGGATTTGGCGTTTCATGGAAGTGAATGTTTACAATTCGAAGTCGACTGCGAAAACTGAAATGTCTCTTTTAATTAATTAATTAATTGATTTCAAAAGCAATAACAAAATAATTATTTTCTTTAACTTATTACGCCTTTCCACATCCATTGCAAAACGAATTTGTTTCCCGAAATCAATTTACACTTTTCACAATAACAGCAAACTAATGCGACGAGATATTACACTTACTGCAAGGCGTTATGCATTTCAACAGATCAATGCATGCATTATTACTGCACATAAGTTCCAGTGGGCGCCGTGGCCGTGTGGGTTCGTGCGTCGACCCATGCGCATTAGACTTTCACAGTCTAGGTTCGATTCCAAGTTCAGACAATTTTTCAAAAAAAAAAAATTGTTCACGGCTCCACCTCTTTCGAGTCACTGACAATGCTCAAAGAGTCTAACTGTCTAGAAAAAGCTTCTCAATCTCGCCGTTCGGAGTCGGCATTAAACTGTAGGTCCCCTCCACTCGTGAAAGAACAATATCACGCACAACACGAGTGGTTGCTGAGAAGCTAGGCCCAGGTCCACCTCGGACTGTAGCGCCGCCATTATTATTATTATAAGTTCAAGGCATAACATAACACATATAACACCATCATGTATCACAGCGCAAAATAAAACAGTCCGGATCAATGAATATGTAATTATCTGTTCTGATTGTTGTACTTGAATATCTGAGTTACTTTTTGAAGTGCGAAGTTGCCATGGAATGGATATGTAGATATGAATTTAATCATACCAAAGCATTAAGCCTGATGAGGGAAGATATATGTTTCTATACTTATCCTAACAGCTTCCACAGTCCAAATGAAATACATTTTTTCGAATGAAGTTTTATAAAAAAAGCCTTCTTCAATTTTGTATTTTTCATATGCTTAAGCACCCGCCGCTAGTGACAAATTTTAATTCATTTGATTAGACACCCCATTCCATAGCCTCTAAAGGGCGAGCTTTGTCATGTATATGGCATATTGTGGCGGATTGAGCTTGAATGCTCGGCTTAATTGTATCAATTGCTGTTGGTAAAGTTCCTTTTGTGTTTGGCATGAATCTTGGCCCAATAACGCCTTCAACTCAGTGTCTTCAAACGTTACTGGTCTCCTTTTGCGGTCTTTGTCATTTTTAAAACGCGGGAACCTGTTCCGTTTTCTTTATATGCTTCATAAAGCAATAAATGCTGCATTTGAAAAAAAACGGTGGTTTTTACACTTCATCGACAGAATCGCAACCACACTGCCCCTAAGTACGAAACTACATGCAAGTTGCTGCTACAAGAAGACACACCTCGTAAAACAATAGATGGATGAGAGGCACAACGTGCCACATCTCTAGGATGATCTGGCCTAAGCTAGATCCCAGCTCTCCTTTTTTTCATACGTTTGTTGTAGCCCAGGCGTCAGACTGATTGTCTACATCTAAAATCATACATTCGCAGTATTTCATCATTATTTTTGATCCACATACAGGATGACCAGATAAGAACGATAGGAAAACAAATTTAAATAAAACAACAACGGTGTGAGGTATAAAATTAATGATTGTGGCTTTTATTTTGTGGCCCAATTTTTGATGAATAGGTCCAATATGTGGGGCGTTATTTCGAAATAATCGATTGGTGTCAAGTCGCATGATCGCGGCGGAAAGTGATGAACACTCGTCCTGAGGGGTGACCTAGTCGCCAAATTTCTCCTTCACAACTTCGGGCGTTGCGTCGATTGTATGGCATGTATCGCCGTCTAAGTTTGAAAAGCGATTAACTAGCCAGTGGGCAGAAAATATTAAGTGAACTGATAGCTTAACTTTGTAAATTTAATAAACTGTATGAAAAATCTTTTGATGGTAATAATATGTGTGTCGATAAAATGAAGGATGTTACTAGCTATTTTACACATATGGTTAAGTTAAAAATTGTAACCCCTCTTTCCTGATTATTTTTCTGTTTGCAATGTTTTTGTGTGAATTGTTCAACATTGATCACACGCAAAGTGAAGGGTATGCAAAAGATACATTTTTTTAAAATAACATTTGCCTTTATGATTTTAATTTTTATCTTTTTAATCATGAAATTAACATTTCATTACCCTGAGTTAATATCTTTAATGTCACTATCATTTCAGTCGCTTAGCTAGCCCAAGTAATGTGGGAGCACAATGGCGTCATAGTATGTCTCGCGATCTGGGAACTGACATGGAGTCAATGTTTTCTCGAACTGGTGCAACATTGCCTAGAGGTGAATATCACAGATTAAAGAGCAAATTTCTCGATTATTAAAATAGAAACATAGTGGTGTTGAACGTTTCATTATTCTAAACGTTATTACTTATTAACAATTAGGATTGAAAATTATTATTAAACATTGATTAAAATAATGGCTTTTTATTATCATTTTTGTCTATTTTATTTTTTTCTTTTTTTTGTATGTCATCAATTATAAATAATAACCAAAAGAAAACTTAGTAATTTGATTTCAAACAAACAAAAAAATTATAAATTGTGTTTTTCGCAACAATTTTTAGTGTTTAAATGTTAATGAATTCGATAGAACAAATATGCACACTTTTATTTATAAAAAAGCAAGTTTCATATTAGGCAGTTAAAAACTGAGAGTAACAAAAGTAATTTCATTAAATGTAGTAAATTTTTATTGAAAAGTTAATAATTATTATTTTATATAATTTCTTTTCGAACGCATAGACATTTTGTAATATTAAACAACTATTATTTTCGTATTCAAAGTTTTGAGTAAGCACAAACATATTTTTTAAATATGTAAATAACTTTATAGGTAATTGTTTATGGACCATATTTATTTACATTTAAATCATGAAAAAAGAACAAAAAAACTGTTTGGAAAATATTGCGAATAATAAACGAAAATATATCTAAACCATTTATTGGATGTTTTGTTATTTTTTTTAATTTTTCATATATAGTTTATTGAAAATAAGAAAACAAATCATAACTTCAGAGCCCTTTTTCTTTAAACAAAAGCTAACACCATTTTAACACGCGCATACAAACACATTTTATCAAGATGATCTTTTAACTAAATGAGCATGTACATAAATATGTTAATTGTTTATTTACTTATTTTTTGTTTAAACTTTTTTTTGTAATAATTTGAAATTAAATTTTATATTCGTTTAGAGTTCTGGGCCTTTTTTTGTAAATAGTCATAAACAGTATGATATTTTCAAAACAAATTGTTATGCATTATTGAAAAATGAAAATCAAAATTGATATTAATTATTAATGAACTATATAGAAAAAAATGTCCAAAACTTTGAATACGAAAATGTAAAATATTAATTAAATAATCGATTTTTTTGTTTGTTCAATATAATAAAACGTTTTCTTTTACTCGCAATTTTTCAAATAGTTGAACAAATTGATTTAATCAATTGACGGTATTAAATCAATGTGCTCAACTTACACCTATCAACATCTATTTATTTTTATTGATTTTTTAACATAATTTCGATTGCTGCTTGTTATGTACTTCTGTTTTTTTATATATACTTATGCTTGCAGTGGGGTTACGCGTGTCCCAATCGCATGTTCAAAAATTTAGAGACCCTCAACCTTCAACATTTGTCCAACACAAAATATGCAATAAAACGAAAGACTAATCACATATCAGTACACCGAGGATACTGTTGACTCTAAATAGTTTATTTATCTAACTAAGGGAATGTCTAAAAAAAATACTAAATGTCATCTGCAATTTACATTGTTGATGTATACAAATCAGAACAAAAGGATGTATCTAGCAACTCGTGTAATTCGAATTGATAATATTTCAAGATCATGATTTTAAACAAATGATTACTAACGGCCACATTTAACATTCACAAGATAGTTTTGCTTCTACTGCGAGCAAATTACAATTTCCTTAGCACGTGAGTTTATTTGTTGTTATTAATTTTGTTATTTATTATATTTTTAATAAAGTTTCAAACTAATATAGATGTCGTCTGGTATGTTTTTTTTTTTCTTTTTTTCCTGTTTTAAACATTATGTTTTGTCTGTTAATTTTTTGCGAGAAAGGAATTTGAATTTGAATTAAAAAGTTGAAAGATGTTCTTACGGTAAGTTGTTAAAATTCCAATTGTATTTATGAGATGTGTACCAATTTAATTTGAATTGGGATTTCAAAACCAAATACAAGAGAGCATTTAGATGAATTAGACACGAATTCGATTAGCAAACGAAATAAACTGTAGGATACGGTAAGTCAACAACCGAAGGTGCAAGAAATTAGACAAAAACATTAAAATATAACTGTGAAATATTCATCTCAAGCAAATCAAGTTTAAATTTTTTTTCACAATAAAGTTTCCTTCTTTTTTATGTTTGTTATATACAATACAGACAGTGCTTTGCAAAAGTCTGCGTATAGTGCAACGATCTTAAATAAAATCCTATTAAGATAAGAAAAATGGCAAGAATAAAGTATGAATCCATTTAAAACAGTTCTAAGCGACAATAAATAAGTAACATACGTTGAACTTCCTATCAAATAGCTTACAAAAGCATACAAATTATTTACTGCGTACAGCAGTGGAATTCATGGGTTTTGGATGTTTAATATCTTGTGGGGTACTCCTTTGGAACTATAATCGCTTGTAGTCTTCTCGGCATGATTTCGACAATTCGACCTCATTTTTGTGAGGTCCGCATTAATTTGTTTCCTATTCTATATGTAACATTTTACTGATTAACTTTTTATTGGTTATTTCGAGTGTTCTTATTTTTTAATGGGGTTTATGCCGGTGATTGCGGGGAGGAGTCTGAAAAAAGTGAGAGGTTGTATAAAGAATCCATTGGCAAACTACTCTGATGCCCATACAATTAAGCCGCGTAGATAAATTCATAAAAACATCTTTTGTGTAAAGTTTTAAGAAAAAATCAAAATATGCAGAGTTCTATATATTGATATTTTTAAAAACTAAAAAATCAAACACTTTAATTAATTTAACTGTTGAAATACTAAGATATGCGGCAACGAGACAGTACTCATATTTAGCCATCTACAAAGAAATAAATGAAATAATGAAAAAATCTTTAAAATGGATAGCTTTAGGAATACATTACATTGTGTTCTTAATATTTTGTTGGAAATCTTTTATTTTTAATGATATGCTTGCATCGGCGTTGCATAGAGGACCAGGTCCTGTGAACTGATGGAATTTTATTCCACTCCTCTTTTATAATTCCCAACAGGCTGGCTGGTTTCTGGGCTGCATCTGACTTTTTTATCATGTCCTATAGGTTTGTTTTTATGGGGTATAGGTCTGACCTTGCGGTGACCAATCGAAAACATTTATTCTCTGGCCTTCCAACCATTTACGATCAGCTATGTATATGTGGGGGCCGTGGCCGTTTGTGTTCGTGCGTCGACTCATACCCATTAGACTTTCACAGTCTAGGTTCGAATCCAAGATCAAACAAACAATTTTTCAACAAAAATTGTTCTCGGCTCCACCTCTTTCGAGTCAATGACAATGCTCAAAGAGTATAACTGTCTAGAAATAGCTTCTCACCCCGCCATTCAGAGTCGGCAGTAAACTGTAGGTCCCCTCCACTCGTGAGAGAACAATAGCACGCACAACACGAGTGGGATCGTTGTCGTGCTGGAAAATTCAAGCCAACGGCAAACTATCGATGAAATCTACATTTACATGTGTATCCAACAGGTTTTTGTAGATTTTCCTGGATATCTTGCCAGCAATCTCTGTTAGAGGATCTACACAGACTATGTCAAACCTCCCCACACATCCCACAACCCATTCCCTGCTTAACAGCCCTATTCGTGTATTTGGGGTCCAATTCATTGCACGGGGGATTTCTAACCTGCTTACCATCGCTACCGAATATGTTGAACTTTACATCTGCATTAAATCATACTAAATCTTAGAACTTTTGGCTCTTTCCAACAAGTTATTTGGCGAAATTCAAACGTTCAAACTCCTCATCTCTTCTATTGATTTGTATTTGGAGTAGAATTTCCATATCATTTTTCTTTCACACGGACTTGTCTTTATCCATTTCTTTAAACTTTTAAAAATTGTTTTACACACTGAAATTTAGCGTTATAGCAAAAATATTGCGCAGAAATAACCTCCGACCGCTTTGAATGATTTACGGAATGAAAAGTGCATTTCTTGGAAATGCAACAGCAATTATCTTTTTATCGCTAGTGTTGCAATAACGGGGCTTAATAACCCGAAAAACGAAAATAGATTGGACGGCGGATGTCGAAATTAGATAGAAACTTCCTTATACCTTGTGTGGGTAAATTGTACGAGCTCCAGTGTACATATGTATGTATATACCAGTAATCAACTACGAGTACATAAAGTCAACTAGATACAGTTGATTTCTGGTTTATACGTAGTATGCTTTGAGTCATTGTCATGTCTAACCACTAACTTGCAAGTTATTATTTTTCAAATATTGAGCTGTAAGTTCTTATCTATAATTCCAATTATTAATGCTAATTTTCCTGTGCGGACCGTAGAATTGGAACGTAAGCGTATGTTGAGCACTAACTCAACGCTTTCTACTGTGACTTAAGCGAACAAATCAACCATTATTCATGAATGGCGCTTGTGGCGATGAAACCGAAAGACTATCCATTCTATCCAATACAAAACTTCGTTGGAATGATCACATATTTGAGGTCGCGCGAATGGTCTAGGTTCGCAGGAAATATTTTTCCTGTGTCTTGTTTCCGAACATTCATAAAAACTTGCGCGCGCAAATTATAAAGAAAAAAAACTGGGCAGGTGCGAGTTGGACTCGCACGGAGAAGGTTCCGTCGCATAGATAATTTTTTATAGAATAATTTCTGAATATGAGGTAACGAATTTAATATATTTCAGTTAAATTTTCTTCTAATTCCAACCTAAATCAAAATCAACTATTCATTACTACATACATACATATCTCCAAAACTGTTATGGGTAGAATACTCGAAATAGTTTTAATAAAAGAACTTATACAGTTTTTGTGATTTTTTGAGAGATACTTTGGTTTAGAAATGGGAGAGGGAACGCTTGAAAACCGACTTAGAGCTCCATATTTTTCAAACGGTATTTTGGACCAACAAATTTTTAATCGAACCTTCCCCTCATTTCGAAAGATCTGTCGATAGATATCACTCGATGAGGTGCGTGATTGTTTCAAAAACCATGACAACTTCAAGGGAGCTATTCGGGTGCCAGTCCCAAATGGTTCCACTTTTTAAATTTTGCTAGCATGACCAATGATTTCTGGGTCTTTCATGACGAGATAAGGAGATAAAAAAGTGTGACAGACACGACAGAGGGACGGACGGACACACCGAAATTATAAAGGTTCCGTTCTGCACCAATTTTTTTTTTCTTCACACCAGTTTCGTCCAGAAATATAATATTTGGCCAGAATTTGAAATTTGTATTCACATTATTTTGAATATTTTAACCGCTTTTTACGATTAATTTCAGACAAATTAACTAATTTCGAAAATACGAAATTCCGACTTGTGGATTATTTTAGACAAAGGAAATGGGTGCACCGATGTACCAAACATGGTCTGCAATCTGGAAACTATTTTTTCTAAGCTTAAACCAAGTTCTTTTGACAACTTACGCTCAAGAAATTTGCTTTCAGCCGTTCCAATCTACCGCATCTCATCTTGCTCAGAAAAGTTCCTCGATTCTTAAAACTCTTTGAATTATTCAGTGATTACGTTTCATAAACTTAGAAATTCTCCTTCTTCGTGCCAGTCAACAATTTTTTGTATTCTTCTCTCAAAAATAACTAATTATTTGGTTAAACCCTTTCAATATTTTTTTAGCATATTTTTATTTGCTATTTTGTTATGAAAAACGTCATTCTTGCACAATAAAACACGTCCAAACTAACGGAACAAATTTAAGTGGAATCTTTTGAACTGGCTTATAAAGGATATTTTCGATGTCGTGGTACATTTTATTTACCGTAATATGTTCCCGTAAAAAAAACGGCTGAATTATGATTGATACTTATAGAGGAACACTTTATTTAGGCGCTGAGCATTTATTTATTACAAAAATTGTACTGTACGCAGACTTATGCAAAGCACTGTTAATGATCCTCATTCTACATTTTTTTTAAATATTCACTAATAAATCCAGGATATTGAATTCCCGAGTAATACTTTATAAAATTTGATCGTGTTAAACATTGTTGCGTATGTATGCATACATATATATATTCCTAAGATTTTGTATTTGCACATTCATTTATTTTAATTAAATACAAATTTAATGTTTCTCGATCACATGAGTTCTCTTAGTGATATAACTTGTCTTCAGATGAAAGTTAATAATAGGAAAACAAATATATAGGTACATACATACATATATAGCGGTAAGTGAACATCACTCTCTAAACTTTGTCAAATCAATAAGACTCCACGAATTGAAAATTTATTTTATTTGAAAAAAATTAATTTGTCAGTAAAACTTGTAATATTTTCAGGAAATAAGAAATTAAAGAGTTCAAAAATAATTGAGAGCAAAGATATACCACAATCTGTTCCAGTCAAGGATAACGAAGAACCACTTGATCTAGCAGATTTAGATTTATCTCGATTACGTCTCAGCAAAAAAGATTTGGAAACTCTGTCGAGCATTACTCCAGGTCTACCAAAGTGCTTCCAAGAACAATTACTCGCCAAATTACCGCCAACACAAGCAAGAAAATTATCCCGAACATTGTCAATGCAAAATAGTATTCATAATCCAACCGTTAGAGTGTATAAACGTAGTCAAAGTGGTGGTAGAAACATGATCCCATTGGAAACTGAAGGATTCTCTCAAATTGACAGCCCTAACACGTTAGGGAAAAAAACTATCGACTCCGATCGTAGTCATAGTTTGGTATATAGACGAAGCTTAAGTAGAAGTCGCTATGATCATGAGAATAGCACAGAGCCTAAAAACAGAAGTGCTAGTGTCTGCCGCGTTTCCGATGACTTTAATAAATCTCTTTGTTCATCATATTCAAGCGATGTGAGTGACAAATATAAATATTACTCTCCTTATTTAGCAAAGGGAAGAGATTCTGAGAGCTCATCAGTATCACCGTACAAACGGTATGACAGCATGTCACCAAGAGAAGCTGGTTTAAGCCCATCAAAAGAGTTTAATAGTCGATCTTCAGGTGAATGCATTTCGCCTACAACAGACGTTCCCGGAACCCACAGAAGGTACTCTCGATTTCTTCGACAGGACTCAAATGGCTGTAATCTTGATGAGAATCGTTCATTTACTGACAAAAAAATTAGGGATCGCGAAAGTCAAAGTGTTCTTCGTGAAATTAAAGAAAAGAGCAGAGAATCAAGTAGAGACAGACTAAGTCAGAGCATGGAACTGGACCAATCACTCGATGAAGCTGAAAGAAATGCTGAAGCAAACCCCGCACGTCATGTTCGAAATAAGAGTCTTGATATCTACTGCGATGTCAGCAAATTTAAAACAGATGCTTCCAACCAAAGTCGCCATGCATCAAGATCTAGAGAAATACCAGATAAGCCATTGCAAAAGGAGGAGATAGCCTCAAAAATACTAGCAGAACTGCAAGCTTTATCCACATCAAAAACAAGAAAAGAGAAATCAGAAGAGACTTCAAGCAGTGCTTCAAAGGAGGTGACTTCCGAAAAAGTTGTCAGGAAAGTTAAAAAAGTGAAACCAAAAGAAAAGTCCTTAGACTCTACATCTACGGATGTTGCAACAACAGCAGACGGTAAAACGACAGTTATTAAGAAAGTCAAAAAGATTGTGAAGCGATCTGAAGCAAAGGTAGAAGAAAAGACTGGAAGCATTCAACCGGAGTCTTCAACATCAAAATCTGATCTAGAGAAGCCGAAAAGAGAATCAAAGCTAAAGCGACCAAAGTCATTTCCTATCAAAGAAACAGATAAAGTTTCACCTGCTAATGCCAAAAACAACATCACTGAAAGTTCCGCAAACGAATCTAAAATTTCGTTAATAAAGACTGCAGTTGATTCCTCTCCTGAAAATTGTGTAGAATCCAAAGAAGTAAGGCTTATACGGCCAAAAAGCTATCCGGCATCAAAATTAACTCCCCCTAAAGACATTAAAAAGATCATATCTACCTCGCCGGAAAAACAAACAGGCGATGTAGCAAGTAAACCCATTCAAAAACGATCCAGCTTGCCTGAAGACAGTATATCTTCAACACCTACAGCAACTGCAAAAAGTAATAACTTGCCATCTCCAACCGATACCAAACCTCCGCTCGGAAAGAAAATCATTAAGGTGTCAAGAAAATCAAAAATAACAAGTCCTACATTGGTCCCGAAATCCATACAAGATACTGAATCCAAAAGTAAAGAAAGCAGTCCAGTTGGTGTGCCAACAGTTAAGGAAAAGTCTCCAGAAAAAAAAATTGGCAAAGGTTTGCTCTATGCAATAGGACAGAAATTCGAAAAACTTAGAGACTCTGCGAAGAACAAAGAAAAGAAGATCGCAACCAAAGCAGCAACTAGCGCGAATGCTATAAATCAGAAAGTGTCAGACGATTCCAAGGAAAAACAGACTTTGCTAAAGAAGAAAAAAGCCAAATCAACAGCAGAATGTTGCCAAACAGAGAAAAGCGATGAAAAGACTGAGGAAAAATTACAAAAAACAGAAAATCGTCGTTCAAGGATTGACGCAATGATAAGATCACTTCGCGAACGATCTGTACCCCGAACACCAATTCTTACAGAGTCGACACTTATAAAACGAGCAGTAAGCGTTGAAGAAATGCCAGGGACATTCAATAAGTGTGCAGTGAATCGGGTTCTAGGACTTTTTAAAAGATTTGAAAAAGACGGTGGTGATCGCAAGGTGAGAAGCACTCGCTCCACGAGTAACATTGAAAGACAAATGCATAAGTCTGACTCACCTATTCACCATGGTCGTGATCGTCCGAAATCGAGCGGTTTTCTTACAAAGCCAAATAAAAACGCGAATATTATTCTGATTAGTAAATCTGAAGCTAGCACTCGATTCCAAAATCAAGCGAACACCATTCCGAAAAAGAAAGAAGCGCACAATTCTACCGAATTGCTCGCACAGGCGACAAATGCTGTAAATACGTGTCCCGATTGCAATCAAGACCAGCAAACTCTTTCAGCTGCAAAAGTTGCTGAAAAAGAGGAGCAAGTTCCTGCAACCATAAATAAAGATTGTTTCAAGGACAAGCGAAAAGCATTAGTATTAGACTTCACTAAGTTAGATAAGATTGACAATAAACTAGCAACGGCAATGCGACAAAATACATCAATAAATGGCAACACCATTCATAACGTTTCATATCATGATACAAATAGCAATAATAATAATTTAAGGACGTCATCGAACGAGATTAACCGCAATCACATTTTCTCTCCACCAAACGATAACGCGACCACATATTCTTCTGATTCAAGAAGCTGTCATGATGATTGCGCTTCATCCAGTACGTTCCTTTCTCCTACCGATGAACCAGAGCTTTGCTTTGATAATTGGTCAATTTGCTCAGAAGATAACTACATGCTAGCGACACCTTCACCCACAGTATCACGACTGTCAAGAACATCTCACTACTCATCGCCTACTCACCCCTCTGATACGAACGAAAGCGTCATAGATCGTATAAAGAGACGAAGTTTCTACAGCAGATTCAATGAGAAACGTCCAAAGCGACAAAGTTCGATTGTTGGTCCAGCAGCTCGTGATTATTACCGAGAATCATCTATAAGTGCTACAAGTAAAGCCAAACAAGCAATAGATAGGCAGTCGTCGCCGGATATTACAAAAGAATTCTTTAAACCTCTTAAACTGAGCCCGGCTGGAAGCGAGCTTAAGCAACCGATTTACAGATCAGTTGTTGACACATCAAAACCGAGGCGTCTTGATAATTTGCATTCGTCAACTTCACCAAGCTTTCTTCTTAAACGTTACACCTCAGACAATGACTATTTATTGAGTTCATCACGAGCTAAATCCGGCAGCACATACGAAACCAATGGTTCAACGCAACCTACTTCCTATTACAACACTTATAATCCTAAGCGAAGGTCGTCATACAATCTTAATGGTGGTATGCCCGGAACAACTACAACCAATCATAACGTAGATGGATATGCAACTGTTGGAAGGCGTTCTACTCTTCGCCCATACGATCATCGCACAATGTCATTACTTGATCCTATTGGACAGAGTTCAACATCCATTATTGGAACGTATCGGCGTGATTACAGAACACCGATTAACGATCTTGGAAGTTTTACTAGGTAATTCATATTTTTATTTTATGTTATTCCAAAAATAAACATGATTCATATCTACACTAAGATGACATTTCTGAAAGCAATCATTTTAATACACATCAGCTCTCCTTTTCGTTTTAAATTAGAGCTTTGAGTATTAGAATTCTCTCAATGAATTAATTAATCATTTTTCTAACAGTTGCCAGTCCCAATAGTCTCTCACTCGTTTTATGTGTGCTCCTTTTAATGTATGAAGGAATTATAATAATTTAAACCCGTTCATCATTAAAGTTATACTATGAGAGAGAAAGAGACTATGTGTCTCATGAATAAAAGAAGGCTTGAGGTTTTTCATACTTATAATTATACATTTTATCCCTTAACACATTTGTTAATTTTCTTAAATTACTAAAGATTTGCGCATTCTTGGATAGTCCCACTTATCCAGAGATTTCAGTACTTTGTATGAGTAGAACAAATATTTTGTTCCTGTTTGTCTCGAACTCGGTGACATGCTTGCTGTAGTTGTCTCAGGCAAATGTTTTCAGTCTTTTCCGTCTACACCTACGGGACTTTGATATCCTTGTTATATTTTCCTTTTGCAGTTTCTTGTTTATCAATATCCTGTACAGGCATATTTCCTCTGCTTCCGTTTCCAATGCATATGTCTGATAGATGTACATACATGTGCATACATAATTGCAATGCATGTAAAGCCTTAATTAATAATTAACAGAGCATTATAAGAATAAAATATTAGTAAGTTATTTACACATTTCTGTGCTTTTGAGATCCAATTTACATATTAAGGTGATAATTACATGCCCGTGTACTGTTGAAGCACTGACAGCACTGACAGGTCGGCTTTATTAAATTCTAAAGCTTCTTTTTTCTTCGTTTGGGATTGTAGTTTTGTTCCACGATATTTTTTGAATGTTTAATACTCTCCTGTCTGTTCCAAAACTGGTTCCTTTGTTTGATGATCCATTTGTGTAGATGTAGGTTTGTGTCCGTGTTGTTGAAACCATAAAGGGTGAAAGGTACCTGAGGACCTTTTTTAGCTTGTATGGCAGCCTTTTCATTGCTTTACTGGTTCTCACGGCCTGGCACCCAAATCAGCATTAGAAGGTTATTTCTGCCAGTTTGTTTAGCATTTTGCGACATTCCCAGACAGCCTTAGAGTTGAACGTGTACCTTTTTAGCGATTTAAGAACCGCTTGGCTATCTGAGAATATAAATATCTCAATACATTCTAACGTAATCTAGTGGAAAGTTGCAGATATTTCGCATAGCTCATTAAAGCATAAAATAACTTATTATTATGCAATGATTTAAATTTAATTTTGCTTCATCTACTGTGTATTATTTAATGTATTACTAAAAATAACGTTCTTATTTAGATCTAGGTCGAACTACCGGTCTACCTCTGTAACTCGAAGTCCGACAAACATTTGATGCACAACACCACAAAACGGATTTTGCATTTTTTGTTACTACACACGAAGCAAACGTGCTTCCAAGGAAACAACATCGACTACAAAGCAACAATTCACCAAGAAACAAAACAACACCAATTATAAATATTGAACTAAGTTGTTATTAAAAAAATAATAATATGAAATAAAAATTATTTTATATATTTTTTTACGTAAACATATTTCTTTTAATCATGACTATATAGTGCCTTTTCATTTGAAATGTAATATTACTATTTGTACTTATTAAAATGAAGAGCAATAAGTTTGAAAGATAGTATTAAAATTTTTAGATGCAATATTTTGAATTATGTTCGAGCATGTGAAAAAGTATGTTTGTTTCCTGTTTGCCTGAAAGCACATAACTAAATTTAACAAAAAAACGAATTAAAAACAAAGTTAACAGACACAACGGAAATTCAATACTTATATTTCATTATTATTTCAAAGTACTTACACAGCATACATACGTAGTTACAAAATAAAGGAAAATAGGAAAAAATTAATCGAATCAAATAGGAAATAACCAACGGACTTTGTGACTATATATTTTGGAAAATCCGTAACATAGTAATTCAATTTTAAAAAAGGAGTTCCAAATATACATATATGTATATGGATACGTATATTATATTTTTATTTATATAAAACAACTAAATATACAATTGCATAGCAAATGTGTGTTCGAATTTGATGTTTAAATTTATACAAAATGAATTATATTTGTGTTGACATGTTTGTAAACTGAGATATTTTAATTTAAAGACTTTGCGAACAATAAATGGTCCTAAGACATAGTTTCCAATCTTCTTTTTGGCATGCATAATCTTGAAGATTTATTTGTTATGATAACATCTACGCTCTTAACGCTTCTTCTTGCGACGGTTTCAAATAAATTGTTCAATTATTTCTACTAGGTGAAGCGTTTTCTTGAGCTTTATCCATCTGTTGAACTACTATGAGGCAAAATAAAGCATTCTTCTCACAGTTTTTACAAACTGTTTGAGACATACCGTCACCTATTGATATCTTTAAAGAAACAAATTAAAAAATGTTTATAAGTAAGCATCACAAGTTTTTAAGATATTACTAGATACATATTAAAGTAATAATGAATGAAATGAAAATGAAGTGAAATGTAGGGTGTGGACGGAGGAAAGCATGCCCGATGAGTGCAACTACGAAGAAATAAGTCTTCTTAACATCACATACAAGATATTTTCTGCGTGTGAATGCCTGAAACCTTTCCTCACCAATCTGATAGGTCCTTATCAGTTTGGTTTCAGGCCAGGGAAGTCCATCATCGATCAAATATTCACACTGCGGTAGATCCTGGAGAAGACCTAAAAAGCAAATTGACACACACCACCTATTCCTCGACTTCAAAGCCGCATAAGACAGCATGCATAGAGGTATACAATGCCACGTCTAGTTTTGATATCCCTGCCAAATTTGTCAGGTTGTGCAGGATGGCCATGGTCTCTCGCTGCTCCATCAAGGTCGGTAGGGAAGTCACTGAGACCTTCAATGTCAAAAAAAGGTTTTAGACAAAGTGACGCGCTGTCAGGTGGCTTTTTCTATACCGTTCTTGAGAAGATCGTGCAGAACAGAAATCCGTACAAATGCTAGCATACGCCGATGACAGTGATGTGAACGAGACGTTTGTGGTCCTGAAAAGAAAACGGGTAAACGAGGGCAAAACGAAGTACATGCCGCTATCGAGAAGGGACGCACAACATCGACGACTTGGCCAAAACTTCAGAATAGGTAGCTATAACTTCAAAGTATTGAAGGACTTCGTCTACCTCGGCTCTATGGTTAACATTACAAACAGCATCAGTACCGAGATCAAAAGCAGAATAACTCATGCCAACCGCTGTTTCTTCGGGCTCAAGAGGCAATTGTGTAATAGAGACCTCTCCAAAGACCAAGCTGACTAAGACATTGATTATCCCAGTCCTGCTTTATGGCGCAGAGGCATGGACAATATTAAAAGCGGATGAAGAAGCTCTTGGTCTTTTCGAGAGAAAAGTACTTTGATACAGTTTTCGTTGGTGTTATATGGAGAAGATTCAACCACGAACTATATGGACTGTACAGCGACATGAGTATAGCCAGACGTCTACGCATCCGACGCCTAAGACAGCTAGGCCATGTAGAGCGCATAGACAACGTAGTTCCGACCGAAGATTCATCGACTCTGAACCAGTGGGACAAGGTGGCGCACCCAAGTGGAGAGGGACCTCAACCCACTTGATGGCAGGTGGTAAGAGATCTTGCTAGCTGGCGGGATTTGTTGGTTGAGTTCGGTGTCCACACCGGAGTGTAGGACCACGAAAAGAAGAAGATACATATGTATAACAGAATAAACTGGATTAATACAATTTTTTGTTTTACATTTCAAAAAAACATATGTATGTCCTACAAAGTGTAGGACCACGAAAAGAAGAAGATACATATGTATAACAGAATAAACTGGATTAATACAATTTTTTGTTTTACATTTCAAAAAAACATATGTATGTCCTACAAACTACTAGCACTACAACACCATGAGTATTCATCGGTGGGGTGGCTGTTATCATAAGCAAAATACAACACCGAGTGATACTTTTTTTGCAATGATGCCGGGATTGACTTTTTTTGCAAACAAACAAAAATGTTTTTCTTTATTTAAATAAGGAAAAAGGGACCAATTGAGTAACCTGCTTAAGTACTAATCATTGTTCTTAAGCGAATAGATTGAACAGATATATGTCGAATAACATCGATGATTTTTGAGCATTAACAGTGGTTCATGAGTAGTAAATTAAATTAGATGGTGTTGGCTACATCAAAAATTAAACTCGGCATCAAAACAGGGCGTAAGTAAATAAATAGCTACTCAAGCCGGAAGTCCTTCGAAGACGATATGAACATTTTTAGTTCCTGACATTTATTAGATATATGTATGTCTAATCAATAACCACGTTAACAACTTTTGCAAATATCAAATCATAAAATGAATAATCTTAGAACATTTCGAAATTTGAAGCTCATAAATGTAATTCACAGTCATGTAAAATCATGTTATTGTTTTTTAAATGAAAAGAAAACGCACCCTATCCTGCATTATTCGAGCAATGAACTCCTTCAAATGCACTGAGTCGTTGAAACTTATTCTGGGATCGTCTGCTTTCAATTCAGAAAAACATAATCTACAATGCACAGAAGATTTTTCTATTGTATGTGAAGAGCAAATACTTTCTGAGAGTTTGTCGTTATCCGAAATCTCAGTGCAAATATCCATGTATTCGTTCTTAAAATGATCATATTCATACAAGTCAGTTTTCAAAGGAGACGAGGGCTTATCGCCGCAACAGTCTGATATATTTGTGCAATCATCTTCAGATTTTTTGCAGTTATGTTCTCTAAGTCTTTCATCAATGTCAAGCAAAACTATATTGTGCACTTCAATGGAATTCCGTGGATTAACATGTTGCATAGTCTCTTGAAGATTATTTTTGAATATTGTTGGAAAGGCGATGGAATGTGGGAGATTTCGTTTAAGAGTTTGTCTTGTCTCTCTGTCAACAAAGCAGTTTCCTGTAAAGTGTTCAGAGCATAGATAGTATTTTACTAGACGATTGAGAGGTTTTTCCTTAAGGTCACTTCGACCAGCTAGTTCCGCCCATTGGTCTGCGCTAAATAAATTAAATAAATAAATACCACTCGGTTTGAAATTGTAATACTTTTTTTAATAACTTACAATTCTTTATTTTTGGGGAAGCTGAAATACGCTATGTTTTTATTATATAAAACCGAGTTAAAGCAATTCTTAGCACAGCACCTCTTTGACATGTTTGGATTATTTACTAGTTCAAATAAATACAATCTATTTGTAAACGTTCTTACACCATACAAATACACATACATACAATTGACAGCCTAATGACAGCTTATTTGAGAGTTGAGAAAAGTGGGAAAGTGAAGCCAAGTTACCAAAATTGTAAATAAACGCTATAAAAAAATTAAAATAAGGGTTTATATGTTAATAAACGTTACAGAAAAAAATCACGTTTTTATTGGGTACTCTAGTTAAAGCGCTTAGAGTAATTTGAAATATAGAATAAAAATTCGATCGAATATTTTGATTGAACCAAACAATTGGATACTTATAAGGCATTGAAACGAATGCGTCAAAAATGGGTCTGGTGGTAAACAAGGGCAAAACGGAATATATGCTGTCATGTCAGAAAGGACGCACAACATCGACGACTTGGCCAGAAAGTCACAACAGGGAGCTATAATGTGAAGGTTATCAAAGACTACGATTACCTTAGATCCACTTTAAACAGTAGAAATAACATGAAATAAGATAGATCAAACAGCAGAATAACTTTTGCCAACCGGTGATTTGTTGGACTCAGAAAGGCAATTGAGTAATAGAGTCTTCCCGAAAGACTTTCGGTTCCACAATAAGAAGCGCCAGAATGAGGGTTAGAAAAGATCCGGAGAATTTAAGCAAATCATCAAGAGCTGTTAGAGAGATCTCATAAAATTCGTCACTCATAAGATTTCCAACTATGAAATTTAAAAGCTCCCTCAGATAGGACTATTTTTCATGTTCGAACTTTCCGAGGAACCAATACCGACTCGGATTATTTTTATGGTTGTAACCAAGGTAAGAAAACAGGAGGAAGAACACGACGATCTTTCCACTCGAAGCGACTAAGAATTTCCTCGTCCACTTTGGTTAGTATCCATGCTTATGCGCCATATAGCAGGACTCGAACTATCAAGGTCTTATAGAGAAATAGCTTGGATCTTCGAGAGAGGACCTTATTCAGAGGCAAGAGTAATCTTTCGTTTTATCTCCTCGGTGGTTTCATTACTTGAATTTACTTCGGAGCCTTAGTAGACAAAGCCTTTCTTTACTTCAAAGTCGAACTATCCATACTGACATTTTGTCCAAGCCGTCGGTGTTGGTGGACCTTTCTCATAGACATCATATACATATACATATATACATACATATTTGTGTTATCTTCATTTACCGCAAGACCAACCTTAGCCGCTTCCTTCTCGATGCTCAAAAAAGCCACACTGACAATCCGCTGCGTCCTTCCAGCGTCGTGCCTCTGCTGTTGGCGTTTGAGTTATTCTTAAGAATGATATTAAAAGTATCGCATGACAGTGCTTCAGCTTAATTTAATCTTTTTTTTGACATCGAAGGTCTCGATGAAGAAAACATGCGGAGAATTTAAGCAATTCCGATGATGTCTTTCGGATGTCGTGCCTCTGCTTATGACGTTGGAGTTCTTCTTAAGAATGATGTTAAAAGTATCGCGTGACAGTGCTTCACCTTGGCTTAACCTTTTTTTGACATCGAAGGTCTCGATGAAGTATTTTCGAACCTTGAGGGAGCAACGAGCTTACAATGCGCTGTACAACTCACCTGTATGAATACTGCCATTCGAGGTTTTAAAATATAAACAGATGAATAGATTGTGGTGGTCGACCTGAAACTTTTTGGTCTTATCCAAGATCTTTAGCAATGCGAATATGATGTACATCGCCGCACTAATGTTGGAAAATCAGACTGTTGACGTAGGGCCAGAAAGCTTACAAAAGGCAAAGAAAGTCTTACTAGTCTTACTTAGTTACTTAGTTTAAAGGGTCTCCTTTCTTTAGAATCGGGCAAATAATGTTGAAATTCCATCCGTCGAGCGTGGTTTCACTCGAGTTCATGTATGTATCTTACCAAAATCATGGCCCTGGTTTGAAAAGGCAGTTCATCGAAACCATCAGCCTTATTGGACTTTAGTTTGGCGATCGCTGCCGTAACTTCTTCAATGAGGTCGGGAGAGGGGAATCCTTGTCTATCATTGCCTATATTGGATGCACTATTCGGGATTTTAGTTGTCAAATGGCGACACAATTTTTTCCTTTACTGCCGATGATCGTTTTCGCTTCTTATAATCGTCCGAGAATTTTTTTGCTTATCATCGAATAAGACTCGTTGCGGAAGTCATGCTATACTTATTCATCTTCATGTTATTTATGCTACGAGTATGTGAAGAATATTATTAAATTCTCGTAGAGCGAATCTCTTTTCATATTTTGCTTTGTGTCAATTGCCAAAAAGAGTTTTGTAATTAATAGTACATTTATATTGAACGCAACTTCATATTCGAAGAAGTTGCACGTTGTGCCTCTTAGTAGCCAGAGGCAGGGTGAGTGCGATATCCTGGCTAATTCGCTGGGCAGTTGCCTGGAATGTTTCTGTGACTTGGTACTCAATACAAGCGAATATTAAAAATATATCCAAAGATGAGCGAGAATTTGTTACTAAATTACAGTTTAGAAACACTAGTTCCAGGACCTTATTGGCTGCTTGACTTTGTGTGAAAACGCAAATATCAGGCGCGGATATTACATTCATTCGAGCCAGGACAAAACTTCACGAATTTCTGGTAAGCGAACTGAGAGACTAATACATATTTAGTTCAAAATGTCACTGCCAGCACAGACTTTAATTTTCGATCCATCTGTACGTTCCATTCTGGCACTTTTTTAAGTCAAAACTGGAAAATGGAATGCAAAAATAAGTTTACTTTTTTCAGTTTTGCCCTTTGTTACGGCATAGGTATTGGAATATTACGATCTATTTAACAAACATTTGGTAGAGTATGTGTCAAGAAATATGGTGGTAGCGTTAAACAAAACCACAGGACAATCTAAAAAGTGTTAAATATTTGAAATTGAGCGGAAGTGTTATTTTGTAATAAAAACATGAAAACGGATACTTAATCACTAATCTCAATTGACATTCACCTATTAACCATATCGACGTTGTGTGATTCAAGTATGAGCATATTCGTCAGTATAGTAAAGAAAATCTAAAGGGCTTGATATTGTATTCAACAGCTTAATGTAAATTTATCTTCAACTGCACGTGATGTCACATATTAATATATATTTCATACGCTCTTTAAGTGAAACTTACAATAAATACGATAGATATCATTAACATTAGAATACTTTCTGGTGTCCTTCCGTTTCTGATGGAGGCTTTTTAAATCGAATCCTTAAGCTATTTTCTTACCCTTGTCCTGTTTTTGGTTCGTTAGCACTGCTGAAAGCCTCATTATTATTCTGAATGCATTCAGAATAAACTGGTGGCTGTTGGTATGTGCGTAGAAACATTCATTTACATTCTGAGATATTTATCCATATATGTAAGCTTTTTATAAACATGTGTAGACCACTTTTGATTATTGGTGAGCTAGACCAACTGTAAATTGATATCATAACTTTTGGCATATATTTGGCTTCTAAGGATATTGTATCTTCCATTTATGTGTACATGCAGCATGTATGTATAACGCGTGCACCAAGGGTTCATATACCCTAAACATAATAATACGACATAACACAAATCGAAGGAATGGAAATATGTAAAGTACAGGCTTGTATATCTGTTTAAAATGAAACACGCTCGATGGAGTATTTGATCTATACTAAAACATCCTCTGATGGCGACAGGAGGTTTCTTGGAGAAAAAAGATTATTATAAGCAATTTAAGATTTTAAAGAGTGATCAAAGTTTAGTTTTTGCAATTGTTATGTTTCGGCAGCTGTCAAGGCTACAAAAGAGCTGGCTCTTTTGCGGTTGGACTTGGGCCTTAATCTGTATAAGATTGTGCTGACAAATAGAAGTCGGACGACCAAAGACAACACCGTGGGTTCGCTAATTAGGCACCGGAAATCTTGACTGGAGATCCGGATTTTGGCCCACTTCTGGTTCGGCGGCATCATAGGACATTAACATACATACATATTTCTTTCGAAATGAGAAGGAAGACACCATTACCGTCGATGGTCTCAGGTATGGAGCGATGTTAATCGACTTTCTGTGACCAGAGCTCGACAACATCGAAATATCCGAGCTGTGGTTCCAACAGAATGGCGTTACATTTTGAACGGGCACAAGGCCAACATTCGAGACGCAATTACCGGATTAATGCCGCATACTAATGCCGAGTCATCAAAGATTGGACCGACCTGACCTCTTGAAGCACTGCCAGTGAAGCCGAGGCGGCCATTTGAATGATGTGCTATTCCATACAAGATTGGCATAAATGTAGCTCCAAGTCAGAATCAATTGTATATCTCACATCGTTGTTGTTTTATTTAAATTAATTTTCCTATCGTTCTTATCTGATTACCCTCTACAGGTGCAATTCACTACAAATACTTTGTAGAAACAACACAGAAATACACAGGGACCCTATACTGGTTCCCTGGACACGAGGGAGTGCAAGGAGTGCAACAGCTGGCAAACTTGCTAAGCAATTAATCCTGATTCCTGCAGAACAGAAATTGATGTCAATAAAAAGGAAAAGCAATGTATTGAACAGAAGCAGTACCGTAAATTAAAATGTTTAGGCCTGACTACGACATCCACAAAACCAAACATTTAACCTCGTTACTTAAAGTGAACTGCAGTACATTGCATGATGTCATTGCGGGCCACAATCTCGTGGTCTACGAAGCTTGTAAACTTGGCCTAGTCTCCACCGACATGTGCAGAAACTGCAAAGGGTCAGCTGTTAGCACTACCTTGGAGCACCTGTTCTGTTTTAACAACGCTAGGACAGCTATTCTTCAAATCATTTGCTAATGTGGCTTCCGTGGCGCCTATTCTATTTATTCCAACGCAGTTGACACATGGCTTTAAAGTACAAAATCATCATTAAATCAAAGGTATACAATTCGGTAACGATTTTTTATCTAAATGTGAGTATGGGTTCTTTAAACTGTTGCATAATATAAAAGATGTCAAATGTTTTCGAATTCGCTACTAACATTCCAAATGTACTTTAAAACTTATATATTCACTCCAGGGAAAGTTGACACTCCTTCAAATCCAATAACTTACACGTAGGATTGGCAGTGCTTAGCATCAGCATATATTCCAAAATATCCCTTCAAAAATAAAATATGGAAACAAAATGTAGTTTCAAATCTGAATGCATGTATTTATTTGTTATCATTATGGCATGAGAAAATAACTATCAAGAATTTCTGATGCCCTTTTAACTAAAGTACGTAAAGAAGTTTTAGTATTATAGTTTGAAATTATAAATAAGATTTTCAATTTTTTGGGGCAAAAAAAGTTTTTGTTTTGTTTTAAAATAATTATTAAATTAACAAAATTTAAAGTTAATTCTTTCTTATTTTGTACTTTACGCATTCTGACAACTAAAAATAACTTCGATTATAAAATAAATCTGAATACATACAAATGCTTTAAAAAGCCAAGATTATTTTCTTTTATCTATTAATTTCATGATGCAGTATATATGAGTTATGTCTGCGTTGTTCCTTTATTAATTTAGCTAGAGATACTGTAATCCTTGCATAATCATTAATTTAGTTATTCTTTATGTTACACAGTCATTATTTACTTAAATTATATTGTGTCATTATTATAACATTCTTAATATAATCATTTGCTTACACTCATTTAACATGATGAATAATACATTTATCATATACAATATGAAAAATTGTGTTTCACTACTAGCATTGTTACTGCCGTTAAACGACTTCTGTTTATATATTACTATATACATATGAATGCGAAAGAAATATATAATCAAATAATTGGTAACTCGTTTGTTCACAATTCCACCTTGCTTATTGCTTTCCTGTACCATAGGCTTAAGGTTATATTTTTTATTTACATTTTAAAAATTTATTAAAAACCAAAAGGGTTTTATGAAGCAAAAAAAATTGATTTTCTAGTTTCGTCATCTTTATAGGAAAATGCTAATGAAAATTTTAAATCCACAAATTTAATAAACAAAATCTACAAATTAAACGAAATTTGAATTGGTCCAGAAGCAACTCAATATCACTTTCCATTCTAACAAAGAAGTTGTGACGTAACGAGAGACAAAACTAAACTTAGTTTTGCCTCCTATTTTCCAGTTTTGGGATAGAAAAGTGCCAGAACGGAATTGTTCTCTTTCTTCAAGTTGGCAATGCTGCATAGAATATCATCTCCAAATAAATAGAAATATTTAAAACTGGCATTGTTTGTAAATTCTGCCTTTAAATGGTTTGGTTGTAGCGAATGTTCTTTTTGGTAAATTTGTGATTTTTATGAATCTTTATAGGATATCGTAAATTCCAATAACGTAGTATACAGCCTTGGCCAAATCTTCAAAAAGCAAACAAATTTATGAAAAGAGAGGAAACACATAAAATCGTTTACAACCTCAGATAGTGTCGCCGAAAACCATAAAATTCAAACAAATTACTTCCGATAAGTGATTTGGCAGCAAAGACAAAACGATAAGTGTGCCTAATACTTTTGGCCAAAGCTGTATATTTCGCAAATATCGTGAAAATACAGTGGTGAGCAAAATAATAAATAATTCAAACTTGGAAATATTTATAGGCCTATTATGATTTCCATTGATTTATTTTAATTGTTAACGTTACAGAAGATAATAAAACAACAAAAAAATCATCTAAATAACAGAAAAAAAATCACAACAAAAATTTAAATATCCTCATTCATCCACTTTTGCACGTTTCCCCTGCAGTTCATAAAATTAATGAATAAATGTTAGTCAAAATTTACTGTTATATTTTTGTTTTGCTCCTTTTGTACATCTATCTTCGCATTAATTTGTGTAGTTTCAGTTTGATCGATTCAATTCTGCGTGTAAGGAAGTGTTCTTGAGTTTAATTTCAAAAATTAAATACAGAAAGGCCAAAAATGAGAAAAGTATCGAGTAGTTTGGAAGATAATATTGCAGTACTTATTGGCATTTTAAAAAAGAGGGAGTATTGGTATCAAAAACAAAGGGCTGAAAACAAAATGCTGAAAATTAGCAGTACATCGGGCTAACACGAAAGATGCTAAAGTGGACGAATGGGGATATTTAAACTTTTTTTGTGATTTTTCGTTTTTTTATTATCTTCTGTAACGTCAACAAATAAAACAAATCAATGGAATCATAATATCGTAATGGGACTATAAATAAATGTATTATTGAAGTTTATTATTCGATCGGTTTTGCTCGCCACTGTATTGTATACGCATAACAACAACTTTCCTTTTTTCTTTTGAATGTTGCATTTTTGGTTTGGCAATTTTTTTGTGCCGCCGAAGTTTTTAAGACCTGAAACGGTTGTGATCGTTTTCAGTCTTAAAAGGGAACACGCCATTTTTGAACTTTTTTCCGGAATATAACGGAAAAGTTTTACGAGCAGTTTCATGTCACGTTTTTTTTGGCAGGATGGAAAACGACATAAGAAAGCAAAAATATTCGTGAAGTCTCTGAAAAATGTATGTGTATTAGAATTGTACCGAATAGTGAGGCATCGTATACGAAAACAAACGTAATAAATTATTACGCCTGAATATAGAAAAACTAATTTTCATTCACTATAATTTCGCTTAAGTAAGCTTCCAATATTAAATTGCTAATTGTTGTTTTTTTTTTACTGAAAAAATGTCTATCCGGTATTGGCTCGGATATAAAAAGATTATTTGGCTCCGGCCGGATATTATAAAGGAAGCCGGATCTGCCGGATACCGAATACTTACCGGATATCCGTCACATCTCTAACGTGTATACAGTGGAAGTCACTTAAAACGACTACAATCCTTTCATTTTTTTGCTTTTTATTTTTTATCATTATTTTTTTATATGATAGACTACTATACCGTCGGATATAACATCGTCGTATATAATAATAATAATAATAATGATGGCGGCGTTACAGTACGAGGTGGACTTGGGCCTAGCTCCTCAGCAACCACTCGTGTTGTACGTGCTATTATTCTCTCATGAGTAGAGAAGACCTACAGTTTATTGCCGACTCCGAACGGCGATTTTGAGAATCTTTTTCTAGACAGTTATACTCTTTGAGCATTGTCAGTGACTCTAAAGAGGCGGAGACGCGAACAATTTTGTTTTTAAAGAAATTGTTGCCTGTGCTGGGATTTGAACATAGACTGTGAAAATCTAGTGCGTATGGGTCGACGCACAAATCCACAATATCCACAATATAGCGACGACAAATTTTCATAAATATTTAATCTTTGTCTTCGCTAATAACGACGGCATAAGGGAAAATGAAAGAAAACACAAATTTTTCTAGTTTGTTTTTCTTGTGATTGGGTATCACTAACAGCTTGTTCTACATTGTCCGGAGCTATGTATTTATTTAACATTATTGCAGTCTACTTGTCTGCACAAGAAACAAACACAAATTAATGATTATTACAAAATTCAGTTTAATATTTTTAGGATTCACAAATTTTATAAAAAAATTAAATTAATTGTTGTCGGATACAAGGACTGCCAAATAATAACTGACGTTAGGCAAAAAGGTCTCAAGTCACAGACTGCAGCTATGGAATTTAAGATACGAATTTTTTTTTAAAAATCAAGATGACATTTGCTTTGAAAATGTACAATAAGTAGGTAAGAAAAACAACATTTTTATTATGGTGAACGTTCGAGTTCACGAACGAAGAACGTTTGCAAATAATTAAAATTTATTACCAAAATCCCGAGTCGGTGACGGTAACTTTAAAAGGGTTAACGCTTATTCCTGTCCCAGTAGACAAGCAATTTATAGGAACAATTTTTCTGAATTTTCATATTGCCGGTGACACAAAGCGTTGGTCGAAATACCGAGAATATTTCTGCCGTTCAAGTGTCCGTCGCAAAAGAAACAAACCACGACGTTCTCAAGACCATATTATTGCGAATTTTCCGAAGGATTTTGGCCTGTACGAGTAGATGAAGATGAAGTTAATTCAACAATTAAAGCCACTCGATCATATAAAGCGACGAACGTTTCGTATTGGGATCTAGAAGTTTTGGAACGTGACCAATTTCATTTCTTCAGTGATGAAGCGAATTTTTGGCTAAACGGCTTCGTCAGCAAACATAATATGTGTTATTGAACAGGTTAAAATGCTAGTGCAACAATCGACTTGTTGAATACTCAAGCCGATGAACGCGTTACATCGAGAAATATTTCTGTACATTGGCCGTCTGGATCGCGTAATTTAACATCCATTGACTCTTTTTTTATGATGCCACGATTCGTTTTTGCCAACAAGCCAGTGTCATTAGAAGAGCTCAGAGCCAATATTAAACGAGAGATATGGGCCGTTTCCATCGAAGTGTTGGGCCCTGCTATAGAAAATTGAGTTCAACGAATGGTTGACATATGAACGACGTCGAATTCCATACATTAACCTTTTGATTGTACTTCAAACCAATAATACAATATTCGAAAAATCTCAAATGGATTGCGTTAAATTAAAAACAAAATGTTGTCAGGTCCTTATTGGAAATTACACGATACTAGCAAATTATGCAACTCTTTCACAGGAAAGGTGAAACAATGATATTATCTTTAAAATTAGAAAAAATAATAATGCCAAAAAAAAATTAAAACAATATGACATACAAGTTATTTGTGGATTCAGTTTGCATTACAGTACGAGCAATTTGAAACACTTCAGGAATGCAATGACATTACAATGGAAGCACACATTTAAACAACAAATTTATTTTATACATATTCCTAGGATTCGTAAGACTTACATAATTATCACCATCGCACACTTGAATTAACTCAAAAGCGTATACATATGAGTAAATGCAAATAACCAACACTGGGTTAACAATTTTTCTTTATACATACAACAACTGTGAGTTTATAAAAAAGAAAAACAAAATACTTTTACACTTTGGCTGCTAACGATCCATTTATCGTATTACTTCCACCTGAGTAGGAATATCCCGGCGATTCCATAACTAACGGATGACAAATTTCATATACAGGAACTTTTAAACTACACTTCCGGACCCCAAGACTGCTCTGTGAGCTAGAACTGGGTCCGAATGAACGTCATCTGGGCTCAACTCCGTCATGTATATGTTCAGTTTCATCGCCGAAAGATTGAGCAGCTGCACTCGGTGTTATACTGGGCGAACGTCCTTTTATGCGAACTTGAGACATATCTGAACCTCGTCGACTTGTCTTCAATGACATGCTTTGTCTCGAACAGAAACACCGGCAAATGATTCTCTTAAACGCAAATCGAAAATCCTTCGAAAATAAAGCGTATATCATTGGATTCACAGCGGAGTTGCAGTATCCAAGCCAAAAGAGAATGGAAAACAGAAGTGGATCAATACAATCCTTGCAAAAGGGTCGTATAATATAAATTGTAAAAAATGGTAACCAGCAAAACACAAATAGTCCGACTATGATGGCTAAAGTTTTGGCTGCTTTTGTTTCCATTCGAAAGCGTTTCACCTGTGCTTTGATATTACGACGGCCCATTTTTTTATTTGGCCGAGTTCTGTCTGATATATCACTAGTCGCGGACTGTCGTCTAGACATTTCAGGCATACTTTTACCAACTTGCAAGTAACAGTTGCTGTCTCTATTGCCTCTGAATAATTGAGTTTCGGTGGTTTCTCTTCCGTTCGATGCCGTATAATGAACTGTGTACATGGCACTGCTTGACTCACTACTTTGTGACATTTCATTGATGTTCTCATTTGAAGGGTATGAGACGGAAATTTTTATTTTGTCATGATGATGATGAGATCGGCGAGTTGCATACTTCGAAAGACGCTCGGGAGATGGGGTGCCGAGCGTAGTTGTTGTACTCTGTGTGCTGCCGTTACTGTGGGTTGAGTCGTGCTGATTAGACCCTCGTCCTCGGTGTATTCGGAGTGTTAAACGTTGCTCCTCAAAACGTGATCCGATTCCTTTTGAACCTATAAAAGGAAAATAATACTTGTGATAACTGCGGTGACCATGAACGTTTTAAAAATAAACTTTTAAATAATAATCAATGAATCCAAAAACTATTATATTATTAATCAAAAGAACAATAATAAAATGTATTTTTTACTATATAATTTGGAAGTTTGTGTTTTGTATTAATTGAAATAAATAAATTTAATAATAATAATAATAGTGGCGGGAACGGTCCGAAAAAAACTGAAATATTCGAAAACGAGGCACTGGATTTAATTTACAGCAAGTTGAAACATCCTCTTCAGGACAAAATATACTTCCTAACGAGGTTCTCAAAAGATATTATAAGCACTGTTTTTAAAATTAGAGGGAAACTGATACCAAATGATTCCGTATTCCCGCTGATAGGTACCCTTGCAATCTTGACGAACATAGGACGTCTACCATTTTGTCGATGTATACCCTATCCTTAAATAATTTTGGTTAAAGAAGCAAGCAACATTTTAAATTTGAGCAGAGGCTGGAATACGTTATATACAGTGGTGGATAATGTATTTAGGCAATAAACTTTTAAAATAATCTAAAACTTAATGAAAAAAAAGAAAGAAAAAAGAAAATTTACATCTTTCTGTAAATTTCAAAGTACAAAGTTATGTCAACCTGGAGTGAAATCGTCTAAAGGGATAGTTGATTGGCGCACTTTTGACAAAAAAAATGTCCTACCAAATTTAATGAGTAATGCGATAGCAAAAAATATATAACGACTTGGCATCACTTCCCTTCTTTGAATTACATGCTAGGTCTTTATTACTTGTATTTTAAAAAAGTTAATTAATTGTATGGACAAAATATGGGAAACCGCATACAAGTGGACAATACAATAAAACGTACTATGAACACGACGCTTTCGAAAGTAACACCGACAGATGGCGACGCTATTACCGACGCACTGCACGTGAACAAAAGCAGACTGCTGTCCCGACTTAAGACACTTCACAGACACTTTATGAACAGAGACGACCAGGAACTAAGGTCGCTCAAGTCACAGATCAAAAACATCCAAAAATTAATTCGTAAAATTACCGTATAGCAATCAATTCACATTGGGGAGACAAGCTTCTGGCTGTTCATTCCAACGGTCCAGGTATGTTTCCCCAAATCAACCGTATTTTCTGAAGAAGGGATTACAATGATTTGGAGGCTATTCGACTTGATAGAACGACTGACAACTCAAACCTACTGATGTCAGTTGGCATCGTGCTATGACAATGACTCCTTGATTGTTGATGATCCTCAAGAGAAGGTTGAAGAGGCAGGAAGTGTACACGGTCAACGAATCTCGTTGTCCCAACCTCGACTTGGGGAACAGAGCCTTCCATTTTTATCTTCGAAATGAAATACACAATCCTGTTTAACAATGCGGTGAGTAATGCACATTAATGCGAACGGTTGTCCAGTGTGGTTCAACTTGAGTCCTTCCCAGATGTAAAAGATGAGGCTGTTCGAGCGGCAGTGTCTCCGGGCTTGTCTCAAGAAGAACCCCAGAATCAGAGTACAAGAAATTCTATTCCAACGAGTTCTTGTATAACGAAGAAAATGCGAACATGGTGGATAATTTTATTATTAAGCTGATTCGAAGGGACGTTGCACGAGCCATGACCTCGGAAAATGAGCTGATATTTTGAGCTTACTACCCTAATGAGGCATTTCATGGGAACGCTCGCCGAAGTGGATTCATTCCTCCGGAAGCGTTCTTGTACCTTGACCAAATTGACTTATTCAAGAATGCTGAGTCCATTGATCTACCACGTGGTGCAAAGGACAGTGGATATGCGTCTCCTCTACGAAGACGATGTCGTAAGAGTTATTCCGGTTCAGTAGATCCATCCCTGTTCGCGACAGAACGGAGTGTGACAAGGTTCGGGGGTTCTACTGGTAGTTGCAGTCCCCATCAAAAGTCCATGCTGTCGTCAATTTAATCAACTAACTGTTGGTCCCTTACTGCCAACTTACATTTAGGTTAGGATATTAGACTAGGGTAAATTTAAGAAAAACAAAAAAAAATTAAAATTCCAAAATATACAAAGTATAAAAACAAAAAAATAATAATAAAATAAGAAATTCAAAAAAATGTAAGATAACTTAGTTTAGGTCAGTTTATTTTAGTTTAAGTTAGGTAATCTAATTTTAAGTTACGTTAAGAATATAAATAAAAAAATATTTAGTTTAATAAGTTTTTACTTAAGTTTTTACTTAAGTTTTTATATATTTATATTTTTTTGTATTTTGTATTTTTTTATATATTTATATGTATTTTTTTTCGTATTATTAAAAAATATATCTAAAAACCACAAAAGAAGCCGAAAGGTAAAATAAATTATAAATTCATAGATTAATTTAGAGTACCCGCATAGGGCCAGTAAGATAGTATAAGAATCCTTTTATTGTATATCTAGTTTAAGTATTTTTCCTAGAATATACGATTTTTAAGAATAAAAAAATGATTTTAAACTAAATCGATGGGCGCCGTGGCCACGTGGGTCTGTGCGTCGACCCATACGCACTAGACTTTCAAGTCTAGGTTCAAGTCCCAGTTCAGACAAAAATATTTTCAAAATCCCCTCTACTCGTGAGAGAATAATAGCACGCACAACACGAGGTTTGCTGAGGAGCTAGGCCTTGATCCACCTCGGACTGTAGGGCCGCCATTCTGTCATAATGGCTTCAGTATGTAGACAATTTATGTCACTGTGGAAAAGCTTGTGCCTGAGTATATTATATTGGACCATAAGCCACCAACCATACAGAGATTGGTGTGATATGAAGAAAACATAGCCCCCATATCGAACCACCAGTATCAAAGAAGACCCGAATGGCTGCCACTCGATTATTTTCTCTAGGCTTATGTCAAATCCTTAGTTTACGCTAACGAGCCAAACACTTTGTTCGAGCCCAACATTAGAGAGGCTATTGTTGGAATAACGCCGCACATATTGCACTGAGTCATTAAAAATTGGAGCAAAAAGTGGAAGATTTAAATTTCTTTGATCCAAGTAATTTTATTTTGAACCATCCCTAAAGTCATTAAAAAAAAACTTAAAATAATGGAAACACGAGAAAATAGTCGGTCTATTTATCTAGTTAGCACGTCATTAACGCCTTATCAAGGAATACATTTTCCTCAAGGTATGGCCAGGTAGATAGATCTAGAATCAGCACTGACAATAGGTCAATATCACCGGAGACTACCTACTTGGAAATCATGCATGAATAATAGAGGAGAAGATGAAACTATCCATCACTACCTCTTGACAATAGACATCAGAAACGTTCGCAGATCCATGTATAAAACTAAATTGGTAAATAATCGCACCTGAATCATCTCCAAATTAACACCTATACAGAAACCCTTTACTATATTGTTTGTTTATAAGTTTTGGACTTTTTCATCTCGGAAAGGGCTACAATGACTTCTCTGTCAATCTAACTTAACCTAGCAAGTCAAAATAAATGATAGAGGTATAAATGTAAATGTATTCTATTACTTTAAATGAAAATTGTATTTAAATTTCAATTTTATTTTAAAATCATTTTGCTTAGATTTTACTTTTAATTAAAACTAGTTTAAGAAAATTAAAAAAAAAAAAAACAAATGAAAATTTAACAGAACAAAGTATTGATATCAAGTAAAATAAAACGGAAACCCGTAAATACATATTTATGGCTAAGAATGTCTACTTTTCTGAATAGGGAATGCTACATTAATGTTACGCCATGGCGCTCACACCTTAAAGATAATCATAAACAAGTTTTTAAGCAAAAATTTGTAATCACTATATGTTACGAAACAGATGGATGCATAGTAATTGTTGCAGCTGTTGATTATACGTTCTTCTTTAACTTAGTTTCGATAGTTGGAAAGAAGAGCAATTCGAAAATATGAACAGGAACAGTTATATGTATATCCGTTCACCTTTTCGAGATTCTATTGTATTGCGTTGGTGCTACCGTTTTTGCGTTCCTTCAGGCATACTTTAAAATGACAATTAATATTTATCAGCTTTGTTCACTTATACAATTTTGCAAAGAAATCTCAATTGGTATGCGAAGTGTCAAACAGCAAGCAAATAATTCTTGATATTGAAAGATTTGCGTGAGAGAGTGCGTTGTTACGAAAGATTACGTTGCTCTTATTGCTCTCATTTTTCGCTACAAAAACGCAATATTTCGGACTGCGCCATTGTATTACTTGTGTTGGAAGATAAACGTCACTCTACGCTAGCACCAACGTGCGTGGTTTTTTCAAAGATTGAATTATAGTTAGGGATATGTGCATGTAGGTTAGCAGCTTACTTTTAAAAGTCCCACAAATGTTTGTTGTGTCCAATATTGTATTTAGATGAAAATGATTGCTTTGAAGATTTTCTCCAATACTCCATCAATGCGAAATTAAAATTTTCCAATGATTTCAATTTTCCATTTTTCTTAATTTAGAAATAATTTGGTTAGCGATATATCTGAGTCAATGTGGAACCAGAAGACGATGCAATGCAAAGATCTATGACAAATTTTGTAAATTGCCCATCGTTATAATAAAATTCAAACGAATAACAAATATATACCATTTATTTGAAAACTTTTTTACAAGATACAATTTCCACTTTATGCAATGCTTTGTAGTAATAATGTCAGTTACAAACATACATACATACATCGATATATATATTCCAATACTTAAATGCATTCTAATTACTAGATTTGTTTATAAAATAATTATTGCCATTTTGTTTTTATATCGTGTTTCTTGCGCACACATTCAACGTTTACTTCTGGAGTCTTCTCTCCCATGTGTTGTTAACGGCTTGAACGTAAGGCTGGAGTCAATTCATCATTTGAAGCTGGCAAAGAACTGGCTCTTTGTAGAGATCCGAAGGGGAATAGTTGTCAGCTGAAGTCACTTTCGTTTTCATCATTGCACCCTGATATGGTTTTATGGAAGTTTGCTGGTGCTAAAAGCGTGCGGGCAGCGATCAATTGGAAATTCTCAGATGCGCGGAAACCACTTCGTGTGCACACGCAACGACAGAGTATTCGTTTGAATGCAATGCGAAAGTCATTTGAGAAAAGCGCATATATAAGTGGATTAATTGCAGAGTTACAGTATCCTAACCAGAAGAGTATCGAGAATACTAGTGGTTGTATGCATTGCTCACAAAATGCCCTTATTAAGTACATGGTGAAAAAAGGCAACCAACAAAATATGAAGCCTCCAACAATGATGGCTAAGGTCTTGGCAGCTTTAGTCTCCATGCGAAACCTCTTCACTTGGAATCGCATGCTTCGTTTGCCTGATCTTTTCTTTCCCTTTGGCGAAGGTGAAGCCGAATCGGCAACGCAGCCGAGAGTTGCATCTGTGCTGTTGTCCAGATTAAATTCAGTCTCGCCGATTTCGAATAAGTTTGACCTGAAGCTGGAGCGTTGGCCATTTGATATTGAAGACTTTCGCAATGGAGTGGATGTAACCAACGCATATGAAGGTGGTGAACTGCACGAAGAGTCTAAAACATTTTCTGATGATGGGCGTGAAACCTTTATTGATATTTTTTCATGGCGCTGCCGATTGATCCTCATCGAAGTTGCTCGCTTCGGTGTGCTTTGTGATGGTGGTATATCATCGCATGTACTGTTAACACTTAACGATGACGACATCGAGTGCACCGATAGTGGTGTGCGTTGCGGTGTAGTGCAAGGTCTTCCCCGATGGATGCGCAGTATCAGGCGAGTGTCATCAATACGGTTACCAGCGGCATCTTTAGGACTGCCTGAAAGGTTTGTTAGTTTATCGACTTTATAATTTGTATATTACTTCAAGAGAGTGCATTCTCTTAATGAAAAACCAATACAATTACTATTCTATATACAAATTGAGAAAATGTGATGATGCACATTAAAATCTACTACACTTTTATGAACATAATTGTTAAATATATTTATATATTTTTAGTTAAATATTGGAAAAACACATAACACAATGTTTGAAGTCAACACATTACAATTTTTAAAATTTGGAAAAATAAATTTAATGCACATACACAATCTACGTGTGTGCTTGGTATTTTTTTGAAATGTTCCCCTTTGTTTGTGTGTGTTTATGTGTTTTTTTAAATATCTTATGGCTGTATGTACGGAATTGTGAGTTCTAATTACAAAATGTATGATAAGAAGAATTCTGGGACATTACAGCATTCAGAAAACATGCTTAAATACGAGTATATGCAGCAATTTGATTTAAATAAAATAAACATAAAATTCTTAATCTAAACTATACGCTTGCAATCAGTATATACTCGTACGCTTGCAATCGAGCACGATGACTGACAGCCAGACTTGTTAATGTATGTTTAATATTAATAATATTAGACTACTTCCTAGTGGTAAACTATAAGTCAATTCATTTATTCTGTTTTAACTAAATATAAAGTCATACCAATCTAAATACGAGTATACCTAATATTCACTGTTGTGCAAAGCAGTGAAAACACATGATCCTGTAACCAATTGAATATATTCATTATATTTCTAATTTTGTTGATGTTACCCGCTTTCGCATTATTTATTAAGAACTCAGTTGAAAGTTTAAATAACTAATTCAATCTCTTTTTCGTGGTTCACAATTTTGTGTATTCTTTAGGTGAGCTTTTTATATATAGATCAATTGGGTCTTTTATTTGTTGACATCCAAGGCTTTTATAATTACAAATGCATGTTTAGATGATTTTAACAGCAAAATGGGTCTAAAACGCGCTGTTCGAGAGAAGTTTACTGCAATTATATAATCGCAACAATACATTGCAGTAGGGGATCTGAGAAACGATTAAGGTATTTGGACTTCAAATACAGCCTTGGTAAAATGTATTAGGCACCCTTATTGTTGTCTTTGCTGCTTAAACACTTATCGGAAGTAATTAGTTTGAATTTTATGGTTTTCCGCGACACTATCTGAGTAGGCGATTTTTATTTTTTCCACATATTTCATTATTTTTTTTGCTTTTTGAAGATATAACGAATGTTAAAGGGTGCCTAATATAATTGGACAAGGCTGTATTTATATAAATTCTGACACTACCGTTCGAAGTTGATTTGGGTCTAGCTTCTTCAGCAACCACTCGTGTTGTGCCTGCTATTATTGATTGTCGACGAGCGGTCGAGATCTACAGTTTTATGCCGACGAACGGCAAAAAACAGCGAAGTTTGAGAACTATCACTTGACAGTTTTACTTACAAATCAGTCATAAATATGAGCACAATAAACTGAACATTGTTGTTAGCTGTTTGCTTTTACTCCGTCTGGGTAGTGTACGTGTGAGTTACTTCTCATTGCTAAAACAAAAATCAATCAAATTAGATGGCAAATATAAATGTTGACCAGATAGCAACGACAGCTTTACCAATTACTATGTTTCAACAACTGTCAAAGTTGTCAATGATATCCGGCTCTCAAAATATTCAGTAAAGTTTGCCATTTTATAGCGTATCGTTTTACGCTTGCCAATCGTGCAAAAATAGTTAAAAAATATTATCAGACTTTTGGTTCAGTTGTTAATAAACACCGTGAATTTCACCGTGAGGTCGGAAAAGTTTAAGCACTCTCTTTTAATCCACCAACCAGACAGAGATTGGGACAAAAGGAAGAAAACATAGCTACCGTAGTGTCCAATATCGAAGAAGAACCAGACATGTCGATTCAGATTAACATTTAAAATCGGACCGCAATAATAGCAGGGATGATCACGGGTCCTCTGGCGAATATACCAATAGGCGAATACGGCGCTAAATCGGGCAAACACTTTGGCTCTAATAATATCTACAGTGCGTCTAATAATATGGCTAGGGACTGTATAATAATGCAATGCTGTAGCTGTAATGTCGCAAAAAACATCCAGGATGACCATAAAGCGATTGGTGATGTTCATAAACTCTTCAAGATGGTTCTTATCTTAATAAAAAACGTTACAACCTACATTTCCTTTTTCTTTCAGAGTCGTGGTATCAAGATGGCCCATAGTGCTAATTGAAGCGCCAATACAGAAGCACACGTACGTAGATGGTTACTCCCATATTTTTTTTCCTCTTGTACAACCCTGCCGTAAAGGCAGCGACACTGCGACATACAAAGATATATTGTATCGACGGGATGAAGTTAATCCAAAAGATTTACCACTTCCCTTATTAAAGATAAAAAGAATCCATTTTTGATCCATCTGTGTACTAGACTAGACACAGATCTACTAGACTGGATCAACTAGACTCCTGGGATCAAGTGTTGGAACAACATTAGACCAATCTTCACGGTCCAATAATTCAACATCAAATAACCTGCCCAAACAATTCTGCCTGACCATAGTGTCGGGATTGTACAAAACATGTCTCTATTAGGGATTGAGTTAATTGGTAAACGAAATCATGGAAAGAAAATAAACTTGTGTAGATGACATTATTCTGAGAAATAGTCCAATGGGTAAAAGTGCAGATAGCATAGCAAATGATTCTGCAGAATACTTCTCTGAGCAAGCTGTTCAAATTATTCATTCATGTGACAATGTAACATTTCACCATGAAAGTAGTTCTGTGTCAAATTCCATATTTGTCGAAGAAGCAAGCAATACCGAGATATTTAACATATTGAAAACACTCAATGTTAATAAGGGACCTGGAGCGGATGCTATAAGGCCTGTGGATTTGAAAACACATGCAACAGTGTTCGCACCTATAATAACCAATATAGTTAATCTTAGTCTAAACCAAAGAAAAGTGCTCATCAGTCTCAAAACAGCTTTGGTACGGTCAATATATAAGGGTGGATCCAAAAGCCAAATCTCCAACTACAGACCAATCTCGATTCTTCCAATTGTGGACAAATGTTTGGAACAGGTGGTAGTAAATAGACTATGGACCTTCATGGACAAAAATAAAATTATAGAACGTAATCAATATGGCTTCCAACGAAATAAAAGCACAAACAAACTGCTTGGTGAATTTACGAACATAATAAATGAAGGCTTAAAAAAGAATCATCATAATCTTGTTATGTTCTTAGATTTCAGCAAAGCATTTGATACTTTAAATCACAGAACGCTAATGGAAGTGCTAAACCGTGCTGGTATAAGAGGAAAATTAGCAGATTGGGTGCAAAACTACCTCAGCGACAGGAGGTTCAGGGTAAAAATTTCAAACAAATGCAGCGAGGAAAAATCAACGCATTATGGAGTCCCATAATCAACACTTATGTCTTGTTCATTTTATATACAAATGATTTTCTCAAATTGTTTAAATACAGTACAGTTTTTGCGTACGCAGATGACACGGCGTTAGTTGTCCGGCATAAATGTATCGAAAACGCGAAAAAAATAATGCAAAGCGAATTTAACAAGGCTGTAAAGTGGTGCCACGACGTGGGTCTTGTTCTGAATGCAAATAAGACCAAAGTGATGCATATCCGCCTACCGCACCACCGAAACTCCGATGTCCAAATTAAATATGAAAATGACCGCTGTCCAAAGGCATATGAAAAAGTCATAGAAACCGTAGAAGATATCAAATATCTAGGAGTTACAATAGATTGCCATTTTTTTTTATGTTATATAAGAATCATATATTTTGTTCTTCAAAGACTTAAATGTGAACAATATTGTTAAACAGCATCCTGCAGATAAGCCAAAGGCTTTGCGGGAAATATAGTAAATGTGAAACAAACCAGAGATAAATAAATAAAATCTAAATCTAAAAAAATCTATCCTGGTTTGAACTGATATTCTAGTTGCAGCTTAATGGCATAAGTGTCAGCTATCTTCCTAACGAAGATGGGTAAAGGTGTCAGCACGACAATAACTTCGATAGCTGTTGTGAGGCAGGTGCGCATGGCACATGTTATGTCAAGATAGGCAACCATAATTGATCACATGTTTTTCTTATTTCAACTTTTATACCCGATGATCAAATTTGTGAGTTTACATGTTCTTGTAATTGAAGGATAAATAACTTATGGATTGCAAAAATTAATTAGTAAGTGCAACAAAAATAAAAAATACATCTTTTGTAAGTGTAATTTAATTGAATAGATTCTAGTTCTTTCAGTTAGTGCTGAAACGGTAAGACGAGTGCTCCGAAAAGCTGGCCTGAGAGGTAGAGGAAAAGTCAGAATGACTCTTCAAACAAAACGACATATGGGTCTCTGTGAAGCGTTTGCTAAAAAGTACAAATCATTCACAGAACAAGACTGTAAACCCATTTGGATCAGACGGTCACGTGAGGGTTTGGAAAAAGAAGATAGAACAGCTACCACAGAGGCTGGTTAAGGAAACATTCAAATTCGGTGGAGGTAACCTTATGCTTCGGGAGCGCATGTCTCTTGATGGTGTTGGCATGTTCAAGAGAATCGAAGAACGAATAACGGTTCTGATGTACGTGGACATTTCGACATCTTACCTAGAGCCAAGTTTACGAAAATGGGATCAATCGATTTTGGACGTTGCATTCGAACACGATAACGAGCCGAAAAACACAGCTTAGAATATATTAGGTGTGAAGTTCTGGAGTGGCCTTCCTAATCTTAATCCTACATTAAAATGCAACTGTTCATGATGCTGCAGCTAAAACACTAGACGAATTGTGATCAAGGGTTCAATATGAGTGGAATAATATTCCACGAGAAGTGTGCTTATGATTGATAAACTCTGTACCAAGAAGAATAAAAAGTGTTTTGTCCGCCAATGAGGCCACACAAAGTATTAATACGGTATGATGTCTTGAAGTAAATCAAACTAACAAAATTGATCAAATGATTCTTTTCATGAATTTTATTGTTTTTTTTATAAGTATGCACACACCAATAAAATATTATTTTGTTTTACACTGAAATCCCAGGAGTTTGTTTATATTTTGAAAACATGTGATCAATTATGAGAGTCACGTAGATAATTCTATTTGAAAAATTGTTGAACTTAATTCTCTTGATGTATAAAAAAATCTCTGTGAATAATTTGATTTATACTGTATCAATTTATATATTTTTTTATATATACGGATTCTCTGTTCACCACTGTTCTAACTTAAAGTCATACCTAATCGAGTTTATTCTATTATTTCTACACCTATCAAAATGTTCTATAAGCATTCTTAATCCCCAAAATCGGTATTCTGGTCATTCTGATTTGTGTCAATATACAGCTGTGTTCAAAGTAGCAGTTGTGATACTTATACTATAAAAGCAGTTGTTAAAAAATAAATTCACTACTTGGTATTTCCAATATTGTAATATTTGTTTAAGTCTATGTTAAAGCGTTTAGATTATATTTTAGTTCCACTACTATTATTTTGAACGCAACTGTACACATAATTTTACACATAAATAATCAAATTTAAAAGTGCCTCTCGTATTAATGTATAACAAATAAACTTTTCTTATTTTTTACTCTATAAACAGTAAGATGTTTATTTTAGTTAGGATTATCTTCCTCTCACATAACTGATATCCACACAATAATTTGAGGCAATGAAAAAACTTGAAGGATATTTATATTTTTTTGTTTTCGTCTCATTCTTTGTAGCCCATCAGTATTTTTATATGCTAATTTGATATTCATAGTTCCAACCCTCGTCAATCAAATATGTGTATCCAAAAAATAAAATACATACATACGTAGATTTGATGTTCTTAAATCGTATTATACATCATATGAAATTTAATTGAAAAATCATAACGCCAGAACGCATTAGAAAAAAGCTTATTTCCAACAACTTTGGAATTCTATTGTTCATCATATTCAATAGGAGATGGAGACTCTATAATAAAATTCTATAATACCATGTGATTTCAGTAACTTTAGAAATAAAACCGGCACAAATTGAACACCATACATTCTGCAGGACAGCAACAATTTAATTGCTTGTAATCTTTTCAGATGCGTCTAGAGCTACGCTGAGTGTCTAAATTTGAATCCGGACACAACGACTGTCATATTTTTCGGAGCAGGTGTATTTTCTACAGTCCGGGTTGGACTTCCGCCTAGCTTCTGTAGAAGCTTTCTCTAGACAGTTACACTTTTTGAGCATTGTCTGTGACTCAAAAGAGGTGCAACCATCATGAATCGCTTTACGTTTGCCGATCGTGCGGAACTTATTGATAGATAATATTGAAATTCTGGCTCAGTTGTAAATACGTAACGTGAATTCCGTCGTGAGTGTATCGATGCCAAGAAAACATCGGTTTTAGATTTCCCGTTAAACAAAATATTAAATTGATTTCTAATCCAATTTTAAAATTTCCGTGTAAGGGTACGTGGAATATTTTGCCGTTATTAAAAGTATAAACTACTGGATGGGATGTGTAATTTATTTTACTTAGGAGTGTTTATACTTTTGTTGGGACATATACATATATCCTAACCCGTATCAAAAGGCTTAAGCCATCAACCAGAAATGGCGACCCAGCGGCTATGTTAACAAGCAAAATTGCCGTTATTGGAGCGAATAAAATCTACAAGTGTTCGACCAAGCATTTGCATACACAAAGATTGATAGTTTGATGCGTGTTATCGCAGGGCGGCATCATCAGACTTTAAAATATTTATCTGGTATAGAACGATGTTAACCGATTTTCTGTAACCAGTGACCGACAAAATCGATATATCTGAGCTGTGGTTCCGACAATACAGCGCTACATGCCGTACAAGCGATTTAAAGCTCGAAGTTGTCAAAGAAAAGTGTGGCCACTGGGTCATCTCACGGCGAGCGTTCGTCAATTGGCAAGCCAAGAAGTCCAGAGGGCCAAATTAAATTATATATGTGCAATTTCATGTATAATGGTTAACCAGAATCAGTTTTATATTTCACACCGTTGTTGTTTTATTTAATTTTCATTTACTAGCGTTCTTATCTGGTCACCCTTTTTATTCAACAAGAGGTATCATTTGTCGTGCCATTGTTGAAATGTTAACATTCAAATATCATTGATGAAATGGATGTGGATATCGATTACAACTTGTGAAAAATGACTTTATTGCGTGAACAAATTTCTGATGTGTGATTTTCTGAAATAAAGACTTTAATTAATCGCCGAGGACAGGCTTAAGATCAACAGAGAATATAAAAATTGCATGTTGGATGACTGAAAAAGAGTGAAGAGGAAGGTCGATAGTTTGGGTCTGCTTTACTTGGTGAAAAACGCTGCAAAAACTTGCCAAAAATAGTGTGCAGTTTACGGTGAGAATGTTGTGAGTGAACGCCGGACCCAGGAGTGGTTTGTTCGATTCCGTTCTGGAAATTTCGATGTAAAAGATGCACCTCGCACTTTTCGGCCTGTCACTGAAAAAGTCGATGAAATTTCGCAACTGATGGAGCAAGACTGGCACGGAAGCTGTCAAGAGATAGCGGAGGCACTAAACATTAACCATATGACAGTTTGGAATAATTTAAAACGAGATGGCTACTCAAAGAAGCTCGATGTTAGGGTGCCACATGAATGAACGCAAAGAAATATAATTGATCAAATAACCATCAGCGGAACACTGCTGAAACGTAACGAAATGGAACCATTTTTGAAGCGATTCATTACGAGCGATGAAAAATAGATTAATTACGAGAATATCCAACACAAGCGATCATGCTGCTAAAACGTGACGAAACGATCAATTCGATTCTGTGTGCACTACTCGACCGTTTGAATGAAGCAATCAAGAAAGAGCGACCACAGTTGGCCAACAGAAAGGAAGTTGTCTTCCATCACGACAATGCCAGGCCACACACATCTTTTATGACTCGGAAACAATTGACGGAGCTTGGTCGAGAAGTTTTGATGCATCCACCATATAGCCCGGACCTTGCACCCTCTGATTACCATTTGTTTCGGTCTCTGCAAAACTCTCTTGATGGTAAAAATGGTATGATGGTATGAAGCTATCCGGGAATGGCAAAAGGTCATAGATAATAATGACCAATATGTACTTGATTGAAATTGATATTAAATATTTTTTTTTAATGTATCAAAAAATTACAAATATTTTTTATATGATGAATAAAAAAAGCATGCACTACAAGATACATGAAGCTTGTGATGTTATTCTTCAAATTTGTCGTTGAGCTTATGCGATTTTTTCATTTCTTTCATAATGGATAACAATGGCTATTCAAAAAATAAAAATCGATCGACGAATACAAATTTTATTCACAAACAGATAATGAATGTTGTGTATCCAGTTTTGCTCGCCTCTGTGCATAACACGAATGGCTTGAATGGGCTGCTCCTGAAAGTCACATAAATGTGTTTCTCATTCCTTAGAGATGAAGTATGATGGCCCTTTTGGCTTTCATCAAAAACCAAGAAACGTTTTCAATAAAATATATCTATGTCTCTATGAAATGGATCAATAATTCGACTTTCTTCAAATGTAGATTATTTGAGTACAATTATTACCGACAAATGAGAAGTACTTATGCATACATTTCTTTAGTCCAGTCACAGTTTTTATGGACATAAAAGAACAAAATCCTGGCATTATTAATTTAAATGACAATTGCGTGCAAAAGATTTCTATTTCCGTTTCGAAAACTTTTGGTTCTTAATTTGTCAAAGAGAAGCAATACTTACTTAACAAGATTGTTTCGTGACTTTTCCTTAATGAACTCGATGGCAAGTACAATATGGCCAATTAAAGCTCCCTTCACATGGATTAGATCGATATTGTCTATTATTAAACTGACTCTGAAAGTATGTTCAGAATACCGACGTCCTTTTAGAGGAAGCAATATATATAACCATTCCTATTTTTCAGAAAAGAAATCAATGATGAAGTATTTAACAGAACAGTAAAAGAGTAAAAGCATGGCATGTACTGCATGATGGAGTTATCTCGAAAATCATAAAAAATGAAATGAAATAAAGCGCGAACTATTGTGGAAACTGCGACTGACCAACATATATTTTAAAGAAAAGAAAAGGAATACTTTTCCTCTTTTTGAGGAAAAAATAAATTTTCCGTTACTTCAATCCAGAGTTAAAAGTGTAAAGCAATATACACAACCTATTACAAACACAATGGAATTATGTGATCAAAGAAATTAACTACCCTTCTTGTTGTCTGAAATAAAAACTCGATACCATAAGTAAAATAAAAACAACAGAAAAATAAAAGTAACTTTTGAACTTCGTAATGCACCTAACGTAGTCCAATCACTTATGTATATAAGGAATGATTAAATGTGTGTATACAACATTGTGTAAGTAAATTAAAGATTCCGCAAAGAGGATGGAATTTCAATAACGTCCTGGCGCTTCAAGTTAATACAATGAAATGACCACAACAACATCAAAGAAGACAAAATCCTTTTTAATCTTCTTTCTACGAGTGGAAAATTTAATTCGGAAAAGGTTAATTCTACTGATATCGTCTTTGAAATTACTGAACATTTTAACATGTCCTTAGTGTTCTTGTAAATGCTTCTAAATTGTTGTTTAAATTAACTTAAACGAGTACACGCAATAATATCAAGGCCAGTTGACATGCATTCAGCCTTGGCCAAATGTATTAGACACCCTTTAAGATTCGTTATATCTTCAAATAGAAAAAAATTAATGAAATGAGAGGAAACAGATAAAATCGTTTACAATCTCAAATAGTGTCACCGAAAACTATAAAATTCAAACAAATTACTTCGGATAAGTGATTTGGCAGCAAAGACATTTGCCCAAGGCTGTATGTACGAATATGATATTAAATTCCTATTGTATTCATTATATTGTGCATCCAGCGACTCCTTTAGTGGAACATGCGGGTCATTGAAGATGAGATGAGATGAGATGAGATGTTGTAGAAAGATGCAGTTCCTACAGGCGCTTTGTTTTTCTTACGTTGATAATGTTTTGAGAAATCAACGTCCCTGCTCATTTGCCAAATCGTCCTCAACTGTCCTGCAACTACGCCAAACACAAATACCAAACAGGTAACATTAGCAAATTGAACCGAAGATTGCACTCTCAAAAAGGCTAAAGGAACAACTATAAGGGCCGTAAAAAAATTAAGCTTATGTCATAGCCAAACTAGAAGCATCGTCCATCTCAAAGTGTCCATAATTGCTTATAGAACTTAAGGCCAATTCCGTTGTCAACAGACAATTGCATACGTAGAGAGCGATTCATTAGGCAAAAGTGACTGAACTTTAGCGAAGCGGGGTTATAGTAACCCATTGTATCATTTTTGTGTATTCGCTTAATTGCTTCAGTTCTCTTAACTTGATCTTACATCATCCATCGTTTCACGATTGACGGATTTGTGAAAATTGCTAAAAAATACTATCGAAATTCCGGCTCAGTTGTGTAAGTACGCAACGTTAATGTCGTCATGGAGTCGGTTGTTATTATGGCAGGCAATTTGTCGCACCGTGGAAAAGTTTGAGCGTGAGTATACTCTTTTGGACCTTAAGTCACCAACCACACAAAGATTGGTGCGAAATGGAGAATATATAGTCGCGGTAGCAGCCAGTATCGAAGAAGAGCCAGAAATCATCTGAATTTAACATCGTCAACGAGTCAACCCGGCCTATTTTGCGATTTAATTTTGCGTACATCCGGGCGGTCTATCCGGGTTGTCCACATTCCTAAATTGTGGAACTAAATATAAAATTATGCGCAGTTTCCATTAGCTTTCAATACATCCGTATAAGATTGTTCTGAAGCAAGAATTAAAGTCGGACGACCATAGACAACGCCGTAAGTTCGCTAACTGGGCGCTGGAAATGTTGGCCGGAGATCCGGATTTTGGCCAAAAAATCAACTTCTCAGAAGAGCCCCATTTTTAGTTCAGCGGGTTCATATGTCAAACACGAAAATGTTCATTATTGCAGCCAACGCATCAAATAGGTGTTTAATCATTCATCAATGCATCTACAAAGACTGACTGTTTGATGTGGTATATGGAATGCGGCATTATCGAATTTTATTTCTGTCGAAATGAGGTCACTGCGTTACCGTAAATGGGCTCTTCCAGAGTTCGACAGCGTCGATATATCTGAGCTAGCAACGCAACGCTAGAAGTTTTGAAAGAGAAATCTGGCGATTGGTTCATTCCAACGCGCGCGTTCATCAATTAGCCGCCGCGTTCATGCGACTTGACACCACCCGATAATTTTTCTTTTGGCTACGTCAAGTCCTTAGTCTACGCTAATGAGGCCAACCTATTGGACCGAGTAATCAAAAATTGAACAGCTTGAAGCAATGCGAAGCCGAGTCGACCATTTGAATGATGTGCTATTCCATACAAAATGCAGTTTCAAAATAATAAATTTTATATTTGTTTATTCGTTTGTTTTTTGTTTTATTTAAATTTGTTTTCCTATTGTTCTTATCGGGTCACCTTGTATACAAAATCGATTTCAGGCGATCAGACAAAACAGCAGAAAAGATCTTGTGAACGTTATCATTAAAACTTATCCTTCGGCATTGGCATAGTCAATGGTGCTGTGTTCAAACGACACTTTGTTGGATTAAAATGTTCTTTTTTATAGAATTGAATGCTTCAGAACTTGAAAAGGCAGAAAAATAATGAGAAAGTTCGCTGTTTTTTATTATTTTTATATTGAAGACATAAAAGAATGTTTACTGTTTACGGAAAGTTTATACCGTTGAAAAATTTGAAGAACCCAACAAGTGTCCATACAAGCCACAATAAGGTATTTTGATAAATTGATTTGGATTTTCTGGTTATCTTATTCAAATTCTGCTATTTATCAAAAAATACAATTTTTTTCTTTACCCAGTACCAAAAATAGTTCACTAAGAGGTTCAGTTAATTCAGTTCAGTAATAATTTGTCAGGTTAGGTACGCCATCAAGTAGTAGTCAATTAATAATCAAATAAAATTAATAGGATATAATACAATGTACACTAAGTTAATGAATATGCGTGATGGGTGAAAAACCCATACCCTTTTTCAGTACATATTTGCAACCCCTGTAATTCGAATATTTTTTGTTAGTGGCCGAATTCTGACAAATTATGAATACGAATTAATGACAAAAATATGAATGCAAATACAACAATAGTCCCAAATCCCACCATCAGGTCAGTTATACATAGAGTTAACAAAACAGTTTTTACAACTGAGTACAGTTGAAATTCTTTTAACTAATATCCAGCATTTTGTTAAGCAAGTGTTTAATCAATATTTACTCTATTTTCATGAGAAATCTCTAATATCCTTATATGCAAACTCATTCAGATCTCACAAAAATATGTTTTTTGTTAAATTAAAGCCCTTAAGCCTTCTCTCAGGACTTACATCGGTGTCATCACATAATACTATGCTATTGACACACACTCCTCAAATTTGGGAGTTCCTCACAATGACTTCTGTAGAAGCTGCAGAGACTAGGAAGAGGAAGAGACTGTAACGTACCTAGGAGCCTACTTCTTTGATGACCTGACTGAGCTAAACGACGTCAACATTAATCAAATCAAGCGCTTGATAGCAAGCAGCTCAATTTGTAGTATACACCTTAATCGCGTGGTATCTAGAGTCTGACCGAACATTCGGCTTCGGCTTCGGCCACCTTCGGCTAGAAATATCACCGAAGGTTTTGCCGAAGCCGAATGTTTAATTTTCTGTTTTCTGTAAAAGTAGAAGTTGCAAGGAGCGGTGTGTTTTTTGTTTTGTTATTGTTTTTTATATTTTTTATTTTGAAAGTACCATTGTCTACAGCTTTAAAATCAAACGATTTTGCATTTGCAAGTTGGCAAACTATTAACTCTAGTAGTATCACAATGGGTCTATATTGGCCTAAGTGAGACTGCTTACTTGCAGTAAGCCACTGAAATCTAACATAACCTAAGACTTGCTTTGATCAAAACCTAAAATAAAATTATGCGATGTACATAAAGGCAGAACTCTAACAAATTCAATTTTATTTATGTCAAAACCCAACGAAAATTCCATTCTATGCTCAAGTAATCGTATGTAAAAGGCTTTCAATATAACTTGGAGATCGTGTGATGATGAAAGTCTCTCTATTAAAGCTAACAAAATCAACTTGATAAGATTAACTAAAAGCTGTTAGCCCTTTTTTCCCTTTGAATTACTTTAACTGCTTTATGTTTTACACTATGTTAAATAAAATATTGCGTACTTTTAAAATGTTTTAAGAGCTTTTATTTGAAGTATCAATGTCTGGCGTAGATAGTTCCGGTCAATTTTAATTTGGTAGACAAACTTTCAGCTAATGCCTGTTCACTCACTTTTGACGCTGACTGTATGTGTTATTGTGAGTCAGCATTATTAGATAGGGTTTCCACTGCTTTTTCGATAGTAATAAACTCATAGAAAAATACTACGCATCTATCATGCAAATTGTAGCATATTTTGTGATTGTGCATGGCGTTAAAGGCACCAGCATCAGCGCCTTCATTCTGCTTAGAGTCTTCTGTATAAAAGTTGATGCGTACTTATTAGCACTCTCTTGTAGGAACGATTATGCTAAATCTACAATCAAGGGGTGTGACGTAAGTAATATTCAACATGTTACTTTACCCAAAGGATCTGAACTTAAAACTATTTGCCTCTTTAAAACTGAGTTATATTATTATTCATTCATCAAAATTGTAAATGAATGCAATAATAGTAACACAACTTCGACTAATAAATACTTGCATCGTAAAGGTATCCGAAAATATCTCGAATATTTATTCGGGTAATCAGATACCCGAAATTTGGGAGTATCTCACAGCATTAGTGTCAACCAATATTTTAAAGGGTCAAAGAGGATAAAGCGCCGCTGGGTAAATCTTGAAATAAGATTGTATTGAAAAATGTATTTAACTGAAAAATTACTGTTGGGTTAGGTTAGGTTAGGGGGCCAGGTTCACCAGACCATGTTGGTTCACTGTGATACCCACAGGCAGACTACTACCACTGATTGACCGCTCCAGTGATCCAGTGCCGTTAATTTGATTCCAACGGCAAATGGTGACTGGACCAGATTTGAAAAACCGAATAAAAGCGTATGAACTTTGCTCTCATTGGGATTCTTAGGGCAGGCACTTAAAAAAAAGCACCATCCAGACGTTAAAAAAAATTACTGTTAGTCTTAAATCTTTTTAAACAGCCTTCATGGGTGTATTTTAGAATATATACAATGATACCAAATTTAAATTTAATTAATTAAATTCAAATTTAAATTTAATTAATTAAATTTAAATTAATTTAGACTTTAAACTTTGATACATTTTGTCCAAATTTTTGCCCAAGAAGAACAAGTTTTCATAAAATTGTTGGCAGCATAAAGTTCAAGTTTTGTCCACAATTAAATTAAATTTATACAAGTATCAAATGCAGCAATACTCATAATTCAATTATCCACAAACCTCATAAGACAAAAAAAACATTCTTATGGTGTATTTTCTCCTATAAATGATCTTATCCTTAAGAGGTGTAAAATATGATGGGATGCTATAGTAAGTAAGATCAATTAAAATGAAGTTACTTAGCCGCGTTTTTTTAACATGCACTTTCTAAGGGATACTTTAGTTTGTACTACATTCCTAGACACTAAGATATGTATATGTATGTGAGACAAAGTCAAGAGGAATGAAATGCAAATTAAGTTACAGTATTGCAAAGACTGATAGAAAGATTACTATGAATAAATATACAATAGATTGTGTAATGAGTCAACAGTTTTTTTGTTTTGATTTTTTTGCATGTACATACATACAGTCATATGTGTATACGAAATGAGTGGAAAACTTCAAGTCAAAGTTCAGCTCATCCCGCATACCATACTCAAGTGATTAAAAAAAAGAAAACAGTTCTAATATAGAAATGTTACACCAAAGTCACTGTTTAAATCTATGTATATTACGTGAGATAGAAGTAGAAACAAGTTAACAAAAACGAACCATGAACAAAGGACACTTGTCATAGACAGATTGCTTAACTCATGAAAAATAGAAAAAAAAATACAAATACGAACGAAGGGAAGTAGAAAAATGAGAGAAAAAAAGTAAAACGTCTTATCTACTCACCTTTGGTGGTCTTAAATCCTTGATTTATTGCACGTGTTGTCCTTACGGCAGCACGATAAATTCGCCAATAGAAAAATAACATAACAAACATGGGTATATAAAATGATCCCAATGCGGAATAGAGGACATAACCTCTATCGTTTGTCAGTTCACACTTCCAAGGACATGGAGGCGGTGATCCTGACTGTATTGTAGATGTAGGTGTTGATGTAGCATAATAAAGCGTATGATTTCCCCGGTTATAGGTTGTCTCAACATCTGACTGCAAGATATGAAAAAAAAAATGTTTACGATGTTTTATATGTTACACAGAAGCAACGCACTTAAAGACGATATGTTTATATTTATGTATGCCTATCTTAGTATGTTCAATTTGTTCTAAGTAAAGATACGTATTTAAATGAAAATATATAATCTGACCAAGGACTTCACGAGTAGGGACATAATATAATATGTCCGAGCGTCCGAATCGAGTTTATATTCTTACTTCTATGTTGTGTAGTGCAGGATATGTGCACATTCAGCAAAAGATTAATTGACGTTAAGCATCATTGGTGACATCGTACAAGGAACAAGTCTGAGAAACTCTAGTCGCAGCTATGTTAAATTCATGATCGATTATCCATGAGGATGACATCCATATTTCTAGGAACCTTCAAGCGGCGCTTATGCTTACGAGCAAAAGTCTTATTTTTATTTTGGTCTCTTATAATTCAAATTCATGATAGTACAGGTGACCAAATAAAACAATAAGAAAAGAAATTTTAATAATACACTAAATGTGTGAGATTTAAAATTGATTCTGGCGTAATTTTGAAGCCGAGAATAGCACATCATTCAAATCACTGCCTCGGCATTACTGGGAATTCTTGAAGCCTTCGGTCCAATTTTTATGACTCGGTCCAATATGTGCGGCGATATCCCGACAATAGCATCTCAAATATTGGACTCCAATTCATCCAAAGTAGACTAAGGACTTGTTGTAGCACCAGAGAAAACAATCGCATGATCGCGGTGGTCAATTGATGAACGCTCGCCGTGAGTCACCAAATTTCTCCTTTACAAGTTCAAGCGTTGCATCGCTTGAATGGCATGTAGATTGTAGTCTTTTTGGAACCGCAAATCGGATATATCGATATTGTCGAGCTCTGCCCACTTAAAGTCCGTTAATATCGCTCTATACTTGAATCCATTGACGGTAGCGGTGTCTCCATCCTCATTTCGAAAGAAATAAGGTGCGATGATGCCGCCATGCTATAAGACGTATCAAACAGTCAATCTCTGCATTGATGTCTGGTTGACCACTTGCGGATTGTGTTCAATCATATAACAATAATTTTGCTTGCTGATATAGCTGCTGAATCAAAAATAGGCTTCAACCGAAAAAATTATTCTTTGCCCAAATCTGGATATCTGGTCAAAATTTTCAGCGCCCAATGCCTAGTCTAGTCCAGTTTTTATATTCCTGCCAAGCTCAACAGGCTATGCAGGATGACGATGGAGAACTCTCCCTGCTCCATGAAGGTCGGTAAGGAACTTACTCAATGTCAAAAAAGGTTTTCGACAAGGCAACGCGCTGTCATGTCACATTTTTAACATTCTTGAGAAGATTGTGCAAAACTCACTGGCCAACACTAGAGGCAGGAACTTCCAAAATTCCGCACAACTGCTTATATACGCGGATAACATTGACTATCACGTCGAAATCAGCATCCCGTCAATGAAACCTTTGCTGGAATTGAAACGGAAGCGGCAAAAATGAGTCTAGCGGTAAACGAGACCAAAACAATATATATGCTGTCATTGAAAAAGGACGCACAACATCGACGACTTGACCAGAACGTCACAATAGGCAGCTATAACTTTGAGGTAGTGAAGGATTTGGTCTACCTCGACTCCGCGGTAAACAGCACAAACAACATCGGTACCGTGGTCAAACGTAGAATAAGTCTTGCCAACTGTTGTTTTGTTGGACTCAAGAGGTAATAGAGGAATAGCGCCCTCTCTCGAAGAACCAAGCTAACTTTGTATAAGACGTTGATCATCCCAATCCTGCTTTACGGCGCAGAGGCATGGACAATATCGAAAGCGGATACAGCTACGAACTGTACAGCGATGTGAGTCTAGGCGTCTACGGATTCAACGCACAAGGTTCAAAGAGTCCTCGAATTTGAACCAGTGGGACAACGCAACAGAGGACGTCCACATCTAAGGTGGGCACCCAAGTGAAAAGGGACCTCAACCAACTTGGTGAGCGCAATTAACGATAGCGGAAGATCAAGCTAGTTGGCGAGGCTTTTAAAAGACATACATTTACATACATTTTAAACATTAATGTTATTGTTTAGTAGTGAAAGCTGAATATCTAGAACACATAAAAATCCATTCACATTTCACATCTCCTTCAAATTTAATAGAAGTGATTTCCTTCAAAGTCACAACATAATGCTATTTCTTTTAAATTGTAAAAGTGGACACATGTAAATATACACGATTGAGTGAACTGAATGTACACTAAAATTTTCCAAGCATCTCTGAATAAACATACATACATACATGGAAATTCATCTGGAAACCTTTTCTTCCACCTAAGTACACATCATTTTGAACAATGCATTGGAGTGTGCCCACGATACGCAGCATATAAAGAAATCACAGTCATATCAATAAGCAACCCCCACAAACACTAAAGCCGCATTGGGTCGTAGCTTTCGCTTCAATAGTTTGCCTAAAGGCATTAAATCTCTGTACAGATATACACATTTTCCGATATCTGTTCAACAATTCAGACGACAAATTGAACGGCATTGCATGAGGAAAATGAAAGAAACAAAAGAATTCCAAAGTTGAAACAACTAGCTCCTGATCCTCACCGAAGTTAAAGACAAGGTATAGTCCACTACAGATTGAATTTATTTTCTAACTTCAGCACACAAAACGATATTAAATAATTGCTTCGGAATTCCAATACTTTGTGAAACAATCCAATAGAATGTCTGCCATTCGAAATCTGCTTCGACAAATTCCCTTCGGATAAGTAATGCGAACCCCAAACACAATTGTCCAACAAAATCCTAGGGTTTTATTCGTTATACAGTGTGGCGGCATTAAGATAAGGGACAAGAACTCTTCACAGAGTAAATATTTCATAGCAACGTGTATACAACTACATGAAGCTTTTGTTGGGATGAATTGTGGATGCTCTTGTACCTTTACGAAGAGTAAATCTAACAAGAATGCCTTGTAGTTTAACAATTCTTGTTTTGGAATTGATTTGCTGTGAAAGATAAGGACATTTAAGAAATCGATTTATCTCTATGCTATGTGAAAGTAGTGATGGTATGAACATTTTTATTAACCGACTTATTTTCATGTACGTGCGCTTAATTCACTTTTGATTTAACACAAGTCAAAGAAAGTGTGCAAACATGAGATTCATGATTTAGTTAACTTTGCATTTTTAAAGTTCCATTCACTAGAACGAAACCTTTCTAACTTCGGTGTATCTGTATGTCTTTCCGTCACACTTTTACTACATTACACTTTATCTACTACATTTATAAAGATGTCGGCATAACATTTTGGAATTAGTTGCTTTGGCCCTAGATATCATTTTCTATGCATGCAAATTTAAAAGGGTTGGCTCCCACATAACTGAAGTTGAGGTAGATTTTGAAATATTGGCGCACCCACCCTCATCCTGCTGTTGCGGGCGCCGTGACGATGTGGGTATGTGCGTCGACTTTCATGTCTAGATTTAAAACCTAGAAAAAGCAACAATTTTCAAACAAAATGTTCACATCTCCACCTCTTTCGAGTCACAAAGACAGTCACAGACAGACAATAACTGTCTAGGAAAAGCTTCTCAATCTCACCGTTCGGAGTCGGCATTGAACTGTAAGTCCTCTCCAATCGTGAGAGAACAATAGCACGCACAACACTAGTGATTGCTGAGAAGCTAGTCCCAAGTCCACCTCGGACTAGAGCACCGCCATTATTATTATTATATTATATGATATATTATATATAATGTCAAAACTAGACACGCGCTGAATAGCTTGTCTCTGTGCTATGCGCCCGTGAAATCGACGATTAGGTACCATATGTCAATTTCCATTATTTGTGTCTTTTACAGAATATGCCGTCATGGAAAGAAGTGGAATTGTGCTATTGTGATCTCGCCAGGCCTGATATCGCATACTAACATGTCAGATTGTCGACTAACGATTTCAAATGTTCACCTAAAACAGCAGAGAGCATTGCGATATTAGAGAGACATATCCCTAGACAATTTACGGCAAAGCTCCATGATGTTCCTTCTTGACTTCATTGTTCTCCGTTCTCTCTTGTTCTTACCTCGGTTACAACAAAAAAATTATCCCAGTCAATGTTGGCTTTTCGAAAAGGTCGAACATCAATACTGAAGGTGTGTCTGGCCTCGTTCGCAGAGTGATCAATTTGGTTGACAGTTGATGGATCAGTGGACCGGCAGGTCCTTGTATACATGTTGATACATGGGAACCGCATGCTGGATACAGCCCGCGACAAAGTCCATCAGCCTGTGTCTATTTTCGAACGTGTTGTCGTGCAGTCTGTTTTCCGCTCGCTCTAGCAAAGATGTATTTCTGACCCAGCTTAGCGTTTAAATCTCTCAAGAAAAACCTAATGTCGTATTGATCGTAAGTTCTTTCTAGGAGACCATAGAATTCAGCTTGCTATCATTATCGCGTGCGTGCTCAAATCAGACTAAAGTTCCCGAATTCCGCCTTGGTGCGGATTGTTATGAGGCTGATCGCCATCATTCTTGAAGCTCAATGGTTCTTACCTAAATCTACTTCGCACAACAAATCTACTCGTACATCCGAATAAACGCTGCCTTTGCTTTCTGTGGCAATCGCCGTAGTAAATATCACCATCCCACCGACCTTCGGTTATGTCAGCTTTATAGCAGTCTGGGGCCACCGCGAGCTAATCGGTTGCAAGTGGTCTGTTAAAGGACCTCACATGTGTTCCATGTGCAGGACCAAAAGTCCCTATCTATATTTCGTCGACAACTGTAAACCTATTCGAGGCCGAGACTTTTAGTCGTCTCTAAACTCAAAGTTTTTTTTACGTCGTCGGAAAGTTGATCTAACGCAGAACCATCAACTAGGAGCCCAACGATAGTCAATTTTTTTCTGTATTTTTTTGGCATTCCACTCAATTTTCCATACAAAAACTTTCCTCGAAAAAAACTCGAACTAATTTTGATATCCCGTGAAGATTCGTATTAGGGGGAGTCCACTGCATTTTTTTGAAGGGGAAGTTTTGAAGGGGGTGCTTTAAATCTACAACTCTCCATATTGCCATTCAACTATTCAAATCGACTTTACAATGATCAAAAAATACTATGATACTATGATATAAAAATGCATTAATACTATTTAATAGTAATAATTTGATTCCAGTGAAAAAGAAAATATAAAGACTTACTTGTCTACTACTTAACTCGATTTATTTCTTTTCAACAAAAAGTATTCTTAATAAAAAATAGCATGAAAACAAAAAGTTCACAAGCAAGAAAAGTATTCTACTTTGTATTAAAAGTATTCAGTTTTGAAAATACAGAATGTCAAAATTGTGTGGTTTTCTAAAAATGTGGTATTCTCTTAAACAATTTGGCATGGACTTTACCAATGTTACTCAGGCTCAATATTTGACCATTCTTCCTGTAGAACTACTTTCAGTTGGTTCCTGTTTCTAAAACTATGTTTTCGCAACTTCGTTTTCAAATGGTTATAAATCTGCTCTATAGGGTTAAGAACCGGTGATTTTGCATGCATTTTGGGGACATAAGGGCAACTGTACAATAATCTTGATCGCTGTATTTTTTTGTGCAGTGGCTTATTTACAAATGTAAAAGAAGTAAAACTACAGCCAAAGTAATAGAAAAATTCAAAACTTCTAATGTTCATATAATGATATACATAATGATACATAATGTTCATAATACATATATGTATGTATGTCATATACAGTATTGGACAAAACATTTGCAACTAGAAGTGAAATCAAGCATTTCTTTTAATTCATTAAATTTTTTTTCCAAAAGCATAGCAACTTATATTTGGTGCGGGTTTTTTTTTCTGTGACTGGTTTGTGGCTATAGGGTTTAATTAATTAGATAATGGACCAATTGGCACACAAAACTATTTTAGAGGATGTGATGTTGCCGAAAGGGGACTGGGAAATGCCGTTGCTTTAGGCCTTCTAGCAGGAAAGTGACACAAAGTACACGTCTAGGCTAGTCCAAACGTGATCACAATGTCATGTTTATGTATTGGCCCCCTCAGTCAACGGGTTTTAACCCGATAAAAAGTCTTTGAAAGATCTTCAAACGCAAAATGAATAGTGAAAATGTCAAGAGTGCAGACCATTTTTCTTAGACGTATGGAGATGGCTTAAAATGAAATTTCATTAAATATTATAGTGAAATAAATTGAATTAATACCAACAATGTCTAAGACAGTCAACGAAAAGATTTATTTGCAACTAAAAACAGATTTTTTGTAGTTTTTCTGTAATTCCATTGAAAGTTGCAAATGTTTTGTCGCGCACCAATAAGAGGTTACACTTACAAATCAGCGCAGATTACACAATTCTTTAACATGATTTCAAAAATTATGTACCATTTGTATAATTCAAATATAGACCTTTTAAAATATATATAGGTTGCTATGCTTTTGCAAAAAAAATTTAATGAATTTAAAGAAATGCTTGATTTCACTTCTAGTTGCAAATGTTTTGTCCAATACTGTATATATATACATATATATATGTATGTCTTTGAAAGGGAGAAAACTAACGGTAACTGTTCTGTTAGTTTACAATGTGAACTTGTTAGAAGTAACTTTAATATAAGCATTATTATGAAGCACAGGATGAGACTATTCTAGCGTTTCGAAAACGTGGACGCATAGGAAACATCGCTAAAAACATTTCATATTATTTCATAGTATATCCCAAAAGATACCCACAACGCCACGGATCCCCCTCCATAAGGTGCGTTTGCTTAGATTCTTTCATCCCATTGATCCATCCATAAGCTTAAACTTGAACTTAGAGGTTGTCAATCAACGCAATTACATTTAATTTTTGTTTATTTTTAGTTTATAAAAATTAATATTACCAATCAAAATGTTTTGAATTCATAATTTCCCAATCAATGCATTATACATGGATTGTCAAGAAACTAAAATTTCAATGGAAAACCGTCAAATTCTTTAGTTTTCCGGTAGAAAATATACCGAATACATGTAAGATTGATTCCTACAACAATCAAGAGCAGTTTCTTTTAATTTGTTTCTAGTTATTTAATGGAAAACACTTCCTGAGATAATTTCCTCAATTGTAATGCAAAGCAGGCATTGCCATAGAAGCAATAATTCTCGTATTTCTCGCGACTTTAAACAGTTCAATGTGACGTCATGAAAAAAAGAACTAAATTTTATATAATTTTTATAATTTCAAGGATTTTGAAGGACATTTTTGATTGAATTAACTTAATTTATTATTTTCACACTCAGCCCCTAACATTTGAGGTAAAATGTCTGTTCAAAGACAAATAAAATCTTTAGCTTTTGAATAAATGACTCATTTCACACGAAAAAATGCAGTAAAGTGAACATAATTGGGTCGCATTTTTTTGCTGAAAATAAATTAATTTTTGGCGAAGTGAGTAGGATGAGTAAAAAGTTTTTCTTAAACGATTTTCTTGATAATTAGGACTAATCATTTGCAGAAGCGTAATGAGGTATGATTGTGTAACAGGAGTGTCTTGGATGGTCATTTACAGCGGACATTCGGGGGGGGGGGGTAACTTTGTCACATAAAATCGCGGAATTGAAGAGGATTAAGGGAGAATTTTGATGTAAAATATCTTGAAAATACAACCCAAATATGGTCGGTTCCAACATTGTGAGATATGACAAAGACTTGGTTCGTTGGTTGAGCAGTAGTACAAACTGTGTTCATCTTTCTTTTCAAATATGTCATCTATGGATGATTGTCTAAGCACTGCTGATGTCCACCTTTTTGTTCCGGTTAATACTGGGAACCCTATCTGAATGCGAACAAGGATAACATGATTTCAAGCATAGTATCCGGTAACGAGATTCTTCAGCGGAAAAGTTGTCGAAAATAGGAAATCCTGAAATTTTCCATCATTCATCCCGTAAAATTGTCTATCGAAAAAACACATTTGTTTCAATTTAATCGAATCTTACAGCTATTAAAAAAGGACTCTCTCTGGATGAATTCCTTCTTCCCTTCACCTTCTACTGGTGCAAAATTGTAGACATTTGCTTGCGTCGGAGTTTTGAGCTGGACCTTATTTTGACAGAATCAAATGCCATGTTTAGCAAAGAATATAACATTTGGCTTGATGTGTTTGTGAACTATACAAATCAACGTTTCTTGAGTGAGGTACATCCACAAGAAACTTAGGAGACTCAATTATGCCGACACTAGGGTACTCTATAGTGATGTGATCTTCACGTGAGTTCCATCACCGGGCCACTTTACTGAGGCACTCGATTGTGTATCAGTCAATTATATTCTAGCGAAAATATAAAATATTCAAAATAAAAAAATTACGAATAGTAGTTGATTAAATTTCATATTTCTGAATATATAAATATACGGATAATTAAATCCCAAAAGTTTTGCTATCAAAGTCAATCTTGTTTTAATTTCTAAAATGAATAGTTGTGTTAATCAACCATTTTTTACTACCAAACATAGTTTATAAATATGTATGTATACAAGAAATCGTGAATATACCTTCTGGTCCTTCCATCCAACTAATGGTGGGAAGCATATAACAAATGATAACACCCAAATCCCAGCTATGAGCGATTTGGCTTTCTTTGTTGACATGATACTCGGATATGTTACAGGCCTGGTTACAGCGACGTATCTGTCCAGCGAAATGGCACATAAATTTAGTATAGAAGCTGTGCACATCCAAACATCCACTGCTAACCATATTCGACACCAAACGTCTCCGAATATCCACACCTTAAATGAATTGTGAAATTCAATATAATATTAAATTTTAAAAGGTTATAGTTTTTTTTTCATTTACCTTAAATACTTCCCAAGTAGCGGAAAATGGGAGGACTGCAAGTCCAACTAAAAGATCAGCTACAGCTAAATTTACAATAAAAAAATTTGTAACACTACGTAATTTGTTTGAACAGAAAACAGCTGCTATGACTAAGAGATTTCCTCCTATGACTAAAATATTTATAAATTCGAGTATGGCTAATGAGATAAGGCTCGCAGGTTCCGTCCATTTTACAGATTGTATGAGGTTCTCACACTCTGTTTCATTCATGGCTATTTCTCAGTACGGGGTATATATTTGTGTGTACCACCTGAAATGAAAAATGATTCAAGAATTACTGTACTGTTATAGTGAACTTAGAAAAATGTAAAAGTAAGGTTGTGCCGTTTGCGAGAACGTGTTTATTTCATCGTTTTTGTTTCGCGGCTTAGTTTTGTTGTGCAAATATAACTCTTCAGAACCACGTCAAGTTAAGTTTGAATGGATAGGGTTAAAAGTCTAGGTAAATACTTTAATATAAACTATATTCTGGATAAGAAAAAAAGATAATGGCGGATAAATTTATTCATAAATATTATTTCGCCGAAAGGATATAAGTCACTAGGATACACTTCCGTTTTTATTGGGGTTCCATACCCAAATGATACGGATCCCTTATGGTTTCACTTATGAAAAAAGCATGTATTCTGTAAATCCTTTGAAATTAAGACGAGCAGTTTCGAACAGACATATTTTGTTTAACTGTGATATATAGTAGATAAGTAAGAATTTGAATGAAAGCATCATACTTTAACTGCAATCGGGCAATAGGTTTGAATTTCCGAAATCAAAGCCAATATTTTATTTTTCGCCACAGTCCGAGGTCGTCTTGTGCCCAGCTTCTACACAACCACTCGTGTTTTGCATGCTATTGTTCTATCACGAGTAGAGGGGACCTACAGTTTAATGACAACTCCGAACGGCGAGTTTGAAAAGCTTTTTTCTAGATAGCTATACTCTTTTATTATTGATAGCGACTCGGAAGAGGTGGAGCTGTTAAATTTTAAAAATATTTTTTTGCATTGATATTCGCGGAATACAGTCCATAACTATTGCCAGGACTAGGCAGTTTGGTGTAATGATGAAATATTTTTTGAGAGATCATTATGTGGTGCGGTTTTTATGACCGCTAGTGTGAATTTCTGATTAATCACGGTTTTCATCTCGTGCTAAAGTTTAGCTCGGCTGATCTCCATTTCAAAGATAAATGCTTGCTGGATTCTTAATTAGAATGTATAAAAACAGAATAATATATGTTTCAGCGAAGTGTGATTAGCAATGTACGCACACTGAAATTGTTCATCAATCATAATTTTTAAAATGCAAAGTTCATGTACAGTTGTTCTCATACAATTAAGCCATACATGCGGTAAGGAAGTGTCTTCTATCTCATTTTTACAAACGACATCCAATTTGTTGTTGTTGTTCGAGTAATTGGACTCCTTAACCGATAAAAGAATAATTGTTAAAATGTGTTGTATTTTCAAGAAATTAAGCCATCCAGTTTGAATAGTCATTCAAAGCGGTCAGGTGCTATTTCTGCTAAAACACTAAGATACAGTCGTTATTTTTAAAATTTTAAAGAGTGCGAAAGAAAAATTAATTGAAAAATGTCTTGGGGATTGACTAACTGTCTGTTTAAGCATAAATTATCCTGACATCATCAGAAATAAGTTATAGCCCAGAAACCCACCAGTAAATCCAGCCTGCTGCAGTTTATAAAAAGAGTGGAATAAAATCCCAATCATCAGTTTTCAGGAATTTGGTGTCATCTATGCAACGCAGATGCAAGGAATTTATAAAAAATGAAGGGTTTCCATCTAATTATTAGGAAAGCAATATAATGTATTCCTAAAGCAATCCATTTTAACGAGTACCCTCGACAGAAGACGGGGTAACGTTTTTTATAAAACGTTAAAACGACATTCGGCCAGATCTTTGACTCAGTGACCGTGGGGCAACGCAATAGAGGACGCCCACGAAACCGATAGCGCACAAAAGCGGATAAATCCCTCAGCCAACTTGGCGTGCGTAATTGGAGGCAGCTGGCTAAAGATCGTGCCAGTTGAAGAGGCTTGTTATTTGAGGCCAAGGTCCAGCCCGATCTGTAGCGCCATCAAAAGAAGAAATGTAGAAATGTAAACTAAACAGATGACGACTTAAGTATTTCCTGAATGGCTTGAATTAAAACTTAGTTATTTGTTGTGCTGGAAGACTATGATGAAAGACTTTAGTAATAACTAACATTGTTCAAGATATAAGAAAACCACCTCCGAAAAATGTTGACTTCGAGAATTTTGGTGCACTCACCCATTAAATCTAAATAAATAAACTTTTGGACTATTGTTGTAAGAAGAATGCAATTGTTGACCTATTTATTATTAAAGTCCTGCCAATCTTTCAACCAATTAACAAATACACTTGTGCACAAATGTTTTCACACTAAGTCATTTTCAAAGAAACGAAACGTATAGAGAAGGCTTTTTCTAATTGTTGTTGGATGAAAAAAATTGTTTTTCATTATTTTTGTTTTATTTTGCGATACTAATTTGTTTAAAATTTATTACATGTTTCTAAAAAATTTAATTTTAAACTTCGTGAAAACGTTTCTCCACCACAGTAAGCATTTTCAATAAATCAAAGTGCATTTACAAATAGAATAAGGCATGTGCGGATATCTATACATATATTGTATGTCCATTCGAGACAATAAATGTTCATGAAATCAATTTCACAGCCAATCCCAACATTCAAAAATTAGGTTAAAGATCCCAATTATCCTTCGTCATTTCATCCATCTACAGTTTCAAAGTTAAAATCAAATAGGGTCGTGTTTAATACAACAACCAACTGTGGTTACGCATTGTAACATTTTTATTTGACGTCAATCGTAAGCTGATCTCATTGAATCAAACTATAGGTAGAAAAGCTTGGTACAACGTAGCTATGAAGAGTATTTACCTCCATATAAGTACAAACCTTTAAGCTTCCCCTTTTAGCATACTCTTCTCCAGTTCGACGAATACAATTCAACAACATTACGTAAGTTGCACACATGCAAATATGTGTTCGCGCATACCTACATACACATGTGTCACATCACACTCATTGCGGAGCCTTGTCAGGAGGGCATCCATCGGCAGATTGTTTACTCAGCAACTAATCATAATCGAAAACGTCGGTCCAATGAAAACGCTCTAAGTCGAGAACGCGATAGACACGAAGAGTGTTAATTAAAAATTCTACTCAATGGTGTTAAATGGATTATCCCTTAAAGGCTATAAATATTATTAATAGGCATATTGCGGATCAATGTGTATGCTGAAGAGTGTGCTCTTTGCCTAACCATCTGCAGCTGATAGGTACTAGTACATATGAATAAATTGGATTGGAATTTCGAAATAACTAGAGTGGAGAGTTTCGTTGATTGCATTGCACTGTCACACAAGCAAACCGAATTTATTCATTTGGGGCCACAGGTTTAAAATCTCATTAGAATGAAACTGATAAACTGCTCTTGGTGGGTTGATTAACGAACGATTAAGAATAGTCCAGTAATTCAGCGTAGGCGTTGTGACACATGACAATATTTAGAAAATATTGGTCCAAATGGCTTACAACCGTGTCAACATACAATTTTGTCAGACAATATTTTCAGAAAACCCATTGTCAGATCATAGTCAGACCGCTACATTTTCATTATCAGGTACCTGGAAATCATGTTTTTTTTTAGTTTTTTCTTTAGTTTATTCAAGTTATAATATTTCTTACATTAAGAAGATTATGCAATCTTATGATTAAATGCAAGCTTTAAAAGGATTTACATAAGTGGAGTGCAAATATACTGTGAATTGACATCATTTAATACCAGTTTAGAAGTGAGGAAAAAAAAACAATAGAAAATAAAATTAAAAAAAAACAAATGATAATAGTGATAAAACAGATAAAATACTATTGAAAATTTAAGGAAATAAGAAAGATAATTAAATTTGTTCTCTGGTCATGTAAGCAAAAATGGAAGCTTTAAATCTGCTCGTACTAGTAATCTCTCTCAAATGCGCTGGTAGAGAGTTCCAAAGCCTGGCAGATTGTACAAAGAATTGTCTTTCTGACTGGAGGCAAGAGTATCTGGGTTGTATAATTCTTACCGGTCTAGGAGATTGGAAAAATTTGATTTTTCCAAAAAGGTATTCAGGTTGTCGAGTAATGATCAGATTGTTTAGAAAGCAGAGTGTTTTGATTTTCAGCAGATTTGAAAGAGTGCACCCGGCAATTTTTGTAGAGAAACATGAAAACCTTTTCCTTAGGTTAAATACGTATCTAGCAATGTTATTGTAGACCACGATCAGTTTTCTCATGCTCATTTCGTCAGGTTTGCAAAAGATTTCGCACCCATATAGCAACACTGGCAGAAGTAAGGATTTAGCAAGCGTCAATTTGATTTTCATGGGTAAGAAATTTTGAGTAGTCCAAAGAGTACGTAGTCCGCCATAGACCTTGGCAATAGCCGTGTTAATATGAGTATCCCAGGAGAGAGTACGATTATAAACTATGCCAAGATTCTTAGCAGAGGTTACCCACTCTATAGGACTTTGATTGAGGAGAACACACGGAAGATGCGAAAGGTCAAATGCCTTACGGTGAATAGCAATAGCTTTTGACTTTTCTGGATTAAGTCGCAGATCATTTCTTATAGACCATTTATAGATTTCAGATAGATCTTCATTGAGTGCGGTAATAGCATTATTAATTTCATTGAGAGGTCGACTTAGAAAAAGCTGAACATCATCAGCGTACATATGAATCTTACAGTGCTTAATAATTCTTGGCAAGTCATTTACATACAAAGAAAATAATGTAGGCCCGAGGATTGATCCTTGAGGAACTCCGTTTAGTACGTTAATAAAGCTAGATGAGCTAACACCAGAAATAACGCGTTGTTGTCTTCCACTAAGATATGATGATATCAGCTTAGTAGACGGAGAAGAAAACCCAAAGTTATTCCGCAACTTATTGCACAGGATCGAATGATTGACTGATAGGATCGAATGATTGACTGTACTGATGTGAACACACAATTGTACCATTGTCAGACGTTTAGGACATTTGTATATTCATTTGCTGTCAGAGGTGCTATACTTATGACGTCTGATAATTCCTTCGTTGTCAAATAGAAATTTCTCATATTTGCACGGGCACAACGGAGTTTCGGTGTTATTTCATTTACAATTTCGAGTTGAATCCTGCAAGGATAACGAGAGGAATCTAGTAGTGGAATCACAGTCGGTTTTGAAAATATGGAAACATTTCTTCTGCAGACTGTACGAGTACAACGGTGGTGACGACCAAAATTCCACTGTCAGGCAGAATAACCCATTCAACATAGGCGATGATAACCAATAATTACGCCTTCCCGAACTCACTGAAGTTACGGCAGCAATCGTCAAACTAAAGTCTGCCGAACTTTCAAAGCAGCTGGCGATGATTTGGTCCCGCACGTGCGTGCCTACACCAGCTCATCTGTAAGATCTGATCGGATGAAAATATGCCCGTCGAATGGAATCGCAACATCCATTACTAGATTCAAAAGAAAGGAGATCCTATAAACTGTTTCAACTATAGAGGCATAAGTCTCCGAAATATCGCATAAAAGCTCATCTTTGCCGTCTTGAATAAGTGCCTGAAACCCTATCTTAACAGCCTGATTGGTCAATAACTGTGCGGATTTAGGTCAGCGAGTTCCACCATCAACAGAATAATCACATTGTGGCAGATCATGGAAATGACTCAGGAATTTCAAGTTAATAACTATCCCATACCAATTCTATTTATCGATTTTAAGGTCACGTATGACAATATTCAGATTGACGAGTTATACAATGCATTGTCTAGTATAGGCATCTCTGCAAAACACGTCCGTCTTTGTAAAATTAAGATGGAGAATCAAGGTAAAGGTCACTACGCAATTCAGCGAGATCTTCTATGTCAAAAAATGGCGACACACTAACATGCGACTTTTTTAATATCATTCTTGAGGTGCGTAACTCAAACGTCAAAACCACAGGCTCGACACAGCGGGCTGTCAGTGGGTATTTTGTGAACATCGAGAAGGAAGCGGCTAAAATCTATCTTGCGACAAAAACGGGTAAAACAAAGTACATGCTTTCTATGGAAAAAGTCCACCAATGCTGATGTCTTGGACAAAACGTCAAAGTAGACAGCCATAACTTTGAGGTAGTGAAAAACTTCAACCAGGGCGAACTTTACGGGCTGTAGAGCGACAGCGACCTGGTCAAAAGAATTCAAGTCTTTCGTCGCAGTAAGCTAGGTTATGTATGGCGAATGGACACCAATGCTTCGCTTCCGCAACCAAGGTACAACGCGGTAAAGAAGGACTGCGTCTCCGGTGGCGTACACAGCTGGAAAGAGAGTTCCTCAGTCGAAAATACTTAACTGGAAGCACCTAGCACAAGACCCCACTGTTGACTGAGGTCGACGTTCTCTTCGGACTATAGCTCCAGCCGAAGATGAAGAAGGAAACTTTGTTAACTTCCAATATGTTTTTTAATAACATGTAATAAGCAAAGAAATGGCAAGATTTATTAAAGTTCATATACGATGTTCATATCTAGGTTACGTGGATTTAAAGTTTATACATAAATACAGGGTGGACCAAATACGAGTTTCTTTTTAGAATTAAATTTAGAATTAAAATGTTTCCATGCATTATGGCTTTATTAGTAAGATCAAACATTCCCATTATTTCACGGCTCCACCTCTTTCGAGTCACTGACAATGCTCAAAGAGTATAAATGTCTAGAAAAAAGCTTCTCAATCTCGCCGTTCGGAGTCGGCATTAAACTGTAGGTCCCCTCCGCTCGTGATTATTATTATTATTATTATATTATTATGTTATTTTGACACTGGCAGCTGTTTCCCGCTCGATAGGATAAAAAAAGAAAACTTCTACTTAGCACGTTAAAAGAAGGATTATTGCACGTTATAGGATAATTTTAATTTTCAGAGAAAAAACAATTTGTTACTGTATTTATTTCGTTAAAATTTCATTTCATTCTTTTTTTCATTTTTCATTTTCATTTATTTCGAGAGCTTACACATTAAGATACAATATCTTTACTTTACTTTACTTAATAAAAAGATGATTAGACCACTACTTTAGCACAAGAAATCACCAGTTAAGATGATTGGTCACCATTTCACTATTTATTTTGGGTCGTTTTTTCCCTGGTTCAACAACTGCGCTCCATTGAGGATATCACCGGATCACAAGATTTATTTATGAAAATATAATACAATTACCACTTATCATAATATTGATTCCTCCGAATAAAATCAGTACTCCAGATGTTATTTTCTTTTTTTCTGACAAAAAATAATACTGGCTCTAATAAATCTCACGTGTATAGAACTATAGTTACGTGAACAAATGTCACAAATTTTTTCCACGTAGAGTAAATCCTTTTTTCCTTCCATAAAATTCTAAGAGCACAAAGGTAGAATGAAAGTAAATCCCATGCAAATGGAAAATCTGTAAATAAAAAATCTAATTTGAACTTTGTACACAGACAAAAGATAAAATCCAGAGGCAATGTTAACGTAAAAATCTCACAGGGCAAAGATTTTTACAGAGGCTTCTTTTACGTTTTTTACTTAATGAAGCCATGACCTTTCTCCATCATAACACACTACGTCAACAAAAAAGAAAAAAAGGAAATTTTAATTTACTCGTTGTTTGCATCTATGAAGAGTTACTAGCTCTTCACAATGCACTCGGACATGGAATAGTCTCCCTACCGAATGCTAATAATACATTTATACAAGCCTACATTTCTTCGTTCATTCATGTGTACCCTGATACTGATGCAAAATGAATAAAGGATTTGTTTGATACAGATAATATAATCCTTCTTTATATAATTGCAATAACATACGTATACATATACATATGTGCATAAGTGAGCACGCATTTGTAGACGCGTATTCAGGTGGTTTCCCTACCAGTTTGAAGGTAATATGTAAGGGTCACCATATGGAGTTGTATTTCATACGCAATGAAAACGATTAATTCTAAATAATTGATATGAACCTTTTAATAAACTTATAATTAAACATAGCATTACATGTTTATTAAGTTACATGTTTATTATGGTTGTAACGTGGCAGTGCTCTCAATTTGTATGGGAAATGACAAAACAGACGCAAATGTTGCAACATGTTAAAAGATTTTTCGTGAATGAGTCCGTTGGTTTACGTTGGTCTCATTGTCTTAATTTTCTAACAAATTTGAGATCGGTTGCACAAAGCAGTATTTCAGAGTATGCCATTGAATTGATCGTACTTAAAGTTAATCGTCACTCGACGGTAGCACCAACGCAGTATTGTGCTTCAAGCATTAATCTATTACGAACTATCGTTTATAGTGAAATGGAAAATTGACAAAAAGTATTGCTTACAGGGAAACTCCAAAACAAAAATAAATTAGACGTGACAAATTTCGTGTATTTAAAATGACATGCACTCTTTTGAAAATTAATTTATGGTTATACAAACCGAAGTAGTTTTTAAAAAGAAACTTGTATTTGGCCCACCCTTTACTTACAGAAACTGAAATAAAAATTGAAAATCTATTTCAGGCTGCCAATATATTGAAATCGTTTGTTATGTTAAATGATTAGGTTAGGTTAGGTTGAAGTGGCTAAATGCAGATAGCAGTCACTCTTAGGCCATCTTAGGCTCATTGTGATACTACGCAGATCTGATGTCACCTATCCAAAAAACCATTTGGTGCTTTCTATGAAGCTCTTTAGTTGATGAATGCCGACGTTGTGCAATTCGATCAAGTCGTTGAAGAAGTAGGCTCCAAGGTGTTCTTCCTGCGAGAGGAGAGAGCGCTACAAGTGCAGAGGAGATGCGTTATGCTCTCCTCTTCTTCCATTCCTCTTCTTCGTCTCTGCAGCTTCTGCAGAAATCGCTGTGAGGCAGTCCCATTCTTGAGGCGTGAGTGCCAATAGCACAGTGTCCTGTGATAACGCCAATGAGAGTCCTTAGGGATGACCTGTTCATTCTAAGAAGATATGTTAACTGATTACTTTTGACCAAATCTGCGAGTCCTTAGGGATGACCTGTTCATTCTAAGAAGATATGTTAACTGATTACTTTTGACCAAATCTGCGAAGAATTTTTTACCAAAATGGAGAGGAAGATTGAAGAAGAATTCATAAAATAAATATGTTGACAGCAAAAAATCATAGATCACTTTATACTTCAATCATAAATAAACAAAAGTTGTACTTAAATGAAGAAAAATGTATCCACAAAAATTCCCCAGTCCCATCGAGTTCGCTATAATCGATTTTGACTGTATAACCAATATTAAAAGTCAAATAGAAATATGTACACAACAATTTGAAGAACTATTTAGACTTTACATTTTAAGGTGAATCTAGGCAATAAACTGTATAACTTGAGTACTATTTAAAGGGTGTAAACTTGAGTAATGGCTGGAAAATTCTGGGTACACTACCTCCACTACACTTAACCCTCCACTTATCACACTTGCGATCGGTCTTCTTTTTTCTTTTCGATTCATCAAACTGGTATTCAAAGACACTCATGTAATCAACAGATTTCTGCTTTCCAGACTACATCTACGTTTTTATACAGCCCGTAAAGTTTGTTTTATTTTTTTATTTTTTCCTTCATGCGCTCTTTATTGAATACATAAAAAAATCCCCGTTTAGCACCAATGACAACTGCAAAAAATCTATTCTTCTGAATTTACTTTTTCAGGAAAACGGATGATAAATGCCGGAGATGCACTCGATACTGGTTTCTAATTAAACCACAGAGTGCTATTACTAGTTTGAACTAATTTTGTGATTATATTATTATATTTTATTTTTATTATTGTATTATATTGGAATACTGGAATGTTTGTTCTTACTTACAAAAAATAAAATAAAAAAAACAAAAAAAAAAGATAGGTAATAATAGATAAGGAAATGACAAAAACATTTTTAACTCCTTAAACTTGTTTAAGAGTTTCGCACAAGGGGTAGATTGAGAACCACGTTTACCCCAGAATGTGAAAAAATTAGTGGTTCCACTTTCAACTGTAGCCCAATTCAAAAACAGACATTAAAAGTGAAGATTATTATGTTTTAATTCTTCCACCAATTGTGTCTTGTAAGCTTTCCAAAAAATAAAATGGACACAGGTCAAAGTTCTTGCGCATGATGATAACTGTAGAATAGAATCCTCATCAATGCTGAAATTTGAATTTTTTAGGGTTTAACGCTGATGCTAATGAATTGAACAGAGGTTGAATTCATGATCAACCAATGGAACAGGGCGCAACACCACACAAGGTGGTTATCCACGGACGGATGTAGGCAGGCTAAGCTTGAAGCGAGGAACATTAAAATAGATAATGGCGCTATCCACAGGACATGAGAGCAAGTATTTAAGTTATAAAAATATGTCTTTTTAAGGATGATAATTGTAGACCATGAATCAAGGAAGAGGAGACTATGGTACACATATTGTTTCAATGCTCAGTATTGTTCGACCAAGCAGCAATGTATCCAGATAGATTGACTGTTTGATGCGGTTTATTGCATGGCAGCATCGTCGGACGTTATTTCTTTCGAAATGAGAAAGAGGACTCCGTCACAGTCAATGGTATCAGGTATAGAGCGATGTTAACCGATGTTCTGTGGCCAAACTCGACAACATTGATATATCTAAGCTGTGGTTCCAATTAATGCCGCTACTTCTCATACATGCAACCCTCGAAGTTGTGAAAGAGAAATTTTGTGACTGGGTGACCTCACGGTGAGCGTTTATCAATTCGCCGTTGCTATCATCCGATTTAACACCACTCGATTAGTCCTTAGTCTATCCTAACAAGCCAACCACTTTGAACGAGCTCGAGGTCAATATTCGAGACGTTATTGCTATCAACACATTAATATGCTTTGTTTTTATTTTGTAATGAAATATCTTTCACAAATTATATCATTCGATTATTTTAACGAAATGAATCTTAATGAAGCGTGATGAAAATACACTATTTGGTCATTAAATCAGTAATGAGCGTTTCGTGGAAGAAATACGAGTATATAAGTATCCTTGTGATTCACGCTCACATTCCTTGCGCTCGATTTCAGTGAATAAAAATCATGGACTCCTTATCAACTTTCCATTCTATTCTGCTTGCGTATACCCATCAATGTTAAATCGATTGGCAAAGTTATTAAATGCAACGATTGTTTATTTTTCTATTTCAAAAAGAAAAGTATCGATGACATCATTTTCTATCGGAGGTAATGAGCCTACGCGATTGGTCTTTTCATTGGGTCACTACGCAACTGGCAAGATAACTGATTCAAATCGGTCGCTGTTCGCCTATAACTACCTCGTATCATTGTCAGGGCATTCGAACTAGGAGATCATCTAAGAGAAAATGAAAATATCCAATCATTAGACATCTGAACCCAATGATGATGACTTGAATTTAAATTCTATAAAGTCTAGAGATACGTATCTATTCCTACATATATCCACACATAAACAGTCAGTGATTACATTAAATCCAACAGCTTGGTTAACGAGATTCTGGTAAGGTGCTTAAGCGTCATTAAATTGATGTGAATCGTAATGTGGTAACGTTTGAGCGTGCCTGCTATAAATTGTCCAGTGAATATCTCTTACACATTTAGGCAGTTGGTCGATGTATTTACTTAATTAAAAGGAAGCAATTCCTTGGCTACACCCCAAGCTTATGCCTCTTGATTTCGCCATACATCCGCTCTACATTACCTAGCCATCTGAGAGGGGGGGAGGGAGACACGGACTCGTTCAAATCCATGTCTCTGTACAGCCCGTAAAGTTTGTCGTTCAGTCCCCTCCTCCAAACACCATCAGTGCATACGGAACCAAAGATAATTCGAAAAATCTTCCTCTCGAAGCGACCAAGAATCTTCTCATCCACGTTGGTTGTTATTATTATTATGGTTGAGGGTATATTGCACCGCGACCTTCAAGATCTATTGTGCCCCCTTTTAATACCTTAGCACTTTTACGAGTTCCCCTCAAATACGGTTCTTTTCAGAGTTATATTGATGGTAATGGACTCATATTGCGCATAGGTGAAGAAATCTGATCTAGAGTATACTCTCTAAGCCAATTTTCTTCAGGAATCTGAGAATGAGAGATGGTTCTAGTGATTTCATTTCTTCTTCTGATATTAGGCCCAGATACATATATTTGTCTTTTGTGGGCTACTGCTCCACAGAATTCCAGTATATGTTCTGGAATTTCATTAAATTCTCCACAATTCCACTTTGGTTAGTGTCCATGCTTCTGCACCATTCAACAGGCTTGTGACTATCAAGGTCTTATACAGAAATATCTTGGTTCTTCGACAGAGGCCTTTATTCCTGAATTGTCTTCTAAGCCCAAAGACTGTGATTTGCAAGAGTATTTCTTCGTTTTATCTCAGCGGTGGTGTCATTGAGTTCACTTCGGAGCCTTGGTAGACAAAGTCTTTCACTACTACAAAGTTGTGGCTGTCCAAACTGAAGTTTTGTCCAAGAGGTTAGTGTTGGTGAACATTTCTCGTAGACAGCATATACATTGTCTTACCCTCATTTACGGCAAGACCCATCTTAACCGCTTTCTTCTCGACGCTCAGAAGAGCCCATTGACAGCCCGCTGTGTCCTTGCGATGATGTCAATGTCATCGACATATGTATACAAGCAGTTGTATAGATTTGTGATCTATCTATACAACGTGATCTATCTATAGATCGTGCCTCTGGTGTTGATGTCTGAGTTATGCACCATCATCTCGAGAATAATATTAGAAAAATCGCATGACAGTGCGTCGCCTTGGCTTAATCGTTTTTTGAAAACAAAAAGTTTTGATAAAGTCGTTACCGACCTTGATGGAGCAACGGGCATTCTCCATCGTCATTCTGCAAAGACGGAGGAGTTTTGCAGCGACAATACACTGTATAGCTCGTCTTTATAAATACTGTCATACGCGGCCTTAAAATCGATGAACAGGTGGCGGGTATCGACTTAGAACTCCTCGGTCTTTTCCACGATCTGACACAATGTGTATATTTGGTCGATGGTTGACTTCGGTGGCCTGAACCCGCACCTATGTTGACCAACAAGGTATTGAGGTAGAGTTTCAGGCACTTACACAAGACGGCAGAGGAGATGCTATATTTAGCAGACTGATTCCTCTGTAGTTGGCATAGAGGGTCTGTTTTTCTTTAGGGTCTGTTTTTTTCAGGATCGGGCAAGGCTGCTGAGATTCCATGCATTGGGCATACTTTCATCCGACCAAATTTTACAGATGACCTGCTTTGAAATGTTCGCACCAACAGCCCTGTTGGACTTAAGTTTGGCAATTGCTGCCGTAAATTCATTGAGGTCGGAAGGGCGAAATTCTTGGTTACCACCGCCCATGTTGAATGGGTTATTCTGCCTGACGGCGGGACTTTGGTCACCATCGCCGTTATACAATCTGCAGAAGTGGTATTTCCATATTTTTTTTTATAATTTGCGCGCGCAATAGGGGTTACGAATACCCTTAAGTGTCCGGAATCAAGACACAGCACGGGCCGTAGGTATAGAGGGCGAAAGGGAAAGGAGGTACCTGTGCACATTGGTCTTAAATGTCTGCGGATTGTACTGAGTGGGAAATATTGGGCTGGGAAGAGCATTCCATATTCGTGTGGTGCGGCTAAAAAACGACTCTCTAAACTTAACTGTACGTCCGAAAACAGGTTTGAGGGTGAACTGATGAGCATTCCTGGCGAGACGAGTATTGCGGGTGAATTCATGAAGGGGAGGAATGCAATTGGCTAGCTCACTTGAGCATCGTTTGTTAAAATAGCGATAAAACAGTGATAAGGATGAGACATTACGGCGATGTTCGAGCGAGTCTATCGACTTCGCGATATTACTATCTCCTATAAGTTTTATCGCTCGCTGTTGTATTCTATCTAGCAGGTGCAGAGAGTTCTTGGGAGCACCAGACCAGATATGAGCGTTATACTCAAGTTTGGGGCGGATGTAGGCCTTGTAAATTGAAGCCAAATCAGAGGGGGTGAAGTATTTCTTGCATCGTGTAAGGAAACCTAGACATTTCGCAGCATTTTTGGCGACCTCGAATATGTGATCATTCCAACAAAGTGTTGAGTTGATACACATACCGAGGATGGAAAGCTTTTCGGTTTCTTCGATGCAAGTGCCATTCAGGGATAATGGCTGATTGTTTTGGGATCGCTTAAGAGACAGTAGACAGCATTGAGTTTTGGAAGCATTAAATTCCACTCTTTTGCTTTTACCCCAATTGATAATGCTTCAAGGTCGGAATTTAATGTGCTTAACATACGCTGCCGTTCCAATTCTACGGCCGAAGGACAGGGACGTGAGTCTTGGAACGAATATGAAAAGCTGAGAGTACTGTCATCAGCGAAGGAATGGATTGGATTAGAAGTAGCAGAGAGGAGATAATTTATAAAAATGAGGAAGAGAGTCGGAGACAAAACAGAGCCTTGGGGAACACCAGCATTAATTTGGTGGATATCAGACTTGAACCCATCCAAAACGACTTGAAGTGAACGGTTCGAAAGGTAATTTCTAATCCATAGAAGAAGAGACTCATCGATACCATAAGCACGCATTTTCGACAAAAGAGCTTGATGCCAGACTCTGTCAAATGCCTTAAAAATACCAAGCGCAACGATCTTGATTTCTCCTACATTGTGCAAGGATTGATTCCACTTTTCGGTGAGATATGCCATCAAATCACCAGTGGACCTGTTGCTGCGGAAACCGCTGGTCATTAAGAAGCTTCCGCGAATCAAGATATTTCATAAGCTGACGGTTTATCAGCGTTTCCATGACCTTGGAAAGAAGGGACGTTAGTGCTATGAGTCGGTAGGAGGAGGGTGACGAAGATTTGCCCTTTTTAGGGACCGGCTGGACAAATGCTGTTTTCCATTCACTCGGAAAGAGACCAGAAGAATAGGACAGATGAAAAAGCTTACGCAGTGGTTTTGCCAGCACAGAAGAACACCTCTTCAGAAGTATCGGGGGGATACCATCCGGGCCAGCGAATTTATGCATGTTGAGATCTTTAAGTACACTTGCAACTGTACGAGTGCGGAAATGAATTTGTCCCATGGTACAATCGACGCTCTCAAGTACAGGCGGAGACAAAGTCGAATCTGGCAGCGTTGAGCTGGCCGTGAAATGCGCAACAAGCAGATTGGCCTTGTCTAAAGAGCAGCAGCGACTGTGATTCCACTATTTAGTTCCCATCCCTATCCTTGCAAACTTCTTTTCGGGTTTTATGCACTTGGCACGTTATTCTTACGTATTGATAGAGCTTCCGAACATCGTTGCTGCAGTAAAATCTCTCAATTTCCTTGATCGAGTGTTTCTCATGCTTCGTTTTTTTCTTTTGGAGAATCCGGTGGTCAAGATTTCATATTTAAATACACGTGGAATCAGTATCCTAAGCATAAATTACTTTTGTGCGAACGTCTCAAACAATTTGTCAACAATATATACAATGATCTTCATACTATGGCAGATTCTGGCAAATACCAAAGACCTACCACGTATTCGTCGATTTCAATGCCCTGTCTAGTCTTGATATTCCTGGCAATGCCCATCCCTGTTATTATTATCATTAAAGTGACCTCCAGTCAGCCCCATGCAAGGACTTTGAAATATTTTGGACACGCAGTATCACCAGTTGCCTGGTTGTTACATCTTCGGCTTGCTCCCAGCGCATTATCAACACTCCGTCCTAAACGTCCTAACGCTAAACTTTCAATCTGACATCAATAGTTCTTCACCTCACGTCATTCTCCTAAATACCTTTTTTTCTTTTAACTTAATGAGTGATTAACAAAAGTTCTCCTCCTACATTGCTTTCACATTGTCGCCAATAATTTCTAAGTACGTGTTTCACTTGACCTTCATCTAAAGCCCTTTTGGCTTTTAAGGCGATAACATTCGCTGCGTTGTCCGTATTGTTTTCAAGACATTGCATTGCCGTGGCAAGATCCAAGCCGAAGTTGGATATCCAAGTCAAATTGTTAGAAAGCTTCAACCATCCAGCAATTCGTCCGTCTGGTTGATTAAAATTTAGAAGACATTGTAAGTCAACAGATAGTGATGAAAGTGTTTAAAGCTTGATACTATAGCAATCAGTCGGTTCTGAGTAAAAATGAGTATTTCTGCTTTATTTAAACTAGAGCTGTAATACTCAACAGCAAACTTGACGCCATTCTTCGACAAGCTTAACACTGCGCCCAGTCTACAGTTACTGGCATTAGGACCAGGATATGTTTGTTCTTCAGACTTCTAAATCCTGTTTCCTCGCCTTCGTCCCAAACGAAGTTCTTCCGTGAGCTGTAACAACGGCTTAACAAGTGTCGACAATCGATACGATAATATGAGCATAAATTTAAGTAGTTTCGAACGTCCCATTTCGAGCTCAGCCTTAGGAAATTTTTCACAACTTCAATTTTGGAGGGGTGACTTTGAATTCCATCATGAGATATGATGTGCCCAATATATCGTTCACTTGCAGCACTGAACTCACTTGCAGCTTGTCGTAAGTGATCAGTTACGAAGATGGTGAATGTCCCAAGTAGGGAAAACCCGATTCACCAAACACTCAAATGTGACTGAAGAGCATTACACAGGCCAAAAGGAAGGACTTTTAATTGCGGTGAACCATATCATCCACTACTTTTCTCTTTGAAAACGATCTCTTCGGGTCGGCAGCTTGGTATTATCCTTGCTTGCTACCATCTTTCACCAACTATTGCCTTCTTTGTTTCCCGATCTCGACGTTGATGACATCGAGCATTCATCCGTGAATGCAGGGATTCTATCGGATTACTTTCATTCTCACTTGTCCATTTCCTCGACTCGTCGAGTTGTTATACATAGTTTTCTTAAAACCTGGACGTTTTTCAAAGCGAATTGAGATTTAACGCTAACAAATGCTTCCCAGAATTTCTTACATAAATTAAATTAGTGAAAAGCCAAGTAACAAGTGGAGAATTATTTTGTGGCTCACCAGTTGGCAACACGCCCAACACGGCCATGGCATCTCCCCTCAAATTTTCGACTAGTATTTCACTTTCTCTTCGTCTGTTCAACTTTAATGTTTGGCAACGATTTCGTCTATATTTCGCTAAACAAGAATTCTTGCAGCCGTACAGCACCACCAAATGCTTTGTAGAAATACCACGCACCTGTGGTACGGCGGGGTGGCCCGCAGAAATGTCTTTTGGCAATTGCCAATTGGATGCATATACATATGTACATATATGCAATTGGATGCATAGCACTTACCGGCAAACTTGTTTCAATAGTTCCTGTAAGTCTTTGGCGTTATAATTAATTCGAAAAAAAGCAGGAATAAATGAAGAGAAAGTTCCAGTTGGATACCAGTTCTTCCAAACATTGGAGCTCAATATTTCTCAAACGGTTTTCTGCTTTAAAAATGTGTAAACCGAAGCTCCATTTCCTTCTTAAGATTTATATACATACGAGTATCAATCGATGGGTTGCGCCAATACTTCAAAATCAACATCAACATCATCTCTATGGGAGCCACCCACAAATAGTCCCAGAAATAGATTTAAAATCTGCACGTTTTCCTGAACGGAGCTTTAAAAAAGTATAGCGTTCTCGGGCACACTGCTTCCAGACAACAAGACCGAGTTGTCTTACATCCGCGACCACTTGGGGTTTATAAGGGAGGTTCGGTCTTCCTCTCCTTCTCGAACCAGTAGGCACAGATTCGAAGACTCTCTTGGCTGGAGCATTGGTGTTCATTCGCTCGATGTGTCCAAGTCAGTTTAGACGACGGATTTTTGCTTTCCGGACTATGTTCGCATCTTTGTGTAGCTCATAGAGTTCGCAGTTCCTCCTCGCAGACAGGACCAAATATCTAACGTAGCATTTTTTTTTAAAGTACCGGGAATCAGCTGTACTGTCCTGCTTATCATCGATCTTTCGCCTTCATATAACAAGACAGGCAGGAAAGTGATTTTGGTCGAGTCAGTAGTTTTAACCCAAACTGTTTGGACAAACTGAAGTAGCAGCGGTTGCCAAAGGGCGATTCTGCATCGGATCTCCACCAAGATGTCGTTTGGGGAGTTCACATTTGCCCCGAGGTAGACAAACTCTTTAGCCAACTCAAAATTGTAGCTGATTGTGACGATTTCTCCATACTTATATCGTCTTCTCCTTATTTACTCTAAGAACAGTTTGTTTCGCCCATTTTTCAATTGCCGTGAATGCTTCTACAACGGCACACTGGGAACACATGACGATGTCGATGTGATCATAGTAACCCAGCAATTGGGCAGATTTGTACAAGACAGTGCCTCTCATGTTTACACCTGCCCGCCGTACTGTCTTCTCCAGAATTAGATTAAAGAAATTATACGACGGCGAATCCCCGTGCCGAAATCCAGTAAATGTTTCAAACGGTTCAGAAATTCCGTACTGCACGGTGCGTCGCCTATGGCGCCACACAATCGGATAAATTTTCTCCTGATCCCGAATTCGGATAGGACATTGAACAGTTCCTTGCGATGAATACTGCCGTATGCGGCTTTCATACAGCACCAGAAATCAAATAGTAAAGAGATATCCAAATTGCCCCAGAATTACCCAAGGAGTAAGGCACCAGGATACAATTTGTGACGTTTAATCTACGAGTTTTGAGAGAAACTCTGGTTTTGCTTTAGATTTACGCATGCTTCCACAAAACTCGTGGATTCCAACAGCACAATGGCACCTAGTTCATTGATTTACGAGAAAAAAAATCATGGACACACCACGAAAATGGCGGAAAATTAGTGGATTGAAATCATTCAGGAATTAGTTTCGCAATTTTTGCCAAATATAAATAATGTAAAAAACACCACGAAAATGGCGGAAAATTAGTGGATTGAAATCATTCAGGAATTAGTTTCGCAATTTTTGCCAAATATAAATAATGTAAAAAAAAATCAAATAATGTATAAAAAACGCTGTCAAATGAAATCAAGGGGCAAGAGAGGTACATATCAATTGGAATTGAAATAGTAAATAGATACTATTTGACTTACTATTGTAAAGGTTTTTGAATTTCGGGTAAAAAAATTGTTTTTTTTAACAATTTCGTTGCATTTTAGAAGGGTTAACAACTTTTTCATGTGAACAGAGCCCATTACCCCATGATAAATTTTTGAACTAATAGCTAGTTACCGTCACATTCCCTGACGATGGAAAAATTAAAGACATTGAGTCCAACTTACAAGAATTTAATCGTGAAACAATAAATAAGCCTGTCAGACAACAACTTATAAAGCAAATAAAAATATTTGAAATTTTCACGGGCATCTTAAACTGAATACAATGAAGGAATATACAGTCGTGTGCAAATTATCTGGTACTGGAAGCCGAGGAAAGTTTTTTTTCTTTGTTTTCCAAGTGTCCGATTGTTAATTAGATCAATAAACAAAATCTAGTCCTGTACGTCGAAAGACATAGTTTAAGATTAAATTTAATCTAGAGTAATTGTTGGGGGTCAGTAAATTAGATGTCTACCACTACAGATTTTCATGAATATTCAAATAAAAATGTATTAACAATGAAAAATAAATGATTGGAAGCAGTATTTGTGCAAAAACTTCGGCATATTTGGTACTGTTCATCATGCCATCTCATCATCATCAGTCATCTCCGGAAAGTTGACGCATCCACCTGGATGCCGACTCTTGTCCACTCCCTTTGAAGATCAACAGTTGTCTTATTAGGGTTAATTACACTGTTTCGTATCAAAACCTCGTCGTCATATCATGTTTTTTTGCTTTTTCGCCCGCAATGACCTTTTCGACTTGTTTCAATTGATCCGGTGGCCTTGTGTGAAGCAATAGACCTCGAAACTCTGGATTTTGAAACCACACCATCACCTAAAATTTGGGTTTTCCAGTGCGTTCATGTAAGGCTATGGTATTGACCCTCTTCCATCGAAATATCCATGATGATGTACAACAGTATTTTAAATTGTATAATTTACCTCTTAGATCATCCAACTAAATTTAAATGACTAATAAAATGATTCAAAATAGAACATATAATCCATAGACTACTGAAACGAATATTTGAAAAATTGCGTACAAACGTACGTACGTAGTCTGCTATCAAAAACGTGAACAAATTTGCTTGTCCCAATTAATATGCACACGACTGTAATTCATTTAACGAGTTAAGTCATGTTCATTTTCATTTTTAAGTAATACCCTCGTATATAAAGGTACTTTTAACACCACTTGAAAATATTAATGAAAAGGGCTCTCACATTAAACACCAACAATAGGTGGTATAATATTGTTTTTCTATTTAGAAGTACATACCAACAGGACTTCGCAAGGCGATAGAAACCGTATGAATTTATTTTTATCCATTTTGATTATTCAATTTTATTTTCAGCTCAGCCATTCAAATACGTAATGCATCATACAAATGATTTCGTCTTCAGGGTTGGATTGATGTGCTGGGTACCTAGAATCAGAAAATTAGGAAAAAGAAATACATTACTTTGTAGTAGATCCATTTGCCATGCAGTAAGTTTGATATATCATACATATAAGATCAATATAAATACAGAACGTGTGAAATGATACATCAATAAATCACTTGAAGTGCATTAGTTAGCGTCCGATTCATCTTGGCAAATTCTACTTATGCATTCAAGTATTAAAAGCCATCATTAATTAAATTATCGATACGAAAGCATTTCAAAAATATACATACATATGCTATCATCCCAGATGTTACTATAAATACTTGTTTTCTTTTTCTTTCTGTGACGCTACAGTCCAGCAGCCACTCGTATTGGACGTGCTGTTGCTCTTTCACGAGTGGAGTGGACCCAAAGTTTTATCCCGATACCGAATGATTTTTCTGACAGTTATATATAATATAATAACTCAATAACTCAAGAAGGGTGGCACTTGGAAATGAAAGTGGTTATGTCTCGAATCGAACCACCGACCTTTAATGTAGGACGCGACACATATACGAACTACCGCGGTTACTACGCATTTGAATAAGTGACAATAAGTAACTTTCAAGCTGCGCACACCAAGTTGGTTAAGTTCTCCCTCCCTCTGTATGTCCTTTGTTGCGTTGCCCCACAGGCTCAGAGCCGAAGGTTTTTCAGACCGAAGACAGCTTGTCTATGCGCTCTAAATGGCCTAGCCATCTTAGCCGTTGGATCCTTAGACGTCTGGCTAGAGTCATGTCGCTGTACAGCCCAAATAGTTCGTGGTTGAACCTTCTCCTCCAAATGCCATCAACGTAAACAGGACCAAAAATCGCGCACAGAACTTTTCTCTCGAAAAGACCAAGAGACTCTTCATGCGTCGTAAGGCACAACTGGGATAATCAAGGTCTTATACAAAGCCAACGTGGTCGTCCGAGAGAGGGTTCAATTCGCTTTTGAGTCCAAAAAACAGCGATTGGCAAGAGTTGTTCTGCGTTTGATCTCGGTTCTGATGTTGTTAGTACTATTTACCGCGAAGCGGAGGTAGAGGTCCTTAACTACCTCAAAGTTATAGCTGCCTATTGTGACGTTCTGGTCAAGTCGTCGATGTTGTGCGTCCTCTCTCGATGACAGCATATACTCGTACTTTGTTTTGCCCTCGCTTACCGCCAGACCCATTTTAGGCGCTTCCATTTGAATGCCAGCAAACGCATCATTGGCGGCTTGCTGTTTTCGCCCGATCACGCCAATGTCATCCGCGTAAGCGAGCAGTTGAATGGACTTTTGGAAGATCGTGCCTCTTGTGTGGGCCAGTGAGTTTTGCACGATCTTCTCAAGAATGATGTTAAAGAAATCACATGACAGCGCGTCGCCTTGTCTAAAACCTTTTTTGACATTGACATTGGTCTCGGTGAGTTTCTTACCGACCTTGATGGAGCAGCGAGAGTTCTCCATCGTCATCCTGCTCAGTTTGACGAGTTTTGCAGGAATGTCAAAACTAAACATGGCGCTATATAGCTCGTCTCTATGTGCGCTGTCATATGCGGGCTTGAAATCGACAAGTAGGTGGTGTATGGATTTCTTCGGTCTTCTCCCAGATCTTCCGTATTATAAAGATCTGGTATATTGTTGACTTCACTGGTTTGAAATCATACTGATAAGGAACTATCAGATTGGAGGCGAAAGGTTTCAGGCGTTATCACAAAACGCAAATGACCTCTCGATACTTGGCGCAGTCAAATTAGTTTTTTTCTTGTTGATCGGGCAAACGACACTGAGCTTCCACTCATCGCGTATGTTTCCTCTGATCCTTTCAGATGAGCTGGTGTATGCGCCCAAGAAGATTATCTCCAGCTGCTCTAAAGATTTCATCAGGCAGGCAGCAATATCACCTCGATATTGCTATGTTGACCTCGGTGACGGTATTCTTTTCAATAATTGTCCGACAGCAGTTGAATAATCTGCAGAAATGATTCTTTCAAAAATATTTTCACCCTTTGCTTTCGGACATCATTCCACCTCTCGAGCACCTCTCCATCGCCTCGATCGCGCTCTTCTCATGCGCTTAAGACTTCTTGCTTTTGTTGTATATGCCTGCCTGTACTCATTGACAAACCAGTATAGTTAGCACGTGGTTCCCACTCCTCAACATCCATAAAGGGACCTGATAATCCATTGCTCAATCTGCAATCTGCTTTTACGACACCAACTGGTTTTTTCTAGTTGGTGTCGTAAAACCCAACACATCAGTTGCGGCTTCTCTGATGACTTTTTGAAGGTGTTATTCTTCTTTTATTATTTGTGCAGGCGGCGAGGAACTCTCAGATAGTTTTAGATCGGCAAAGTCTGTTGGCACGCCGTGGTGTTTTTCCCCGACTCCTGTGTTCACTCGACATCCGTGTTCTTGCTTTGGTCCCAACGGGGAAATTATCCGAGTCGATGTTGACTATTCGGAATGTTCGGACATTAAGAGGGTTGAGGAATGGGAACCACGTGCTAACTATAGAGAGATTCCGTCCCGTGACCAAAAACACCTTTCTGAATCCGTAGTAGGTACATCTTGACATTAAAATATGATGCCAAAGGTTTGTTACAACACTAAAAAAATTAGATCAAGTGAAGTATTACTCAAGAAACTGAGTACGTAGTAGAGAGCTTTCTCGAAAAATCATGTCACTTAAGGTCATATGATCATTGTCCTGCTTTACGGTCCAGAGATAGATGGAGCAGTCGTATTGCAAAATGTTGCCTTAGAGTTATAAGAAATTCGTTCAAAGAAAACTGATATTCGGGATGGATTTTATTTCATGTTCCTGTTAATGAAGTGCACAATTTCGACTAACAGTATTTTAAAGACCAATTTTCAAACTTTCGGAAGCACTTATAGTTTGTACGTTACTTAAAGATCTATGCACCATCGAACCTTTCAAAGCTTCCGGTGGTGATAGTATCTTCCTTGTACTCTTGCAAAAATCAATTGACCTCGTCCTAACGGAATCGACAACTTTATTTAGAGCTAGCTATAACTGGAGATACATACCAATCTCCTGGAGAAGAGTTAATGTAGTTTTTATTCCCAAAACGGGAAATAGACCCACTGAGCTGCCTAAATCCTATAGACCTATTTGTACTCAAAACTATGTAGAGACTAATTGATGTTCACATGCGAGAACGCTTAGAGTTGTCTAACCCTCTAAACTCGAACCAGTTGTCAAAAAGATAGAAGACATTGAGGGCGTTTTCGATAACACAGACTATGACTCCATCACAAGAGCGATTAGTAGTAGAGGTATTGAAGAATCGATTAACCATTGGATCAGAGCCATGCTGGAAAGTCGTTCGATCACTTCCTCTTCTGGAGGAGTGTTGGTTTCTGTAATAGCGGCAAAGGAGTGTCAACAAGAAGGGGTTCTTTCCCATTTATTATGGTCACTAGTTATCGACAAGCTGTTAGCAGATCTTCAAAGATCCGGCTACATCACGCCAGGTTATGCTGATGACCTGGCGATTGTTATCAAGTGTAAGAACGACACGACAGTATGTAGTGCAATGCAAAGTGAACTACTACAAGTCGTAGAATGGTTTAGCACAGACGGATTATCGATCAATCCCTGTAAGACCGTTCTAGTGCCCTTCACAAGGAGGACACGAGTCAACCTTGAACCTACGATAATCGGCAACGCTACTAATTAAAAAACTCTACTACAAAAAATATACATACTACCTTTCATAAGGGAAGCAATACCTCTTTTGGATTAACTCTAACCCTTCGATGCAATAAATCCTTCTGGGTCGCAGAGTCGCTGCCATAACGGCTGTGTTGTGCAAGAGAAAAAAAAGATATATTAGAAAAGGGTGCCCTTTACTTCAGATTTGTTCGAAAAAGCAGGAAGCAAGTAAAAGTTCTTTGTACACGTTGTTGTAAATAGACATTCTAGATAATTTATTTACTGTTGCTGCAGATATAAGATTCTTGAAGCATGAATTACGGATTAATGTTAAGCTTTCAGAGTCATGCCAATTTTTAGGTTAATGTAATTCAACGTGGACCGTTAACTAAACACTTTCCATAAACTGTGAATAAAACATCGCAGCAGATTGAAAAAACCATTGGATATCACCTAAAGGTTCAACAATCGAGCAACTTAGGCATCCATTCTTACACCTGTTCATGCAAAAAAAAATTTTAAATGATAATGATTTGTACACCTATTTGGCCGACAAGATTCAGCGTGTACATATGTAGATATGAGTGAGCTGATAATTGTATCCCCAAGGTGGAAAATATTTAAATTACTAAATATGCCTCCCATTTTGAATGTATTCACTTTAACAGCCTTCAGCAAATGACAGAATTTGCCTCAAAGACGAAAAATCCATATAATTATCATCAGTTCATGGGTAAAGCCAAGCAATTCATAGACATCGAAGTTATAATGTCTTTAATATGAGAGCGGCATGCTGTCAAAACTATTTATAAGCGATTGGTAATTTTAAAGCAATCACGCTGCTATCGCACACACAAGAACGAATAATCAAACTTCAATTTGACAGTAACTGCATCGCATGCAAATACAATATGACAGCACAAAGCGGAATTTTCTAAAATCAACTAAATGAATTATGTCCTTGTTGAAGCGCAATTTTTATTCAATATAATGCAGACCGCAGCTTTCAATTTGTGCGTCAACTAAACGTCAAGTGGACATCGGCATTTTAAATGCCGTCCATTGTCTCAATGGCTATCGAAATAATTTGTAATTATGCCGTTAAAAACATTTGGTTTAAGAGAGCACAGAAATAGTGTATTGATATGTAGTCGTCTCTAGATGATTCTTCCATGGGTTCTAACCCAATCATCACACATCATCTTTTACAGATGCAACACAATGTCTAAATGTTCTTCTTGTACTAGTAACTGCTGTCATTATATCAACGCGAGGTCATCACAATCCCATGTTGACATTTGGCATTAGTGGAAAAATCTTCTTAAGTTATTTAGATTCGCCTTCGTGTTAAACTGGTATCTATTCTTAATGATCACACTTCCAATGCTGCTTGCACTTCCTGTATTTGTGCCGATGTTAGCCTTGGCATATATGTATGTAGGTCATCTATCACTTCTTGTGTAGTGTAGCGCGTGCTTGTATTTCATTAGAATGTAAACAAAATGTCAATCATTGCGAACAACAGTGGGTTTCTAAATCACCTTTACAAGCCTTAAAACAATCGATAAATATAGTTAAAAAAATGTCATGCAGATAACATAAGTGCAAACGATCTATTGCGGGGACAAATTTGTATTGAAAATGTCAATAAAAATACAATGAATAAATCTGAAGTCATTAACAAGTTTATCGCAATGGGTAGGTATTTTAACTAAATTCCCTTTCATTCGGACTTTTTTTTCATTAATTCTTCTGTCATTTTCAAAATAGAATAACTTACTGGCCGCATGTTGAACAGTGTGAAATTGCATTTAAGGAAATACAGGGTGACCATACGAGAACGATAGCAAAATAAATTTAAATAAAGCACCAACGGTGTAAGATGAAAAAGATTGTGGCTTTATTTTGGAGCAACTTTAACGCCATTATGTATGGAATAGCACATCATTAAAATTGCCGGCTTCAAACGGTCGTGAATCGGCGTTATTCCCAAATTAACGTCTGGAATGTTGCCCTCGAGCTTGTCCAAATTGATCGGCTTTTCAGCGTAGACTAAGAAATTGACGTAGCCCCAGAGAAAATGATCGAGTTGTATCAAGTCGCGTGAATGCGGTGGCCAATCGATGAACGCTCGCCGTGAGATGACCTACTCGTAGGTGCCAAATCTCTCCTTCACAACTTCGAGCATAACATCGCTTGTAGGCATGTAGCACCGTTGTGTTGGAACCACAGCTTGGATATATCAATGTTGCTGAGTTCTGACCACAGAAAATCGGTTAACATCGCTCCATACTTCATTTCGAAAGAAATAAGGTCCGATAATGGCACCATGCATAAATACATAAGCCGCACGAAACAGTCAATCTTTGTGAATGCATTGATGCTTGGTCGAGCACTTGTGTATTGTATTCGCACCAATAATAGTAAATTTTGCTTGTTGACAACTGTTGGGATTTCGAAGCGTTAATACGCGAACCATGCAGACACAAGCGTCTGCACCTAGCCTCTATTAACGAACTCCTACTCTCACCTCCCCGTGGTGAAATCCGGGAGCCGAGTACCCTCGACAGAAGATGGGGTAACCAACCCTCGTGGGACGTCTGGGCGGCTGCAAACGAGAGAGGGGGGAGTGTGAGTCTACCAGGGCTCATCACTCTTTTTAGGATGGCGGCGGAGGAGCTGGTCAACTGATTGGCCAACGGCGGCATCCACAACTCCAGTCAGCAGGAGCTACCTGGTTTCCATGGTAAGGTCGGGACCTTGGAATAGAGATGGCGGCGGATGAGCCCTTTTAGGGCCAACGGCGGCGCTCACAGCCTGCAAGAGGCTACCGACACCGGATCCCTCCGGACCCCTTTGTCCGGGGGCTAAACAAATGGACCTGTCCTCCCAGTTGGAGGTTGTGCGTGGCGTTAACTTCCTCACCACGTAAAAAAGTAAGGAGTTGAGAAGCAACAATATGCCTCGGATACGGACGGATTTACTGTTGACGACCCCAGCAAACGGAATAAGGACAATGACTTTCGGTTCTGCACGTGGAATGTGAGGTCCCTGAACAGACCACGTGCAGCCAATGAACTCGCGGAGGCCCTAGACTGCTATAAAGCAGACGTTACCGCAATCCAGGAAGTGCGATGGGATGGGCCGGGCAAAAAGAGGATGAAAAACTGCGATATCTACTACGGCGACTGTTACAGAGAGCGAAGGCAGCGATTATTTGGATGTGGATTTGTTGTTCGAGGCAGACTTAGGCAAAAAGTCTTAGGCTTTAAGTACATAAGCGAGCGCCTCATAACAATCCGCATCAAGGCTAAATTCGGCAACATCAGCCTAATCTGCGCCCACGCCCCAACGGAGGACAAAGATGACGATAGCAAGGATGACTTCTATGATCTCCTAGAAAGAACGTACGATCAATGCCCCAGCTACGACACCAAGATCGTTCTAGGAGATTTCAACGCTAAGCTGGGTAAAGAGGACATCTTTGCTAGAGTCATCGGTAAACACAGCCTGCACGACACCACGTCCGAAAACGGACTCAGGCTGGTGGACTTTGTTACGGGGCGAAACCTCTCTGTAGCTAGCACGCGGTTCCCACACCTCGCATCCATAAAGGGACCTGGCGGTCCCCTGATCATTCAACCGTCAACCAGATTGATCACGTTGCGATCGACGTCAGACACTCCTCCAGTATTCTTGATGTCCGAACTTTCCGAGGCGCCAACATCGACTCGGACCATTTCCTTGTTGTAGCCAAGGTAAGGACACGGATATCGAGAGAAGAACGGAGTCGAGGAAGCCAACCACGGTTTGACGTCGAAAAGCTACAATCGCAACAGACTGCCAGGAACTTTGCCGATCGAGTCTCCCTGAAACTCTCCGAAAGTTCGACGCCGCCTGCACTAACAATAGACGAAGAATGGAAACGTTGTCAAAGAGCCATCAGAGAAGCCGCTACTGATGTGCTGGGTTTTCAAACGCCAACAAGAAAAAACCCCTGGTTTGACAACGAGTGCAGGCAGGCACATGCAGCAAAGCAAGAAGCCTACCGGGCAACGCTGCATCGAACCACGAGAGCTGTTCGTGAGCTCTACGAACAGAGAAGAAGGGAAGAGAACCGGCTTCTCAGGAAGAAAAAGAAAGAGCACGAGAAGCGCGCGATCGAGGAGATGGAGAGGTGTTATGGCAGGAATGATGTCCGAAAGTTTTACCAAAGGGTAAAACTTTTATCGAATGGATATAAAGTTCGGACAGAAGCTTGCCGGGACGAAAATGGACAGCTAGTAGTAGATTCGCAGTCGATACTGAGAATTTGGAAAAATCATTTCTGCAGACTGTTGAACGGCGATGAGGACACAAATACCGCTGTCAGGCAGAATGTTCCACTCAACACAACGGACGATGATAGAAGAGAATACCGTCCCCCCGACCTAGACGAAGTCAAGATAGCGATATCGATACTGAAGTCTAATAAAGCTGCTGGTGCAGATAGTCTGCCCGCCGAAATGTTTAAAGCAGCTGGAGGTGATCTGGTAGGGCGCATGCACCAGCTCATCTGTAAGATATGGTCGGAGGAAAGCATGCCCGATGAGTGGAATCTCAGTATCGTTTGCCCGATCCACAAGAAAGGAGACCCCTTTGACTGCGCCAACTATCGAGGGATAAGTCTCCTTAACATCGCCTACAAAATCTTCTCTGCCGTTTTGTGTGAACGCCTGAAACCATTCGTGAACAAACTGATAGGTCCTTATCAGTGTGGTTTCAGGCCCGGGAAGTCCACCATCGATCAAATCTTCACACTGCGGCAGATCCTGGAGAAGACCCAAGAAATGCAAATTGACACACACCATCTATTTGTCGATTTCAAGGCCGCATATGACAGCGTGTATAGAGACGAGCTATACAGCGCCATGTCTAGTTTTGACATTCCTGCTAAACTCGTCAGACTGAGCAGGATGACGATGGAGAACTCTCGCTGCTCCATCAAGGTCGGTAACGAACTCACCGAGACCTTCAATGTCAAAAAAGGTTTTAGACAAGGCGACGCGCTGTCATGTGATTTCTTTAACATCATTCTTGAGAAGATCGTGCAAAACTCACTGGCCAACACAAGAGGCACAATCTTCCAAAAGTCCGTTCAACTGCTAGCTTATGCGGATGACATTGACGTGATTGGGAGAACACAGCGAGCCGTCAATGATGCGTTTGCTGGCATTGAAACGGAAGCGGCTAAAATGGGTCTGGCGGTAAACGAGGGCAAAACAAAGTATATGCTGTCATCGAGAAAGGACGCACAACATCGACAACTTGGCCAGAACGTCACCATAGGCAGCTATAACTTTGAGGTAGTAAAGGACTTCGTCTACCTTGGCTCCGCGGTTAACAGTACAAACAACATCAGTACCGAGATCAAACGCAGAATTACTCTTGCCAACCGCTGTTTTTATGGGCTCAAAAGGCAATTGAGTAGTAGAGCCCTCTCTCGGAAGACCAAGTTGACTTTGTATAAGACCTTGATCATCCCAGTCCTGCTTTACGGTGCAGAGGCATGGACAATATCCCAAGCGGATGAACAGTCTCTTGGTCTTTTCGAGAGAAAAGTTCTGCGCGCGATCTTTGGTCCTGTTTGCGTTGATGGCATTTGGAGGAGAAGATTCAACCACGAACTGTATGGGCTGTACAGCGACATGAGTCTAGCCAGGCGTCTACGGATCCAACGCCTAAGATGGCTAGGCCATGTTGAGCGTATGGACAACTTAGCTCCGGCCCGAAGAGTCTTCGACTCTGAGCCTGTGGGACAACGCAACAGAGGACGTCCACGAACAAGGTGGCGCACACAAGTCGAGGGGGACCTCTGCCGGCTTGGTGTGCGAAACTGGAGACAGCTGGCGAAAGATCGTGCTGGCTGGAGAGGCATGTTGAGTGAGGCCCAGGTCCACCTCGGACTGTAGCGCCCTAAGAAGAAGAAGAAGACAACTGTTGAGCCTAAAATGGGGCTCGTCAAAAACTATTTTTTGGCCAAAATCGGAATCTCTATCCAACATCTCCAACGCTGAATTAGCGAACTCACGGCATTGTGTATGGTCGTCTGGGTGCAATTAGTACTTTAGTACAGTCGTATACGGATTTAGGCTTAAATCCAACGGCAAAATAAGTCGAGTTAACCCCCTGGCCATGCCCTATTTAGCTGACCTGCTCCGAATCGACATTTCTGGATCTTCTTCAAAGCCAGCTATGTACGGCTACAGGAGCTATGTTTTCTTCATTTCGCACCAATCTCTGTCTGGTTAGCTTTTTAGACTTCTCCACAGTGCGACGAATTACCTACAAACTGAAGCCATGACAACCAACCTCACGACGAAACTCGCGTTGCGTATTTACAGCTGAGCCGGAATTTCGATAATATTTTTTAATAAATTCCACACGTTCGGCAAGCGTGAAATGATACAATACATGAAGAAAAATGGCAAATTGTACTGAATATTTTAACGGCTCAATGTCACTGGTAACTGTCTCAATTGAAAACTATCAGTGCTATCTGATCACCTTTTACATACTTATGTAGCTACGTTATCGATAATATGTTGAATGAATTAAATTTATAAAAATTATGGAAGGGTGTTCTGAAATGTTCTAAGCGTAACATAGCCTATAACCAAAAACAAACAGAAGTTACTATTAATTTAAAATAAACCGGCGGCGTATGCACTGATAACAGCTCACATAAAGGACTTCCTTACAGCTGATGCCTTCAGTTTAGCACTCAATTGAGAACATTCCTAGAAACGAACGTTTTTATGTTCGCATGTTTTAAGGTTTTTATGACCTTTTTTTGACAGAGATTGATGACGAAGGGATTAAAGTCTTAGGGTGTTTTTTAGATTAATTGCTTGGAATTTGGATTTAAATTTAATCGTGCTATGAATGAGAATATTGCAAATCTTGTGTGCCTTGGATTATAAAACCGTATAGTGAAATCTTCCATTGGGAATCAAATTAACCACATAAGCAGAAAACAGCTCATTATAACAGAGAATGTTTTAAATCAAAATGATGGTTGAAATATTATTCATTCCACAATAATACTTTAATGTTTTATTAACGTTTGATAAGTAAAAAGAAGAGGGTTATTAAATATCGATGAATGCACACTCATTACAAAAGTATTGAAATATCACGGAAACGTTTAGTAGAATTTCTACGCACATCATGAAATACATTCTCCCACACCTATAGTGAATTTCCATTTCGAAACCAATGCAAAAATTGGGCCCATCTGCAACCTTTTACACCACAAGCTGACGCAGGAATTGAAGCCAGCAACGGCGAAGAAAGGAGGACGACGACGATACGAGTCACACAAAGCACTTACATTTGTTTGAAATGAAGACTTCAATTTGCCGTCGAAAAACTGGAATTTTGCATCATAATTTCGAGCGGATCACAGTTGCTGAACTGCAATGGGAAAGGCACCGGATGATATTACGATCCAATTTGATCTGAACCGTAACACTGTCTTGTGTTTGCTTAATTTCTCCAAAGCTTTTAATAGAATAAATCACACAATCTTGTAGGTTGTATTTTGGTTTTGGCGATTCATCGGACTCTCTGATGATAAGTTATTTTAGTAATGGAAGCCAAATAGTTGTCGCAGGAGAACCACAATAATCAACATATGTACGAGTATATTGGATAGGATAACGGTAGGCAATAATGTTGTATTCTATCTCTATGCATTCGATGATCAGTTGTACATATCTAGGCCTATTGGCTTAATTGAAGATCTGATGTACAGGTTCAACGAAAATCTGTCACATGTGCAGCATTGGCCAAATGTATTATTACCCTTATCTTTTTGTCTTTGCTGCCAAATCACTTATCGGAAGTAATTAGTTTGAATTTTATGGTTTTCAACGATACTAATTTGCTGCCACCCATTTATTTAAGAGTTATAAAAGTGGGCGCCGTGGCGTAGTGGGTAGGTGCGTCGATTGCTACGCTCGAGGTCGTCAGTTCGAATCTCGGAAAAAACATCAAACATTTTTTCACGGCTCCACCTCTTTCGAGCCACTGACAATGCTCAAAGAGTATAACTGTCTAGGAAAAGCTTCTCAATCTCGCCGTTCGGAGTCGGCATTAAACTGTAGGTCCCCTCCGCTCGTGAGAGAACAACACGAGTGGTTGCTGAGAAGCTAGGCCCAGGTCCACCTCGGACTGGCGCTACAGTCATTATTTTTATTATTATAAGTCGGGGATTCAGAATAAATCACTCTCTCACGACAATTGATGAACTCTATTATTGGACGTATTTATTCTGTACATCGAAAACTTTGGCTACTTAAGCTCAGACTTTTCAAGACATCACATCACTGACAACATTGCAGTAATCTACTGCGAGCTTGACTCTAAGTCAGACCATAAGCTTTTTGCAGGATTTAATGATATCAATATCATAGTTTAGTTCTTGGCCGTACACTTAGTCTTTGTCCATTGGAGCTACACTGATGTAAAAATATAATAAGCACAGATTGGTGAACAATTTAATACCGGTTATTTAAACCAATAAAACGGGTTTCTACTTAGGTAGTTACTTTTTCCTATACTTCAGTTGAAACAGTACAATTTTTGGAAATTAAAAAACAAAGAACATTTTTTTCTGTGCAAAAAAATAACATTTAATAAGAAACAAAACATTTTTCAACAAACAATAAAAAAATAAATAATGCATTATCTACTTATCCTTATTAGTTGTGCTTCCCTTAAGCTTCACAACAGCCTTGCACCTATGAAGCATGGAATCAACCAATTTCCGGCATAATCAATTGGGTATTTCATACCAGATTTCTTCCCATTTTCCCATGCTTCGAATCTATTTCTCGGTTTAGATGTTACTTTTTACATGTCCCCAAACATTTTGTATTAAATAAAGGCCTGGGGATTATTTTGGCCATTCAAGAACCTAACGTTGTTATCAGCAAATCACTTTGGCAGTAAGCTTAGGATCATTTTCCTATTGGAAATGCCAAAGCAGGAGCAATTTGTCATCTACGTATGGATGCATTACTGTTTCAAAGATTTCCACATATTTTTCCTTTGTTAGGATATCATCGATCCAGTGAATGGGACCAATACTATAATTGGAGAAACATTCCCAGACCATGTTTCCGCCACCATTTTCATCACATACTTTTTTGTTGTATTTGGTTCAAATAAATTAACTTCTATTCCATCAGACCAAAATATGTTATGCCATTTTTCAGGTAGCCTCTTGCGATTTGTTTCTGCAAATTTGATACAGCCCCGATATTTCTTTTTTTGATAGAAGGGGAGCCTTTTTTAAATTAGAAGATTTGTGTGGTGATCAATGCTTATTCCGCCCCATTTTTCTTTAAAAACACTAATATTTTTAATTGTTAAATTAACTCTTTAGATAATTTTTACTTACAGTGGATAAATTAATAATAATAAAAAAAAAATAATACGGCAGAAATAGTAGCTAGAAAGTTATCTGTACTTATTATTTTGTACACTTGAAAGTAAACTTTTTCCCACAAACTACTAAAGTAAATAAGTTAGAGGCATCTGTTTACTCTTGTTTCAACCGTTATTAAAATACAACCAACCGTTATTGAAAGCCAAATGAATACAAATAATTCCACAGCAAGCTTAATCGGATAATAAAATAACAGAAATAAAATAAAAAAATTACTTCCGAGATTCAATCGAAGAATATTTTACAAATACAACACAACAATATTCGTCAGTCGGATGGAAGAGTTGTAAAACGAGTTTTACACAACGATCCTGTGCTCATCCCTTATAATTCGTACTCCATTGTACTATACTAACGTTCAAAAACTTTCCGTACCTACATGCATGTCGTTATGTATTCAATCTCATACATAATTAAACTAATAAAGTGAGCACGTCACATTTATGCATGTGTGTATGTACTTATATAGGTGCACAAATTAATTATATTTTTTTGTCGATCGTGGTCTATTGTTAAATATTTATGAACCGAGCTTTAGATAAAAAGGGAAATTCACTGTTTTAAGATTGTATGGGGTACGCAGTAGTCTTGGTACATTATACAACAAACAGAGGCCAATGGTATGTACGTACAGACATATGTATATTTTGGATCGTTATCTTGTTGGCGCCAAAACTCAGACTATAGTTAAAGTTTATTTACACTCTTCTTTAAATTTGTCTTCAGAATATTACGGTACACCTTATCCATTGTAGACTCAATAAATTAAATTTCTCCACCTGCTCCACCTATCATGCGCTTGAAACCATTCACTCTTGAAATGAATGGCTTTTTTCGGGAAACTCTACCGCTGTTTTTTTAGGATTTTTCTAACACCATAGCCACAAATATTTTTGTCAAATTTTTCCTTGATATTTTTAGATAATAGAGGTTCGTTAGTTGAGAATTAACTTGACTTATTAAATCTCGTTTTTTTTTTAGGGGATAGCCTTAAAGATCGATCGGAACGAGACTATGTAAATGCATGTTGACTTAGAATTATTTATCACTCTTTGAACCGATTAATACTGCCGACCAATGTCTTTAGCCTATTTCTAAAGCCTTTTCCTTTCCTGTATAATAAGTTTGCCCTCGTTCACACTTATTTCTTTTATTATCAAAATTACAAGAAATTATTTTTTTTTAATTTTACAAATCGATCCGATCTATCACAAGATATATGTAAAATTCCTTCAATTGCAATAAACGCAACGGTAAGTGGCAGATGTGGCTAGTGAACACGGACTCTTCCTCTCTTTTGTAGGTACTCGAGCAGGAAAAGTTCCGTTAATTGAACCGGTGTTCAGTATGTATGTACATACACGCATTATCTCTTTAAAGTATCTAAGTCAAAAACAATCCCATTTCATCAAACGCATGAGAGACGCCAAACTTGTGTGGATTTGTCGATTTCAGTAAGGAATTTACGTGTGGAACACAAATTTACATCTTCACAGTCATTTCACCTTTCAAGCCCAATATTGCCGTATGAAGAAATTTAACCTCTTTTTTATTTTGCGAGATCTATTCAACGATATACACCGCAAGGGAGGCACCAAAAATTTTTTTTTTTAAAAACATGCTTTGCACTCTTTTCAGATAAACGACTCTTGGAGGGTGTAAGTCTAAGAAATTCCCGCCTTCCATTGCAGACGTACCCGGGCACGCTGCTGCCAGTAATCACGGCCAAGTTGTCTTACGTCCACGATCACTTGATTTCTATAGTGGATGTTCCGCCTTTTTCTCCTTCTCGAACCAGAGGGATCGGAATCGTCTTCCTCACAGACATGACCAAATATGCGAATATCAGAATTTTTCTTTCGAAACCTCAAAGAATCTACCAGCTTTCGGGTCCATATAGCGAGACTGGGAGGCGATGGTTTTGTAGAGCAAGATTTTTGTCCTTCTGGTCAGCAATTTTAACCCAAATTGCTTCTACAGCGTTTGCCAAGGGCGACTCTACGCGGATCTTCGACAAGAAGTTAAGGCTTCTATAAATGCTGGGAACGCGCGGCAATGTCGATCTCATCTGCAAAAGCCCTCATCTGGACCGATTAGTCGACGACAGGCACTTCCTTGCCGATATCTGCTTGTAGGACACAATCAGATCAATTTTCCCTGGATTGCGGCTTTGAAATCTATGAAGAGGTAGTGTATCAACTTGAAACTCTGGTCTTTACCAGAATTTGAAGGAGGGTGATGATTTGATATACAGTAAATTTGAATGGTCCGAAGCCAGTGCAGAAAAGTTTAAGACGAATACTCAGTACGCTGGATAAAATCTTAAGTGCTACATTAAACATATTATAGTTACTACATGAAGTAGAATCGCCCTTTCTGTAGATGGGTTATATGAAGCTGATAACCTAATTGTCGAGCATGATTTCATCTTCCCAAATTCTACAGATGATCTCTACCTGAAGACTCCCTACCTGAACTTCGCCACCAGCCTTGGAGAGCTGTGATGGGAAACCGTCAAAGCCGCAGGCTCTTTCAGCTTTTTGGTAGCTCTACCGGCTTTTCAACACTAGGTTGGAGGGCTACCTTATCGACAGGACTATTTTCTCCTGGCCGTGCTCATTAAGCAATTGCTTTCACTATTATCTGCCGGTCGGTAACAAGATTAACCCCATGGTTTCAAAGAGTCTGGGTGTCTTTATTAAAGCCTGTTAACGGATTTGTGGCTTTTTTTATTTCCTAGATTGCAGTAATATTCGCCTTGTACTGCGTGAAGATATTTTCCTATTAGTGAGCTGCTCCGGGAGTGTACAATGTCCTTACATTTCACGAGTACATCAGCAAATCAAGTTCCTTTTACACGCAATATAGTCGTTCACTGTCCGTGCGTACCGCACAAGCGCCAGGCTGGTCGGGATAAAGTTACGTTATTTTGCCTAAGACGTTGGCTGCATACATTGATTCACCTCTCAACGGTTGCTGACGAGGCTATCCAGCGGTGTTATGAAAGTGATAATTTAAACGACCCCAAACTAGTTGGATTTTTGTTAATATAATTAATGTAACTATAAAGGAAAATAGTACAGCGGTCACACGAGCTTGGTGACAAGGTCACTTTTCTATTTATGAAGATAATGTTGTCAACCATAAATGTAGAGAATCATTTACTAATTGGTTACGGACGTGGTTCGGAAGCCAGTGTACTATATTAATACACTCTTGGAAATACCCTGTATCAACGGGGATTTCAACTCTGCTCCTTTTGAAAAGGCACAGTCTTATGATACATCCTTATTACACATACATCCATAAACCGCATCGTAATGTATTGATAGGTTATAGATCAGTGTTTGAACTCCATGAGAAGAAGTATCAGTAAGCAGATTTACCACTAGTTATCTAAACGTTGTCATACTGAAAAGAACATCCACCAACTCAATTCGATCTCTTCTCAACTTCCAAGCTGACCTCATTCTAGGTTTAATTAAAGGATTCATTTAAAATTATTACCACAGTTTCTTAAAAAAAAAAGTGTACATAACCAGTCTGACTATAATACGCACCTATGGAATGAATAAAGAACTTGGTTACCCAACTTTTTTCACTCTGCTTGAGTTGTTCGTCGTTAACCAAGCCCAACGCACGAAAGTCATAATAAATAGGTGTGAATTAGGTCCTAAAAGACTACATGTCACGCAAAGAAGATTTGTATTGATTTTCTGCCACTGCTTCATCGTAACCATTAACATTAAAACATTTATTATTTGTAGCAAATGTTATCTGGGAAAGATCACCTGACTTTTGTTTATTTACACGTGTTAAACAAACGAGTATCTTGTTGATTTACGATAGAGTTTGTGATTAGTTTGCACCGAAAAGATTTAATATGCCCCCAAGTATGTCTCAAAAAAAAAGTCACTCATAGCTTAATTACCTTGAATAATAAGCTAACCACAACTTGCCTTCAAATCCTACTCGTATCGTTTCAATGGCAGTACAAAAATTGTATATGGTCAGACAATCTTTTGTTGGATTCTGTCCAGTTTTCCCCTTCCTCCACATTTCTTCGTACATAAATGTTTGCCACTAAGCACCTGAATGAAAATTGCAAACAAATCTGTTACACATTCTTTTTTCTACGAAATTATAAGCAGTGACTGAAGGTTTTATGGAAATTGTCGTGGTTAGTACAGTTTAAATACTCTTTTGTTAGTACGCTTAATAGAGTGAGAGAAATTACTATTGTTCAAAGTTGTATTTCGAAACTAAATTATGAAAAATTTTTTTCAAATTAAATACCCGATGTCAAATTTAGACATTCGCATATTGAATTGAATAGAGAAGCAAATGATTCTCATAAATAAACTGTACAAGTGCGAGTTGTACTCGCAACGGAGAAGGTTCCTCGAAAAGGTATTTCTGAATATCAGGCAATGATACAAAAACTGCGTTTTTACATCTTTAAAATTCGTATGTCAATGTTTTACTGTTTCTGGCCCATAAACGAAAGTACTAATTGAAGCAAATTTATTTGCGTTTATTTTATTTTAGACTTTGGAGCTCCATATTTTTCAAACGGTACTCTAGATTAGAATGCCTTTAAACGAAGCCCAACTTCATTTCAAAAGGCTTGTCGATTAATGTATTAATATAATATACCCGATGGGGTTCGCCAATATTTCAAAATACTCCGCAACTTCACTTTTTCTGAAGTCAGCTCCAAAGGGCCACATTTTTAAATATGCATCCATAGAAAATGCTATCTAGGCCCAAAGTACCTCTCCAGCACGGCCCTTCGTTTGCTATCTCCAATTTCGCATACCAAGTTGATTGAAGTTCCCTGTTACTTAGAGTCGAAGGTTCTTCGCGCAGAAGCGAAGTTGTCCTTTAGCTGGAGATGATGGCAGGGCGCATGCACCAGCTTATCTGTAAGCTATGGTCGGAGGAAATCATGCCCTATGAGTGGAATTTCAGTATCGTTTTCCCGATCCACAAGAAAGAAGACCCCTTTGACTGCGCCTACTGTCGAGGGATTAGCCTCCTTAACATCGCCTATAAGATCTTTTCTGCCATCTTTTCTGACAGGTCCGTATCAGTGTGGTTTTAGGCCCGGGAACTCCACCATCGATCAAATATTTACACTGCGGCAAATCCTAAAAAAGACCGAAGAAATGCAAATCGACACACACCACCTATTTGTCGATTTTAAGGCCGCATATGATAGCATGCGCCATGTTTAGTTTTGACAGTGAACTCTTGCTGCTCCATCAAGGTCGTTAACGAACTCACCAAGACCTTTAATGTGAAAAAAGGTCTTAGACAAGGCGACGCGCTATCATGTGACTTTTTTAACATCGCTTATGAGAAGATCGTGCAAAACTCACTGGCCAACACAAGAGGCACGATCTTCCAAAAGTCCATTCAACTGCTCGCTTACGCAGATGACATTGGCGTGATCGGGCGAAAACAGCAAGCCGCCAATGATGCGTTTGCTGGCATTTAAATGGAAGCGGCTAAAATGGGTCTGGCAGTAAACGAGGGAAAAACCATGTATATGCTGTCATCGAGAGAGGACGCACAACATCGACGACTTGACCAGAACGTCACAATAGGCAGCTATAACTTTGAGATAATTAAGGACCTCTACCTCCGCTTCGCGGTAAATAGTACTAACAACATCAGTACCGAGATCAAGCGCAGAATAACTCCTGCCAACCGCCGTTTTTTGGACTCAAAAGCGAATTGAGTAGTAGAACCCTCTATCGGAAGACTAAGTCGACTCTGTATAAGACCTTGATTATCCCAGTCCTGCTTTACGGTGCAAAGTCATGGACATTCATGAACAACAACAGTATCGAGATCAAACGCAGAATCACTCTTGCCACCCGCTGTTTCTTTGGGCTCAAGAGGCAGTTAAGTAGCCCCCTCTTGAAGAACCAAGCTGACTTCGTATAAAACATTGATCATCAAAGTCCCGGTGCAAAGGCATGGACAATATCGAAAGCGGATGAAGAAGCTCTCAGTCTTTTCGAGAGAAATGTTCTTCGTGCGATCTTTGGTTCTGTTTGCGTTGATGGCATTTGGAGACGACTGTTCATCTACGAATTATATGCGCTGTACAGCGACATGTGTATACACAGGCATCTACGGATCCAACGTCTAAAATGGCTAAGTCATGTAGAGTGCATTGTCAGCTATGCTCCGGCCAGAAAAAGAATATCCCACATTTGAGGTCTTTTTAAAATACTTAGGAGTGTTGTAAACATAAATATGCCAATCAGCTCGAACTAAAGCAAGATATACGAACCTAGTCCTACAATAAGGAATGACAGCAATGGGATTGCCAAATTCTTCTGGTTTATTTCGATTGTAACACGATTGTAACACGATTGTAGTTACATGCTTTTAATGCCTTCTAAGGTACTAGAGCTACATAACGTTCGTTCTCTGTTTATGTCTAGATACATAGTGACATTCAAAACATTTCACACCATAAACGTGGAAGAACCGCCAGCATTAATTGTTATCAGAATCCTTACTGCTTAGTGCTATCAAAGCGACTTTGATATGGTTTTGGCTCCATCGCCCTCAAAGTTCCTGTTGGCTGCAAGGACTGCATTCATTCGTCATCTTATTCTGCCTTCTTGATGGTTGATTGTGTTCACATTATTAACACAGCCAAACTAATAATCTTGCCTTCTGCGAACTGCACTTGAAATATGTGGTAAAAAAATAAGCGGCACCATTATTTTATTACCCAATAGAGATGTACATGTAAAAACATATTGTAATTGTGCTCAAGCAATGAAGTAATTTCAAATGGTGCATATGTGTGTCATAATTTTATGCAAGATAATTCTTCTGTTCTTGCCGCTCTTTTAAGTTTTGCATTTGCCTTACGACAGCAAATTACATTGAAGTCGTTTAGTGATTTTTTGCAAGATTCTGATTCCACTAAGGGACTGTTTTATGATGGGGCTTATTCGTTGTCTGAGGAATTGACACATTTGCTGCTGAAAGAATTGGTTTAAGGACGCAAGCGGCTTCCTTATTGAAGTTGTTGTTAGTGGAAGTAGGTCTGGCTAAAATTAGTTTTGAGACTTCAGTTTGGAACAGGTCCCAGTTAGCTAGGTCTGTTAAGAATTGGGCATGGTTTTACGTAGAGATAAGTTGTTACTTAAAGATATTGTCGTAAGGATGGAAAGTGATCGCTCCCCATAAAGAACATTCTTACCGAAGCTGGACTTAACCGACAGGATAGAATTCTTAACCTGGCAAATCATACCAAAAGCTAACTTACCTTTCACAACACCTATTCTTGATGGCATCAAGAACTTATTAAAACAGAAAAGAACACCAAATTCCCCTTTTGCTCTACAAAAATCACTGATATCGGCTACAAATCTAAACAGCCCAATCAAAGTTGACCACAGACCCAAAATCCCCGTCAAGTAACCAAGTAACCCTCTAACTTCTCACCTAACAGAATTTAATAAAGATACCACCCACAACAGTATCTATTAACCAATGTTCCTAGAGTTAAAAGAAAATGATGTAGTTTTGTTTACAGATGCTTCGGAAACAAACGATGATGGGACTTCTTTTACAATTGTCACTGAAAAGGGATCTGTTATCAGTAAGGGCCTATTCCTGCGAAAAATAAGAAAACAATTATCGTCGCTGACAGCCTATCATCAATAAACGCTATTAACAACATTAACAGCTCTTCGAACATTGTTACTGACATCCGCGACAAACTTATGGCAAAAAAAAAGAAATTTAAGGTTTGCATGGGTGCCTAGACACGTAGGCATTTTTGGTAATGAAAATACTTAAAAACGCTTATGAATTCCCGTCTGAAAAATGTATGGCAGGAATGCCATACATCTATTCATTGCTCAATCCAATCGCCGCGAAGGCAATTTTCCCTGTCAATTTACCGAGTTCAGTGATCAAAACATATATTAGGCTGAGAATGGGACACACCAACGCCACCCACAAGTACTTAATCACCAAAGAATCTTCCCCACTTTGCGAATTCTGGGTCGAAAGACCACCATTTACTGTAGCACACATGCTACATTGTGCAAACATAAATTCGATCTCCAAGACGACTTCTGGAAGAGACCTTCAAGAACTTTTAACTGCCATCGCCTACACCAACATAAAACATGGAAATGAAATTATTTCAAAACTAGAATTCATTACTCACCATTACTCAAACTCATTTTAAGTAGAGCTTAATTTATTTTTTAATAATAATAATAAATGCAGAACTGCTTCAATTCACTTGTAAATGAAATAAAGTGCAACTGAATGGCTATGATTTATTAAAGCGCTAATAAGATATGATGTGCGCGGATGAGTGTTTCATGGAAAGACACTTATTTAGCGCACTCTGTTGTTTAAATTTATCTTAACATCCTACTAGCTTTGACAGATGCATAGTATGCATGTGTGCAATTAGGAACTTTTCCTGCGCTTACAGCCGTGGTGTAAACAAGTGAATATTTTGCATGTTTATTCTAAGATGTATGCACAAAGAAGCACACACACAGTCGAATGATTGTTTGTTTTTTTCCTTTTCAGGTATGGCTACAAAAGTGAATCCCAACTTAAATAAGGCCTAACATGTGTAAACACTTTTTAGACTTTATTCAGTTTTTGCCTACACCCGTATGTATGTTAGTATGTTCGTATCTGCACAAGAAGAAAGGGATTTACTAATGAAAGGTTGCCACCATCTTCATATTCCTGCTGATATACATGCTCATATAAAACACGAGAAAGAATGTTCAGGCATGAGGGTTTGTACTGGCTTGCCGTAAGAGGGGTTCTAGTCTTCTCACTTTTGTGTATCATTTGGTGGCATATACACAAGTGCGAGTATTTTGCTGTGCATTGATTTTTTCTGTATCACGTTTCTTTTACTCATTGCAAGGCATGCAATATAATGTCAAGGATACCGTAAACAATGAGTTGATTGTGCTTAAATCCTTTAACGGAAGCATCTGCTTGTATTTATCATTCTCTTGTATTGAACAACTTTACACGTTGTGACAAATGATTAGTGTTCTGCTGCAGACTCATTTCGTTTGCCGCTAATGGTATCTTTGAAGATTAAAAATTATTTACTATGCAACGGGAGAAGCTCAGACTGCATTTACGACTGTTTTTTTAAAATTTCGTAATGAATGAGTTTTAAGAATTGTGATATTAGAAAATCTAATTCGAAAGTTAATAAAATAATGTTTTGCTTTAAAATATTGACGAGATGTGTACATAGACGGTAGAGTAGAGCAGATTCGACACATTTTCTATAAATTCCCTGCAACTTTTTTAAAAATGAATATTGAATCTATGTACTAAAGAAATTGACCAATCTTGACGACTGTTTTTTTTTTCTCTTTTACAACCTAGCCGTTAAGGCAGCGACACTGGAACCTAGAAAGATTTCTTGTATCGAAGTGTTGAAGTTAATCCAAAAGACGTTCTGTTTCCCTTATGAAAGATAGTATATCTTTTATAGTGGGGTTTTAATTTCCACTGAATCAAGCACAGGGTGGGCCATCTAGTGTTTTTTTTTTAATCGTAGGTTATTTTGACACTCACAGCTGCTTCCTGCTCGAAATCTTAACAGAAAGTCACTATCATACCTCCGCGGAACGCCGCGAGACTAGGCCTGCCATAAGACAAACTCTGCAGCAGATATATGGATGAAGAAGAGAAGGAAGCCCCCTCGCACTTTCTCTGCAAGTGTTCTGCAATCGCCTCCACAAGGAAAGATTCAGTGGCATCACAATGGATCCCTAGGGTCCAAGTGAACCCTTCACTTGTGAGGGAAGCCACCTTACCTACCTATCTACCTACCTAGTCAAATGTTGTGTAAGTTTTATTCTATCTCAAAATAATTACGAAGGCCAAAATTCATTTGCAGTAATAAATTTTCTGAAAGGTATGTGGATAAGGACTTTAAAAAAAAACCGAAGTTTCATAGACAAAGACAAATGATTGAAGTCCCACAGACTTGAACGAAAATAGGTAAAATCACAAAGAATTCAATTAAATTCGGTTAACTGATGGTAAAGACTTCAAACTGATTTCAGTGAATGCAATTCTAATGGTAAACATTCAAGTGCCTTCAATCCTAAGATTGGTTTAAAAGATGGACGAATCTTCATCTTCTTCTTCATCTTCAAAACTAATGGTACTTTCAATATTGAAGTCCAAGCCCTCTAATGAAGTCAATTGAATGAATCACTTATCATAAAACAAAGTTCAATGAATTCAGATAATGCGTTGTCAAAAGATTGCAGTCTTTTACAACTTTCGTGGTGTGACCCTTATTTTTTAGAACTAAGTCACACCGACGCGACTGGAATATTCGTCCAAGTACCCTGCACCTATTTCAAAAATTTTTTCAGATTTCGTAAATATTTTGTCCGACGATTGTGCCGGCTACGACACGGCCGAAACACAATTTTCTTACAGCCGTCTTTTAGCTCCTGAGGTGTGTTTTGGATCATTGTCCTGTTGCAATGTACAAATTAGAGGTATTCGGATTGAGCGTAAGTCAACATAGTATTTTTAAGAATAGTAACGTAGGTATGTGCTGTCATTTTTCTCTCTATGTGGTACAAAGTCCTACTCTATGCCATGAGAAATCTTCCCATGACAATATACTGCACACATCATGTTTTTTTGTTTGACGGAGCAGTAACACTGTCTTAGGTGGACTTCTTACAAATGTATTACCATCAGGACCTTTAATATCATTTTTAGATTCGTTTGTCCAGAGGATGCTTCGCCATCGATTAATGCTGATGTAATGATGACATGGCAGGCCTTGCTGAATATTTTGACAACTGAATCTAGCCATTGGTTACTTTGACAGCTGCTGAAACATAACAATTGAAACAACTGCCATTGCCATCTGGCCATCCTTTATCACAACTAATTGTGCAAGGAAAACACGGTGCGCTTGACATAACTTTCTTGACAACTTTTCCTTTACAATTTTTGACACTGAAAGGACTTATCTTATTAACCCTCTATCGTTTAAGGCTGCCTCAGGGCAGCCATCGCCTATTACCCATTTATTCCATGTGCGATTTTTTTTATGACGGTTTCCCATGCCTTCAATTATACTTCAAGCTATATTTTGAATTACGTTTCAGCACACTGCGAAGTTTTGTCTCGTTGTAGTAGTCACTTGTATGTGAAAAATCAGTGAGCGAACAAAAAAAATTAGTACACGTAAAAAAAAATTCTCATAAAGAAATAAAATACTTCCAATTTTTCGAAAAAGTCGGGAATTTTACAGTAAGTAGATATATTCATGTACTTTCATAATAAGAAAACAAATTATAAATAAAAATGAAAATGTCGTGTTTGAGAAAAGAAATACGAAGGCGGCCTAAAGGCAGCCATAACTGTTCACGCCAACTTTTTTTTTGTTTTTTTTTACCATTATCAATAGTAATTCTCTCTTTCATTTTCTACTATTTATTATCCTCCTGTTTCAATAAAACAATAAAAAAGCCCGATAGACTAAACATTTTGTTTTTATTAAGCTCTTAAATCTGCACTTATTTTGAAATAATGTACTTATTGTGAAACGATGAAATCAATGATAAGCGGAGGAAGAAAACTTTGACTTAAACGGTCATAGCTGCCCTGAGGCCGCCTTGCCTATTTTGTACCTGGAGGTCCATCAAAAGATTTTTTTCGAATTCTGATTTCAAATTATGATTTACAAGCCCATTATTTATCAGAATTCCCGACTTTTTTGCGTCAAAATTGCGGTTTTGACCGTTAGAGGGCTAAGCTTCGATCACAATTTAATCAAAAAATAAAAGAAGTGATTGAAATACAAATTTATGGAAATTAATTGTTTATTTATATTATTTGAGAAAATGACAAACTGTGCAGAGAAAGTTCGAAAAAATTGGAAAACTTGAAAACATTGAAATTCGAATCCCAGTGAAATCCAATCTGCTCCAGTCACCATTTGCCGTTAGGATCAAATTAACGGCACTGGAGTAGGTTGCTACCTGGAAATATAATGGACCAGTTTTGAGTCTGAGTGCTCCAGTAGAGATAAAAGCAATCCCCCAAAAAAAAAAAAGCATGCCAATTTGCTTCCAGCTTTAGTATTTATTTTTATATGTATGTTCCTACGCAGGATGACGCAATGCATCGCCTCGGCAAAGCTGTCAAGCACACCTTGTTTTTCTTACACCATGATCACAACTGAATGCAATTTAGTTCATCTGCAGCTTTGCCAACACTTTGTAGACATCGATACCAATTGAAGTATTCATTTTACACAAACACTTCAACTTTATTGAACCTAGAGCACTCATCATTACCCGATACTTCCTTAAATGTAACACCGAATGAAAACTGGAAATTATTTCAAAAAGAATTGGGAAGCTCGTTAGTGGTGCATTTTATGTTAAATTTTAACTGTTTTCAATATGAAGCAAGGCTTAATTAATAAACTGACAGATTTTTTTTAGCTTCTATATAAGAGAATTTGGATTATTATTATTGCAGAAATTAAGTTTATTTTTTTATAATTTAATTTTAAATGCTCTGAAAAACCGATAAAACTAGAATATTTATAAACATGTACATATGTATATGCCTACAAGCATGCATAACGTTCATAAATGTTTCTGACTAATCAGACTGTGACAAGTGACGGGACTGTTGCCATAATAAAGCTTCTCCTCTTCATTTACATAATTTAAATAGGAAATTAGTGAGATAGAAATTAAATAGTCATGGCACCCTTTTGTTACACTTCATCAAACATCCATCAGCAGGCGAGCCAGACGCTCCTCTATAATACGCATATATTTATATCTATATATATCTGATACAAAGTTAGGAATATGAGTAAGAGGTTTTTAAAAAAAAGTCTATTATACATGTTATAACATGCGTAGCATAGGCAGAATACACTTTAGTATATGTAAAAAGTCGTGGGTAAGATCTTTAAGTAACTACGTTTTAATGTCTATGTCAAAAAATAAATATATTCAATTAATTATGCAAGTTAATATTATATACATTTTTGTACTGTACATCAATTATAATCATATGTGGTGTTAGATGTAAAAGTAGCTAAAACATTCGATCGCCATTTTTCGAAAAACATGAATTTCAAAAGCTCATATTATCTGGCAGTGCTAAAGTGGATTCGGCAAGATTTATTATGAAAATATAAGCACGCCATCGAGGAGGTGAGAGGGAGGTGATATACTAGGCTTGCTGTGAGCAGGGTGAAAAAACTACTAACTTACTTATTTAGCGGGCTGCCGACCCGTGAAGGGTCTCTGCCTAAGACACGGCAGCCTTTCATGCCCTGCGGTCCTGGGCACGTTGCTTACAGTTATCCAGACCAAGCGCTCTGGCATCAGCGATTACTTGGTCCTTTAAACTGAAGTACGGGCTTCCTGTTCTTCTCGAACCTGTGTGCTGTGATTCAAAGATCCCTTTTACTGGAGTTATTGTCCATTTGCTCGATGTGACCGATCCAATGTAGTCGTCGTTTTTTTTTTGGCTTTTTGGACTACATCCACATCTTGATACAGCTTGCAGAGTTCGGGGTTGCATCTTCTACTCCAATAGCCTCCACGCATACGGGAGCGAAAATTCGACGAAGAATTTTTCTCTGAAAAGTACTCAAAATGTGCTCTGCTTTCCTGTTTCGTCCAAAGCTCGGCTCCATATGGCAGAACCGGTAGGATTAGTGTTTTGTAGACCATGCATTTTGTCTTTTGAGTAAACAGTTTTGAACCCATTTGTTTCGCCAAACCGATGTAGCAACGGTTTCCTAGGGTAAGTCTTCGTCGAATCTCTACTAGTTTCGAATTGACGTTCTGTTCTAGGCGGTGGACCGATAATTCTTTATTTGTTGACAGCAAATACTTAGTTTTGTCCTTATTTACATCAAGAACAACTCGTTTCGCCTCTTCTTCAATGACCGCGAAAGCTTCTATAACGGCTAGCTGAAAGCGACCTATGATGTCAATGTCGTCTGCGTACGCCAGCAACTGAACGGATTTGTTGAAGATAGACACGACAACGCATCTGCTTGCCGAAATCCGGTGCATGTTTGGAATAGTTCGGAGGAACTGTAAACCTACATTGTGAAAGTCAAGTGCGTATGGGTCGACCTACAAACCCACACGGCCACGGCGCCCCCATCGTACAATGATACTTCAGAATCATAGTTCTAAATACGCTACATTTTATTTAATATAACGGTAAATATATTGCAATTAATTTAGTTAAGCGAGTGAACACCTGTCTTCAAAAAGAATTATCTTTATGAAAAAAAACGTACTTTGTATGCCTTTACCACTGTTCCCTGTTTTCATATCTGCCAATCTAAATATTCCTACAAAAGTTTAATCAAATCGAGCCGTTATGTCACATTTATTGACACAGTCACATGTACACTCACTTTTGACTGCACTTTTTAACACTTTTCCCTTCCAAATTCAATGACACTATATTTTAAAGTATGACTTTGGAGCTTTAATTTCTCATTCTGATGAATTTTCAGTAGGTGACTGGCCGTTCACACACTTTGGGATTGGGAGAATATGGAATGAAAATAGGCACATCCAACTCATCTCCTAACTTTTGGAAAGTCATCACTCTCTCTCCAATATTCCTGTCCTCAGAGGTTCGTGAAAACACGGTCATTTAGAAACACTTTGATCAAGTCAACATAAAGGAAAAGTTGTAGAGAGCGTATTGATCTACAGAGCGTATTGATCTACTGCTATTTCCATATTATAACTATTTCCTACGTCAAAATGAACCTTTAATCGATTTACTTAAACTGATATCGATGACGCAAACGAAATGCCGTTATCCATCAAATACCTCACATGCGGTTAATCCAACATTTGTATCAAATATCCATCAATGAAGAAAAGGACGACAGGAATTTGAAATCAATGTTCTTCTCAGCCAATTAATCAATCGATGTCACGCAGGGCCTTGACTTACTCAAAAAATGGAAAACGTATTTGTTTCAATTTTAAATAAGGAAGAATTTTTTCTTCACATTTTTTAAAGTCTTTCATATTTGTATTCGGAACGAGCCGCTAGGTAAATCATTTTGGAATTTACTGTATGCGAACTTTATTCAGTAGAGGTTTAAGTTGAATATTTTCCGTAGAGTTATCACACCACAAAACACTCACTGAGTACAAAATACAATGAGTCTTTAGTAAATGAGTGAAGAGTCATTAGCTTAAAGTTGTCCTTTAAATTAAAATTTACCGAAATGATCATCGTCACACATTGGTACTTAAATAAAAGCTCTGGAATCATGCTGAAAAATACGCCATATTTTATATATTTTAATATAAAGGCAATAAAAAAACAGTTAATTTATTTCAGAAGAAAGAAGAAAAAGCGACAGAAAATAATACCTTATTGAAAAAAATCGTACTTTGTATGCCTTCACCACTTAGTTAACAGTGTTATAAATTCAGAACTTATTGAAACTGAGTTCGACCTCCTTCACTGTGTGGCATAAAAATATCACTCACAGACAAGGCCAAAATCCTAGGTCTCATCATTGAATCAAGCTGGAAGCTCAACATCATGAAGCTAATCAAGAAAGCTACTACATCGCTCTATTGCTGCAAAAGGGAATAGCATACTGGCTGCATCGCACTAGACTTTCAAGGCTAGGTTCGAAATCCAGTTCGGACAAATAATTTTTTAAAAAAATTGTTTACGGCTCCATTACTTTCGAGTCACTGACAATGCTCGCAGAGTTCGGAGTCGACATTAAACTGTAGGTCCCCTTCACTCATGAGAGAACAATAGCACGCTCAACACGAGTGGTTGCTGAGAAGCCAGGCTTAAGTCCACCTCAGACTGTAGCGCCGCAATTATTATTATTATTTATATTATTATACTGGCTGTATACAGCCGTAGTCAGAGCAGTATTATTGTATGGAGTCGCATATTGGTGGACTTTGCAACCTTCTCAACCGTGTGCAAATATCATTTACATCAGTGGGGCTTTAAGGACAAGACCATTCGTCCTTCCACTAGACAGTCGTCAGACTCCAGACACTTCACCTGTGCAATAACTACCACATCGGTCACTCCACCATTCTAAATAACATTAAGTTCCAGCCCCACGACACTGACCTCCTGCTACCCCATTACCTCTTTGAGAAAAGCTTTTCTACCAGCATACCCTCCAGATCTGACTGGGAATAAATTAATATTAAACATTCAGACCCTGGACGGTCCGCTATATATCTTCACACATAAATCCAAATAGATAAGGGAGTAGGGTTAGGTGTCTAAACAACTTTAGTATATCCCTTCATCTTTCGGAACATTGTAGGCTGAGAAGATGGCTATTAAAGAAGCCTTGTCTTGATTGAAGAACAAAAGCCAAGCAGCAACCAAATGCTTCCTGAATAGTCTCATGACGAGATGGCTGAGAATTTTAACATTCACTTTATGTGGGTGCCGGGACATAGTGACATTCCAGGGAATTGTGAAGCCTACGAACACACCATGCGTAGCTCGGTCTTTACAAACTTACCTAGTGGAGCACCACCCCCAACACCATTCGCTACAGTAAAGCTTCTTTTTAAGGAACACACAACTAAAACGGTCTGAAGGCACTACATATCTCATCACTAAACAAATTTGGCCAAAACTCAACTCAAAACGTTCACTCTATCGTATTAAAATGATACAAAATATGTACATATTTCAAAGTACGACTTTGGAGATTTCATTTGATATATATATGTATGTATGTCACAGCTCCGGTGAATTATAATTAAGTGGATAACCTTACAGCACATGACTAACTGTTCACTCACTTTTGAACCTGACTGTATATCTGATTTAGAGAAAATTGTAACAACAGGATTCTATTACACTGCACACTTGATTTGATTTGTTATAAAGAATTAACTGTGCGCTAACTGCGTCTACACCAAATGAACAAAACACATCCTTAAAAAGCAATGAGAGCATCATACTGGAAAAAACTGGTAGAAAATGTACGATAAATTAAAAATCCAATAGGTAGAATTATTGTTGCATAGAATACAGTATAACAAAATGAACCACTACCTACAGGGCAGAACATACTACGTTCTTACAATTACCTTAAAAACGTGAGCACCATATTCAAAATAAGAGGAGAGTTAATAAATCTTAATTTCATACCACACCGAGCGGAACTTTCCTGGCAGCCCCATATTTAAGGAATTCAGATGTAAGTACTTTAGAAGGCATTTAGAGGAAGCAATCAGTATTCTAAACGACGGCGACAGAGGTTGGGATATTTTATTAGGCTATGCTACGAATCCAATGCGTTATAGATTATGTGTAATCGAAGAAGATTGTTGATATTCGGGGTTTCCCAATAAGGACTTGAAAACTCTGAACTTTCACTGTGAATGCACCCTTAAACCAATGCTCAAACTAACAATATCAAAGCATTCAGTAAAGTAAGGAATGAAGAACGTTTACAAATACTTACAACTTTAAGAGGCAACTTAAAGAGCAAAAAACTACTGGATGACACAGTTGGTTAGGTGCCTGCCCCAAGTTAGAGTGGCATAGGTTCGAATCCTAGTGAAATCGAATCTAGTCCAGTCACCATTTGCCGTTGGGATCAAATTAACGGCAGTGAAGTAGGTTGCTACCTGACAGTACAATGAAAAAAGTTTTGAGTCTGAGTGCTCAGTAGAGTTTCAAAAATCGTCGGAAAAAAACAGGGTTAACGTAAATTTTTTGTCGTAATTCTTGTCCCGGTGGACAAGCAATTCATAGTCTATTGAACAAATTTGAATCTGAGTTTTCACTGTTGGATTTTCCCGTACCAGCGAAACGACAACGGATTGATCGAAGTGTCGAGAGTATTGCTAACGTTCGCTTGAGCGTCAGTCGCAAACGACCCAAAACAGTTCTCAAGAATTGGACATCGCTTTATACCTTTATAAGATTAAGTTAAGTAAAGAACTAAAGCCACTCCATCATATGAAGCAACGTACATTCGTTCTATGATTTGACTCTAGAAATCTTGAAATAAAATTACCAATTTCATCGCAAAATCATCTTAGGTGATGAAGCGCATTTTTTGCTAAACGGCATCATTGGCAAACAGAATACTCGTATGTATATGTTATTGCTCAGGTGAAAACGCTCATGTGCTTCAAGAAACATCACTTCATCCGCAATAAATAACTGCATGGTGTGGTTTCAATGCCGGTGGTGTCATTGGGCCGTTTTCTTTTTTCGTTGATGTAAATGACCCTTACGTTACAGTCAATAGAGATCGCTACAGAAAAATGTTGCAACTTTATTTCTTTGGTCAATTGCATCCACTAGATAGTAATGATATGTGGTTTCAACAAGTTAGCGCCACAAGCCACACAGCTGGTGTAACAATAGACTTATTGAGAACTCAAGTCGATGAAAGCGTTATATAAAGAAATATCTGGTTGTTCAAATCTGGCCCACTCATCGTTTGCCATTGGGATCAAATTAACGGCACCATCACTGGAGGTAGTAGTCTGACTGTGGATATCACAATGGACCAACATGGTCTAAGTGTGCTGGTGAATTCACTAGCAGCCCCCCTCTCCTATTAGTGCAAGCTCGATCAAATCGGATTAATGAGAAGACAAAGATGTCAAACTTCGGTATTATACGTCCACTGGTAATAATGAAAATTCTTTCAAAATGGAAAATCGGTTCGCGATATAGCTCGAATTGTGAATCGCACTCATTCAACTGCTCATGATAACATAAAACGTTTTAAAGTTTCGCAAAAATCCCTAAGCCCTTAGCCAAACCAAAGAGACAAGAAAATCCAATTGTAAAGTGTATTCTGTATAAATTAAATAAATAGTCGATAAAACTAATTAAACTTGTAAAAGAGACTACCGCACCGATAATTTTGTTTTGCTTCTATCATTGGCATCTGCATTTTTTCTTAACACGCTGAAAAAGTTATGAAAATGGATAAAATTATAACTAAATATTTAAGAAAAATGTAAGATATCCATCGAATTCGCCAGAGCTTTTAGAGTATTTTAGTTAGTTTTACTAATGGCATGTTACAAACAAAATTAAAGTCAAGAATTTTCTTTGTCAGTTTATATGAATCAATTTGTCGGTTTCCTAGTTCTTGTTATTTTTCTAATGTTTATTTATTTTTCTGTTATTCCTAGAATTTGTTTAAAAATAAAATCTACTACAAAAAAATACAATAAGCAGAAATTTTCTAAAAAATCTACAGCGAAGAAATAGTGTTACAGTATTGCAAATTGAAAAGAATTTTATATACAATCGAAAACATGAAAAGAATAGATTAACTGATTCTTCGAACCCATACGAGATTTTAGATGCAGTATAAGCAAAAAAAAGGTGGGCCTGGGCCTCAACGAACAAACATCGCAATTTAGCACAACCTTTTGCTAACTGCCTCCAATTACTCACACCAAGTTGGTTGAGGTCTCTATCTACTTGTGGTATCTCACTAGGTTGAGAGCAATGACATTTAAATCTAGGCTTTGGGATGATGTGTACAGTTGTCGGGGAGCATAATACAGTAGCCATTCCTTGACAAATTTGGCGGTATGCTTGGCATCGATATCTTGCTGCAAGATCCAACTGTCACCAAGGCTTAATTTATTGACGGATGCTTTCAAATTTTGTTTCTAAATACTTTTATTTTGATTCGATCCATATTGCCGTCAATAAATACTAAATTTTCTGATCCAGAAGCAGCGACAGCACCCCAAACCATCACGCTGCACCATCATGCTTTACCGTAGAAACTAAATTTTTGGGGTTCATAAATTAAAACAAAAATACATTATTGAATTTATTCCTTATGGTTTTGGACTCGTCAGGTCGTACGTAGACTTTTGTCGAGCGCTAGATATATCATGCTTATCAATCATTTACACAATTTCACCGCGTCAGTTGTAAGATTCTTTTGAAAGTTTTACAATTCACACTAACTAGATCTGATCGAATTCAAATCACCCGAAAATCAATCAAATCGAAATTTGGAACACATCGATTTATGTAACTTAAAAAAAAATTAAATCGAAATCGATAAGAGTAAATTGTAGAACACCAAATTTCATTTTTTATCGATTTCAAATTCGTATCGAGTGAAAATGAAATATAGAACCTAACTGTTTAACTAAAATTATTTTCGAGCTGCCGATCACGTGATTGATATGAGTAAAACTAGATTTCAAATTTAGAAAATCTTACCACGACTATCACCGAGCAAATGTACCGTCAACAAATTCGTTTTAAGAGTGAATCAATTCAATTCAATTCAATTCAATTTATTTCGGTGTACAAGTAAGACTTAATGATCTTTTATAGTACAATTAAAAACAAATTTAATATACATCAAGTATTTATACTTAAAATTAATTTTAGTTCAAGGAAAAGGAAAAAAGGAAGGAAAAAGGAGAGGGAAGAAAGACAAAAAAGAAAGATGTAAAATGATAATTTAACAGAAAAAATTAAAAATTTCTCTTTTAAACTTTCGCGCTCCAATTGATTGTTTCACATGTATTGGAAGTGAATTCCAAAGTCTGACGACATGGACGTAAAACAAACGGGAAGAGTTTAAATATTTGAATTTGCAGAAAAACGACCAGAATGTGGGTATTTTTCTATCATCACAATGCCCACCCTCATATTGTTACTTTTTAAAAAGCAGTGTATGGGATGTCTTAATGAATCCACAGCATTTACCAGACCTGGGAACTTCTAACTTTTTACTTGTTTCGGTCAATGCAGAATGTTCATTCATCAACTGAAGGCATCACAAATTGTCTTCATTGTTTCTTGGATTCAAAAGATGAACGGTTTTTTTAAAGGTATCCATAAAATATTTTGAATTACCCACTGATATGTAATTCAAATAAGTCACATTTTTGCAATCCCCTATTTTCATACCATAGACTCAAAACATTATATACTCGTATATGAATCACGTATGTAGGTATGTATGTTTTGGTCTTTAAACAAATTTACATAGTTCGCTCATAGCCCTATTCAATGGATTCAATGGTTTGACTTGTTCGATCCCAGAAACAATAATCGAAAATATGATACAATATTAAAAGAAAATGCAAACATCTATGTATATGCCTCAAGTCATTCCCTTTGATAACACTGCTGTGAAAAGCAAATAACTTTGAATCAACGAATACTTGAACAAAAATAAAGTTATTCTCAGACCGACTTAACTTGTTAATCCTTGAATGCATGAAGAAAAATAGATGAAAAAAACCCGATACAACACAAAAATATATTTGTATACCTTGTAATAATCTACTTTGCCGAAATACTTGAAGCTGGTTACACTCGTTTAATTAATATGCGTAACAAGTCGCCTCGCTAAAAATGCACCTGTCACGTATCTGTTATCAACTGAACTAGAATTACTGCATGCGCTTGCAATTAATCATCGCAAACTGCAAGAGTGAATGAATGCATTTTACAAATGCATTACTTATTTTGATGTAAAATTAATTAGCTTACCAAAATAAATTCTGTGAATATTCCAATACGTTACAGCAATATGCCTAAAATTTATTTGTAGCTTTATCCTTTTTGCTAAAACGCTGAACACAATACGATTGAAATTTTTGGAAACTCCAGTTTCTGATTGTTCACAAAATTTTTGGATATCTACAAATCACCAAAATTGGGCGAACATATGTACAAGTTGAAGTTTATTGATAATAATTTTTTTTTTGTCAGTAAACACAAATTTGCCCAAGATGCATTAAAATTTTTTACATAACTTCTGAATTATGGCACATTTCTAACAGACCGTCCAAGCACATGCTTTGAAATTAATACCTCGTAACTCAGTAACCCGTGTGGTAAGCGCATCCACACCTCGGTGAAAGATAATAATTCACTTTAACGTATTCTTCACTAACATATATTCTATACACTATTCACATATCTACATATTTAAAACAATTAAGTAACAAACACTTATATTGAATACACATATATTTATATATTTTATGAAACACCACAATGCACTGTGATTTATTTTTTAACAACATGCAAGAATACACCTTAAAAAAACACTTAATGAAATATATTTGAAGTAGTTAACTTTGAAGATTGTCTTATCTGAGTAGACTATCCGTTATCCGAACGTTAATATGGATTGCGCCACAAGTCCTTTTGGGACTGAATACAATGAACGACTGACGTATCCGAAACATTCCTTGAATGGAAATCCCTTTGGGAACAGTGCAAGCGGATGAATCAAATCACAAGAAACGCTTTCACAAAAATTCACGAATCTCTGAAATAGAAAGCATTGTCACGGCACACCGCCGCTTTGATATTTTCTTTCGAACTTATCGCACTGCAATTTACGCTCTGAGCTTACACGACAGGTTGTTGGGTGAACACTAATGCCAAACAACTAATCGTAGGCGCTTTCATGTTGTGGATCGTGTTTTCCTCCAGTGAGGGGACAATTTCATTCCGCTTGGAAAAACGTAGAAAACTTTGGAAAATAAAATCCACTTCACAGCCGACCTTTTGAATTTCCCCTCGTGCTTTAGAGAATGAAGAAAATCGAAAGCTTTTGCGTAAAGCAATGATTTCTTTATTCAAGAAAAATGATAAAGGAAAATTCTTTACAAAAAGTTTGAAGTTATATTCATACTAAGCACTTTTTTTTTGGCAAAAAGCTATCGTGTGCAGTTTCACGAAGAGGATTTAAATGTATGTATACGGATAAATACAAAAAAAGAATCTCGAAAGGGGGAAATGAAATGCAAGGAACCTAGGTACGCCTGTATGATAATAATTGTTGCACTAGATACATATGAGTACGTAAATATTATTAAGTTCAGAAATCAGTTGGGAAATCAGTTTTCTGAATGCTGAATCTTCTTAAAATCTCGTCAAAAATGCTTTATCTTCAAATTTCAATATTCTTTTTAGTCATAGCTTTAAGGTGGCGCCTGCAAGAATCCATATCATTAATGCAAACATTTTTATGGTTGCACAATTTAAAGACGAAACAAGTTGTTTCCAACTGAAAAACTTGAGTTTATATGTATAACATCCAAACTTCATCGCATCCTGACCTGTAAAATGCAAGATACTTGCAGGGCATTGCCTAGTAAATGTAACTAATACAGTAAATCTTCTATGTATAGTACATACTGTATAAAGGGTTTTCCAATAAAGACTTGAAAACTTTTCTTTCTAAAAAAAACACAAAACCATTTAAAATATCTCGAACAATTTTCGATGACTCGACCACACATTTCGACGGAACCGCTATCTTTCGTTCAATATTGTCGCTGAGCTCTTTTAACGATGGCGGCTCGTTGGCATAGACCAATGATTTTACGTAGCCTCATAAAAAAAAGTCTGGAGGTGATAAATCACACGATCTACGATCGGCAGGACCATTCTCGATATAACACGTTCATCGACTTGTGTTTCTCAATAAGTCGATTGTTACACCCACTTAGTGGCTTGTTGCACCGTCTTGTTGAAACCAAATATCATTAATGCCTAGTCCATGCAATTGACTCCATTGACTTTTACGTGACAGTCATTTTTATCAGCGAAAAAAACGCCACCGGCATGTAAACCATACCATACAGTTATTTATTGTGAATGAAGTGGTGTTCCTAGAAGCACATAAGAGTTCTCACCTGAACAATAACGTATATTCTATTTGTTGACGAAGCTGTTTAACCAAGAATAAGATGATTTTGCGATAAAATTGCTTAAAATCCAACAGAATAAAATGTTAAATTGTCTACTGGGACAAGAAATACGACCAAAAATTGGCGTTAATAATAATACGAGTAATAATAATAATGGCGGCGCTACAGTCCGAGGTGGACCTGCACCTAGCTTCTCAGCAACCACTGGTGTTGTGCGTGCTATTGTTCTCTCACGAGTGGAGGAGACCTAAAGTTTAATGCCCACTCCGAACGCCGATTTTTGAGAAGCCTTTTCTAGACAGTTACAGTATACTCTTTGAGCATTGTCAGTGACTCGAAAGAGGTGGAGCGAATGTGGACCTCGTAAATTGAAGCCAAATCAGAGGAGGTAAGGGATTTTTTTCATCGATTAAGGAAACCTAGACATTTCGCTGCGTTTTTAACGATCTCAAGTATGTGATCAATCCAACTAAGTGTTGTATTGATACCAAGAATGGAAAGTATTTCGATTTCAGCGACAAAAGTGTCATTCTCGGAGAATGGTTGTTTATTAAGGGATCGATTAAACGGTAAACAGCATTAAGTCTTGGAAGCATTGAATTTCACCATATTATTTTTACCCCAATTGATTATGCTGTCAAGGTCGTCCGAAGAAGAGGGTCGAATATGAGTCTTGAAACGTATATGAAAAGCTATGAGTAATGTCATCAGCGAAGGAATGGATTGAATTAGAAGTATCAGACAGGAGATCATTTATAAAAATTAGAAAGAGAGTTGGAGACAAAACAGATCCTTGGAGAACACTAGCATTTATTTGGTGAAAATTAGACTTGAATCCATCTAAAACTACTTGAGGTGAAAGATTGGAAAAGGAATTTCTAATCCATAGAATAAAATATTCATTCATACCATAAGCAAACGACAAAAGTGTTTGACGTCAAACACTGTCAAATGCCTTAGACATATCAAGCGCAACGATCTTAGTGAGATATGGTATCAAATCACCAGTGGACCTGGTGCTGCGAAAACCGTACTTTTGGTCATTTTTTTTTTGAGAGTGTCTAAAAGTAATAATTATTATAATAGTGGCGCTACACTCCGAAGTGGACTTAGACCTAGCTTTTATAACAACCACTCGTGTTGTGCATGTTATTGTTCTCTTAAGAATGGAGGGGACCTACAATCTAATGCAGACCCCCAATAGCGAAATTGTGTGCTGGTATTTTAACCTAGACCGAAAATCCAGTAAGTAGAAGTCCCATACCTAATGCGCCACGTCATCTAGTAAAAACGCAATTCTTTTTAATCAAAACAGTCATCCATTTTGCACAGATTTTGGCTTTCTTTCTTTTAGGATTTGTCTTTACGAATTTGTCCCGTTTAAAAGAATAAACATTTTTCTCATAATTATTTTATCTGTTTGAGATTGTACGGAGCAAAAATTACTTGCCTTCTTATTATTATTATGATTGTTAAGGGTATATTGCTCCGCGACCTTTAAGATCTATTGTGCCCCTTTTAATACCTTAGCACTATTACGAATTCCCCTCAAATACAGTTCTTCTTAGAGTTGTACTGAGGGTAGTGGACTCCTATTGGGCATAGGTGAAGAAATCTGTTCTAGAATATTCTCTCTAAGACAGTTTCCTTCAGGAATCTGAAAATGAGAGATGGTTCTAGTGATTGCATTTCTTCTTCCGATATTAGGTGCTTGCCCAGATATCTGCCTCACAGAATCCTAGTACTTGTTTTGGAATTTCATCAAATTCGCCATAAAATCTGCAGAGACCTTCTTCTGATATCCCTAGTTTCCTTAGATACTCCCTGAGTCTACAATGGCCCGTTACGAAGCCTGTTAGGACGTTCATTGTGATTCATGCCTCGAACCTCTTTCGGTCATATTCCCCTAGGAGTTTCTTGGTCTGCTTCATTCTACGAGCGTTGTTCCAGGTTTCTATCCGGTTTCTTCTTTCTAGTTCCCTGAATTCTTCTCTGAGGAGATGGTCTTCTACAGCGCAGAATGGTTCAGGGCCTATAAAGGGTTCTGATGCCCCTTTCCTTGTCAGGGAGTCGGCCTTCTATACGCATATACCCAGTTATCCAGCAGAGTTTTACTCGGTTTCTCCTACTCAACTCTTTGAGCTTCTGCTTACCTCTTACTGAAAGGACAATCTAGGGCTCTGTCATTTTCAAGGTCCTTTCAAACCCTTATACATTCGTTTCGTTTATACCTCTGTCTGTCATACTTTTTTGTCTTCTACATTTATGAAGATGCAAGCATGAAATTTTAGAATTAGGTGCTTCAAACAAATATATCATTTTCTATGCATGCAAATTTTAAAAAGTGGGGCCATTGGGAGGTTTCTTCCATATAGGTGAAACTGTCGATCATAAAATACTGTACAATAGTTCACACACATAAAAAGGAAATAAAAACTTATTAGAGAAAAAAGTTATTGAAAAATTTTAAAAGTACATGTTTCAATATTTTCTGGGGTATCTCATAACCCAGTGTGAGTACGGAAGCTTAAGAGTGGACTGCCTCAGTGTTTTGTACTTGGTCCAATCCAATTTTTGATTTGGACAAATTCAAAACATAAATTTTAAAGTTAAATCCTTATAAAGAAGCTGAACTGTGGGACGGCGGTGCCTACTGAGCTTTTACGGAGTATTATGTTAAGTTCGTACACGGGGACTTCAATGCCAAAGTCGGTAAGTAGAACGTCTACGACGGAGTGATCGGAAAGCGACACGACAACAGATGACATCTTCCGACTTTTCAATAGGACTTAATATGGTAATAAATAGTAAGAAATTATATCCCAAAAGACACATTTGGCGATCCACCGATGGTTTAACCGCCAACCAAATCGACCACTTGCTCATTGACTCAAGACATTTATCAAATATTCTGTATGTACAAAAATTCAGAGTGGCAATTGGTCCATGTGCGCGAGAAACATTTATTAAAGGGCACGCATTTCGATAATAAAATGCAATCATTTTTAAGCGTTGTTCAGGTGTTAGACGGCGTGTTGGCAGGAGGAAGGCAGAAATGTCGAAGTGATATTCTAAACAGTTGGAAAGAGATTTATTTTCGATGATTCAACCCATCTCTTTTCAACTATTTGGAAAATCATACGATCTCTGTTTTCGATGTTCAAGTTTTTCGATGTTGTTTCCATTTCTGATTTCGACAAACATCTCGAAAATAAGAAATTGAAAAACCAAACAGAAAAGAATCACCTTTTGCAAAATGGTGCTGTGTAGCTGTGTGAGTATGCACGCTGTCATATGAGGTCTTGAGAAATTGACAAAAAGGAGATTTAAAGTCTCTTCCATGTGATGTTAAAAAGATCAAAGGGACAATCCCCAATACAGAGATTGCATTCATATGTGAGTTGGTACATGCGCTCAACCACATCATTTGTAGCGACTTCAAAGATTTTAGATAGTTCAACCCCACCAGCAGCTTTGTCTGTGGTGGTATTAAACCATTAGTGCAATTCACATGGACTGCGACCTGCGACATGCGAAAATCACAAATTGTAACACTTCATTCAGATGAGTTGAAGATAGCTTCCTTACGCACCAAAACAATCACATTTGAATTTTTTGCTGACAACAAATCTGCGATTAATTTGTTCGCAAATGTCTTGACTGCGACCACACTTAATGTGTGGCGATCTCAGTTTGACAAATCGCAAATAGAATGTTTGAATCGTAGAGAAAAAAATGGAGAATTCTTCATTTGTTTCATAGTTTCATAATTTTTTTGAATTTCTCTTCGATAAAAAAAACTCGATAATTAAGGGTGCACCATTTGGCATAACAAAAAATATAACTTTCTGTTGATATTTGCTGCAAAGTGAATATTTCTTATATTTGACACTTTAGCGGAAGCTAAAGCTATGACCTATAATCTTCATAATTATGAACTGAACGGGGCGGTTCGTTGCCTCGCAGCGGCCCTCATTCATGTATATTATGAACTGAACGTATTTTGTCTTGTTCTCATGCTTTTACATTCTAATTTATTAGAAGAACTTTTTTTTTCATTCCCTACTGGCATATTGAATTTTACTTTTAACTAAACATGTCGGACGTCATTTTACAGTTCTGTACACGCACATGCACCTGTACTTAGGTACACATACTTACATACTTTAATAAAGTTTGCGATTTCTCTTAACCAATTTAAATTTGTATTTAATTTGATGCATGAAGGTAGTGCCAACAGAACTACCCACGTCAGTATGTAATAAAATCGACTAGAGCCAACAGACAACTGCACACCAACTATGTACATATGTATACACGGTCCAGCCAGACCCATTTAGTTTCCAAAATTGGTCAATTTGTCATTGTCAATGAAAAAATATAGTGCGAGATTTTTCGCATTTTTAATTTCGATTACATGTGATACGCCTTAATATGTTAAATTTATTCTATATTTGTGCCTTTAGCAATGATTGTCATTACTTAGTTATTTCTGACGTTTTTTTCTTTCATTTTGAATGTTACTCATATAAAAGCCACGATCAATTGATCTGAAGATAGTCGTTTGATTACAAACTAAATACATGCATATATGCTTCCATGAAAAAAGCGCCACTTTCAAATAAAGTCAAATGGAAATATATTATTAAAATGTACATGAGACGTCCTGAGCTGTAGAAAATCTTAATTATTTAATTAAGATGCAGTTTAGTTACATCGTGCAACAAGAACATTGAACTTAAAGGCAAAATAGAATTAGAACTTATATCCATGGTGATAGTTATGCAGCGACCCTAGGTTAGGTAGTGACTGAGCCTCACAAAGACCAATTTTGGTCCATAGCACAGCGACCCTAAAACTTAAAAAGAAAGAATTGGCAAATAAAGAGAAAATGGCGGGAAAAAAGAAAACGACTTATGGCTGAAACACAATAGTGCGTTGCGCCAACCGACTTCATGTTCGGGAGGCAGTGCGTTGACGCACTGCGTTAATCAGCTGTTCCCTCTCTCACTCAAATACCAGATGAAAAATATTGCGTCAGCTGTTTTCATTTCTGAAATGTCAAATCGAAAAATATTTTGGTCAAACAATTGTACGTTAAAGAAATTGATTGCGGAAAATGAATGCCAAGAAAGTTAAAAAAATTAAGAAAAAGTGCTTCTTGTTGCTAATTTGGCGTACTCATTTAAATTTTGTCGTTAAAATAATGTTAGTCAGCTGTTTTCATTTCTCAAATGTCAGTTGCCACAAAAATTTCTGAATTTGGGAAGAAACTCTCAATTTGGGAAACATTTCTCAATTTCGCTCTCACAGCGCATCCAACCTAGTGTTTGCAATCACTGGCAGGCGGGGGCTTTATGCCGATTCTATACCCCGAAGTTTGTGATGCTTTTTTTGGAGCATTGTGACGCAAGAGAGTTCGATCCATGAAAATATAAATTGGGATTTTGAAATGGAATCATGACCCTTCTGCGCAGAATTCGAACCATTTTTTGATATATTCATTCTACTCCTGCAATTTAACCTAAATAATGAACAAAGGTATATTCAATTAGATAAGCTAAGAGTACCTTAACAAATATCTTAATCCTAACTTGCTAACCATAAGTGGACACTCTATGATAACATTACTTTAATTTTATTTTGTCTTTTGACTCAAAGATTGTTTTCTTTAATACAAAACAAGGTTATGCAAAATGTATTACAGGTTGACCAGATAAGAACGACAGTAAAATAAATTTAAATAAAACAACAACGGTAGAATAGCACATCATTCAAATGGCTTCCTCGGCAGTTTTTCAAGCAGGTGGTACAATTTTTGATGACTCAGTCTAAAATGTGCGGCGTTATTTCTCGAAAGTTGGCCTCGGGCTCGTCCAAAGTGGTTTGTTAGCGTAGACTAAGGACTCCACGTAGCCCCAGAGAAAAGAATAATCGAGTGGCGTTAAGTCTCATGATCGCGGCCGCAGGCGGTGAGGTGACCCAGTCGCCAAATTCCTCCTTGACAATTTTGAGCGTTGTCTTCGTTTCTATGTCATGTAGAGCCGTCTTGTTTTAACCACAGCTCGGATATATTGATGTTGTCGAGCTCTGGCCACATAAAGTCGATAAACATCGCTCTCTACCTGAGACCATTGACGGTATGGTGTCTCCTTCCCCTTTTTCGAAGAAACAAAGTCTGATGATGCCGCCATGTCGTAAACCGGATTGATGCTTGTTCGAACACTTGTGGATTATACTCGCTCTAATAACGGCAATTTTGGTTGTTGGAATAGTCGTTGTGCCAAAAATCGGCCTCGTTCAAGAATATTATTTTTTGACCAAATTTGTTGGTCCAATTAGCGAACATATGATGTTTACTATGGTCATCTGTTCTATCAATTCAGTTCTATTTTATGCGGATGTAGGCCGAAACATTAGAACAGATTTGGATATCGCAAGCAGAAATCGCTTTGCTAAAATAACAGAATATCCTCATCGCTTTGGAGCTACATTTTGCTTGTAGCGGAGTTGCCTCTTGGGCGTCCGTATGGAGTGTACAACAAATCTATAAAATCGTTTGCAATCGCTATTAAGGTCAGCGTAGAATATTGCAAATAAGATCGACGAGCCAACTGCTTCTTATAGGAGACTTTTAATCTGTTTTAGATCATGTATAGGAATGGTTTGTTAGTAAATGCCCAACCTTCCTAGCTTGAGCAATATGTCCTCCAACCATACGTTGTAGAATGCCATATTAGCCAGTCAGGAACTCATGCATTGTTTTGTGCATTTATTGCAATGTGTGTAAGGAGCCCGTTTGGACCAGTCATATACATATGTATGTTTCTATATATGGTATCATGCTTCCCCCTGATTGATTATCCGGGATGATCTTATTATGAACTCTGTTGACAATTCTTTTCAAATACCTTGGTTGTACAAGTACGAATATTTTTAACCCTAAGGTTTGTCAGGATATGTCAGAGGTCTACGCTTTCAAACAGGAAGTGACGCAGTACAATATTCGGTATTCCGTCTAGTAAATACCACTGTTCCAAATCGCCTTACCAGTTCTTCAAATATAATATTCTACTAGATACCTTATTTGTTAGTCGAATGGACAGTTTTCTCTTCTAAGACTTATTTTATCCCCAGTCTACTCAAACATAAACAACCAATTTCTAACTACAGACACCAACATTATAAAATATTAACTTTAAATCAAGACATAAGCATACCACGACACTCTATGCATCTAATGCAAGTCAAATTTTTACACAATACAAATTTTATTTTTGAGTCACAAAAAAAGAACACTAGTTATCCCCACGTAAGACTTGGTTTTCAAAATAAACTAGGGAATTGATAGCAGAACATGATCGAATCTATCGACACCATGGAAACGTTTCGGAGTGGACGAACTTTACTGACTTTGCCAACACAAAATAGTTGTCCATGAAATAAAGGCGGCCCAGATTCGACTCTTTTCTAAAGAGTCTAAATGAACAAACCTAAGTGAAAAAAAAATCTCGAAAGACACGGTGGGGTTAGAAACCCAACGTAGTGTGGGACTCTAACCGCACTAAAAACACCTCCTTGATCATGACCAATCAACTGGTGATCGACAACGATTTTGTTTGCAACGTAAAATTGGGTTTGAGAATGTACTATAATTTAAATACGGACTCTCATTATTGTCAAAAAAGTTCATGGGGCTTGGTTCTCCTTAACCTACGAATATTATTTCGTACATTTAAGACATCATCTATCTCAGGATTTATATGCATCTGCAAACGCTCGTTGTGACGTATTGCGTACTTTTTAATTGTATCTGCTACGAGGTCAATCTGCATATCTCGATGTAAGTCACTATTTCTAATATACCATGGGGTATTCACTATTCCTTGAAGGATCTTATTTTGAAATATTTGTAACATTTGCACATTTCTTTTTTTGTGCAACCATATAGTTGGATACTATATGTCCAAACGGGTTTTAGTATCTGATTATATAATCGAATTTTATTCTCAATGGACAATTCTGAATTATATCCTAACAACCAATAAAGTTTTCTACATCTAATATTTAGGTCTTCTACTTTCTTTTTCACACGTTCCTTCCATTTCAGTTTAGCATCCAGATTCATACCCAGATACTAAGATGTGTTAGAGCAAGAAGCTACTTGGTTATTAATAATCACGGGAAGATTCGTTATTTTTTTATTTGTAAAATTGATATGGTTGGACTTTGACTCATTAAGTTTAATTCTCCATCGCGGCGTCCAAACACATATCTCGTTAATTGAATTTTTTAGTTTTTCTGTAGCTTTAGTCAAACATCCATCTGTCGATAGAAGAGCAATGTCGTCTACAAATGTGACTATCATGGTACCACTCGCATGCGGTATATCACTCGTATATAATAAATACAGGGTGGGTCCTAGAACACTTCCCTGTGGAACACCTGGTTGTATTTCCTTAAATTCAGAATACACTAAACCATAACGAACTCTAAAGAATCTGTTACCTATATAAGATTTAAGGATCTCGTAGTACTGTCTAGGTAGATCCCTATGAAGATTATACCCTTATCCCTTATGCCAAACTTTATCAAAAGCCTGCGGAACGTCTAAGAATATTGCAGAACAAATCTGTTTTTCTTTCATAACATTAGTTGTATGATGCACCTTGGCTATCGTCGAAGGTTTATTCCTAAACCCGAATTGATGGGTAGGGATAAGCTTTCTTTGTTCTATAATAGAGTTTAACCTTTTAAGAAGGAGTCTCTCGAAAAGTTTTGAAAACAGAGGTAAAAGTGAGATTGGCCTTTATGAGGTAATTTCTAATAAAGGCTTACCTTGTTTAGGAATAACAATAATTTCTGCTATCTTCCAGTGATATAGGACTTACCTTTGTTTAAAGCAAACATTAATTATATGGTTAAGTTTCAACAATGTTGAGGGAAGTTCCTTCAAAATTTGAGCAGTTATAAGATCATAACCTGGTGATTTTTTAATTATTTATTATTAAGTTTATGAATACATGTCTCAATCTCTCTTAACGACAGGGAATTTCCTTTTCGTCTACTCTGTTATTGAAATAAAGATCTTCGTTTGCTACCTTAGTTGAAAGGTGCTGACTAAAGAGTTTAACCTTTTCCTTTGGATCGCAGATCCATTTCCCATCAGATGTTTTCAATGGGGGATCTTGCGCTTGAGGTCTCTTTAAACGTTTAGTAGCCTTCCAAAGGGAGTAGTCCGTGACTTTGTCAGCCGTTAGACTACAAAGGTATTTACTTAGCGAATTATTTTTTAATTGTTTTTTTAATCTTATTATTAAGTCTTTTAAATATGGTTTTATCACCGCGATATCTTGTTGCTTTCAAGTATAAGTTGCTTGATTTCTGTGGGGTTCACCGAAGCAATGAATTGTTCTGTTTTAATGTCAATATTATTTGTTGTGACTAGTGGGGATCTAAGGTTAATTAAACCTTCGAGAAGTTTTCTACATTTACACCAGTTCCCTCTTTTGTTCGTCAGTCGTGGGTTTTTTATTTGTTCTATCGATAATCCATTGACTGTTAGGATTACAGGTGTATGATCTGATAACAGATCATCACTACTTTTAACTTTAACTTCTTTTCTATTAATACCTTTCGTTATGAAGAAGTAACATCTGGTATTTTCGTTGGGTCAGATGGCCAATTAGTTGGTAATCCAGTCGAAATTAATTCACAGTTAAAATTTTGCCCTGATTTGTAGAGCTTCCTGCCTTTTGTTGTTATAAGTCTTCACCCCCAATGTGTATGTTTTGCATTGAAATCAACACTGATAATGAAATTGTTAACTCACATTTGAAAAAGGTTAATTAGTTCTTCATCTGTAAGCTAGTGCTTGGGTGGGCAGTATATCGGAGCTATTTTCAACTCCTTGCCTTTAGTTTCTATGTTTATTGTCGCTACTTGCATTGTTTGTTTTGCTATTATTGGCAATTCATATGGATCCAAGGTGATTTTTACAATCACAGCACTTCCACCTCTGGCACTGTCAACTGGATGGGGTGAGTGATAACAAAGATACCCAGGAATTTTTATCTTTGTTCCCTGTTTGAAATGAGTTTCAGTAATCAGGCAACAGGAAAAAAAAAACTCTGGAGAAATTCGCGAAACATAGGAATTGGAAAATAATAGTACCATTCTCTTTCTGAAATTTATATCGAACGGTGGATCTGAAATAAGAAGCGCATGAATCGACATAGTACATTAACCAACTAGTAAGACGCTTTTTGACGTCCGCAATGTAAATGAGATTTTTATAGTGAATTAAGTCAAGTGCAATTGGTATCGACAGTATTCATAAAATATTATTCCGATACCAAGAATTTTGACCCATTTTTACTTCGCCCTTTCTGATTAAGATCTTCGAATGCCTTATGCAAAAGGAACTAAAAAATGAACATGTCAATTCGAAAAATTTAATAACTGAATATCAATTTGACAAAACCCCAGTTGCTTATCAGGTCTTTTGAAAGTAGTTGATGATGTTAGATCTAGTCTGGATGGTGATGAGGTAACTTTTTTAATACTCTTGCACTTTTCTAAAGACTTTAATATGGACAAAAATTCTTTGTTGGCTAATAAATTATTTACCAGCTTTAACATATCCTTGTCTGTTGTAAATCATACATCCTTTTTCTTTTTTTACATTATAAACTATCGCACAGTTTACAGAGATTTGGTTAATAGAAATCATACATCATCCCGTCTCTGTGGGCGTAAACAAGCTGTCTGTGTGGACTGCATTTTGTCAGAGTTCTTATCTACAGTATATTAAATGGTGTATCCCAAGGCTCCATCTTAAGGCCTCCCTTCATCACTATGTACCTTAATGAAATTCTAAAATGTACTGACATATATACTCACCAACACATGCTTTATTGAAAATATCAAATCAGGATCTGGAGCAAATGTATTACTGTTTAGTGATAATAACCACAATTTTCAATATCAACCAGAGCTCTCTGTTTAAATTTTGCCAAGATTTTCCTGTTTGAACTTTAAAAGGCAATTTTTCATCGCTACTGCGCACCTGTCGAGTTAATTCCCGCATTAACTAAGAGCGCAAACCAGCAATAAAAAATCAATCTTTTTCCCTTTTTGTTTTAATCTTCTTTATCTTATTGTATTTATAATATGTTTATCATAAATATGTATTCCCGTTCTATCCAATCTTTTTATTATCCGCTTGAAAAAAATTTTAGTATAAAAATTATGCTTTAAATCTATAACAGTTTTAATAGATTTAATTTAATGTTTTATTGTAATAAATAAATAAATGAAAATGTAACCTAATTGACACAGCGAAAATCTAAAATTGTATTCAACTTTGTCAAGAGTTATACACCGGATAATCTTTCAACGCAATTAACACACGGTTTAAGGATAAGGATGTTAAAGGACAATTTATAAGATTAAGTTCGACGCCTTTAATAGATTGAGATGGTACTTCTTAAATGATATTTGACTCTTTTTTACAAAACAGTTTTAAAAGGTTCATGCCTGAAAAATACAAAAATACCTCATTTATGTGATACATATGCGGATACAATGCGGAAATATTCTTGATTTCCATTATAATACCGGGTTTTCCAATTGGGACTTCACAACTTTGGCATTTCACTGTGGACGTACCCTTAAACTAATGACCAAACTGTTAATGTCACAACATTCAGTCCCTGATGTTATGAACGAACGAATAACGTTTACAAATACTTAAAATTTGTTTCCGAAATTCCGAGCCGATGAAAGGAACTTTAAGAGTATTAACGCCAATTTTTAGTCGTAATCTTCGTCCCAGTAGATACACAATTCATTGTCTGGTCTATAAATATGAGACTAAATTTTCGCTGCTGGACGTTCTCGTGCAACGGGTTGATCAAAGCAGAGAGAATATTGTTGCTGTTCAAACGGCTGAGCATCGATAAGACCACACTATGGCGAATTTAGAATGCACCCTGATATGCTGAAGTTAAATAAAAAACTAAAGTCACTCTACCATATGAAGCGACGTAAATTCTCAAATTGGTCTCTAGAAATTTCACCAAAAAATCATCTTTAACGCATTTTTGACTAAAGGGTTTCGTCAACAAACAAAATATGCGTTATTGGCCTGGTGAAAACTCTCATGTGTTTTAAGAAACACAACTTCATTCACAAACTTTATGGTGTAGTGTCATTGGGTAGTTTTTTTACGTTGATGAAAATGCTATCGTTACAGCCAATGGAGATAGCTTCAGAGACATGTTCCAACGTTATTTTTTGGTCAATCGCATTTACTAGATATAAATAATACGTGGTGTAACAAGACGGTGCCACAAGCCACACAACTGGTGTAACAATCAACTTATTGAATACTCAATTCGATTAAGGGTTTATATCGAGAAAGGGACCTGGACCCTAGATCGTGTGATTTAACACCACCTCAGACTTTTTTAAATCAATGGTCTATGGTTGGTCTATTTCAATGAGCCAGCGTCGTTAGAGAGGCTTAGGGCCAATATTGAACGAGAGATATCGGCCGTTTCCGTCGAAATGTGTGGCCGAGTCATCGAAAATTGGTTTCAACAAATTGACCGCTGCAAACGTGCCCGTGGTGGACATATGAACGACGTCGAGTTCCATACATAAATGTTTTGATTGTAGTCCAAACCGATAATAAAGTGTTCGAGATATCTCAAATGGTTTGCATTTTATTTTAAAAAATATTGTCAAGTTCTTATTGGAAAACCCGATATCTGTTGCACAATTTTAATCGCATTTTGAAACATTTTGAGTACTTAAAGCGCCATCTCTTGGTTGTGAACTTTGAATGTCTCCATCTAGAGGAAAAAGCATGTGTTATATTTGGATGATTTAAGGATATTGTCACAACCAGAGGGCGGTAGCTTATTACTGAAGAATTGTATTTGCATTTGTGTAACGATTTCATTCGTTCAAACCAGATAACTAGATGTACATGTGTATATTCTCCATTAATTGTCTTTAGATGCACATTGAACTAATCGAAATCCCATATTAATTATTCGATTAAGAAGCAGTCTTAAAGAAGGCACAAAGTTAAAGTAGTCCTCAGGAGTATGATAACATATTTTGATCATCCTTTACAGCTTTGTACCTTTGAGCCAAGTTGTACGGCGTGGAACCATTATGCGTACTAAATTCATATTTACCCTAATTTTTATGAAATTTATTTTTTTTTTATTCTGCTACTCTCATTTTCTCCGCAATTGTCAACGAAAACAAAACAACTTCTTTTGTTTCTACAACTGTAGTCATTTCTGAAATTTTATTTGTGTATATACATACTTGTATTTTAAGTATTTCTGTCAAATTTGGTTTCGTCTAACAGACATGTTTACTAGTACTTTTTAGAAACAAAATTCCATCCACTTGCTATAGTCCAGACATTCACCAAGATCAACGTTTGTTAATTTTATTAAGGTACTCTCAACTTGTGTGCGCCACCTTTGCCATGCTCGTTTTCTCTTGCCTTGTTCCACAGGCTCAGGTTCAAATATTCTTCTAGCCGGATTGCCGAATATGAGGTTTTGCAATGACCTTCTTTGCAGATGAGAGTAAAATGAATAACACACGAAAGGCTTAAATCTAAAGCTAAAAGGCTTAAATCTGACTGAGACCAAAGGTTCGCATTTGGTTACCAAACACACCCTCAATACCGGATAGTTGTTACAGTTCGTCAAGAGACAAATCTCCGTGGTCCCAATTAATGATAAACCGCTAAAACAACAACTACAACCGTTACGTTGTGGGACGAATAGGGACAAAAAGTTCGGACTGGATCCCAGTACAGACAGACTTGGAATTGCAAATGTCTGAACAAACTTTGAGGTACAGTCCTTCGAACGAAATTTCTAGTTATGGTAAAGGTGTAAAAACACAACCGCTTCAAATATGATGACCATCTTGCCTCCATCTTGCACTTCTCTTAAGAATCGAAAATGTTTGGCTCAGCATTGCAGTTACCACCTCTAATGTTCACGAGAATGTCAAAGAAGAATTTCGCACCAAATATTCACTGATCATTGTGAGTACAAATGTAGTTGACTTTAATAATTTCCTATCTTCTTGAATCGAATAATTTTTTTCATTCTGGGCAAGCTAGTAAGAACAACAGCCTGGATTCTGTTGAATCGTAGAACGATGGCATAAACGTTCGCGTGACAAGAACGGAAATAAAATAATATCTTCAGATTTTAAGACACTAAAAACAATATTGAGTCACCGAGCTCAAACGGAACCGTTCCCCGCAAGTTAGGAAACTTAAATTTAGTTAGGGTCTGGCGTAGAGCCTGCATTATACTAAATTTTGCCTTATATCGATGACGCTGCGACTTGTATAATTTTTATATCTAGGACCCACTGACAGTCTCTATAGGACGGCGCACAGAAAGTGGATAGGTAACCGCATTCGCGTGTTTGACAGTACGTGTAATCCACCTATCCTGTTTCCGGTCTATCGACGGACACATGCATTTTGACGAAACAAAACCTCATCAATCGCCGTGGAGTACCTGTAAAAATTAATTTCGATAAAGGAACATACTTTGTTCACGTAAATCAAGAAGTAAAGCGATTTCCCAAACGCGTTCAAGATAAGCTGGTTATCAATAGATTCCAGTGGGTGTTAAACTACCCAGGTAATCTGGAATTCTAGGCCGAGACTTCATGTCATAGAATTATATGTGAATTATAGCCATACGTTGGGATATGACGACTTCTGCAAGAACTGAATATAATTCCACAGAAGGCACATATTGACCTAAGTGAGACTTTTTTGTCTGCAGTCAGCCACTTTAACCTAACGTTACCTAGCCCTAGAACTCTAAGCCTGGAATTATAAATTATTTTATAGCCCTGGAATTAATTTTTAATAAATTATTAAAAATATTTTTGTTTATTATAGCTTCCTGATTAATAATATTAATTGATCTATACTGAAAGTCAAGTGCATCAACGCCAATGCGCCCATTATTCTTAGTTATAATAATAATAATAATATAATATTGGCGGCGCCACAGTTCGAGGTGGACTTGGGCCTAGCTTCTCAGCAACCACTCCTGTTGTGCGTGCTATTGTTCTCTCACGAGCGGAGGGGACCTACGGTTTAAAGCTGACTCTGAACGGCGATTTTGAGAAGCTTCTTCTAGCCAATAACTCGAAAGAGGTGGAGCCGTGAACAATTTTTTTTTTAAATTGTTTGTCTGAACTTGGAGTCGAACCTAGACTGTTCGACGCACAAACCCACACGGCCACGGCGTCCGCTATTCTTCTTAGTTATAATAATAATAACGGCGGCGCTACAGTCCTGGGTGGACCTGGGCCTGGCTTCTCAGCAACCACTCGTGTTGTGCGTGCTATTGTTCTCTCACGAGTGGAGGGGACCTGCAGTTTAATGCCGACTCCGAACGGCGAGATTGAGAAGCTTTCCTAGACAGTTATACTCTTTGAACATTGTCAGTGAATCGAAAGAGGTGGAGCCGTGAAAAAATATTTGATGTTTTTTTTTCGAGATTCGAACTGACGACCTCGAGCGTAGGAGTCGACGCACCTACCCACTACGCCACGGCGCCCACTTCTTAGTTAGGGATTTATAAATTTATGGCTAGAATTCTATGTTGGTACATAATTAAAACGTAATGTAAAAACTATGAAAGTACAGTGGTGTGCAAAATAATAGGGGCGTTATTCAAACTCTTAAAAATTCGAATCAATACAATTCGAATTATCACACTCTACTCCCAATATATTGAACCTTGACTAATCACACTATTTGACATTCCCCATTTTGCCGCTGACTAATTTAAGTGGTATTTGGTATATAATATTCATACTTAACGATGTAAAAGTTGGCAACGGACATTTTTAAACTTCACAATTTATTTTATAGTACGTTTACCCCGCGCCCAAATTCAAAATTTCAGGAGAACAATTTCGAAATCCAATTTTGCGTTCCCACTGCAACTTCAGCATTTCAAATGACAGCTAGTGTCAGAATTGGCTATTGGATATTTTTCCTGATTGGAAATCAGAAGTTGTTGAAACATTTAGCTTGTTATATTAATTTAAACGTGAATTTAAGTGCTAATTCAGACATATTGAATATATTGCTGACTCAATATAGAGGTATAGAGTTCGCGTTGAAACTTATGTCCACTCGAAGCTTTCAACTAATGATAAAACAGCTGTTTTTTGCCTATATCAGCGGGTTGAAATGTCATTGTATAACGTGCTGAATTTGTAAAGAGGATTGTTCGATTTGTCAAACTTACAAATGCAGCGACGAAATTCAGAATTTCGCTGGAATGTTGCATTCCAGAATGCTATATTTCCTGCAGCGAAATGCGAAGCATTTGGGCTGAAATGCAGAAACTAGCCGAAATGTTGGATTTGGGTGCGGTGTAAAAGTACTATAATGCTAAAGAGGCAACCATAATGCGAATACACAAAAATAATATATTGCGAATATAATATCCGCCTCGCTCAGTTTCGGTAAGTTCGTTCACTTTTGCCTACCTAGGTGGCATTTACACTAGCAATTTGAGGAAACGAGAGAGCGTATGAATTGGCCAGACAAGCGTCTGAAATGGACATCAGCGAAGCGGACACGTCACTGCGACCACCGATCATTGCTTTGTACCGGACCATAAGCGAAACAATACAAAAAGAGGTCAATGCGACTTAACTTGCAAGAAATGATTGTCACACGACAAGATCTATGTGGCCAGAGCGTAAATACGGCAAAACAAAGATGCTTCTGTCGTTAGACCGAAACTCGATCCGTGTGCTCGTCGGAGTGATCACAGGACACTGCCCTATCGGAACAATACTCCGGAAATGGAATGCGGAATCCAGCGAACTCTACCGAAGCTGCGGAGATGAGGAAGAGAACGAGATCCAACATCTGCTTTGTCACAGCCCAGCTCTCCAGAATCGGCGTGTGAACCACGATATTTGCCGCCCAACATTTTTCAACAACATTCAGCAGTTTTATATTCACCAGATAATACGCTTTTCATGTTGTCGATTTCTTTTTCGACAAAATTGAGGTATTTGCTTCAAATAATAAATTAGGTAATTGTCACACATGAAATGCGTAAGCTTTTTAATACCAATTAAAGTGATTTCAAAATTATGAAATCTAGTAAAATATAGAACACTGATAACAAATTCACTCGATTTGGAAACTCAATTTCGAATTTATTGAAAAGCCTTACAGAGTTATTTCTTATGAACAGCTTTCAAAATTCAATATTTGTGAGTGACGTAAATTTTTTAAATTTTCCAGTGCAACCGCACGTTCAAACATTGTAAAGAAATGCTATTTCTTCTTTCACACCACCAAATTTAGCTTAAAAAACAAGGAAATATAAAAATATTTCATACCGTCAAACATGTTTGATGAGTAGTCGCTTGATGCATTCACATTATCAAATTTGTGCTTGTCATGCAAATCGAATCTTCTATTGACTGTCTAAAAGTATATTAAGGTAGTTAAAAAGCTTCTAAATAACACCTTATAATAATAATAATAATAATAATAATGGCGGCGCTACAGTCCGAGGTGGACCTGGGCCTAGCTTCTCAGCAACCACTCGGGTAGTGCGTGCTATTGTTCTCTCACGAGTGGATGGGACTTACTGTTTAATGTCGACTCCGACCGACGAGTTTGAGAAGCTTTTTCTAGGCAGTTATACTCTTTGAGCATTGTCAGTGTTACATGTTTTTTTTTTCGAGATTCGAACTGACGACCTCGAGCGTAGGAGTCGACGCACCTACTACGCCACGGCGCACAGTGGTTTCATTTGCATGGGAAAGGCGGTCAAAACTCAAAATTTCATTTTAAATTATAGAAAATAAAACAAATAGTTCAAAAAATGAGTAATTTTATATATTATTTAATGGAATTAAAAGTTAAATTAATAGATTCAAAATATTCTTAGTCAATGTCTTTTTTTTGTGCTTTCTGTGTTTCGTTGGGATTCTATAATGCGTTGGGCAGTATGATAAGGGAGTCCTTAAAGGGTAACTTCGGCCAATGAATCGAACATTTTTATTGTTTCAAGCTCTGTGTATCAATCTTCTTTTGCTTTAAGAACATTAGCATAGCTTGGAAAAATTTCAACTTTAGTCTTTTGGTTTACCAAGTTCCTAATAACTTGGTACTGATGTTTTGACAATTTAGCCTCAACCAAAAGTTTCAAAGAATCATTTCAGTCAAGTTGTTTGGCTTGAAGATTGTCTGTTGATTGTTTTGAAACACAATGTTTTAAAACACAAGCAATATATTCATCTATTTCAACAATCTTAGCAATTCGTCTCCTTTTAGTTAGAGACGAGATTTCTAAAGAATGTTTTTTTGGTCTTCCTTGATTATTTGGCGACTTTTTTTTCTACTATTTGGTCCTGTGCAAACCTGAAGTCTTCGACGCAATCAAGCCAAACACTATTTGCAGATAAAAATTCGTTTTTTTTTCGCGAGAAAGGCTCCCACATTCTATGAAAGGACTTACAAAGCGTATTTATCTTTTTTTTGCGTCTAAACTTTCAATTTGGTAAGTTAAAATACTGCGACCTTTCTTCGCCATTTGCCAAATATTGAAAATATCAATGCGCTTGATCATATTGCTAGAATCTAAAAAAAGAGGAAAATAATGTATTACTTCGGATTAAAATTTTACGATTTGCGCAAATTTGCGCAAGAAAAGTCAAATATATTCGTAAAGAGGAAAGACAACTCGGTGCCGTGAACGAAGGCCATATGAACTAACGCCATAATGGCGTTAATTCACTTTCAAATGCGAATTAACGCCATAATCCACTTATGGCTTTAATTCACTTTCAAATTTGAACTAAAGCCATATGGCGTTAGTTCGTTTTAGGAAGTGGCCTTAGTTCACATTTGAAATTGAATTAAAGTCACTCGCATCAATCTCAATAATTTACATTATTTACATGGTCCTAAGAAATGAGGTAGAAACTTGTAGGAAAAAAGTTTACGGTGTATAAACAGTAATGTTGGAATGGGGGGGCATGGTGCCCCCCTGCAACCCCCCTGCTGGACCACATGTAGGATTTGAAGTAGGCGCGAGACTGAGTGTATCCATGCTTTTTTTTATCCATGATTTGCATGCGTTTAAAGAAAGTAAATACAATCAAACTCGCACTTACTTCAAATTGCATATGTGGTCAAGCGGGGGGGTTGCAGGGGGGCAGCATGCCCCCCCATAGATATCTCATATGTATGTATGCATGTAAGGGGCAAGGGAGGTAGGTTGGTTGGAAACTAAACGTGGTCCGATCATGGTGGGACATTGGACAGATAACGCGCTTTAGAGCTCAAATACATTGTATGGCATTAGTTCACATTCGAAAGTGAACTAACACCATATGGCGTTAGTTCAATTTAATATATGGCTTTAGTTCCAATTTGAAAATGAATTAAAGCCATAAGTGGATTATGGCGTTAATTCGCATTTGAAAGTGAATTAACGCCATTATGGCGTTAGTTCATATGGCCTTCGTTCACGGCACCGACAACTCTAAATTTTTGTATATAAATTATAGTGGGATTTTATGGGAATTTGATGTTTTGGCTCTTCAGAAAAAACACGAAATATGAAAAAACGCAAATTATGCACCATTTTGAATAGGTGTGAAAATAATAAAAAAAAATATTTTTTTTTTAAGAAAATTATTTAAAAGCTGTCGTTTAACATTATTTTATTACTCAAATCACCTTTTTTCCAAAATAAACTTTAAAAAACAGGCCAAAAATGGTTAAACCGCAATGTCGTATTTTCAAATTAATTTTTATAAAACTTTTTATAAAAGTGCGAAAAACACTCAACTTTGTGACGCGACTGACTGACCACAACTAACTTAAGAGGAGAAACCTTACTGTCAATTTTTTCTCCCGTTATCATACATAATAATTGCATTAAAAAACTAGTTTGTTTAACCTCGAAATTTCGACTTTTGGCCTATGGGAGAAACCACTGTGCGGCGCCCACAAAAGAATAACGCCTAGGGCTATGCAATTTTTATGGATTTTGTTTGTATGGATTTATATCAGAAGCTATTTTTAATATAATTTTCTGTATATTTTAACAAAAACATAGCCCCACAAGCAATTTTGAAAGAATTTTATTTATAGGCTTTAGTTTGGGGAAGGAGTTCTGCCCTAGAGTAATCATCTATGCGATTGTTTTCTGAACATAATACTCACAAGATATGAACACAACAATTTGGAAGTATGAAAATAACTGGAAGTCTCAACTTTTCGGTGTATGGAATATTTGTCATACGGCTCGTATATATATATATACGAACTGTCATATTTTGGCGCCAAAGAAACTAGGTTTAAAAACTATTTACAAATGTCTGTTGCTTAGTAAGCGCGACAAAAAAAATACAAAATAAACAAAAATGTACGACAACAGCAAGTTCGATAATGTTGAAAAGATTGGTGAGGGAACATATGGCATTGTTTATAAAGCTACAGATAAGAAAACATCTAAGGATGTTGCTTTAAAGAAAATACGTTTGGAGAGGTAATATGTGTAAATATAGCAATTTTAATGAAGCAATAAATTCCCTTGATGTAATATGATGGTAAAACTCTGTAAACAAAGCTAGTAATTTCATAAATAGAGGCGTAAGATGCGATTTAGTTTTCTTTTGGAAACTCGCTAGTGTATTGAGATTTTAAAATTTATGAACTAAAGATCATAATGTAGCCCAATGAGTAGATGGTACTTTATTTCCTAAAAATTATAATTTGTGAAATTATGCAAATTAACTAACTCTTTTTTATTGTTGGGGAAAAAGCTTTGTCTTTAAAAGCTATTAAACTGTTTGACAGTTCTGTTTAAATTTAAATTTAAATAAGTAGATTGAATAGAGCTCTGCAGATTTAGTACATCTGTGTCCTTTTCATTGATATGTATTTTATTTTAGCTATATAATCACATGGATTTTTTTAAATGATGAAGAGCAGGAGGAATAATGTCGCAAGTTGTTTTGCTTGCGCTTCCCAGAGAGCACAGTAGGAATGTAATTGCTATCAATCAACTTAGTCTTTATTGCTTTATTGCAAGCTCCAAATTGCTTAACTGAGTAGCGAAAGGTCGACTCGCGTGGTATAGCAATGGAGGTTACATGGCCTATTTATGGCTAACGAATGACTGCAGTCTGCCATCTATACATAATCTAACTTGATTATGTTTCGTACATTTATCTCCATTCAGCACCAAAGTCCGCCATCAAACACTCATAGTTCTAAGTCTTAACTCTACTCTTGTTTGTAGTGAAACTGAAGGAGTTCCATCGACAGCAATGCGGGAAATATCTCTTCTCAAAGATCTCAGACATCCTTCAATAGTCGAGCTGTACGACGTTATCATCGCCAAAGACTGCATCTACATGGTATTCGAATATCTTAATATGGACTTAAAAAAATTAATGGATAAGAAGAAAGACATTTTCGTACCAGTTCTAGTAAAAGTATGTAAATACATTTGAAATAATTATACAATTACTAAAAACCGAATGTTGTAGAGTTATATGCATCAAATGCTCGATGCTATAGCGTTTTGTCATACCAATCGCATCCTACACAGAGACCTTAAACCACAAAACTTACTTGTTGATACCATCGGAAACATAAAGGTATATACAGTATATCCCTTAATCAATTAAATAAGTAACATGTATATTGTCTACGTACGAAAATCTAGCTTGCAGATTTCGGGCTGGCCCGTGCTTTTAACGTTCCTATGAGGCAATACACGCATGAGGTAGTCACATTATGGTATAGAGCACCAGAAATTCTTCTAGGGTCTAAATTCTATGCAACAGGTGTGGACATCTGGAGCCTTGGATGTATATTCGCTGAGATGGTAATCATAACTGTTTTTTTTTTTTTTTTTTTTTGTGGAGTTGTAAGATGATTTTACTTTTTCACAGATAATGAAACGATCACTATTCCCCGGAGACAGTGAAATCGATCAGCTTTATAGAATATTTCGTACTCTTGGTACGCCTGATGAAGACGTATGGCATGGAGTAGCTCAGTTGCCAGACTACAAATCATCGTTTCCAAAATGGGAACAAAATATTCCCGAAATCATTGTAAATCATGAGGGTTATAATCTGTTTAAAGTGAGTATACTAGAAGTAAATCTTTAAGCATATCTTCAGCTAATTTTTTTTATCAAAAGGTATTGATGGTGTATGATCCTAATTTGAGAATCTCGGCAAAGAAGGCAATGCTTGATCCTTATTTTAAAAACGTCAAACGCGTACCGCATGTAGCCTTACCAATTTGCAATCATCCTTAGTATTGGGTGTTTAAAATTTAACAAGACATTAGATTATAATTATTTAAATCGCATAAGGACTATTTTGTAGTACAATTCTATCATTAAATTGTATGTCGCTGTAAAAACTAAGTTTTTAATTTACATCGTAATCAGTTTTTATAGTGTATATTGCAGTCGATCAACGGTTCTACGAAATCCATTAAAACCAAGGAATGATTATGGCATCGTCAGAGATCTTAAATAAAGGGGAAATATTAATAGTAGGCGTAGCTTCTATTATGTTATTATTCTCTCGCGGGTAAAAGGGAAGAGGACCTAAAGTTTATTGCCGACTCAGCCAAGAACAGCGAAATTTCAGAATCTCTTTCTGGACAGTGATATTCTTTGAACATAGCCATTCACTTAAAAGAAATGCAACAGTGAAAATATATAAGGTGTTTTTCGAGAATCTCGTTGCAAAGTCCGTGAATGGGAAGCATTTGTCCGTTGTCGTGTCGTGGAGGCTGTACTTTCCGATCACTCTGCCGATGATGTTCTCCTTACCGATTTTTGCATTTTGGATTTTGGCACCAAGTACGATCTTAACATCATACCCCGGACTGGCTCCGTAGGCACCATACAAGAGATCATAGAAATCCGCTTTTATAGAGTCTTCAGCAGTGATGGAAATTAATGCTATTTTCGATTAATTTAATTAACATGCGATTTTTTCATTCTTAGCATGTGAAATGCTAACGCTAAATTAATATGAAATATCATTAAAAACGCTATTACATTTCGCATTCACATGGTCAAAAAAATTTCATTTGCTAAAACAACAATTCGCAAATGCTGAAATCAGCAGAAAAGATAAGTTTTCCATAAGGTGTAGGGGGAGATGGGGTACATTGATACATGGGGCACATAGATACAATCCACATTATTTGAAAACAAAACGCATTCGGCCAATCAATGAAACACACAGCGCAACAAGTCTATCAACGCAAAAACATATCTGGTTGACATCACTGTTCAGACGTCGCTTTGTGCCCAAAATGCATAAACGTGTTTCGCACGTCTGCAAGTAAATGTTTGTCTTATTTTTTGAGTCAGTTTTTTTTTAGTATATTTGTGTTAACAGTTTCATATAAATTTATTTGGTGAGTATTTGTCCTTAATGCGATATTTACTTAAAATTTTGTTATAAAACATTGCTTTAATTGCATTTAATATTTATTTTCTGTAAAGTAAGTTGGGCCACATGTGTGCGCCGCCGTGGCGTAGTAAGTAGGTGCGTCGACTCCTACGCTCGAGGTCGTCGGTTCGAATCTCGAAAAAAAAAACATCAAATATTTTTTCACAGCTCCACCTCTTTCGAGTCACTGACAATGCTCAAAGAGTATAACTGTATAGAAAAAGCTTCTCAATCTCGCCGTTCGGAGTCGGCATTAAACTCTAGGTCCCCTCCGCTCGTGACAGAACAATAGCACGCACAACACGAGTGGTTACTGAGAAGCTAGGCCCAGGTCCACCTCGGACTGTAGCGCCGCCATTATTATTATATTATTAAGTTGGGCCGCATTGATGGCTGATGGCTGAAACACAATAGTGCGTCAGCGTCAGCGCTGTCTTTCAACGTACACAATTCAATGGACATTCACAAAATACTGCAGCAACCTACGTAAATGAAAAATGAGAGAGATGAGAGGATCGTAATAAAACGTAAAACGTAATCCCAACGCACGTCATTATTCAACATGTTGGTTATTTTTTTGACAGAGGGATGCACTGTGAGAGCGAAATTGAGAAATGCTTCCCAAATTGAGTTTTTTCCCAAATTGAGAACATTTTGTGGCAACTGACATTTGAGAAATGAAAACAGCTGACTAAAATTATTTCAACGACAAAACTAATTTGAATGAATACGCCAAATTAGCAGCCAGAATCACTTTTTTTAAATTTTTTAATTTACCCTCTGTAACATGAAGTCGACTAGCGCAACGCACTATTGTGTTTCAGCCATCATTGTCAAATGTTTGCAATTAAGAACGCTTGACGTTGCAGTACTGCGCTAATGTGAACTCACCCAGTATATTGACAGAAATAACAAAGTAAAGTATTTGATGCGTCCAGTGTTTTTCTAACTATCTTATACCAAACGAATTTACTCTCAGATGTATTCACAAAAAATGTTAGGACCTATTTATTAAAAAATGGAATTTGTATCAAACTGCCCCACTCATGGGGTACATTGATACATGTCGGGGGCACTTTCATTCATAGCCAATTAATCAGTATTTAATGAAAAACCTTAATTATTAAAACATTTTTTTATTATTATTAAATCAACGTCTTACAGCTGTGTTCAAAATAATAGTAGTGACCTCTACTAAAGAACATAAATAGTTTCAAAAAAATGTCTTAAAGGTTTTTTTTCGTTAAAATAAAAAAAATACAAACCTTAAGTATAATTTAATGTTTTACCAGAATCCATTACTTTCTAAACTTATTAAATTTAATAAAGTAAGCTTAAAATAAAATCAACAAAGAAAATTCACTGTTCAAAAAAATAGTAGTATTCATACTATTGGGAAATAATGGCCTTTAAATGGCATAAATATTAAATTAAAGTTATTTTAAATTACACTAGAGCTTAATATTTTGTCGTGACTCCCTTATTATTCAAAACAGCTTTACAAAGACGCTGCATGGAGTCTACTGAGCTGTGGCAACGCTTTTGTGGGATTTTTGTCCAGGAATCTTTACTATCTCCCAAAGGTCCCGATTGTTTGATGGTTTTGCCTTCTTTACCTCTTTTTCAATATCCCTCCAAAGATTTTCTATGGGGTTGAGGTCGGGGGATTGTGCAGATCAAGGCATAACTTCAACCTCATTAACTCAAAACCATTCCTTAGCTGCTCGACTCGTGTGATTCGGGTCATTGTCCTGCTGGAAGATGCATTTTAAAGGCATTTCATACTCGGCGTAGAGTACCATAGTGTTGTTGAAAATATCAACATTGACATGTTGATCCATTAGTCTGTCTAGCAGGTGTCCAACGCCGTAGTATAAAAAGCATGCCCAAACTAATATTTTTATCCCTCCGTGTTTTACGATTTTTTACAGGATATTTGGGTTGATATTCTGTGTTGGGTGGATGACGAATATACTGTCGAGAACCAGTACCTCCAAAGAGAACGAATTTGCTGTCGTCTGTCTACAATACATTGCTCTATTTTTCAACAGGTCACTCTATGTGATTTTTGGCGAATAAGATACGGCTCTTGAGGTGTTTCTTTGTCAAAAGAGAAACTTTTCGTTGACATCGTGCATGCAAGTCGTGGTCTGCGACGTCTGCGAACAGTCACCGCACTTACAAGAAGTTAAAGCTCCTTTTGGATTTCAAATGATGAGGCATAAGGGTGCAATTTGCTGTATCGGACAACTTCGTTCGTTTTTCTCTTTCTACCTTAAGTTTGCGCCTTTTCAACATATTTGATGGCATTGGCTATCATTGTTGGAGCACAACTTAGCAAATTTTGTATATGGGCATAAGTTTTGCCTTCTCTTCTTAATTTTTTAATGAGATAACCATTTTCTTGGCTGCAATGCTTGCCCTTTCCCACTGTAGATATTTTTCGCCAGAAAATTTGGATTTTTATTTCTAATTTTAAAAAGACAAAGACAGTACTTACTTTTTTACTTGAAACAAATGCAATAAAAGTCAATTCTTTGATTATAAATAGTTTTCTTACTATTACTACTATTTTTTTGAACAGCACTCTTTTCACTGAGATCACAAACTCGACTCACATGCATTGATCTTTAAGATAGTTGCTATGAATTGTACAGTAATTCTGTTTGACATATTCTGTTACTTTCTGGAAAAAAGCTGAAAATCAAATTTCCATGTGGAATCAAGCTGAAATATTCATTAAAGTATTGTTGTGGTACGCACTACTATTATTTTGAACACAACTGTACATAGAAAGGAGAAAAATTGATTTTAAAATTAAGTAGGGAAGCTGTTCTGCAAGTACCTTTCTTAACTATACGATTTGGTAACTTAAGAAAAATGTCGGAAATATTCACAGAAGCCTCATCTTTTATATCTGGGAATACAAAAGTTGCAGTAGGCTTACGCTTCAAAAAAGATACTTAAAAATCGTTTCCTCGACCCTCTTCGTATCTGAATATAATTTGCTCAACAAAATGCTTAAATGGTCGCTTCTTTTCTAAGTTAATTATTTTTATTAAAACATAATCCCTTTCCTGCAGATCACTGGCTACAGGTGGGGGAGTATTATCAGTGCCATCATCAAGCAATTCCAAATTGTATTCTTCGGTGATTCGAATTGATAATCTGCCTTCCAGCACATCGGATATCGCAGACGCCACTGCAACTTCATCGATGTTAGTTCTATCCGTTATTCATTTGTACGTTCGCACCATTTTCCTTAGAAAAAATGAAAATATTGCGTTGTATTTTACATAGATAAGATTTGTGGGGCACAATGATACGCATCAAACTACACCGGGGTCGTGTGTCCACGTTTGTGGAAATAGAGCCAGCAAAATAGGTGATGATGGATAAATTACCTTGTTGATTGATGCCCAGCGGAAGCGCGAGTTGTGGTTCCATCTTTTCTTTTACTTTTTATTTTGCTAAAATTTTAACCGAGTTTCCGAAACTGCCATTCTCTAACGGCCGAGCCGGTGTACCGCAGTCCCACTCACTGAAAACGAAGCCACTCCTCTGGCATTTACTGGCTTGCAACAAGCCCTCTCAATTGATACAAATGAAAATTTACTCATACACGCAAAAAATATTTTGTTCATTGGTTAAAATGATCGGTTGTTACAAAACTTGGTATATTTCAAATGATAGAAAAAAGATGTCCATGTAGTTAACGCAAGTGTATGGTTTAGGTTATATTTATGGTTTCCATAGTTTAAGAAGACCGTCTTCGCCGTAGGTTGCCAATAAGTTCTGATGTGGATGATGAGCCAAGCCAATGACATCCTTTTCATGAACCTAAAATATATATATAGCACTTTAATAAGTATTCCTTAAAGCAATATGCAACTCACATTCAGAGTCCTCTCAAGTTTTCCCGAAGATACTGAGAAACAGTACAGTACTTTATCTTCTCCTGCACAATAAATAAATTCGCCTCTGGGCGAAAGAGTGGCCGAAATAAACGAACCACCCTCTCGTTTACCAGAAGAAAATGATCTTACTATCTGACCTTGCATGTTCATAATAACAACCGTATTTGACCGATTGCAGACAATAAAGTGCTCAGGATTCTTTGGAAGCAATAGGACAGTGTTGACCGCTAATTCATTGCCAAGCGGTTTGTATGTAGAGATGCATTCTGTTGTTTTGAGAGACCATATTTTCACAGTACCATCTGAGGAAGCGCTCAGAAGACTATGTCCGTCTGGTGTAAACGTCACCTCATTAACGAACGACTGATGGCCTTTGAACTCTTTAAGCAGCTTTCCTGATTTCAGGCCGTGTAATCTAATAGAATGGTCAAACGATGCACTTAAGACTTGGCTATTGTCGCGAGAGAATTGTAAACAGGTTATTCCCTTAACGTGAGCCTTTTCAAATTTCCTGAGGCACTGTCCTGTTGTAATGCGCCACACTTTAATCTGTCCGTCTTGGGAACCAGATGCTACCATTTCGGAATCTCTTGAAAAAGAAAGAGCAAGGATCGGTTGCTCCATCATCATAAACTGATCCTGAGCTTGATACTTCAAATCCTTTCTTATTTTCCCAGTTGTGAAATTCCATACTTCTATGAAGCCGTCGACACTCCCAGTTATCAAGTACTGGCCATCGGGAGAAAACTGTCCACATTCCACGTGAGATTTCTGACCAAATTTAATTTGTCTTGCCATTTGGGTTGGATACATTTCTTCTTCTTGATCCTTCATTGCTGCTTTACCCCGAAACAGATCAATGGTTGTACCTGGTGGTAAGAGACCTTGATGCTGTTGCCATTTTAATGCTTGACCAAGAAGTGCCAGAAGACGGGATGAAGGAACAACATGAACTTCCCCACTTAATTCCTGTGCAATAACAGTGCGTCGTTTTTCCTTACTACTTCCTTCAGGATAGGCCTCCCTGGGGTCAAAGTATGCTCTCTGCAACATGTTTTCTGAAACAAATTATGGATTAACCGATTACATAGTTTTTAATTCGAAATTTCAAACTAGTTACCCAAGTGAATATACCGTTCAGGTTCTTGTTGTTTCAACATAATCATGGGGTCAGTTTGTCTGAGTAGTGATCTTGCTGCACCTAATTCACGAAGTTCAATCAATTCGAGTATAATTTGCTCGTATAAATTAAGAAGTTTTTTATCTGGCAGCTTAAGGGATTGTATGACTTTAAGGACAGTGTCCCAGTGTCCATTCTGAATATCCTGAATGAAACCATCCACACTGTCAACCGTATTAAGAGAAACTCCAGTTTCTTCCTGGGAATTCATAGTTTATGTATTTATATACTAAAATACTTCATTACTTTAACAAATAAATGTTTACCTGCAAGGTTTGCAACGTTTTGCACAGATTTGATTCCTTTAGATATTGCTGAATTAAGCGGATCACACTGAAATCGGATTTCGATAATAGTTCTAAAAATTTGAGCACGTATATGAAAAACTTACTCTGCAGACTCTATTTCGATAGACATGCTGTTTATTAAAAAACTTGCAACTTTAATTGTTTGTTTACTTTTTTCTCAAAATTTTTCAATATTTTAATGTTGCACTGACAGCCGAAATTTAAAGGTGCTTCCATAAGATCTTAAGGTGCTTCCGCAGGATCCTAACATGTATCACAGTTTGAAGGATATAGAAAAATGTGCTCAGAACTGAACACAGATATTTTAGATTAACACCGAAAATAGTTTGAAAAAAGCGCCTATATGTAATTCTTAGCATTTTTATTTTGCAGATTTAAATTTTGCAAATTAAATTAACAAATTGCTAATAAAAACATTTTTGCAAAACAATTGACAGTTTAAGAAGCGTAAAAAAGTGTGCTCAATTTAGCCGAAACATTTAAGGTGTTCACACATTACTTTGAGATGTGCAATAAAAACATTCAAAGCATGTGGTTATCAACCAATGCTGTTTTTAAGAACATTTAATAATATGGTCTTAAAAAATTGAAAAATTTTGAATTCCTTTTATATTGTTATTAGCATAAAATGAGTAGCAGTGTCCAGCTTCAAGCTATACATATTAACAATTTACTACCGTTTACTTATGGCTGAAACACAATAGTGCGTCAGCGTCAGCACACGATTCAATGGCCATGCACACAATACTGCAGCAAGCTACGTAAATGAAAAATGAGAGAGATGAGAGGATCGTAATAAAACGTATAACGTAATCCCAACGCACGTCATTATTCAACATGTTGGATATTTTTTTGACAGAGGAATGCGCTGTGAGAACGAAATTGAGAAATGCTTCCCAAATTGAGAGTTTTTTTCTCAAATTGAGAACATTTTGTGGCAACTGACATTTGAGAAATGAAAACAGCTGACTAAAATTATTTCAACGACAAAACTAATTTGAATGAATATGCCAAATTAGCAACAAGAATCACTTTTTTAATTTTTTTAATTTTTCTTGGCATTCATTTTCCGCAATCAATTTCTTTAACGTTGAATTGTTTGACCAGAATATTTTTTGATTTGACATTTCAGAAATGAAAACAGCTGACGGAGTATTTTTTATTTGGTATTTGAGAGAGGGAGGGAGGAGCTTATTAACGCAGTGCGTCAACGCACACCCTCCGTAACGTGAAGTCGACTAGCGCAACGCACTATTGTGTTTCAGCCATTACATTCTCGCAATGTGTGTGGGGCATAACTGACAGCTGAAACTGAAGCGGTGTGTTTGCTGTCAGTTTTCGCGCCGACTAGTATTTTGTATTTGCGTCTAAAAGTTTCCAGATACAATTGTGAAATACCTAATTGGTTTTGTTAAAATTTTGTGGATTTTTGTTTACTGTTAAAATGCCGGTCATTGCTCAACTAACTACAGGATGCATGGAGGTAATATAATGAGGTTAAAATTAAATATTTTATACCGATTTGTTCGCTTGAAACCTTTTGCAGACAATAATGACGGGCGGCGATTGCGAAAAGCCTGTCCTTCAGATATTGGGCACTAAGAAAATATCAGGAGGCGAAAATGAACGCTTCCGTTTACTGGTATCTGATGGGAAATATCTGAATAGTTTCGCAATGTTAGCTACGCAGTTAAATGATCTTTACAAAGAGGGTAATCTCGTTGAGTATACCATTATTCGCGTCGATCGCTATATAACTTCTATGGTCAACAAATCCGATAAAGTTGATAAGTAAGTACATCGTTTTTCCACATCCTGTTAGTAATCAACGATTTATATGCATTATCACATTTAATGAACTATAATAAATACTCCGACCAGGCGTGTATTAATCATTCTTGAACTTACTGTTCTTAATCATGGGGGAGAAGTTGGCAAAAAAATAGGCAATCCTGTGCAGTTTACTGGTGAATCAACCGAAAACAAACAGGCAAATAATCTTCCGCCTCTAAACGGAAGCAGTACTGCAGTGACCTCTAATAAACCCGCACAAAGTGCATCATCATTCAATTCCAAAAGCAATGCATCCAGTAACAATAACAACACAATGAACCAATCAATCAATCCTGGCATGACTGCTCCAATTGCAAGTCTTACTCCATATCAAAACAAATGGGTAATTAAGGCTCGTGTAACTTCAAAATCGCCAATTCGCACATGGAGTAATGCAAAAGGTGAAGGAAAACTCTTCAGTATGGATTTATTAGATGAATCTGGTGAAATTCGCGCAACAGCATTTAAGGAAATGTGTGATCGATATTATGCTATGATTGAGATTGATAAAGTTTATCTGATCTCCAAGTGTCAACTTAAGCCGGCTAATAAACAATTTACAACACTTAAGAATGATTACGAAATGACATTCACAGCAGAAACACAAGTTCAGCTTTGTGAGGAAGAAGATGATGGGATACCGCAGGTCCAGTATAATTTTGTGCCAATTTCGCAAATCGCAACCATTGAACCTAAGGCAGCTGTTGGTAAAATTAATCTGGAAAGTTTCTAGTTTTGATTATTTTATGCATTTTTATTTAGATACCATTGGAGTATGTCGCGATGTTGGGGACTTGATGACGTTCACATCCAGGGCAAATAAAGAATTCAAAAAGCGTGAGCTAACGCTAGTTGATAACAGTAATGCTGCGGTAAGTCGAATAAAAGCTGTGTTATTGCATGATCTGCGCAGCAATTGGACACATTCTGCAACAATTCTGTTATTCAATTCAGTTTTTGAGTAATTTAAACTCGTAGAATAAATTACTTTGGTTCCAACAAAATGCTCATAAATAATGCCACCATAAAACATATGTTGATTTGTTGTTGTATTCTTATTTCCCATTTGTTTTCAGGTGCAACTCACTCTTTGGGGCGATGAAGCAGAAAACTTCGATGGAGGTTCTCAAAATGTAATCCTTGTAAAAGGGGCTCGAGTGACCGAGTTCAACGGTGGAAAAAGTTTGAGTATGGGAGCTGGTTCCATAATGAAAGTAAATCCAGACATTCCAGAGGGTCATAAATTACGTGGATGGTTTGATAATGGTGGTGGCGATAACATCTCTAGCAGTGTTTCAACAAGGTTAATTCAGTGAACAATACAAATTTTGTTCGTGTACAAATAAGTTCGATTTTTTATAGGACTGGTGGAGGTTCATACAACACTGACTGGGTGTCTTTCCATGAAGCTCGCACCAAGAACTTGGGAGCGGGTGAAAAACCAGATTATTTCCAGTGTAAGGGTGTTGTACGCATTATTCGCAGTACTAATGCCACATACAAAGCATGTCCACAACCTGAGTGTAACAAAAAGGTTGTTGATGAAAGCAACGGGCATTACCGTTGTGAGAAATGTAACGCTATATTCCCAGATTTTAAGTACAGAGTATTGCTAAATGTAAGTGCTCTCGAGAATTGTTTATTTGTGATTGTTGGAAATGTGTTATTTATTTTGATTGAAGATGGAAGTTGGCGATTGGACATCAAGCCGTTGGGTAACATGTTTCAGCGATTTAGCCGAACAGTTGTTGAACAAAACTGCTAAAGAGATTGGAGAGGCCCTCGAAAATGACCCTCAAGAGGCTGAGCAGATATTTTCTTCAATAAACTTCCATGAATTCGTATTCAAATTGAGAGCAAAAGTGGAAGTCTATGGGGTAAGTCTGATCAATTCTTGGTTAAAAGCATACTTTACAAAGTAATTCTTCCCTAGGACATGCATAGAAATAAACTAACAGCAGTTGCCGCAAATCCGGTGAATTATACTGAGTATAACAAGTATCTTATTAATTCCTTGAAGGAGTTAACAGGTATTGGAAAGGTGTAAACAAAAATCATTATTTTTTATATTGTTATTTTTCTATTATTCTAATCCTTTGTGTACAACAAATATCCCGAAAAAATTGACATAAAAAATGTGAATATGTTTTTTTTCCTGTTTTTTTTTGTTTATTAGAATTATATACGTTCGTAAATACATGAAACTACTGTCTTTTTAATAAACAAATCTATTCAGATAAATATTTTTGCATTTTATGTAAGTACGTAAGGTCGAAATGCCATAAGTTGAATCAGACTTGATTATGTTGTTATGTTGCATCTACATAACCGGACTTTTTCTAAAACTGACGATAGCACATCTTTGGTACGTACAGATAATAGCATATATAGGTTTGCGCCATTGTGCGCTTGGTCAGGTCATTCTAGCACAATTTTCGCATGGAACATGATCTAAGAGCTTACAAATTTCGGGTTGGCGAATAAGAATCGTGAATAAATTTAGCGTATTCAGGATCGTGTCCAGCATCCTTCCAGCCACGTGGCAACTATTCCAAAAGAAGCAACTGTCAATTTCGGATCTCGCACAAACAGTGGTCAAAATCAATGAATCAATGATAAAGTCCAACTCGAACTGTCGCGCCGCCATTATATTATTATTATAATGTTCGTACAAACGGACCACTTTGGCAAATCGATAAGAAACTGGCAACATTTGATGCGTTGAAATAAACTCGTTGACCATACTCCAGATTAAAAACAAAGTGTGCTGGTGAATTCACTAGCAGCCCCTTAACCTAACCTATGCTCCAGATGCACCGCCAAATGTGGAAAAGTGCGATAACGTTTATGAATGGGAAATGAGACTAAACGCCCCAATACAACTCGAATATCGGCCAACTTGATAATGGGTGATTTCATCGTTAGTATTGGGGGTTTCAGAGCCAAAAACCGCAATATCGCTGCCTTTCGTGACAGCAGTATTTGATAGACTTCACTGAATTGCAATGCGCCTTAAATGTTTTGCGAATATGGAATAATCCAAGTGTTGTCGCGATCGCAGCAAATAGTTGTTAGCATTTTGACGAATCAGCAATCGGTTACCGGTGTGTTTTGCATATTCGTTGCAGTTGTCCAGGGCCGGGGCGTATAACCACAATATCGCACCTTTCTAAGATATCACCAACAATCGCAAATGCACCTTTGTAGTCATCACAATGCAATGGTCGCACACAACCTCCTTTGAGCCAATTCGAAAAAAAATGTTGCGACCTGTAGTCAATTGTGCAATCGTATTGAAACGATACTCGATTCAAATCAACCACATGCAGCATTTCTTCTTGCACGTCAATTATAGTAATGTTGATCTGCGAATAGCTCGATGATTTTTTTATTGCCAACAAAACGAGAAACGCCTAATTAATGGATCGCTATGTTCAACCAACCACGTCAATGTCGTGCTTTTGGAAGATCCTGTCTCCAGTGTTGGTCAGTAAGTTTTGAACGATCTTAAGAATGATGTTGTCACACAACAGCGCGTCGTTTTTAGATTCTGAACATACCTGACATTGATTTATTATCTTCCAAACAAAAATGTTGTCGGAGAGGCCTGCCGTGTAGATTTTCAACTCTTCAAGTACGAGTAATGGTGTTGATTCAGTTCCAAAACATAAACTTCTATACTGTACAAGTTTCAGAACTATTATTGAAGCAGTTCAGTGGTTTTCTACTTTATGGGATGGGGCAAAACAGGACAGTACAACTCAGCAGATAGTTTGACAATGATTCTTATATTTTGGTCAGAATATTTGTAAAAAAAAAACAGATTTTAAGTGTAAATAAATTTTTCTAATTTTATTGATTTAGCAAGCAGATATCAAAATATTTCTTAATCCTAATTAACAGACACAAAATTAATTTATATGTATTCAGTCGCTCGTTAAACTATTTAGAAATTGTTGTTTGTCCAAGTCATTAGAACAGAAAGCCACTCCTTGCATGAAAACATTCATAAGATTTGCATTTGGATTATGGGCAAGACATATGGCAGCGTAGCGCACGAAAACTTGAAAGAATAAGATGTGGTCTCTTTTGTTGCATGGCTTAGCTATTGCAAGTATTTTTGCCAGATTGATCCAATCCCTTTGCAGCACGCATAGCCTTGCTTCTTCGAGTAGTTTAAAGGACAAATTTCTATAGCTTTGCCGAATATTTGGACTTATGTGATGGACCGAAACCGAACATCTTCTTTCTTCCGACTGTTCTTTACCTCTTAGAAGATCCTGATTAATAAAATCTAACGTTTCGGCTAATACTTCCTCTGGAATTTTAATTTGTTTAGATTTTCGACGCTTTCGTATACTTGAAATTGGCTTTGAATTATTTTCCTCCTTTCCGACCATTTTTGTTGACTAAAATTAGATTTAAAAAATGCAGCTAAGTGAGGTTTGTCATAATGACAGTTTGCATTAGCTGTCAAACTATTGAACATCTGCTTCAACTTGTTTACACTACGTTCGAAATAAAACGGTTTAAAACCGTTTCAATTAAATTATAGGTCGAAATGTTAATTTGATTTATTAAAATTTTTAATTGTTAACAGAGAATAATGAATGTAATAAATACAAAATACAAACACAAATATAATTGTTTTGTGGTTTACATATTCTCAATTTTTGTAAAATGTAAAGAATTGTAAAAAAAAATGATACTATCATAGGTGTTTTCGTTTATATCGTAATAAAGCGATGGCAAGCGCCAAATTAGTATTAGATATCATTAGTATTGATATTTATAAAAACATTTTTCAATAATTCATAATTTTTTACAAAATATATAATTCACATATTAGTTCGTTTTATTAATTCAATACATTTCATTTTGAATAAGCCGCGTTTCGTTTCTACTTTCAATTCATTAGGAAGTTCATTAAAACATTTGAGTCATTTTATCATCAAAATGTTTTGAGATCTTGCTGTTCTTGTTTTCTCCACCCTGTAGTTGTCAGCATTACGAACTTGGTGAGGTTGAGCTTCACCGACCCGAGTGGTCCTGTTTGTTAAATATATTTTTATGTTGAAACCCGCTTTTAGGGTATTCAGCTGTAGTCTTTGCCTTAACGTTTACACAGCACCAAAATTCAACATTTTAGGAAAAAAAATCGAAATCCAATTTTGCGTTCCCACTGCAACTTCAGCATTTCAAATGACAGCTAGTGTCAGAATTTTTTATTGATATTTTTTTCTCAGAAGTGGTTGAACTATTTAGCTTGTTATATTAGTTTAAAGATGAATTTAAATGCTAATTCAGACATATATATTCCATTTTTATTGCAATGATCACTTGAAATAGTTTATTGATTTGTTGATAGCTGTTTTTTTGTTTATGTCAGCGGGCTGAAATGTCATTGTACATATGTACGTGCTGAATGGTGCTGAATTTGTAAAGAGGATTGTTCGATTTGACGAACTTACAAATGCAGCGACGAAATTCTGCATTTCCCTCGAATGCAACATTCCAGAATGCAGGAAATGTATGGCGAAAGGCAATGTATTTGGGCTGAAATGCAGAAACTAGCCGAAATGTTGAATTTGGATGCGGTGTTAACGTACTATTACAGGTGTCATTCTGTTGCACTTTAGTATTTATTTATATTATATTAAGTTAAGAGCGAATAGTAAATTTGCAATTTTTTCGGAAATGTGTGGATTGCAAGTTGCAACCGCACTTTATGGATCCCGATTTCAGTTTAATAAATCACAAATGGAATGTTTGTAAGCTTTGTTTTTCTTAAGCTTTTATTCGTTAATTAATAGCGCATCTTTTGCCAGGAGCCTTATTTTGTATCACTTTCGGATTCGGATTCGGATTCGGAAATCAAATCCGATACTCAAATCAATTCGTATTTTGTATCACTTTCGGATTGGGTTTGAATGCTGCCAAATTTTTATCAATAATTTCCGAAAATGAAACTGTCAAATCAGAAAATAATCATTCAAATAGAAGCCAGTTGCAAATAAATTGAATTCAATTTTATTCTTTCACAGTGTAACATATCGTTTAGTTGTTGTTTTTTGTTTGAAGATGGTTCAGAGCAGGATGATTCTTCATTGTCTCACATTGATAAGTTGAAATTTTCGATTCGCCAGTATATTTCAAGGATTTATGTGGTTGGGCGGGTGATAATCAAAACGATGGTTCATTTCGAGTGCCACTTATTGCAAAAGTGAGATGTAATAACTCTAATATCACTTTTCTTCCAGTTGCATGAGTTGCGCGTATTTACTTGAATCTTCCCCGCCGTTTATATTCCGCACCTGGGCCGATGTCAAAGCTGATTGGATTTCTGGCTTTCATCTGCAGATTGAAGAAATTCTTTGGCAAGACATCCAAATTTGGACAATAACTGCTCACATTTATTATTAATGTCTTAATGTTTCTATTTCTCTTGAAAAAATTAAATAAATCAATCAAAACAACTTTAGCACACACAATCCGATAGCAAAATAGTTATCGAATGAAAATCCGTAGGTGAGGACGGTTTTGACATCCGCTTTCGCAATACAAAATACCAAATTTCCGTAAACGAGTTGGCATGACTTTTAATTTTCGAATGCGGATTGTGTGCATTTGCTATAGAGGTACAAAATACCAATTTCCGATTTTCGAATCGATTTCCGATACTATAGCAATACAAAATAAGGCCCCAGAACTTTTGTAGAACTTCCTGCTGATATTTGCTGAAAAGTGAATATTTCTAACAAAATTGGCGTCGCAGATCGTGGTTCATAATAAATAGCTTATGAAAACTCCGTATAAAAGAAACACATTTTTCATCGGGAATTTGGAAATAGTTAGTTTTATTATTTCTTTGAAAAGTATCTTTACCACAAATCAGTCACATAGAGATATTCAACTTCTATCAACTTGCCCATTATTTTTATTTAGCGTTTGTTGTACATTTTCACAGACACGATTTTGAGAATACTTGTGAGTTACAACAACTTATAGCTTTCCCCTCTAAGCTGATGTGGTAAGACCGTGTTTACATAAACGGAAAAACGCAGGAGTATCGAAGACAAAGTATATAATTTTCCACAAGTTGAAAATTTAAAACTCATAGGAGAAAACAATATTTCGAAGTCGATCGACTCGCTCGAACATCGACGTTATGTCTCCTTATCACTGTTTTATCGCTATTTCGACCAACAATGCTCAAGTATGCTAGCCAATTGCGTTCCAGCCCTTCAAGATTTCACACGCAATACCAGTCTCGATAGGAATGCCCATCAATATACTCTTAAACCCTCTTTCGGACGTACTCGTACAGTAAAGTTCAGAGACTCGTTCTTTAGTCGCACCACTAGAATATGGAATGCCCTTCTCAGGCTAATGTTTCCCACACATTATAATCCACAGACTTTTAAAGTCAATGTGCACAGGTACCTCCACTCCCTCTCTGCCTCTATACCTTCGGCCTGTGCTGTGTCTTGAACCCGGACACTTAAGGGTATTCACAATCCCTTTTGCACACGCAAATTATAAAAAAAACATGGTTCCATTTTCGACATATTTTCCTCAGAAAGTCTGGGAAAGCAATTTTTCCAGACGCATCTAAGCACTCATAAATTTGTTATTTATTTTTTAATTGTTGTAATTTTGGTTCTTACAATAAAAAGTTGTCATCCCTCCACTTCCGTAGGCTGGATCAAAGAGTCATGCGACCCGTGCTGACGATCAACCTGGCTGAGAACCCAGTCAAATAACTCAGTCGTGAACGGAGCATCCAGATACCTGCCTACGGAGTCCTATGTAGGCGGACCACCCTTTCTCCGATACTCGTGGGAATCACATGCAAAATTACATTAAAAAAACACTATAAACAATAATAATAATACACCAAGAGAGGAAGAAGGTTCTATCCGAGAACCGGCGATGGACCAGAGCAAACCTGTCCCGCCCCTCCCGAACCCCAGCCCTTCATCTGGCTTGGTGAGGTTAATAACTTCCCCCCGCGCGCTGTTCTAGGCAAGCAGGGTCCTTAACGGACCCCATTCGGAAGGACGCCCCTTTTAAAAGCAACTTGCCCATCAAGATAGGCTCCGGCAGGACCCTAAAGAAGCAGGAAAGGCCAATCCATCTGCCCTCTAAGGAAACGAATTCCAGCAATTTCAAGGAAAGGCGCGCAGCTACCCGGATCTTGGATAGACTGGCGCCTTTCCCTAAAAATAGCTGGAATTTGAAACAAAAGGAGTCTTACAAGTGGGCCATCAAATTCCTCTCATTCCTCTCAGCGCCAGAGGCTCCTGGGAACCACACGCAGTCAAACGCGGTAGGTCCTTGGAGGAGCAATCGGTGTAGGCTCCGGCCCATAAAAGAGCCAAAACACCAAGGACACCGCCAAACAAGACAGGCAGTATAGCGATGTCCTTAAGACCCAAACTCTCGTCGCCGTGGTCGACAAACAGATCCTGACGGGAGCATCTCAGCTAATAAATGGAGGAGGGTGGAAGTGAAGGTGGCCCCTGCCCTTCTCTTATCTTTATCCTGAGAGAGCAACCAGGGTCTGTCTCGACCTGCGAGGACGGTAGTTGGTTCCAGGGGCACGTGAAACTGCTTGCCTGTGCGGATCAGGCCATGAAAAAGGTAGGTGAGGTGTGGCCAGGAGCCCGTCTGGTGGTCTTGTCCTTAGACAAGATCCCTAGTCGGCCCAGGGCAAGCATCCGTCTACCTTCCGAGCCTTCGGACCCTGCGTCCATTCTGGAATTGATCAGGATGGGTAATCCGAAGCTGAACACAAGTGACTGGAAAGTCGCCAGGCTGGAGGAATCCTTGGCCCATCTTGCTGCGGACGACTACAGGATCTACTTCATCTTCGGTAGGGTTCCGTTGAAAATTTATAAGGACACAGATAGGATATCTCCCCCTAAAGCAGATAGAGACGTATTATTTCATTTTTTTTTTTCAGAATTAACTTTGAAAAACTTGGGAAATTTGTGATGGAAAGATCCAGCACAGAAGCAAGAACCAAAGTGGTTCAATTTTATTTTTAATGTCGACATTCAATTATTCAGATTATATCGAAATTTCTTTCATGTTCGAAATGAAATTCTGTCGAGTCACTTTTTAGGCGTTCAAGTGTCGGTATTATAATACTTAAACGCCAGTCGTTTTCGATCCACATGCATTCCACATAAATAACGAACAAATACAGTTAGACACTTGAAAGAAATGTCAAACAGTATTGAACTTTTTGTGGAAGAAGAGGAAAAAAATAAGTTAATAAGAGAAAGGAAAAGATTAGGATTGAAGTCCAATCCCTTGCATTTGCCAGATTCGAAGTAGGTTAGGTTAGGTTTAGGTGGCTGACTTCAGATAGCAGTCACACTCAAGCCAACTTAGGCCCATTGTGGTACCACGCGGAGGGGATGTCACTTATTCAGAAAATCATTTGGTACTTGCCACGAAGCTTCTTATTTGATGGATACCTACGTTGAGCATTTCGCTCAAGTCGTTAAAAATGCAGGCTCCAAGGCGCTTCTTTCTGCGGGAGGATAGAGCCTCACACGTGCAGAGGAGATGCAATATGTTTTCCTATTCTTCCTTGTCTCTGCAGCTTCTGCAGAAGTCGTTATGAGGGAATCCCATTCTTAAGGCGTGTGTGCCAATGACACATTGTACTATCAGATGTGTGTAGGCAATGATTTTAATTTGGGTATTGCTCAAGCAACAATGAGTATAATTTTAAAAGAGATGCTCGAGCTTATGGAAGCATTTGTTTGTCCTCCTTGGATGAATACCTCCTTTTCAGATGAGGAAAAAAATTAAGCGAAGGCTTTATTTTTATCAGAAAAAGGAAAAAGAAATAAAAACTAAAAAGTGAAAGTACACAGCTTGTCGTTTGAAAAAATGTCATCGCCAAAAACTGTCGTAGTACTTGTCGTTTATTTGAACTTAAACGAGAGTTACAATACCGACGGGTGACATTTGTCGATAAAAAAATACGTTCCACTAAACGACAAGCAAAACGACATCGTAGTGACTATCGCAATACCGATTTCTATAAGCGACATTTTGTTAAACTTTTAAGTTTTATTAAATAACAAATACAAAATACAAAAACACAAAGTGAAATAATGAAGGAATACAAAGAAAAACTGGTATGATGAATTCAAGGAAAAACAAACTATGACTTCTCTTCTTTAAAAATGAAATGCAAGTGGTTATAAAAACGAATTCAAATTTAGACATTTCAGTTCTTAGAAGTACACTTATGTACGAATTAATAAAAAGCTATTTTGTGTACTATACAACTTTGACATTAATAATAAAAACTTTGAATTTACTCTAATACTTTCCCTTTTTGTTTTAAGGTCAAAATTATGAATAAAATAAATGAAGGAAAAATATTTATGAAACTCCCATTTGATAACACAAGTTCTTCAGTCGTGTACAGGGTAATGGCTTCGTCATGATGTCTGCAACTTGTTCTTCTGTTGAAATTTGTTGTATACCCAACTTTCCTTCGGTCACTTTCTCCCGAACAAAGAAATGCTTGATTGAAATGTGCTTTGTTCTGCGATGAAACTCCGGGTTTTGAGCAAGTCTTACCGCTGCAGAATTGTCAACTTGAAGAACAGGAATTTGCCTTAATTCCAGAATACCTTTAAATAATCTGCTTAACCAAATTACTTCTTTTGCGGCTTCGTTTGCAGCTACAATCTCTGCCTCAGTAGTCGAAGTAGCCACCATCGCTTATGCATATGTAACAACCACACCTGAAGTTGATCGTCCGGTTTTAGTACATCCTCCAAAGTCCGCGTCGCTGAAGCACTCGAAAATACCTTTCTTTCCATAACGTTGGTACACAATTCCGTAATCGATTGTACCCGCGATGTACCGAAAGACCCTCTTTACACGAGCAACATCCTCAGTTGATGGATTCTCTAGTGATCTTGATAAAAATCCCACGCTATAAGCCAAATCCGGTCTTGTTCCGAGCATGAGGTACATCAGGGCACCAACTGCTTGCCTGTATGGAAAATTGTGCTTAGTAACTTCATCTTTCCCTGTTTTAGATGTTTCTGAATTCTTCAGCATTGGCGTTGAAATCGGTTTGCACTCTGAGAAACCAAAACGTTCAAGAATTCTTTTTGCGTGCGCTTCTTGGGATATTTTAATGTTGCCGTTTTCACGTTTGATTTCCAGTCCCAAAAAATAAACTGCTTCTTTTGAGGCGATCTTGAACTCCGTTTTCAACTCTCTAAGAAAAATGTCTAAGTCTTGACAATCTGTTGCTGCAACAATCCCATCATCCACATATAATGCTAGAATAATCTTTTTACCATTTCTTTCTCTAATATATAAACACGGATCTGCTTCGCTAACCTTAAATTTCAATTTCAACAGAAAACTTCCGAAACGCTTATTCCAGCACCTCGGTGCTTGTTTGAGTCCGTATAGACTTTTCTTTAACTCGCATACTTTTTCAGTCCCGTCGTCATATCCTTCCGGCTGCTTCATGAAGATAATCTCTTCAAGGTTCCCATACAGGAATGCGGTCGACACATCAAATTGTGTAAGATGCATTTGCTCGCTGGCAGCAATGCTTAAAATTGCACGAATTGTCCCCAACTTTGCTACTGGGCTAAATGTTTGACTATAATCAACGCCAAGGCGTTGGCTAAAACATTTAACAACTAGTCTGGCCTTATATTTATCAATGCTGCCATCAGGATTTGTTTTTAAACGAAAAACCCACTTACAAGGAATCACCTTTGCACCTTTTGGTAATTGTGTCAGCTTTCACGTCTGGTTTTCTTTGAGTGAAGTTATCTCGCTGTCCATAGCCTTTCTCCACTCCATACTTTGTTTGCTGTTGACAGCTTCTTCAAATGTGTCAGGATTGTCTTGCACTTTCATAAGTTCCTCTACCGCCATAACGAAATCTTCGAAATATTTTGTTATTTTCAGCAATGAGCGATCTCTAAGTTGTCTTTCTGATGACTGTTGAGAATCTCGTTCTTCTACCTCTTCGAATTCGGGATCTGTGACTGCTCCAGATTCGTAATCACCGTCAATGCTCTCTTCTGAATGTTGAGTATCTTCTATATTGTCTTTTTCGTTATTTCCTATTGGCTTTATTTTCTCCACATCTCGGAGTGGTAACTGAACTCTTTCTTCGCATTTACTGAGTTTCTCCTGGAATCGCACATCCCTAGACAAAACTACTTTATTTTCTTCCTGCAGATAAAGGCGATACCGCTCGTCACCATCATATCCTACGAGATATCCTTTAACAGCTTTCTCGTCCATCTTTCGTCGTTTTTGAGTCGGAACGTGAATATAACAGACAGATGCGATTATGCGCAAATGTTTTATTCTTGGCTTCTTTCCCATCCAAAGCTCGTAAGGACTGACTCCTATTTCTGAAGATTTTCCCGTTCTATTCAGGATATATACCGCGGAATTCACTAACTCTGCCCAAATTGATTCTGGAAACTTTATGTCCGAATTTGAGTATTTGAAAGTTCTTGCCATTTCTATTATTGTACGATTTTCACGTTCTGTGCCACCGTTTTGCTCAGGTGTATAAGGAGCTGTAAGTCTTTGTGAAGTTCCGTATTTGTGTAGAATTTTTCGAACTTCTGCGTTATCAAACTCTCCACCATTATCACTGAGTAGCTCTTTTATCACATGGCCTTGTGATTTTGCATGTGCCAATACCTGCTTTAACACGTCTTTGACTTCTGACTTCCTTTTTATAGTAAAGCCATAGCGAAATTTTGTATAACTGTCCTTAAATACTACCAAATATCGTCTCTTTGTAAAAGATGGATAAAAAGGCCCACATACATCGGTTGACATTAATTCTCCGGGTGTCTCAGACCTCTTCCTGTTGCCAAATGGTAGTCGATGCATTTTTCCATAAATGCACGGCTCGCATATTTCCTTATCTGGATTGATCTTTATTCCCAATTTTCTCTCAAGCATTTCCTTGACATGTCGTTTATCTTGATGTCCCCATCTCTCATGATATAATTGCAAAGTTGAATTTTCTGCCATAGCAACATTTGCACTAGTCTCTAGCTTTGGGACAATTGGCTTGATAGCTGCTTTATATAAGGTTCCATTTACCTCACGAGTTCCGCATACCATTGTTTTGCCATCAATTTCTAGTGAACATCTGGTTGCCGTAGACTTGAACACACTATTCTTATTTCTATCCTGGGCAGCTAAAACAGAAAACAAATTTCTAGATATTTTTGGAACATACCATACATCATTCAATGTTAATTTTAAACTCCTGTTATTAACAATCGAGAAAACTTGAACTATCCCTTTTCCCACTGCCTGAAGTGTTTCTTTTCCAGCGGCTTTTATATAACATGCATTCTCAAACTGTTTAAATTCTAGGAATAGGTCTGGGCAGTTTGTGACATGTTTTGTTGCTCCATTGTCAATCCACCAATCCGTTGGATTACACTCAACTGCGCAAATTTCAGTACAAATAGAAAAGAGAGCCACATTTGTGTCAAGCGCATTACTTTGCACATCACCAGCTAACTTATTTTTCGATGGTCGTCCGTCCGATATCCATTTTTTGCAAGTACGAACCCAGTGTCCCTTCTTTTTGCAATAATTACACACATCTTTTCTTTTTGCAAAATTATGGGTCTGTTTAGCTTGATCATCTTTTTCCTTCTTAATAGAATTTGCCACTAGCGCTTCTTGAACGAACTTTTCATTGTCTACAGTTTTTCTGAAGTTTCTTTCAAACATACATAACTGCACTGCTAATTCATCGAAAGTTTTCGCTTCATCCCTTGTCAACAACATCCAGCTAGACCGAAACGTCTCGAATTTTGTTGGCAGAATATGCAAAATTTTACACACGAGTATTAAATTCGGCAAAGCGTTTTCCTTTTTGGCTAATAGTCCATTATTTAGTTCAACCCATAAGCTTTTTAGCTTTGCAATATGTGTGGATACATCTTCACCTGACGTCCAAGCAAAAGCAAAGAAATCAGTGCATATTTTAAATAATTGCTCTTTTGAAGTTGCTTCAAACTGCTCTTTCAGTGCTTCCCATGCATCACAAGCCGTCTGCCTGTCCATTATCTTTTGATAGACAGCATCACTAATTGAACTTGTAATCATAGATTTTGCATAGCTGTTTGCTTTACGGAAGATATCACTTTGTTCCTTGTGTCTCTTTAATTCATCTGCTGTAGCCTCTTCACCTAAAGGTTCTGGTTTCACCAATTTTTTGTCTATTACATCCACTGCTCCTTCGTGGTAATCTAGTAAATCTCTCATTTTTCGTTTCCAAATAGGCCAGTCCACTTCGCCTGTCAATGGTTTAATGTGTTTTGCTAAATCCATTTTTATTTTGTAAATGCTGCTGGTCCCATAACCTGTTAAACTTTTAAGTTTTATTAAATAACAAATACAAAATACAAAAACACAAAGTGAAATAATGAAGGAATACAAAGAAAAACTGGTATGATGAATTCAAGGAAAAACAAACTATGACTTCTCTTCTTTAAAAATGAAATGCAAGTGGTTATAAAAACGAATTCAAATTTAGACATTTCAGTTCTTAGAAGTACACTTATGTACGAATTAATAAAAAGCTATTTTGTGTACTATACAACTTTGACATTAATAATAAAAACTTTGAATTTACTCTAATACATTTGTCGTTCAATAAAAACGACTATCGCAATAGGGGTAAATGTGAAAATATTTCCAAATCATAATCTAAATTTTAATAAATTCCAAGTTTAAAAAATCAGAATCTGAATTTTTAACTATAGTAGTAAAGGATATATCCAGTTTTTCTAAATCGACTATTTTTTTTATATTGGTTTATCTGATGTCGCTTCTGTTGCATTCTTTCACTGATTCGTGGTGTGAGATTATTCGGGCTGGAACTTTGGTCTGGTTTATATGTTGCCTTATATTATGTTGGTTAACTGGGTCATGGTGAGCAAGAACACCCTCTAAATAGTAGCCTTGACGAGATGGTTACGAATTTCAGTTAAAATTGTTGCGATATGTTTTGGGTTTCTTACAGCGTTGATCACAGACTAGCTATTGGAGCATATGATGTATTTATGCTTTGATTTCGAACTAGTACTTGTGACTTTTTGAATGGCTAGGGATTCTCCCGTAAATATAGAAGCATGCGTTTTCCTCAATGAGTGCAAGGGATATGTTTTCATCAGTTGTAGATCCATCAGTAAATAACTAACTATTCTTCTGATTTGAAGCTAGCGGAAATAAGGTTGAATAATGCTAAGAAAATATCTTTCGAGTTATTGCTTTCGTCGTACCATGGAGAAGATTTGATGTCACAGGTCCATCCCAATAATTTTGTGATTAGATATTCTTATCGAGAGATCGTCAAAAGTAATGATGAAAAGAACTACGCTGTGCATAGATGTCGTTAAAAATGGGGAAAAGGAATGAGTGGGCATTTCTGTGGTCAGAAGTTTTTTCAGAACTTAGGGAATCACGATTCTGTTATGAATGAATTGATTAGCTGAAAATGTCTTGGATACGTAAGAATCCAAGTATAAAAGAGCATCGGTACAACCCTTATTTGGTCGGAATGCTACTTGATTTTGCATTATCGTTCCGTTCTGAAATTTTATAGAAAATATTATCAGAAAAACACATTGCTAGTTTCTTGAGGTTGTACAGGTACGTTCGTAGTTTCTATAGAGTTGATAGAGCAAAGAGAATGACCACGAACGCAGTTCTAGATTTTTGTTGTGGTCGATTTGAAATTTATATAAGCTTCTGGTCTTGCTTGCTTGTAACCCTTTATAGACCAACATCATAAAAAACTAAACATTTTTTTGTAAACGATAGGCTTAGGAATTAAAGAAATACATGCACGGATTTGTCATTCTTGTATAAATATTATATTATTTGAGAGTGTGACTGGAACATTTAGTGTAAGTGATAAAAAAAATATTTACGTTATGTGAAATGATTTAAAGCAATTATTTTATATTTTATATGCTTGTTGTGACATTATACTACTACATATATTTCGCACATTCGTTTGTGTTACTGCAATTGCAGCGTATTCTTCTTTGTACTTGCCGTACTGCAAGTGGAGGACCATGTTGTCCTGGACCCCTATGTCTTTTAGCTTGAATTTCATTTTCAGTTGATCTCCGATTCTTTATAAGATGCTTCATACCAAGTTTACATAAAGCTCCACCTACCTCAAGTCGGTTATCAGCTGAAGACAACTGTTTCTTCGTGAGGATTTTTGCCTTTCTAACCCTTCGGTAGAGCAACCAATAAAAGCCTTCTTTAGGCTTGATAAATGGTAAAACTTGCATCATATCATAATTCTATATATCCCTAATATGCTATCTGTTAGATCTACACCACCCAAGTGTCGATTGTACTATCCTACAATAAAACGACGATTAATGTTGATGTATTACTTATTGGCTTTATCGTAACGTCTGACTTGGGACTGAGGCAATTCACCAGCAATAGTTGATAAGAGCGTCACAACTTTGTCCTTGCAAATGTCATTTAAAGCATCGATACCATCCATGTCACCAACATTCCACGTTCTTTTTTCTTCATCTCTTTGTCAGTGGGCAATTTGCAATCAGAAATACTACGCAGTTAAATTGACACATTATACCATCTTTAGCTAAGTACTACAATGTGGGCAAAAAAAAGTAATAATCAAAGTAAATTTTGATAATTCTGATGCCAAGGCATACTTTGTGGTGTTCCGACAACATTTGATGATGCGCCTAAGCCTGGCAAGGACATTTTCAGCTCCAGACTCTGGTTCAATTCTATATGAAAATCCTGACACCCCACTAAGAACAAATATCTTATAACTCATTTATGGGGTTTCCTTGGATTGTATATCTTCAAATTACTTCTAGCTGTTCCTTTACTCAATGTGTATTAACCGGGTATCCTGCTCATCACTCCTCACAGTTTAGTGCCGACTCCGAGCGGCACAATTGAGAAGCTTTTTCTAGACAGTTATACACTTTTAGCATTGTCAGTGACTTGAAAGAGGCGGAAACGCGAACAATTTTATTTTTTTGAAAAATTGTTGCTTGTGCTTTGATTTAAACCTAGACTGTAAAAGTCTTCTGCGTATGAGTCGACGCACAAACCCAAACGACCACGACACCCACAGGAATGTTCCAAATACAAAAAACAACGTTTGTCTTACAAACATTTAAAAATATTTGCTGCCAAGAATAAATAAACATTATTCATTCACGACCTATAGGTTTTCGAACAAAAAAAACAAAAATTAAAAATGTTCCACAATATTAGTCTTTTTTAATAAATTTCAAAATTTTGACGTTTTCAGACTTTTGGGTAGCCGCACAATGCAATCTGATGAAATCTAAACGACAGCCCTACCGAAGCCCTTCTATGATTTTTCTGGGATATTGAACTAAATAAATTCAGTAAGTAGTTTGGAGGGATTTTCTAGGTTTGTAACAAAACTGTCACATGGAGCTATAATTTGGTAATATCCTGCGAAAATTTGCATTTGCCTTTTTGTAGTGCTTGTTGTGTTGGAATGTTTTTAAAAAACAGTTTCCCAACTAATTGATTCCCATTACGAAGGGTAGTCAGGATGCGACCACATTTTTATAAGATTGGGATAGGCTTAAGATTTATTTGTAGCAACCCTAATATCTTGATAAATTATTGCGGCTTCTTTGTTGATATTGGGTGGCCCTATCTTATCCGACAAAAATTCTAATATGTGCTTATGGAAGTAATATCCTAAAACGAAATCTTTTGTTTTGTTATTATAATCCATACCTTTTTTACTCCTTATCTTCATTTATATTCAAAGTACATTCCGGACATCAGTTATAAACTGACTTAAGGTATGCAGGAGTAGTTACTTTTCCATCAGCGGCTCTTACATTCCAGAAAAATAAAATGTACTTCCTTTCTCGTCATTAGAATGGGGTATCTTGCTCTTTTTCCAGTTGCAGTAAATTCATTTCGCAGTAAAAAGTTATAACCCAACACAAGTAAGTGTTGAATTCAGTTTAGAATGTTGTGTAAAAAATACTTTTCTTTTGATGGCTATTATATATTTGTATTTCTTTGACTAGTTTTACAATATAAAAATATACAATAAAAATGACGGTGATTTTTACATCGTCTTAATATGATTTTGCTCGTCAATTCTAGATGAAATCGGCGTGCTTTTCTTTTTTTATTGCAATGGTGTTTTCGGATTTTATTTTAACGATACATGCTTTAAAAACAACATAGAGAAATACGGGGATAGATATATGTGGTTGGTATTTAAATAGTTTTGTTTGTTTTTTTTTTTTTTTTTACAAAATTCCTAGGGTTGAAAAAAGAAATTACAAACTATTTTCTTATTACACAAGAAAAATACTGAGATTCGAAAATTTCTTTGTGCGAGTTTGCACACAATAGAAGAGGCTACTTTAATGATTAGATAGGTTTTTATAAGCAATTATATATAAGATTTTAAAATCCATTAATATCAAAACTTAAATCAAAAATAAACTACAGTAAGCACAAAGTTTCCACAACCTTTGGTAAGTTTTGGGACTTATTGTTACCTAGGAGCGAAGGACATAAAATCGTATTGGCATTTGTATGACCTTTAGGGACAAACATATGTACGTATAACGACAAGCTATAAAGTTTTTTTTTTGGATTCGATTTTTGGCACAAAGAACATAAAAATAACTTAAAAATTTCGTTTTCAATCAGCTTCTATGAAGACAAAATCTTACTGAAACAGATATTTTTCACGACAATGCATTTTCACAACTAATTTCTTTTAACTTAAGTGTAACTTAGTGTAAAGGAAGGTAATTACTTATTCTGATGTGTTTCAAATCCATATTGTATTCAGTATTATTTATCAGCTCATAAAGTGTCTGGACTGAAAGTACTTTTAGAATTCTTTGGTGTTATGTATCCTTCGTTGGTGCCATTTTCTTGGCATTGTTGTGAACATGAAGATACATGTTCATCACAGTCTGGCGTAGCAACGCTGAGTGATTTCGGTGGAATCGGTGGCGGTAAAGGAAGATCTAATTCAAATGAATTAATCGACTGCTCATTGTTTATATTCATTCCTACATCAGAATCCTGATGGTTTGTTAGCTCCATTGAATTCAAATTATTTAGTTGATTGAGGTCATTGGAGCTTGTGGAAATGCCAGAATCGCGGAAGTCATTTGGGGGGTAACAAATATTCAGGTGTCCATCTGCATTAAGATGTTGATTAAAGTCTGCTTCTGGCTCGTCAAAGCTAATATCAACTACCGAGTATTTTTGCCCTTGTCGTCGACCAGATGAGTTTGTGTTATACGATTGGTCGGAAAATTCATTAAACTGGAATGGAGGATTTGAAGCTCTTTTGTCAGGAGTTATGCCCCGAGGAGGAAGAGGTGGGGCATTAGGAGAAGAGCCACCCCGATCACGTGGTAATGTTTTCGGGGGTACTTCTGGACTGTCTATATTACCAACAAAACCAGTCGACTTTGGTCGATTTGGAATAGGTGGTGCTTGAACTTTTGAATCTGTCCGAGAAATATCAGAAATATTTAAATTTTCCTTGCTAAGACTTTGATAAGAATTAACAATTTGCCCAAGAGACAAATTTTCCACTGGTCTGAGTGTATCGCCAGGCCTTGTGTAGATCTCATCATGTTCGTAAATACCATATGAGTTTCCGCCCAAACTCAGTGTGCGCTTTTGAGTCTCTGTAGGTAACGGAGGCAGTGGCGTGTTAACAATGCTCTCAGAATGTTGTCTTTTTAAGCGACCCATGCCTGATAAGCTTTGTCTAAGTTGTGAGAATCTTTCTAACAAACGATTGTGCAGTGGTTGTACCCCGGCTGGAGCAAGTTGTCCGTGTAGCTCCAAGGCTGTTTCCAAAACTTGGATCTGCTCAAGAATAAGACATTTTAGTTTCTGTACATTCGCTTGCTGACCATGACCTTGAGACGATTTCAAGAAATTATCAGTGAAAAATGCCTCCTGATATTTGCTTATACCACCCATAACATTAGCATCAATAATACCTTGTAGTCGCATTGAAAATGGATTGATATTACGTTTTGGATCAGTTCGGTATTGCACGATTAAGTCCCAAAGTTCTTTTCCAACATTATTCATAGTTTCGCACGCAAACTCTACAGGAGTTATTTCTTGAACGGACTTTGAAACAACTTCAAACCATCTAAGAATTCCAGGCAATGCACATCCAATATCTAGTGTTGTTCTCTCAATCCATAAACTCTTGAATTCGTTGTCTTTATCAATAGGTCCTTTATAGATTGGACGATCGTATATAAAACGTGTGACATCGTTAACCTTAAATAAGTAGACAAATTTTTGAATTTACTTTTAATATTTGTTCATATATTTACATACCTCATAGAATCGAGCTATTTTTTCTGGCACTGGGACCATAGCTGTCTTTAAAGCTTGTGCATCACCCACTGGCCTAATATTGCTGATTTGAATATACTGTTCGGGTGCTGATAATATTGACGCATCTGGTGGATTGTTATTTGTCAAAATTTGTGCTTGTGGAAATTCAGTTTGCAGTCTTTGAGTAAATGCTCCTATTCGTTCATACTCTAGTCCACGATAAACGAACTGTTTATTCTGTATAAATAGTTGGGATAGGTATTTGGTTGATTATAAACTGCAGTTGAAACTTACTCTTACGAAAAGAGGAAATCCCATTCCATAGAAACCAACACGAAAATATTCTGGCTCAGGTCTGAGCTGAGTTAGGATATTCTGAAAGAATTTCGCTTCTAAGGTAAGAATTTCACTAAGTTTATTATAATCGAATCGACGTGTCTCATATAAATGAGCCAATTCCTTGCATAAGGGGATTCCTTTCTCCCAACATTTACCTTTGTCGAAATACTTTAAAATCTGAAATTATAAAGCAATTTAATTGAGAATGAATAAAATTGGAAAATATTTAAAATGTCTAACCTCATGGTAAAGTTTTTCTTTTCGTTGCCACTCCGGTTGGCCAGTGTTATCGTTTGGTGCGAACGATAAAGACTCTCTATCCCATGTTAACATACTGGCATAGAGTTTCAGAGTGAAACCAGCTTCGGTATAGTTTTCTGCTTGCAAATGGAGGTCATGTAGCTTATAAATATACCTAAAAAGAGTTGTGAGTCTTTATTTTGTCCTCAATATGAAGAGAAATATTTGTTCTTACCTGAGATACATCTCTTTACGATTAATTTCGTTGTTATAAAAATTTAATAAATTTACGGTACAGGACATGCGTTTGTCGCGATTCTCTTCGCCTTGCATAACGCTGCGGTAGTCCAAAAGTCGCTCAAGTAATCGTGTAACCGATGTAATGAAAGCGATACCGGATTCCTTCCAGTTTGGATTTTCAGTTTTCACTTTCTCCAGTAAGCTAAAACATAACATTTTTCAGATAACACTTAGTTAATTCAATTATTTTAATTTTAAATATTCAACTTATGCATGACATTCTTAAAACATTAATTGTGCAATATAAGTTAGGATTGCTACTTTGTGAAATAAAATAATTTGGGATAAAGTGCAGTTCGCATCTTTGTGAATATTAAATCAATATTTGTGATACTAAATAAATATTAACAAAACGAAACGCATTAATATAGAATGTTTATAAAATATATTTCTATAACACTGTAAAACATTTCGCAGAAGTTTAAGGTAAATCAATTATATACAGTGTCACCTCAGTAAAGGCACATCTAAATTTGCAATTCCTTGATAAAAGGAACACCTAAAATCTAAACATTGTTGATTCAGCAATTGCAACTTTATAAATCAAATCTGACCTGACGAACGGGTCACTAAATTTAGTTATTTAATAATAATTTTAAGAGTAAATTCATTTTATTTATATTTTATTAATAAAATCTTTTGTATCATGATTTCTCATTTCGTTTGATATTTGCATCTCCTCTCTTCTGTTTACTCCTGTCTTGGCAGTTATTTAACAGCTATTATGCACACCACTGTTTTTCTGTTGCGCCAAATAACGGCATAGAAAGTGATAATCGGATGATAGTCACCTTGCTTAAATCCAAACTGCACTGCTATTCTCCCGCCAATTGAACAAAACGTCATCAACTTGATTAAACTTTATCATAAAAAGAGCTTATTTGGGGATAACGTGCGCCTGAAATCAGTTGGAAATACTCCGAAAGGTCCATATCATTTCGGTTTCAGGCCGGGGAAGTCTACCATCGACCACAACTTTGCACTATGGCAGATCCTGGAAAAAAACCCAAGAAATGCAGATCGACACTCACCATCTTTTCATTCGTCGATTTCAAAGCTGAGACGAGCTATACAGCGCTATGTCTGGTTTTGAAATTCCTGCCAACGATGACGATGGAGTATTCTCGCAGCTTCATCAAGCTCGGTAATAGAGAGACCTTCAATGTTAAAAAAGGGTTTAGACAAAGCGATACGCGAAGAGGAAGATAGTGCAGAACTTACAGGCCAACACAAGAAGCACGATCTTACAATAGTCCGTACAACTGTTGGCATTCGCGGTCGACATTTACGTGATTAGTCGAACACAGTGAACGGTCAATGAAGCGTTTACTGCCATTGAGATGGAGGCGGCCAAAATAGGTTTAGCAGTGAATAACTAAAGAACAAAGTATATACTATCTTCAAGGAGGAACAACATCGACGACTTAGTCACAACGTCACAATAGGCAGATATACTTTCAAGGCAATCAAGGACTTCGTCTACCTTGGCTTCCAAAAAAGACTACCAGTATTTAGCTTAAACGCACAATAACTTTTCCAGTTGTTATTTTTTTTTGCTTAAAAGGGTGTATACTTCCTTGTTGAGTTGTAAAACTCTCTCTCGAAGGACCAAGGTGACTTCATATAAAACCTTTATCATCCTTTTCCTACTCTATGGCGCGGAGATATGAACAATCCCAAGAGCAGATGAAGAAGCCCTGCGTTCAATATTTGATTTTTGTCGTGGAACCATCGATGTTGCATCCGTAATCATATGTATTACTTTTAGGTAATGCATGGGTCAAGGTAAAGTATACTCATATAACTATACGGAAACGCTGAACATTTTTAATTTCCTAATTTATGGTCAAAAATTAAAGCAGAAGTCGCAACTCAGGCACACAACATTTACCTCCAATGAGTTGAAGACAATTTAGCTTCTCTAAATTAAATTTTAATTCTGCAACATTGAACGAAATCTCTCGTGGAAACGACTTTCGTATGTAAAAATACTCAACCTAAAATTTTACATTTTTTTAAAAAAGATTAGACATTCGTTTTTTTGGCTCGGTTGTTGCAAAAACCTCAACTACCTTACTTGCTTTTACTGAGATGCAAATTATAATAAAAGAATCAAGCTTTGCAATTCGATTTTATTAGAAACGTACAGCGCTATTCGAAAAAATAGTTAATTAGGTTTTACTGTGATGGTACCACTGAAATCAGCTATCGCCAATGCTTGATGAAAATATTATCGGTACCGTTACTTGAGCTGACGAGCTGATAAATTTAGTTTGCTTTGATGGATGCAGGAGAACGCCGAGTATGTGATTTGTTGAGTTTCAACAATCAATATGGAAAGACGTCTTTTATAATTGATAAAAAAATATGTAAATACTCTTATTCGGAAATATTGTGTTATTTTTATACAGTAATATGTGTTTTTGTTAACGTTAAAACTGTGTAAGTTTTCCACAGTAGATGCTCTACTAAAGAGCTTCGCATTATAAAGAATTTAGAACGATCTGGTAAAACGCTTAAGTTTACTGGCGAAGGGTTAAACAGGTCCATCAATTTTGTGACTAATGCTGGAATAAGAATACCCGTGGCAGAAAGATAGGCTAAGGAAAAGAACCTACAGAGAATATGATTGTTATATTGGCAAAGAAAGATCTCATCAAAAGCTATTGCGAAAGAAATACACAATATTATTAGGTCGGCAACTTTGTGCAAAATGCTCAAACAAAAGCAATTACAAGGAAGGATCGCAAGAAAAGTACCAGTAATGAAAAGAGGAAAAATGTTCAGAATAGGAAACAGTTTGCACTTGGTCTGTAGTCTCATACAGCAGAAATGTTTCATTTTATCGAGCAACGAAACAAAAATTAATTTATTCGGCTCCTATTGCAGAAGTTTCCCAAGAAAGGAAAACACTCTCATTCCCGTTACACTAGGAAAACATTCAAACATGGGGGCAGGGTAGGTCCTTTTTACCACATAGAAAATGTTATGTTAACCGAAACGCTGACGCTTTTAACATGACAACGACCCTGAGCATTCGTCAAAATTGGTTGAATATTAAAAAAGTTTCGATCTTGCAATCCCCCGATCCCAATTTTATTGAGCATTTCTGTGCGGAGCTGAAGAGATCTTTGGCTAAAGAAACTTTCCTAGATAAACACCCATTGCGGCTAAGAGCAATCTTATCGAAACATGCGAAACATGTGTATACAGGCAGTTATAATAAATACTTGTGGTGCCTATGGGTATTAAATTTATTTTCTATTTCCTTTGTTGAAACGTTTCACAACTTTTCCATGGTGGATTTGGATCTACTCACAATATCAGCGATTTCTGTATAGGATTACCTTTTTTTGTGATTGTTTATAGTAATGATCTTCTCTTGAATTGTTAATTACCTCCGACTCATTTTAAACGCTGTTACCGATTGTGCTCTACTTTAATTGGACTATATACCTAATAATGCCACTACAAACCTTGCGTGGTCTGAATATAAATGGCATATACCGTTATGATTTCTGCATAAAATAAAATAATAGTATTCAGAAATATACGGGGTACTTTTGCCCAATGAAATTTGCCTGTTTTTTAAATAATGCATCAACATTTTTTGGATATATTTTTTTGTTAAATAATGAAGCACATTGTGGAAAATTAAAAATCAACACTCACTTCTAAAAATGTTCATCCACAAAATATATTTTTAACGTTTTGCAGAACTTATGATGGGGTACTTTGAATTATGCTCGGCAATGTACATACATTCCATAAATACTGGCTTGAAATCGCCACCAGTTTTTCTGTGCAAATGACAAATGTATTAATTGACTGTGCTTAATTCTGGAAAGGTAGGAGTATCGGAGAGAGAGCGTATAATTTTCCAAGTTGGAAAAAGCTGGGTTTATGGGCCGAATATATGTAAACACAGAAATCATCCACTGAGTATCGGTTTTTTATTCCTACTTCACTTTACTGTCTATGGCGACAAAACAACCACGGGCATAATGTTGATTTACATATTATATTGATCATGTGATTTAACGATATTTGATAAAACAAATAAATTATTTGGAAACATAAGTTGAGCTTATTTCTTTAGTTTCACCTATTTTTTTTGATCAGCACTGTATGAATTTGTAAATTTAAGAAAAACCCAATAAAATAATGACACACGCAAAGAAAGAAAAAATTGAGTTAGTTAAAAAAGGAATAAGTTAGACTTACACTAAGCTCAGATGTTCCCTTTTAATGTATGAAACATTGTAAAGCGTGAGTATGAGTAAAATTTACAAGTGTTTATGTTATGATGGCATGAAATTTATATACAGTTATTTATATGTGTTTAAGAATAACACATCAATCTTAAAATACTTACATAGTACTAAACAGTTCTCTGTATTCGTCGTCACCTTTGTTTTCACTTATCAATAAATCGAGTTTATCTATAAGTTCACTTTCAACAAGTCTAAATGAACCACGGGCGCTCTGTGTGCAAAAATACTTTGTTGAGTAATTTATTGTAGTCGAAAATATATTTGCTTACCTGTTCACATTGCATCATATCATAAAATACTGAAAGTGTGGCCTTACGTAGTGCGGGTTCGGGAACCAGTGTAACTTCGAGAAATGGTCCAACCATTGATGGTATGAAATGTAATTTCTGCTCTCCCAGTTGTGACCACATGCTTAATATTTGAAATCCCATAAGGACACGCATGTCTCCGTGTGAATGAAGTATTTTTCTCCTTTTAGGTTCTCGGTACTGTTCAAGTTGGAGTGAGGGCTGTGTAAGGAATGCGACTGCTAAACTAAAATATGACCACCATAATTGTGAATCGAATGAATTTGGACCAAGAAAGCGGTAGACTAAGGGTTTAGCGAATTCTTCTAGGGCTTTTCGAAGAACATCATTAGCAGCCAACTTCATGACTAACCAGTCAGATGGGAAAACTACCCAGTCCTGTGTCAGTAATTCCTCAAAGACAAGAAGACTCTTATTGAGAAACTCTTTGAGGTCCCTGGGATCCTTATTTGCACTTAATTCGTCCCAATATCGTTTATAGTGAGTTTCATCCAGAAGTTGTAACAGCCCAAGAAGACATGCTACCAATTGGGGTAGTATTGAATTCGATCCATCCATTATGATTATTATGGTCTTCATTAAAATGCCTAGTATATTTTTGCACAGTGAATCCAAGTCATGCTGCAGTGTATTGGTAACCTTCTCCTTTTGTTCACGTTGTAGATCGTAGAGGTGAGTGAGGATTTCAGAAATGATTTCCGCACAAAGTTTCAGTTCATCCCTTCTGCCAAGATGCATACGCAAATGTTTGCATGCCACTGATAGGACCACTGTTCTTGAATCTAAATATCAAAGGATGAAATATAAAATCAGATAAGCGCTTGTATAAAATTATACATACCATCTTCGTGAAATAGTTCTCCAGATACTAAGTTCTTAACCGCATGTAGTTTTGCTTGAATAAGTCTAATAGGAGCATCCCTGGGTATAGCATCTAACATATTACGCGCCAGCATACCCAGTTCTGGTGCGGGAAGAGTATCCTTCAATTGTTCCAACACCACACCGGTTGAATGGAGGAGTGCCTCTTGAGTTGGTATGATTACATCGTATGATGGCACTGCTAGCATACCATTTAACGCTGTGAACAATGAGTGTAAATCTCTTCGAAATGAATCTTCATATTGTCCACCGGTAGCACGAGCAAATAATTTTCTTGATTGTATCAGCAGCTTAAAAATATACTCCAGCGATCCGAAGCATTTTTGAAATGGATCTGGGTGCTCAGCTTTTGTCATAAAAACTGCCATGTGTTCAACTGATGTTATTAAACCTTTGTATACCAGGGCCGCGGCAAAATGATTTTCAATGTAAGCATTCATAACTGGTTTAAAATGTTGAAATTTATTACTCTGCAGCAGACTAAAAATGCTAACTAGCACATGGAATACAAGCCCAGAGTACTGAGTACTATTTCCTTCTTCATTTGAAAACATGGCAAAAAGTGCGTCCAGAACATCTTGGAGAAATTTAACTAATTCCTCATCATTTAACCGCAGTACTCCAGTCAGTGAATCTTGGATCGTTTCCGGGTGAGCACGCCATTGTAAAAGTGACAACAAATCACTGTTTTGCGTAAGCTTAGTGGAGCATAAGAGTGAATTGCACACAAATACTTCTTTCGAACTTCTGTGGAATAGGGAGCTGGACTCATGCTCTGCTTGAGGGTCTTTTGGTTTACAGGGCAGTTTTAAATAATGTGAGGTTGCTAGCTTACTGGGATCTTCACATTTGTAAACGTACAGTTCATGTTGACCATCGGTTAATGTTGCTCCACTTGGATCCATCAAACGGGCAAAACTGAAACCAAACATTTTTGGTTCGGATTTTTCTCTTGTTGAACAGTGCCGAAACTCAAAGCGTACGTGAGCTGAGGAGAACTTATCAATCGGAACACTTAATCTTATCATTTCGTTCCAACAGGGTGAATTTTGATGATAGAGAATCATTGATTTGTATGAGTTCTGTGATTCCATCCCTGACGCACCCCATAACGAATCGGACAGTACGTTTCCGTCAACATCCAATATCAGAACTGTAACCATTATGTTTTTAGCAGTGTTCTTTCCTCCGCGCTCAAATTCTCCTCGTTCAAGAGTAATAAACATGTCGTTGCGAACATCTCCGGGCATTATAACATCTGGAAATCCCATTTTTCTTGTAATGGTGGTGCCCTGAAATAGGAGTGGTTGTTCCTGACGAGCTTGTCCTAATCCACCATGAAGTAGTTTGAGAGAAACGGCAATTCCATGGGTGCTCTGATTTCCTGTAGTAACTGGACAATATTTGCTTGTAGATTTCTTAATAATTAATTCGTGCAGTTGATGAAACTCCTTTTCCTCGCATTGGTGAATCTATAGAACAGGAAAAACATTTTATATATTCAACTTTACATAAGTATGAACTAAAAAAACATAAAATTGTAAACGTACTTTGAAGGTGTATTCCTTTTCTTCGGAATCCACTGTATTATCAAATTGAGCAATGTCGCTGAGAGATAAAACACCCACACCAAAGGGCCGGCGAAAAGTTGGACAGTAGGTATTGGTATTACTTTTTTCCACCTTTCTAACTGATTCGGAATGAATGATTTTACCCACTCGCATTACAACTGCAACTAAGTAGAGCTCTTCGGTCAAGTCAGTAGCGCCTTAATACATCATGGAGAACGAAAAAGAAAATTATTACCGTATTCACTGAAAGCTCAAGAATATACTCTACCTAGATCTGTGAATACTGTGCAATTGCTATGTAGCTTATCAATATAGTTTGAAAACCCGTCTTTTGGTATCTTTACTAGAAACCTTTCCGACAATGCCTTCATTTTTGATGGGTTCCCATCGAATAAGAAGAAATAAACTTCAGCGTCGTCACCGCCTATGCGATGGCCAAAGTCACGCATGCAGAAATATAGGTGATGAGTCAGAATTTTTCTTGCTGTTTTTCTACGTAAAGTGCCACGGCTCTAAAATCAAACAAACATATGTAATCACTTTTACTTGAAAATTTTCACATTCATACTTACGGATGACGCTTTTGCATTGTCAGCACTGGTAACATGCACTTGATATAGGCGGACAATTCCTATTTTGTTTGGCTCTACTGCTAATGGACCCACTCGGGGTACAAGATCTAGACCTAGTTTTCTAAAAGAGAATACATAAAAGACATTTATGTTATATTTGATGAGATTGATTTTTAAATAATAAAGCTGATAAAGGCTCTGCAACGACGACTGGATGACGCAGTTGGTTAAGTGCCTGCCCCAAGTTAGAGGGGTTCCAGGTTCGAATCCCAGTGAAATCACAATTTGCCGTTGGGGTCAAATTAACGGCACTGGAGTAGGTTGCTATCTGGTAGTACAATGGACCAGAATTGAGTCTGAGTGCTCCAGTGTAGTGTTTCCAAAAGCTTCCGAAAAAAACGAAGGCTCTGCAAGGCTGGTTTTGTTTTTCTACAGGGTGAGTAAAATAAGAACAAACAATGTTAAACACGAATTGATTTTTGAAATGTTTTGATGCCAGATGAAGCACATTTCCACTTAAGTGGTGTGTCAACAAGCAAAACTGTAATTGTGGACCTCGGAAAATCCAAAGGCAGCACACCAGCATTAGTTACACCCAATAGTTTGGGGCGGTGTTATGACCAAAAAAGTTGTCGGCCCATATTTCTTCGAGAATGATGATGAGACGCTAGATACGATTTCCGGGGCTACTTGCAAAACAATGATCGACAATTGTCAAGACAATGAATGGCGCTGAATAGATCAAGTGTCATATACACGCTGTCATATGCGGCCTTGAAATCGAGGAATAGGTGGTAAGTGTCGATCTCCATTTCTTGGGTTTTTTTAAAGATCTGCCGTAGTGGGAAAATTTGGTCGATGGTTTCAGGCGTCTACACAAAACGGCAAAGAATATCTTAATACGACGTTTGCTTTCAAGTGAAACAAAGATGTGCAGAAGTTCATGTTTTCATATGAACTAGTACGGGCTAAGACTTCAATTTGCGCGGCTGCCATTTGCCGAGGTTTCTTTAAAAAATCCAATGAAGCTTGATTTTTAGATTGTCTGTATTATATTTCAACACTGAGATGTTCAAGTCTCGATTCCGACAAACATCATTGTTTGCAAGTGCGAGTTGTACTTGCACGTTGAGGTTTCGTCGCGTAAACATTAATAATAATAATAATGGCGGCGCAAAAGTCCGAGGTGGACCTGGGACTAGCTTCTCAGCAACCACTCGTGTTGTGCGTGCTATTGTAGGAATAGGTATAAAACTGGAAAAAGTTATAAAAGTCAAAGAAATGCATAGAGGATAGCCACTTATTATTATAGGTACTTGTAAAATTGTATACACTTTTAGATACTTTTTTTTTTACTTTTATACGCTTTTATACGGTATAGTGTATAAAAACCAAAAAGTGTGACATTAAGCAACCCTGCTGAAAATGCTCAAAGAGTATCACTGTCTAGAAAAAGCTTCTCAATCTTGCCGTTCGAAGTCGGCATTAGGTCTAGTAGGTCCCCTCCACTAGTGACAGAACAACAGCACGCACAACACGAGTGGTTGCTGAGAAACTAGGCCCAGATCCAAATCGGACTGTAGCGCCGCCATTATTATTATTACTATTAGTAGTTTTATTGATGTTTATAGCGATTTAATTTCCGTTCTCTTACTTGGTTAAAAAAAAATCCCTAATACTAGTCTGTATTTTTTATTTTTATTTTTTATTATCGCTGAAATTGTAGTTTTGGTTACACTGTACTGCCGGGACAAACTCGACGCGCCTTCACCTCTTTCCAATTTCTGAATAACTTTAATTTATTACTATTAGTAGTTTTATTGATGTTTATAGCAATTTAATTTCCGTTCTCTTACTTGGTTAAAAAAAATCCCTAATACTTGTCTGTATTTTTTATTTTTATTTTTTATTATCGCTGAAATTGTAGTTTTGGTTACACTGTACTGCCGGGACAAACTCGACGCGCCTTCACCTCTTTCCAATTTCTGAATAACTTTGATTTTTTTTGTCAATAACAAGAATTTCGACATATTTGCAAAGACCCACTTACATGTCTACACTGCACTGTTCTAATTGTATGCAAAACTTACAAATCAGCGAACGAACGAATGAACATATTCAATAGTGTCCATACAATTTTGGTTCACGTTATCGAGGTTTCTTTTGTTCACGCTAAAAAGTACAACTTACAATCAACCTTACGACTACCCTAAGCTATGTAAGTCGACCATAGGTTTGCAGTTGATCGAGTAATTGTTATTCGCTGCAAGACCGACTGTTTCCCCTAGGGGGACTAGTACGATCCGTTCTATCCCGGGTCTAAAAGGGTTCGACGATGAGTTCCCTCGCTTCCCAACCACCAGAACTTTTGATGCGACATCTCAAACCTCCCGACTTGATACCGCTCTACTGGACTGGAGGCGACCTTCCTTAGTTCGTTGTGCGACTCAACTACGACAATCGCCCATCCACAGTTGAACGTGACACCTACTGTGTGATGTGTAGACATTTAGGTTTTGAAATGAATATGAAAAATAACACTGGTCATCGTGTCAAGTGGTCGATTTCATCATGGAATTTATGTGTGAAAGTGATAATCTGTGATATCTCGAAATTTGCACATAAATCTATATTTAGATATTTCTTATTTCTTAGTGCCTACGCTGAGGTCTACAAAACTGAGTATCCAGATCTTCAAACTTAGCGTGTTGATGTTTTATCATTTTTGACCAATATCTCCAAAACTATCTCCAAATATTGGGGCCAGGATGCTCGAAATAGTTTCAAATGAGAGGGAGGGACGCACCAACGATACTTTGAAGTTGAAGCAAATCTCAACCTCATTTCAAAAGATCTGTCGATTGATATATCACTCGATGCAGTACGCCACTGTTTCAAAATCCAAGACAACTTTACCTATACCGGAGACACCTCCAAATGGGCCCACTTTTTAAATTTGCATGCATGGAAGATAATTCCTAGGCATAAAGTACCTAATTCCAGCATTTCATGCCGATATCTTTCTAAATGTAGTAGATAAATCCAACAGTGCTAAGGGATCTTATGCAGAATGCTCTCTCTAAGCTATCGGCGTGGACCAAAGCTAAAGGACAGGGCATTAACGCTCTAAAAACGGAAATTGTCCTCTTCACACGGAAATGCAAAATCCCCTCGCTCGACCCCCCTACCATTGATGGCACCAGTTGCAAATTCTCAGGGTCTATCAAATATCTAGAGCTCACCCTAGACAAAAGACTTAACTGGAAGGAGAACATAATGGAGCGAACCCGCAAGGCGACGCTAGCTCGCTACGAATGTAAAAGAGGACTAGGAGAGAAACGGGGTCTTCAACCTTATATGATCCATTGGATCTACTCAGCCGTCGTTAGACCCATTCTGTTGTATGGAGTGCACGTCTGGTGACCAATACTAGAGAAAGCCACACACTACAATCTTATTAGGCAGGTTCCCTGCACGCATGGGTCAAAGACCCAGGATGGGGTTGGCAGTGACGTTTTCTCTAATGAACTAAACATAAGTCTCTCCGCGTGTTTCAGGCGGAGATAATGGCGATTAGTGAAGCTCTGTCCTGGCTCAAATTGAATGTAATATCCGCACGTAATATTTGCATTTTCACGGACAGCCAGGCAGCCATCAGGGCCCTGAAATTAGTCTCTATAAACTCTAAAGCTGTAATAGACTGCCGCTCATCTTTAGACAAGATGCCGATCAGTTCAATATTCGCCTGTGCTGGGTGCCAGGCCATAGAGACATTCCGGGTAACTGCAAAGCGGATGAACTTGCCAAATTCGCAACTTCACAGCCATTGCTACCATGCCATGCCCCTCACAAATTGTAAATTGCTACTCTCATTAGAGGCAACTCTTGAGATAAATAGATCCAGAATAATCTGGCCTAAGCTAGATCTCAGAAGATCTAAGGATTTAATATCTCTAGATAGATCTAATATAAGTACACTCGTCGGCGTCATCACAGGACACTGCCTCATAGGAAATCATGCCAGCAGACTTGGCGTCCCGGCTATTGATTTCTGTAGAAGCTGCTTAGACGAGGAGGAAGTGGAAAGCGTTTCACACCTTCTCTGCTCCTGTCCGGCCTTAGCGTCTATTCGACGCCTTCATCTGGGGGCCTACTTTTTTGATAACTTATGCGAACTCAGTGTGGTCCCCATTATTAATCTACTACGCTTCATTACAGGCTCCAAATGGTTTCCCACAAATACTCTATTGGATTGACCTCAGTCAAACCATGTGGCTGCACAATGGATCAACTCTGGTCTAAGTGCACACCTTAGTCACTTCATACCATACCAGATCATAGGAGATAAAAGTGTGACAGATAATACGGACACGCCGAAATTATAAAGGTTCCGTTTTTGCAGACGGAACCTAAACATACATGATGTTGATTATATCTAAAACAATCTATATACCAGCATAAAATAAATTTGGGATGTACTTAAAATGAGAAATAAAATAAATAAAACAGTTCGATAGTGTGCTATAAAGTCGATCTCATTTTTCGAGATGAAACACACGTGTTACTGATACTGCCATGGGATTTGAACGTATACACAGTACCTCACAAAATTGAGCATACACCTATCAGAACAAAGAAAATTATAGAAAAATTTTAGAGAATTATAGAGTTTCACCCAGAAAGTTTTTGAGGAAGTTATGTTATGTTTCGAATGAAGCAACAATAAAATATTTGGATCAGGTAATATGCAAGTTGTTTAGAAACACAAGGCTTAAACAGAGCTCCTTCATAAATCATAGAGGATGTTGTGTGATGTTGAATGACTTCAAGTGTCTGCGGGAACTACGAATTGAAAGAGAATACCATGGACAAAATTGTGTATTTGAATATTTTCAAGTGAGTTAATTAAAAATTGAGCCTGCCTTAGGGCTATTGCTTTTAAAAAGATAATGATCCGAAGCACGACCCTACTACAACCTACAACCCTACGCGAATTTGCTGCACCAATCAATCAACTTAAGCACCTCTAAAATCGATTAAACACCTATCGCATGAGATAAAACTGCTGCTTGAAGAAAGTTTCTTCTCTAATAAGCAGGAGCTAAAATTACAAATCCAGGCAGCTTGGAATTGCTTATTGTCATATTGTAAAATGGAAAAGCATGTAAAATTCATACCCTGGCGGTTAAAAGCTAGTTATAGATGCTGGAAAAGGTGCTACCCGATACTAAGATTTAACTTTTTGTCGTTTTTTATTTAGTGTTTTAGCAGTAACTTGAATTAACTTTCCCATCATCTCATCTCATTTTCAATGACCCGCATGTACCACTAAAGGGGTACGCACGCTCAAGAGATCTCCAAGCCACTCGATCCGCCATCGACTCTAACTCATCAGGAGCTATGCCCAAACGCAACCAGGTGAGTGTTTGGACTTGGTCCCACCATCTCGTCCTGGGTCTTCCAAGCGGTCGCTTACCTAATGGAATCGCATTCAAGTCGTAATGATGGGGACATTCGTGTCACGTGACCAAACCATCGAAGTACAGCCCTTTCCGTTCGAAGAAGAACCTGCCCAACATTGAGTTCCTCGCGCACTGCCGTGTTTCTCACCCTATCCCGGCGAGTAGTTCCCACAACAGCACGAAGAAATCTCATCTTGATTCTTTCGATCATTACCCAAGTTTCATGACCATAGGTGAAAGTTGGAACAAATATCATGTTAAAAACCGCTAACTTAGCTTTGACAAAGCTCAGTCTTCCTGATTACAGATCGACTCTTAAATTAATTATTTTTTTATATTTAGCTATAAAATAGTCGGTTTTGTTTAATATTTTGTTTTGATTATTTCCCCCTTAAATGAATAAGATGTAATTAAGACGGCTGTATGCTTAATTTTGTGATATCCTGTATATGATTTAGGTTCGCTGTGATAGATCACGTACATCACGAACAGTTGTTATAATCCACGATAGGACCTGTAACTGTTTGGATAAACAAGTTACTTCGAAAAAGCGTTCAAAGCATTCATTGTTATTAAAAAAATTCGACAGATGTTATTTTCTCAGGTTGTCGTTAATTTCCAAGCATATGAAGTCCACCATTTCCATATATTAAGGCATATGTACTCGTAAAGGGAATATATGCATATAGCAGCAAATTGTGAACATTGGAAAAACGTCTATCAAACCAAACAACAAATAATTGCGTTTTATTAAAAACATATTTTCTGTGAAGCAGGATTTTGAGATACATATGCATGTGGATGTTAAACTGCACAATATTCAGCTATTGTTTGTAAGCATCCAATAAATTTGAAATATAAATCGAATACAGATTTGGGTACTTTGTTAGTAACAGACGCACTGCATTACCAAAGTAAACAAATTTAGAAATTAAAGGTTTTCTTTTCCTAAATAACGAATACAGGTTTATTTATTTAATATGTAAATTAGGTAATCAAAGTTCTGTGGACCTATGAAAGTGGATAAGAAATCGTTCAAAGTAAATATATTTTACGACTATAATCAAAAATGTTTCATTTACATAACTACATATATATAACATCTTCTTTTAGTATATAAAATAGTACATACGTATTTTTTTATTAAATAGTGAACTAATGATATAGTGGAAAACAATTTAAAATCAGCTGCGATGCAATACAAAAAATAAAATAAAACCTATTGTTCATACTTATGATTTGCTATGTAATAAAGGAGTTAACGTCTTCAAAAAAAAAAAAACAATAAATATATGTGTAAGTTTGTATGTTAATCACTTTCAAGCTAACAGCAGTGAGCTTTATAAAAATTATAAATTTTTGCTATGTTTTACATCCATATTTTTGCCTGTGTTAAATGGTGAAATAGGCAGCTTTTTTCATTCTTTTACTTCTCGCACACCATTTTTCCTCGCCGTTGAAAGGCTATCTACAGGCACATCACGCTAAAGTGGTAGGGTTTTTATTGAATCATCAGAAACTCGACGAAAACTTGTTTTCTACCTGTCTTACGCGAATGCAATTTAACTCATCAGACTGTGTGCACAAGAGTGGTTCTAGTTAAAATTGAGTGGAACTACTCGCACGATTGAATTATGTGTATGATTGTATGAGTGGTAGTGGAACATAGATGTCTTATATGTTAAAATAACATGAGTAAAAGAACTGTTGAGATTTCTTTTACTTTAACATAACTTATATTCAAAAGTGTATGCTTGTACGTAAAAATACATTTCGTATACTTACATAATGTCATTTGGCTGACATTTGCACAAGAATTAAAGAAACATTTAATTCTAAATCATTGAGAATGAATTCTATTATTTGAGTTCAAATATTGTGATTTGTTTTTTTTTATTTGAGTTCGTTTTTAATGTCTTAAACTACAATAAAGTACAAAAGAATAAAAAGGAATAACAACGTTTTGGTTAAATAAATGTGTATGCCTGCAGAGAGATATAAATGTATGTACATGTATCTTCATATGTACATAAATCGTATTCTATTTATCTTTCTTTGGGGAAATCTTCAGATTCAACAACTTCTCAGAATTTGAATTTGCCGGCACACACCTACAAGTCGGTGGTGATATTGACACAAGGTTTCTTTTTATATGTTCATCCTTAACAAGTTTTAAACTCAGACCATGAGGGTAAAAGAGATGTGCCCAGCATGTGAAGAATACAGAAACATTCGAATTTTACTGAATCTCGTTGACTTGATAAATTCAGAATCAACAGGACAGGAATCTTTAACCAACATCTTGATTTAGGGTTACCAATGATCATGTTGTCATTCTATTTCAGTTTTGATTAAATATGTATGCATGTGTTTAATATTTTGGGCTCGAGTCGAAACAAAAGAGTATATTAATTGTCTTTTTGAAGTTTTATTTGCCTGGAGGGAGTTACTGTCTGCATGTGTTTAGAGATGTGAAATCGATCATTCAACTAATTCGACATAACATTATGAACCAAATCGTTTCATGAGTCTTAAATTTTAAAACACTAAAACCAGAGGTTGGCGCAGTGTTTCCTTAACTCATAAGAAAAAAATTGAACACAGAACTTGTTTATCAACTTGCTCATAAGGTGGCTTTTACTCGCGGCAATTTCGAAGTAACAATTCACGAAGAGAGCAGGCGGTAGATCCAGTTGCCCGTGCAGATAAGTTGCTGGCAATCTATGTGAAAGTGAAAGATGAAAACATGAAAATTGCCTGCAAAGATGAATATTCGCAAAATTAAAAGAAAATTGCGGAAAATAGGCGCAACTAAAAATACTCGACATATGCGGTCTGACCTCTAAATGCATACAGAAGCATTATGTAACAATTGATGCCGTAAATATTGTCCTAAAGCAAGGGCGTACGGTTAATTAATACAGTGTGAAATTTGGGCACTTGCTTTCATTGAGTTTGTTGCAATAATCGAGTCAAAAAATTGTAAGAATGAGACAAAAATGTGTAAAAAAAAAAAGGCGTCTTGTACTAGTAAACAGACCAAAACTGATAATTTAAGTAATATTAAAAATTTTTAATTGTTTTTAAAAAATTGAGAAATTTTTAGTTGTGTCTTTTTGGACGCAGAATTCTTTTTCACAGCTGGCTCTCGTAAGTTTCTCAGTGAAGCATCATTTCCTTCAGCCCAATAAAGGGAAATGTTTAGTGGTTGATCTAAAATTTCACTTTTTTTTTACTTTATAGAAAGCTTAGGAACACTTTTCCCAAAAGCCATAACTAATAATACATAGTAATGCTATTAATGACAGTAACGACTACAGAGGAAAATTACATTACAATTATATAAAATGCACACATCACGTAAACAACTTTTGTACAAAAAGTAAAACAAATAGCTGTAAAATAACTGCCCAGACAGCAAAAATTAACAAGAAGGAAAATATTCAAATTGTGAACGATATATATAAGAATTCATGAAACAAAAGTTGAAGAAGGAAAATATTCAAATTGCGAACGATATATGTAAGAATTCATGAAACAAAAGTTGTTTTCATTGAGGAGTTGCACATATCGGGAGTTGCTTTAATTGAGGTCGCACTGTGTAATTATAATAAGTAAATTAAATAAATATCGAATTTTGAGACATCTTTTCCAATATACGAAATTGATGGGCCTGGTTACCCTGAAGCCCTAATACAGCTCGCCTAGAGTACGACATGCGTACCTCAATAGACTTACATGTTCAAACTTCCAACAAAGAAAATGAATGCATACATACAAATATGTACAAACACATTGCACACACCCATATATGTGAAAGGTGATATTCACAAAAAAATCGTAGTGCAGATACCTTTTCTGCACTAAAATGCATAACATGATACCATATAAATAAGTGTATAGCAATGAACACATGGCTAACAGCATGTAGATGTAATATACATAACACATTAGCAATTCACTCTTTCGTTTATGCTTAATACTCGTCTACTCCAAATACATAGACTAAACATGATGTAGATCTATCTCAACTCTCACTCACTCATTCAACAAGCGTTGTGAGCAGCGACCAACAGTAGCATAACCCGCAGACTCAACAACAGTGGGCAGCGAGATCATCTGTAGTCTTCGGAGTCACTTCTGCCGGTAGTTCGAAATTGTTAGGTTCAACATCACTCACCCGGAATACATCAACCAGTTTGGGTTTTGTCGCCATCACGGCTGTATCACTTTTGGCTATCCGGGTACGAATTTTAATTTCTGTAATATATATACTTTAAATAAAACCTATTTATTGCCTTAGCTTTATACATAATGCTAAAATATACAAAATATTTGTATATTTGCATCGTTTTTTTACTTCGGCAAATGAGTCAGAACTCTTTCAGTGAATTTAACATTACTCAAACGACATTCGATAAAGGGAAAAAAAGATAAAAAAACAAGCGCATACTCTAAAACCAGTTTGGGATGTTGAATTAACAACTACCAACTTCAAAACTGAGTACGTGGTATACGAGTATGTAAGAGCTGCGGCTGCGATTTTTGAAACCGATACATTAGACATTTTATATGCATACATACACATAAAGTGAAGTGCATTTGTTTGTAAATAAAAATTGATAAAACCTCGATCTAAGCGTCTAAATATTTCGACTGTACCGAAAAGTTTTATGTTGAATGTTTATATCAATTCGTTTTCGTTGATTTTATAAAACAAAGAGGTTTAATGCCGATGGAACAGAACACAGTTGTTCTACCTTCTACTCTTGTACATGCTTATCGTGTAGTGTCTCAGTGAATAATGCATACACAGTGATATCTACATTACATAGCTACATATGTGCATACAAGTGTTATACTGCGGTGTTATAATTGAAAATTGTCAACCGAGTCGCGCTTAAGTTCTATTTCAGTTTCAGAAAGAGAAAGATAAAAATCACGAGTAAAACAACGTACAACAAATTAAGTGTGTTTATCTGTAACAAGACTTAATAAATTGAAAGGAAGTTTTCCATTAATTGCAAGTGTTTATACCATACGTTTGTTATACCTTGACTTTGTTTCGTATATATGTATGCATACACAAACAAAATTAGTGAAAATATATGTGCATATATTTTGCAAAATATATCAGCTTTCATGTTTGTAATTATCTGGTGTTATTCGACTAAATGTTTAAACTATATTTTAGCAATGAATTTGATGAAACCGAAGTTTCAATTTACTTTATTTGTTTTCTTTCTTTTTTTTTTTTTTTTGCAGAAAAAGGCGATTTGACTAACAAAATCCAGTCAACAAAATCAGGAATATGGCGGTGTTTGGAATGGTGTCTGCCGTTTCCGGCTTTGTTAAAATAAGATATCTATTAGATAGAGCAGTAATAGATAATATGGTATTTCGATGCCATTATAGAATTACAACAGCGATACTCTTTGTTTGCTGCATAATTGTAACAGCAAACAATTTAATCGGTAAGATTTTACACCTACCTTTCTATGTTAAAAACTGAAATACGCATACATACATAGTTTTGTTATGTACACATTCAATGAGGGAATGAGTTAATGTTTAATAATTGGTGTAAGTGTACAATTAACACCTACCAACATTTTAGTATATCCATGATTTAGCATCACTGAGATTATGCAAACGGAAGCAATGCATATATGTCTCAATACTCTGTCAATGCAGAACTTGTCTCGCTAAGATTATAAAAAGAATGGAAAATTAATTCCATTGCACAATTATAAGAATTGTTAGAGTAGAAGTGACAAATTCTAATAAGTACAACATCACTAGTGTTTTTAGTCTGTGTATTTGGATGAATATATGTTATTTTCTTAGCGATAATGTAATCATGTTGACCCAAAACAAAAACATGAACTAAAAGACTTGTAATAAATTTACCTACGCATAAAAGCTTCTCAGAATGTATTCGTACATGATAAGTATGCTTAAACTCAATTAAACATAAACGAAAATGTATCATTCCTTCAACAATATTAACAATGAAGCCCTATGAGTCAGTGTATGATACACTGCCTATTTTCAATGCTCTTACGGTTGGTTTTTTACATGTCTTTTTTGTACTTCAAGTCCAATCAACTGTTTCAGCAATAAAAAATAAGAAACATGATATGTGTATTGTATACTCTGCGTTTTTGTCAGCGTTTCGAATATGACAAACATTTATGTTGTGTTTTTGTTTCAAAACCATTTGTTTGCTTAGTTTCGGGAGAATTTTATGGATAAACAATAAAAAGAATAAAAGATAGTATACATATATGTTAAGCATGTACATAAAATTAGTCTCTAATTCTAATTTCTTTAATCTTTTATAGGCGACCCGATCTCATGTATAAACGATGGTTCGATACCTATGCACGTGATTAACACATTCTGCTGGATAACATACACATTTACCATACCTGGTCAACAACATAGACAAATCGGTACGGACGTTGCTAGTCATGGTTTAGGAAACGAATTTGGTAATGAAAAACGGTACCACAGCTACTATCAATGGGTACCATTCGTGCTATTCTTACAGGTAAAACGCATCGGTTGCACACTATGAATATAGAGTTTCTGACAAAACAACCATTTCTTTTTTAGGGCCTAATGTTTTACGTACCTCATTGGATTTGGAAAAATCTTGAAGATGGTAAAATGCGAATGATTACCGAAGGACTCCGTGGCATGGTAACTATTCCTGAGGAATATCGAAAGGATAGGCAAAATCGTATTGTGCAATATTTCATCGATAGTCAGAATAGTCATAATGGATATTCATTTGCGTATTATTTTTGTGAAATGCTTAATTTTGCAAATGTCATTCTTAATATTTTTATGGTTGATAAATTTTTGGGCGGAGCATTTATGACATACGGAACAGAAGTGATTAAATTTTCGAATATGAATCAGGAGAATAGATACGATCCGATGATTGAAATATTTCCAAGACTGACTAAGTGCACATTCCATAAGTTTGGTCCTGGTGGTTCACCGCAAAGACACGACACACTTTGTGTCTTGGCTTTGAACATTTTGAATGAGAAAATCTACATTTTCTTATGGTAAATGCAAGACTGATAACATTTTTTAAGAATTATTTTAACAACTATTAACATTTTTTAGGTTTTGGTTTATCATTTTGTCTGTTATTTCGGGAATAGCTATGCTTTATTCTTTCGTGGTCATAATGATGCCAACAACACGCGAAACTATTCTGAAAAGAAGATACCGTGAAGGATCCGGCAAGGAAATCGAAGGATTAGTGCGTAACATTGATGTAAGTACTATTCTGGATAATTTGTTATTGACTTGTCTTAAATGAAATGCTTTTCTAATTCATAGATTGGAGACTTCTTAATCTTGCACTTTTTGGGTCAGAATCTAAATACAAAGGCCTATACTGACATGTTGCAGGATCTCTGCAGTAAAATAGAATGTAATAGAACCCCATCAGCACCATCTACTCTCGAAATGCACCCTATATATCCGCAAGTAGATAAGTTCAGCAAAGAAACTGAAACATAAACTGCCAGTGTATCAGCCCTCATTAAATCACGATATCGTTTTCATAAGAATTTTTAATAATGCAACATTTTCATTACGAAAATAAATTTGAGCTTATGAAATGCTGATATTAAAATCCATATTAGCCTTACGACTTATCTATTGCAATTAAATAGATTAATTTCTGCTTGAAAACAAGACATTTTATCATCTCCAAAATGTATTTGATGCTTATACATAAGTAAATTCAATATTAAAGACATTCATTTAAACAAAACATACATACTTTATATATAAGAGATTTAAAGACAATAAATTAAAAAAAATATATTTTTTTAAATTGAACTCTTGTGATTGTAATTTGAAACTTTTTGAATAAAACGTATTTTAATATAAATTTAAATCTAAATATTCTCTGTTTATACGGACTTGCAACTTATAAGAAAACAAATGGAAAGTCGACCCTCAACTACTTTGTTCGCAAACGTCAAAAATATACAGTTGGTCAGTCGGTGTTTGGTAGATTTTGCAGAAGAAAAATAGTGACTGTAGAAAAGAAGAATTTTTAAGTTTGCAACAAAATGTGTGTATTATTGTAATAACAAACATTACAAAAATACACTCTTTAACTTTTATGACATTTTAAGTAAATATTTATATATATGTACATTTATTTCAGTGGGGTCATAAGGACGTAAATATATTAATTTCAACCCGATTAGCCATGAAATCAATTTCGCTAGGAGATAAGTAACTTAAAATTATAAGTTCCCTCTTCTTTTTTTTCTGCTTTAAACTGCCAATTATTAAGATTCTTTTTTCTATTCGTGGTAATTCTTTGATGACAATATCTAAAACGATCCTCTTCGCTGCCATGACGGTTATGAATACAATTTCACCAAACTAACTGCCATCTGCATCTCAACTGCGTGCAGAAAACAAAATTGTTTCATTTACACGCAGAAAGTAAGTCGAAGATGCCCATATTCTGCCTTAATTTTTGTATGATTATTTTTTTTAATATTTTGTTGTAAACCCATCTGTTATTCATGGTTCAAAACTCACATTGTTTAAAAAAAAGTTAATAATAGTAATGGTGGCGCTATAGTCCGAGACGAACTTGGGCCTAGCTTCTCAGCAACTACTCGCATTGTGCGTGCGTGCGAACGACGAGATTGAGAAGAAGGTGAAAGCAAATGGAAGCATATGAACTGGACGAAAAATGTCCGCAAGTTACTTTAAATAGATAAACGCAATATTCAATCAGCTTGCCACCAATTGCTCTTAATGTAAAAAAATCAGAAGTCAACGAAAACTGAAAGAAATTGAGCAACCGTGCACTGATGGTCTAGGATAGATTGTGTTCTCATATTAGTATACTTCCATGTGCGGATAATGTCGCCTAACTATTGGTAAGGCCTTTAAAAAATGAAACCTAATTATTAACCTGGTGGAATTTGGACATGCAAGGGTTAGTAGAAAATGTTGGAGTACAATAAGTTGCAACTTGAAGAAATTCTTTCAGAAGTTATTCGAAGTGGTCGAGTTTTTTTTTTTTTTTTTTTTTTTTTTTTATAATTTGCGCGCGCAAAAGGGGTTACGAATACCCTTAAGTGTCCGGAATCAAGACACAGCACGGGCCGAAGGTATAGAGGGAGAAATGGAAAGGAGGTACCTATGCACATTGGTCTTAAATGTCTGTAGATTGTAGTGAGTGGGAAATATTAGGCTGGGAAGAGCATTCCATATTCGTGTGGTGCGGCTAAAAAACGACTCTCTAAACTTAACTGTACGTCCGAAAACAGGCTTGAGGGTGAACTGATGAGCATTCCTGGCGAGACGAGTATTGCGGGTGAATTCATGAAGGGGAGGAATGCAATTGGCTAACTCACTTGAGCATCGTTTGTTAGAATAGCGATAAAACAATGACAAGGATGAGACATTACGGCGATGTTCGAGCGAGTCTATTGACTTCTCGATATTACTGTCTCCTATAAGTTTTATCGCTCGCTGTTGAATTCTATCAAGTAGGTGCAGGGAGGTCTTAGGAGCACCGGACCAGATATGAGCGTTATACTCAAGCTTGGGGCGAATGAAGGCCTTATAAATTGAAGCCAAATCAGAGGGGGTGAAGTATTTCTTGCATCGCTTTAGGAAACCTAGACATTTCGCAGCATTTTTGGCGACCTCGAATATGTGATCGTTCCAACTAAGTGTTGAGTTGATACACATACCGAGGATGGAAAGTTTTTCGGTTTCTTCGATGCAAGTGCCATTCAGGGATAATGGCTGATTATTTTGGGATCGCTTGAGTGACAGTAGACAGCATTGAGTTTTGGAAGCATTAAATTCCACTCTATTGTTTTTACCCCAATTAAATATGCTGTCAAGGTCGGAATTTAATGTGCTTAACATACGTTGCCGCTCCAATTCTACGGCCGAAGGATAGGGTCGTGAGTCTTGGAACGAATATGAAAAGCTGAGAGTACTGTCATCAGCGAAGGAGTGGATTGGATTAGAAGTAGCAGACAGGAGATCATTTATAAAAATGAGAAAGAGAGTCGGAGACAAAACAGAGCCTTGGGGAACACCAGCATTAATTTGGTGAATATCAGACTTGAACCCATCCAAAACAACTTGAATTGAACGGTTCGAAAGGTAATTTCTAATCCATTGAAGAAGAGACTCATCGATGCCATAAGCACGCATTTTCGACAAGAGAGCTTGATGCCAAACTCTGTCAAATGCCTTTGAAATATCAAGCGCAACGATCTTGCTTTCTCCAGCATTGTGCAAAGATTGGTTCCACTTTTCGGTGAGATATGCCATCAAATCACCAGTGGACCTGTTGCTGCGGAAACCGTACTGCCGGTCATTAAGAAGCTTCCGCGAATCAAGATATTTCATAAGCTGACGGTTAATCAGCGTTTCCATGACCTTGGAAAGAAGGGACGTTAGTGCTATGGGTCGGTAGGAGGAAGGTGACGAAGATTTGCCCTTTTTAGGGACGGGCTGGACAAATGCTGTTTTCCATCCACTCGGAAAGAGACCAGAAGAGTAGGACAGATGAAAAAGCTTACGCAGAGGTTTTGCCAGCGTAGAAGAACACCTCTTCAGAAGTATGGGGGGTATACCATCCGGGCCAGCGGATTTATGCACGTTGAGATCTTTAAGTACTCTAGCAACTGTACGAGTGCGGAAATGGATTTGTCCCATGGTACAATTGACGCTCTCAAGTACAGGCGGAGACAAGGTCGAATCTGGCAGCGTTGAGCTTGCCGCGAAATGCGCAGCAAGCAGATTGGCCTTGTCTAAAGAGCTGACAGCTGGAATGTCATTGCAAATGAGCGTGGGAATTGAAGATGAGGCTGAATTCCTTATATTTTTAACAAATGACCAAAAGTTTTTGCTACCCTTGGGACATTGTAGCACTTTTTGCCTCAACTTTTGGTCATATGCGAATTTCACACGTCTTATTAGTGCATTGCAGTCATTTCTGGCCCGTTTAAACTTTTTCCGGTTTTCCTCAGTAGGGTTGGCTTTGTAAGTCCGGAAACTCAACTCCCTCAACCTAATAGCCTCTTTGCAACTCAAGTCATACCACGCATTTGCTTTGGGTTTGATACTCTTCACTCTATGGGGAATGAAGGATCTCATACCCAGCAGAATGATGTTCGTGATCGTATCAGCAGCGGCATCCACGTCACTATCGAGGAAACATAGAGACCAGTTAAAATTCCTAAAGAAGTCGTTAAGGCCGCTCCAATTGGCTTTCTCGTATAGCCATACGGTTCTTTTAGGAATTTGTTCTCTAACTGTGTGGAGTGAATACGAGAAATTAGCTGATACGACACAGTGGTCAGACGAGCCTAGAGGCGACAATATGTCAGTAGAATATTTATCAGGATGAGAGGTGAGAAACAGGTCCAGGGTGTTGGCGGAATGATCTGCAATGTCAGGTATTCGTGTAGGCTCATTCACAAGCTGGGTCAGATTATTTACCTCAGCGAAGATCTCAACATACCGTCCTTCGGGTGTTGTCTGGCCAGAATGTCGAAGCCAAGTAGAATTGTGTACATTGAAATCGCCCGCAATGGCAATTTCGGTGTGAGGATACAGGGATACAATTCTTGTTATGGAATCAGATAGCATATCAAACTCATTAAAAGTTGAATTGCTATCCAGGTTTGGACTTCTATAAATGAAACAGTAGTGGATTAAATGCTTACGGACATGGATTTTTAACCACAGAAAATTAAATTCCGGGTTGGAACAGAGGCCGTATTGTGGTTGAAGTTGGTAAGCTACATCACTACGTATATATAGGGCGAGACCGCGGTGAGAGAAGAAAAGAGGCACTAAGTTATATCCGGGGAGGTTCAAATCCGATAAATCGGTATTCTCACCTACCTGTGTTTCACTCAGTGCCAAGACAGCTGGTTTATATCTAGACAGGTGGACGTACACAGCGAAGAGATTCGCTCTTAGGCCACGAACGTTGCTCACGTCAACCCTAAAATTTCCCATTACAACAACAAAAAAGACAGACACCAAAAGAGCCAACTCCGACGTTGCATCAGATGGTAAAGCAGAATTGAGAAGTGCAAATTTAAGTAGCTTCCCAACATCAAATCGATGTAGGTGTTATGCCCATACACCGATTAGAGTCGGTCCACCAACAATTTGCACCTCCGATTCCGCTACGTCAGAAGCTACGCACTCTCAGTCTTTGCACTCACCCGACTGATAAAATCAAACGGGAGTTGCGACCGAGAATGCGTAGCCGTGGCTTGTGGAGGAAAGGGACAAGAGGGAGCGGACCAGGCGCACTCGATCCGGATCACTTCACTGCACTAAACTTTTTTTTTTTTTTTTTTTGTTGATTATTTCACACACACTTATTTTTAACAAAACCAGACATCCTAATCTAGTTAAAATGTTATTTGAGTCCCTCTACAAGCCTTTGAGTCCCTCCCTTAGACCTTCGCACCTAGTAGCTGTTATTAAATATTATAATTATAATAATAAAATTGTTTCTTTAAATGGGATTAACATTAAGAGCCATACTGTAAATGTCAAAAAGGTTGTTTATCTCCATAAGCTATATCCGACTACAGACTCTGGAAGTAAGTGTACTTTCACATGAGAAATCTGGATGAGGATAAATATAAACATGAATACATACATTTATGTTGTGTTTTTGTTTTCAAATGTGTTAATAAACTGACTGAAAATGAAGTTAATTTACGTTGCAGAGCAATTGTACTGGAAAGGCCTAATAATTAATAATAGTAAATTACAGTAATGCTGGTGCTAGTGTCTGAGGCGGGCTTGGGCCTAGCTTTACAGCGAATACTCGTATTGTGTGGCATTATTTTCCCACGAGTGGAAGGACAAACAATTTAATCCCGACTCCAAACGCAGGGATTGAGAAGACAGTTCTTGACAGTTACACGACCAATGTTTGAGAATTTTTAGTGACTTGAAAAGGTGGAGCCGTGAAATTTTGAAAATTATTTTTCCTTTGGCGGGTTTTGAACCTAGACTGAAAGTCTAATTCGTATTAGTCGATGCACGTACTTACTAAGTTAGGGCGCGTAGTATGCTGAAGTTGAATTAAAGGTTTTTATGGCTTTTTATTACAAACAAAATAAGATAGCATTTGGAATTGTTAAGGACGAAATAATTTTTTAAGAGTGGACTGAATTTCTTTGTCGCATTAGTTTAGTCACTGCATGAAATCAATGGAGAATTCTCTCAACTCCATTACTTCTTGTTATCAGTGGATATTTATTTGCTTGGAGGCAACTAGTGTTTTTTTTTTTGTTGTTATCAATTACTTTGTGGGCGCCGTGGCGTAGTGGGTAGGTGCGTCGACTCCTACGCTCGAGGTCGTCGGTTCGAATCTCGAAAAAAAAAACATCAAACATTTTTTCACCTTGTAAACAGTAACTTATATCGAAAAGAACGTGGAAAATCCGCTATATGTTGAGATAGCCTTTCTATTATAAAACCGATAAAGAACCACAGATCTGAACTTATCTTAATCAGAGACTTGCTCATAAAGGATCCATATCATAATTAACGTGATGTGCATTCCTAGCCACGCTGGGATTCAGGGAAATGAATACGCCGACATTGCAGCTAATCTCGCGACAAAAAGCTCTGTCTTCCTCTTCATACACACAAATAAATGGGATATATTAAAGGAACTGAAAAATAAAATAAACCTACATATATATATATATAGATACATCACTACTCGTTCATAAATACGGATAGAACCACTCCAAGTTATAAAGCAGTTACATCTACTACATCCATTTATTCGACTGTGCACTAATATTACCCACTAACACCTACTAAAAATACTCCAATTCCTCCGCCAGCTCTGCAACACTACAATGGCCATCTACAGCAGCATCTACAACACTTATATTTCCCCATAAGAACTACTACGTGATACTTCCCCAGAATATAAGGCAGTTTATAGATTATATTTAAAAAAATTATAAGTAAAAAAAAATATGTATTAGAGCAGATAGTCTAAATTAGGTAGGGCTAATAAGTATTAAGTTAGTACTTAGTACTAGTTTGTAACTAAGTACTAATAATAATAAATAATAATAATAATAATAATAATAATAATAATAATAAATTTAATGCTAAGACAGTACACAAGCTTTTGAAGAAGTTATCTATCGAAATTAGGCTTATGGTTGAATCCAATTTTATTGTAATATGGATAGTTCTACGGGAAAAGCCATTGTTAACAGATATGTTTACTATACAAACATTATTTTTAAAAGGGATACCTTTTATTTTTGTTTTCCTTTTCTAACTTATCATTATTTTTAATAAACTTTATTTCATTAATAATTATTGATTTTATTCCACGTGACTTTTTTAGAATTCATGTAATCATTTGCGTCTAGTTCATCGCGAACTATCACTCTTTTTCTTAAAATTAAATTTCAAAGGAATGTAAAGAATTTCTTTATACATATTTTAAAATTTAATTTAAAATATAAATTTTAATTAAAATGTTATTTAATAAAATAATAAATAAGTTAATATAAGTAGACTAATATATACCTATCACTTAAAACAAACAAAACTCTCTTTTTGCTGAATGACGATGGAGTATGCGCATTGCTCCATTAAGGTCGTTAAATACTTAACCGAGATTTTTGATGCCAAAAAGGGGTTTACACAGGACTGTCGTACGCTATTTTATATATTATTCTCCAGAAGATTGTGCGTAACTCAATCGTCAACACTAGAGCCACGATCTTCCAGAAATCTGTGAATTCGAGTCTCACGTCTCCGATGGTAGATCATGTTGAGCGAATGGACACCAATTCTACGGGCCGGAAAGTCTTCGACTTTAGCACCTAGGTAAAGGATGCCTACGCCACCAGCGGCATACACAGTTGGACAGGGACCTCCGTAAGCAGAACGTGCGTAACTGGAGGCACATAGCAAAATAATAATATTGAAACAAAAACTAATATTGAAGCAAAAACAGTCTAAATGAGTCCTATATGTCATATAAAAGAACAACATATTCTCAATAAAAAAAATAAAGTCTACCATCACGAACTTAACCATAGCGTAGCCATGACTAGCTATACGACTAAAATCAGGAATATTATCTGGTATAGTTGTTTAAATGTTCTATGGTAAGACCAAGCAGGTTTTCTCTAGGATCATTTAAGAGAAACAAAGTAAAGTGTAATTGATTAAACCGTTTGTGGATCAGCAACGCTTAATCTTTGCAATTGTAAGTAAAAGAAATTTACAAATGGTTTGTACTTACCGGTTTCCCCAGTCTATTTTTGAAACTACAATCATTTGTAGCTCTAGAGTTTGATCTTGAGTGAGCGTTGCTCCAAGCAATTCCTTTCGGCTTTCGAGTATTGAGAGCATTACTTTTCGTAGTGTGTTGAATTTGTAGGTTTCTCGATCCTAAAATTAAACCTTATGACGCAAAGTACAAGAATATATTTATTTACAATTTTAATTACCACATAGAGTTTTTTCCATATTTCTGACCATTCTCGTAGCACTTGCGTGCATTCACTTACAACCGGGTCAATCTTTGAGAGGTCTTTTATATGAATGTAGGATTTAGGAAATAGACCGACAGCTCTTGATTTTCGAGGGCATGTTCCCCGAAACCATTCTCCACATTCTTCTAGTACTTCCACAGAATCTCCAACATCTAAGGGTAGGCCATGTCGAACTTCGCCGTGCCAATTGTGAATGGCTGAAAAAGGTGTAAATCATGTAAAATCAATCAAAAAGGTGTAAATCAATAGTATCACTAAAATATCCTATAACTGTCCCCAGCTTTTTACTTATGAAGAGGTATTTATTCAAGCGCATGTTTGGTTATCAATGAGGGTAGGACTTGTGTATACAAACAAAGTTGCTGATTGCAACCTAGTGGGATGTCAGCAACAATCCCTATTAACGCTCATGTTGGGATAAAATTTCTCCGATGGACCTTTGGATAGCTTTCACAAAAGACGTTGCGAGGCGAACTAATGTAAGCACTGGTCGCCTTATGCAAGAGGGTACATGTTCAACCCAATCAATTATTGCGATTGAGCAGGGAATTAAAAACCCACCCCGGCAAAAGAACTAATGTCTGCCTCGATAGATTCTTAACAATCACATGGTGCGAAAAAGAAGCATAATTTGCTCTTGCAATGTTAAAACACCGTATACTCTCCGATTTACTTATCAACTGGAAAGAGCACTGGGTAGGAAATGGAAGAGTGCGACATTTATTACAGCTACCACAAAAGACTGTACAGACTGCAGATTCACCATGAGAAAGCAATTATATGTCATAGAATAAACAGTGTTTTTAACCAGCTCAGCGATATTGAAGAGACTAGGATAAGGGATAAAATGCGGGCCTTTTATCAAAAAAAGTAATGTCTGGATGCAGAATTTATGAAAGATACCTAACTTTAGCTGTAGGAATTCCCAACTTCAACCTATGAAACAGTTCTATCATTAGGCACAGATATAGAAAAACTGGAGAATAACCAGGCTGTATGATCAGATAACATGCCGACAGAGATTTCAAAGCTGGGACAATGTTTGGGTAGGGAGTATGTCCTAGATCATCTGTAGAATTTCCGGCAACTGAAACTATCGCAGTTTAGTATCGCCATTAAGATCCAGCATAACAAGTGCACGTCTTAAGCCCTTTGGATCGCTCTAATCGGAAAGTACTAGTGCGCCTTCCGTCCCAGCAAATCGGCTCTAAACCAATCTGATTTTTAATAGGGTATATTTTTAATGCGGGGTGTATGGCTTTTTCAATCTGTTGCCGGAGAAGATAGTGCGGCGGCCAGGTGTCAACACGGAATTGAATATTTTCTACAAGTTGGTGCAACTTCTGGGCTACGCACATGATATTGGCATCATTGCACATTTCTAGCTTTGATTTTATAGAAGCTTTTATATCTTTTGAAAAACAGTCGAAATGAATTTGCCTTTAAATAAATAAGGATAATACAAAATACAAGCTGTTAAACCAAAACCGATCCATCGCTTTTTTCTTGTGCGACTAGAGTCCGGGGTGGACATAAGCCTCATTTCATTTAATTTTTAACGAATTTAATAGAATTTCAAGAAAATTAAAATACGCAAAAATTGGAATAAGATTATTCGTTTATTTTAAAGAATTCTGTATTTTTTTTGGGGTTTTGCACGACCACTTTTCTTTTTCTACAATTTCTTCCACTTCTTCCACTAAATATAAAGACTTATGGCTGAAACACAATAGTGCGTCAGCGTGGGCGTTGTCTTTCAACGCATACAATTCAATGGCCATGCACACCATATTGCGTCGACCTGCATAATTGAAAAATGAGAGAAATGAGAGGATCGTAATGAAACGTAAATCGTAATCCCAAAGCATGTCATCATCGAACATGTTGGATATTTTTTGACAGTGGTGTGCGCTGTGAGATCGAAATTGAGAATTTTTTCCCAAATTGAGAGCTTTTTTTTCCAAATTAAGAAATTTTTTGGCAACTGACATTTGAAAATGAAAACAGCTGACTAAAATTATTTCAACGACAACACTAATTTGAATGAATACGCCAAATTAGCAACAACAAGCACTTTTTTAATTATTTTTAACTTTCTCAGCATTCAATTTCCGCAATTAATTTCTTTAACATACAATTGTTTGACCAAAATATTTTTTGATTTGACATTTCAGAAATGAAAACTGCTGACGCAATATTTTTCATCTGGTATTTGAGAGAGAGAGGAAACAGCTGATTAACGCAGTGCGTCAACGCACTCTCTGCGTAACATAAAGTCGAGTGGCGCAACGTACTATTGTGTTTCAGCCATTATATATATTGTCATTACTTCTGCACTCAACAAAAGCTCTTATCCTTTCAATGGAAGAGCAAAGTTGTTCCAATTGCCACTGCATGATACGTAGAAATATGGAATTTAAATAACAATAGGGACTTCCCCTTTTACGCGTCTGAGAGAACGTAGTTCAGTGAGTTAATTCCCCGAAAAATTGCAGTTACGGTTGAAATATAGAGTAGTTCGAGTTATAGAAATTCGACTTAGGGAGTAAAAAATACAGTGCAGACCCGATTTACGCAACTAATAGAAATTAAGGTAGTTGGAATAACCGAGATTGTTTTACTGGGAAATATTTTTGTAAATAAAAAATTATAGTTAAAATGGCTGTTTCTGCAGATGTTATACAAATATTATAAAAACAATATTGAGACCAAAACAAATAGTTATTGTTGAACACATTTTTGTTTAATAAGAAAACCTTCACTTTCATTTGTACCCTCAATTTCTGGCGGATCCTCACAATTTGCAGATGACTCAACGTTTCCGTGAAACCAAACATTGATTTCAGAAGGAGAATATGCAAAAACATGAATTAACTCAAGAAGTTGCACTTATCGAGGTAATATTTTTAAAAAGTTTCACTTATAGAGTCATGATGTGCTACGACTTTAGTGTTGCGAAAATCGAGGAGTTGCGAATTGAGGGTTGTTCGTACTGTATATAAAAAATACAGCGAAAAATCAGTGTTTGTGAACGTTCAACTTAGAAAAAAGTTAGAGTTAGAGAAGTTCCACTGTATATATGTATACTGCTAAACCTAGTTAATCGGACATAGTTCTTAATTCTAACTTGTTGGAACTATGTAACTTTAATCCACTGCAAGACCCACTGTCCCCCATGAGAGGACCAGCAGTACTCTTTCTACACCGGGCCTAAAGGGGAGGTTCCCTCACTTCCCAGCCACCAGTACTTTTGATGCTGCATAGCAACATCCCGGTTCGATACTGTTGTACTGAATTGGAGAAGACCTTCCTGAGATTGTTGGGCGACGGTGCGGTTATAGTTGAGTAGCCCATCCACAGTTGATCGGGCGATGTGAAAGATAAGCGGTACTGCATTTTTTACTTGTATCAGACGTGCTTATTAAAATGGAGAAACGATTCTGAAGAGACGAAGCCGTTATGATGTACCTTTTCCTAGTATTGTGGGTTGGGGTAGTAAGCCCCGGAGATCAGGCTATTGAACGATTAATCGCTCTGGCACTATGCCTTCGGATCATTTTCAGCAGGAAATTGTCCACTCTTATAACGTTGGGCCTGTTGTATGGGACCTCATTAGTAGAGAATCTTTCGTGCTGGTGTTCTTTAAAGGCGAAGGCAAGTCCTTCCAAAACACCCAAATCCTTTTCATTAAGCTTGCACTCACGTTAAACATGGGACATGCGTGATGAGATGAGCGTGAGTTGGCTGTTGTAAAAGTATTTTTGTAAGAACGAAGGGACCTCGAAAGCTGGTCTATCCCCTATACGTTTGTTAATATGTAGAAAATCAGATTCTCAGGTATCTGACTATAGTTCTTTGCGCCAGTGGTTGCCCTTATCGTACCACAACTGAATACTTTCGCCAATTCTTTTTAGTATCCGCCAAATCCTTCTGAAACGGCATTCCGAATAGAATGGTTTCCGACTTCTCGAAGTTGATGATCAACTTCCAGTCATTGCAATTTCGCATGAACGAATCGAAGTCACACTGCACGGGAGTGGCGATGACCTGATCCGTATACAATCAAATCATCTGTGTACACTATTACATGGGGAAGAGAACTTATGAGATCACATAAGTAAATATTGGACAGGATTGGCGAATTAACAGCACCTGAAATATAATTGTAGAGGTCACGTTGCCGTTCATGACAACGAAACTTCTGCTAGTAACCATATTACACAGTAGGTAGTGTAGTGGTTTGCTAATGCCTAGCCGATCGAGTTTGTAGAAAAGTCCTTCTAACCAAACGGTGTTGAAGGCCTTCTCCAAATTAATCAAGCACGCACCCGTGTTATGTATTTGTGTCTCCAATATTTTCTACGATGTAGTTCTAACAGTAAACATCGTGTTATCAAACAGGTATATCGTACAATAGAAGGATAGATAGATAGATTTGATTTATTTGGTTTTCTACATTTTTTAATTAAAAATTTTTAAGAAAAGTATACATAAATCATTTAAGCACGGCTTTGCAGTCTGCCTGATATATGTATATCAAGTGGAACTGCGGTTACGAACGATCGGTCATTCAAATTTAAGCAGTCCTTCAATAAGCATCGTCGTGCACACAACACAAGAATAAAGCTGGATTTTGAATTAGACTACTGGCGTGTTCTTTATCTGCAGACACAACAACCCTTACATTATTTTTTGCTCTTGTTTCATTGGATATCAGGACACCAATTTCGACGCAGGATGAATAGTTAGTTATGTCCCGCTTTGAAACCGAATTGATTATTCGGAATAATATGTTCGTCCTCAAATCACTATAGCAGAGTTCTGTTGACCACCCTCACAAATACCTCGATGTTATTCGGAGGAAGACTAATCAACCAGAAGTTGCATGGATCAGAGGAGTCTTTTCCTTGTTTGGGTAGGGGTTGTACACTCGCAGTTTTCCAATGCTCCAGATAATGTGCATTATTAAACAGGACTATGTACATACGAGTATTAACCATTTCTAGTGGGAGATATCTTAGCACAATGTTGGAAATTCGGTCGATTCCAACTGACTTTTTCTTCTTAAGTGATTCGAAGACCTCTTAGAACTCTGTCTTCGATATGAACGGGGGATGAACCCCATCATCGGCAATGGCATTATCTGCCATGTACATGGGCTTCAACCAATAAGCTACTCTAGCTAACATATTTCTTTGCTAGCTGTCTCCAATTATGCACGCCCTGCACTATGTTGCACCACCTTAGATTCGGACGTCCTCATTTGCTTTTTCCCGTTAGTTCAGAGTCCAACGAAGTTGTCCATGCGCGCTTTCGTGGCAGCAAACGAATCTTTGACAACTCTCTCTGGTCAACCAATCACGCCAATGTCGTCCGCGTATGCTACTAGTTTAACGAACTTTTGGAAGATCGTACCTCTAGTGGTGGCCAAGAATTTTCTGAAGAATAATTTTGAAAAGTCACATGACGGCGAGTCGCCTTTCTAAAAAAAAAAAACCTTCTTTAATAGGAACGGTCTCAGAGAGTTCTTTATCGACCTTGATGGAGCAGCGAGAGTTCTCCATCTTCATCCAGCACAACCTGACGAGTTTGCCAGGAATGTCAAAACTATACATGACGCTTTATAGCTCGTCCCTATTCACTCTGTCATATGCGGTCTTGTGATCAACGAATCTGAGGTATGTGCCAATTTGAATATCTTTTGCCGATCTGCCGTAGTGTAAAGATCTGTTATTGTGACTTCCCTGGTCTCCGAACAACTTATCAGATTGTTGGCGAAAGATTTTAGACGTTCACAAAAAACGACAGAGAAGGTTTTAGGCTCGACAAAATATTACAATATAAAAATATCCACAGCTGTTTTGAATATTCTTTTTCTCTTTACTGATTTTTGAAATTGATTTGAAAATTCTAACCAACGTCAGAGTGGGTGGGCTTAGGTAGGTATGCATTGGTGACGGGGAAACGTTATTAAGATTTTACTCCGACCATATCTTAAACCTTAGCATACATGAACTGTAGCATGCGCCTAAGCAAATCATCTACTCGCAATTGTTGAAGTATCTTAACGAAATACAGATACGGAAGAAATGTTGCTGTTAAACTTCAACATCTAAGTGATCGCAGCCGCGGGTAATAATGATGCATATGTATAGTGAACTAACATACTCCCCTTCTTCCAGTGGATTTTATTTTTCTGTGTCCTTTACATACTTTGTCCTAAATCTCATATCTGCATCGAATATTCGCTGAGACATGCGAATTTTTCTGTTAAATGAAAGGGGTAGGCGAGGTGCGTTATTAAAACTCGTGTAAATCCGAATAAATTGTAGAACACAGCTTTTTCTCAGCTGCCACTGTCTGCTCTCAATATATTAGACTCTGATGCATCAGACTATAAGACATTTCGCCATTTTGCAGCTGGTAAGTTTTCTATGGTTAAGAGTTTTCGTCTTTGACAAAGTCGAAAAAAGGTTGGTGTGACTGAGAAGTTAGCAACGGACATTTTTGTGGGCTTTTACCACAAAGTTCATTTTTAATAAACCTAATTCTTATGATTGTGGTGTTTACACCCAGGCTCACGTGTTTTTGGGTCGATGTAGCAAATGGCCCGGTTTTAAAAAGCATCATAATTTAGTGGTCGGTGTTAAATGTCTTTTGATGTCGTAGTCTGCATCGCCTTTCTTCGGTTTTGTGCCAGTTTAAAGCACTGGGTACCATGTTTTTGGAACATCCAACTGTTTTCACACAATTTGTATTTTCATGCATTTTAATAATGATTTTTCATTACGCGTCGAAACAATGCGTTTTTCGAGCAATTTATATAAATCTTTATCTTTATTCATTTCTTTTATTAATATTGGATAAAAGAGCTAAAATATAAGTCGTTGTAAACAACTCACCTCCTTTTAGTGCGATCCAACACAATATAATGACAAGTTCAAACGCACATATAACGAGAGAAAAAATCGAAGTAGCGTTTGTTGTTTTTGTAAACATAACCGATGAATGGGAAATTCAAGACTATATAATAATAATAATGGCGGCGCTACAATCCGAAATGGACCCAGGCCTAGCTTCTCAGCAACCACTTGTATTGTGCGTGCTATTGTTCTGTCACGATTCAAGACTGCATTTCGTAAATTTGTTTAAAGCATTTCTTTGAAATTTTTCAAGAAATAAAATTATTGTTGTAAAATAAATGCTTTGCACCTATTATTTTGACACCACTGTATGTATTTAGACAGAAGTTGTAGCTTGGATTGGATCAACTTCTTGCGCGAATTTTGGATAGATATTTTGTTAAAATACTGATCTCTGTTAGTGGAAAGTATGATATCCCATTTCTCCTAAAGCTTTATAGATCATCTTTAAAATCGATTTTGAAAGCACATTACAATCTCGAAAATATAAACGGTTCTATAACATGAACAGTTCGAAAAAATGAACAATTTTTCCAAAATTTCTTTCCCTCGACAGTATGCGGTGTCTTTTTTTTAAACTAAATAAATTTGTTTTTTACCTCTATGAACAATAACTTTAACGTTTCTTGTTATTTACAAAAAAAAATTGTTCGTTATTTTGATACATGCAATGGCTATACGTTTGTCTTTAACTAAATTACGATGACTGGAAAGATGAACAATTCGAAAAGATGAACGGAGCCTGTTCGTCTTTTCGAAATTTTATTGTATTTTACTCCCACTACCAAAATGTGATTCAAATTAAAAACAAGACCCATTCAGGTTAAATAAATCCAGCACCCAACAACAAATTTATTTAATTAACTCTTTAGTCCTGTCACTCATTGGGTACTCTCTACGTGACTTCCATTCAGGGTCATATGTCTACAACCGAGATCACATCAGAGATCATATCCTCATTCTTATAAAAACATTAGTATTTTTCTACACAGTTTACGTAACACACCTTGCAGTGTAATTAAAAAGAAAGTGCAATGAAAAGAAATAGAAAATATGGCACAATCAAAAGAGAGAAATTGGATCTGACGCACAGATGAAAAATTTGCTCCAATTTTCTGTTTCATTATGTCTCCGCAAACAACTCGCACTCAGATAAAAAATAAATGTCGTTAATGGTGTTACCATTAAGATGTAGTTCTCTTATAACGTAGGAACGAATTAAATATTTAAGCGACTAGAATTGTACAAGAATAATAACGGAAACTAGTGTTTCTTTAACAATAATGCGTAAATATGTACGTTCATAAGTATGGATATGCATACCTAGTTGCATTTAGTTGCTTGCATAAAAACTGATTCAACAATGCAAGAAGTCGAATAAAGTATTAAAGAACGTGTAGAATGGTGGACATCATTTTCACTTAGCTTCTATCATTCACATTATAAATTCCGTGCACAAACATCAGATATCTGGAGAGCAAGAAAAAAAGACGCTGTTTCCTGTTTAGTTATGCCTTCCCCTTTTAATCGTGTGTGTGTTTGTGTATGCGTTCATTTTGATATATACCCCGCACATTTCAAAATTATGTCCCACTATGCAGTATTGAACGATCGAATAATTGTTTTATGTACCCTGCTTGGGAGGAATTAAATTAAATTTGCAAATACAGGTGAATGACAGAAATAGCAATGTAAAAAAACTATTGTATTTACCGCAGTTCTTAAAATATCTTCTATATGTTTGACTTAAGGTCATAAAATAATTCCTAGATTAATGACACAGAGTACACAAATGAATACACAAAATGCTGTTTGCCTTCTGACTTTTTGGACATATTCTTATTGGCTTCTTTGCATTTCCTCATATAATCAAGAAGGAGATTGAGCGCTTTTGTGCCACAACTTCATCAGCCAATAGAGAGTGTAAATTCTAAATCAAATTGTTTGTAATTTGTTGTTTCCTTTTTAAATTTTATTTGCATTTTATTATTTGACAAATATTTAAAACCAAACAGGTATCATAGAAGTAAGAGAAATGTACGCAAAAGAACAAATGTCTGGTGAAGTATTCTATATGATTCAACGTTTTACGAGACCTAAAATTCCAATTTAGCAGTACGCTCTTCTTTGGAAGGAAATTTTTTGAACTCTTAATTCTTTTACAGTCGCTAAATGTATATTTTTTTACTAATATTTGTAAGTCATGGTGAATTCATTCCTTCAATTTGCCGAGTAACATCTATCCAACTTACAACTTAAATTATATTTTCTTATATCTATAAAGACTAGGTGCGCCGGACATGAAATTTTCTAAGTAATTTCTTTCTTTATTACAATTTATATTAGCTAATGAGATAAAATGGATGTTGTTGCACTTTAATTTTCGACATATACTATGTATGTTTATGTGTATGAAAATGTATATAATTGAATAAATTGCATTGTAAGCAAAAACCAACCACTGTTATTGACATTGCTAAGTGGTTCATTTCTTGATATGGCTGATACAGTTGTAATACTAAATCGCAATTTAGTATATGTCGCAAAAACAGATTGAAAAGTATTTACAAATATATTAATTTCAACGGTATTTTGCAGATCCTTGACATTTAGTTTAGCCACACTCAATTCTGTGATGCTCATAAGTATAGTGGATAAGAAAAATATAAGTTTTTAGATATAATCTATCTCTGATTACAATTGTTACGTTTAGCATATGTGTATATATATACTCAGGTGCAAAGTGGATATGGATTGGTTTAGTATACCTTGCTAATGCACCAAACTATTATTCTCTTTTATGTATGAGCTACACTTAAAAAAAATACCGAGTGTACAAAGTGTATCTATTTTCTGACATGTACATATTTATATACATATATGAACACATTTGGCAATACAACTATCTTAGCGTATGAAACTTCAGCTTAATATGGACGTTTATAGTCAATGTATCCGCTGCACCCCTTAGTCTGCTTTTCAAAGCAGACTATCTCCATGTGTTCAACGCGGATATTATCATTCAGGCTGCGACCAAAAATTAGAATACCAAGTTGATATCAACTTGATGGTGTTTTATTTTTCGTGAAAACAAAAGAAAAAAAAAAGTAAAAGAGCCCACAAGAGAAATATGAAGTAAGTGTTTACACAAGCAAGTATGTATATCTGATACGCGCCTTGAGGGAGATGGGTAGCACAGGTTAATTGGGTTAATTAATTTATATAAAACCAATGGTTGCTATTAATTTATTTTCTAGTTCTTTCATTCATATGTGTAGTTATTTTGCGTAACGTGAAAATATTTCATTCTTATCGGTAATAAACATTTGCAATAAAATACATTACAACAGAAGGAAATGATAAAATCAGTTTGCTTCAGACAAACAAACATACAAATCATACCTGGAATACCTGTGTACTGAATATAATATATAAGTCGGGATATTCCCGAAAAGTCGAAACTGCTATAATCTAACAAAAATTTGCAATCGCGCTATCTTTCGTACTTCATAACATGTTGATAATAAACATGTCATTTGGTGTTTTAGCAGATTTTGAAGTGGTATTTAATTTTGAATATGTACCTTCACCGCCCACATTTTCTACTGAGTCATGGAAGTACAAATGTACCTATGTACATACTTATATCTAAAAATAATGAAAATTCGATGATTCATTGATAATTTTGTGGAAATTCACTACCTTCAGTTCAAACATTTCACATATGTACTACTGATTTGCAAAAAGCCGGTGCCTTACACACCAAAAGCATGTATATGATAAGCTAATCAATATTTGACACCTAAAACAATTTTATAGCGATTTTTTTTTATTTTAAAACTTTCAGTGAATTGATAATTACTAGCAATAATATGCAAAATTAAATTCTTCTCATACGCGTGTCTTCTCTTTAAATTTTGTTGCCGGTTTATAGTTTTTCCTCATATGGCCTTGTACTTCCGGTCAAAATGTAACCGAATGCTTGGTACAATTGTATGAGTAACTTCGTTAACAACACGATGCATGCTAATCAATGCACTCCTTTGTCCGACTAATTCACTAAATGCTGTCAATTGAATTGTATATGATTTTTGTAAAGGAAGTAGTTAGTAGCTTAATTCTGTTGTGTTAAAGGGAAAATATATACCGTACGTTTCCTCCTTTATTATTAGCGTATTAATCATTGTTTACGCCCACATTATGCTACACACATAAATTCGATTCACAAAATTTTATGTTTTCATGTAAAAGTTTCACAAGAAAACATAAATAGTAACTTGGTCAGATTAAATTCTCTATCAAAATGTCATATTGAAGGTGCAAACAAAGAAAAATTTGCTTAATTGGCGGTGGTGGACTACCACTTAAAGAATACAATTGAAACAAATAGAGGATACTTATTTACTTACCGACTCCGCATTTGTTATTTGATGGTATCCACATATCTCCATTAATTGAACATTAACCAGCCTTACATTCAATAATAATTTTGATTACAATAATTTCATAAGGCTTTAATTATGTATTTTTGTATTTGCAAAACTTGGTGAAAAGCGTTGCACTTTTAGGACACTTTTACAAACATATTTCCAATTAACATTCACTTTTATGAACTTATATATTAAGGGGGCATTCAGTTGAATTTCGAAAAAAATCACAAGTTACACGAATAAGGAAGAAAAATTAAGTCAAACCCAAATACTGAAAAAACTACTGCATAATAACACAAAAATCAATAAAATCCCGTAGTAAACAGACACCCAGTTCCACTTTCTGTGACAGTACGTTTGCAAATGTCAAAATACAGAGGAACGACTGCTGCTAAACTCTGACTGGCGCACTGAAATATCAACTCAAGAAAATGTGGAATTGAAACGAAACGGAAATAGAACCATTATTTCAAAGAATTAACGAATGGTATCATTTTTTTTTAAACGGACTTGTATGAGGATAACATTTTGCGGCTAAATTTTACTTAATTTCTGACATTGGCGTCTATTAAATGTAAATTTATCTCATTATGAATTTATATTAAAACATTTAGAAAGATGAGTTGAATTGATTGTATACACATGCAAACAAATAAAACTGCTTTTGCGCCTTTTTGTCAGATCCCGTAAAAGCTTACGCGTATGTATACACGTCTTACAATATATTGTAAAAGAAACTTATTCTGATGGCGCTACAAACTTCCGAGATGGACCTGGGCTTCACCTAACGAACGTTTCCAGTTAACACGATCTTTAACAAGCTACCTCTAACTACGCACGCCAAGTTGGATGAAGTCTTTCTCCACTCGTGTATGTTATTAGTTTCGTTCGGCGTCCTCAATTGCGTTCTTCTACTGGTTTAGAATCGAAGACTCTTCGGGCTGGAGCAATTTTGTCCATCCGTTCTAGGTTGCCTACCCATCTTAGGCGTTGAGCCCGTAAACGCGCGGCTAGACTCATGTCGCTAGATAGCCTATACATTTCGTGGTTGAATCTTATTCTCCAAGTGCTATCAATGCAAACAGGCACAAAAATCGCACGAAGAAATTTTCTCTCGGAAAGACTTCTTTATCTGCTATTGAGATTGTCCATGTCTAACGCTGTATAGCAGGAGAATAATGATCAAGGTGGCCCTTCAAGAGACAGCTCTTCCACTGAATTACCTATTTAACCCAACGAAATATAACGATAAGTAAGTAGGTAAGAGTTTTTCCGCGTTTAATTTCGATACTGACGTTCTTTGTACTGTTAACTTCGAATTCGAGGTAGACGAAGTCCTTGACTACCACGAAAGTATATCTGCTTATAGTGGCATTGTGGCAAAGACGTCGAAGTTGTTCTTCCTCGATGACAGTATATAATTCGGTTTGTTCTTATAAATCGCTAAACCCATTTTGGCAGCAAACACTTCATTGACGCTGTGTTCAACTAATCACATTAATGCCAACGGTGTATGCTAACTGTTGTACGGGCTTTTTGAAGATCGTGCCTTTAGTATTGACCACTGAATTTTGCACAATATTTTCTAAAATTATGTTGAAAAAGTCACATGACTTGTCTCGGTGAGTTCATTACCGACCTTGATGGAGCAACGAGAATTCTTCATCGTGAGTCTGGTGAGTTCGGCAGGAATGTCGAAACTAGACAAGGCGCTGTATAGCTCGTCTCTATTCACGCTGTCATATGTGGCCTTAAATTCGATAAATAGGTGATGTGTGTCGATCTACGTTACTTGGGAATATTTGATCGATGATAGACTTTCCTGACCTGAAACCACACTGGTTAGGACCTATCAGATTATTCACGAATGGTTTCAAGAACTCAGACAAAATGGGTGAGAATATCTTACAGGTGATGTTTAGAAAACTTATCGCTCTATAATTAGTTCAGTCAAAGGGCTCTCCTTGGTTACTGAGTTTCAACTTATTATTATTATTATTTTCCTCCGAACATATCTTACAGATGAGTTGGTGCATGCGCACTTCCAGATAATCTCCAGCTGCTTTAAAGAGTTCTATTATCTTCCGTTGTGTTGAGTGCGACATTCTGCTTGACAGCGGTATTGATGTGTTCATCACCGTTTAACAGTCTATAGAAGTGATCTTTCCAGATTCTCAGTATCGACTGCGACTTTACAAGGAGTTGCCCCACTTCGTCCCGACAGTCCTCCGTGCGAAGTTTATACCTTTTGGATAGTCGTTCTATCCTTTGGTAGAACTTTCGGACATCATTCCTGCCTAACACCTCTCCATTTTCTCGATCGCGCGCTTCCCGTGCTCTTTCTTTTCTCTACTGAGAAGCTGGTGCTCTTTCCTTCTTTTCTGTTCATACAGCTCATGAACCGTTCTCGTCATTCGCTGCTGCGTCGCCTTATTCTGTTTGCTTCGCTGAATGTGCGTGCCAGCACTTGTTGTTAAACCAGGTGTTTTTTCTGGTTGGCGTTTTAAAGCCTAGAATATTAGAGGCAGCTTCTAAGATGGTGTCTTGACAACTATCTCACTGTTCGTCGATTGTTTCGCTTGGCGGGGTTGCATTCTCTAAGAGCTTCAGGGAGACTCATACGCACGCTTATGTACATAAAGCTTAAGACTTCTTCCCTTTGTTTGCCTCGAAAAACAAAACCACATTCGAACAAATGCTACATTTACTCTCTGTAGCCATTGTCGTAATAGATGTCGCAGATTTTTTCATACTTATTTTGCTCGGTCCATCCCATCGCACCTCTTAGATTGCTGTGATGTCTATCTTGTAGGTTTCTTCTTCTTCTCCTCAAGTTTATCAGCTGCACGTGAAATAAATAGTCCCTTAACAGACAACGTGTAGCTGATGAACTTGTGAGGCCCGTGGTTTGTTAAGGGACCACGCACTCCTCGCGCATAACCGAAAGTCGTTGTCCTTATTTCGTTGCTCATGGTCGTCAGTAATACAATCATCCGTATCCGTACAAGTAAATACATACTAGTAAAAAAAAATAATTTATTATGAAAACTTTATATATATATATATGTCAATAAATTATAAATAACAGACTTTAAAAAATTAACAAACAAAGCAGGAATGCCCATTTTTTTTTAATTCTTAACGGCAAAATATAAAAATATTTCATTTTTATTATTGAATCACACAGCTACGAACAGATGAAATTTTTTGTTCATCATCGATGTCTTTTGTACAAAGTATGCTTTTGATGCTTTCAGCTTCTTTCATCCAGAAGTCAATCTACATGAGCCGAAAGGGGTTTTGTTAGTTAGTGAATTTTTGATTTGGTTTAGGTATAAAAATATAACCTGCTGAATTATTAACTGTCTTCGATCACTTTTTGGTTCCTTGTTTACAAACGGCACAAGGATTCCCAACGCCGATGTATATCCTTCTAGTGCAGCTTCGAAATTTTTCTCAAAAGAATATAGTTCCGCTTGTCTACCGATCTCTAAGGCAGTTTTAAGTGATGGACTGGAATTTGAAAGTGCATCTAAAAAGAGATGATGTTAAAAAGTGGAAATTTTTTGATAAAACAAACATATTCTAACAGAGTTGTTTGTATCGTTCATCAGGTTCCAAAATTTCAGAAACGCAAGATTGTTCATTTGTTTTAGTTGCTGATAGGATTACTGTTTTGATTTCTTCTGCTCTTTTGAGATACATCAAAGCTCTATTCCTTAGCGCTTGCCGTTTATTAGCATCTGGTTCTTCCGTTATCAAAGGCACAAAGTATTGAAGTGAGTTACAGTACAAATAATATGCGTCTTTGTACTTCTTTTTTTCATCACATTCCACAGCACTTGTAACCAATTCAATTGCTTTTTGGAGGGTCTGAAAAAATATTAAACAAAACAAATTAGGTAAACCGATTAAAATATGATTATGAAAGCTTTATAAAATCAGGAATATTTAAATCATCACATCACATTAAAATCTTGTCACGAAGATGGCATCCTGGTTGTTTAAAAAATCCATTTTAAAAATGAAAACAATTTTGCAGGTTTAGCTGTTGTTCGGCAGTGATTACTGACTCTTGTATTTGAAAAGTTTACTCAAATTAAAACCAAGTGCGACGGTGTTAAAGGGGAATTTGCCAAATCGTTTGAAGTTTGCAATCATGGAGTTGAACTTAAATGCGGTAGCATCAACTTGGCTGATGATGAGCATGTGAGATGGCCAAAGACGGTGACCACTACAGATAACATCGAATATATTGAGCACATGTTACTGAACGTCCGCCAAATTAAGGCTGGAGTGTTAGAAGATACTATGGACTGAAATGTAAGCTATATTTTTCCTGGATTTCGGGCATGCTTCCTTAGAAAATTTTTGAAACTTGTAGGCTCAAGTTTTGTTTATAACCATATTTCTGAAACGATAAAGCAGTAAAAAAGTAAGAAGGCGAAGAGTCAATCTTCTTCGAAAAAGGCGAAAACGGTTCTACATTTTGAGACGGTGGTTGGTAGCTAAATGTCAATTTTGAAAGAAAGTTTCCCGCGAGTAAAGAGTGCACAAATTCTATCTCAAGACTACCAAATAAGAACAAGGTCAGTAACTTATATTTTAGAATTTAGATCTCTTCGGCCCACAACTGACAGCTAATGCTGCTATACGTCCCCAAGTCTCATCCCCGTGGTCCAGCACTCCACATGGACACTCATCTATATTCAGTTTGATAAACTTCCTAACTAGACATTTTTCAAACGAAGTAAATATATAATATTCTCTTTTTTTGCTTACCCGAACATTGCAGCGCTTTTCAGGCAGAGTTTATGGCAATTAGCGAAGTTTTGTCCTGGTTCAAATGGAATGTAATATCCGTACGTGATATTTGATTTTTCACGGACAGCCAGGCAGCTATCAGGGCTCTGGAATGAGTCTCACTAAACTCTAAACTAGTGATAAGTTGTCGCTCATCTTTAGACAAGATGGCCGAACAGTTCAATATTCGCCTGTGTTAAGTATCAGGCCACAGTGACATTCCGGCAACTGCAAAGCAGACGAACTTGGCAGAATCGCAACATCTATTAACGAAACATAGCAATACGGGTATTTTGGGGTCCTATTTCTACTATAGAATTTCCGAACTCAGTGAGGTTCCGATTAGCAATTTACTGCGCTATATCAATAGCTCTCAATATTGGACAATTGGATTGATCTCAGTCAATTCATGTGGCGGCACAATGGATCAACCTTGGTCTAAGTGCACTTCTCAGCCATTTTAACATACCTATATTTTAGAATGAATGGAATCTTATTTAGATACCTGACAATGCTAATGATAAGAAAACGTTTGCTATGTACAATAATTGAAAAAGGATTGATTGCTGATGGAATTAGGTAGGTGAAGAAAATGTTATACATACTTAGTAACCAATTAGATGATTTCAATATAAAACAATCTACTCGAACATGTATCAATTTTGCATACTTGCAATGAGTTGTGATGGGAAAAAAATTGTGTGCACATTTAAAAAAACTGACGTCTTACCTTTTCTGAAGGGATTGTCTTGAGATCAATGAAAGGATGGGCAAAAAAATCATCAAATGATATCCTTTTGGATGGCTCGTGTTGCAAAAGACGCGTTAGTAGATCTCTACATTCACCAGAAATTTTTGTATTTGGGGGGATTGTGATTTTTTCGTTACTTTTTATTTTTATAAGAAGTTCTTCGATTGTGCGCGATGTGTAAGGTGCTTTTCCGAAAAGACATTCGTAAAGAATAACTCCAATGCTCCATAAGTCAGCCTTAGCATCATACTGTTGTTTACTGACGATTTCTGGGGCCATATAGAGAGGAGACCCTTTCAATTGCTGATTGATTTCTCCCAACTTTAAATGTTGCGCAAACCTAAAAGTATACGTCAGACTATATGCATTTCAAATAACTTTGAATACATCTTAGACTTACCCAAAATCAGCTATTTTTAATGTAACATTTGCTCCTCTGGATAGAAGCAAATTTTGAGGTTTTAGATCGAAGTGGCAGACATCATTTGAACGCATGTATTGAACACCTGATGCTAGCTGTCTGAGGAAGTATTTACACGTTGCCTCCGGCAATGATTTGCGTAGTCGAATAAAGGCTGATAAATTTCCAGCATTGCAGTATTCAAGGACAATGTATATGTTCCTTAAAGTAATTTATTAATTAAACTTTAACAATGACATGATATCAGCTTATGATATCATGATATGATGTTATGATATCATGCATACTTATCGTCCCAGAAAAAATCATCTAGACCAACAATGTATTTGTGACTTAAAGATCGTAAAAGTCGTATTTCTGTGACAAGATTATCTGTTGAACTTTTTGAAAGAGATGACTTCTCAACACATTTAATCGCATGAAACGATCGATTTTTCTGAAATAAAAGTGTAGCAATTTTGAGACCCTCATACTACTTCAATATATGCAATGGGAATCAATCACTGTTACCTTGTGTTTTGCTTTGAAAACAGTCGAATAGCTGCCTGCACCTAATTTCTCAAGTATTTCGTAATCCGTTATACGGGGAATAGACATTTTATTTCCGTAAAAAATAGTTTTTATAAAACTTTAGTTATCAATCCAATTAATATCCTAATAAAAATATTTTGTTTTCTTACTGACGTTTCACATGACATTTGGTGAAAATGTATCATCGAACTGTGTTATCTACATAAATGTAATTACCTTATCGACTTTACTGTTTACCAAACAGGGTGTTTTATGTTTTCTTGCTTTTTGCATTTAAACCGTGAGTCAAATGACCAGATGGGAACACGTATTTTTTTCCATTCAAGTCGAAACCTCTGCATTTTGTGCATAAAATTTGTTTGCCTACCTATTTTAAATTGTAAAGTAATGAATTATAAGAACAACAATAACATTTCTAATATTTTTTATTTTTTATAAACCTATTTTAACTTGCAGAATTTCTGATGCTGTCTGATCTTCTTCTTCTTCTTCTTCTTAGGGCGCTACAGTCCGAGGTGGACCTGGGCCTCACTCAACATGCCTCTCCAGCCAGCACGATCTTTCGCCAGCTGTCTCCAGTTTCGCACACCAAGCCGGCCGAGGTCCCCCTCGACTTGTGTGCGCCACCTTGTACGTGGACGTCCTCTGTTGCGTTGTCTCACGGGCTCAGAGTCGAAGACTCTTCGGGCCGGAGCTAAGTTGTCCATACGCTCTACATGGCCTAGCCATCTTAGGCGTTGGATCCGTAGACGCCTGGCTAGACTCATGTCGCTGTACAGCCCATACAGTTCGTGGTTGAATCTTCTCCTCCAAATGCCATCAACGCAAACAGGACCAAAGATCGCGCGCAGAACTTTTCTCTCGAAAAGACCAAGAGACTGTTCATCCGCTTGGGATATTGACCATGCCTCTGCGCCGTACAGCAGGACTGGGATGATCAAGGTCTTATATAAAGTCAGCTTGGTCTTCCGAGAGAGGGCTCTACTACTCAATTGCCTTTTGAGCCCATAAAAACAGCGGTTGGCAGGAGTAATTCTGCGTTTGATCTCGGTACTGATGTTGTTTGTACTGTTAACCGCGGAGCCAAGGTAGACGAAGTCCTTTACTACCTCAAAGTTATAGCTGCCTATGGTGACGTTCTGGCCAAGTCGTCGATGTTGTGCGTCCTTTCTCGATGACAGCATATAATTTGCTTTGCCCTCGTTTACCGTCAGACCCATTTTAGCCGCTTCCGTTTCAATGCCAGCAAACGCATCATTGACGGCTCGCTGTGTTCGCCCAATCACGTCAATGTCATCCGCGTAAGCTAGCAGTTGAACGGACTTTTGGAAAATCGTGCCTCTTGTGTTGGCCAGTGAGTTTTGCACGATCTTCTCAAGAACGATGTTAAAGAAGTCACATGACAGCGCGTCGCCTTGTCTAAAACCTTTTTTGACATTGAAGGTCTCGGTGAGTTTGTTACCGACCTTGATGGAGCAGTGAGAGTTCTCCATCGTCATCCTGCTCAGTCCGACGAGTTTGGCAGGAATGTCAAAACTAGACATGGCGCTGTATAGCTCGTCTCTATACACGCTGTCATATGCGGCCTTGAAATCGACAAATAGATGGTGTGAGCCAATTTGCATTTCTTAGGTCTTCTCCAGGATCTGCCGCAGTGTGAAGATTTGATCGATGGTGGACTTCCCGAGCCTGAAACCACACTGATAGGGACCTATCAGTTTGTTCATGCTGTCTGATCTTATCTTTTAAATCTCGACTAGATACCGATCTACCAAAGCGGAGAATCCCCTGATTGCTCTTAGCGAAGGTTGTAATTAAGTCACCTATCCACAGAGCAAGGCGGACGTTTAACGGTACCACTAATTGATTCTTGGATCTGACCTGCCTGGTCGAAATAGACAAATTCCTCGGGGGATGAAACCATTAAGGCATACCCTCACTTGGTACCCATAGTTGGGGATAGTAAATCAGTTTATCCATCGAAATCATTGCCTGCGAATGATCTTGAAGTTGTCTAGGACGATGTACACTTTTATTAGGTTTGGCCTTTGTATTGGACCTCATTACGATAGAATTTTTTATACTGAGCCCTCCCAAACGCACGAATATTTTCCATTAAGCTTACTTCCACGTTGAACCACACGGGAGAGCCTTAAGCATGCAGTGGCAGAAAAAGGGTCATGTTACAGATTACCTTCATCCTCGTATCAAGTTGACTGTTGTGAAACAGTCTGTGTAAGATCGAAGGCACCTCAAGATCTGGTCAAAGCAGCATCTGCATGTTTGTTAAAATATATCTACCGATTTAGTGAAATCGCCACCTATCTGGCAACAGTTCTTCGCCAGCGACTGCCCTAGTTATCCAACAAATGAGAATTTTCGTCAATTCTTTTTAGTATCCGCCGAGGCCTTTCTCAATGGTGCTGAATAAGGTGGTTTCGGACTTCTCGAAGTTGATATTTAACTTCAAGTAGTCGCAAAATCGCTGAATTTCGTAGTCACTCTGCAAGAGTTTTACAATGACGTCGATCTTAGGTTTTTATCGATACGCAATCAGGTCGATATATGCTATCGCGTTCTAGAGAGATCCATCAGATCAGCTGTGCAAATATTGACAAGTATCGGCGAATGGACGGCAAATCCTTTTTAATGTTGAAGATTTTCACAATTAACTTTTTGTTGCAGAGAATATTAAGCAACGTGTACAGTAGTGGTCTGCCTGTTATAAAAGACTCCTTCCAGTCATACGGTATTGAAGACCTTTTTCAGGTCGGTACTCAGTACTCATCGTACTCGGCTCCAGTACTCATTTCACTTGAATTCATAATCGAAAAATGAAATTCGGTGCTCCACAATTCGAAAGTGGATTGAGTATTCAAACATGAAAATCGGTGCTCTACGTTTCGATATACTCGAATTGAATTCAATACTCAATTGTTTTGTGATTTGCAGAAATTGAATTAGATACATGAATTTTTTAAAGCAAATCCTGATTTGTAAGAAACTCTTAATTCTGTCATTCTTATACGATCCTATTAAATATAATTACTTTTCTGAGAAAAAATAATAAACTGCAAACTCGTGGTTCTATTGCTTTCAGGATGTACAAGAAGGTTCCTTTTGTGCTCTAAAGGCTGAGTTCGTAATCGTCAATAAAATGCGCATCGCGTAAGGATTACTGCCTATGCGATACAAAGATTTTTTGATGTTGCGATGCATCACGATGCTTTAATTTTGTTGGTGTTTCTGAACAGCTCATTGGTTTGTGTGTTTCTTGCTGTCTTGTTGTTGTTTGTTTCTTTTTTTGTAGAAATGTCAAACAAATTGGCGAAGATTTTTCTAAGTGATCTGGTTAATAATGTTGGCAAATACAATGCCAGCATACTTAAATATATTGTAAACAAAAGAAGGGACAATTGAATTGACAAATAAAAACAAATAATCTATGCTGCGCTGATTGTTTTTGCTTGCGCAGCTGTTGCTTTCATGTTGCATTTTAGAACGCGATGCAAAGCATCATTGCCAAATGTACTGCATGAAGATGTAGTACTGCGATTACAAAATCAGCCAAACTCTTATTTAGAACTGAAAAAGATGATTAAAATGATTTATAGGAATATCCATGCAAAAAATAAATAAATATCTGCTTTTTCCCTTGGGATTTTACTTTTCGTTTTATTTGTTTGATTTTCATTTTACTTCGCACACACAAAAAGGATTCGAAACAACAACCGAAAAAACGAAAACGGAACTGAACCAAAATAAAAACCAATTGTCTGCGGAAACTAGGGAAAACCACGTTTGATTTTTCCAAAAGTCAATTCGAATCTAATGGAAATGAGCACGAATATTTATTATTTCGAAATGAAAATTTGATTTCAAACTTACATATTTCGTTTGGAAGTTGGAGCATTCCTGACTGTCTTTTGTTTTTATTGCACTGTATGTCGGACACCAATTTTAGCGCACCGTGCATTGTTACATATCTCACCACGAAAATAAATTGTTTTTTATTATTATCCTCAACCCATTTGATCAAAGCTATTGATGACTTTTTCGAATACCTTGTTGATATTCGCAAGGACGCTTACCGAGGCTTATCGATGGGACGTTTGTCGGACTGGAGGAGTTTTTCACATTATTCAATAATATGACGTTAATTCCTACGCTACTGGAGAAAAGTGCCTTAAAACAATATTCGATATTCCATCGATTCCCACTGACTTCTTCTTTAGTGATTCGAAGCTTGCTTGGAATTCCGCCTTCAGTGCGAACGGGAAATGGGTTCCTTCATTGGCGATGGTATTGTATGACAAGTTATCGTCATCGAACAAATAAAACCAGAGTTCCCTGTTCGCCAGTGCACGATTTTGTCTCGAAGGCAGTTGTTGTTCCCAAAGCCTCTATTCTCTAGATGGTATCGCCAACATCCTGTCTTGTGGATTTTGGATATTTGTAGAGAAAGGGTTGTGCGTAGAAAGTATTTAATATTTTAGAGTGTCCGAAGGATACGCTGGACCACTGAGAAGAGGCGTGTAGCCGACTTGCGGTTCTTACTGCCATCTCCTTGCCGATTAAATCCAAAGGGATCAGATCAGAAGTGACACCAAGTCTCTCAGAGAGTGTTTCCAAACGTGCCACATATAAAGATATAGGCCTGTCTTTGAAGTTTTCTCAAGGTGCTGTATGCTACGAACCATCACCTATAAAGGGCCCTTGGTATGATGACGAATGCGTACGTCGGAAGAAGGTGACAGAAAATGCAAACTTGCTAACGCTGCAGCGCAAAACAAGATCAGCAAGGGAAGAGTACCCAAACAGAAGAAGGGAGGAAAAAAAATCCTACCAGTTCAAGGGTATCGAGGAGTCTCGCGATCTCTCTCTTTATTTTTTCGAAGAGCCAAGCAGCTGTCAGCTTGCTTTAAAGCCAGAACGCAGGCTCTACGAAATAGGACGTGAAGGAAATCTAGTCACCGAAGCGTAGGGAATAGTAGATGTATTTAAAGAGCATTTCCAGCAGCTTCTTAATGTGCCTCAAGTAGAGAGAGTGATTCCCTAGAGTGATTACACACCTTGCAGCGGTTCTGGGGCTTAAGTAGGATTAATGATACCAGTGAGCTATGGCGACGGACATGCGGCAAAGCATATCCTTCAGGGTCACCCATGTCGCAAAGGTCCTGGTTGAAATCTGAAAACCAAGATGTAATCAAGCTCTATCCCACCTCATCCCTTCCTCTTCTCCTCCCCTCTACCCCACTCCCCTGGGCTGGATCAAAGTGTCATGCGACCCGTGCTGATGATCAACCAGGCTGAGGGCCCAGACAAATAGCTCAGTCGCGTACGGAGCATCCAGATACACTGGCGACCTCTGGATTAGCTAGCCTTACCTACGTACACGGAGCCCTGCGTAGGCGGACCACCCTTTCTCCGATACTCGTGGGAATCAAATTAAATGAACGCTAACAACAAAAACAATAAAAACATAAATACAGACAACAACAAACCAAGAGAGGAAGAAGGTTCAAGTCGTGAACCGGTGGGGGAACAGGTTAGCAAACCTACCCCACCCCTCCCGAACCCCAGCCCTTCATCTGGATCGGTGAGGCTGACTTCCCCCCACTCGTCCAACACGGACTCCACAAAACCACTGCCGGGCGGCTCACCATTAGCTCTAGCACGGGATAAACCCTGCACGAGCAAACAAGCGCGTGCTGCTGCTAGGCCAGCAAGGACCTTAACGGACCGAATTCGGAAAACCGCGCCTGTTAAAGGATCCAAAGCCAGCAACCTGCCCACTAAGACAGGTTCTGGTACGGCTCCAACAAAGCACGCGAGGAAACACCATCTGTCCTCAACGGATGCTAGTACTAGCAACTTTAGGGAGCGGCGCGCAGCCACTCGTATCCTCGACAAGCTGGCGCCCTTCCCTAAAGACAGCTGGAACAGCAAACAAAAAGAGTCGTATGATTGGGCCATAAATAGACTCTCCTGCGCCAAGGGAACCTCCGTACCTCATGCGGTCAAACGCGATAGGTCTATGGAGGAGCAAACGGTGCAGGCCCCGGCCCCCAAAAGAACCAAAAACAACACCGGTACTGCCAGACAAGACAAGCAGTACAGCGATGTGCTGAAGAGCCATACCCTCGTTGGCGTGGTTGACAATTCCAGATGGGAGCATCTCGGCGGATAAATGGAGGAAGGTAGAGGCCGAGTTGGCCCCTGCCCTTCTCTCTATCTTAAGGGAGCGACCAGGACCTGCTCCAATCTGGTCCAATCTGGAAGACGGGGGATGGTTCCAGGGGCACGTGAAACTGCTTGCCTGTGCGGACCAAAGGTCGATTGACCTCCATATCGAGGCCATAGGGATGGCGGGCGAGGTGTGGCCAGGGGCTCGCCTGGAGGTCTTGTCGTTGGACAAGATACCCAGCAGGCCCAGGGCACGCATCCGCCTTCCGGCCAAGCCCTCGGACTCTACGTCCATAATGGACCTTATCAGGTTGTGCAACCCGAAACTGAATACAAGTGACTGGAAAGTCGGCAGGCTGGAGGAGCCTAAGGGGGACACCCGTTCGGTGGTAATCATCATCAACGAGGACTCCTTGGCTCAACTTGCTGCAGACGAGTACAAAATCTACTTTGGTTTCGGCAAGGTCCCCATTAGGGTCTACAAAAAGGATTCAGAAAGGGTATCTGCCCCTAAGGCAGATATCCCCCCGACAGATATAGTCGCACCTGGCACGTCATCTGCCCCCAAGACGGAGATCTTCCCCTTACCGGTAGACACTTGTCCCGACGAAACAAGTGCTACCCCCACTGACAACGGACCACCGGACGCATCAGAAGAAGTCCTCACGACAACGCTCAATACTCTGGGCATTGACGAAGATACACTTTCGTCGGACTCAGAGTTTGAGTGGTTCTTCACCGCTAAATTATATCGTCCATCCCAGGAGAAGGATGACTTTATGTCTTCTGACTCGGACGAGGCCAATGACACTGTGGTGGAGGCATCTGTAATCAGTCACAATGCTGCGGGTGATTCAGATTAACCTTCACCACTCCAAGGCGGCCTCCGCCAACCTCCTCATCCGATTAGCCAAAAATGGGGAGGACATTGTCCTTATCCAGGAGCCCTGGACCGCGAAAGGTCTGGTGCTGGGACTCAGGACAGCGGGCTACAAGCTGCTTTACACCAAAAATGCAGGTAAACCTAGATCTTGCATTATGGTTAAAAGCTCTATTAACTCATTCCTCATTTCTAACCTTAGCGACCCTGATAACACGGTGGTAAGCCTGGAGCTGAGTCAGAGTACGTGTTGGATGACTTCAGCATACCTTGCATACGACAAACCCATCCCACCCACAACACTCACAACGGTCGCTATGGCGGAATCCAGCAACGCTTTCCTCATTATTGGTTGTGATGGCAATGCACACAATCAATTATGGGGTAGCTCCAACGACAATGAAAGAGGTGAGTCTCTGTTAGACTTTATTCTAAATAAGAATCTAGTTGTATGTAATACAGGAAATGTACCCACCTTTGTTACCAAAAATAGACAGGAGGTGCTTGATATTACCCTTGTCTCAAATAACTTCTCCAACTACATTAGTAATTGGAGGGTTTCTGATATCCGTTCCTTCTCGGACCATAGATATCTCCAATTCGACCTTAACGGTCTTCCCCCCGAGCAACCTCCAGTCAGGAACTATAGGAAAACCAACTGGTCTCTCTATAAAAGTATCGTAGGGAAATCCCTTTCGGGAGCACCTCCCTCCCCTACTGACGTCAATGAGCTGGAATGGATAGTCAACTCGTTCACCATTGCCCTTAATGATGCAATGAACACGGCCTGCCCACTCAAAACACGGAAGTTTAACTCCAAGCCACACTGGTGGAATTGGAATAGTGAAATTGAACATCTTCGTAAAGCCAGCAGGAGGAAGTTCAACAAAGCTAAATCCTCCGGGGATGAGCTCCACTGGGAATCCTATAAAGAATCCCTCAGATTATTCAAATCCAAAATGAAAACGGCAAAAAGGAAATCCTGGAAGCTGTTTTGCGGAAGAATAGAAGATATTTCGGAGACCTCAAGACTCAGAAAAATCCTCTCCTCGTGTCCTGCCATACCAAGCTACTACATGAAGCAGGACGGCACTCGGACTACGTCTAGTAAAGAATCACTTGAGATTCTACTTGATACTCACTTCCCCAGCTGCTCTGATGACCAACCCTCTTTAGAGTTGGTTCTGGTTATCCCATCAGTAGCCTCGTGAAGCTCACCACTAAGCGCAGAATAGCATGGGCTATTCGTAGCTTCAAACCTTATAAATCCCCTGGTCCGGACGGTATTATACCAGCGGAACTCCAACTGAACTTAGACCTAATTCTTCCATGGTTGGAAACTATCCTCAAAGGTTGCCTAAGCTTGTCCCATATCCCCTTGGGATGGAGACAGGTGAAGGTTGTCTTCCTACCTAAAGCAGGTCGTAGCTCTCATGTAAAGCCCAAAGATTTCAGACCTATCAGTTTATCTTCCTTCCTACTCAAAACGTTGGAAAGACTCATAGATATCCATCTTCGCTGCAATATAGACCCATCTAGATTGTCAGCCTCTCAACATGCATACACTAAAGGCAAATCAGTTGATACTGCCCTACACTCGCTTGTATGCTCCATCGAAAAATCCCTTCACCATAAGGAAGTCAATGAACTACTTTTGTTGCTAGATAAGGCAGGGTGCAAGGTGATAGCCTATGCGGATGATATTGCTGTGGCTGTCTCGGGAAAATATCCATCAGTGCTAAGGGATCTCTTGCAGCATGCTCTCTCAAAACTTTCGGCGTGGACCAAAGTCAACGGATTGGGCATTAATGCTTCTAAAACGGAAATTGTCCTCTTCACACGAAAATATAGTATCCCCTCGGTCGACCCCCCTACCATTAACGGCACTAGTTGCAACTTCTCGGAGTCTGCTAAATATCTGGGGCTCATCCTAGATAAGAGGCTAAACTGGAAGCCGAACATAATGGAGCGCACCCGCAAGGCGACGCTGGCTCTCTACATTTGTAAAAGAGCATTAGGAAAGAAATGGGGTCTCCAACCTCATATGATCCACTGGATCTACACAACCGTCGTTAGACCCATTCTGTTGTATGGAGTACATGTCTGGTGGCCAATACTAGACAAAGCCATACACTACAATCTCATTAGGAAAGTTCAACGTCAAGCTTGCATTTGCATAGGAGGTGCTTTGAGAACCACACCCTCAGATGCACTGGACGTGATAATGAACCTATCCCCAATAGACATTTTCGGCAAACTACTAGCAAAGAATACTGCTATCCGTCTTACAGACTCTTCCCAGTGGATCAACAATTCATTTGGCCACTCCACTATACTAAGTTCTTCTAACTTCCCCACGAGAATTCTGGACCATACCACACCCCTTTACTTCCCTGATAGACTTTTTAAAACCCTCATTCCAGATAGAGACTTCTTCTTCGGAAAAAGACCAACGGGCTTCAAGTCGAGACTCATCACCTATTTATCGACTTCAAAGCCGCATCTAACGTCTTGAGCTCTACAAGGCGATGGCCGAATTCGGGATTCCGGGAAAACTGATCCAACATGTGCCATGTCACGTGCCATGTCACGCTGTGCCGTGTCACGCTGGAAAACACGCGGTGCAATGTGCAATTTGGGAACAGTTCCTCCGAACTATTCCAAACATGCACCGGATTTCAGCAAGGAGATGCTGTCGTGTGACTTCTATAAACTTGTACTGGAACAGATAGTGCGCAAGGCAGGCGTCAATATAGGAGGCACTATCTTCAACAAATTCGTTCAGTTGCTGGACTACGCAGACGACATTGACGTCATACGTCGCTGTCAGCGAGCCGTAGAAGCTTTCACAACCATTGAAGAAGAGTTGATCTTGAAGTAAATGAAGAAAAAACCAAGTATTTGGTGTCAACAAACAAAGAATTGTCGGTCCACCGCCTAGGACAAAACGTCACTGTTGGCAGCAATAACTTCGAGGTGGTTAAGGAGTTTACATACCTCGGAGTAAATATCAACCCCACGAATGACACTCTAGTGGAGATTCGACGAAGATTTACCCTAGGAAACCGCTACTACTTCGGTTTGGCGAAACAAATGGGTCCCATATGCGAAGCCAAAAAAAGACGACTACACTGGCTCGGCCACATCGGGGGTGGACAATAACGCTCCAGCAAAGAGGATCTTCGAATAACAGCCCACAGGTTCGAGAAGAAAAGGAAGACCGAATTTCCTTTTCAAGAACCAAGGTATCGCGGATGCCAAAACACTTGGTCTGGATAAGTGAAAGCAGCGCGTCCAGGACCGCACTTCACGGGTCGGGAGCCCGCTAAGTAAGTAAGTAAGTAAGATGCTATGTATGGCTTTGTCTAGAATTGGCCACCAGATGACTACGCCATACATAAAAATAACCCGAACAACGGAGATGTAGATCCATCCATTTTCTTTCCATAGCTTTCTGCTCCTGTAAGGACGAGTTCGAGTATATTTGGTTCCCAGCGCAGATTCTTATCTGGGAGAGACCTAATAGAGAAAGATGTTGGTTCGAAAACACAAATATTGTAATAGAGAAAACAGCCGATAGTGAAATTCAGGTAGGCATAACAAGATCTGTTTACTTATTTGATTTTGAACATTTCATTGATCGAATAATTACAGATAATATTTACTGATTCGATTTATATTGCATTTTGTTGAATCCAATCAATGTAGTGGGACACCTTGGTGTAGACTCCTGGATACGGGGCAACAGTGCATGGCTTTATACTCCATGAAACAATACCGACTTGTAGACCGTTATAAATGAGTGGGCCACCAGAATCTCCACTGCATTGACCTTTACCTCCTTCGTCAACTCCTCCACAAATCTGATCAGGAGTAGTTCTACCTTCGTGCCTTAAGGTGCATTCCGCATCTGAATAAATCTTCAAATCAACTTGTTGCAAATTCTTCTGCACACTTCCTCCGGTCTGAAGGTAAAACAAAAATTATACAACAAGGAATAAAATCATCTTGGGATTGCTTGCCTTTTCTAAGCCCCAACCGATCAAAATGCCTTGAGCGCTTGCCGGAACTTCAAATCCTTGTTGAGGAAGATTCATAACATCGATTGTCTTACCATTCAGTATAAGACGGCCTTCTAATTGAAGAAGGGCAATGTCGTTGGCGTAATTTTTGCTGGGAGCGTATTCACTATGGACAATAATTTTTTGTACGGCAGCTACATTTGGTCCAGCAGCTGCAATTGTGTTGACTCCATATTGAATGCTGACAGCACTTGGTTGCTTTCCAACGACGCAATGTGCAGCAGTTAAAATCCATTTATTGCTTATAATACTGGCTCCACAAGAGTGAGAACCAGTAGAGCTACGCAGTGATACCTAGAAAACTCAAATGAAATAATGAAAATTCCCTCATATTCCATAATTACCGTACAATAAATGGATACTGTCCTGCTTCCGCAGTAGTGCCGTTAACAACGCGATTTGAACTAGGGAAGCAGTAGCTTGTCCCAACTAATAACGACACAATAAGTAGACCTTTCAACATTTTCTTGCGCCAGCCGTGCCTGAATTTTGACTACTGTGTTGATTTTCAATGAAATATAAATTTATACGTGATTTTTTAGCCCGTTATCACTGATTGTTATTTGTGTCAGAAAAATGGTAAATTATTGGTTTATACGTGTGACGGGTCTAAATACTCAGATAAAAATTTATTAGAGACAATTGATTTTTTTAACCTTAAGGTGGCAAAAAATGGCGAAGATTTATGAATTGGAAATTTCTTTAAAATGTACGACTGATTTGTTAACTGTTAAATAAACGAATGATCTTTCTTTGAGTACACATACAGTAGTCTCAAGTACTCCTATCTGATAACTCAATATACTAGATTATCTTAAGTATGTGATTTACTATTGATTGATAATACGATTAGTCGGTTCAAAAGTTTTGAACAAATGTCCATATACTCGTATATGTGCTCGGAAATACCACAATCATTGTGAAAAATGGTTATAAAAAATTATGTTTGTTGAACTGGTCATATAGTAAAAAAGTTTTCTTTATAGATACTACAATAAAATACATGTGAAGTAAGGACATTATAAGCAAAAACTACGGATGGTAATATTCTTCCCCACGCAGGAGATTTTAAGTTTATAAGACAGCATCTCGCCTCGTAACACGGAATACATGTATTTCTAAAAGTTTTTCGCAAGGCAAACGTAAAGGGCACTTCATTGAGCGCTTCTATCTTTAAATTTAAATAAAACAAAGTGTGTGTGAGGTATCATAAACATTGTTTATTCGTTTAAACGGCTTATCGATGCTATTATATATGGAATATAACATCATCAATCCGAAATGTCAAATTTTCCATGACTCTGGCGCAGTCGGAATTTGGCCGATGGCATGGGTTATGTTGATTTTGAGGGCCGCTGTTCTTTGTGACTTATGTGCATAGACCTGTGATTTACGAAAACCCCGCAAGAAAAACTTCAATGTGATCAAATCGCACGATCTCGGTGATGATAACCATGTCCTCGAATCGCTTGTGCAGAATTTCCTATGTGGCGTGAGTGGTTTGCCACGTAGCGCCATCCTGTGTGTCCATATCATTCAATTCGGGCCAAAAGAAGTTGGTAATCCTCCACCTATGGCGCTCATCGTTGACGGTAATGGTCTGGCCAACGTCGTTCTGAAAGAAATACGAGTATGGACCGATAACGCCGCCAGCCCAAAATCCACACCCAACAGTGATTTTTTCGATGGCTCATGTGGATTGGTATCGTCCTAAATTCGTTGTTAATGTACCCATTCATCCTGAAATGGGCCTCATCGCTGAAAATGATTTATCGATGAAAATAAGGGTCAGTTTCAAATTGTTCCAGAGCTCATTCAGCGAACACACGTATGTAGTTGTCTTTGGTCGTTTACCTTTAGTTCCGGGGTCAGTTGAATTATGTATGGGTGCAGGCCCGTCTGCAAAAAGCCGACCTTTTGTGAGCGACGCGAAATCGACTGCCTTGGATTCTTCTGCACATTCTCACGGACATCGTCGATGATTTCAGCAGATCATGCGTTTCATCGACGTGCGGGTGTTCTTTTATCGTTGACTGAACCAGTGGACTCAAATTTGTCCACCACACTGCGAATAGTTCTCTCAGTAGGACGATTATGGCGGTAGCAAAATGGGTGAAGCGCGCGGAACTTTACCCGAACAGGACACACATTTTGATAAAACAATTTTATAATTTGCACGTTTTGTTAAACACTACGTCCATCTATGGTGATGTGGCAAAAATGACTAAATAAATGACAGCCAATTTGGCAGATGTAACTTCAACAATACCGTCGCTATCAACTGTCAAACCTCGGATTAGAGTTTTAAGGATTAGAGTGTATGGTTTTAAGAATATATATGTATACATATACGAGTATATAATATATATATATAGGATCATGCAAACACACCAAAATAGAGTTACTGAAAATTAAAATTACATGATCTACAGGGTGAGCCGATAATAACAATAGGAAAAGAAATTTAAATAAAACAACAACAGTGTGAGATATTCAATTTATTCTGGCTTTATTTTAGAAGCGACATATATGCCACTATCATTTAAATGGCCGGTTCGGCTTTGCTGGCAGTGCTTCAAACTTTCGTTCCAATTTAGATGACTTGGTCCAATATGTTCGGCATTATTCCGGCAATAGCGTCTCGAATGTTGGCCTCGAGGCATCCAGAGTGAGTGAACCGGCCCCAAAAAACAATCGAGTGGTGTAAAGTCGCCTGACCGCCGCGGCCAATTGATGAACACTTGCTGTGAGATGACCCAGTCGCAAAATATATCCTTTAAAACTTCGAGCGTTGCGTCACTTGTAAGGTATATAGCGCCGTCTTAGTAGAACCACAGCTCGAATATATCAATGTTGTGACGTTCTCTGGCCATAGAAAGTCGGTTAACGCTCCATATCTGATACCATTAACGGTGTTTCCGAATGTCCGAAGATGCCGCCATTTCACCAAACAGTTAATCTATTTTTTTATATCGCTCACATAGTACACAGAACAGTATCGCTTTACACAACAGATGTTTGCTGGAGGACTAAGTCTACCGATTTTGCAAGTCAGAGACTAGTTCAAATAAACAACATAAAACATTAATAAAAAAATAATTAATAAACGCGATCTCAAAAATCTAATCGAGAAGAGCTATAATCAATTTCGTTGCAAATGTCATTAAAAGTGCATGTACCTTGTACGTGGGTCATTACAACCACAATTGGTTTTGTGCCTTTTAGCATATAATATATTTCTCACCCGAAGAGATTTTTCAGGAGCGTATAAGTATATTTTTTGAGAAAAGCTTATTGCGGTAATTAATTATGTCGCGGATAAACTTGACTGAAGCTGCCTTACGCCTGGATCTCAAGTAGGGAGCTGCTTAAACATATTTAATTTACGTATAGCATATCTCTTGAAATTTGTTTGGAATCGAATCCAAGTTCCTGAACATCGTATGGAGAATCCCAAATATGGGGGAATGTTCTAAGTATGCTATGACCAACGAGCAGTAAATAGACTTAAGACTATAAACACCTCAAAAGTCCTTGTTGCTTCTTTTAAGAAATCCTAACATAGAATTTGACTTAATAATTGTGTAATCATAATACAATGAGAAGTTCAATTTGGTTTCAAAAATTGCCCCAAGATCTTTAACTTCATCTAGGCTATTAAGGGCACTTTAGAAAGATTTTACATTTAGAAATCTTTAGCTCTGTAAATATCTAAATACGTGAAAACAATTTCAAGTCAACCTTCTTCTTCTTCTTAGAGCGCTACAGTCCGAGGTGGACCTGGGGCTCACCAAACATGCCCCTTCAGTCGGCACGATCTCTTGATAGCTGTCTCCAGTTGCTCACACGAAGTTAGTTGAGGTGGACGTCCTCTGTTGCGTTCTACGTTGGATCCGTAGACGCCCGGATAGCCTCATGTCACTGTACAGCCCATATAGTTCGTGGTTGAATATTGTCACCCAAATGCCATAACCGCAAACAGGACCAACGATCGCACGCAAACCAAATGCCTCTTCATCCGCTTGGGACATTGTCCATGCCTCTGCGCCGTAAAGCAGGACTGGGATGATCAAGATCTTACACAAAGTCTTCGACAGAGGGCTCTATTACTCAATTACCATCTGAGCCCAAAAAAACAGTGGTTGGTATTTTCTCTCGGTACTGATGTAGTTTGTACTGTTTACAGCGGTAGATGGAATTCTTCACTACCTCGCAATTATATCTGCCTATTGTAATGTTCTGGCCAAGTCGCCGATTTTTTTTCCTTTCTCGATGGCAACATGTACTTAGTTTTGCCCTCGTTTACCACCAGACCCATTTTAGCCACTTCCGTTACAATGCCAACAAACGCCTCATTGACAGCTCGCTGTGTTCGCCCTATTACGTCAATGTCATCCGCGTGTGCCAGCAGTTTTATGGACTATCCTTTCCTTTAGTAAGATCGTAACTCTTGTAACTAACTCTTCTCAAGAAAAATGTTAAAGAAATTACATAACAGCGCGTCGCCTTATCTTAAACCTTTTTTTTCATCTTTTGGTAAAGCAGACACCATTCCTGCCATAGCACCTCTCAATCTCCTCGATCGCGCGCTTCTTATGCTCATTCTTTTTCTTCCTGAGAATCCGGGTCTCTTCCCTTTATTTCTGTTCGCAGAGCCCGCGAATAGCTCTTGTAGTTCGATGCAGCGTTGCTTTGAAGGCTTCTTGCTTTGCTGCATGTGCCTACTGCAAGTGATAATTATTTTGTTTTCTTTGTTTCCAAGAACGGTCTTGTTCCTCCGCCGCCATCCTAAAAGAGCGATGAACTCTGGTAGACTCACTCCCCCCTTCTGGTTTCTAGCCGACTAGACGGCCCACGAGGGATGGTTAACCCATCTTCTGTCGTGCAAACGCTTTCGTCTGCATGCTTCGCATGTCAACGCTTTAAAATCCAGATAAAAAAAAGATGAAAAAGACTAGTGATTAATTAATATACGCATGTTAGAAATAAATGGCGTAAATACATGCATACATACAGTGTTTGTGCAAGTCATTGCACAATGCACCATTCTTGGACTAAGTGCGCCCCACTTATCGTTGGTGACTTACACCATAACCATACTATCAACAAAGTGAGATCAAATTGCACTACATACTTATGTATCTACACTTATTCATTTATTTACTACCTTAAAAGGGCACGTAGGTGGATAAGTGTGAACGTTGTAAAAGATTATCTCCTTTTCTAGTGCCGATAAACTAAGTTTTAAATCAACATTAGCAAAGTATTAAATCAAATTCTCATGGCAAATAAGAATGCGTAGTAGTAGTGCAATTTATTCAATTTACAACTGCAAGTCAGCATTTGACGATAATATATTACAGATTGATAAAGAAAGTATAAAGAGATAAGATAAAGAGATCTTTATCTTTAAACGCTTCTTACCTATTCATACATTTTTATTGCAATAATTACTTTCATTTTTTCATTGATAAGTGTACTTGAATGTTAAAAATATTATAACTATAAAGAAACCAGCTAATCCAAAACATACTAATTTAAGAAGTATCTACTCAGTAGATGATGCTGGAGTCTGAACTGCTTTATAATGGGTGGGTGTCCTTTTGAGACTAAAAGTGCTGCGAATCGCTCTTTTTGGTTGCTCTCGAAAGCAATCTCGCAAATGGACACAGTCACGAGAGTCGCTATCAGCCCGATAACATTTTACTCTTGACATTCGAAGTTTCTGAGGGCTACTAGCAAGTGAACACATCTTTTGATCACTGTCGGAGATAAACTCGCAGAATTGCATCACATTTCGTATTTAATAATAATAATAATAATAATAATAATAATAATAATAATAATAATAATAATAATAATAATAATAATAATAATAATAATAATAATAATAATAATAATAATAATAATAATAATAATAATAATAATAATCTGGGCCTAGCTTCCGTGTTGTGCGTGCTATTGTTCTCTCCAGAGTGGAGGGGACCTTCAGTTTAATGCCGACTCTGTACGGCAAGATTGAGAAGCTTTTTCTAGACAGTTTCAATCTTTGAGGATTGTCAATAAGTCGAAAGAGGTAGAGCTGTGAACAATTTGTTTTTTTAATTGTTCGAACTGGGAATTGAACCAAGACTTGAAAGTCTAGTGCGTATGGGTCGATGCACAAAACAAAACCTTTAGAGACAGCAAAGCTTTACCATCTTTGATTTTACAGATGGCGTGTCCTGCGCCTTTGTGGCCGCCTGACATTCTTTATCGTGCATATCGATAGATAAACGATATCAAACTCATCGATAGTAAGCGGGCAGCCTCCTGGATAGCTTTGATTTCTGTCTGGAATACACTGCAGTGGTCAGGTAGTCGAAGGCACAGGGAGAGAGAAATCAATGTCACGTATAATCTTACTCGTGTTTCCTTAACCGTCGTAGTCCCATTTGTGTATACTTCTTGCGTGGCAGATTTTCTGACTAAATCTTTTGCTCAGTCTTCTCTGTCTGAGATCAATGTTTTGTAGTCAAATTCGAAGTCCTCGATTGGTGCTAGGTAGTTCGTTTGCTTCGGGATCTTCGTATTCTTGGGTGATTCCATATGTCCTTAGCTGTGTGTTTTACTCCATCGATTGCACTCCAAGGGAGAAGCAGATTCAGCATTGCCAACAGGAAGGCCAAGCTTGGTGTCAAAGCCAAGTTAGCGGTTTTAACGCAGTATTTGTTCCAACTCTCACCTATGGTCAAGAAATTTGGGTAATGACCGAAAGAATAAGATCGCGAATATAAGCTGAATTACTCGCCAAAAACTCGTCTGGTTGCGCCTGGGCATAACTCCTGATGAGTTGTAGTCCATGGTGGAGGATCGAGTGGGCTGGAGATCTCTCGTGCGTGCATTGCCCCCGCAACTGTTTTAGTGGAACATGCGAGGCTCTGAAGATGAAATGATGAATTGAAAATGTTTTTTTAATTATAAAATATACATTATGATTATCGGGTTAATTGCTTCAAAGACATTGTCGGCACATACGCTTTCTTTCGGGCGTTCAATTCTGATGGGAAAATACATAATCAGGAAATGACACATGCATTTATTGAGTTGTTTCTTAGGATTCTGACATGTGATACCGGCTTGTTGACATCGTCGAGACATCCATATCGTCAATTCCGGCACTAAAGAAGAACTGTATTATAATATCAATGATTAGAATTGACTTGGTTTTAAACGGTTGAAAAAATTACTTGCGAATATCACATCAATCTTGCTTGTGCTTTACTGTATTCGATAAACAATTGCTGATATTCTGAACATTTCATTTTAATAAGTACAGACCATGAAGATGCTTTGTGTCTGAAAAGAGTTTGGTTTTTGCATTACTATAACGAACCATCGCTCACTGCACTGCTTGATCGAGAGTTTTTCCCTTAAAATTCTACCAATATCGTTCCACGGATTTAGCACCGTGTGACTTGTGCCTATTCAGTAAACTCAATGTTTTACTCAATGCTTTTCCGCTGTAAAAGTCTGTACAGCGATAACTGAACTCATTTCACTGGCACAGAAAAGGAACTTAAATCGTTGCTGTGCGAAGCTGTCATGAATAAAGTTCTGGGCACTCTTCGACATTTCCCCATCTGGAAACGCTTAAAATAATTCCTCAGCCCGATACAAAATATTTCCAATGTGAATTAATTTCAAGTCTCCGTCAGTATTATTGGAGAAGATGGGGTTTCGAATGTCTGGTTCAACTCGTAACAATTAAATAAAAGAGCTGCCACTTACATTCAAGCTGCAAAAAAGCAAGAACAATAAACCCTACAAGATTCAGTTATCATAAAAAACTCATTTTCACTGTTTTGCTCCCATTGCTTTCTACCTACCTTCCAACTTCCTTATCAGGCCTATGACCCCTGGATGGTCTGAGCCTGAGCTGTTACCGCTTTCCATCGCTGAACGTTCAGGGCACGTTGTTGCCAGTCATCAAAATCAAGTTGTCTTGACTCCGCGCTGACTTGGTCTTTATAGCGAAATTTCGGTCTTCCTCTAATTCTCGAACCAGGAGGGTGGGATTCGAAGACTCTCATGGCTGGAACAGTGGTGTTCACTCTCTCGATGTGACCGAGTCAGTTTAGTTGACGGATTTTTAGCTTTCCAGACTATGTCCGCATCCTTGTACAGGTTATATAGTTCGCGGCTGTGCCTTCTCCGCCATTTGCCTTCCTGCTGGATCAAATATCCGACGTAGAGGTCTTATCGTCCAGCTTTCGGCCTCATATAACAAGACAGTGCTTCGAGTGCTTCGAGTTAGCAGTTTTGATCCAAGTTGTTTCTACAAACCGAAGTTCGCGTATGCCTCGAGGTAGATAATCTCCTTAATTTACTCAAAATTGTAGCTTGCTAGCTAGCTTGTAGTTGTGTCCTATATGATGTTCGACGGATCGATTTTTTTTCAACAGCGTATACTTTGACTTTTCTTCATTTACCATAAGACCAGGTTGGATTATCTGTCAATCGCCGTGAATGCTTCTGCTACAGGTCCCTGGGAACGCGCGATAATGTCGATGTTGTCTGCGTAACCCAACAGCTGGACCGATAGTAGAAGATAGTGCTTTCATTGTTTTCACCTAACCCCCGCACAATCTTATACAGCGCATCTCCTTACCGAAATCCTGTGCAAGTTTTAACCGGTTTGTAAGTTTGTAAGCACGGTGCATCGCTGGGTCAATTTTCTCGGGATCCCGAATTCGGCCATCGCATCGAATAGTTCCTTGTGATGAATGCCGTCGTATGGGGCTTTAAAATTTATGAATATGTGGTGCACATCAATTTGAAACTCGTTGTTTGTTTACAGAATTTGGCAGAGAGTGAAGATTTGGTCTATAGTCGAGAATAGGATTCGGTTGTCTTCTACAAGCTGATAATGTTTGTCAAATAGAGCAACTCTTCGTGTATAACTGTAATAGTAGAGTTTAAATATTCGGTTTGAGCTTTTTTAAGAGCTTAAATAGAAAAATAATACATTCCCTGCCATTGAACTGGGGTGTTTCAAAAATGTCTCGGTTTTAGCACTTCTTTGTTGCATGAGGACTTTCATCTCGTAATTTTTTAAACATGTCATTTTAATACGAGTACCTACAATGGCAGATACAAGTTTTCACACAAAGCAATTTAAAAAGAAAATCAAGCGGTTGAAGAAGATATTAGTTAAAAACTTGTTGTTATTGTTTTTGGATGAAAACATTTTTGTTTTATATTGTGATATTAAATTGCTTCAAATTTATTACATGGTTGTGAAGGATTTAATTTTTAACACCACTTATGTTTTTACGATCAATTTTCTTTGAAAATGACGTTGTGTGAAAACTTTTGTCCACCACTGAGTAAAAGCAAAACAAAACTGAAAAAATAAATATTTTGCATGGTTGGCTAAAGTATATAAACTGTCAATTTGACAGTTGAAAGTTGATTTGTGGTTAGTACGTTTTGCCATTTTACGACGAATAGATTAATGCCAGAAAAACGCGCGCAAATTGTGCAAATCTTTTTTTTAAAACATTGGTTGGTTCGACAAACATGTCGATAATACACACAGTCTTGAGGAGAATCCGAATGAGTCAATTCGCCATCGTGAACAGCTATTGGAGCTATGCCCACCCACTTTGTGGAAGATTTTACGGAAAGATGTTGGCTTAAAAGCTTATAAGATCCAGTTTGTGTGAGAATTGAAACCGCGTGACCATTACACGCGTCGTAGGTTTGGTGAATGTGCCGAAAACATGATTCAGCTTGATCCTCATTTTCAACGCAAAATTTTGTTCTCCGATGAGACCCGCTTTTGGTTAAATTTATCGAGACGTCCACTTTACAACCGTTAAAACTCACTGTTTGGTGTGCTTTATGGGCTAGTGGAATCATCGGCCCATATTTCTTTAATGACAGTGTCCGCCAGAATGTTACCGTCAATGCAGACCGCAGATGTAGAAACATGATTTCTCACTTCTTCGCTCCTTAGTTGAACGGCATTGACGTGACGGAGCCTTGGTTTCAATAAGATGGCGCAACATGCCACACGGCGCGCGACACCATCAATTTATTGCGAAAACATTTGCTGGGCTCAGAATTTCGCGTAATGGTCCTGTGATCTCACACGTTTAGATTACTTTCTTTTGGGCTATGTGAAGTCACAAGTCCATGCCGATAAACCAGGGTCGTTGGACGACTTGGATGTCAACATTCGCCGTGTTATTGCTGATATACGGCCCCAGTTGCTCGATAAAGTTGTCGAAAATTGGACATCTAGATTGCGCTTCATTCGAGCTAGCCGTTGCGCGCATATACCCAAAATCATTAGGCATTAACATTAGCTTGTGTTTCTTTCATATTGAATGTGTATACCTCTAAAAAAAACACGCTTTATAAGTGGAAGAAAGTTGAAAATGTATTGAAGTAGTGATTTTTATTTAATTTTTTTATTTACAAAACCGTAATATTCCAATACGACCAAATAACGAAAAGTCGATGACTCGATTTTGAACATTCTACTGCAGTGGTTGTATTTTGGTACTAAATACTTTTGCACATCTCTACACAATGAACGAAAGCTCAAGCTTTTCTAGGGAATAGTAAATCCTCAATCCATGTGGAACTTATGCGCAGCATCCATGTAGCAATTCAAATAATTGATGCGCAACACTAGATTACACTAACATCTTCCGCAGTGCTTTATGATGTTGTGGACGAATTTTAGTATAATTTGAAACCTCGTTGTCTTCAAGCCTAATTCTTGGCATTCGGGAGTGATATCTTTGCCTGTTTGTAACCGTTATTTAACTGTTTCAATTTGATGTTTATTTCAAAAAGATTTTAATTGTTTTTGTGTCCGACTAAATATCTCTTAGAATTATTGAGTTGTTTAAGGAGTGTGTGTGTTTTGAATATTACTAAATAGAAACTCGTTAAATTTCTGTAGCAAAACTGATGTTCACTTATGATTTCACCTACGACTGTCGAAGTATCTTTGTCAGTAGCTAAAGCAAATTGCAATATAACTAAACTTAAGTAAGTTGCCTAGCGACATTCAATGGGAAGAAAAGTTTAAAACGAAAACCATTTGTTAAGTCGACCAAATTAATTGCAACATCCCCCTGACATCGGTTATTTAAGGGGTCGCGCTCTAGTACATAACAAAACAAAATCAACAAAGAAAAAAGTGCAATTAATTTCAAACGTTGTTCTTCGGAATTGTATACAGCCTTAATAAGTTTATATATTATCTACATACAAAAACGTTGTTTAGTTTGTGTGTTTAGCGTTCGTGATTAGCTGTCGGTGTTGTGGTATAAAAAAATATCCTATTCCAATCCAACAGAACCGCGGTGCAAAAATGGCCATCACAATTACAAGCTTTCACAATGTAATGATTGTAATTTCATTCGCTATTATTGGACTCACAATAACGAATGGCCTTAAGTGCTACATGTGCGGTCAGTACAACGAAGGGGTGGGCTCTATTACACCATGCCTTAACTATTCGGACCGATACGCCCATCTCTATCTTAAGGAATGCACAAAGTCATCCGAAAAATACTGTGTGGTAAGTTAAAACCCAAGTAATCTTCCATCGAGGATGGTGTTACATCTGTGTATACGTATCTACTTATGTACTTATGTAACCGTCGCGAGTGAAGTAATCCAATTTCTTTCAATATTGCTCTTTTTCCAATTATCACTGCCACCGCGTTGAAGGCTGAAATGCAAAGAGGTCCCACTAAAGCCCTAGCTTAAACTCTGAGGATGCTTATAAATTATACGAGTTCGAGTATTCGAATCTGAATATTTACATACCTTCGTGAGAATGTCACAAAGCATCGGAATCCAACCAGATTCTGGCAGGGAGTTTCTTTTACCAGATGCAGTATTTACCAATGTCGTTGCTGTGTGGAAGTATTTTTGTATGTTGAAACGTACATACTCTTTACCCTTACATCAAGTGGGGTTGTTGTCGACGGGTAAGATTATGGTAAAATGGAATTTTACATCTTGACGTAGGATATTTCTTTGATCACAAATGAAATGGAATCACATGTCCGTTGCGAATTATACTGGAAATGTGACGGTGTCGTTTTGAAGAGTTGAATAGAAAGAAATGAACTGTCATTAGATTCGCAGGTTGGTAGGGATGTTTTCTGCACAATGCCCTTCTTTGGTAATGGCTTGGATGTATTTTTTTTGCTTTACACAGGAAGGACATTAAATAGGGGCTTTAGAGTGAACTCGTTTTCTTGCACATACTAACATACATGCATATTGAATGAAGCACAATTTCTTTTCCGTTTTTGTATATTCATTGACGTGGGTAGGTGTGAATTCGATGTGCGTTATGGGATTCATAAAAGGATTATGAGTTACTCTTAACCCATATACAAATGTGTATGATTAAGTTTAAATCCACAGAAATGTACTTACTTAGATGAATATTTATACATCATGATAAAATTCAATATTTTAAAGAAAAATACAATGTTTTTCAATAATATATTTGGTGTTGTTTTACTTTGAATTACAAATTAAAATCTGGAAAAGGACCTACTAATAGAAGTTGTTTGAACTAAAAAATAATAAAAATTAACCATAACAGGTACTAACTGATTAATTAAACAAATTTTATTACGTTAATTTTTTGAGATTTTATAAATTAAAACACTTTTGTGAGGAAAAAAATCCTTTGTTAAACTCAATCATTCAATCCTGTGCAATAAGTCCATGTTCTCTACTGGATCGACTAAACAAATGTAATCTTATTCAAACCAAGCCAACAATGCGTAATCGTTAGCGAAAAGTCATCTGGCTTTATTAAAGTGCCTTGGACCTACTTTATTTTTGTTGTATATGAATGACTTACCTGAATTTATTAAGCACTGTGAAATACATGTATCCGGATAGTGCCTAATTTTTTTTTAGTCGACCTCTCGGTAATCTTAGTGCAAAAAACTTAACAAAGATTTATATAAAATGTATGGTTGGGCGATATGACCTGCACCTTAGTCCAAATAGAAGTCTGTGATTATACTTCATAAAGCCTTTAACCTGCGTTCTTCTTAGTTATAATCTACTAGAATGGGTCGATTCTGCAAACAATTTTGTAAAAGTCTTTATCGCTTTCTGTCTTGAGATGTTTATATTTACGTCAAGATTTACGGTGGATTGGATACTCTTTGGGTTATCTAGAATTTCTTACCAACGAAATCAAAATCTCAGCTTTTACCAGTATTGGTGTATTGTTGTGAAATATTTTGCAAACCTGATGACATCATCATGAACAAATTGATTGTGTTCTGTAACACTATTGCAGGGTCATATGTAATTTAAGACAAGGAAATCGTGTTTTACTATTTTCGAAACAATTTACCGGATGTTCCTTAGTAAATTTCTTAAAAATCAAATCACATTCCTTTCTAAACTACCCGATTCTAACTCGACAACCTGAATTTACATATCTTTGAAAAATTTCGATTTTTTCAAACTCCTAGAATGGAAAAAGAAAGATTTAAATCCTCCATTTCTGCTTACATGACCACAGATCATAGTTAATCAGCTATTCTGCTTAACAACAGTAGAAGAAATATATCCAGAATCACAGCGGTCTGCACTGGACACTGGGCTGTTGGCAGGCATGAAAGACTAGGCATACCATTTAACTCGCACTGCCGTAGCTGCCGAGTGGAAACTGAGCCAGAAACACCCGAGCACTTTCTGTGCAAATGCCCGGCTCTAGCTAGAATCAGACAACGCACTCTGGGCAAAGCCTTCTTCAACACCCCTAATAATCTCTCAGAAGCAAGCATTCATAGTCTGCTAGCCTTCATAAACTCCACGAAGTGGTTTCAAAATTAGGCTAATTCTGAGTGAATACACACTCTTTTACACCCCCATCTCACAAATTAGGTATCCCATAGGATGTGGTATCAAAACGGCGCTTTCATGGCGCTAATTGGGTGCGAAAACAGGATCTGTATGTCCACCGCCACTTTTACCTACCTACCTACCTAATCAGCTATTATTAATATTATAAATGTGGGTGCCGTACATTTTCGAGTCTAGGTTTAAAAAACAAAATAAGCTTATTTTCAAAAAAAATGTTCAGTGATTTACATCTTTCAAGTCACTGCCAATGCTCACAGGGTATAACTGTCTAGCAAAAGTTTCTCAATATCGCCGGATTGTATAATATACTTATAATATCATAAATAATGATTGTATCTTTTCTCTGTAATTCATTATCAATTCCTAATGAATTTACTTTTTTCACTTCTTATATGGCAAGAAAATGTTCGCAAATTCGCAGTTGCTTTATGCTCCGCTTAATCTTTTTTCGTTAAGTTTTCAATTATGTAATACATATGTTTAATGTTTTTTTTCATGTTTTATTGTTAGTAAGTATAAAAATGAGTGCATGAATATTAAATATGACATAGATGTCAATGGACTTTAGATGCTGATTCGTTATACCGGACGTTCGTGTATACAGATTAATAAGAAATTTAGAAAAAAACGTACATGTAAATCCTACTGTACCATTTTGTCTGAAACAAAAAAAAAGTCTACTTAAAAAAAAATACAGAACTTTCTAATAACAAATTCTAGTTTTTTTGCAACCCAATGAAATTAGAACACAATTTTTTGCCAAAGAGAAGTTCGACGTATTTTTCATGCATTGTATCAACAATAGAGTTGAGTGATTATAAAATGAGCCTTAGAAACAATTTATTTGATGTACAAATGTTTCTACTTACTTTTTTGATAGCTTTAATAGACAGTTTGTGAAAAAGATTAAAAAAGACGCAACTATAACATCATCTTTCACTGCGGCTTAAAATCAACCAATGTAAGCAAATCAAGTTTGCTTGGATGCACCAACAGAAAAAAAATGGATTCGTTTATTACTCGCACGCAAATAAAGTCATAACCTTTTGTTGACTGAAAACTTATACTGAATTAGAAAACTGAAATGTAATACAAGCAGTAAAATGGAGTTCATTTTATGGTATGGAATTGTTTGGCGACTTTAGACTGTGCGAAGCATATGCCGAACAATTACTCAAAAAGCATCTTCGCAAAAATATTTTTTTCAAATACAGCAGAATCTCGGAAACATGAAAGTTTCTAAAAAAACGTAAAGTTCAACGATTTTTTCTCTTTTTCTTTCCGGGCGACAGTCTAGTGTAGAACAGTTTCTTTTAAGGAAAACGTCTAAATAGTGCTGTCTTTTTTTATATATTGATATGTTTCAAATGAGTTGTTCTTTTGATATGTTTAAATGTATGGCTATACATTGTTCTTTACTAGATTTCGATGCTTGTAAAGATGAAGAGTACGAAAAGATGGGTCTGTTACGAGTAGTATCAGAAAGCAACATCGTTTTACACGCAAAGTTCAATTGAATTAACACTAAAACCACCGATTCTTTATGTTTGTCTATGTTTACCTTACCACAATTAATAAAAAAATACCAAAATAATACTTTATTCATTCAAACTTTATTCAATAAAAAATAATACATTATTCACGTTCAACGCGTATTTTACAGATTATTGGGTTCTCGAACTCAAATTTTCAAAACATTTTGCAAAAATGTCTAATGCAGTGATTTTGTATCACAACTACACAACTAGTTGGGACAGATGCATTGGATAATTAATAATAATAATAATGGCGGCGCTATAGTCCGAGGTGGACTTGAGCCTAGCTTCTCAGCAATCACTCGTGTTGTGCATGCTATTGTACTCTCACGAGTGAAGGGGTCCTATAGTTTAATGGCGTCCCCGAACGGCGAGATTGAGAAGCTTTTTCTAGACAGTTATATTCGTTGAGCATTGTCAGTGACTCGAAAGAGGTGGAGCCGAGAAAAAATGTTAGGTGTTTTACGTGATTCGAACCTTAGACTTCGAGCTTTGGATAATTGTTTTACTGAAATACACATGTTCTGTCTAAATTCAATTTTTCCACACTTTTCTTAGTTTTGCCTTAAAATATTCAAATAAACCATTTTGTTCATAGTAGGCTCAATAAAAATCCGGTCTCCCACACCTGTTGCTGCCATACCTCACCAGACCATAACACCCCCTCCCCCATGCTTAATAGTGGAGACAATATTTTTTTCTCAAATTCCTCAGTTTTGGCTCTCCAAATCTTTGTCGGCTGTTTAAGTATTTAATATCATTTTTTGATTTATAAATTTTTTTAATTGTTTTTTTGTTTGTTAAATTTTTAGTATTTTTTAATAGTGAATTCATAAATGATTTAGATTCAGTTATTATAAAATTCGTAATTTAATCTGAAACCTGAAACACATATGTAAGTGTCGACTTTCTTTTGACGCTTCATATTTTTCGTTATGAAATGGCAAAACAATTCTGAAAATTTTATAAAAATCGGTCGTCTATAAACAAAAAACTCAAAAATTTTAAATTATATATGCAGTATTGCTCGCCACTATAATCAGCTAACTTATGAGGCAAATAATGATTAGAAAGTGTTCTCTGACCAGAACGAATGTCGGCGTGATCTAGAGCTCAAATGAGAACGTCTCTCCAGTTAACCCGATTTTTCTCAGAGCGTTTTAAATTTGGTTGAGGTCCGCGATGGAGGATGATGTTGGGTCTCTATTGTGAGTGTCGGTAGCTGATAGGTATATGACAACTATTGAAATTCAATTAGGTTTCAATCGATTTTGATCGACTCTTGTCAATTGGTCGACGGTTGTCATGGGTCAGATAATTGTAATAATAAACAATTTCTTCTGTATTTAATGTAATTTTATTAACATCGTTGTTATTCTATTGAAACGTTAATGTTGTCCGATTGAATGATTTCACAAGAAAAAATAAAAACAGTGAAATGGACGGCATTGCATTTCTAGGCTCAGGTAAACACACTCCAAGGTATTTAAAGTTTCCAACTGTCATACGTAAAAAATTCACAGTATGCAAGACTGTATTGACAATAAAAAATGTTTTGCCGATTGAGTTAAATTTCCAAAAATGGAATAAATCAACGAAATCAGTGATAGTCGATTCGATTGCTAATATGAACAATATGGGCATTATTCCTGAATCCTTTTTGACATTGACCCATTCTTGTTCCTTGTCACTCGATTTCTGTGTGGGTCCTGACATTGGCTTACCATTCAGATTTGATTTATATTTAAACAAGTTTATTAAGCCATGAACGGTGCAAAGACTCTAGCCTACTGTTTTTTTTTAAATTTCACTTACTGCTCCTTTTTATATTTTTTGCATTTTCCTGCCATTTAGAAAATGTTTTTTGGAAATTAGTCCGATTGCGATTTTCTCACCGAATGAATTGTTTAAACTGTTCTCTGTCATGATATGTGCAGTGCATAAACTAATACTTTTATTGCTGTCCAAATGAGGTTTCTTTTTAAGGTTCCGTCTACAGTCGAGAACGAATAAGTGCAAAACGCATAAGTGCAAAAATGGCGTAAGTGCAACGTCTTAAGATGCCCTTAGCCTTTTCAAACGGTTTCTATACAAATTTGTTCGTATAAGTGCAAAACGTACAAGTGCAAATTTCCTATAAATGCACAGCTTTTCAAAACCAATAATTAAGTTGTCTATTGTTTTTAAAACGCATAAATGCAAATGTCAAATTTAAGTTTTTACATTTGTGCTTTAAAAAAGTGAGATTTGTTAAGACGACGCCGCCTGAGTTGCAACGAGAAGATGTAGAAGAAGTGCTACACATGCCAAATGGTAGACAAGAAGAGTTTCATAACTTATATTTTTTATGCAATTCACGGCAAAAATGTTGCGGAGCATATGTCAAAAGCATCTGATCCACTTCACTTGGAAGAGGTCTGCATTTTTCGCCGAGAAGTTGTTCATTGTCTAGATACTGTAAGATCTTATATGGACCAAAATAAATTAAGTTGTATAAACGTAGATGAAATTGAAAATCAAATTTTCGTTTCGTTTGGTTCGTTAATTCAAACCTCAATTAAATTGTGTACTATTAATTCACATTATATAAAGTAGTAATACCAATGTGATATTAGAGATAATATCTGCATAGATTTCCGTATGTATGTACACAGAAGCGCAATTACTAAACTCAAAATGGATTGTGTTTTTTTTGTTTTGTTTAATAAACAAATTTCAATTATATTAACGTTATGTCCTTTTTGAGTACATAAATACGACTTGTATTATGCTATTATCTCTTGAACTCCGACTTTAATATGCAGAGTAACATATGAGTTTAAAATTGTGCACCTAACTAAGTAAGCATCCATAATTGCAAACAATTTGCGCTCACAGATAAGAGCAAAAAATGTGCACTTACGGATAAGTGCACAAACCGGATTAGTGCACAAACCGGATAAGTGCACAAAAAGTTGAATTCTGGACGTTCTGCACTTATCCGTTCTCGACTGTACAAAAGCGGAACCTTTATAATTTTGGTTTGCTTAAAAAATCTAGTTTGATCTAGAGTACCGTTTTGAAAATATGCAGCTTCAAAGTCGGTTTTAATGCGCCCCCTTCCCAATTCTCAAACATAGTGCTTAAAAACTTGTCTTCAATGAGTACTTTTATTTTAAAAGACCATTCTGGCCCAAGTAGTTTTGGAGATATTGACCAAAAGACGGTAAAACATAGACATGCGAATTGTAAAGATCTGAAATCGCAGTTTTGTAGACCTCAGCGAAAGCTTTAGGAATTGATAAATATTAAAATATCGCTTCACTATGTGCAAACTTCGAGGTATCAAAGATTTTAAATTGCAAAGACATAATTTTCACACATAAATTCCATACTGAGATCGACCACACGACACGATGATCAGTGTTATCTCTCATATTCATGTCAACCCCTAAATGCCCAAAAGCAATGTGCCTACAGCATGCATACGCATGAGTAGCGATTGGGTATAATGCAAAGGGTTTTCTGTGTTGGATACATTTGAATAGAAATATTCGCATGTGTGTGCATGGATGTTTGTTTAAACTATGTATATATATTGTAACGAATATTTGATTTGGGTTGAAGTTAGAAAAAAAACTTAACTGAAATAGTTTGAATTCCTCGCCTGATATTAAGAAATGGTACCATAAAAACAATATTTATGCGACGGAACCTTATAGTACGTTTACACCGCACACAAATTCAACATTTCGGCTAGTTTCTGCATTTCAGGCCAAATACATTGCATTTCGCCATACATTTCCTGCATTCTGAAATATTGCATTCCAGCGAAATGCAGAATTTCGTCGCTGCATTTGTAAGTTCGTCAAATAGAACAATCCTCTTTAAAATGTCAGCACGTCATACAATGACATTTCAACCCGCTGACATAAACAAAAAACAGCTTTTTCCCATTAGTTAAGAGCTTCGAGTTTCAACGCGAAGTCCATACTTCTATATTGAGTCAGCAATATATTTAATATGTCCGAATTAGCACTTAAATTCATCTCTAAATTAATGTAACAAGCTAACCACTTCTTTAACCACTACTGATTTCCAATCAGGACAAAATATCCAATAACAAATTCTGACACTAACTGCCATTTAAAATGCTGAAGTTGCAGTGGGAACGCAAAATTGAATTTCGAAATTTTTTTCCTGAAATGTTGAATTTGGGTGCGGTGTAAAGGTACTATTACCCGTGAGTTTTTTCCTTATAGGTTTATTTATTGTGGAACATACACTGTACGTACTTTTAGTTTAAACGCACTTTTCATTTGAACAATCATTAAAGACTTAACAAAATAATATAAGAAACTGCTATTTATGTATGAGCTTTCGGACACGAATTCTTAGCCTTGCTTGACTCGAAATCATTTTTATAATATAATAATGGCAGCGCTACAGTCCGAGGTGGACCTGGGCCTAGCTTCTCAGCAACCACTCGTGTTGTGCGTGCTATTGTTCTTTCACGAGTGGAGGGGACCTACAATTTAATGCCGACTCCGAACGGCGATTTTTGAGAAGCTTTTCCTAGACAGTTATACTCTTTGAGCATTGTCAGTGACTCGAAAGAGGTGGAGCCGTGAAAAAATGTTTGATGATTTTTTCGAGATTCGAACTGACGACCTCGAGCGTAGGAGTTGACGCACCTACCCACTACGCCACGGCGAAATCATTTTTACTTTACAAATTAAAGGCGACCTTCTCCGCTTTAATCATACATCTTGCTATTTACATTATGTCAAGCGAACCACTTCAGTAGTAGTAGTAGTAGTTTTTGCAAAAGAATGGAAAATTCTGCGAACGGATGCCTAAGATTGGTTGAATCATTTCAATAATGGAGTCTGAATGAATGCAGTAATGGAATCCATTAACTAACTCAGATCATAAATAGTTAATAAAGTGGAGGAGAAATACGCGGTTGTTAAAATCATAGACATCTGTCTGCCAGATCTCTTCAAAATGCGAAATTAGAAATATCACCGAAGTTACTCTTGTATAAATCAAAGGTTTAGCAGTCCTCATATGTGGATTCAAACCTAAAACATTCGAAATTTAAACCCGCTTTTGAGAGAAATGTCCTACGTAGAATAGTTGTGGCGTATGGAAGGATGGTGATGACTAAGACTCCCGGAGCGTAGTGGTGCAAATAACTAGTTTTGATGCAATGCGTCATGCTGTTTAAGACTAATATTATCGGAACTCAGTTCACAGGAATGCCTTCTTCCTCTTTCTCAATTACTCATGTGTGATTACAGCTGACAAGCTCCAGCAGAATCTCCAATTTAAATCCAAAGTTACGCATTTTCGTCGCATTCATTCATTTAATCCCCCATATCCCAAACCAGTAAATCCCGAAGGTGTTACACATCAACATGTCGTTAGTTTTGTTCAGCACTACGAGTATCACGGTCCCATTCCAATTGTAAGCAACATCTTAAACGTGTTTGTTCTTACTGCAGTATATGTTTTCATCAGACTTAAGGACTCTTCAGGTCACATATATGGTTCTGGACTTTACCAGGGCGGCATTTGCGTAAATACCTGACCAATCCTAAGTCTGTTTGTATATTATATAATATACATCCATGTCGGCGCTTGTAAAATTATAAGGGATCCAAGGCTTGCTTTAACTTACGAGACAAAACCCATCTAAGTAATAACATTCTGACTCTAAGAAAACGATGGTAAATGAGACTACTTTTGTGGGAGCTTCTTTCTGCTGAAGCTGCGTGGGCAAAGAGGAGAATGGAGAATGTTATTATATTATTATTTTTGGATAATGTGGCAAAACAACGGACCTTCCTAGGTTTAGGTGCATCGAAGAAGGCCACTATTACCTACCAAACATGGAATTTTTTAGATTTATATTATTTTGACAATAAGTACTCATGGCATAGTGTTATAGTGCGATGACTACCATGCACAGCGTGGTCGATTCGATTCCCGAAGGGGGTATATATCAAGTTTTATTTTTATACTTTGAGAGTATAAGCTGTTCAAACATTGCCATTCTTCTCCATCAGCATAGATGACTTAACCTGTAGCTTTCAGAGATGTTCCAATGCCTGAAGGTATTTAAGGCAGATTGGCGACCAGATTTTTACATTACGCTAGATCCTGGAAGGTACCCAAGATATGCAGATCGACACACCACCATCGATTTCAATAGGGACGAACTATACCGCGCCATATCTACTTTTGACAGTCCTACCAAACTCGCCAGATTGTGCAGGGTGACGATGGAGAATTGTCGTTGTTCCATTAAGATCGATGATGAACACTGACACCTTCGATGTTAAAAGAGGATTTAGACAAGGCAACGCGCTGTCATTTCATTTTTTCAACATCATTCTTGAGAAGATCGTGCATAACGCACTGGCCATTGACGTGATCTGACGAACATAGCGAACCATCAATGAAGCGTTTGCTGGTATTGAATCGGAGGCGGCCAAAATGGGTTTAGCAGTGAATAAGAAAACAACGCAGTGAATGCTGTGTTTAAAGAATGTTTCTTTGGGCTCAAGAGGCAGATAAAGAAGCTCTTGATCTTTTCGAGGAAAAAGCGTTGTGCGTTCAATCTTTGATTCTACATATTTGCGTTGATGGCATTTGTAGAATAAGGTTCAACCATGAACTGTATTGGCTGTACAACAACTTAAGTCTAGTCAGGCGTCTATGGATTTAATGCCTGAGATGGACAAGCCATTTAGAGTGTATAGGCAACACTACTCTCAAAGAGTCTTTAACCTCACGCCCATGGGATAACCCAATAGAGGACGCCCACGAGATCAAATGGCACAGACAGGTAGAGAAGGACCTCAGCCAACTTGACGTGCGCAATTGGAGGCAGCTGACTAAAGATCGTGCCAGCTGGAAGGCTTGGTGAACAAGAACAAGAAGATTGTGATTTGGTGATTTGATTGGTATGTGTCTGAAAAGTGTCAGAGAAATTCAAATTTTTATGAATCCAAAAATGGTCCGAAAAAGGCTATTAGCAGGGCGGACTATTACATATATTTTTATCAATCGGAGTTGACGTGCCAGCTAACAAAACAACTTTTGAAAGGCTGTTAAAATGGACTTGAAAAAAGGAACTCAAGCAAAATGATTTGTTTTTTATTAATCTCTCCCCCAGAAGATTAGTGACTTTTTTTTATATAAGCGATAGTTAGAAGGGCATTGCCTTAAATAACAGAGTTATTTTGAGGGTGTTAAAAAAACAACATTTCTGTATGAGATTGTTAGGTGCTTTAATTCTCGTTCTTGTGTAGTATTTTCGACTAGAAAAGCCCTTAGTTTGTTCTTAGGGTTCAGTATTTGCAATCGCTCATGTCCTGTATATGGTACTGTTTTGACGCCTTTACTAATATTTTTGCAATATTGATGGTCATGAGCGTTCGATATGAAGTAGCGCTTTTTGTATTTAGTATTTATATTAAGTATTTGTGATTGATGTGTCTGCTGATGTTAATTTTTTTAACAGTCCCTCGAATTTTGAGTTTGTCCAAATTGCTTTTCAGATTGCCGAGATTACATCGTGATCGACTGGAACGAAAATGATTGCTGTATTATCGATTTGAATACTGCGCCATTGAAATGGTAAATTTTTGCCAACAGCAAAGAAAGACTTCATTACAATTAATGGTTCATCAAAACACGTTTCGATTTTTGAGAATTTCTTGCTTTTAAATAATTAAGTGAATGTATATTTTTTAAACAACATTAAAAAGCCAATTTTGATCTTGATAGCTGTGTTAATTGTCAAAATGGTTAAATTCGTGGTTCAGAAAATCCAGAAGTAATTGGTAAGGAACAAATGGACCCTTATTGAGTTTGGTACGCATTTTGGGCTGAAACCATAAATATTTTTTTTAAAATGCAGCTACAAATCAATTACTTCATTAGGCATTTCATGTTTGTGTGCTTTTTTGTTTTGGTGATCAAATTTGACCGCACAGAACGTACGGCTTAACACTATTGGAACAAATTTAGCGCTGCATCAAAGAAATTTACCAGCATCTGCAAAGCGATCATGGATAATTTTTACAAAAAAGTGCTTATATGCCAAAAAACCCGTGGGGACCATTTACCCGATATGCTATTCCACAATTAATCCTTTACTGTATAGTTTATGAACCGATAAAGAATTTATAATTCTTAACTAAAAACGCTTGTTTTCTGTCAAATTTAGTTCTTGCGCGAACTTATAAGCAAAGCCAAGTTAGCAGTTTTTAACGCCGTATTTGTTCCAACTCTCACCTATGGTCATGAAATTTGGGTAATGACCGGTAGAATAAGATCATGAATATAAGCTGCCGAGATGAGATTTCTTCGTGCTGTTGTGGGAATTATTCGTCGGGATAGGGTTAGAAAAACGGCAGTGCACAAGGAACTCAATGTTGGGCAGCTGCTTCTTCAAACGGAAAGGGCTGTACTTCGATGGTTTGGTCACTTGGCACGAATATCCCCACCATAACGACTTCCGAGGCGAGCCTTGAGCCTTGGTATTTATTTTTTAATTTACATATGTATGCAGAGTCAGTGTCAGAAGTGATTGAACGCTCAGTCAACGGTTGAAAGTTTATCCACTAAACTAAAATTCATCGGAATAAGCTAGATAGCGATGGATACATCGAATTAAATGTTCAAGGTCACACTTCGAAATATTTTGTATTTGATTTAACATACGAGTAAGTGTAAACATACAACAATAAATCAAATTTAGAAGAGAAAAGTGTTAAAAACCGCAGTCAAAAGCGAGTGCAAGTACATATGGTTGTAATACATAACGGCAAAAGCGACTGGATGGCGCAGTTGGTTAAGTGCTTACCCCAAGTAAGAGGGGTCCAGGTTCGAATCCCAGTGAAATCGAATCTGGTCCAGTCATCATTTGCCGTTGGGATCAAATTAACGGAACTGGAGTAGGTTGCACCTGGCAGTACAATGGACCAGTTTTGAGTTTGAGTGATGCTTCAGTGTAGTGCTTCAAAACCTCAGAAAAAAAACAACGGCTCGTTTTTATTTAACATTTATACCGGCAGATACAAAAACTGGAAACATACATAGTTAAAGGCACAAAAAGAATGATTTTTTTTTGCAATAAAGTAATTCTCTTTAGAGGTAGAAGTGCACTTACTTTTAGCCCTTTCTTCTTTTGAATTAAATTAACTGCTTTTTGTTTTCCGTTAAATAAAATGCAGCGTATTTTGAAGATGATTTCAGAGCTTTTATTTGCGGTATCAATGTCTGGCGTATATCAATCCGGTCAATTTAATAATAATTTAGAGGACAAATTTTCAGTTAATCACTGTTTACTCACAATTGACTGTATATTGGTTTTTCGTTGAGTACGAATGTAATTATTTTGATTTGTTATACGGTAACGGATGACTGCATGAATATTTCTTTTAATTTTGTTTATTGTTAAAATTGAGGAAGGAATAAGCTTTAAAATGACGCATAATACATTTTCAAATTCCATCTATTTCTCATGTCCGATTATACGCTCTACCCACTGTATGTACGAGTACTACTTCTTGCTTTTAAACGCTAACTTTTATACGTATATAAAAATACTCAGCAATCTATTGTTGAAATTTGTCCAGACGTAAGTGAGAGGGTATGCATCTAAAACGGGCTGATAACAGGAGTTTCTGTGCAAATTGCACCGAACGAAAACAAAAACTGTTAGCAGTTCTTAAACTACCAACAACTCTGCGGTTTATAAACGTACGCTGTGTGTTCATAAAAAAATGTATGTATGTTTATGCGAACATTTTGTCAAAAAAGTTTGAAGAGCAATCGTTTTCATCTTTAGTCGACATTTCTTTGTTTTCAGTTCTCTAACATCCATAACGATACACCTTGCAGTTTGTTTACATAAAAAAATGTACATATCATTTGCCCACCAATGGTCTGTATGAAAGTTTGTACGAATCTATGCAGTGTACAAGGAAAATAAAAAATACTTGTTTGTCTATGGGGATGTATATAAATGTAAAACTTATTCTGTTTTTTTTGTTTTAACGAGGTTCTGCCATGTATAAATTCCTTAAATACTTGAATCTGTGTGCCTAAATTAAGACGACTTCTGCCATTCCGCATTTTAAAGTTTTAGAGTGTTTACATGATTGGTAAGGGTACTTTCCGGTTGTATACGGTAGTGAATTTGAATTTGTACATGCGTAGATTGTACATATTTTGCGTCGAAGTTGTTAAAGTTTTTCAAGTACTTGAAAGGAGCATTGGAATTTTTCATTTAAATTGTTCTCGTAAAATTGATTCCCATACAAAGCGATAAAAGTTATTCCTATATCTGAGGAAACTGTATGCTCTTTTATAATATTCTTAGTTGAAGCTACCCATCATTTTTCGAAAGTACAAAAACCAGGAGGTTCTTAATCAACATAGAATCAAAGGCTCATAAAATAATTGTTGGGAATCATTTTAATGTTTAAAGGGCCAACCATAACGGTCGTACAAAAAATTAAGCTTATGTCATAATCAAACGAAAAACCAGAAGTTTTATAATCGCAAAGTATTTTTTTGTGTAATCGCTCGGTTACTTTAGTTCTCTTAAGCTTCCATTTGGCCATTATGGTTGGCCCTTAAGGATTGGGCCAGTAAGTAAATCCAATTATTGCCAAATTTGATCGTTCAAAAAGTCGACTTTTCTCAAGCATATTTCTTAAATTTTTGCAGTGAAAGTAATAATGACCGCACTATTAATGACCGCATTGGATTCGCTGGCAGTGCTTTAATCGGTCACTCCAGTTTTGATGACTCGGTCCAATATGTGTGGCGTTATTCCGGCAATAGCGTCTCGAATGTTGGTCTCGAGCTTGTCAAAAGTGGTTTTTTTACTAACGTAGACGAGGGACTTGACTTAGCCCCAGAAAAACAATCGAGTGGTGTCAAGTCGTATGACCGCGGCAGCTAATTGATGAAGGTTTCCGTGAAATGACCCAGTCGCCAAATTTCTCCTTCAAGACTTCAAGCGTTACGTCGTGTGTATAGCAAGTAGCTCCTTCTTGTTGGTACCACAGATCGGACATATCGATTTTGTCGAACTCTTGCCACAGAAAGTCGGTTGTCATTGCTCTATACCTCAAACCATTGACGACAAAGATGTCTCCTTCCTCATTTCGAAAAGAATAAGGTTAAATGATGCCGCCATGCCATATACAATATATTCGTCCAGCTTCAATTCTTGCTTCATCACAATCTTGTACGGATGTACAACCAACCGTAAAACCGTAAGCCAGGTTGACCCTCTAGGGATGCCCAATTCAGTTGATCGGTGCCGAATCGATATTTATGGTTCTTCTTCGATACTGGGCACTACGGTGGATATGTCTGTTTTGTTTTGCTGCAGTGATGCACTCTCCCATCCTATTATCCTATCTATTGCCTGGTGTTTGGATATATTTGATTGCCGGCACACTTTTTCTTTTCCATCGAACATTAATCGTCATTCAAAATAAGTGTATTCCAGAAGTCTAGAAACGTATTTACCTCCGTTTTTGCGAAAGCAAGTCGTTTGGGTTCAAAATTGTTTGATGTAAGGGGATTATTGTGCAGTTCTAACATTGAAATTACGAGTTCTTAAAACGCGTCAAACTGTTAGGGTTTTGGGTTTGGACAATACTTTTTCAGTTGTGTTTCACATCTCTGCGGTTAATTTTAAGAGGTCTTAGGTTCACAAAGTTTTTATTTGCTTCCGATAGAATCCTTTTTGAAGAACTTGTTCTATTATTTTTGACACTGTTTAAAACATCCTTTTCTTTGGTATATGATCTACCTATAGTATTATTATACCGAACATATGGTAGTACATCAATTAAGCAATGAATGCTCTCCACATTTCATCTTAAATATGTTTCCTTCCTTTATTTCTCATCATCTTTACCGTTTTTTCGGTGTCAACAGAAACAAAAAAACACCACAATTTGAGATCCAAGAACTTTGTTCATGTATGTGTAATGTAAGTATTTTTCTAGTCAACATGTCCGTAACTATGACAAATTAATATTTGATACGAAAAGCTAATCCATAGGTACATTACCTAAGTAGGGCAAGAAAAATCAAAAAAGTTTTGGCAGAAAGTGTCACTGAATTTGTAAGTGTAAGCAGCCACAACTAGTCAACGAATAGCAGAAGTTTCACGGAATAATATGAGTGGTTTGTAAAGTTGCGGTATTAAAAAAGTTTTGAATTTATCAAACAGTTACCGCTGAGTGGATGCGACGGAAGACTGATGCTAAATATATCTTAAGAAATAAGTTACCATGCTTCAGCTGTACAACATTATGTTTGCACTTTAATCTAAAACCCTCCTAAAGTTGAAGAAGCATAACTTGCACTTATATTTTGCTCTTAAAAGTGGGGAAGAAATCTTGTACACGATGCTTTTTTGAGTCGCCTTCTGAGTGCTTCAACACCCGAAATGAGCCGAAAATTACAAACCGAGCACGTAGATGACATAATTTTGCAAAATATCTGTTCTTGCACTTTTTGTGCTGAAATTCATACTTTCTCGTGGACGCCGTGGCGTAGTGGGTAGGTGCGTCGACTCCTACGCTCGAGGTCGTCGGTTCGGATCTCGAAAAAAAAACATCAAACATTTTTTCACGGCTCCACCTCTTTCGAGTCACTGACAATGCTCAAAGAGTATAACTGTATAGAAAAAAGCTTCTCAATCTCGCCGTTCGGAGTCGGCATTAAACTGTAGGTCCCCTCCACTCGTGAGAGAACAACAGAACGCACAACACGAGTGGTTGCTAGGCCCAGGTCCACCTCGGACTGTAGCGCCGCCATTATTATTATATTATTCATACTTTCTCCATTTTATAGGATTGGGGACGAAATTATTTAATAGAGAGGAAGAAACTCCGGAAGCACAGGAAAGCGTTGAACAACAAAAGCTTTATGAATTACAAAAGAATATTTGAATTTCGTGAATTGTGAAATACAAAAAAGTGTATGAAAAAAATAACATAGACATTTTATGTACAATCGACTAAAACGATGATCAATTTGTTGTTTTGGTCCACTGTTTGTGTTACATTGTTATCCTTATTGCGTGATCACATATCCCAATTATCCTATTTGACGTTCACAGAAAAGGCAATAGACCTAATATCTCTCACTTAAGTTCAAACACATATAATAATATAACAAGTCCGTGGTGGACTAGGGCCTAGCTTCTCAGCAACCCCTTGTGTTGTGCGAAATACTGTTCTTTTTCACGAGAATTACAATTTAATGCCAACTCCGAACGGCGAGATTGAGAGGCATTGAACAATTGTTTGCTTTTTCTGGGCTTTTAAACCAGACTTCAAAGCTTAGGGCGTAGGGGTCGACGCATGCACCCACAATGCCACGGCCCCCACAGTACTAACACATATTCATGTTAAATCAATTCAATTTATATATTTGTTCCCACAAATGTGTCATAAGTTGATTTGCAATTTAGTTAAACAGTGTTTATATTCTAGGAAATTTCGAAAAAACTTGTCATCCCTTTTCTTCTTTTTGTGGCGCTATAGTCCTGGAGGACCTTGGCTTTAACGTAAAATCTTTACAGCTAGTGAGATATTTCGTAAGCTGTCTTCAGCTCCACACACTAGGAGAGGGACCTCAATCTTCTGGTGCGTACCGGATTTGAGTCGAAAATTCATCGGGACGGTGTTCCATCTTAGGCGTTGGGTCTGTTGACGCAAGTCCAAACTCATGTCACAGTACAGTAGATACAGTTCGTGATTGAATCTTCTTCTCCAATTGTCATCAACGCATACACTACCAAAAATCGTACGCAGAACTTTTTTCTTGAAAAGACCTTCATCAGTTTCGGTATTGTCCATGTCTCTGTACCATAGAGCAGGACTGGGATGATCAACGTCTTATACAAAGTCTGCTTAGTCTTTTGAAAAAGGGTTCTATTACTTTATTGGTCTTTTAAAAAAAGCAATTGGATAGAGTTCTTCTGCGTTTGATAGCTTGAGTCAAGATAGACAACCTTAAAGTTCTATCTGCGCATTGTAACGTACTGGTCAAGTCATCAATATTGTGCGTCCTTTCTCAATGACACCATATACACCGTTTTGCACTCTTTTACCGCCAGATCCATTTTCGCCCTTTTCCGTTTCAATGCCAGCAAACGCCTCATTGAGCGCTCGCTGTGTTCGGAAAATAACGTCAATGTCACCTGCTTATGCTAGCAGTTGTACGGACTTTTGGAAAATGGTGCCTCTAGTGTTGACCAGTGAGTTTTACACCATCTTCTCAAGTACGATGCTGAATAAGTCACATGAAGGCGGGTCGCCTTGCCTAAACATTTTTTGACAATGGAGGTCTTTGTGAACTCCAGAATCTGCTATAGTGGGAAGATCTGACCTATTTTTCTATTCGATTGCTGATATACGTATATAATACGTATGATTATGTGCAAGGTTTGTAAGCTGTACCCATACTCATGTACATACATATGTGGAAAAGGAAGAATAAATCATGGTAAGTGGTTAATACAAAAAGTGGTAGGAAGTGTCGTTTTGTGACCGCATCCGAAAATAAATATTCAACGAATGCATTCCTTGTCATATGTAAATTTAAAGAGAATGCACCGTGTCCTGAAAATGTTTAATTAAACCCGTAATCTTCAACTTTTCGTTATACTCGTATGTTCAATTCGCATACGCAAAACCAAAAATCTGAGTTCTCTGTTGCTAATTTTTTCTTTCGAAGCCAGACATGCAAATTATCACTGAACACATGCAATAGTAGTTTGAAAATTTTTGAAGATGAACATGAAGATGGCGTTACTCTTTAAAAATGTGCTGCCTTAAAAGGTACCTGCCATTTTGACGATTGTTGGCGATTGTATTTTGGCGTAGGCATACCCGAGCAAAATATGTTGCTTAGTTAGTCTTCGTAGACCATCGAGTTCTGAATCGTGCTGCAATTTGGAAAGTTCAAACGTCGACGTTTACCCCTTCGAATGTTAACACTTCAAGGCTGTTTAACGATCATGTGCCCTTCCGTGCATGGTCAATTTGATTGGCGGTTTGACCATCATGGGATTGCAAGTCTGCTGTGTGGGTTTTTTTTTGCCATTGAACTCCGCGCTTCTTATTATCACATTACGTGCTGTGAATTGGAACTTGTTGTCTGTTGCCGTGTCGTGGAGACTGTGCTTCCTGATCACTTCGCCAGACATGTACTCCTTACCGATTTTGGGATCGAGCATGATTTTAACATCGTACTCTTGACAGGTACCGCAGGCACTGTATAAGGGGCTGTAGTAGACCTCTTTAATCGAATCTCTTGGCTCTTTGGTTGTGGCGTGAATATATCTGAGGAAGATGTTGAAGAATTTGTCAGAATGCGGATCAGTGCTAGGCGATCACTCATCAGCTTGAAATCGATGACCTTCGTCCCTAGCCGCTTTCCTACAACGAATGCGTCTTTTGTGGCCGCTGTAATATACATATGCCGCATTCGTTTTTCCCTTTCTCATACAGAGTATTTCCTGGATCCCAGTAATGTCCGCCACCAATGTGTGAGGGTCATGTTCAGTAAATTAGTGTGCATACTTCCGAAATTTTAGTAGCAAACTCGCAAATCGTGTTCTTTTTTCATGTCATATATTCGCTGAGATGCTGCCAGTTGATCCGAGGGAGCTAACCAAGAACCAAAATTCACGAGGTCCACACTGAAGTGATTAAAAGTATATCAAATTAGGCCTTTTTAGAGGTCCGATTTTCAACATGGCAGCATTGTTCGCAGTAATAGCATAATTTAACAATTGAGATTTGATCTGTAGTCAGCGCGCTTTTCCATTTTCCCGTAAATAGATTCTTTCCGGAGAAATGATTGCAAGTCATGGGATTTTGCTTCAAAAATCGTGGGTTGGCGTCATATGTTTGTTCTCCCTTAATCCGTGAACACGTATGTACTTATTACGGGCAGTTTTTATGAGACACTTTTGTTTTCAGTGCTGGTTGAACAATTTTATAACAACGTTAGAAAAAAATGTTCAGATGTTTACGAAGCACTTTTGAATCAACAGTTGGCGTTGCCTTATACATTTTTCAATGGTATCGTACATTCATTTTTCGTACATACATGTGTACTTGATTTATGCATAATATTTTTCAACGCGACAAGCAAAAACGCAAAAAAAAGAAACAGTAAAACATCCGCATTCAGTTTATGACGAAAACATGCGCCACACAATTAAAAGTTTTATCTTCTTTACAGGATACTCCATCTACAAACATATCTTTAAAAGAAAATGTTGCATGCTCGTAAATGCTTGGTGTATATTATATTATAAAAGTCATTTTTAAGGTTCCGTTTATGTTTATGATTTCGGTGTGTCCGTCCATTCGTCTATGGACTTGACATTTTGGGTGTTTATGTACTTTAGACCCAAATTATTTTCCACGCATGCAAGCTTAAATAGTGGGGCCATTTGGGATTGGCTCACGTTTAGGTGAAGTTACCAAGGATTTTGAAATATTAACGCACCCCATCGAGTGATATATCAATCGACAGATCTTTTGAAAAGATATGGGGGATTGCTTCAACACTTTTCGACCCACGTTTCGAAATTTTAAAGATTACGTTTTTATAAATGGAAACTGAAAAACGATAAAAAATATCAAAATACCGATTTATGTGCAATTTTTTATGTGAATATTTTTAAATATCAAGATTATCATTTTCATTTAATATTGAGATCGACCACACGACCTGATGATCAGTGGTATTTGTCACATTCATTTCAACCCCTAAATGCCAAGCAACAATGTACACACAGCAGGCATGAGCAGTGATTGGGTATAATGCAAGAGATTTTCTGTGTTGGATAAATTTGAATCGATACATATGTACAGGTTGGGCTATCTAGTGTTTTTTGACAAATGTTTCTCGCTCGAAATCTTGACAGAATGTCAGGGTCATACTTCCGCGGAACGAAATGAGTCGCTTTACGCTTCAACAACATTGGCAAATATTGAAAACGTATTTCCAAAGTGAGTGCTGTGTAGCCTAAACGGTGGGTTTTTCGAAAATAAGTTTTGGACGGAATGAAGCACCCACCGCGACTGCTGTACGCAAGTTTGTGTAAAAAGTTCATGAGACTGATATGCTAGTGGAATTCACGAATATCAACTCGCCATTAATCTCAACAGCTCAACATTTCACGCACAAAGATCTCGGATTATTCGCTTACAAGGTCCAATTGACTCAGTAACTGAAGGCGCGTGGTCATCCACTTCGATAAGGCTTCGCTGTTTGGGCCTTAGAGCAGCTTGAATTGGACGATTTTGGGCGACAATTCATCTTTTCGGGTGAGGCACATTTTCATCTCGGTGGCTACGTTAACAACGTAGCCGTAACGTTGTTCGCTTGTATTAAGCTGAAATAAGTAAATAACAAAATTGCGGCATCTAGGGCTCGGAAAACCCGCACGTTATTGTCGAGAAGCCAATGCATCCATAGAGAGTGACAGTTTGGTGCAGATTGTGGAGTGGTGGCATCATTGGACCATTTTTCTTCGAAAATGAGGCTGTGAACAACATTTCGCGGTCAACATTTCGCGGTGGGTGTTACAGAGCCGTGTTAACCGACTTTTTTTTTTACTGAAATTGAAGACAGGTATTTGGACGACCTCTGGTTCATGCAGGATGGTGCGCCCTGCCACACAGCCCATGCCACAATCGATCTTTTGCCAAATCGATCTTTTGCCACCAAATTCCCAAATCGTGTTATCAGTCGTCTTGGCGACGTCGATTGGCCGCCTCGGAGCTGCGATTTGACCCCTTTGGACTTTTTTGTTATGCCAACAATCCGGAAACGATTCAAGCAGTTAAGGGCAAATATCATCGAAGCCATCCGTGAGCTACAGTCCGAAACCATCAACAATTTCTTGGAAAATTGGGGTGACTGCGAAGCCAGCCGGTAGCATACTGGGAATACTTGTTCTTACTTATACATGGAGAAATTTTAATTTGAATTTCTTCATTTTATTGCATTTTTAAAAAGAAACTTGTATTTGGCCCACCCCGTGTGTAATGTATTTATGGATGTTTGTTTCTATGCGTGTATGTAGTAATGAATAGTTGAACTGGTTTTGGGTTTAAGTTAGAAGAAAATTCAACTGTAATAGACTGAGTTCGGTGCCTAATATTGAAAAATGCATCAATCAAAAATTAGCGATGTGACGGAACCTTCTCCGTGCGTTTTTACAGTTTATTTTTTTACTAATTCGGGTTTTAGATAGAAATGATATGCTGAAAATAACAAACAGTAGGTAAAAAAATAACTGACTGCCACTTTTTTAGAGCATAAATAACAAATGAATGGACTTGGGAGAGGAAGGCTTACAGTTATATGCCGACTCCGAACAGCGAGCTTTGAGAAGTAGTAAAAATAATAATAATAATAACAGCGACACTACGGTCCGAGTTGGACTTGGGCCTAGCTTCTCAGCAACCACTCGTGTTGTACGTGCTATTGTTCTCTCACGAGTGAGGGTATCTATAGCTTAATACCGAAGGCAAACGGGGAGATTGAGAAGCTTTTTTTAGCCAAGTTATAAACTTTGAGCATTGTTAGTGACTCGAAAGAGGTGGAGCCGTGAAATAAAAATGGTCTTTGTGTCGATATTCGAACTTAGATTTTCAGCATAAAAATAGATGCCCTTATCTACTACACCTCGACAAGGCGGCGGCCACATCGTAGTATATAAATTAACACACAATAGTAACATAATTGTACGAATAGTAACATAATTGTAAATACGACTGGATGGCGCAGTTGGTTCAGTGCCTGCCCCAAGTTCGAATCCCAGTGAAATCGAATCTGGTCCAGTCACCATCTGCCGTTGGGATCAAATTAACGGCACTGGAGTAGGATGCTACGAGTATCTGGCAGTACAATTGACCAGTTTTGCGTCTGAGTGCTCCAGTAGTGCTTCAAAAATCCTCCGAAAAAAAAAAACGTAATTGTAAAAACTCTTTGGAGAAATATAAATTTGAATGCATAGAAAGTTTGGTACAAAAAACACAAGTACATATGTATGTTGGATATCACCGAGAGCGTCGTAATTTTTTGAATGTGTGACGTCAGAAGGGCACCCGTAGTTAGTTATATGTTGTAAGGATTTAATTCTTAGTATCCATGTTAAGGCTGAACCCATACCGGATTCGGCAGAAAGTTTTTTGTTGTTTTCATTGAAATTTGTGATATGGTACAGATGGCGCCATGTGAGGACGTATTTCGCTTAAACGAACTGCCAAACATACCTTGTATTCTTTTATAATACACAAAAAGGCTTTTCTTTAAGACTGATAGATCTTTCCTGAAAAACACCATCCGTTAATTATCGGAAGATAACAGATGGTATATTTTTTTAATGCGACAGATAACTTGGACAATTTCCTACAATAAAATCGATTAAGGTCTTTGATGGTTATCTGCTTGAGGTAAGTGTGGGATCTATTTTTTTATGTCTAAGAATTTCGTAGCTCCCTTTCGTTCTGCCTTTGTCATACTCAGCATCAACTAGGTTATTTTCCTCCGGCACGATGCTGGTTTAATTGCTATGATTTTTTGTAGCAACACTTTTTTGAGACATCTAATCAGTTGCAATTGGACAGTTTTTCAGTCGATGTTGATGGATTTTGCTGACATGAAGACAACCTAGAGATAATATTTTCATCAAATTTTAAAAGATATCAATTTCGACATAGAAAATATCATGGTCAATTATTAATAAATAGACCGCTTGTAGACAACCATGACGATTTTAATCTTGGTTGAAACCAGTGCTTTTACATTTTCGTACATTTTGGGTATCCGGGTGACGGAATTATCCGATGGAATGCCACTGCAGTAGTTTAAAACATCCTTCGGATGTGGTGAGCATTGCTGTCTGTCATTTCTCGTGGTGACAAGAGCAGGCATTATTATAATACCATGAACCATTTTCTGATAACAACATATATTTTTGATTAAACTTGTAAAAGCTGAGCCATGTGGAGAGCGCAACATTTCTGCGTGGCACTGACGTTGATTGAAATTGAAATGTTAACTAGATACGAGTACATACATGCAAACACGAGTATATTGGAGATTTAAAGATTATAGAACAAAACAAAAGTCGATTGATAAAGAAGTCATGACTTACAAGTAAAAACAAACATGTCAAAGTTGTTGATTTATGCAGACGTAATAAAATGTGGCGGCTCAATCCTTTCTGGGAAATCTTTTGCGTACAAATGATAAAAGCTTTGTTCTCCAAAGAGTTATACAAAACATCCGCATATAAGTATGTATATTGATACAATAGCAATAAAAACTAAATAGGTCAGAGGTTTATTATGGACTCATGAGCAAATAAAAAAGATAACATTTTAGCCGGAACAGAAAACAAACGGGCCTTAAGTACTGTATAAATTTCAGTTCAAACACACACGCATACAAATAAACGAACGAGTGTATCCGGTATACCCCATCTACAATGAATGTCAATACCCATGGATATGTTTGCAGAACTCCGCAAATAACCAAGCTAGAGACTATGCGGGAAAGCGATATAAGGATACCTTCACATGTTGTTGCCTTGTTTTCAGTGCTTGGTAAAGAATTTGTTTTATCTTTTTAAATTGGAGCAGGTACACATACATGCAAACCAAGAAGATATTCATGTTTATGAATAAACAATGGATATGTGTGATGTTGCTGATTATCACATGTTGCAGATGTTGGTGAAATATTAGCTCAAAGGTTAAATTTACATAATTCCTTTGTATGTGCATTGCGAGATAAGATGGTTGGGTAAAAGTTATTTTTATTGAAATACCCATTGTATTGGGTGAATGTATGCAAATCAGATACGACTTCTATACGTCAATCAAATCATACTCCCGCACATTATTAATTTCTACAGCTTTTAGACTGCTTATCCTGCACGAAAAAATTGACGGTTATCAAACCACGTTTTGATTGCTATCTTGAGAGGTTTTATTATACAAAGGAAAGAAAATGTACTTACGTGCTGAATTTGTAGTTCAAATATGTACCAACCAATAAGTGTACATACACCATGCATACATAACAGACATTTCGAAAAAAATTGATTCGCATTTACTTTTTTGGAGAAATGATGCACCAATTGAATGAGGTTTTTGTTATGAATTTCAATTTTAAGTACTTTGCATTTGCATCAAACGCTGCTAGAGAAGTTCATCGTACCCTTGCAGATTACTTCCGTTTTATTGGCAGCTACTATTGTGTTTTCCAATAAGGACTCGATAACATTTTTAAGGTTCCGTCTACAAAAACGGAATCTTTATAATTTCGGTGTGTCCGTCCGTCCATCCATCTATCTGTCGAGTCTTTCACACTTTTTTGCCTCTTAAATTTATAAACATATCGGCATGAAATTTTGGAATTAGGTACTTCAGGCCTAGATACCATTGCCCAGGCATCAAATTTAAGAAGTGGGGTCACATGGGGGTTTCCCCCGTATAGATGAATATCGAGTGATATATCAATCGACAGATCTTTTGAAATGAGGTTCAGGTTTGCTTCAATACTTTTTTATCCAAAGTTATGTTTGTAAAAAAAGTTTTTTTTAATCCATCCCCACCTGCCACTTCTAAACCAAAGTTTTGAAAAATCTGAAAAATCACAAAAATAATTTACTTTCATTTAAAATAATTTCAAGTATTCTGGCACTAACAGTATTAAAGATATTGAACAAAAACGGTCAACCATAGATATGCAAATTTATGGAGATTTATGAAAACACAGTTTTGTAGGTCTGATCAAATGCATAAAGAAATCAAAGTATCGATGTGTAAAATTTTGAGATATCAAAGATTCCAAAAATTTCATGCTCTGATTGACCACTCGATACAAGTTACAATTCTCAAAAGCGTTGTACACGCCGCAGGCATAAGCAGTGTTTGAGTAAGATGGGAGGGATCTGTATTAGATTTATTTGGATATAGACATTCGTATATGTGGATGGGTGGGTGTTTGTTTGTTTGAATGTATGAATGTAGTAATGAATAGTTGATTTGAGTCAAGTTAGAAGAACATTTATTTCAGTTAAAGTTTGAAGTCGTCACGTGATACTCAGAAATGATTTTTTCAAAAAATATTTATGCGACGGAACCTTCCCCGTGCGAGTACACTTGCCCTTGCCCAATTTATTTTTAAATAAGACTCAAGTTATTTGAAAATTATTATTGGTTTGAAATACAATCAAAACATTTATATATGGAATTCGACGTCGTTCATTTGTATGTCCACGAAGGCCAGTTTTGCAGTGGGCAATTCGCTTAACTCAATTTTTGATGTTACGTGTTACAACGGAAACGGTTTTTATCTCCCGTTTTATATTGACTCTGAACTCCTTTAACGACACCGGATTGTTGGCATAGACTAATGATTTAATGTAACCCCATAAAAAAGTCTAGAGGTGTTAAATCATACGATCTAAGCGACCAATCGACAGGAACATTTCTCGATATAACATGATCATCGAATTGAATCTTGAATTAGTCGATTGTTACATATCATTAATGTCTAGTTCATGCGATTGACCAAGGAAATAACGTCCCTGTAACGATCTTCTTTAACTATAACGTAACGTGATTTGAAGATAAGATGAAATTGGTCATTTTCCTACATTTCTAGAACGTACGTCACTTCATATGGTCGAGTCACTTTAGTTCTTGAGTTAAATTCATCATATAAGAGCCGCGCGACGGGGAATCGACTGTTTTGGGTCGGGAACACCCAGCAGCGAAAATTTGGAGTCAATTTTGCCTCAGTTTAAGCATTGCAGGTATTATCGATGGTATCAGTAGGTTCCTGTTTCCACTCTTTCTTAAATCAAATGCTATGATTGTCTTGTTTATCATAGAGTTTGCATTTCCATTCACAAGACACTACGTGCCAGCAGCTGTTTTCCGGCGGACTTTCGCCAGGATACTGTCTGGGAAATTGATGTTTATTCCAAGAAAGATGGATTTCTTGTTTGCCTCAAAGTTGCAGCTTTTGATATTGATGTGTTAACGTTGTTCGGAAGTAGCAGAAATTTCGTCAACAGCATTTATTGCAGTTTCTCTTTTAGTTAAGAATCGTCTCGTTCAGTCTGCCCTTCAATCATTTTAACATTTTCTAACAGCTAACATGGAACGCACTATGATGTAGTTGTTGTCAGTTGTACAATAATTTGTGCTGCTGATGTTGTGGGGTAGTAGTTAGTTAAGTTAGTATGTAAGTTAGTGTTTAGTGTTTTTGAGAAAAACGTACAGCTACTAAGTTTCTTTCAGAATATTGTTTTAGTTAAAATAAGTAATTCGGTTAGGTTAGGTCGAAAGACATTAAGATTAGTCTTAGATTAGCTTAGAGTGCCTGTGAAGTGCCAGTAGGTTATAATTCAAATATCTGTTCATATTATAAACTAGTTTAAGCATTTTTGTTCCTGGTATTTAAGATATCATAAATAATAATAAAAGCAAAAAAAGCAAAAAAAAAAAAAAGTTGTTGTCAGTTTATCATTGGTGTCCGGTTGCCGAAACGGCTTATAGCCACTGGTTGATTTACACCAACAATTTGGGTCTATGGGCCCTTGGAGATGGAGTGAAAAAAAATTACCATGATCTGTGTTAGAAAGAATTAAAGGCATGGGCACTTTCAGCTTAATCGTATTCAGTTCTTACAGCAAGGCGAAGAAACTTTTTCGCTGTAATCTCCTCCCCTTAGAGCTAGGCAATCTCATAGCAAGTGGTGAGATTCTATTTCTTCTCCGTTCGAACAACTTCTGGAATTGTCACTATAGAGAATGTTTAGATGCATTGTGTGGGTGTCCGGTTAGTACCCTCACTACGATGTTTACATTTTTGCGTTTAAGGTTGACCACTGACAAGGATGAACATCGTGGCGTAGAGGTACCCTCTACGTCGTCAACTCTTACAAAAAAAACACTTTTAATATTTTAGATAGGTAGATAGTATAACTGTCTAGAAAAAGTTTCTCGCTGTAGGTCCCCTTTTATCGTGAGAAAAGAATAGCACGCACAACACGAATGGTTACTATAGAAGCCAAGTCCAAATCCACTTCGAACTGTAGCCCCACAATATTATAATTATTATGAATGATTTCATTTTGAGAAATACCGGCCACAGTGCTCACATAGTTGGTCCGCTTACTGAGCAACTAATCATTCAATTAACGTAGGGAGATATGTGATCATATCGACGCTGATTAAAGACGTACCTGGGGCAGTTGTTAAAGGCGTTGTTTTGTTTTCTGATGGATTCAGGTTGGAAAAGAGTTCACATCCATACAGGATAATGGGGAAAACATATGCCTTCATTAATTTTATTTTTACTTCAGAAGGTAGATAACGTCAGGTATAACTTAAACCGCGAAGAATGTGGTATATTTTTGAAACGATGCGGTTAATATGCGCATCCCAATTAAGGAACCAAATGAAGAAGACACCTAGATTTTTGAATTTTTTCACAAAAACGATATCGGTGTTGGTTATTTGAAGATGTGATTCAGTAATCCCAGCAAGCGGTAGGTGGTGCTCCACCAGGTAAAGTCGTAGAAACCGTCCCACTCCTAATATATGCAAAGTTTTAATGTTTATTTAACTAAATTTTGATACTTGGAAAGATGAACAATTCGTAAAGATGATCGGGAGAAGTATTATATCTGTTCATCTTTTCGAGATTCTACTGTACAATTTGTTTTTTTACCTTCTTGACTATTGACTGTTCCATGGCTATGCACCCTTAGGTTAGGTTAGGTTAGGGGGCTTTTAGTGAATTCACCAGCACACTTAGTCAATGTTGATCCATTGTGATACTCACAGTCAGACTACTACCACTGATTGACCGCTCCTGTTTTAGTCCCGTTAATTTGATCCCAACGGCAAATGGTGACTGGACCAGATTTGAGAAACCGGATAAAATCGTATCAGCTTTGCTTTCACTGGGATTCGAACCTGGGACTCCTCTAACTTGGGGCAGGCACTTAACCAACTGAGCCATCCAGTCGTCTCTACGCACCCTTAATCTTCATTCAGATTATATGTGATCTCAAAGAATCATAATCATTATTATATCATTATCATGAGATAACTAAATAATTCACTAAACACAATGCGTGTGCTCTGGTATTTCAGACGAATGAATGTTTGTATGCTTATCCTACAGGCTTATCGTCAACTAAATATGGCTGAATCTGAAGCATGTCATATAGGGTGTTACCTTAACATGCAGCAAAATTTGGGTGGTTTTTGAAGCAAAGTAATATAGGAAACAGTTGAGTATAAATTCCTTTCAATGTAATATGCATTCATTAAATTCACACCTTCGACTAATTTCAATTTCTATCGCCGTTATCACTACATCATAAACGGATATTCTAGAAGTGGTACGTGAGTTGGAACCCTGACCCTAGTTCATAGGTCTATAATCAACTGACATAGTGTATGTGTTTCACTTGGTGCTTTAATAAAATATGCGACAACAAAAAATTAGGTCAAATTACTGTCTGATTAGATGTGTCAATATCTTATTATTCCATTCGATATTTCCCTAAAGCATATGGATAGCTCTCATTCACATCATTTACCACATAATCATTGTATTGATTCGGTATAATTTTGTGCTCCGTTTTCTGGAGGATACTCGTATATTATTCATATATGCTAATATCTTCCGGCGAAAATTACGGATGCATGAAGTAGGACATGCTTAAAAATACTATAAGTTTTACTGGGAGAGGAGCACTGTAAACTTTTCAACTTTCAACTTAGACCCAATGCTTAACATATGCATTTTGTTATATTTTAATTTGTGTTTGTTTGAAATATGTAAACAAAATAAAATGGAATCTTCAATCCATGAATATGCAAGAGCAGTTACCAGTAGGCGGTATTTTCAATTTTAATAATCGGTTACAGATTTGGAAAAGTTATTTGTTTTTATGCAGGTGGACCAGATAAGAACAATAGCAAAAGAAATTTTAAAAAACGACAACGGTGTGAGACGAAATTGATTCAGGATTTATTTTGAAGCTACATTCATGGGACTACGAGTATGCATGAAATGACCGGTCCAATTTTTTATGACTTTTTCCAATATGTGCGGCGTTATCTCGGCAATACAGTCTCATATTTTGGCCTCAAGTTCGTCCAAACTGGTTATTTTAATGACGTACACTAATAATAATAATAATGGCGACGCTACAGTCCGAGGTGGACCTGGGCCTAGCTTCTTAGCAACCACTCGTGTTGTGCGTGCTATTGTTCTCTCACGAGCGAGGGGATTGAGAAGCTTTTTCCAGACAGTTATACTCTTTGAGCATTGTTAGTGGCTCGAAAGAGGGGGACCCGCGAACATTTTTTTTTTGAAAAATTTGGACTTGCGAAAATAATCGAGTTTTTTTCCAGTGGCATGATCGCAGCGGTCAATTGATGAACACTTGCCATAAGATGACCCAGACCACAGATGTCTCCTTCACAACTTGGAGCGTTGCTTTGCTTGTTTTTTTGGTACCAAAGCTCGGATATGTCGATGTTGTCAAGCTCTGTCCATAGAAAATCGGTTAAAATTGCTCCATACCTGAGATTATTGTCAGTAACAGTGACGGTGTCTCCTTTCTCATTTGGAAAGAAACTAGGTTCGATAATGCCAACATGTCATAAACATCACCAAACAGTCAATTTTTGTTGATGTATTGATGATTGTTTCAATCATAAACTTGTGGATTATGTTCGCTTCAATAGCAGCCAGTTTGCTTGTTGACACATCCTTTGAGCCAAAAATGAGCCTCTTCCGAGAAGATGACTTTTTGGCCAAAATCCAAGTCAACGGCAAACATTTCCAGAGCCCAGGTAGCTTTGTCTTTGGTCTTCCGGCCTTAACGCTTGCATCAGCATAATCATTATATGGATGTAGGCCCAATTCCAACCGGAAAATAGACCGGCTTGACTCTTTGGCGAAGCCCAATTCGTCGCCGAATCTACATTTTTGGGTCTTCTCCGATACTGGCCACTACGCAGGCTATGATTTCTTCTTTTCCCTTCAATCTCTGTCTGGTTGGTTGTCACGATGCGACGAATTGCGCACATACTGAAGTCATGATGACATATTTTCGTGTTTACAACTGAGTCGAAATTTCTATAATATTTTAAAAAATTTCTGCACGTTCGGTAAGCGTGAAACGATGTATGATAAAATGGCAAGCCTTACTAAATATCGTGACAGCTGAATGCTATTGTTAATGTTTAATTAGATTTTTGCTATTTGGCCACGTTTTATATAGCTACCCTTTAAATTACTCAAGTCAAGTCAAGTCAATTGAAGCACAAATTTTCTTTTTCTATATTCGTGTTGCTTCTAAAAACGAGTATCTAAACGTTTAAAAACACGTTTACGGTTAAACCAACATTTATAGGATGGGATGCAATTGGCTAGTTCACTTGGGCACTGTTTGTGGAAATAGCAATAAAATAATAAGAATAAGAAATAATTATGATGACGTTTCTGTGAGTATGTAAATGAGCGTTATATTCAAGCTTGTGGCGGATGAAATATTTTTGCATCGTTTAAGGAAACGTAGACAATTTGCAGCTTTCTTATAACAATAATATTAATAATGGTGCCGCTACAATCCGAGGTGGACTTGAACATAGCTTCTCAGTAACCGTTCGCGTTCTGCGCAGTGTTACCACAAGTTGACAACCGTAAAAAATTCCTTTTCGAACGAATTTATCCCTCTTTTGTTCTTTATTATGTGAAAAGAAGTACAAACAGTTTGCTTTGATGAAAATAACGACCTTATTATTGCAACTACATTAAGAGCAGCCAACCCTTTTTCATTTTTTCTTTCAGTCATAACAAAATATTCTCTCAGTATGAGCATTTGAATCAATACTTCATCAGCATATTTATTTGCTTCGTTTCGTTCTGATTTTCCACAAGCTAGCTCAATTTTGCAGACTTTCCAGTTATCCCTTTCCGGGTGTTTGAAATCCTTTTGATCCAAACTTTGTATTTATCACCTGTGGTCCAACTAACAGCAATTGTTTCTTGTTCTCAAATTATAAAAATGTTCATTTACTTAACTATAATTCCATTAGGCACCAAGTACCACGTACATTCACTAATTCCAAGTGACTCTGTTGTGGTATGCAGAGTAACGTTTGCATTTTCATTTCCATTTATGAGTGTATTATTACGTAAGTTATGTTGTGCACAAGAATCTTTGATTGATGACTTGTGGGGTACATCCAAATTTCTCAAACAAAAACAAATCCAGAAAAAATGGCATACTTTTTGAATAGTAAAAGAGCAGATAAAAGATATCGAATATAATTGTGTCACTGAGAAAATGTCAATATCAATAATTTTTATTTGCGATTTATATTTCGGCATATTAGCTTGCACGGACCGGTCTCATTCCTTCGGAGAATCAACTATGAAATAATTGTATAACAGAAGGATACATTTTCAACATTCTCCGAAAAAGCTAACTTAATCGACAAGATGAACGCAATTATGAAGATAATGCCTATGTTTGACAGAATTCTGGTTAAAAAGGCTAATGCTGTGACTCGGTCTAAGGGAGGAATTCTAATTCCAGAAAAATCTCAGCCTAAGGTCTTGGAGGGTATCGTGGTTGCAGTTGGACCTGGATCGAGAAATAAAAATGGACAACATGTTCCTTGTAATATAAAAGAAGGAGATAAGATTCTCTTACCAGAATATGGTGGCATTAAAATTACATTAGAGGACAAGAAAGAATTTCTCCTATTTCATGAATCACAAATTCTAGCGAAATTTCAATAATTTGTAGTGATGGACTTTTGAAATGATCGGACAGCAAAATTTAGTTTAAATATATTGTGTATGTTTTTTGTTTTGGTTCAATTAAAAATATATAACACATGTTAATCGCTTATTTTTGTTCCTGAAGGTTTACATTGTGCTCTGGTGGATCTGACCTTTCAGATCTTACCTTACAAAAATACTGCTTTATGTAAGTTTACTTGATGTGTAACCTGCATGATATTTATCCGGGCAATGCTCACTTATGGATATCCTTTGTGGGGAGAGTGATTGAAGGTGATTCATACCCACACTGCCAGAGCAATGAATTTGGGCATTAACAAGATTCATCGGGCTTACTGCTCCAATCTAATCTGTATCAAGCAATGTTAGATCATAACGACTTCATCCTCTCAAAAACATTAATCCACTTAGACAAAAACGGTCTGGAACAGGGCAGATCACTGGTACAGCTTGTACTTCAAGCCGCAAAGTGGGACAAGCCCGCAAAAAAATAAAAAACGGAAATTTTCGTATTTTGACTTCGATTGATGGCCCATTATTTCCATAATTTTTTGAAGAAAATAGTTCTGGTTCTTTTTTTTTATTTTATGTTCGCTAGTGACAATGGGAGGCTTAAGGAGTTGGAACTTTGTGTTTCATCCAAAAATCGTCCGTTTTGATACTTAAAAATTATTATTTTTTTGCTCTTTTATTCTTAAAGATAGAAAAATGAAATTTCGCAGATACTTCCAGATACTCACTTCAGATATATAGGAAAAGGGAAAAAATCCAAATGTTTATAAAAAGTCACCGTGAAGAAGCAGTATAGAGAAAGAGGGAAGATTACCTAGGCCAAGTGACTTTGGCTAGTCCTAGAAAAAAAGATCCGCCGAGCTTGACTTTTTCTGAAAGCTTATACAAATACAAAACATTCCTATAAAATTTGTTGACAACTGTAGACAACTGTGGAAATAATGCCATAAAAACAAAGGTCATCACGCATAAAAACAGAGATTATTTTAACAATTCAAACAGAATGCTCTGAGCGCACGCCGAGATATAAGGGTATTATTATTATTGTTGAGGGTAGCACCGCGACCTTTAGATTCATTGTGCCCCCTTTTAGTACCTTTGCTCTCCTTCGAGTTCTTCTCACATACAGTTCTTTTCAGAGTTATATTGAGGGTTATGGACTCCTGTTGTGCATAGGTGGAAAAAACTTATTCTAGGGTATTCTGTCAAAGCCAGTTGCCTTAAGGAATCTGAGAATGAGAGATGGTTCTAGTGACTGCATTTCTTCCTCTGATAGTGCCTAATTCAGCAAGTACATTTGTCATTTATGGGCTAGTGCCTTCTAAAATCGCATCACGTGTTCTGGAATTTCATTGGATTCTCCACAGAATATGCAGAGACTTTATTCTGATAACCCTTGTTTCCTTAGGTGCTCCCTGAGTCTGCTGTGGGCTGTTAGGAATCTTATTAGGATACGAACGTTGGTCTTGCTCATTTTGATACATGCCTCAAACCTCTTTCAGTTATACTGACCTAAGAATTTCTTGGCCTGCCATGAGCTTTGTTCCATTTTTCTGTTCGGTTCCTTCTTTCTAGTTCCCTCTGAAGAATTGGTCTCCTACAGCGCAGAATGGTTCGGAGCCTATGAAGGGTTCTGATGCTCCTTCACTTGCCGGGGAGACGGCCATTTCATTGCCTTCTATCCCCATATGGCCGACGACTGGATGGATACTCTTTTATCTGGTTTTTCAAATCTGGTCCAGTCACCATTTGCCATTGGGATCAAATTAACGGCACTATCACTGGAGTAAGTTGCGATCTGGCAGTACTATGAACCAGTACTTGAGTCTGAGTGTTCCAGTGTAGTGTCTCATAAAACCTCCGATAGGAAAAAAAAATCCCCGTATGGTCAGGTATCCAGTAGAGTTTTACTTTGTTTCTCCTACTCAGCTCTTTAATTTTCTGTAGACATTCCCACATGAGCTTGGATTTGATGATGTAGGAGTCTAGTACCGTAATAGCAGCTCGACTGACATTATTGCTATGTCGCAGTTGGTATAGTTCCTATTAAGATTGATTTGAACGCATCTGTCTAAGGCATAGATTTCTGCTTGAAAGATGCTGGTGCGATTGCCGGTGGGTTCGAAGTACTTTGTCCTGTGTCGAAATATCCCTGCCCCAGTTCCTTCATCACTTTTTGATGCATCTGTATACCATTTTACCCCATTACTGCTCAGTCTGTGAACTATGGATTCGTTGCTCCAGTCTTTTTCGTGCTGAGCTTATTGGTAAATTTCTTTTGAAAATTTTGTTTCCAAATCACATTATCCTTCGGAATGGCAATGAGTGGTAGCTTTTTGACTAGTGCATCGAATTATCTTGATTTACCTGTCTTTTCCTATCCATTCTTTTTCCATTCTCATGATTGTTTTGTTTGCACAAATAAGGATATTTAGTGAATTTCTTTGGAAATGCATCTAGCAATCATCTTTTTATAGCTGGTGGTCCTACAGGGGAATCTAATAACGCAAACAATGAACAAAATTGATGCCAGAACTATGATAAATTTTATACTATATTTAAAAGAATATGACGCATTTTCTTTTTTTTACTTTTTAATGCATGCATTTTGTTGTCTTGAATCGAATAAGACTATTCCCAATTCGATTGAACTCACCGTGTGTCGTCCGTTCAACCTTAGATGAGCGATTTAATTACGACCGAACTGTTGAACAGAGCGTCAAGAAGTTTCTCCGGAGCAGTAGATCTGTATTGCTCTATGATATTGAAAATGTAAAGAGTTAACATCAGAAATGCAGGTGTTTGGGGGAAAAGAAGAGAGCGTCCGTGACCATATCATCTCAATTCGTCTTGGATCTATCTGTAAAAATACGCAGACGATCGTCCAGCTTATCTGGAGAGATTGAGTTAGCAGAAATTCAGTGTCTTGGGTAAGGAGGAGATTGAGATTGAGTTTGCCGAGAATGATAAGGTTTTCGGAGTGGTATTCATACTAAAAGGAGGGTCTTGAGACTTAACTACTGTGCTAGCTGCTACCTTTAGTCCAAATAAGTCTAGTGGAGAGAGAATTATGTTCAGTGGAGCCGATGATGTTGTCTTTATAGCTCCACTGATGTAAATTCATGCCAATTTTGAAAGAAAATTAACCGTTTAACCCTCTAACGTTTAAGGCTGCCTCAGGGCAGCCATCGCCTATTGCCCATTTATTCCATGTGCGATTGTTTTTTTTTTTATAACGGTTTACCATGCCTTCAATTATACTTCAGGCCATATTTTGAACTAACCTAGCATATGCACATCCATCTGTATGCTCTACATTCCCCACCATTTCCGATCATTTTGGAATTTGTCTTGAATTTAACTTTAGATACTTCACACCCCTCGTACAGCCTCCCGAAACATATAGAAGCTTTAGAAATACAAACTGGGAAACTGATCGAAACTCTGATCTGATATCTGATTTCACCAAACAACTACTTAAATTAAGAAACAGATGGTTAAGACAATTAAAGAGGCTTTTTCATCGACATTTCAATAGAGTCAATTTAGAATATCGACAATTACACTCAAGAATAGAATGTTTGAATAAGATAATAAAGGATAGAGTAAGGATAGAACTTAATGAAAGCATACAAAAGAAACTGGAAAATACTAAGCCATCCGCACAGGCATTTAAAAAAATCGATAGTATTACCGGTAGAAAGCACTTTGGAACAGACATCCGAAAAGATGTTATTAGTAACAACGGTACTGCTTTGCAAACTATCGTCCAAAAACTAGAAGCATTTAAACATTTCTACTAAGAGTTATATTCATTAAATACGCCTACGATTGACACAAGTCTCACAAATGATGTTAGAGCAAAGGTTTCCGAATTTGTCCAAACACAAACAGTTCAACCTTTAACTACCTTCTCCCCACTTAATAATACAACATGTTTGAACGAATCACCTTTCACATCTTCAAGCAATGTTCAAAACTTAAGATGCAATCTTAACAACAAAAAATCAGCAGGAGTCAACAAAATATCCAATTTTGTACTAAAAAAATGCCCCCACTCCATCGACATTGTCTTGACATCAATATTTAACCATTGCATAAATAATGGTTACTTTCCCAAGTTATGGAAAACTGCAAAATTAATTCCAACAAAGAAAAATAAAAATGCAAAAGATATCAAGGATTTTCGCCCAATTTCACTACTCTCAAACATTGGAAAATTGTACGAAAAAGTGTTGGCAGATCATCTTAATATAATATGTGAAGACTTAAATATTATTCCTAATAACCAATTTGGATTCAGAAAAGGCCATTCAACAGAACACGCGTTGCTGGTTTTACATAATAGTATAATACAGAACTTAAGAAGGAAAAATATAACGCTCTGTCTAGATATAGACCTAGAAAAGGCGTTTGATAATATTTGGCACGAGGGCTTATTGTATAAACTTATCTCCTTACGTTTTCCAAATTGGTTAACTCGAATAATTCAAAGTTTCTTAAAAGACAGATTCACCTCCGTTTCCATAGGATCCGAATTTTCTGAACAAATCCCAGTTCTCTCGGGTGTAGCCCAAGGATCGATTCTGGGCCCAATATTATTCAATATTTTTCTCTACGACTTTCCTTTCGCAAATTTCACGACGCAAGAACCATTAGGTCTATTGTATGCTGTATACCACTATTTTAGCTAGCGACAAAAAACCAAGTATCGCACTTGCTAAAATAAAAGATAATATTCCCACATTAGAAAGATATTTTGGAAGATGGGGTCTTAAAATAAATTCGAAAAAGTGTGGTCTTACTTGTTTTAGAAATTCAAGCGGGAAAGGGCATTATCTTCCTGTGAAAGAAAGCAAGGATTTGTCATTGCAAATTAATGGCCAGAATGTAAATCTAAAAACTGAGCCCAAGATACTGGGTATTAGCTTTCATAACAGATTTATTTTTAACAAACACGCTAGGAAGTGTCTTATGAAAGCAAAAATGGTTACGGCAAATTTAAAACCTCTGTTAAGTTCCAGGCATTTGCCCGGTAATACAAAAGTTCTGATATATAAGACTATTATACGACCCGTGCTTACCTATGGCTTTGGTATCTGGTTTTCAATAAGGAGATACAAAAAAAAAGTAAACTAGTTTGGATGTACTTATTTACCTGATGAGTGAAACCTTAAGCCACTTCTTCTTAGTAATAGTTTTAGTTTTAGTTATTTTTAAGTTCGTTTTTAAGTGCTCAAAAGAAGCTCAATTGAGATTTTATGCCGGTAGCAAGCACACACATAAAAGAAATGTTAATTCAAGAATTAAATACTTACTAATATAAAGTTCAACATTAATATATGTCTATTAAATAATATTACATAAGCCTGACATACCTCGAAAGTCGGGCGCTTTATAGTCGTAAGCTTAAGCAAATGTACTGAGTTTTATATGTCTTAATAAATTTGAATTGAATTGAATTGCATATTTTGAACTACATTTCAGCACACTGCGAAGTTTTGTCTCATTGTAGTAGTCACTTGGATGTGAAAAATCAGTGAGGGAACAAAAAAAATTAGTGCACGTAAAAAAAAAATTCTCATAAAGAAATAAAATACTTCCAATTTTTCGAATGAGTCGGGAATTTTACAGTAAGTAGATATATTCATGTACTTTCATAATAAGAAAACAAATAATAAAAAAAAATTAAAATGTCGTGTTTGAGAAAAGAAATACGAAGGCGGCCTGAGGGCAGCCATGACCGTTTACGCCAAAATCAAAAAGTAATTCTCTTTCATTTTCTACTATTCATTATCTTCCTGTTTCAATAAAACAATAAAAAAAGACTGATAGATTAAGCATTTTGCTTTTTCTAAGCTTTTAAATCTGCGCTTATTTTGAAATAATAGGTGAAACGATGAAATCAATGGTTTACGATGCAAAGTGGATTGAAAAAACTTTGACTTAAACGGTCATAGCTGCCCTGAGACCGCCTTACCTGTTTTGTACCTGGAGGTCCACCAAAAGAATTTTTTCAAATTCTGATATCAGATTATGATTTATAAGCCCATTATTTATCAGAAAAAAAATTCCCGACTCTTTTGCGTCAAAATTGCGGTTTTGAACGTTAGAGGGTTAAGCTTAGTCGACGTTTAAAATTAAATCCTTGAAAACGTATAATAAACTCAAACGAATTTACTATCTCAAATTATAAAAAAAATGTTATCATTCAAAAATAATACCAAAAAGCTTTCAACTTAAATTTTCTTTAATCGCTTCGTTTTCTTTGAAAATGACTGTGTAAAACGTTGGTCCACAACTGTACATTAGTTCTGGTCTACTGGACTACTGCTGTATACCGCCAGTATGCAATTTGCGGCTGTAATCCCCATTTAGATCCAATGGGCTTTCTACAGCAGTAGAGTGCCGTAGTACGAGTAGCTCCACAACGTTGAGTTTCCAGCTTCGTTTGTGATCGATGACGAGACAGAAATTTCGCTTTGAGTGACAGCCTTATGCCACGTAGTGAGTGAGGGTCGAAGCATGGAATTTTGTATTTCCGTTTTTCCGTTCGTTTTTTTTTGTGGATTAACTCCATCTATTGGTCCATGCGGCTGGATTATAGAAGGCATGTTGCACGATGTTTTTTTTAGCTTGGAGACAATTAGATAACAAAATTTCAAATAAATGTGTTTGCAGTATTGCACATACAATCACTCATTCAATAATTAACTAAAAAACGGTTATTGTGTAATATAACTTTTAATGAAAAACAGTGTCATTCAAAATAACTGCGTTTGATTGTTTTTTCTGAAACACAAGCTTTAGTTTGTAAAAGAACTGTGTTTATACAAATTAAAACGATGAAGGGCTTTGAAGGTAAAGGCATAAGCATACGTCATGAAATATTGTTCATAACTTGAAAAGGAAGTCTTATTTTCGTTTCTGGAAGAGAGCCAGAGGGAAAAGCTTCGCAGAATCAGTTTCAGTAAAATATAAATTGTATGCTTTTATTATACTTTACGATGTTATAGGATATTGCCTCCGGCAATTTATTCGCCTGTGGCTTGATTATAACATACGCACATATACTATGTACATACGTATATTGGTAAGTGCTTACAGTTTTCCAATCAAAACTTGTCAGAGTACTCGTATTCAAGATTCATCCAATGGAAAATCCTTAATTCCGAATATGATGTATACAACATAAATGAAGTGATTTAATTATTTAAAATTGTTTATATAATTCAAAATATTTATTTCATCAATCAATCAAATGAGTACATTTATTGGCTTCGCTAGATTGCCTTATACAAAATTATATTTAAAACTGACCACCAAGGCCTAGCAACAGAATTAATTTATTTCTAAATGAATCCCTACTAAGACGAAAATCAAATATACTACAATATTTATTGGATTCCCTAAGGTATTTAGAAATTGGTTCATTGTATCCATAATTAGCTCTATAATAAGGTACATTAAATATAAACGATTTATAAGAACTCTCGCAGGAGCATAAAATGCAATTACTGATAAAAGAAAAGGGCAATCGATATGACCATTAATCAAATCACGAATAAACATAATAGAAAAGTATTGCCTCCGTTTGAAAAGAGGTAAGATTCCAAACAATTTGCATCTTGTCTCGTAAGAAGGCATGTCAGTATTCCATCTCAGTCTAAGAAAAGTTACTCGAGTTAAACACTTGTGGACATTTTAGAGTATGAGGATCTCGGAAGTCTTTCGAATTTCGTAATATGAAACCTAGTATCTGATTACCCTTGGCAACCAAAAACTCAATGTGCTTGCAAAAGCTTAGCTTGGGGTCAAAAATAACTGCCAGGTCTAAAAAAACAGCAGAGGGCCCAGATGACCACCTTGAGGTACTCAAGTGGTATCATAAACAGGTGATGAGATCATGTCATTTATACGAACATACTGCATACGACGAAATTCACGTTGTGTATTTACAACTGAGCAGGAATTTCGATATTACTAGTATTTTTTAATAATTTCCGCACGATTTGCAAAAGTGAAACGATGTACACTGAAATTGCAATCATTACTGAATATTTTGAAAGCTGGATGTTATTGGTAACTTTCACAGCTGCTAAAACGGAACAATTGAAAGAACTGTTGTTCTTATCTGATCATCAATTATAACAAGCATATGAGAGTCCCTGAGCATGGCGTGTGTTATGTGCGCATAGAGTATAGTTTACTGGGGCATAAACTTATTAGTCTGTTGTATCGCAGAGCTATGAAAAACTTAAACGGAAACAATAAGATTATTTCATAACGTAACTTTTAGTAAGAGTTACAGCTTCAACAAGCAAAGCTGCCGCCCATCGTCGCTCTTCCAAAAAATGTAGTCAGATCCACCATAACTACCTAGCCAAACCTTCATCACAATATTTGTTAACTTACTTTGAAAGATCATATATTGAGAAACCTGTGAGAACCACACTTAATCAAATCGGTCGCAGGATTAAAAAGGGATCCCCGTTCAAAGTGCTCTGTTTCGTTTTGTGTCACACTCATATTGGATAGAATTGTTTAGCCAGGCCTCAATTGATTTGGGCATAAAAATGTTTTCTTTCCTTTTACTTTTCCCAAATAGAGACATTTTTTTCTATCTAATTTTTCTGTTTCACTTATGTCAAGGATTGCATTTCACGTTATGGTGGCATATTCTTCCCTTGACGTCTTCATGATGGAACCTCGATATCGAACTGATTTCATCAATCACAAAACTCTCAGCAAAAATAAGTTTGATTGCCCACATTCACAGTTTGAATTGATCTGCAAAAATTCATCGCATAAAATTTTGTGAATTCAACCACAACGAATTGTATTAAAAACAACAATTTGGACATCTTCGAAAAAGGAAACTCGTATTCTTCTCTTGCGAAATAATCAATGGTGATACACTTTATAGTCGATACGAAAACTATTCGATTCCTATTTTGCAGTGAACAAAAGGATCTTAATCAATTTCAATTTTCTGCTTTGAAAAATACTTATTGTTTGCCTAGCCCGATAGGAAAATGTTTCTGAGTGTTCAAAGCATCTTTCATAGGCCGACATGTACATACTTTGTACATTCACAGCCATACATACGTGTGTATGTTTGTATTGCAAGTATAACCAGCTGCTGCATCATAAAGAATACGATGAACTCAGAATATAGATTTTTTTTGATGTACATACATATGTATGTATTATGCTTTTATAAAAATGCAGGACAGGTCATTTCACCCATGAAATGAAATGCAATCACACTAACAATAGAAAGGGTTACACCTTACACCCTATACTTCATATACTTTATTAGAATTTATTAAATTAATTCGTCTTCTTTTATGATCGACGGGTCTATGCGGGTTAAATTAAATTGCAACCCTTTTAATAATTTAAGGATCGTATTTAACTAAACACTTAACCCCACGAAAATAACGACTTGACCTTAGGCCTCCTGTGCTTATAAACAATAGTTTTGTTCAGCAGATGTAAACACATAAATTAAAAATAGGGTATAATGTGAACGTTAATTTCTGAAATAAAATAAAATTTCTACAACTTAATTTCAGACTCTTACCGTTATTTTGTACATCCAAACGCCATATTTCTTTCCTTCCTTCTGTCGAAAGTATTTACATCAACTGGAAAAAGTAATAACAATAATCATATGTATATGCAATTGTACAATATATTCCATCTATTGTATAGTTTAATTCATGACATACACACAGTCTTTAGTTCCCTAGTTCCAACGCTGAAGTAAAACATTACATTTGTCTGGTAAAACTTCAACCAGAGATTATTACGTTTTGGCTAAATTGAAATTTTGTTCGCCAATCTTTGTGAAGACAGTTAAAAAAAATCGACAGTCAACAATTTTGGTGATGTGGCATAGGCAGACTAAGCCTCTACTCATTTTTGAATCAGCAGGCGAAGCGGTTATGAATATAGGTAAGGCGTACTTAAACGTCAAATAATATCTACCAGCTGGAGAAAATATTGAAAATTCGTAATTGTTTGCAATCTAGTTTTTTTCAGATGGAAAAGAGTGTCTGTGGGAGTTTGTTTATTGTTTTTTTTTTACCAGTGTTTTTTTTTAGATATTTACGAGGAACTGTTTAAGTTTTGACTGAATTTATTTAATTTACATATATTTTATATAGTTTTTCGTGATAACATACAGTTTTGGCTATATGGCTATGTGCGTCGACATCTACGCGTTAGACCTTCAAGTCTAGGTTAAAATCTAAGAAGAAGCAACAATTGAAAAAAATCCTCAAGAGATGGTCTCTTTCCAGACACTGACATTGCTCAAAGTGTACATATATCTGTATAGAAAAAAAACTCCTCAATCTTTTCGTTCGAAATCGATATTATAGGCTGAGTTCGAAAACGCCAACAAAATGCCCATCGCGTAAGCATCACTGCCTATGTGATGCGACGCTGCGATGCATCACGAAGCTTTAATTTTGTTGGAGTTTCGGAACGGCTTGTTTTGTGTGCCAATTGCTTCTTTCTTTTTAAATGGAGACGATTGGTGAAGATTTTTCTAAATAATTTGGTTAAAAATTACAATGCCAGTATAATAATAATAATGGCTGCGCTACAGTCCGATGTGGACCTAGGCCTAGCTTCTCAGCAACCACTCGTGTTGTGCGTGCTATTGTTCTCTCACGAGTGGAGGGGACCTACAGTTTAATGCCGACTCTGAACGGCAAGATTGAGAAGCTTTTTCTAGACAGTTATACTCTTTGAGCATTGTCAGTGACTCGAAAAAGGTGGAGCCGTGAAAAAATGTTTGATGTTTTTTCCGAGATTCGAACTGACGACTTCGAGCGTAGCAGCCGACGCACCTACCCACTACGCCACGGCACCAGTCCTCAGATATACGATTCCATAAATAATCTATGTCCAAATTCTCGTTCCGCTAAGGGGCTATCTCCCACAATACTTCGCCAAGGGAGATAACGAAGATCATGTCGATCGACATGAGGGGTGGGCAGGCGGACTGGTGTCAACAACATTAGGAATAATTAATGAAGAGATGTGATACATAATGACACGTAATGCAGGATAATTTTTAAATGCACCGCTAATGGTTTAACTACTTAAGGGCGGTGGCATTTCGATTGTATGTTAAGGTAGAATAAGAATAAGTCATTTAAAAAAATGTTTTTTTGTGCTTATGCACAAACAACTATACCTACCCCACAAAACAACTATACCTCACGTCGCTAGTGGGTTAATTATATAACACGTCATTCTTGCAGGCTCAACATTATTTTGTCTCCATCTATGTTTGAGGCAATAGAAATACTGATCTGAGATACTGCGTAAGTGTACCTGAAAGGGATCTACCAAATCTTGAAAGATTAAATAAAGAAAGATACTGATGGCTCGACTGGGTTGAAGCTAATGTTTATGTAGGTTAAGCAGGATTGGGACCTGACATATGACCCTTGGTCCGGCGATAAAATGCTTGAGCGATATCACTTCGCTTAGTGTGTTATCGGCGAGCTGGGGGTCATATATCAGAGCCCAACCCCATCCCTAGGTTAAGGTAGGTTTAGAAAATTTTATTTCGTTTTTATCATCTAGGCTAGTTTTTAAGAAAAAAAAAAGATAAATTATTCGCACAAGGTTTTACCACATTTTCCCTTCAAATTGAAATAAATAAATGAATTAAAGATATAAAACAAAACAAAATAAATTGAAATAATTGTTAGAATTAAGTACTTAAAAAAAAATAATAATATCATAAGTATTGAGGACCCTTGAGGTAATTTACTATAATATATTTCATACATATACAGATATCATTTTAAGTTTATTTAAGCAATTTAAATGTATAATATTGATTAAGTGGTTAAATAAATAAACAAAAAAAAAAACGAGTGGAGGGACCTATAGTTTAATGCCGACTCCGAACGGCGAGATTGAGAAGCTTTTTCTAGACAGTTATATTCTAGTTATATTCTATATATATATATTTTTGAGCATTCTCAGTGACTCGAAAGAGATGGAGACGCGAACAATTTTTTTTTTTAAATTGTTTGCCTGAACTTGGATTCGAAACTAATGCGCATGGGTCGACGCACGAACCCACACGGCCACGGCGCCCACAATGCCAGTATACTTAATTATATTTTAAGCATGAAAAAGAGACAATTGAGTTGGAAAATGAAACAAATTTCATAGCACCACAAAAATCTATGATGCGCTGGTTGCTTTTGTTTGCGCAGTAGTTGCTTTCATGCTGCATTTTAGAACACGATGCCAATCATCATTGCCAAATGTTTGGAATAAAAACGCTTGACGTTGCAGTACTGTGCCCATACTGCGATTACGAACTTAGCCAAACTGTATGTTCCCTCCACTCGTGAAAGGACAATAGCACACACAACACGGAGAAGTTTGGCCTTTGGACCATTATTATATTATTTGGCCATTATTATATTATACCACATTAAAAATTTTTTATATTATTAAAAATAAAATAAAATTTAAACGTAGGTAAATCTGGCTGTTGCGTTTTTACCATTTTTATTATTAAAAAAAGTCATGTCTCTGAAGGATGTTTTTTCTATAAAGCCCTTATTAAACGAAATCATCGAGACAGCTCTTGAGCATTATATTGCAGACATTAAGTCTTTGGCATTCCAAGTTGCAATCAGAAATTAAATTGCGAATATATTTTCCATCATTGAGGAAGGAGAAAAAGGTTTCGGTTGAGTTTTAACACAAATTATTATTTGGTCATGATATTAATTCAACTCTAACTTAACTCATATACATAAATACTTTCTATCTATTGCTTTTCATGAGGGTATATTTTGTGGCCCATTTTCTTTCATGTTTCCTCTAAATACATTCTGTTCACCCATTTTTGACGCTGACTGTATGTTCATGGACAGATATGTACGGTACTTACATATATTTAAACAAACAACTCTTTCTATTTGTATGCGATGGAAAATTAAAATTGAATCACAAACTCAAAGAAAGAGATTCTTACCTTTATTTCAAGTCAGTTAAAGACTAAGGTGTTGTTTGTTTCTTATATATATAGTATTCAAGCCCGAAATGTCACAGGAAAAATGCACAAAAGGTTTCTCTGATACATACATAAATTTCTATTCTACTATCACCATTGTACGATTTCAAAACAGGATCGAGCCGCCTTAGTTTCCTTAGGGCCTTCTGTTTTGCACAATAGAGGTGTGTTCATGTCTGAGTACCACGACAGATTAGTATCTCTCGAGAGAAAAAAGGAAAAGAGGAAAAAAAAGTAATTCCCTAGGAGAACATGGTATCGCCGTAAGCTTGACAGTTTATAATACAAACAAGTAGATATTACCTAGGCTTTACGCTCACATGTTTTGTGCAACAATGGGATTTTAATTAAGTGGTAAAAAAGGGAGAAAGCTAATTTTCCTGTTTAAACGAAGGTAGAACCCCTTCTCCTGACAAATAGGAATTAGACACAGTACACCATCAGACCACGGTACCTACGCATAAGAGATCATTACGTGGCTTAAACACTCCAAATAGCCGAATGTAACAACAGAAAACTTGCAGGCTGAGGTATGATTACATTATCTTAGCAAGTATATGTACATATATTTTTTAGCATTTGAAGGACGTTGTGCTAACAAGGCTTATATATGAATGCACGTGGTGATTAAATCTTTTAAAAACAGAAAATCTACACCTGGCTCATACTTAAATTTACTTTTGTTGCATTTTCATTATAAAAACAGGTACATACTATGGTAGTAAAAATAGTCAAGTTTTGGTTTTTAAACTCATTTCACTTAAGTTAATTATTTTTACCATATACTCGTAATGATTTTCACACCCAAAAGCCGATGCGATTTTGGAAAGGAAAGTTAACTTGAAGTTTTTGTTTGCCAGGAAAAAAAATAATAAGAAATTGAGTGCCACTCAATTTCATGATCAATTAAAGAAATAAATAAAAATTAAGTCATTGTTTAATCACACGTCCAGGATGACAAGCAGTTATCTGAATGGGTGTAAAACAGAAATATATCCTGAGCACATTTTCTTTTCTTTATGTTTTAACAATATAAAAAATAACAAAAGTATCCATTACAGCTCATATAAAGCCATTGTACAGCTTCGCAGGAATCACTCGTGTTGTGCTATTATTCTCTCATGAGTGGAGGGACCTACATTTTTATGCAGACTCCAAAGGGAGTGGTTTGAGAAGCTTTACGTGACAGATACATATACTCTAAGAGCATTGTTAGAGCATCGCGAGACGTGGTGTCGCGAAATGAAAATTGTTTTTTTGTTCCGAAATCGAATCATTGACCTTCTACCTCGAGCTATTCATATATTTTATGTATAATCGAGATATACTCTTTGAGCTGTACAAAGTTGTGGACATAGTCCGGAAGGCAAACATCCGTCGACTAAACTGGCTCGGTCACATCGAGTGAATGAACACTAATGCTCATGCCACCCACTAGTGCGAGCCTCCTAGTTCGAGAAGGATAGGAAGACCGAACCGCTGGTATAAAGACAAAGTGATCGGGGATTCAAGACAACATGATCTTGATAACTTGTATTTGACAGAATAGCTATAATTAGCAGCTTGGAAAAATTGCTTACTTTCTCTTTACCGAATTGAAATGAGAAATATTTCGTATATCAGCCTACTTGAACATATTTATTTTCGTTGAAATGTACCATCACCCCGTTTATTATAATTTCTATTTAATTTTAAAACACCCATGCTATGCATTTGCATATTCTCGTGTTTTATTTTAATTCGAATGGGATACTCGTATGCCTGGAACAAAGCCCTATCACATCGTAACTGCTGACTGTACGGAATACACGTACGTATATGTATGTAGATATGTATGTCATTCAAATTATATGAATTGGATGTATTCAACGAATACACATTAAAATTCCACTCGCCAAAAATTCCAGATGCAAAGTCGAATTTTCTTCTTTGGTTGGGTGATTTTTTCCTTTCTGTGCAACGCATCAATGAACTTTAGGTACAACTTGACCGTGACCACTCAATAGAGTTTTTGATTGGAATGTATTTTAACGAAATTCACTTCTGTTCAATTGATTAGCTGCTTAAGTGCTTTGAAAGATTTTCGAAAAATCGATTGACTATAAATTAAGATGAATTTACTAAGAACAATTGAGTTTTTTATTGGGGATACAATATTTGTATGTTTGCTGCCTTTCAAATAAATGAAAACAGGTCTCGAAATATTTTATGGGGTAATAAGAAAGTGATTATATTGCAATTTGGTGCAAATTTTTTAAATTTATAAGCACCATGCAGTTATTTCTTGTGCTTCCACTTCTGTTATTTTTGATATAATTTATTGATAAATTTACTGTAAAACTTGATTTAGAATCTGAGAAATGTTCCTGTTAAAATCATTATAAAAGCATATTATATATTTAGAGTGAAAATCGGTAGATAAAATAAATGAAATGAATTTAATTTCAAGTATGAATAGTTATAGTGTGTACATTAATATATATGGCGGATTTGTTTTAAAGGAAGAAGTAATTGTGCTGAAGGAAATTATATCATAATGTTATGTATTTGACAAATAAACTTAGTCTTAATACCCTCCAATTTCTCAATTTCATGTGATAAAGTAGCATTCCCCGAACTTTGCCTCCAAAAAACCAACCAAGTCGCTGTCGTTATAAAATCATACCTTATTACGCATCTACAATTAAGTTCCTATCCATTCTGATATCCCCCATCCTTCAATTCGTCCGAATTATCGAAAAAATGTTTTCCCAAAACCTTGTACTCATCAAATCCACTTCGACAAAACATCGTTAATTGTCAGCAAAGAAAGTCGACCCAATTGTGTTAATCATTTTAACGCATTTTTTTGTGTAATTTTTTCAAAAGTCGATTATCTTTGTGTCAAAAATGTCACGTGTGGAGCTGAAACTGAAGTCAATTCAACTCATTAAAGTCGTGTGAAACAAGAATATTATTGGTCATCTGGCAATAATTGCATTGCATGCAGATATAGTGAATTGTTTGTGAAAATGTTTTCCATCGTTTGGAAAGAAAGATCAAAGAAAAAAGTTGTTGGATGCATGCGTTAGTTGGTTTTGAACATGTTCAGCAGTTTCTATTAGCAAAAGTGGGGAAACAAAAGAATTTGATTGGTTTATATTGAAACTGACAGAAGGCTATTTCTCTATATGATAATGAAGTTACTATGTATGGTTTTATAGGCGAATTAAGTTTGTCATAAGCTGAATTTAAAACATTTTGAGCAAATCAAAACCATCAAAATTAAGATGTAGTTGGATTGAGTTCTTACTTTTAAGTCTGAACCTAAGAATTCACTAAAAGTACGAAGATGTCATGCGTGAATTAGCGAATTCAAACAAACCTATCTTGGGGATGAAATACAATAGGTTTTAAGGCCCACATGAAATTAAGGCGCGTACTGAAATGCAACTTTGTAATCAAATTTCAAAACAATCGGCGATTTAAGATTTTGAAACGAATATTTATCGTAAAAGGAGGACATTCGAGTTCAAGAGAGGATGGGATGACAAATAACAGAAATTAGCACAGTCCTCCTTTTGGGAAATCGGTTGGGAACCCAATTTCAGTTGGGTTCAATCACTACTTTTACTGATTAACCGGTATGTATATACATTACATATACATATATTACTTTTACAGCAAAAATTATAAATTTTACATTATAAACTACAGTCAAAGTCGCTTACAACGACCTTCAAGGGACTGACGAATTTGGTAGTTATAAGCGATAGGTCGCTGTAACCAATAACTCGAAGATAGCAGATAAAGAACGGAGACCCTCTAAACTGTGCCCCCAATTATAATATCAGATCTTCTCTGCCATCGTATGTAAGCGCCTGAAGCCCTATGTGAACAGTCAGATTGGTCAATATCAGTGCAGGTTCGGGACTGCGAAGTCTTCCATCGACCAGATATTCACATTGCGACAGATCTTCAGAAAGACACAGGAGCTTCAAGTCGATACCCACCATCTGTTTATCGATTTTAAGGCCGCATATAACAGTATTTAGGGAGACAATTTATACAGCACATTGTCTAATCTTAGCATCCCTACAAAACTCGTTCGTCTTTGTAATATGACGGTGGGGAATGGTCGTTGTTTCATGGACATGGTCTTCAACAATAATATCAGACAATAATATACGCAAAACTAAAAGAATAATATGTCAACAAACGGTAAGCTGTAATATATCCAAAATTCTATGTACACAGATACATCTATCTACAGATAGACAGTTAACCGTTTTAGAAAAAATGCGGTCGCAATAGCTGCGTCGATTTCAGTCGTTATAACCAATATATTATCTAAGAAAATGGAAAATCGGCCTTTGTAAGCGATATGCCGGTGTAAGCGATGTCGTTATAAACGATTTGTCATTGAGTGTTATTATAATGGACCTCAGCCGGGACCTAAGAATTTGGTCGTTATAACCGATGTCGTTGTTGGCGATTTTGACTGTATTGCAGAAATGTTGTTTTTGAATGCAATAAACTGAAAGGGATATATTAAAAATGTCGTCTAGTTGAATTTTGAATGGTTAATCTAGGTTTTTATTGTATTTAGACATATTTACGCGTAAAGGTGAGGAGTGCAATTAGAGTGGCAGTGGAAGCTGTTTGTATTTTATAAGTATATATTTACACATTTCATTTATGAGCAAATTAATTCTAGACGTCTTCGCCCGGACGACCTGGGCCTCAACCAACAAACCTCGCCACTATCTTATGTCAGTTGTTCGCAAGTTGAGCACGCTAAGTTAGTTGAGGTACTTCTCCACTTGGGTGCGCCACCTTAGACGTGGACGTCCTCTGTTGTGTTGTCCCACAGGCTCAGAATCGAAGATTTTTCGGGTCGGAGGTAAGTTGTCCATACACTCTACATGGCCTAGTCATCTTAGGCGTTGGATTCGTGGACGCCTGGCTAGACTCTTGTCGCTGTACAGCCCATAAAGTTCGTCATTGAATATTCTCTTTTAAAAGTCATCAACGCAAACAGGACCAAAGATCGCATGCAGAACTTTTCTCTCGAAAAGATCAAGAGCTTCTTCAACCGCTTTTGGATGATCAATGAATGTCTTATACAAAGTCAGCTTGGTCCTTCGAAAGAAGTCAACAAACTTTTATTACCAATGTCTGCGTATTTGATATATCATCCCAACCACAAGGAAGTTTGAAGACACAGTTGCAAACGTTCCTTGCACTGTCATTCCTTAATTGCTATTTTCCAGTTGAAATAATAAAAACAAATAAATTAAGTTCTTAATTTTACTGCTTTTATTTTTTTGACAGACGTTTTGATTGCAGCCATTAAATTAATTTAAATTGAATTTAATTTGAAAGTACGTATACACATACGCGTTTTGGTATATTCCTATCTGTTCACTCTATAGCAAGTAGTTTTTGATGCCCAATAAATCTAGTTCCTGAAAAAAATATCACCTACTATGTATTTTATGTGCATTCATATATATATGCACTATGCCCAATCCGTCCAGACCGTTTCATTTTAAATTTTATTTGGCAGGTTGTGCTATATCCTTCCACATGTATGATATGCACACATTCATACATAAATTAGTTGTTGGTCCGACTTGTGTTCCATTTGAGAGTGATAAATTGTGTGAACTAAATAAAATACGAACGTACACACTCATTCAAGCTCGGAAACTTATACCAGTCAAGGATACAAATGCATACAAACTCATATCATACATACATACATACGTACATATGTGCATCTAGATATTTTCTATATTGCACATTTCGTTTGTATGTCATGCCTAAAGCCTGAGCAAATTGAAAACCATATGTCTACAGCACAGATTGCTCCTCTGCTTCTGGTGCTACTATTGGTATGACTATTCGAATGGAGAAAGCGCACCGGGCGTCTTTTTTCGATTTTCATTCGCTATTCGTTGAATTATGAACTTTCATAAACATTTTGTTTTAAAAAGAAAACCCATCAGCGAACGAACGATGCCTGTGATAACGACAACTATGCCGTCACTACCACCAATACTAACTAACCAGCCAGCCCGGCGAATGGCATTTACATAACGTGCCTAAATATAGGCCACCACCATCGACTAAATATTTTTCTGTGGATGCTTTCACATCAGAAACTCCACATAAAGGAATCAAGTCCAAATGCATAAATCGATTTCCGCTGTTTATTTGATTTTATTTTGTTTTTCAGTTTGTTGATTGTGCTTCTTTTCCTATTCTGTTTTTATAGTTGTACATAATTTGGTGTAGGGAAGGACCGTTGAATTGTTACAACAATACTTTGGGGGGACGGATAAATAACTTACATCACATCAAGAAGGATCGTTTTGTTACGCGCAAAGTTTTGAGCTGACTTCTGTGTTTTTGGTTTTATTTGATGGCTAATACTTTGCTTTGAAAGAGACAGACGTATATAGATGGCGAGGAATTTCTTAGGCTTTTATCGCTTATTTTTACACCATGGCTCGAATTTATATCTCTTTGGCGAGAAGTTGACTTAGATACAGCATGGCGATAGTGAATATGAATTATTTTATTTATTGGGTCGTAAAGGCTTAGGGTCATATTTTGATGTTCCTTAGAAGTTACAGTTCTTTTCACACAAATAAATCTCTGATCTCTGTATATGCGAATGAATAATAAAAATATATCCTGATTTTATCTATTGCTTTTATTATGTGCCACATTAGTAAGAAAAATATGCCATAAATTAACACAAGCTCAGAGAGATAAACTTGACAAACTTATGTTTCTAATCTTTCCCAAAGCCAGACTATATTCAAGAAAAACGAATAGATTTTTATAAATATTATAACAATATTTATAAAAAACAGTTTTGCTTCACAAAATTTGTTATTTGAAAAGGGAATAAAAGTGAGATCATGCACAATATGAGGAATTGACGAATGGTCAAAGTGGTAAATTTATATTTATTTTATTTATTCCGCTGGTGAAAGAATAGTGCTGAGACTGTAGTGCCGCCGTTATCGTATTATTTATACTAATTTGCTCTTTAATTAAAGTTAAGGTTAAACAAAAATAAGAACCTTCACAAATTTTTAGAACTTCACTGTATTCTTGGTAGTAAAACATTTATTCAATGAAAAGTTTTTTCAAAGAGAGAGAAGCTGAAGTAGAACAACAAGGATTTATAAGCGACAGTTGTCGATCAAGAAGGTTTGGTTGTAAAAATCATTCTAAGAAAAACAAGCAAGTTAAACAGAATAAATTTCGCTGGACAACTTATTTCCGTAAGAAAGAAGATCCTTTCGACTGCTCCAACTATTCTTTAATAGTCACGTCTCCTAAACATCGCATACAAGGTCTTCTGTTGTTTTGTGTGAGTGCTTGTATATTCTAATAGGTCTTTATCAGAGCGTTTCAAGGCCGGGAAAGTCCACCAAATGCAGATCGACACTCATCACCTATCGTCGATTTCAAGGCCGCATATGACAGCGTGTAGAAACGAGCCATACAGCGCCATGTCCAGTTTTGACATTCCTCTCAAATTGGATGTAGAACTCTCGCTGTTCCATCAATGGCGATAATGAGAACTTCAATGTCAAAAAAAGTTTTAGACAACGCGACGCGCTGTCATGTGACTTCTTTAACATCGTTCTTATGAAGTGCAAAACTCACTGGCCCACACTACAGGCACTATCTTCCAGAAGTCCCTACAACTGATAGCATGAGCGTATGATATTGATATGATTGGTTGAACTCAGCGAGCCGTCAATGAGGCATTTGTTGGCATTGAATCAGAAGCAAGTAAAATGGGTCTGGCGGAAAACAAGGCAAAAAAAAGGTATATGCTGTCATCGAGAAAGCACGCACAACATCGAATATCGCAGTATGCAGCTATAACGACGATATAATGAAGGACTTCGTATACCTCGGCTCCAGTAATCAGTACAAACAACATCAGTATCGAGATTCAGTGCAGAATAACTTTTGCCAACAACTGTTTCTTTGGGCCCAAGAGGCAATTGAGTAATAGAGCCCTCTCTCGAAAGTGCCACTTGGCTTGTTATTAGTCGGCGTTATTCCGACAATAGTGCCCGAATGCCGCCCTCGAGCTCGTCCAAATTGGTTGGCTTGTTAGCGTAGCCTTGAGAAAATGAAGAAGAAAATGAATTGGTGTCAAGTCGCATAATCGCATCGGCCAATTGACTAAAGCTCGTCGTAAAATGACCCAGTCGCCAAATTACTCCTTCACAACTTCGTGGGTTGCGTCGCTTTTATGGGATTTAGCGCCATCTTATTGTAACCACAGCTCGGATCGATCTTGTGGAGCTCTGGGTACAGAAAGTCGGTTAAGATCGCTCTATACCTGAGACCACTGACGATATCGGTGTCTTCTACATCATTTCAATAAGGTCCGAAGGCGCCACCATGCCAGAAATTGCACAAAACAGTTAATCTCTTGATGCTTGTTCGAACGCTTGTGGGTTGTGATCGCTTCAATAGCAGAAAGCTTACTTGTTGACATATCCATTTAGCCAAAAATGGGCCTCGTCCGAGGAGATGATTTTTTGGCAAAAATCCAACATTTATCGCGTCCAATTAGCGTATTCACGGCATTGTCTATGGTCATCCGGTTTCAATTCTTGAGGTTTTCGGAGAATTTTTGAGATACTACTGGCACTCCATTGCACTGCCAGGTAGCAACCTACTCCAGTGCCGTTAATTTGATTCCAACGGCAAATGTGACTGGAACAGATTCGATTTCACTGGGATTCGAACCTGGGACCCCGCTAACTTGGGGCAGCTGCGCCATCCAGTCTGTTGTCTTTTGAGTTAGCATAATCTTATATGGATGAAGGCCCAGATCCTACCTCAAAAACTGATCGGCGCAGAATCGATATTTCTGTATCTCCTTCGATATTAACTGCTACGGTGGCTATAAATATAGATATACAATTTTTGTCTGGTTGGACGCTTAATGTCCAAAGAGTATAATTGCACTTTAACATTTCCACGATGAGATGAATCGAATGCACACTGAAGCCATGATAACGACCGACCTCACGATCAAATTTATGCTGCGTATTTAAAACTGAGGCGGAAATTAGATAATATTTTTAAAATAATTTACTCATGTTCGTAAAGCGTGAAGCAATGCACAACGAAATTGCAAACCTTGCTGAATATTTTGACAGCTGGATGCCATTGGCAACTTTGACAGTTGCCAAAACATAGCATTTGGAAAAACTGTCAAAACTGTGTGCTATGTGGTCACCCTTTAGTTGACGAAATAGAGAAACATTTAAGTACAATCTTGGTTGTCAGTATAATAATAATAATACAGTCCGCTACAGTCCGAGGTGGACCTGGGCCTAGCTTCTCAGCAACCACTCGTGTTGTGCGTGCTATTTTTCTCTCACGAGCGGAGGGGACCTACAGTTTAATGGCGACTCCGAACGGCTAGATTGAGAAGCTTTTTCTAGGCAGTTGTAATTTTTGAGCATTTTCCGTGACTCGAAAGAGGTGCAGCCATGAACAATTTCTTGTTTTTTTGTTTTTTGAAGGACTGTTGCTTTTTTTGGATTTGAACCTAGACTTGAAAGCGTTGTGCATTGGGGTTGACGCACATACACACAATGCCACGGTCCCAGTAAGTTCTTCCTAAACTGAGTTTTGTAGGTTTTGAGTGTGCATGTGTCTAAATAAATTGATATAATTAACTTGCTTTACAGTCGGGAGATTTAACACCACTCCTCAACTTGTAATGGAGATGACTGGAACGCACGACCTATGCTTGCAAGCCAAAAATATTTGAGCAAATCTAACGAAGCACTCGTTTAAAAATAAATACAATATACATTAAAATTAGTGAAAATGTTATGAAAAATATAATAAAAGATACATAGCGTTTGCATAGCTACCATTGTCTTCAATACGTTATTCACAACATTCCCGAAAAACATTTATCAGCATCCAATCATTTTGATTTTATTTTCCATAAAGTTGTACAAAAATAAAGTAGTAAACTTTCCGGCGAGCATCCTGCGTATAATAACATCCATCAGTTCCCTTTTACCCCTGTAAGGGCTTCCGTTTCACAACGATGCAATAAATGACAATTTTCATATAATACAGTATAAACTTAACCCGGTGTCACGATGAACAATATTTTATAGCTTGCCATCTGTCAGTTTTCATGGCAAAAAAAAGAATGATAGTATGTCATAAAATTCCGGGTGAGCATTTCACTGCTACGTAATCCAGCCGTGCGAATGACGCAAAGTAAGGTATTTAAACGCGTATGAATGTACGTGTATGTAATGAATTGAAACAATTGCAGTATTATTAATTTCATTCAAAATTATTTAATAAATTCAATCAAACAACTTATTGTTACTGTTGCCATTTATACATTCAACTTAAAATGTCGCCCTTAAAATAATAGCCAGGATATCCCGAAATGGCGACAAGAAATTATAGAAAACACTGGTTTTTCATAAATGACGAGCTTACAGTATAGGGTTATACTTGAAGTAACAATATCGAGTAAATGGCAACGTCTTTGTTGACGCTAAAAGGCGCTAAAAAATGCCCAGTGGTGTTCAATCGCAAAATTTGGGCGACCAACTCTGATCACCTAAACGCGGATCATTCATGCGGTGATGCATGCTTGCAGCATCTTGTTGAAACCACATGTCGACAGCGCCCATGTTTATGTAATTTGGCCACCAAAACGGGATTATCATGTGACCTTAGAGAACACTATTAACTGTCAGACCAAAAGCCAAATTAAACAGTGATACATTGTGGATGCATTTGTTTCTAAACAATCTTTCGTTATTTTCTGAATTCCAAATCCAACAATTACTCATAACACGCAGAATGTTATGAATATCCTTAAGTGCCATAAAATTGAAAAGTGCTCAATTTTGAATCATTATGAAGGATTATAGGCAGAAAACTATTCAACAGATGTCAATCGAACTAATCACCATGTTTAGGGAATCCTTGACGGATATCATCAAATAGAAGATCCCATCCATGGAGGAATAATGACCACCAATGTGACTGAAGTGCTTTATAATCGCACTTTTGGGGTGTCAGCTAAACTAACGAAACTTCTTTCCAAAGAGCCTACAGTTCCACAGGTACTTAAGGAAAAATAACTGCATCTCTTAATAAATACTCACTTTCCATGTTGCACGCATGGAGAAATGTCCCTGCAAATGAAGTCTCTAGGGGTCAACGGAATAATACTTGTCATGCTCCAGAAGACAAATGACTCCGGAAAATCCGGCCCTGAATGGACTTCACCTACGCTGTCATGTTTCTGATTGCGTACCCTCCGCATGGAAGGAAGTAGAAGTAGTCTTTAATTCCAAAGCGGCCCAACATCATTTGTCCTAAAGACATTTAAGAAGCTAATCTACATATACGAGTATATACGTGGTGAATTTAACCACACATGGTCTGCACGGCCTCAGCATGCCTACAAAGGCAAAGGCAAAGGTGGCGTTGTCAGTGTCATTGAAAATGATCTAAGTGCCAAAGGATAACTCATGTTGGGTGCGCTTTCTACAATGTGGAAGGAAGTCCGACTCAACATACCCTCGAAAAGGCTTAATTTAAGACATCTCTAGCAAGTTTTTTGGAACTTTGGGTGACAGCTCCATGAAAACCATTGTTTCCGAAACGGCGAGATTGAGAAGTTTTTCTAGACAGTTATACTCTTTGAGCATTGTCAGTGACTCAAAAGAGGTGGAGCCGCGAACAATTTTTTTTTGAAAAATTGTTTGTCTGAACTTGGATTCGAACTAGACTGTGAAAGCCAAATGCGCATGGGTCGACGCACGAACCCACACGGCCACGGCGCCCACAATGAGATAAACAAGAATATTTGGACGTTTTCTTCAACAAAAGCGTCAATAGATAGTTCTCTGTATTATCGTTGACAGGAAACTTAAAACCAAAGTTAGTGATAGAGTTAAAAATACTTCCTGTGCTCTGTTTTTATGTACAAGAATATTCGACAAGTGGGCACCATAATTCGAAAACATTTCTGTGTCTGTGCATAGGCCTATATTAACGTATGATAATAGTGTGGTGTGGTGGCTGGCTGCTTTGAGATTCATTAACTTAATGGAATTAAAGTAAAACTCGCATATCTGGAAGTCAAATGTGCGATTATCACTACCCCAACCGCTGGCTTGGAAGCTGTAATTCACATGCTACCAATAGACTTCTCAAATCAGTCGTCGGCTGCAAAAAGTTCGTTAGGAATCAGTCAAATTGATGGATGGATCTGTAGTGCCACAGGACATGCTAGCATTCTGAACAAATTATCAATATAAGAAGTAAAGAGTTATTGTACACTTCCTTTTCTTGATTTTGAAAGACTCTTCAAACTATAAACTATTCCATCAATATGCTTGGGCATATTTTCCGAAGCTTTAAACAGACCCTGCTCTATCAGGCTCTCTGCCTAAGGAAGTATTTTTTCATGTGCAGTAAGAATGGTGCCAATGTTGGCAATACCACCAGCTGAAAGGCCATGAAGCCAATATCGGCAAAGGTTATTTGTTTACAGCGCTCGATAGCTCTGTTATGGATTAGGATTGTTCGATCCAACTCAGGCAAACCAATGGATCAAGCCACTAATGACCTAAAGTAAGGTGTGTACGACAAGATTATAGAGTCAGCTAATAGGAACTGGCACTCTTTAGCTTCCTGCGCTAAATATTTTGACAGCTGGATGTCATTGGTAACTTTGACTGCTGCTGAAACATGACAATTTGAAAGACTACCATTTGAGTTCTCTTATTGGGCGTTGGAAATGGTGGATTTTAGGCAAAAAAAAAACTCGTACGAGGACCATTTTTGTCTCAGCGACTATGTCAACGAACATAGTTACCGTTATTAAAATGAACATAACCGACAAATGTTTGACGAAGCATCAATGTATTACACAGACATTGACTGTTTTGTGCAGGTAAAGATAATAAGAACTTAATCTAGTCAATGGTATCAGGTATTGGTTAACCGACTTTCGAGATGTGGTTTCAACAAGACGGCGTTACAGTCTACATGCCATACAAGTGACGCAACGCTCGCATTTGTGAAGGAGAAGTTTGGCGACTGTCTCATATCACTACGAGCATTCATCAATTGGTCGCCCCGATCATGCGAACTTGACACCACTTAATTATTTTTTCTCGGCCTACGTCAACTTATTAGCCAACCACTTTGGATGAGCTCGAAGACAACATTCTAAACGCTATTGCCGAAATAACGCCGCAAATATTCAACCGGTACTACAAGAGCTACCTAAAAAGGCAATTATTTTTTATAAGGAACGTTTATAATGCTATTATAAGACTGAAATTCTTCTTGAAACCCGGAAGTTTTCCCTCTACCAGGTAGTAGCCATAGCTAAACTTGGCAAGAACACTACGAAGCCATCTTCTTACCGGCCAATTAGTCTGTTACCTTTACTGTCAAAAGTATTTGAAAAATGATTACGTACCGACTGGAGCCTATTCCAATTGAAAGCAAATTAATGCCTGACCACCAGTTCGGATTTCGACGGCATCACTCAACAGTACAGCAAATCCACAGGGTGATCAACAAAATTGCAATGGACCTTGAAAAAAAATACTGCGTGGACGTTTTTTTGACGTGGCTAAAGCCTTCGACCAAATATAGCATAAGGGTCTTCTGTGTAAGCTCAAAATATGCTTCCTACGGACTTTTACCTCCCAATTAAAAACTATCTGACTCACCGCAACTTTTACGTAAAGTATAAGGGCGAAACATCAATAATACATCCGATAAAAGCAGGAGTTCCTCAGGGCAGTGTCCTTGGGCCAACACTTTATTTACTGTTCACTGCTGACATCCCTTTCCCCAGACCATGATAGCGACCTTGGCTGATGATACAATTTTGCTAAAGTCACATATAAACCTAGCAGAAGCTATCTCCCAACTCCAACATATACTTGACCAAACAGCGAAGTGGTTTAGCGACTGGCGAATAAAAATCAACCAGGACAAAACTGTACATGTTACCTTTACAACAAGAAGACAAGATACACAGTTGTCATTAATGATTAACAACAAAATTATCCTAACGGATAAAGTAGCAAAATACCTTATCTTATTTTCTTTTCGAAATCTGATCAACTTGAATGTATTTTCAAAAGAATACGCCACACCCATCTGTATACAAATATTTTCATCAATAATAAAAATAGTAATCGTAGTTCACAGTCTCTTAGATCAAACATTAGAAAAATCGTTGCTTTACAAATACGAATTTGATCTGCATAGTAACTTGTTCTTCTTATTCTTAGGGCGCTACAGTTTGAGGTGGACCTGGTCCTCACTCAACATACGCTTTGGATCCGTAGGGCCTGGCTAGACTCATGTCGTTGTACAGCCCATATAGTTACTGGTTGAACCTTCTCCTCTAAATGCCATTAACGCAAACAGGACCAAAAATCGCGCGCAGAACTTTTCTCTCGAAAAAACCAAGAGACTCTTCATCCCTGCCTAGTAACTATTACATCTGATATTCCAATTTGTATATAACCATTTATTTTTACCTATGTCTTCTTCTTCTTCTCACGGCAGTACTCATATTCCGCATTATTGAATTGCACTTAGGCAAATAAATTTTAATATCTAATGAGCACGTGTCGAAAGGTTAGTCATTCATCACAAAAATCGTTTGTAAATCACCATCGCACATGTCTATGTAATTAATTAAAATAGTTTATTGTTGCGATTTATGCGGTCGACCATGCAAACCACTCATCATGCACTTGTCAAGCGTAAATCATTCTTTCTCTTTGCTTAAATTGTTAATCCGAACCGAAATGAGCTGCTCCCGAACAACGTCCTTAACAAAGGAATGACAAATGTGATTGCGCCTCTATGCCGAAAGGAGGAATTCTGCGTGTATGTACGCATATGCCCACATGTGTATGTACGTCATGCTTGAGTGTAGGTGAGTGGTGGATAATTAATTAAATGAATATTGCAAGGAAACATACAATCTAGCGAATCTGAAATTCAGATACAATGCAAATTTTTCGGACTAGTATTGATCGTATGCTTGCATGGAATTTGCATTTTATTCCCTCATTTGCCCAGAAAGGTTTTATTTTATTTTAGTTCCATGAGTTGGATAAGTTAGCTTCTAATGTTTCTGTGGTAAATGTCTTGCATTTGAATTTTTGATAAAGAACATCCATGTCTTCAGTCAGTAGATGTGCATTTCCATGCATGGATGGAACTCATTTCGAATAATTAGTTTAAAAAGTGGTGGTTATGAATGTTGGAATTCAATTTTCTAATAAATATTCGGCATAAATTAGTTGTGCTTCAGTTTTCTTTTTTGGTCGGCCTCATTAAAGAAAGCACCACAATAATTCAGCAGATCAAATTGACAGACTGAGCGAGGTATCAATTACAATTCCATTTCATCGTTAAATATAAACGTACAAGGGTTTTTTTTTGAGGTTTTTGAAACACTATACTGGAGCACTCAGACTCAAAACTGGTCCATTGTACTGCCAGGTAGCAACCGTTAATTTGATCCCAACGGCAAATGATGATTGGACCAGTTTCGATTTCACTAGGATTCGAACCTGGGACCCCTCTAACTTGGGGCAGGAACTTAACCAACTGCGTCCTCCAGTCGCTTAGCGTACAAGGGTAGTTTACTTTAGGTTTCTGTCAAAGATATTTTTAAGTAAGGTCTTTCTAGCTCGTTATATTGTGCTTTTCTGCAAACGCTATTTACATTTTTATATCACCCTACATACTTACTTCTGCCATTGGTTTTAACAACCTCCCAAACATTTGCTTTTTCATAAGATGAGGTTTTTTTGATTTAAATTGTTATAAGAACAAAATTGTTTTATTTCGGCTTAATTTTTATGAGATTTTGATCATATATGTACGTAACTCAATGAAGTAATATCTTCTTGTAAATTTTCACAAAAAAATCGAATACTTACTAACTTACATAACGCTATACAGGCACTATTTTTAAGATCTTTTACCCTAATAAGTGAAGAAAGATTTTGTTTTTAATGAAGCTATCCTCTATAACGGTTAAGATTTAAATGTGATTGCATCTGTTTTTGCTGAAAAATTACAAATCAAGCCTCAGATACTATACATAAGTACTTGTAATCATAAAACTTGGTCTCGTCGAAACATATATCTTGCTCCATTTATGTAATTAGAGGAAACTTTTAATGGAATGCTGTATTGTCTACAAACAATGTAGCTGAAGCTTAAATTTCCACAAACTTAAAACACTGATTCTTCGACCAATACACAAAAGCTCTGCTTTGTGAAAAGTAGAATAGAAAATATAGGCCTCAATATTACTTATATTTAAATGTGTGTATTAAAAGTATTAAAATTTACAACCAAATGGGTGAAATGTCTTACCTAATAGTGCTTAAGTAAAATTCAACGTACTTTTATACTCGTCATGTTTGTGGACTTCAGTAAAGCTTTTTACACACTTTCACGTGAAATCTTCATCGAAATGGAGTACGGGGAGAATAGCACAATCGAATATATTTAATAACAGCATTTAGAAAAGCCTGTCTGGGTACCACAGGGCTGTAACCTAGGTCCAATCTTACTTATCCCTTTTCTGGGAATGTTTTTGAAGTCCTCGGCAGATGTAATCGCCATAATTGTTAATAATAACAATTTGAAAACCGCAAGGAAAGCTATGTAGCAGGAGTTGACAAATTATTGAGATGGTGTCGCGATTATGTTACAATATTATGGAAAACTGACCACTAAAAGAAGCGAAGCTATTAAAACGTCAAATGTAACACAACTTCATTTGGCGGAAGCATGGATATACTCGTATATCGTTTTCGAATGCATCTAAAAACTTCTTATTTTGCGCTGGCGTAATTAAAACAGATGTACAAGAAAAGACGTTCAAAGGCAGGTGTAATACTCTCTTGCTGAATCCCGAGTGCGATATGTCGTCTTAGTATGGATAAAATTGGGTCTATGAAGACATTTGATAATAATTTCTTTAAGGTTCTAGATGTCACTGGCGTTTATAATATGACGTAATGAAATTTTAAAAAAATTAAATAAAATTTAAAAATGAGAAAAAGTACAAAACTATGTAAAACATATAGTCATTTAAAATAAATCCTTCGGACTTGACAAACAAAAGAAGAGACTCTGTTTTGTGAAATCCCACTGTATTCCCTCCGTTTAATTGTTACCTTCATTTCATGTATGACAATGAAAAGTTACACAATGCATGTTCATCTATAGGTTTAAAGCCGCAGCACATGGATTTTAAGTAACAGGAAATAAATGTAGAAAGCGGAAGATCATTGTATATTATTACAAGAAGAAATTGTAAAAAAAAAAATATACATTCAAACCTAAGAGATTGAATATACAACGGCATACACATACGTAAAATTCGTTTAAATAATAGATTTTTCCAAGCCATTATTTTTACATAACAACAAAACCCCAGAAAGTATTTAAATTTTACGCATTTGGACTACAAAGGAATTGCATCTTTAATTAGTTCCGTAGTTCCGAATGATGTTTTTTCTAGGAACTTGTGCTTGCAGTTTTAAAGTTAAAAAGGGAACCCTTGATCCAGAATACCGTTTGAGGAATATGGCGCGCCACTTTGGAAAGTTTGGAAAAAATAAAAAAAACTTGGTTTAGAGCGTTCTGGCACTATATATGGAGATATTGGCTAAAAACAGTAAAACATGGAAAATCTGAAAACGCAGTTTTGTAGATCTTAATGAAAGCATTCAGATTGATGAACATTATGTACATACGAGTATCAACATTTTCAAGTTATCAAATATTTTCTGGGCACAAAAGTCGAAGTCGATAAATCAACACGAGTCTCAATGGATATCGTACATTTATTTCAACCCTTAATTCCTAACAAAAACATACACACAGCAGACATGAGCAGTAATTGGGTATGATGCATATTGATATTGAAGAATATCAATAATCTAATGAAAAAAAAAAAATGATTCAGGAAAAAACTTAAAACTAATTTAAATTTAGAAAATTACTTGTTAGTACAAATCAAAGACTAGTGACATGTTCAGAAAAACTAGATAAACAGCAAACATTTTCTAACTACAAGAAAAATTTTGGATATAAACGAAGGAGTATACATTAATGTGGAGAATATCTAGGTCAATTTAATTTTTGTTTTACTTTAAATTCAGCACTTTAACAATAACGTACAGTTAATCCAAAAAGTAAGTATACACTACCTCCTGAACTATATTGTTCTAAAGAAAACTAAATATTTGCAACAAAAATCAACAACCATTTTTTTTTCTGTTTTCACAAACGTAATACTAATTTTCAAAAAGAACAAACATAACAAAATAACAAAACATAAACAATAGAATTCAACTTAAAGTAATATGAATGGAAATTTACATAAAAAAAGTAAGTATACAAACAAACAGGTCTAGAAGTGTCATTTATCTTTCAACAAGATAATGACCCAAAACACACCTCTCATATTGTTAAGGAATAGTTATTATATAATGTTCGTAACCAGCTGAGAACACCACCCAATCGCCCGACATGAATGCAATAGAACATTTATGGGAACATTTGACACGGGAAGTTCAAAAACACGGTGTCAAGACAAAATAAGACTTGAAAAGAGTGCTTCAGAAAGAGTTGGCTAAAATAAGCCAAAAAGTAACATCAAAATTGGTTAACTCGATGCCAAATTGAATGCAAGCAATTATAAAAGCCAAAGGCTACCCAACGAAATATTGATAAGAAGACTAGAGAGCAGAGAAAAATTTCAGAAAGTATTATTTTTTGTTTGTATACTTACTTTTTGATGTAAATTTCCATTCATTTTACTTTAAGTTGAATTCTATTGTTTATGTTTTGTTATTTTGTTATGTTTGTTTTTTTTGAAAAATAGTATTACGTTTGTGAAAACAGAAAAAAAAATGGTTGTTGATTTTTGTTGCAAATATTTAGTTTTCTTTAGAAAAATATAGTTCAGGAGGTAGTGTATACTTACTTTTTTGATTAACTGTATATGCAAAACAGAAAATAGATATTAACCAAACCAAATAAATAGTTTGTAAACTAATGAATAAGTTAATTGATTTACTAATAACCAATAAAAAGGAGACGGTTTTCTTAACAAAATTATATTCAAATAAATAAAATTCGTTTAAAATTCCTGAATGTACCAACGTACATTTGAACATCGGATAAAATGCGTCGTTTCCAAACAATTGAGTTAATGTACTTGTATCTACTGGGCTTTACTTTTTAAGAAGGATACCCATTTAGGTTCATATGCGTTGTAATATAATTTTATCTCGAAATTAATACACCGTCATCAATTTGAAGCGTGATTGATTAGTTCAAAATTACCATATTGGAATATCGATTTATGCAAGTGGAGCATCATTTACCATTTCCATTCCCATCAGTCATCTCAGACAGTATTAGGGGTGATGAAATCGAGTTTTTCCCGACCGTGACTTGTCAATTTAGAATTATAATTTTAATAGGAAAGACGCAAAAATGAATAATTGATAGAGCATGTAAAGCAAACAAGAACGTTGCTCTTCGGGACAAAAATTTGTTGTATTGTACATACAATTTTAATTATTTTATGCCGGCATATTTGGGGCCGAATCGGCTAATGCAATTTTTGATAGTCGCATTCGAGTTTCATGCTCTGAGTAATTTTCAATTTAAGAATCATAAATTTGCGACCGTTTCAGGTGACAGCTGTGATGTCGTTCCCATGTATTTTTGACGGGTAAAATTATTTGTAGAAAATGTTCGACTTTTTTGACTGCTTTGGTTTTCGTCTAATGATATAACTAAAACTGAAAATTAGGCGTTCCACTTACTTATAAGGAAAAACTTTAAAGATGAGTTTAATACATTCCTTTTTCAAAAAAATAAACCAATGTCAACAGGTTAATACATGATGTAAGTTTCAACGTGCTGACGTTATTAACTTAACTTTGTATATTTCAATTTTCTTTAAACATTTAGACTATCGAAACTTGTCTATTTGTTCTAAAATTGTTAAAATTATCAGCTTAACAAATGTGTACACTTATACCACCGATGCTACAGTTGGCTGTTACACTAAATCTGCTTAATGGTGTTGGGTGATCATTGAAGGACATATTTATTAACCATGAAGGAAGGGATAGCATAATACAAGAATAATGCATTAAAAAGTGCTTAATTAACTATTTGAACATACTTATATGTTCATATACAGCTACCCCGATCGCATTTCGCAGACTTAGATATATTCAATAAACTTGTACTGTCAAAAGTGCGACACTAAACTATTGCTTTAGCCGATTCCACCCCGGATTATCATATCCAGTGATTCAAAAAGTGGGGAATTTTTGCTGCTTTATCGAAGTCGGTAACCAATTCGCAAAACTGCCGGGTCATTACTCTCTTAAGACCTTGGGTACACATATAGTGCTGTGCAAAGAAATAAGAGCAAGGAGACCTTACTTACCGTTGATCTAGCGACATATACATTTATTAAACTTAACTTAAAAAAATATAACTTAAAACAAATTTTTTCGCTTTTAGTGCTCAACAACAGTAAAAATGAGGAACACCTAGGAAGTGGAGTGCGTTCTTATTATTTGCACAGCACTGTTTGTGCACCTTATTTTTTTTTAATTGGAACTATGTATTAATTATTTCGTAGTTCATTTCTTAATTTCAAGTTGGTAGCGCTGGCATTTGGCACCTGGCAAACTCAGCTGTCATTTGAAGTGTCATAATATTAGTTAAAGGTTTGCCATTTACTATAATGGATCGCTTAAAAATCGAACAACGTGTTAAAATTATTAAAACTTACTCCAAAAGTGGTAATTTTTTCGAAAAACAATTTCTTCAGTGATGAGGCACATTTCTCACTCGGTGGGTAGGTAAACAAATAAAATTGCCGCATATGGGGCTCAAGAAAATCAACACGAGATCGAAGAGTTGCCGTTGCATCCAGACAAATTGACTGTATGGTGTGCTCTGTGGTCGAAAGGTGTCATTGGTCCGTGTTTCTTCGAAGATGCCAATGGGCTGACGGTTACAATACGGTCGAATGATAACAGATTTTTTTTGGCCAGCGATTGAAGATCGTGACTTGGACGATATGTGGTTCCAACAAGACGGGGCAACAAGCCACACAACGAGACCAATTATGGCTTTATTGCCATGAGAAGTTTCCTGGTCGCGTAATTTCACATTTTGGCGATATCAATTGGGCAACAAGATCTTGCGATTAGACACCGTTAGTTTTTTTTTGTGGGGTTACGCAAAAGACCGTGTTAACGCGAATAATCCCCGAACTCTAGACGCATTAAAAACCAACAAGTTATGGCCGAGATACCGGCCGAAATGCGCGAAGAAGTGGTTAAAAAATACCTCAAAGAATCGCAAGCTGCGACTGACCTTTATAATTTTTTCTGCTAAGTGGAAAAGATGATATACGTCGAGTGGCTGCCGCCAGTGTTGCTACACATTTGTGCCCATTTCATTGCATTTTTCATGACTTTCCACAAGATTTCTGGTGATAGCTGTTCGCATTTCTGTCGAATACTCTCCATAAACCCCCAGTGTCAATTAGCCCCAAAAAAAGGAGTCTGGGATGATTGTCAAATCGTCAAAACGGGGATTACGTGACCAGAAAAAGTTAATCCATTGTGGCTCGTACTGTGTGTGGGATCGCACCATCTTGTTGAAACCACATGTTCACCAAGCACCGCTCATCCAATTCCGGCAGTAAGAAGTAATTTATCATGGCCCTGTAGCGTTCGCCAGTAACAGTGAGGGTATTGCCGATGGCGTCCTAAAAAAAAAGGCCCAATCACTTCTCCCATGTGAACGCCGCACCACACAGTGGCTTTGAGTAAGTGCAATGGCTCTTTGTGCATCACACGCGGATAACCGCTTAAGTGGAAATGCGCCCCGTAGCTCATGATGATTTTCGACACAAAACCGTCCTCTCCGTTGTTGAGATTGAGGATGGCTTGACAGCAATTCTCCCGCGACTGACGGTCAGGAGACATTAACTGATGCACTGTCTGCACTTTGTATGTGAACATGTGTAAGACTTTCACTAAAATTCGCTGTAGGGTCCATATGGTGATACCCAATTGCGTCGTCTGGTTGATTTTTCGTCGTTCTCAGAGACATTAGCAGCCACAGGCGCGATATTCTCGGCCAAATGACCAGTCCGGTGGCTGCCACGCCCTGCATGGTTTCCTGTGGTTGCAGTCTTTTCGAGTCGAGTAGCTAAGCGCCGGAATATTTGCCTTGTTGGCGAGACACGTTTAGGACATCGACGCCGAAATTCACGCTGTGCTAACACCATCGACACCGTTGCTTGTCTGTTTGTTCAGATCTGTCAAATATGATTCACAAATGTCAAATATGATTGACTTACGACGCCATTTGCACAAAATATAACATCTTCCATTAGGATGAATAATTTCGCGTCACCTTGTACATCTCTTACAATGTCGCATTATCCGTAGTTCTGGGAATCTGAAGACGCGAAGGTTCTGCCGATTGCTTCTAAAGACAACTTTTATTTGCGGCAAAAACTCCGTTTTTTCACTATTTCAACAAACGTTGTAACAAATCACTTCTTACAAAAGCATAAGCTAAAGATCGAAGAATAATGTAAAATAGACTTAAAGTCGAATGCCAACAAATACTAAGCTTTTAATTTGTGCAGTTGTCGAAGCTCTTCCAACAAGTAGTTCAACACCAGAGACTTGGTCATTTTTTAAACTGGCTGTTCAGGTAGGCTAATATGTAGTTCATTATAAGTAGTAGTATTCTCAATAAAAGCAATGTTCAGCTACCCTTAAAAAGCCTCATGCAAGACTTAACTATGGACAATTACATTTTTCATATTTCTGCATTTTGTTCTCTCCTTGCCAATGATAAATGAAAATAAGCGACAGAATAGAATAGAGAATCAAAATGAGAAAAAGGAATTGTTAATAAGACCCTTAGAAATGTGCATAATCCACAACTGTAGTGATTGGTACCCTTTCCATTCTTCTTCGATATTTTGTCTCTCTATTTTCAGCGTAGGAAAAATGTCTTTATTATTTTGCATATTCCGGTTTCAGAGGTATTTACATAGTCATTGAAGTGAGTTAGGTTGTGTTACAGAAAAAAAGAAAACCCATTCAATTTAATAAATATAATTGTTGGTTATTACGGCGGAAGACCTAGAACATTAATCTGACTTTGTGATATGCTTCAATTAAAGGTATAACTACATCACATATGAATAAGTATCACAGCTGCTTAGGGCTTGGATTAATGTATCCTTAAAAACAAAGTATACGGACCTTGTTAAGTGATACGATGAGTGATAGAGCTTTGGCATAGTTTAGTAATGATATAAATTAAAGTTTGTACGTATGTAGGAGGAGGAACAAGGACGACATATTTATCCCAGAATTAATCGCCATCCTAACGAGTTTATCCAAGGGATTGTTATGAATGACCGATGAGAATTGTTTTCTTTGATAAATCATAAAGTCAACCCAAATGACTGGGACGACTAGAGCGATGATTGGCAAGCTTGTGGGAATTCGTCGAAAACTTTTTATCATATGTGTATAATATATAATATAATTTATCATATGTGTATTCATGGACATAGATGGACGTAGGTATATAAATATACTTTTCCTCTAGTTGAACCTTTACTTGAGTCAAGTATACAGCATTGACGCTATACCATATACTTTGGACGGAGTATATGTTTGTAGTAATATTTCAAAAAGGCGGTTATACATTTGGGCACTATCCATTTCGTTGAGTATAAGGCAAATTAATTTGATCCAGGAAAGAAAAATCGTTTGCCACAAGTTTTTGCTTATGTAATTAATTTTAAATTTTTTAAAAATTTGTAATGTAAAGGTGGGTATGGATAATGTTTATGGAAATCGGAAGTAGATGAAAATTAGTGTTTATTTGTATTAGTATTTTATCGTACCTTACCATATTGCCACAGTAGGCAGTCTTTAAGGGTTAAAACTTGAGTAATATTTTGAAACCTCAATTGATACTATTTTTAGATATGTTACAACTAAAGCCTTCTTTCACCGTTCAAATGCACACTTATCAGTATAGCTCTTTACTTAGAAAGAAACATGGACCGCTCTGAAAGGCAGTGCATTTAGTTTCACAATGATAACTACAGCTTCTTTATCGACTTTAGTGCCGAACACCACTGCTTTATAGAGGGACGATCCAATTCGAATACACCTGGAAATTAGGTTTAAAGATATTCGAACCTTTGAGCTCGGGTTTTCAGAACGGAAAAGAAAGAGCACAAGAGGCACGCGATTGACGAGGTGGATAGGTGCTATGGCAGGAGTGATATCTGAAAATTCTTCCTAAGGATAAAACAACTATCCAAGGTGTATAAACTTCCGACAGAAGTCTGAAGGGACGAGGATGAACAACTGGTAGTAGAGCTGCAGTTGATGCTGAGAATTTAGAAGAATCTATTCTGTAGAAGGTTAAATGGCGATAAGGACACGAGAGCAAAACATTGTATATGCCGTCAGAAAAAAAACGTACAACATCGACGACATGGCCCAAACGACACAATGGGAAGCTATAACTTCGAGGTAGTCAACCACTTTGTCCGCCTCGATTCCGCTGTAGACGCCTAAGATGTCTAGGCTGCGTAGAAAACATGGACACCTTAGCTCCGTCTCGAAGAATCTTCTGTTCTGAGAATGTGGGACAACCCAAAAGAGGAGGTCTACGATTAAGATGGCGCACACAAGTGGAAATTTATTTCAACCAACTTGATGTTTGCAATTGGCTATAGCTGGCGAAAGATCGTGCGATCTGGAAAGTCTTGTTGGTTGAGGCCCAAGTTCATCCCGGTCTGTAGCGGCACAAGAAGAAGAAGAATAAACGCAAAATATAGATAAAGGGGAAACTGTTATGGATGCTGACGTCCCATCTGGGACGTAAAGATAAATTTCAACACAGCACAAAGACTAGTCCGACCAATTCTATTTTATGGAGTCGCAGTATGGTGGACAGCTTTTGACATAGTTGTCAACCTCAATCTTCTTAAGCGCGTGCAAAGATCTGAGAGCATATGCATCAGAGCGCTAAGGAACGCTACGGGCGTACTTAATGCACTCCATCTAATTCCAATTGTTTGGAAGATAGGTAGCAGCCCACACAGCTGTTAGGCTATAGACCTGTGGTATAACTACCATATACGAGTAGGTCACTCCATTCTAGATAATCTCGAGTTTCTACCCACCTCTATGAGACAAATTTCTTTACCTGCATAGTCTAATATTCAGATGCTGGACGGTCCTCTGCGCATCTTCACCGATGGATCCAAGATGGATGAGGGCGTAGGGTTGGCTGCCTACTCTAAGGATCTCATCTTTAGTATATCCCTCTATCTTTCAGAATATTGTAGCATATTCCAGGCTTAGATGGTGGCTATAAAAGAAGCCCTTGGCTCAAGAACAACGTGATATCTAAGAAGGACATCGTCATTAACCAGTTAGATAACCAAGCAGCAATCAAATCCCTGAGCTCGGTCACATTTCACTCTAAGACCTCCCTGAATTGCCCTCTACAGTGACATTCCAGGAATGTGAAGCCGATGCTCTCGCCAGGCGTGAATCGGTCTCTACAAATCTTCCTAGTGGAGAACCTCCGCCCATGCTTTTTGCTATAGTTAAACCCCTTCTAAAAATACCAACCTAAGATGGTCAGTTGACACTACGTGCCCCGTCACTAAACGAACATGCCCTAAACTCAACTTAGAACGTTCGGGATCGTCGTTATTACAGGACATTGTGCCATTGGCACATACTTTTTAAGATTAGGACTCCCTCCCAACATATTCTGCAGAAGCTGCAGACACGAACAAGAAGGGAAAGACATAATGCATCTTCTCTGCACTTTTAGCGCTCTCTTCACTCAGAGTAAGAAACACCTTGGAACCTACTTCTTCCACCTGTGTCAGCGTATAATATATCTTAAGTAACAATTATAATAAGTCCAATCAGCAATAGCTTGCAAGCATTTACTGCAGTGCATTGACCTATTTCACTTTAATCAAATTAATCCTTTAGCGATATATCATAAATTTTCTGAGAAAAATTCAAAGGTGAAATTTTTTTCTCCAACAGAATCGCAATCCTGGCTTCAAATTCTGTTGTTGGAATATCTTTGAGTGGTTATCCAAATATAATTTCCATCTGCTTAGAATTCCTAAACGAATCATCCACTCCATAAAAGAAAAAGTCTCCAAACAACCATACCATCAAGGGTCTTGATTGTTTTTTCACATAAATATTAAAAATGTGCACTGATATTTACATCCATCTGTACACACTTGAAAGAATGAAGGCGTAAACCCCAAGCCATAAAGCATTTGCAGTTGCCGCTTCTGCTGCCCCAATTTTAACTTTGCATCGCAGTGAATTATCTTGGATGGGGAGAATTTATACACGAGTGTGAAATACCTTTTATTCTCGTATCGTGACTATCCCTTGTGTATGCTTAATTCTTCGTGAAGTGGTGTGAAATAAAAAATAACAAATTACCCTTTGTGAGTATAATAGCAGTGGATACTATTTTTTTAAAATTCAATCCTGTTGATTTTATTCCAAATTCTTATTCTAGAATCTTAGTTCAATAACACCCAATTTTTAAATTTGTTTGTTACACTTGACTAAAAATGTCAAATGACATATCAGGAATATCAATGCATATTTTAAAGGTATTTCATTTCATGACTCTTATGCCGAAAGTCTAGGTTCGATTCCCGACACAACAATTTGTATACTTAAAAAAAAGTATTGATTTAAAAATGTATTAATACTATTTAGGAGTAGTAATTCGATTTCAGTGAAAAAGCAAATATAAAGACTTGTCTACTAATAATAATAATAATAATGGCAGATCTACAGTCCGAGGTGGACTTGGGCCTAGCTTTTCAGCAACCATTCGTATTATGCGTGTTATTGTTCTCTCACAAGCGGAGGGGACCTACAGTTTAATGCCGACTCTGAACGACAAGAAGCTGTTTTTTAGACAATTATACTCTTAAAGCATTGTCAGTGACTCGAAAGAGGTGGAGCCGTGAGCATTTTTTTTTTTAAATTGTTTGTCTAAGCTGAGATTTGAATATAGACTTCAAAGTCTAGGGCGCATATGTCGACGCACGAACCCAAACGGCCAAGGCGCCCATATACTTGTTTACTACTTAATTCAATTGATTTGTTTCAACAAAAAGTATTTCTAACAAAAAAGTAGTACGAACAAAATGAAGAATTTAAATTGACAAGCAAAAAATGTATTCGGCATTTTTGAAAGCAATGTCGGAATTAAGTTGTTTTTGCTAAATTTGTATTTTCCTGGTCCACTTCTACGTCATGTGACTTTTCTTAAGCCGTTTGGCATGAACTTTACCAATGTTCCGTGTGCCTGGGCTTAATATTTGACTAATTGGCCTGTAGAGCTAATTTCAATTGGTTCTTGTATCTACGAAAAATATTTTTGCGACTTCGTCCTTAAGTGGATTCAAATGTGTTCTATAGGGTAAAGATTTGATGATAGTGCGAGTGTTTTGAGGACATTAGGGCTGTAAAATAACCAGAGCATTGCACTAGGCGCCGTACGTTTGGGGTAAAAAAATGATTGTCTCGGTAAAGGCGATAGCACTCCTCACGACACAATTTTTCTGCATTTACGTATATTGATAAAGTATATTAATAAAATAATTTTCAGTCATAAATCCACTAATAAGCGCAAAGCTTCCTACGCCTGAAGCAGCCACACATTTCCATACCATAACTTCTTTTCCGCCGAGTTTAACGGTGGGTACTATATTTTTTTTTTTTAGTTCAATACTTGGTTCTCTGTAAAACAGGACTTAAGCCTCAATTAAAAGTAACAATAAAGTCGTAGAACGACTCTATAAGTGGAAGAACTCTATAAGTGCAACTTTTCAAAAATGTTACCTCGATTAGTGCAACTTCTTGTGTGTATTCAACTGTTTTTGCATATTCTCCTTCTGAAATCAATGAATCAACGACTCTGCAAAGTGTTAGGATCTGACAGAAATTAAGAGTACAAATGAAAGGGAAGGTGAAGCTGCCCCGGTCCTCTCTTTATCGAAAGTTAAAACAAAAGTTGCAGTTCGATTCTTCAACATATGTTTACAATGGGCCAAAGAGAATCACATTCCAGTTGAAGCCATTTTAGCTTTACAAAGATCAAAAGGGGGGAGCAGTTTAGAAAAATATTGAATCGCAAAAAAATCTGTCTAAAATATCTAACTTATTTAAAAAAAAACCCATAATATTTTTACTCTATATATCACATATATTAATTTCTGTATATGTTTCAATAACGATACAATAACGATTTCTTTTGGTTTCAATTATGTTTTTTATAACATTATCTCTAAAGAAATAATCCGTTTGAACTATGATTTTTTTAATTAAAAAAAATATAACCCGTTAAGTGTAACAACCTCGGTTATTGCAACTGCCTTCATTTCTATTAGTTGTGTAAATCGAGTTTGTACTGTATATTCAATTAAGTAGTAAACAAATATGTATTTTTCTTAGCATTTTCACTGGAGTCCAATTATTACTCCTAAATAGTATTATTGTATTTTTCACTCGAAAGGTCTTCTTTGTCGACTACTTTTTTTATCATTTTGAGTCACTGATTATGCTCAGAGAGTGTAAGAAGCTAAACTTAGCCACTTGAGGTAGGCGTAAAATCTTAAGTGCTTACCACCCGGGAGACACCCAATGGACGTACAATAGTTGGTGGAGAAACTAGACCCAAGTTCACCCCGGACTATAGCGTGAATGTAGCTTTGCATAAACAAATCTGTGTGTAATTTAATATCATTTAAAAAAATTCCGATAAATAAATTAATTGAAAAAAAGAATCCTCTAGATCCAATAAAAGCGGATCTTCCAATGATCCCTTCAATTACGAGTACAACCACACACTTTAGATGTTGCAGTAAAGGAATAACGCCACCTAACAGAAGCAATGTGGGTGCCGTGGTAATGTGGGTTTGTGCGTCGACCCATATGCACTAGACTTCTAGTTCAGACAAACAATTTTTCAATAAATATTTTTCACGGCTCCACCTCTTTCGAGTCACTGACAATGCTCAAGTAGTATAACTGTCTAGAAACAGCTTCTCAATCTCGCCGTTCAGAGTTGGCATTAAACTGTAGGTCCCTTCCACTCGTGAGACAACAATAGCGCGCACAATACAAGTGGTCGCTGAGAAGCTAGGCCCAGGTCCACCTCGGACTGTAGTTATTATTGTTATTATTATTTTATAGAAGCTACGATATAAATAAAAATTATATTGTAAACTTATCGTCGCTTACTCGTATATGCCAAAGATCCAATCACATGACACATAGAATCCGATCATACAACATATCGAATCCCGTCACAAATCATATCACACTCAGTTATTATAATAATAATAATAACATAATAATGGAGGCGCTATAGTCCGAGGTGGACTCGAAATAGCTTCTCAGAAACAACTCGTTTATTGCGTGCTGTTATTTCGAGTAGACGGGACCTACAGTTTAATGCCGAAAAACCTATATACATATAGTCATACTGTATTTAACCGTAGGGTTGTACCAAAGCAAGTAACAGATGATTTATGCAGTCCTCCCAAAATTAGGTAAAAAGAGCTGTCGTTAATGCTCCGTGGTATCGAAGAAATATTGACACACAGCCTGACCTAGGGATAACCAGGGTAGACGATGAAATAACGAACTTTGCTCGTAAACTTAGTACCCGATTTCATGGTCGTTGTAATCCAATGTTTGAATATGAGAGATCTAGTTTGACATACAAGCAATATCATCCGCGTGAAATAAGAAATAAGTTCGGTATTGACACAAAGTTAGCAGGAATGTCGTATTTTCCTAATCATCCGTATCATTAGCAAATCTCTACAAACTATTGGGAAATCCCCCTGGGCAGCAAGATCTGCGTGTGGAATACTCGAAAATATGTCGAAAACGGAACGATAAGGGATAAAAACAGGCATGTCGCTTTTTGGCGCATCCAACCTATCTGCCTCTCGCTTGTGAAAATCGTATATTGCGTCTCCGACAATCCTGCCTTTTTCCGGTCATGTAATCACCGTCATCGATGTCGAATATCCATTACCATAAAGCAGGTTTTACACTTGCCAATTCTATGAAAATGTTGATTACCTCTCTTTTGTGGTTGCTTCATTCTTTTACACATTAGATCTTTTGCAGGCAATTTTTCTATTTCCATTTCACTCGCTCACACGATTAGAAGACAGCAAATCCATAAAATTATGAGCAATAAGTCTGCACAGGCAACTTGGGCTGTTCCTCGTACTTTTCGTCCCGCTTGGTTACACATTACGAATTGACACATTATTGAATACGACTGGAGGCGATGTGCGGAAGGTAGAACGATTTGCCGATTGCCGGTTATTGCTGTGTTCTCCGTATTTGTTTAGGTTTTGTTTTGTTCTTGATTCTCAGACACGGTTTGGCTCGCACATACATGCATGGATGCGACTTTCGGCACTTATGTTTTTCTTTTTCAAATGTGGGTTTTTTTCTTTTGTATTTTTTCAAGATGGCAATTATTTGTTAATAGATAGATGCATTTTCACAACAACACATAGATAATTATTTTTAATTTATTATCTACTTTCCACTTTTATTTTATGATTTTATGGCTGGATTTCCGGAAGAAGTGACATCATACGTCGATTGTCTACAAACATATTGTTTCAGAGGAAACGTAAAGATGCAGACTTTTTAAATGAATGTAGAATATGCTTTGGTATTTGAACCATAAAATAAAAAGGTTATACTTGAAATCGTTCTATCTTTTTCCTAATTTTCCTAACTTCTAAATATTTAGTTTAATATAATAGTGATGTGTAATTTTTGTCGAAACAGTTTTGGGTAACTGCTTCTCAAAACCCTGCAAATAAAGAAGAATTTTGAAAAGATGAACAGTTATGAAACAGGCCCCGTTCATCTTTCCAAGCATAGACATTTGATTGAACAACAACGTACATAAAACACTACATATATCAATATAGCAATTCATATATTCTTTAAAAAACGAGACACATCAAAAAATAAAAAAAATCCTAAGAGGAAAAAAGTCCGATTTATTGAGACGTTTTACTTAAAAAACTGATTTACACTAGACTGTCACCCGCAAAAAAATCTTTCATCTTTCCAAAATGTTCCTGTTATAGAAACGTTCATGTTTTCGATATTCTACTGTACATACAATTGATTTGTATAAGTTAACACAGCAAATATTCGCACTCCCGAATCCGAGAGCGAACAAACAACGGCCTCAAATATCACCTCGTGCCCAGCACATCGCTGACACAACGTCTGGACCACACGACACCCGTGCATTCCATCGCGTCCAGCGTGGAAATTCGATGACACCTGTGGAAACCGTTTGCACGCCTCGACGATGCCAACTAGTACTTAAGGTAGTGTAAGATTCATTTCAGTTTAGTTTTAAGTTCGACATTGTAAGGGAAGACTCTGCCCAAATAGGGTCAAATAAATAAAATTATTTTTTTAACACAAAATAGTGTAAGAAAACTTAATTGGCGCCCGAGCAGGGACCCGCGCTTCAAGGTGTAATAATAAGCATAAGCCGACCTCAAAAAGTTCGCCGCGAATAAAACACGTAGTTCACAAGTACAAACGTCGTAAGTCGACCTCAAAAAGCTCGCCGCGTACGGAAAAAGTGACAGTGTCCCTTGGAGCCGGGTTCCACAACTAACACAAAAAAAAACCAAAAGTGACATAAGTGAGAGCTGAAGAGCATAAGTGAAATAAAGGTGAAATAAGTGAAAAAAAAAATAAAATAATCTGGACTGAGACCAGCAACTGCTATCAAGACCCTAATAAAGTCGATAGTGGTCCACGCACTACAAGAAGTGTAAACGTGCGCAACGTGGGATCCCGAGTAGCCGCAACAGGAAGAAAAGGAGCCATCCCCTTCGCCGGCGTTACAATGCTGTTATCAATAATATTGTAAGTCTAGATTAAGTAGTTTATAAAAACATTAAAGAGATTGTAAGAAGTGAAACAAAGAATATCATAAGGAAGAAATTACTTCTATTTTTAAAGAAATTTTTGAATAAATACTGAATCTAAAATAGTTAAAGGAAAAAGGGAAACAATATAAAATAGTAGAAAGAAATTTAATAAGAGTGGAAAAAAAAAGAAATAAATTAAAAGTTTTACAGAAATAAAGAAAGATAAAGAGAAATAATTCATCATGCCTGATTTACGGTCCGGTACCACTACCGATCCTCCTATACCTGAACAACGCGAAATCATTCCCGATCCCCCTAGAAGTACTACTTCCGCCAAGCCTAGTAAATCCTATCCTACTACTTTAGCCACAACAAATATACCCACCATTAACATTGATTGTGATACTCGTAGTCAGTCATCTTTTTCAATCCCGTCTCATCCAGATCCGGCACGCGATGTAAGGGCTACTCCCGAACTAGACATTCTCATATCAAATATAGTTCATCGCGAATTCGAACGCCAAGGCCGTGACTTGGTACAAAATGTATTACACCCAAACTCCCATAATTTCCGTGTCGAAGATCAGGGCATTAATGCCGAGTACAGAAATAATTTATCCGATATGGATAAGATACCCGATGTCGTGCGCTGTCTTCGCGAATTTTCTGGAGCTCCAGGAGAGTTTAGCTCCTGGCGCAAAAGTGTCGACCGCATTTTAAAAATGTATGAACCATTGCGGGGATCGCCCAAATATTACGGAATACTTAACGTAATACGTAATAAAATTGTTGGTAACGCTGATGTGGCCCTAGAGTCGTACAATACGGTGTTAGACTGGAAGGCCATCTCAGATTGCCTGACCATGCATTACGGAGATAAGAGGGACCTTGGTACATTAGAGTACCAGATGACATCATTGGTCCAGGGAAACCAGTCAATACAGGAATTCTATCAGATGGTGTATCAACACCTATCACTGATATTGAATAAGATATCGTGTATGGATGTGGGTCCGGAATCTCTAATGTTGCTTACGAGTACATATAGGGACAAGGCATTGGACACCTTCATCAGAGGATTGAAGGGTGACTTGCCAAGATTACTGGCAATCAGGGAGCCAGTCGACCTCCCCCAAGCACTTTACCTCTGTCTTAAACTGCAGAACCAAAATTATAGAGCTAGCTATGCCTATGGTAACCAAAACACAGCAAAAAGGTCTTATAATACAAATCCACAGGCTAGGCATACATTCCAACCCCGACCAAATCACGTATCATTCAATCAATCGCAACAACGTACTCCATTTCAATATCCACATATCCAACAAAGTGCACCCAGATATCAACCACAGTATAACTTTAGGCAACCATCTACATCAGGACAGCAATTTCATCCTCCACAACAATTCTTCAAAAGAGAACCTGGAAATCAAAACCCTCGAGTCAGAACACCCCCATTTTCGCAGCCACTAACGAAACAACCTACAGCGAGTACATCCAAACCACAGCCCAACTATCATATTCATAGCGAATACAACCAAGCCCCACAAGCCGAAGATTCCAACTATAATCAAACATTGGCCGAATATGTTCAACCACTGGAAGAACTCGAAGATTACACTAATCCAAATCAAACCGAAATAACAGATTTCAGCGATATCCATTTTTTAGGATAAATACCTCTTCGCTCCCTTATTTCGAGAGTAGGACTAGGAGCGGGGAGATTATCAAGATATTAATTGACACTGGATCTAATCGAAATTATATCCAACCTCATCTAGTAGAAAATCCAGTTCCAAACAAAGAAATTTTTTACGCAGAGTCAATAGGCGGTAGTATTAAAGTAACACATCATGTCGAGACAAATCTCTTCGGTCTAAACGACCATAAAATAAAGTTTTTCCTACTACCAACACTCAAGTCATTTGATGCGATACTGGGTAATGACAGCCTTAAAGAACTTTCGGCTGTTATTCACACTAAACAGAATTACATGCAAGTCGGAAATGGTATGAAAATCAGGATAAAACAAAAAGCATCGCAGGCAGTTAACACTTTGAATCTGAGAACGGAACACATGAACCAATATCAGAAGGAAAATCTTAACATTCTAGTAAATCGTTTCCACAACTTGTTTTTAGAGCCAGATGGAAAGCTCACGTATATTACTAATGTCAAGGGAGAAATTAGAACCTCTACAGAGACGCCCGTATTCTCAAAATACTATCCTTATCCCATGGCTTTAAAGAATGAAGTTGAGAAGCAAATTGCCAAATTATTAGAGGATGGTATCATAAGAACGTCTAGATCTCCATACAATTCACCTATATGGATTGTATCAAAAAAACCCGATGCATCCGGAGAACGAAAATATAGACTAGTCATAGATTACAGAAAGCTAAACACCGTAACTATAGCTGACAGATATCCAATCCCGGACATTAATGATGTCCTTTCTCAACTAGGAAAAAATAAATGGTTCACTACATTAGATCTTAAAAGCGGCTTTCACCAGATTCCCTTAAAGGAATCCGATATTGAAAAGACTGCGTTTTCGGTGAATCACGGGAAGTATGAGTTTACGCGACTCCCATTCGGGCTTAAGAACGCGCCCTCCATATTTCAGAGAGCAATCGACGATATACTTCGTGAGTATATTGGTAAGATTTGCTTAATATATATAGATGACATTATAATATTTAGTGAGGACGAAGAAACGCATACTGAAAACATTAAAAAGATTTTCCAAACTCTGGAAAGTGCAAATGTCAAGATACAACTTGACAAATGTGAGTTCTATAAAAATCAGGTTGAATTTCTTGGATTCATAATATCTGCAGATGGTATAAAAACAAACCCATCCAAAGTAAAGTCCATATTAGATTTTCCATATCCCAAAACTCTAAGAGACCTAAGGTCGTTCCTCGGTCTCTCTGGGTATTACAGACGGTTTGTGAAAGATTACGCCAAGATTGCCAAACCGTTATCATCCTTACTCCGAGGTGAGGAAGGTCGAATATCAAGTTCCACTGCTAGAAAGAAAACCGTTCAATTAAACACAGAAGCAATAGAAGCTTTCGACAGAATAAAACGGACTCTAGCTTCAGATGATACTCTCCTGGTATACCCGAATTTTAACAAAGAGTTCCATTTAACAACCGATGCCTCAAATTTCGCAATAGGAGCCGTATTAGAACAAGATAGCAGACCCATCACCTTCATATCAAGAACACTCAGCAAAACTGAAGAAAGCTATGCAGCCAACGAGAAAGAAATGTTGGCCATAGTATGGGCACTTGGCTCTCTCAGGAAATATTTATATGGGTCGGCAAAGGTAAAAATATTTACTGACCACCAACCGTTAACATTCTCCTTAAGTAACAAAAATCATAACTCAAAAATGAAAAGGTGGAAATCCTTTTTAGAAGAATACGATTACCAATTAGTATACAAACCTGGGAAAACTAATGTAGTTGCCGATGCGTTGTCAAGAGCACCAAATCTGTCAAACGTGAACGCAATGACTTCAACGCAACACAGCAGCGGAAGCTCAGCTCATGAATTAGTAACTACCGTAGAAACTCCCATCAATACTTTCAAAAACCAAATCATGCTTTTTACCGGTAACGAAGATAATTATGAATTCCAAATTCCATTTCCCACTTTTCATAGACATGTAATTACTAGGACAACATATTCCAAAGAGGACTTAGTCCAACTGCTTAAACGGCATTTAAATCCAAGTGTGATAAATGGTATCTTTACAACCGAAGACATCATGGTTAAGATTCAAGATATTTATCCTTCACATTTTAAAACATATAAAACAAGATTTACTCAAATACAGGTCAAAGATCTCACGAATGAAGCTCAACAGGAAGAAGAAATCCTGAATGAACATAAAAGAGCACATCGCAATAGTTTAGAAAATAAAATTCAACTGTTACAAAAATACTATTTTCCAAAAATGGCATCGAAAATCAAAACAATAGTCAGTCAGTGTGCCACTTGTAAACAACACAAATATGATCGGCACCCCAACAAACCCGAACTATTAGCCACTCCTATCCCTGAATACCCTGGACATATAGTACATGTAGATATCTATTGCACAGACAGAAATCTGGTCCTTACAGCCGTTGACAAATTCTCTAAATATGCCCAAGCCCGCATACTGAAGTCAAGAGCGATTGAAGACGTTAGGGAACCACTAAGGCAACTCATTTTTGCTTATGGTGTACCAAAAGTTATAGTTTTCGATAACGAAAAAACCTTTAATTCTTCTTCAATATGTTTTATGCTCAAAGATCAACTAGGTATTGAAATCTACAAGACTCCACCATACTCTAGTTTCGTCAACGGCCAAGTCGAGCGTTTCCACTCAACATTGTCCGAAATAATGAGATGCCTGAAAACGGACAAAATTCATAGGTCTTTCGAAGAACTGTTAGATCGAGCAATTTACGAGTATAATTCCTCGATTCACTCTACCACTAACAGGAAACCTGTTGAGGTATTCTTCGGGAGAAATATTAGTACCGATCCGACTCAATTCGAAAGGGCAAGACAGGAGAATATAGCTAGATTAAAGGAAAAGCAGAATAAAGATCTAGAGTACCATAATAGAACTCGTCAACCTTTAAAAACTTATTCCCCTGGTGAAGTAATTTTTGCAAAAATCAATAGATGCCTAGGCACAAAACTCTCCGCTAGATTTAGAAAGGAGGTAGTGAAGGAAAATAATCCAACTACAATCCTAACTGAATCAGGCAGAATTGTCCATAAGGCAAATATTAAGAATTGATGTCTCATTTTAGGCTCATGATATCTACAACCCGTGCAGAGGTTCAGATATTGGATTATTCAAAATCTCAACTTGTTAAAATTAATATCGGAAATGCAAGAATGGAGAGCGGACAGTTTAAACTCATTCATCTCATTGATCTAGAAGCTCATCAGCAATTGGTCGAAAATTTCGAGGAAGTAATCAATAAAAGCTCCAATCATTCCCTCTATCCTATACTATCCCATGAGATCTACCAAATTAAAAGCCAACTAACAAGGTTAAAATTATATAAAAAGAATAAGAACAAAAAATATAAAAGGTCGCTAGACTTCATAGGCTCCGCATGGAAGTGGATCGCGGGGAGCCCGGACAGGCATGATTATGAAATTATAACTGAAAAAATGAATAATGTACTAAGAAACAGTAATAAACAAACTATAATAAACCAATTAACAACAGGAAAAATTAAAGAATTAACGGAAATGACAAATAAACTCACGAAAATTGTAAAAGAAACGAAAGGTAATAAAGATGAAATTGTATTTGAAATCATGTATAAACTAAAAATAATCAAAGAAGAAATAATAAATATTGTGTACTCAATTCACTGGGCAAAGGCCAATATTGTAAATTCTTATATTTTAAGTAACTCAGAAATGAATGCGATTGAACAAGTATTTAAATCGGGAAATATTCCCTTCATTAACATAGAAGAAGGCCTTGAATTTGCCGAAGTGAAAATAGCAACAAACGGAAAAGACATTATCTATATCGTAAGTATACCAATTGTAAACGATGAATTGTGTAGCATGAATTTTGTAAAAGCTGTCAAATTCAACGAGAAAATAAATGATATACCTTTCGAAAAAATTCTAGAATGTAAGACAAAATTGTATGGCATAAAAAACGAATGTAAGAATTTTAATAAACATGTAATTTGTAAGGATAATAATGTAATAGATATTAGTGAATCCACTTGTATCCCTAATCTACTGAAGAGCAGAGCTTCAAACTGTGTCATCATCAATAATCAACATGTTCCACCCACTGAAGAAATCCTGCCGGGAATACTGTTCCTGAACCAATTCAATGGTTCAATCACCATCAATAATTACACACAGAACCTAGAAGGCACTTATATCATTAAGCATTTTAATACTACCATCCAGGTGAACGGAAAATTAATATTTAGAGAAGAAGAGGTCACAAAATACAAACCATTGCCAGCAATACTACAACCAACATCTGACCACGAAAAAACTGAGGAAATGTTGTCACTCGAGATGTTGAGACAATTGCAAGTCGACGGAACGCAGGAGCTAAGCCTACTTCAAACGAAAAACAAGATAAATTCTATTGCCAATATCGCCTTAGTAATGATCCTGATTAGTTTAGTACTAGTTTTCCTGTGTCACCAAAGATATCAAAAAAATAAAACCCAGAAGAAGACCACAGACACCAACGAAGAACCAATGAGGAACTTTCCAGCATCCATAACGATAGGCGTACAAGACATCCCACACCATTTGAGAACATCGAACGAGGACGTTCGGATTTGAAGGTGGAGGAGTTAACACAGCAAATATTCGCACTCCCGAATCCGAGAACGAACAAACAACGGCCTCAAATATCACCTCGTGCCCAGCACATCGCTGACACAACGTCTGGACCACACGACACCCGTGCATTCCATCGCGTCCAGCGTGGAAATTCGATGACACCTGTGGAAACCGTTTGCACGCCTCGACGATGCCAACTAGTACTTAAGGTAGTGTAAGATTCATTTCAGTTTAGTTTTAAGTTCGACATTGTAAGGGAAGACTCTGCCCAAATAGGGTCAAATAAATAAAATTATTTTTTTAACACAAAATAGTGTAAGAAAACTTAATTTATATTTGCATCACTCATTCTTCTACCGTCAACGAATAATTTCTAACACCAAATGAAGGGTTAGGTCGAGGCAAACAGATTTTCTTCGATTGCCTTTAAAGAATTGCCGTTCATGAACTGCCATGTATAAACACGATACACAACCGCGAAAAGAGAATGGCAGATAAGGCTGGCAATTAAATTTCCTGTTTCTATCTCACTCTTCTGCATGATAACTCCTGTACAATCAGCCTTAGTGGCTGTTTACATGAGCGGAAGAAGGCAGGATTGAGGGAGATATAATTTTCGCAAGCGTGAGGGAGATGGGTTGGATGCGCCGAAAATCGGCCTTCTTCCATCGAAAATCCAGTTTCAAAGTGGATTCTCGTGTTAAACAGGTATATTTTCATCCCTTTTCGTTCCTTTTTCGACATGTTTCCTCATTTATTGGTGATCGCATTGATATTCAGGTACGGTAAACTATTCCATCCATCCTTTTCTTTCTTAGAATAATAAAGCAATTAAATGGAGATAACATTAGCTCCTTATTTTTACGACAGTCACAGGTCAGAATGAGTATAAATATGCACAACAAGAAAAATAAAACTTAGTTTGTTCTTGACCGTCAGAGAAGTGGGTTCTTGCTTGAATTTAAATAAAGCAAAAAAAAGTGTTTTTTAATGTGTTAATTTCGTAAAACGAATAAAACAGTTTAAATAACAAAAAGGGCAAGGGTTAATTGTCAATCAACAAGTACAACTGGAGGAGCGCATCAACATCACACACATTCGAAACAAACAAATTAATAAAAAAAAAACTGTAAGTTAAGTGCTTAAAAGAAAAATGAATATTATTTGTTGAATTGAAAAAAATATTAATGTTAAATAAATTAAAAAGAAAAAATTTAAGAAAATGTGAATAAAATTAAATATTGTATAAATTAAGCAAGTGACTTTAAAAAGCGAAAAAAAATTTAAATTTACACTTAAGTTAGATTGAAGTTAATCTTTCAGCCTGACATACTAGGAAAAAAACAACAAATGTATGCAATTCATCTGAGCCCAATTATCAGGGATAATCAATATAATCAGGAAGTTTAAAAACAATTTTAGATCTTAAAGAATTAATATTACTAACGACGAAACTGACTACTGTGACATACGAACTTATAGTGAAACTTTGGAATTGGTGAAACAGTTATGTTTTGTGGCGACAGCATACACTTCAAATATCTCTCGCGTGAAGTTTTCATCTAATTTTGTTTTAACATCTTGAAAGGCAGCATCAAATATCGATGCCATCGAGAAGCTAAATGTAATATATTCGAAAAATCGTTCACTTGAATATTATTGAATAAGAACTTAGTGTAGTTCAGATTGCGTTTATTTCAGTCTTTTCAACTAGGACCACCATCTTCTTAATGTCAATTATTAATGAATCCTCGTTCAAACTTAGATTGTCTCCACAATCAATCACCATATTTAGATTAATCATAATAAGAAGGAAATATCGATACAAGCAAACTTTTACATAGTTGATTTATTTTTCCATAAAAAAAATGCATATTTAGGCTCATTACCACACGTTGTACAATTCACATATGCACGTAAAGCATATTTCTAAGGGAAAATGCCAAAAACCTTTTAAATTAATAAGCGAACGTTTTGGTGTAGCTGTGTTACTGATTATTTGCCTTATCCCCAAGTGGTCATGTCACTTCAGAGGGATGAAAAGAAAAAGTGAGTGTGATAAACGATGATAGCAGAAGAAGGCGGAAAAGTCGGAGAGAGATCGTATGATTTTCCAAAACATTGGAAAGAAAGATTTGGATCGCCGAAAATACATCCCTTTTCAAATGTTTGGAAAACCATACGTTCTCTCTTCCACATTTCTGCTTTCTTTCCCTCATGTAAACGCCGCCATAAACGCATGTCCTGTGTAAACCAAAGAATACAAAATTGTACTTTTGTTGCCTTTCCTTTCAGCAAGGCAGGAAAATATAATATTTAAAGTAGGAGACGATCACGAATAAGGGTCATAGTCTACGAAAACCAGTCTTTATATATTTTCAGGTGGTCATAAAAAGTTAAGTTCAGTCTCAAACTATTTCCAGAAGATTTTAAGACTTTCCTTATCTTTATTATAATATGCCTCCCTTATATTTTCCATCCTCGTTATACCTTGGAAATAGGTGAGGAATGTCTTTGATTCCGATGGTTGGCTTGGCTGGTTATTCATCTCAGTAGTTCATCTCATTGTTTTGGTTACATCCTTGTTGTCTAATTTCGTCCTTAGTTTAAAACAATCTAATCTTTTTTCTCCTGATGTACTCTATTGGATTGCAGATAAGGGTTGGAGTTCGGTGACTTCGTTCGTTATTTCCACCGTAGAACTGGCATAGATATTCTGATTGGGCATTTCTGTTTTAGCCATATGGGGTTGAATGTGTATACAGACGAAGTTAAAGAAAATTTGTCACGCAGTCACGAAACTATGATGTAAACATGAAATTCCAGCAAATCACGAACAAAAACTCCCACCCCGCCTGTCGAATACGATTCATTTGAGTTAGCATAAAAATTAAAAATCGTTACTTTCACATGCAAATATCCATATTTCCGAAACAAAATACATAAGTGCTTCGAAATTATGATGTACCACAAGAAAAAAATTACCCTCGACAGAATCACAATAAAATAATTTGTCACTTAAGCTACTCGTATCGTAGATATCATTTGGATCAAACATATTCAATGATATATTTTATGAAAAGGCTCTAAACTCCCAATTTTATTAGATCATCAAACGATCTTATAGTAACAATTCTACCTTTTTCTACTTTCCTCAACAATATTTGTGAGTTTTGAAACCGTAAATATTTGTAATGTTTTTCTATTTTTAGTTTTTTTGCTTCCATAAATAATGCTCTAGTGTAGTTTGTTAGAGAGTGATAAATATAAATCCTATTAAAATAATCCTCAGTAAATATAGACGAGTTCAATTTCTTCGTTGCAGTCCTCTTTCATAATCTTGCTCTTAATATCCTTTGAAGAAAGGTGCATACACATAAACATGTTTGTCTTTTTCGTTGTTGCTGGAAATGTTGCCAGCTGGGTTAGTTGTTGGTTTTTTATGGTGAATATCAGCTGCAGTGCCAGGAACCTCCAGTGAGTCTCGGAAAATTGTTTTCACACATTCTTGGGCATTATTGTTCTTGATCCCAGGTTTGCTAACGATCTCAATGACATTCTCCATTTCCTTCTGCTCCTTCCAATTGAGTTTGCTCTCCAAAGACGTGACCCTCTTTCCCAGCTTGGTGTTGTGTTCTCTCAGCTGTTCAAATGTGGTGAGAAAGTCACAGTTAAGGGACAAAATCTCATCGTAGGGTTATTGAACTTGATGAGTGTGGCAGGCGGTGGGCGGTAGACGGGTTGGGTGCTGAATGTTGCTTGCCATCATCGGTCTGTTGTGTATACCAAATTTGCGGTGTGCGTTTAGCTCGCTGTTTCGACGATGTTGATTCCGAAGCAAGTGCTTGTTGCTGTATAGGCTTTTATTGAAACAGATGTTGATGGTACCTGAGGTTTCAGAGGTGCTGTTTGTTGCTGCAGACACTTTCGACGAAGAGCAGTGCACTTGTCACAAAGGTAAGGTACACCTTGGGTACACATTTAGTCGAAATCAGCTGGAATTATTTTCACACAGGCGCAGTCCGTCTGTCTCACAGTCCGAGCAGGCAAATTCCAGTTCGCAACTGCGTTCGATTCATTTATTGCACACGAGACATTGCATCTAGCAGGAAAAAATAAAGGTAAAATAGTGACTTATGAATTTACATAAGAACAGTGGCGACACTTTATAAAACACGTCCGATCACTTCCATTAACATTTTGTGTGTGGATATCTTCCTTAGATAACGCAGATTATTTTGGTATCCTTTCTTCTACATGAAAGGCAAAACTAAAGAAACTGGCCGGAAAAAAAATAATTGCAAATGGAAATAAGAACAGTGGCGATAAACACTCGATAAAACACGTCCGATCACTTCCATTAACACTTTGTGTGTGGATGTCTTCCTTAGATAGCGCAGATTATTTTGGTATCCTTTCTTCTACACGAAAGGCAAAACTAAAGAAACTGGCCGGAAAAAAATAATTGCAAATGGAAATTTGTGTGGTACATAATTCCTTTGTGCGCTTATTCTCGCACAGGCTCTCGTTCTATATTAAGAATATTGAACAAATGGTGTTTTAATTCAGTAAGATTCGGTAAGATGATGCAAAGCATCGGGTGGTAGTTCCGTGCTAGACACTTTGTTTTGAGTCAGAAACAAATGTTTGTATATGGTTGATAGCAGATTTGCACTAGTCGTCTCGCTCTTGTACCATAAACTAATTTCACCTGTGGTTCCGGAGAACTCCCTAAGGCTTCTCACAACGTCAGGAACTTTGTCGAGGTCATTTAAATTAGATGTATATCGATCAGCAATAGTCTCTTCAGTGACTCTGAAATTGTGCATTGGGGTATATTCTAGTTTGCACAGGCAAATTTTAGTTAATATAGTTCAAATAGTGACTTATTCATTAATTTGCACAAGAACAGTGGCGACACTCGATAAAACACGTCCGATCACTTCCATTAACACTTTGTGTGTGGATGTCTTCCTTAGATAGCGCAGATTATTTTGCTATCCTTTCTTCTACACAAAAGGCAAAACTAAAGAAACTGGCCGGAAAACAAATAATTGCAAATGGAAATAAGAACAGTGGCGACACTCGATAAAACACGTCCGATCACTTCCATTAACACTTTGTGTGTGGATATCTTCCTTAGATTACGCAGATTATTTTGGTATCCTTTCTTCCACACGAAAGGCGAAACTAAAGAAACTGGCCGAAAAAAAAATAATTGCAAATGGAAATTTATTTCACAAATGTGGCGCGCAGCTAGTAGCCTAGTTCACCTTTGATGCTCCTAATAATGGTGTAAAATAAACTCACTAGTTATTTAGTTCAGAATTGTCTTTATTTATTATTATTAAGTGGACTGTAACATTTGAATAATATAATTTTATCTCGACCGCTCTCCTTGGAGTTCGTGGCCTGAGTGCTGATAGCGAACTGCTGGGGTGATCCTGCATGCACACACACAGGATTGGATGATATAGTGTGGTACATAATTCCTTTGTGCGCTTATTCTCGCACAGGCTCTCGTTCTATATTAAGAATATTGAACAAATGGTGTTTTAATTCAATAAGATTCGGTAAGATGATGCAAAGCATCGGGTGGTAGTTCCGTGCTAGACACTTTGTTTTCAGTCAGAAACAAATGTTTGTATATGGCTGATAGCAGATTTGCACTAGTCGTCTCGCTCTTGTACCATGAACTAATTTCACCTGTGGTTCCGGAGAACTCCCTAAGGCTTCTCACAACGTCAGGGATTTTGTCGATGTCATTTAAATTAGATGTATGTCGATCAGCAATAGTCTCTTCAGTGACTCTGAAATTGTGCATTGGGGTATATTATAGTTTGCACAGGCAAATTTCAGTTAATATAGTTCAAATAGTGACTTATTAATTAATTTGCATAAGAACAGTGGTGACACTCGATAAAACACGTCCGATCACTTCCATTAACACTTTGTGTGTGGATGTCTTCCTTAGATAGCGCAGATTATTTTGGTATCCTTTCTTCTACACGAAAGGCAAAACTAAAGAAACTGGACGGAAAAAAAATAATTGCAAATGGAAATAAGAACAGTGGCGACACTCGATAAAACACGTCCGATCACTTCCATTAACACTTTGTGTGTGGATATCTTCCTTAGATTACGCAGATTATTTTGGTATCCTTTCTTCTATACGGAAGGCAAAACTAAAGAAACTGGCCGGAAAAAAAATAATTGCAAATGGAAATTTGTGTGGTACATAATTCCTTTGTGCGCTTATTCTCGCACAGGCTCTCGTTCTATATTAAGAATATTGAACAAATGGTGTTTTAATTCAGTAAGATTCGTTAAGATGATGCAAAGCATCGGGTGGTAGTTCCGTGCTAGACACTTTGTTTTGAGTCAGAAATAAATGTTTGAATACGGTTGATAGCAGATTTGGACTAGTCGTCTAGCTCTTGTACCATGAACTAATCCTGTGGTTCCGGAGAACTCCCTAAGGCTTCTCACAACGTCAGGAACTTTATCGAGGTCATTTAAATTAGATCTATATTGATCAGCAATAGTTTCGTCTTCGAGTTTTTGGAACGTCCCACAAATCTTCGACGATGTACCTATCGTTGTCGAGAACCCTTGTCACCACGTACGTCGACGTCCTGGTTGGTGATGACACATAGTCAATAATGACCAGATCACCATCAGAATATGTGCGCGGCTTTCAATGTTTTTCGTCGAACCTCTGTTTCCATTTGTGCTTCTCCTTAATTATGTTATCGAAAGCGGTCTTCAGATAATCCACATCGATAGTTTCCCCAGGATCAACTTGAACTGCCAATCATACGGTTTGTTATCACATCTCGTGGATTAGAGTTGACGGCCAATTGGTTAGTACTGAGCTTTGTTGTTGAATTCATAGCAAGTAGCGTGCCAGATTAACGAAGCTTGGAAAGTCCGTTGCTAAAGCCTTCGTAAATTGTGACCATGTTTGAAATACCGGCTGTGCATTGGTCCATTCTTTAGCCACACCCCTGAGCTTGTGGTGCAAGTAATAACGTTTCTTCGCTCCAAGAGTACAATTGCCGCATCTGCTCTATTTTATCGATTAACTGAATTGCCGTTATGGTTCCTTTCAGTGGGTCGAAATCTGGGAGTACCCCGACTATATCCTGAATTCGCTTGGGTTGTTGCCATTGTCCAATATTGCCGTTTACATTCCGTGTTGATGTTGTTTGCCTTGAAGGTATGAAGACTAGCGAAGCTGATTAATCTTGCAAACTCTGGATTGTTAGTAAATAATTCAACTGAGACACTTTTAAATAATTCAATTTCGGCATGATGTATTCTCTTTGGTTGCCTGATCACGAATACCCATATTTTCTTTGTTTCCTACTCTGTTGGCGTTGTCGTTTCCTCGTATCCTACCGATCGATCTTTTTCTTTGAATTCTCAACCAGGAGAGCCTGTGTGTCGTGTGCGACAGTTTTTTTTTCTTGAAAATTGATAAGAAGCATCTTTGTGCCGCATCTGCTTGCAACCGTTTTGCTTTTAGTGTTTGATATACACACAGTCACAAAAATAAGTATACACCGTAAAATATAAAGAATCTTGACCGAATCATTAACCAGAAAGCGAAACTGCATAAACTTTAGGTAACATGTTATACATATTTATTTAGCTATTTTTATGCTCTTTTCAAAAAACAAACAATAAAAAAAATGGGATTAACAATAACAAAAATATTAAGAAACAAAGTAAGATACTGTTAAAATTGCATGTTACAAAAGTAAGTATTGACTATTAAAAAAGAGATTTATCGCAAATTAATAAAATTTATTCCTAGTTGGATATCCTTAAGCAGTAATAACTGCCTTTATTCTCGATCTCATGGAGGTAAAAAGCTTTTGAGTTACTTCCAGACTTTATTTTTCCCATTCGTCCTGTATAATAGCCTTAAGCTCGGATTTGGTCCTAATGTCATGGTTTAGGATTTGACGATCGAGATGATCCCACAAATGCTCGATGACATTTAAATCCGGTGATTGAGGTGGTGTTTTGAGCTATTTTCGCACGTTATACAGCAACCATTCCTTCACAACCAGGGAAGTGTGCTTTGGGTCATTGCCTTGTAAATGAACGCTTCAAGCCTAATTTATCCAAGCTATGGTGGAGATTGTTTTTCAGTATATTGAGGTAATCGTGCTGTCTCAATAAATACTAAAATGCCAACACCAGATGCCGCCATACACCCTCAAACCACTACTGATCTTCACCATGCTTCACCGTACCAGCCATGTTAACTGCGTATTCGGTTTTCGCCAAACCTTATGGCGTTCGTCGGAACCTTGAATGTGAAATTTACTCTCGTCCGAGAATATTTTTTTGATTTTTGTTGAATTCAACTCGTTTTTGGCCAAATGCGCAGTAAGATCCAAACTACATTGCTGGTAGGGTGAAGCATGGTGGCGGGTCAGTAATGGTTTGAGGGTGTATGGCGGCATCTGGTGTTGGCATTTTAGTATTTATTGAGACGACAATGAATCGATACGATTACCTCAGTATACTGAAAAACATTCTTCACCATAGCTTGTTGGAACTAGGCACGACTCACTCGACTGTCGACAACACACTGCTGCTAGGGTTGAAATGAATTCCATGCCAGGATCACACCAGATAGGGATGACGAGTGTTACATCCGTGGTGGGGATGTTGATCGCTTACAGTCGTCTTCCTGACAATTCGTGGCGACCTCGCACGAAGCATGGGATTGGTCATCGTCATCCTCATCAAGGTCATCGGAGGGTATCTGACACCACGGTTTCAGCTTGTCGGATGAATACACGGATTTATAATGTCGTCGTGTTCGCTGAGCATGCGGGATGTCTTCAATTAGATATCGGTCATGTGGAAGGACTTTAGTGATAATGAACGGGTTCTTAATACGAGGTTCCAATTTGCGTGATGTACCCGTACTGGCTGGTTCATGTTCGACTAAAACTTGGTCATCTGGATCATACATGGTTGGCTTGGAATGTTTTGCGTCGTAGCGCTTCTTTGCTTCTGCTCGATGATCATCACGATTTTAACCCGGGATGCAGCATTAGCTCGAAGCTGTTGCAGCTCAGTGTCGCTTAGTACATGGTCGTCATTACGTTGCAACGCTTGCACTAGTGTATTTTGCAATATATTTCGTGGCTCATAAACATACAGAAGCTGAAAAGGAGAACAATTTGTAGTTTTGTTTACCATAGTGTTGATACTCCATTGTATTTGATGCATTTGATCATCCCAGCGTTTCTCGTTATCGATGGTGGGCAGTAACCTTGACAATATGATGCGAGTTGCGTTCGACATGCCCATTCGCCCTCGGTGTTCGAACAGCATTAAGAATTCGCTCGATGTTGTGGTCACGACAATATCTCTCAAAATTTTTTGAAGTGAAGGCTGTCCCAGAAACGATTTGCTTACTCTCGAGTTCGATTTTGGCTTCAACTACATTGGTCTTTCCAATTCCTTCTAGGTCGGATGAAAAGACATCGCTGTAACTCTCGAGTAAAACTTTTATTCGTGACTTCTCTGCTTCGCTGTCAAAATTGCTTAGGTTGAATAATTTATTTGTTTCAGTTACCTGACACTGCATTACTCTTTTGCTCTCAAAAGTAGTTTGTCCATTTTCAATCTTTAACGTAAGATTCGCGTTAACGATAACATCTTGTCCTATAAGGAAAAAAAAAAACTGTTGTACGACTTCAACATCTGCAATTTAGACTTGCGCTGTTGCAAACGCTTCTTCAATGGATAAATTTACGAGAATCGACTAGTTAAGAAAGCGCACTGCACCACAGATGCCTCGTACTTGCATATGCCATTTGCGTCTTTCAGCGTTGATATGTTGCGCAACAGACTTTCGAACCATGCTAAAGGCGGTATATGGTTGTGATTGGACGATGATCGTTTTGCAAAAGCATTCATCTCAAGTCGTCGTAAGTTCACTTCGGATTTGCCGCAATCCTGATTGTTCGGATGCATTTTGTTGCACGTTACACATCGATGTCGTTTTGGCGGCTGAAAAATGACTCAACTCGCCACAGTTGAAGCATTTAAGTCTAGCTTTCGCGGTTGACGATGTTGCAGAGTCCTCTAGTTTTATTTTTGCATCAACACGTTTCGGTACAGGATCATATTTTGTTTCGAAAAGTCTACCTCGGTTGATGAAGTAGTCCTCAATTATATTTCGCATTTGTTTTATCGTCAAAAATTTGGTGGTAGCAATACTTTGTTGTAGTTCTCGGTGTTTGAGACCAGCTCGCGTGTATCGTCTTACAGCAGCTCCAAGTGACGACATATGAAAACAATACTCTTTGATGGTTTCCTTGGGTCGTCGAACTGCGTTTGACATAGCGTAATGAATTTCTGCTTCGTCCGGTATAGAGCCAAACTCATTACGAATAGCATTTGCAAAATCTATCCATATCGTAAGTAACGTTGGTGATGCATCTTAGCGGGACCTTTAAGACGTGTGTAGACAGCAATAGAAACTTCTCATCCCACCCATAAGCTTCCACTACTTTGTTAACGCGATCAATGAACTGATCAACAGTAATAGCGTTCTCGTCCGTTGGGTCGTATTCTGGTAAGGTATTTGCTATTTCCTTAATCGATTCATTACGTGTAGTCGTATTAGTGTTGGCGTTATCAGTAACCGAATTCACACCCACGGAATGTTCCTCCTCTACAGTTGTTTGATGGCTTTGTGTTGCATTTGCACTAGCAGTTTGCATTTGAATTAACTGTGCCATCATCCCTCGTAGTTCCTTCATCTCTACCTGAAGTTCTGTTAGCGGCGTCATTCCAACTACCTCCTCGTCAGCAACTGAGTCTGGAATTTCGATATCTTCTGACCCCTCATAAGCAACCAAACGCTGAACTAACTGATTACGTGAACCCGCTGTTTTCAACTGTCGTTTTCTCAAGAGGAACTTGAGTTGATTCACTTTCAACTCGTTTATTTTCTTCATTTTATGAAAAGAAAACAAAGAAAATGTGTGCGCTAGAACTTACGGTTTCGTTTTGTTTTTCCAATCCCTGTACACAAACTATTGACACTGATACTTTTATCACTGTATCCCATCTGCATAGGCACACCGTTTGTACAAACACACCGATTTTATGTAACTACCGCTTGTATATATACGCCACGGTGAATAGAAATAATATAAACGATGATCGTGTTTATATGACATATATATCTTTATATCCCACTTCTGAATTGAAAGGAAAAGGCCGTTTTGAGTGTTTTTCAAATAATTATTAAAGAAAATAAACAACGAAACTGAATTATAGATATTATAAAAAAAAGGTTGCTGCTGCCCGACACGACACACTGCCGCTAGGGTTCAAATGAATTCCATGCCAGGATCACACCAGATAGGGATGACCAGTGTTACATCCGTGGTGGAGATGTTGATCGCTTACACAAGTATATGATCTTAAATGATTTGTTTTCCAGGTTTTATACTGTTTAGTGATACTTTCTGATTTGGCTTTTCTGGAAATAAACATGATTGGTTTGTCCTCTTGCGACAATACAGCTCCCAATGCATAATATGATGCGTCTGTAGTTAAGTTTTACTTGAGTGTGGCTTGGACGTATATATGTAGGTGGATGAACCATCTGACTTCTGGTTAGAAAAGGTCCTGGTGTGGGTGCAGTGGAATCGTTGGGGTCGCTGGAAATGAGCTCTGTGACCCTGTCCACTTTGACTTCTCAGGGTCAAAACTCCTCCTGTTTCGTAATGTATATAAATTGTAAATAAACACACATCTTGGATGAGTCGGGAATCAACTAACTTTATTTTGGAATATTTTCTTCTTACATATGTACTTATTCTATCTTAACAATAGTTACATGTGGTATCTCTAATATACCTGCGATGGGATGGCTGCATGTGCGTGGATGTTCTCGGCTGGGGGTTGATGTTGCACGAATTAAACATTTATTTGTTTTATTTTAAAACTACTTCCCTGCTCGGGATTTAATTACTAACCGAACTTAAACCTAAAATACATTTGCTAAGATACCTCGGCACGCACATTCGGCAGGTCAAAGCGACGGATCCTGCTTGATAGCAGATGTGGGTTTGTCCTGCCAGATGCGACATAGGAAACCCTTGGATTTTCTTGGATATTTTGACCGCCCGCGTTGTTCCCACATGTTCGGCGTTAACTCCTCCGCACTTAAATTCGAACGTCCTCGTGAGATGCTGTTGACATCACGATCTCTTCAAGAGCCACTGTCGCAGTAAATGATTGGTCAGGGCGTACTGGTTTGGTATTCTCTTCTGTTTTTAACACCTTTTCATTTGCTGGTAAAGGTTGAAATTTGACTTGATTTCTGCTGTATCGTACCATTGAGCATACCAACGATATAGAATATCGTTGAAAGTCCGTCTATTTCAAGGAAATGGTCGTTGTTGGTAATGATTTTCGCCTTTTGATTGCGCATGAGGTTTGGTTTACAATGATTATATATTATCTTAAATTAATTAATAATTATTTATGACATATTCTTATTAAAATTATTGATATTATAAATGAATTTAGAATTTTTGCCTTTGTCCAATGAATGACATATACTACATTTATTACTTCGTTCATTATTATAAAATTTGTAACTAATATCCATATTTTTATCTTTAATACTTTTTATAATTTTATTTGTTGCAATAATTATCTTGTTTATTTTTTCGTGTAATATATTGTTGATAATTAATCGATTGTAAATATTTACTTGAGCGTCAATTTTTTTAAATTTTAAAATAGAATATTATTAATAATCAATTTAAATTTTACTTTTTTTAATTTTAACATCGTGTTTATCGGGGTTACCCAATAATATTTTCCAAATTGTTCCTTGACCGTTTAACTTTATTAATTTTTACTCTATTTAAATTATCTTCAATGTTGTTGATTTCGAAATCAATAATATGGAATATAGGATGGTGTGAAAAGGATCGTTAGGGTTTAAAAATTGGATTATTGTCTCATCTATGCCGTCTATAAGTTTGTTGTACCTATTTTGAATTGAGGCGTTTCTCACGTGGATTTTGCCTAGTTTCATCACTATGCTGTGTGAGTGTGAGTGAATTAACTTCAGAATGCTTAAGTGGACGTGAAGGAGCATCAGCAACAACATTAGATTTGCCAGGTGTAAAATAAACTCACTACGTTATTAGTTCAGAATTATGTCGTTATTTGATGGACTGTACCATTTAAGGATTATAATTTTATGACCGCTCTCCTTGGCGTTCGTCGCCTGAGTGCCAATAGCGAACTGCCGGGGTGATCCTGCATGCACACACACACAGGATCGGATGATATTGTGTGGTAGCTAATTCCTTTGTGCGCTTATTCTCGCACAGGCTCTCGTGCTATATTGAGAATATTGAACATACAGCCCACTTTAAACCTACAGATTTAATTAATTTTATTCGTATCTAGTACACTCGTTTTTAATTATTGAAATAGTAGTTTCATAAATTGTTTTTCTATAATTATTCATAAATTGGGGCTTTCTTCTGAACAGCATTCGCTTGGAACAACGAGCTTGGAAAAACCATGGACGCCCCTGTTTATGTCCGTGGAAAACCAAGTCTATTCAGGTAACACATTTCGTTGTATGCTTGTTGATTATTTGGCTATGCTTTGTAATATGTGCATGCTTGCAAAGACCCGGTGGTTGATTCCAAAAACTAAGTTTGAGCGTGCCTGCCTAGATGCACAGATCAGGCTGTTATGATGCCTTGAAAAAGTATCCGTAAAGGATAATATTTTTGTAACGACCCACAAATTATTGGCTGACCCAACCATGAAAGCAAAAAATCGGTCAGTCTTTTTCTTGTAAAAGAGTGTAGAAATAACACCCGCGAAATTGAAGCTGAACACGCGTGTGTTTATGTATGAAATATCCCTTATTATTGCGGCGAGCATGCGCAAACAATTTCTTCTCGACGTTCATCGACCAATTCCTCACGAACGCTGAGTGGTATGTTTTAGGAAAAATTAATCATAGGGACGATATAAATGCAATGTTTAGTTTATCACTATATACACAGTAAACTACATCACTATATATTACATGCAAAATTGCTGTTGCACCAACTTAAACATGAAGCAATTGAACCGATTCGGGCTTTCATACGCAGAAAAACCCCGCTTGCAAACACTTATTAAAATGCACTTATATATATTTACATATGTATGTATACATATGTCTTGATTACTCACCCCGAATTGGTTTATATTCGCCTGTTGAAGATACAAATGATACTTTCCAGTTTCTTCTTTATTTTTTTTTTAATTAAAAAGTTAACACAAATAGGACCAGCTCACTGTTCGGCTCTGAAGGACCGTGTAAAATAAAGTCACTAGTATTTGGTTCAGAATTGTCTTTATTTATTATTATTAAGTGGACTGTAACATTTTAATAATATAATTTTATCTCGACCGCTCTCCTTGGTGTTTGTCGCCTGAGTGCCAATAGCGAACTGCTGGGGTGATCCTGCATGCACACACACACACACAGGATTGGATGATATTGTGCGGTAGATAATTCCTTTGTGCGCTTATTCTCGCACAGGCTCTCGTCCTATATTAAGAATATTGAACAAATGGTGTTTTAATTCAGTAAGATTCGGTAAGATGATGCAAAGCATCGGGTGGTAGTTCCGTGCTAGATACTTTGTTTTGAGTCAGAAACAAATATTTGTATATGGTTGATAGCAGATTTGCACTAGTCGTCTCGCTCTTGTACCATGAACTAATTTCACCTGTGGTTCCGGAGAACTCCCTCAAGCTTCTCACAACGTCAGGAACTTTGTCGAGGTCATTTAAATTAGATGTATATCGATCAGCAATAGTCTCTTCAGTGACTCTCTGAAATTGTGCATTGGGGTATATTATAGTTTGCACAGGCAAATTTCAGTTAATATAGTTCAAATAGTGACTTATTAATTAATTTGCATAAGAACAGTGGCGACACTCGATAAAACACGTCCGATCACTTCCATTAACACTTTGTGTGTGGATATCTTCCTTAGATTACGCAGATTATTTTGGTATCCTTTCTTCTACACGAAAGGCAAAACTGAAGATACTGGCCGGAAAAAAACAATTGCAAATGGAAATTTATTTCACAAATGTGGCGCGCAGCTAGTAGCCTAGTTCACTTTTGGTGCTCCTAATAATGGTGTAAAATAAACTCACTAGTTATTTAGTTCAGAATTGTCCTTATTTATTATTATTAAGTGGAATGTAACATTTTAAAAATATAAATTTATCTGGACCGCTCTCCTTGGAGTTCGTCGCCTGAGTGCTGATAGCGAACAGCTGTGGTGATCCTGCATGCACACACACACAGGATTGGATGATATAGTGTGGTACATAATTCCTTTGTGCGCTTATTCTCGCACAGGATCTCGTTCTATATTAACGTTCTAAATGAACTTGACCTAAATCATGTGTACATGATTGACCGGGAAAAACGAACGAGAGACGAACAAAGAAAATTAAACTGTTTTGTAGAGACGTATTTAATTTCGTGTACGGGTGCACGTGATACATTGATAGGCGTTCAATGCAACCGTAACTCCTCTACCTAAATCAAACATTCGCTCGATGAAGCTGACCCAAAATATCCGCGCGCAAGCGGTCATACATCGAGGATCGCGAACGAGAAAGGAAAGAAGGGTTTCGTTTGTTATTACAAACTATGGCATTCCATGCAATTGTATATCCACACAGTTCATAAAATTGTTTTTATCTCAACCCGACCAACCGTAAACCATCTACCTAAACCGACAAGCGACCGACGAAAATGACCCAAATATCCGCGCGCAAACGATCCTTTATCGAGCATCTTAAACGGGAAGCGAAAAAAAAAGAAAAAGGGTTTCGTTTGTAATATTCGATGGGACTTGAGCGTGCCTGCCTGAATGCAATAGCGACACACAGATCAGGCGGTTATGGTGCCTCTAAAAAGTATCCGTAAAGGATAATGTTTTTGTAACGACCCACAAATTATTGGCTGACCCAACCATGAAAGCAAATAATCGGTTGATCTTTTTCTTTTAAGAGAGTGTATAAATAACACCCGCGTGTGTTTATGTATGAAATATCCCTTTTTATTGCGGCGAGCATGCACAATTTCTTCTCAACGTTCATCGACCAATACCTCACGAACGCTGAGTGGTATTTTTTAGGAAAAATTAATCATATCATAGTTTATCACTATATACACAGTAAACTACATCACTATATATTACATGCAAAATTGCTGTTGCACCAACTTAAACATGAAGCAATTGAACCGATTCGGGCTTTCATACGCAGAAAAACCCCGCTTGCAAACACTTATTAAAATGTACTTATATATATTTACATATGTATGTATACGTATGTCTTGATCTTTATATTCGCCTGTTGAACTTTCCAGTTCCTTCTTTATTTTTAATTTTTTTTTTATTAACTAAAAAGTTAACACTGCACAAATAGGACCAGCTCAATGTTCAGCTCTGAAGGACCGTGTAAAATAAACTCACTACGTTATTAGTTCAGAATTATGTCTTTATTTGTTATTATTTAGTGGACTGTAACATTATAATAGAGGATTATAATTTAATGACCGCTCTCCTTGGCGTTCGTCGCCTGAGTGCCAATAGCGAACTGCCGGGGTGATCCTGCATGCAAATTATAAATAAACACACATCTTGGGTGAGTCGGGAATTAACTGACTTTATTTTGGATTATTTTCTTCTTATATACCTACTTATTCTATCTTAATTCTATCTTAATAATAGTTCCGTGTGGTATCTCTAATATACCTGCGATGGGATGGCTGCATGTACGAGGGGGGTTCTCGACATGAGTTCGGGGTTGATGTTGTACGCTACGATTGTTTAGGCTCACATTATGTTTGCCATCTTTTTTGTATGGAATCGATAGGATCAACATGATCGCTTGCCTATCTGCCTCTGTTGGGACGATATAAGTAGGTAGTATTTCCCACTTCAAGTGGATGATGTTAACCTCTCCCTTCCTAAGTGAGGATCGTCCACGATTCTCTTTGTCACGTTCATGATTGACGTCACAGCGCACATGACGTCTTTCAGTTGTTCTTTTTGGTAGAACATGGTTGATATTGGAGTTTGACAATCCACAGTCGTAATTCAGTCAGCTCGTCTTGAATATTTGATCGAAACATATAAAATATCTGTCTTTCATACATGATTGAGAATATTACATTTGTTAGTTTCTGATTTATGCTAATTTAAGTAAAGTGCTCTTTTCTAATAGTTTTTTAATTATACTGATCTTAGATTAATTACAATATTTATTGTAGCAAGTTTTACGAATAATGAAGACGATTTTCTTATTTATTTCCAATTATAAAGATAATACAAATATCAAAGTGCAAAATCAATTATTTTAACAAATAATCTGTTCTAGATCAACAGCTAGTCCTAGTCATTCTCAGTAATGGTATTTAAAAAATATAAAGATGCTAAGGAACAGACTTTAGAAGTCTTAATTTTTAATTTGTCTTCAAGTTATCCTTGTGGACCCTCCTCCCTTTTACCAGAACGGAAGTGCCTAGGTCTTTCTCAATTGTTCCTTCAACATAAATTGGAGACAATTTATTTCCCAATCTTTTGTTCGTTTTAACAAGGACCTTGTCACCAAAGTTATAGGTTCGATTCTGCCTATTTTTGTTATGCGTTCTAAGTTTCGCCTCTTGTGCATTTCTTATACGCTCTTTTATTTCTTTAGTTGATGTCAATTAAGAAGGAAGAAGAATGTCAATTGGTCTATTGTTAGTTACAGAGTGAAATGATTTGTTATACTCTATTGTGGCCAGCAGTATCAGATCATCTGTGTCACTTAAGTTTTTTTTTCAAGTTTTAAGCATCTAGCTATTTCCGCTAAAGTACTGTGAAATCTTTCCACTTGTACATTCGAAGTACTATGGAGTGGAGGTGCTTTGTACTTTCTGTACTTTAAAATGATTCACTAATATTGATTTAATAGTCTGTGAGTTCAATGATTTCTCGTTGTCGCAGTAAATGGTTTTTGCAGTTCGGAAAATGTTAATTACTTGTAAAGTAGCTGGTTTTACGTCGATAATAGTACTAAATGCAATTTTTTGAACGATAGCGAATTTCGAATATTTGTCGATACAAGTAAGGTAATATTTCCCGTCGGTTGAAAATATGTCAATATGTAGGATTTCTCCTTTGCTCGCCGGTATTGGAGTTTCAGCTATGGTATGTTTTCTTGGGTGACGTTCATATTTGGCCTTTGAACAAATTTTGCAATTCGTGACCATTTCCTTTGCTTTTCTAAACATTTTTGGAAAAAAGTAATCGCTTAATATCTGCTTCACATTCTCTTGAGCCGCTCTATGAGCACGATTATTATGTATTATGAGTATGGTATAGCGAAATTTTACTGCTGGGTAAAGTTCTACAAGTGTGTGTTGAATTTTTTCCAGGACTGATAGACTGCAGTGTATGGCATTTACCACATCATCATTCACAACTTCCTCTAAGGCTTTCATCAAAAAATTCATGTTTAAGAACGTGATTATGTGTCTCGTTTTTTTTCCAAATACAATTTGATTGAGCTTCACCTTCTTCTATTACTGTTTGGTTTCTGAAACAATTTAATGGCTTATCAACTGATTCGATCGTATATGTGAGTGACTCCTCGCTATGGATGGTAGCACAATCAGAATTTGCGTTTACCTCAATCATGTTCATGTGTTGTCTTGACAATGCGTCGGCAACATGATTTTCCTTACCTGGCTTGTAATGTATTTTTGCGTTGTATTCTTCAATTATTGACTTCCAACGTTTAATTTTTGCGTTAGGATTTTTGTCGGAAACTGTGAAAGTTAGAGGCTGATGGTCTATAAATATATGAAGTTCGTTAACTCCATATAGATAGTTTCTTAAGTTCTTTAGAGCCCAAACGATTGCAAGGAGTTCTCTTTCATTTGTCGCGTAATGTTCCTCGTTGCTTCTCAGCGTCCTTGAAATCATGGTCATCGGTTTTCTAACTTGTGAGAGTACAGCCCCAATACCATGTGAAGAAGCGTCGGTGGTTAAATGAAATGATTTTTTAAAATCTGGATGCATCAATAAAGCATCTTCAGATGAAAGTATTTCTCTGAGTTAATTGAATGCATTTAGGCTATCAGATTGCAATGTTATTTTTATCTTTTTTGATTAGTTGGCATTTACTCTGCCATTTTCCCCTTTTAATAAATCGGTCAATGGCTTTGCTATGGAGGCGAAATCTTTTATAAAACACCTATAATAACTAGCGAGACCCAGAAAGGATCGAAGCCCTCGATTGGTTGGTTCTTCGTAATTTTTTAAACTGTTTACCTTCTCAGGACATGTTTTTATGCCACCACGTGACACTATAAATCCTAAATATTCTACCTGTGTTTTGAAAAATTTTGATTTTTCTGATGAAACTCTCATATTGGCTTCATGAAGGTTCTTAAGTACCCAATCGATATCCTTTACATGCTACTCTTTAGTTTCCGAATAAATTATTACATCGTCGATATAGACATGACAGCTTTTACCGATTTGTTCTCTAAGTACATCGTCGATTGCTCTTTGAAAAATACTTGGAGCATTTTTTAATCCAAAGGGCATACGACAAAATTCGTACTTGCCATTATTCACAGAAAAGGCGGTTTTTTCTCTATCCTTTTCAATTAGCTTAATTTGATGAAATTCTGATTTCAAATCAAGAGTAGTAAAATATTGAGCATTTTTCATGTTAGACAATATTACTGATACGTTTGGTATGGGGTATTTGTCTTCAACAGTATTTTCATTTAATTTTCGAAATCAATTACCATTCGCTTTTTTTATTTCCTGATGGATCTACTCCCTTCTTATCGACAACCCAGATAGGGTTATTGTATGGGGATCTGGATGGACGAATAATATTATTAGCAAGAAGGTCTTTGATTTCGCTATTTACAAACTCTGCCACTCCCATTGGATATGGGTAGAGTCTGGAATAAATCGGTTCGTTATTTGTCGTGCGAATTGTTGCTACGACATTGCGAACTGCAAGAGGAATCTTCTCGATGATCACTTCGGTAAAGTTTACGTTTTTATATTCAAAGAAAAGAAGTTTTTCTATTCCAAAATCATATTTTATACAATTGCTGTTTAGATCTATGTTGGCGTTAATTTGCTTCAAAAAAATCAAGACCAATTATACCATCAAATACTGTCAAATTTGGTAGTATGAAAAATGCGCAATCAACATCAAATAAATTCATTTCACTTATTCGAAGAGGTGAAGATACGGGGAGGATTGCTTTTAGTCCGGTAAGGGGTTTAATATAATTTTTTGATGTACCCGTATCTATTAAAAGCTTAATACTTTTATGTCCTACTCTCCGTTCAATCCAGGGAAGTTGGGACTTTTCCCTTAAAAAATTAAGTTGTTCCTCTTCGAAGTCTTCTGCTTCGTTTTGCTCATATTTTACTTCCGGTGTGCGTTCATATTGTAAGTTATTAACTCTTATTTGTGATTCAGTTCGCTTTGAATCTGCCTGTCGTTTTTTATAAAATTCTCCACTTTGGAAATTGTGGCTATTACGATTGATAGGCCTGTTCTCTTGACGGTTTTGGTATGTTCTTTATGAAGATAATAAAAACGGGAATTTGAAGTATCGACCTCCATTGCTTCAAAATGAGTTTGGATATTTTCATAAATGTTGTTTCCATTACTCCATTGCTGTTTCCCGATGAAATATGGATTCTTATTATGTCCAGTATGATCTGCACTATTGCGGTATTCTATTGGTTTTTTTTCTTCTACATTTTGTGCAAAACTGGTTGTGAATGCATAGCGTTCATTATTGGACTCTACTTCCTGTGCCAGTGCCAATGCGCTTGGTAAATCATTAGGTCATGATGCAAAAAGGATATCACTGAGAGGTCTTTTTATGCCTGATATAAACGTCCTTAATGCATCTACCCTATACTTTTCGCAAAATGCGTCTGCTACTACGCCTTCGTAAGACATCATTGTCTTATTGGTCAGCAATGTAAATTTTTCTCTACTTCGTCGAAAAATTGTATAACTGACAGGTTACCCTGTCTGAGGGTCGAAAGTTCCTGCTCGATTAGATATATGGGACGTTTGTCTGCATATGAAAAATCCAATCTGGCAATGATTGCATCAAAATTTAACACTGTGTTAAATGATGCTAAGATCGAATCAGCTAAACCCTTTGTTTTATTGCGAATGATTCCAACAGCTTGGAAATGCTTAGAAGAATTTTCGAAAGTTTTAAACATTTCGTAAGCGGTTTGTGCAGCTTGATGAACCAATCTATTTTAATCCGTTCGAATCGCGGTCGGTCTTTTTTCAAGAGAGTTTAATTTACTCTCCAAAGTTTCAATTCGTTTCTGAAACACCTGGGTTTGTTTGGCCAAGGCAGCCGTAACTGCTGCTTTGACGACTGCGTTTATTTGTTCCACGTTCATTGTCAACGTATAGTGCTTTTAATTATTTGTATTATTACAATTTTTTTTAATCATTTGCTTAAAGAATACTTAAGATTTTAACTTAACAACTTAATAAACAATATAAACTTAATTATTTTTGAGCACTTTACTCATATGATGTTGCTGTTGCTAATCTGCTCCTGTTGATATTGTTGTTTATCGTTTTCTGTCATCCAGTTCTGCTTCTGCTGCTGATGGTACTTTTATTTTTTGTACGTTATTTTACTTGAATTTCTTTGATTTATGTTTTTATGAATTTATTTTTCACAAATTTTCTTTTTTATTTACTGAGACCTCTTTTTTCTTGGGCTCTTTTTGGCCGTATGTTGGGCGCCAATTATAAATGAACACACATCTTGGGTGAGTCGGGAATCAACTCACTATATTTTGGATTATTTTCTTCTTATATTCCTACTTATTTTATTTTAATTCTATCTTAACAATGGTTCCTGCGATGGGATGGCTGCATGTGCGTGGGTGTTCTCGACATGAGTTCGGGGTTGATGTACGCGACGATTGTTTATTCTCACATTATGTTTGCCATCTTTTTTGTATGGGATCGATGGGATCGACAGGATCGCTTGCCTGTCTGCCTCTGTTGGGACGATATAAGTAGGTAGTATTTCCTACTTCAAGTGGACGATGTTAACTTACATGATTGACCGGGAAAAACGGACGAGAAACGAACAAGGCTCTATCGTTTGTAATCACTCTCTAAAATATATTTGCGCATATGTATGTAAATATTACTTACATACTCCGAATTGGTTAAAATTCGCCTATTGAAGTTGCAAATTATGGTGTTTTTCACTTTAATAACTGAACACTACACAAATACGGCCAAGTCACTGTTCGACTCTGAAGGACCGTGTAAAATAAAAGCACTAAGTTATAAGTTTACAATTATATGTTTATTTGGTATTATTTTAGTTGACTGTAACATTCAAGACGATAATTCTAACTAGTGACCTCTCTCCTCGGCGTTCGTCGCCCGAGTTACAATAGCGAACTGCCAGGATGATCTTGCATGCATCGGTTGATGGTGTGTGGTAGGTTGTGCGCTTATTCTCGCACAGGCTCTCGTTCTATACTTAGAATATTGAACACCGCTAACTCATATACAAAAGCCAGCCCGTGTGCAGGTGTGTACAATTACCATCTGCTCTACTAAGCTTTTCACTCGACGGAAAACTCAAATTATTTGAGTTCCACTTTCACATGTATGATTAGACATAATTTTTCAATTTAAGTAATCATTTTAATTGCAAATATGTAGTGCATACCCTTATTCAAGGAATTCATAATTTTAAATGTTTAATAATTTACCAAATATTCGTAAAAAATAATTAAAATTGCTTCAAAATGATAGCACCAATATTTTATTTTTCTATTTGACAAGTTACTCTGTCTTGGGGTCGAAAGCTCCTGCTCGATTAGATATATGGGTCGTTTGGCCGCATACGTAAAATTTAATCGGGCTATAATTGCCAAAATTTAACACTAAGCTAATATCGCGTCAGCTGAACTCTTTATTTTATTTCGAATAATTTCGACGGCTTGAAAATCCCTGGAAGAATTCGGGTAAAGTTTAAAATTTTCGTAGACGTAGCTGCTATTTCCACCGTCGAACTCGGGAAGAAATTGTACAAAATCTAAAGATTCGTCGCATCTGATGAATCGACCTAGTTTAACCCGTTCGAATGCAATCGCTGTCGGTCCTTTGTCAAGAGAGGTTAATTTTATATCCAAAGTTCCAACTTGTTTTTGAAACACCTGGGTTTATTTGGCCAGGGCAGTCGTAACTGCTGCGGTTATTTGTTTCACGTCCATTGTTTTTGTCAATTTAAATTTTACGTACAGTGCTTTTAATTATTTATATTTTTAATTATTATAATTTCTTTACGATTTTTTTTTATTCACATGCTGAAAGCCTGTTTATGATTTTAACTGAACAAAAGTATAAACTTAATTCTTTTTGAGCACTTTACTCATTCTAATGACGTTGCTGTTGCTGCTCTGGTCCTGCTGATATTGTTGCTGTTTTGTTTTCTTTCATCCAGTTCTGTTCCTGCTGCTGGTGGTAGTTTTAATAAATATTTTTGCACGTTTTTTTTTTACTTTGACTTTTTTCCATCACATTTTGTTGAATTTGTTTTTCACAAATTTTCTTTTTTTTATTTATTGAGAGTTCTTTGAGACTCATTATATTTTTTTGGCTCTTTTTGGTAATACGTTGGGGACCAATTATAAATGAGCACACATCTTTGGGTGAGTCGGGAATCAACTGGCTTTATTTTGGAATATTTTCTTCTTTTATACCTACTTATTTTATTTTAATTCTATCGATAGGATGGCTGCATTTGCGTGGGTAAATTAAACAATATTTTGATTTACTTAATGCTACTTCCCAGCACGGGATTTATTCATAGACTGATGTTAAATCTAAAATCTATTTACAATAATACCTCAGCACGCACGGTTGGCATGCAAGTGACGGATCCTGCTTGATAGCAGATGTGGCTGTCACACATGCGACACATGAAACCCTTGTGTTTTCTCGGGTATTTCTTCCACCAGCGTTGCTTTCATGTGTTCGGTGTTGGCTCTTCTACGCTTAATTTCTAGCGTCCTCGTTAGACCTAGGAGGTGTTATTAGGTGAGGAATGTCTTTGATCCCGATGGTTGTGCTTGGCTCGTCATTCGTCTCAGTAGCAGGTTGTCCTTCATTATTTTGGTTACATCTTTGTTGCCTTCGAAATGCAATTAGGAGGATGACATTTTTTTAAATTTTAAACTTTAATTTTTCCGTGTAGTTAATAAGAAATTTAATGATACTTGTACTTTGTTTATTTTTAAACGCGTTAGGTTAGTTTAAATTTACTTTATTACTATTAAAATAATTATTATTTGTAGTAATAATAATTAAGATTAATTAATTGTTGCTGAGTTGCTGGGAAGCTAAGCCCAAATCTACCTCGAACTGTAGCGCCGCTTATTATTATATATTAACTCAGATTTTTAATTTCACTTGATTTGATTCTCATGTTATATTATTGCATTATTATTATGTTTTCTTAACTGCTCTTTCTTAAACGTAACAAATCTCTTTACTCAGTCTTACACTACGGCGAACGTTCCATCGCTGGCAAAGGGGCCTCACCGGTTTGCTGCTGCTACTAGGATTCCTTTCTTTACACTCCCTCGCTGTTAATCTCGGTCAAAATATGCTGATATTTTCACCGGGGGACCCTGGTTTTATACTGCTTTCATTTTCACTCTTTCGCGCGTTACGAGCTACTTGTGATCGTTCATTTTTTGTATACTTTTTAGGCGAACTCCTTGAAGTCGTCTTAAAGAGGTAAAAAGAACTAACAAACAGTAATTACACCTGTGCCCCACGTTGGGTGTCAATTAAACAATATTCTGTTTTTCTTAATTCTAACTTCCCAGCTCAGGATTTATTTCTAGACTGAGCTTAAACTTAGAAACTATTTATAAAAATATCAAGGCACGTACGGTCGACAGGTCAGTGACGGGTCGTGCTTGATATTACATTAAACCTTGTGTACATTATTTCGCTCTGTGAACAACGGGAAACGTCGCGATTCTTTTTGATCGTCTCCAGACAGGAGTCGGTAACTTATCGATACTTCCATCCTTTCTGTCGTATTGACATACAGTGGCAAGATATACCTTTTCTACGCTTCATAAAGCGAGAGAAGAGAACAAAGAAGGATAATCTACTAAGCAAACTAGTTTGTCCTGTTTTGGTTTCCATATGTATTTACACATGTCTTAATTGTGGGCGGAGGGTTTCGTTTATTATTTTTGTATTATATAATAAAATTTGTTATCCCTATCACGCGCCTTACATTTCTAGGTTTAGATTTTTCAGCACTTACGAAGAGGCCTAATAACTGTTGTTGGTCACTCTTGGAAGATCTGTCGCCATACTCCCACACTTTCGACTTTGTCAGGGGACTTTAGTCTATGTTGGTGGTGTAGCGACTTGTGATATTAAAACAGCTTAAGGTTCTTTCCTTTCAGACGGAAGGCAATTGAAGTTCTTTTGGTATGTTTGGACAAGTTGTGAACGGCTTTGCAGTTTAAAAATGGATCATCGTTTCGCACTACATTATTTAAAATTTATTTTAACCGTATCTCGCTTTTTGGCGCTAATTGAACTATTTTTAATTTAGGCTAAACATTTTCTTCGGAAGGTTTCCACCAATCAATTTAACTAAACTCTTATTAATTTCTCGTCTTGCACGGCTAGCAGGATTTAGGTATCACCAAATTTTACAAATGCGGTAGATTCTTCAATCTGTTTTCTCGTATACTTCGACCAGACCACATGTTCGCTGGTAAATGCGTTATCTTGTGCGAAAAGTACAGAGCAGTTGCACTCAGAATGTTTATATCATAGCTGAGAAGACTTCAGTAATTTTATAATCAGGAAGATAAGGGCGAATCTGAGAACAGTTATTAATCATAATTCCTAGTGATTAAATAGAATCAAAGGATAACATTACAAAAAGGAAAAATAGAATACATTTATTTTAATTGAAACTATGACTTTTATAATACAGACATTTCCATTAATTCAAACGTAGACTTAAGCAAAGGCTAAATGAGGTATGATTTTGAACCGAAAAAAGTTACAATGAGCCAAACTCTGTAGTACAATCAACAGCTAAGAAAACTCAGAAGCAGATAAATAATTTACAAGGAACGGAACGCATAGGGACAATGGAACATTTTTATTTTTGCGATTAAGTCCGACAAAAGATTAGGAAATATGTAAGTTATCTGCAAAAGTTCTTGTAAAGGGAATGAGGGCCAAAGAGAGTAACTGGAAGATACATTTTTTTAATAATTTAATAACACTGACACTGACGATGACGATGAACAATAAAGGCGAACATACTCTAATCGTACACAGACCACATTAAGCAACTATATATACAGACTATAAAAATAACCTAAACCCGCTCAATATGTCAAATTTATCTGAGATCACTTGTATATTATAATATTGTATATTGTATATTATATAATAATAATTTGTAATTAAAAACATTGAAATAATTATATTATTTGTAACACTTGCTAAAATCAACCTTCTAAATTCTGAAATGTTAAAATACTTAGAAACCTTTGTAAATGAGCACTTAACATATTTAATTAATTATACACTAAAAACACAAAAATATACCATGTATGGATATTACTTTGAATATTTACTTAGTTTTTAAACTAATAGAAATGTTGCCTACACTTGCATATGTTTCCGCAACCAAAGTGGGAGCTGTCATTTGAAAGATAAGGGATAGTCACATTCATACGTCAAGTTATCGGACAGGTGGCGCTGTCGACACTAAAGAATCAGTTTTGTTCGTTTTAAAAATCGATTTTTCTTTATACTGCACATGTAAAAATAATTGCTGAGAAAGTTCTACAAGGAAATGTTATATTTTACACCTTTTAAGAAGAATCTATAAATCTAAAGCATTTTATAAGACGTTTAATGCAGCACTTGGGATTGATTCGTACTTCAGATAAATCAATGCTAGCTAGATGCAATTACAAGACTTATGATGTGGAATGTCAAGCTTCGATGTCAATTGTATTCTTATTAGTCGTTCCTTATGGCCAAGAAAGCGCTAGAGAATTTGCCAACTGCAATGTAACCACAACGTTATTTTAAGGCCAAACCGAAGAAGGTTAGCCATATGCCAATTGAGAACCCTCCAGTCCGGAATGTAAAATAAAAACTTTGAACGATCCTCACTTAACAACAAGTACGCAAAAGTTTCCCATCCATTGTTTTCGTGGAATCATCAACCAGTAACGTGTATATGTGTAGGAAATATTATCAATATTGTAAAAATATAAGTAAGTTAGAATAAGTCAAAATACGAAAAAAATAAATAAAAAATAAAGTTACATTGAAATAATATATGAGTTAATGTTTAATTTATTCAAGAGCATACTGTTTGTGAAGTTCTGAGCTCATAGCAATAGCTCGTATTCTTCAAAAAGTGGATTAACTGAAAATGTCCCAAAAAACCAAAAGACTAAATTCTAGTGTTGTTAGCTGAGAGTTCAGCGTAAGTACTTAGTGCGCCTCTTCATTGTTGAACAACATTTTAAAAATAATGAAGGTTTGTCACCTCCGCTTTAAACAAAATGTTCAATGATGGGGATTATTTTAATTTTGATAAAATTGTTTCTTTTTTTTTGTCACCCTACGCTGGAGCACTCAGACTCAAAACTGGTCTTCTACTGAAATTTCATGGTCTTTACCAAAGGAAGACCAGCAGGCGCTTCTGTGATGAGGAGCCTACATCATCATCTCTCACCTCATCAGCACCGAATAACTGCCACCTGATCCGAGCAAAGGCGGGACAATGGCAGAGGAAGTGCTCTGCAGTGTCATTATCCACAGACGTCGCAGAGGATTTCGTCACTTAGGCCAAGCACACTTAGGTGTATGGCGAAGGTGTAGTGCCCCGTTAGTACGCCAATAAGTTGTCTGCAATCTTTTCTGTTAAGAGATAACAAGAAAGCCGCGGATTTCTTACAGACGTTGGGGAGCATGCGCTTGGTCTGTCTACATCCTGGAGAGTCATGCCACCTGCGGTTGTGCTCTCGAAAAGTCCAACCATCGATGGAAGCCCTAACCAAGGACGCGGGCAGTCCCAGCGTAGCTTCAGGTCCTGAGAATGCCTCATCTGATCCTGGCCTAGCAAATTCATCAGCGATCTCATTTCCCGTGATCCCGTGGAGCCCCGGAACCCAGGCAAGTCTTAACGAATTCAAGCTACCGATCAAATTCAGAGAAGACTTGTATTCCTGAACTATCCTGGAAGTGGTTAAAGGGTTGAGCAAGGCCTTAAGCACATTTTGGCTGTCGCTACAGACACAAATACTTCGCCCCTTCCAGCTATTCTTCACAATACAGCTCGTAGCCATTAGGATCGCATAGGTTTCCGCTTGGAGAACCGACGCAAATTTACCTAACGAGGCGTGCAGTCTAAAGTTGTCGTCCTCCACGAAGGCAGCAGCACCAGATCCTTCATTGGTTTTGGAACCGTCCGTGAAAATTCGACTACATTCCTTTCCTGGCTCAGATTCTGGCCAAAGCCAGTCCTGAGTGCAGGTAAAGTCGACTTTGTGTGTTCGTCGCAGCTGAAGTACTGGTGTCCGTGCGTCAGACGGCATATCCATAAGACTGGGGTCAGAGGAAATGCGGTGCGGAAGGTCATCGAAACTCCAGTGCGAGCTGTACCAATAACCACTTTTTTTCAAACGGAAGATGGCCTTGAGAGTACACCCCATGATATGGGCATCTAGGGGGGGGAGAATATGAAATATGAAATAAGAGCAGAGCCAGGCGTGCTAGGGAAGGCCTCCATGCAGCCGAGACAGACCGTTCTTTGAAGCTTGGTGAAAGCAGCAGTTAGGTATTTACGCGAAAGCTTATTCCACCAAACGACCGATGCGATAAAATTGTTAGTCATCAAAATTACCACCAAACTTTGTTTACAGAAAATATATGGCAGATATTTGTACTAGATGCAATATCGGACCATTCTTCTCTGATTGGTTAATAATAATATTTAACCGCGACATGATAATCTATTTTTAAGGTCAGAATTGGAATACAATGTTGTAGACGAAAAGTGGTTCCAACAGAACGGTGCCATCCTTTACAGTCAAAGAAACAATTTAAATAATGTTGATCAGAATTGACGACCCAGATTATGCGATTTTCCGCCGTTCTACTTTCCTTTGTAGTTTTTTTAGGTCTATTCTGTATGTCAACTAACCAAATTGAATAATTTTAGCGCTGTATTAAGGAAATTTAAATAAACTTATGCAAAACGGTCATGGAAAATTTCGATAAAAGAGAAAAGCTGTGGAGTTACTGTACCTGATAAGCAATTCCATACATAACAAAGAAAATCAATCGTTCAAACCTAAGCGACTCTTAAAATTAAATTCTTTAGGAACATGTAATAAACTTAAAGCAATTTAGTATCACAAAATAAAACAAAAAAATAATAAAAAAATGTTTTCGTCCAAAAACATTAATATTTTAATTTTGGTTTTCTTTAAATGCTTTTTTTTTAATACAATGTTTAACGTGAACAATTTTGTCCAGCACTGTATGTCTATTGGGCTGTTCGTAAACCGTTTCATTTGTTTTCAACAGAGCCAGTTTCACACTTGAACCACTTATTAATTTTGACAGCTGGTATAGTCTTGCTTGTGAAAAAGTTCAATTGATTCTACTCAGTAGTTCTTAGTTGGTGTCCTTTAAATTATGGGAAGTGAAAAGCAGCATTTTCGACATACATAAGTTGAAAACACAGGAAAAAATCTAACCGATGTGTATGAAGACAATGTGTTGACAGAGCGCCAATGCCAAAAACTAGTTTGCGAAATTTTGATCCGGTAATTTTGATGTTATTTTGCACCACGTTCCGGAATGTCATAAATGCCTCAATAGAGCCTCAATAGAGGCATTTATTGATGCAAATTGGTGAATAACAACTCCTAAGATTGCTGAGAGATTCCATTTATCGAACTCGTACACTAACACGTAAATAATAATATAACTTTATAAAATATTTATTTATTATGAAAAAATCTTTAATTTTAATAAAAATGCAAGCGATAATTTATTACTTTCATCTTTTTGTTTTATTATCCGTTTGAGCTTTTCAATTAAAGTGTGGAATAATTTGTTTTCATAACTAGGTCTCATATATGTACATATATACATAGTACGTACAATATATTGGTTGCTGTAGAAGCCAGGCCCAAGTTCAACTCGGATTGTGGTGCCACCGTTATTATTACTATTAGCCAAGAGAAATGAAATCTCTTAAATTAGTTGCTTTAATTTTGCTCCTGGAATCAGAGCATTTACTATTGACCGAATGTACCGGTGGTTTTTATAATAATGCTTGACATTTTTATCCATTAGCTGGAGACTAGCGGTGCATACATGGTGGCTACCATACCATCTAGCCTTTTTATATCGCCGCTCTTCGGGTGACACGTTGCGGTGTCCAAGAGCAATAGCAATAGTTTTCTTCGGAATATGTGCATAATAGCTGCAAAATAAGTTCGCAGAAATAGGCAAGGTAAACAAGAAAGAACAGATGCACATAACCAACGAAATGCGATGATACAAAAGTCGCGTTTATTAAGCTGGTTTTTTTTTCATTGTTGTATATACTTAATTAACAACGGTAAGTAGGTGCTGTATAGCTCGTTTCAATGAACGCTGTCATATGGGGCCTTGAAATCGAGGAATAAGTGGTGTGCGTCGACTTGCATATCTTGGGTCTTTCCTAGGATCTGCCGTTGTGTTAAGAAAACCCTTTAGAAAACATTATGTGTCTAAGTTTCTTGGCTTTTATATAATACAATACTTAGAAAACAATTCGAAACTTAAATGCAGCTTTCATTTCTACCGAGCAATAATTCAATTTCAATTGCGTAAAAAACGTAAATGTAACCCTTTTGTTTTGAACCTAAGCTAAAGCACAAATTTAATTTCCATATTTTAAAACGAAAAAATTGCTTGCGGTATGGAACCAAAAGGGTGTTGTTGCTGAATAAATTGACCCTTATTTGATTGAACACCTTATTGTTCCATCAAATAAGAGTCTATTATAACCTAATAATAGCGGCAACAAGAGAAAATTGAGAGCCTCCGTAAAAAAATTCGTTATCATGATTCGCGCTTGATTGTGCGTAAAAAATATAAAATAAGGATTTCTTTGTTCTTATTGTTGCTTTGTTAAATGCGAAGAAACGGCAAAAGTACAATCGGTCTACGTTTTCAAGGACTCAAATGTATGCATTGTACATAAATGTACCTGTAAAGAAGGAAAAATCTACGAAAACTACACAAAACTACAAAATCCGTACTGTAAAATTCTGTTGTTCTGAACAAAGAGAGTAAGAACTCTCCTGAAATATAAAGATTTTTCCATGAGGTAGAAAAGGGTTTGTCTTGTTCGACACATCTTGGTGGAGATCCGCCTCAGAATCGCCCTTGGTAACCGCTGCTACCTCGGTTTGTGCAAACAATTTGGGTCAAAACTCTAGATTCGAAGGGCCGGAGGACAAAAATCAGACTAGACTGGCTCGGCCAGACCGAGCGAATAAACAACAACGATCCAGCCGAGAGAGTCTTCGAGTCCCAGCCTCAAGGTTCGAGAAGGAGAGGAAGACCAAACCTCTGGTATAAAGACTAAGTGATCACGGATGCAAGACAACTTGGTCTTAACGACTAGAAGCAGCGTGAGCGGGAACGTCAGCGATGGAAGGAGGCAATTATTCAGTCTCAGACCCTCCATGGGTAGCAGGTTTGGTAAGTGAGTAAGTAAGAAATATTCCCATACTAACATTTTTGCCAAAGAATCGTACAATCGTTGTTCGTTGTGCTGACCAAGGTGGGGCCTCAAATGATTGTAACTTTGGCCAGAAGTTAGCCGACATGATACGGTTCATCAAAAAAATTATTGAACTGGATTTCAGTCGCGTTTACAACAAAATACTTTCTTGAATGGATAAGATTTCTCAGTTAATATCCACCTAATTTATTAACGTTCAAAAAAGCGAACAGTCGCTTAAAGACGCAACTAAGTGGAAGTTTCTTATGTATTTTAAGAGGTTAACAAAAAGTGAACCCCTTCTGGTGATTTGCAACATTATTATAATTTGTTCATTATCATTGTTCATTGTTCATATATGTGTATGAACGTGTAATGAATAAATAAACACAGACGACAGATCAGGTGCAACCCCTTTGCAAAAACATTTGCATGTGTATGATATTAACGTATCTTAACATAGATTGTAGTTGTTGTTCATTCCAACAAGGAAGGAAGTCAATATATTTATCTGCAAACCTGACAGGAAGAATCATCCAGGTTGACTAAGGAAGTGGTCGGTGGTAGTATTTCCTTAAATTGAAAATTCACGATGTCAGTGGTTAGATCGGTGACTGTTTGGAGAATGGATGACGTGGTTGAGCACAGAACATTCGCAATATCCATTTTGTATCTTCTGAATGAAATGCGTGTGTATGTCCACAGGATGGTCGTTGTGGCGTTGTGGTTATGTACGAAGTGGTTATCCTCTGCGCCAATGATAAAGATTCAATTCCTGATGGTCAGAATATATCCCTTCAATTGTGTAAGAACAATAGCACGCATGATTGATTTACTCGTATATAGACCCTAGGCAATATCTTTCCACTGTCAACTTCAAGTGGAAAAAAAATACACTCACATATCGTCGCAAGGGGTATTGGCATTTTTTTTGATTTAAATCCTTTTATAATAATAATAATTATGGCAGCGCTATAGTCCGGGGTGGACCTGGGCCTAGCTTCTCAGCAACCACTCGTGTTGTGCGTGTTATTGTTCTTTCACGAGTGGAGGGAACCTACCGTTTAATGCCGACTCCGAACGGCGAGATTGAGAAGCTTTTTTCTAGACAACTATACTCTTTGAGCATTGTCAGTGACTCGAATGAGGTGGAGCCGAGACTGTGAAAGTCGAATGCGTATGGGTCGACGCACAAACCCACACGGCCATGGCGCCCACCTAATTTAATAATATCATTTTAAAACAAATCAAGTAAATAAATTAATTAAAAAAAACAATCCTCTTACTCCAATCCAAGCGGATCTTCCAATGATCCCTCCATCTACAAGTACAAGCACACGATTTAGATGTTGCAGTAAAGGAATAACGCCACCTATAGAAACTATGTAGGCGCCGTGTGTTTGTGCGTCTACCCATACACACTAGATTTTCAAGTCTATGTTCAAATCCCAGTTCAGACAATTTTTCAAAAAAATTATTCACGGCTCCACTTATTTTGAGTCACTGTATATATATATATATATAAATAAATATATATATAGGTCCCTTCCACTCGTGAGAGAATAATAGCAAGCACAATACAAGTGGTCGCTGAGAAGCTTGGTCCATGTCCACCTTGGACTGCAGCGCCGCCATTGTTATTATTATTATTATAGAAGCTATGACTTAATTAAAAATGTTATTGAAAGCATATAGTCGGTTCTAAGGCAAAGTACCGATCACATGACACATAAAATCCGATCATACAACATACATATCAAATCCCTTCATAAATCATATCAAACCCAGTTATAATAATAATAATAATATAGTAATGGAGGAGCTATAGTTCGAGGTGGACTCCGCCTTGCTTCTCAGAAATACAGTCGAATGCCGATAATTCGTAATGGCAAGGGAACAGCATTTTTTACGAACTATTGCAGATTACGAACTATCGAGATTTCGATTTAACGAGGCGGAAAACATAAAAATACGAATTAACGGGACTTTTACATTTCATATGATTTTCCAATACATATTGTTTAACTTTATTAAAACTAAGCGTTCAATTCACATATGTGTAATTACATCTTAAATATGTACTACTATAAATAGACAAAAAATAAAAAAGGAAACATAAAATAACATAGGATACAAAAAGGCAAGAAAAAGCTTGTTATTTAAATTTTTTTTTATTTTTGATTGCTTGTTGTTCTTTCTGCCTATTTGTTCAATTGTGTTAAGTAATCAAAAACATTTTTTGGGATATCACACTTTGAAACATAATATCGAAGTTGTTGAATGGCCTATTTGGCTTGTTTAGTCGTCATAAAGGCTACTTCATCGTAACTATCTTTCTCATCACTCTCATTCCAAATAGCCGCTACTTCATCCAAATATCGTCATCTGTCAGCATACCGGATACAGCCACGTCATCATCGACATTCACGTAATCATCGAAAAGAGTGAAAATTTCAGAGTCCTCAGATATACCATTCCATAAATAATCTATGTCCAAATTCTCGTTCCGCTAAGGGGCTATCTCCCACAATACTTCGCCAAGGGAGATAGCGAAGATCATGTCGATCGACATGAGGGGTGGGCAGGCGGACTGTCAACAACATCAGGCACCCTCGGATTCTTGACGAACCTGCATCGCCAAACGGCACCGGAAGGGTGTTTTTAGTAGTTTACATCCTACATTTAGTTTAATATAATAGTGATGTATAATTTTTGTTGCAACAGTTTTGGGTAACTACCTCTCAAGTCCTTGCAAATACAGTATAATCTTGAAAAGATGAACAGATATGAAATAGGCCCCGATCATTTTTCCAAGCATAGAAATTTGATTAAAGAACAACGTACATAAAACTACATATATCAATATAACAATTAATTTATTCTTTAAAAAACGAGACACATCAAAAAAAAAAAAAAAAATCCCACTCATTGAGACGTTTACTTAAAAACCTGTTTTACACTAAACAATGAAAAAAATCGTTCATCTTTCCAAAATGATCATGTTATAGAAACGATCATGTTTTCGATACTCTACTCTACAATTTTCACAAGCAAGAGGGAGATAGGTTGGATGCGCCAAAAATCGGCTTTCCTCACCCGGAAATCTATCTTTCGGTAATCGGTGATCGAGTAACACGTCATGCATGCTGCGAGGCATTTTTGGAAAATTGATCACAGGGACTATTTAAATGCAATTTGAATGTTTTTTTATCGCACAGATATAGTACTACATGCAAAAATTGCAGCTGCACCTCAAAACATTTTTGTTTATCCGTCATTCAAGAGAAATTAGAAATTAAAGAGGACATTACTCGCGGTAGAACATTACTGGGTGAAAACATAATGCAATTAAACAGATTCGCGTGTCAGAAAATTCCACACTCAGAAAATCCTGCCCGCCCAGGCGGATTTCCCAGTCGTTTGTAAACAGCCACTAAGCATTGATATTCAGGTACGGCAAACTATCCCACCCATCCCTTTCCTTCTTAGAATAATAAAGCAATAAACTGAAGATGAAATTTGCGATAATTATTTTTAGGATAGTCACAGGTCAGAATGAGTATAAATAAGCACAACAAGAAAAGTAAAACTTAGTTTGTTCTTGACCGTCACAGAAGTGGGTTCTTGCTTGAATTTAAATAAAGCAAAATAAACTGTTATTTAATGTGTTAATTTCGTACAACGAATAAAAACAATAAAACGGTTTAAACAAAAAAGGGCAAAGCCTAATTGTCAATCAACAAGTACAACTGGAGGAGCGCATCAACATCACACACATTCAAAACAAATAAATAAAAAACTGTAAGTAAAGTGCCCAAAAGAAAAATTAATTGAAAAAAATATTAATGTTAAATAAATTACAAAGAAAAAATGAAAGTGTTAAATAAATCACAAAGAAAAAAATGAAAATGTTAATAAAATTAAATATAAATTAAGCAAGTGGCTTTAAAAATAAGCGAAAAATGTTAAATTTACAGTTAAATTAGATCGAAGTTAATAGCCTGACATACTAGGAAAAACAAGAACAAATGTATGCAATTCATCTGAGTCAGGGATAGTAAACATCAGGAAGTTTAACAACAATTTTAGATCTTAAAGAATAAATTACATTACTACCGACGAAACTGACAATTGTGACATACGAACTTATGATGGAGTTTTGGAATTATTATATCTTTGGTTTAAGAACCACATTAACAGTCATGTTTTGTGGCGACAGCACAAATTGTTTTCAAAAAGCTGAAATCCCTTGTGAAATTTTCATCTAATTTTGTTTTAACATCTTTAAAGGCGGCATCAAATATCGATTCCATCGAGAAGCTAAATGTAATATACATATTCGGAAAATCGTTCTCTCCAATGTTATTGAATAAGAACTTAGTGTAGTTCAGAATGCATTTATTTCAGTATTTTCAACTAGGACCACTACCTTCTTAATCTTAATTATTAATGAATCCTAGTTCAACCTTAGATGATCTCTACAATCAATCGCCATATTTAGGTTAATCATAATATGGGAAGAAAATATCGATACAAGCTAACTTTTAGATAGATATGTAGATAGTTTATTTATTTTCCATAAAAAATACATATGTAGGCTCATTACCACACGTTTTACGATTCAGAGATTTTTTATTTTTCTTCTATAATACACCTATTTACGTAAAGCACTTTTCTAAAGCAAAATGCCGAAAAAACCTTTTAATTTAATAAGCGAACGTTTTAGTGTAGTTGTGTTGCTGATTATTTTGCCTTATCCAAAAGTGAGTGTGATAGACGATGATTACATGAGCGGAAGAAGGCGGAAATGTCGGAGAGAGATCGTATGATTTTCCAAAACGTTGGAAAGAAAGGTTTGGATCGCCGAAAATACATCCCTTTCCAAATATTTGGAAACCATACGTTCTCTCTTCGACATTTCTGCTTCCTTTCCCTCCCTGTATTTATACTAAAAATTTGCACACAGATAATTCCGTGTCTCAATAGGTTCTTAGAATTATTTTATAGGTTGACGCGGAAAAGAAAAAGACGAAAAGCCGGTACCCTTGAGTATCGTTGAACTAGGTGTCTGGTAACACGGGGAACGAAAGGCAAGGTACCATATGTGCATATGTACCATATGTGCATATGTACCATATGTGCATATGGTTTGGGTTTGTTGGCACATTTATTGACAACAACTATAATTTGGGTTTTGTTTACGCTCCCAAGGTTGTCACATAAATTGGTGAAAGATGTGCTTATATGATATTGGCATCTTCCTAGTTTGTCCAGTATTTCGTCGATGTTTGGGATAAGGTATTTGTTGTCTATCGTTACTTCATTTAGCTAGCGGTAGTCGATAAACATTCTCCATTTCTTATTTCCATTGGCAAATTGCAATTGCTTGCTCGGATAATTCAGCTATTTAACATCTCTTGTATTTGTTTTTCTATCTCACTTTTGTGAATGTAAGGATACCTATATGACTTAGCATAGATTGGTGCGTTATTTGTTGCATGATTCTATGTTTCGTTACATGTGTGAACGTTAAATTCGAATTCTGTGAAATATGCTGGAATATTTTTTTATGGTTTGTAAAAGCTTTTGTGCTTCTTCCGAATTTAAACGGTTGGTTCGATTTTGTTCCAAGATCGGTACGTGAACCTTTTCCTCTATGATATTGAAGTTTTCGCAGTTAGTTTCTTCGGTTTCAATTGTAAGTAGAGGCGACTCGAAATCGTCTTCGATCTCGATAATCGCTTCTACGCTATAATTACTTATTCCGTAGATGCCTTCTTTGATTAAGGTATTATTTTTTATTTTTACATATATGAGGCTCTCTTTTTGTTTAACTGTTAAATTGATTTTCTTTTCTATTTTGCCCCACAAAAAAATAGGGATTAATTTATCTTTTATTTCTAAAATATTATGTTTGTAGTCGATTTTCGCACTCATATTCTTTAAAATATCATTCCCTATTAGAACATCATAAGTATCATGAAATTAAATTTACACAAATCTCTGGTCTCATATCCCTGCAAACATTGGTATTCTAACCTTGTTGCCCATTTTGGGTGGCAGATGCCGGAGTTGATAATAGAATCTGTTGCCCCTGTATGTATCTATTATAAATTTTAAGGGGTTAAGTTTGGTTTTTACTGCTACTAGAAAATTTTCCCTAACTTCGTGCTTATTAACATCCATGGGCTCAGTGGTTGCTTCCAGCGTTGTTTTGAAATGGGTTCGCTCTAGTCTCCCAAATATCTTTCCGATTATTGTTCCAGTTTTCATTACATACACTACCCCTATTGCACCTATCGTGTTGGCAGTTACTTCTCCGTGATTGGTTTTTCGTTTGGAAGTTATTATGGCGACGATGTTTGTTGTAGATTTTTTTGTTTGTTAAAGAATTGTGTTTGGTGTGTCCTTATTCGGTCAGTTCGTTGTGATTGTCCTTAATTATTATTGTTGGTTCGGCTGTGTCTTTCGTTTTTGTTTCCTATGAAAGTCTGATCGTTAATGCCTATGTAGGAATATTGTATCCATGGCAGATTCTAAACTGCTAGGATCCTTTCAAGTCAATATAGTCTTCATAGGTTCTGATATTTTTCTCTTAAATATATTGAGAAGTTTTCAGGTGTTTTTGTGCACTTTCGTTAGTTGCTACTCCTGATCCTAATATTATGAGTGTTTTGTTACTAAGTCTATGAAGTTTTCTTTTCCCTTCATTATAAAATTCTAAAGTATTTGTCCTAAAAACCACCCCTCTTAATTCGTAGTATAGTTCTACGCACGAGAGCTTGTCTCCGAAATTGTTTTGTAGTATTTTTTTTATACCGTTCCAAGAAGAAACGTGACAGTTAATTTCTATTGCTTGTCTTGCTTGTCTCCAAAGCTTACTTTTTATGATGTCTGAAAAAATTTGTTACGATAACTCTTATGTTTGTAACAGAGGGTGTATCCTATCAATCAAATTACAAATCTTTTGGATTTCCACTATATTCTTGGAGATTATTTAAATATTTTAGTGGGTTTATGACGACTGAGTTTCGGTTTTCCCTTTCATTGTGAGCCATGTTTGCAAGTTAGCAATACAGCATTTAATGCACCAGGATAATATTCAAATACTTAATTTAATGCTTACGATACTATTATTGTAGGCTGCGTCTTCTTCTTCAAATGATGTAGTTACAAATAGGGCTGAGTCGTTGTCTTCAGTGTTGTTTAGTAACAGTCCTTCGGTTTCCAGCGATCTTTATTGTTTGGTTAGTTAGTTGATTGAATTCGGTGTCGCTCGGTTTAAGTTTAGTATATTTTCTATCTTAAGAAGTAATACACTTTAAATATACCCGGTTAAGTTTTTTTTTTAAAAACACTGTATTAATCGATATATCCGGGTATTCTACCGACTGTGCCAGTTTTATTTACAAATGAAAAATTAAAACACAAACTTAATACTTGAGTATCGTTGAACTAGGTGATTGGTGACACGGTAAAGGAAAGGCAAAGTACCATATGTATGTACCATATGTGCATATGGTTTGGGTTTGTTGGCATATTTATTGACAACAACTATAATTTGGTTTTTGTTTACGCTCACAAGGTTGTCACTTAAATTGATGAAAGTTGGGCTTATATGATGTGCTTATCTGTAACTGTTAATCAGGGTGTGTATCGGTGTTTCTGGTTTTCGGTTTAGAATCGATTTTTCGTTATAGAACACTACCATTTATTCCCATTTGATCTTTAAAAGTTAGAACGTATGTTCCATTAAGAGCTCTTATGTTGCCATCGATGTTTTTAATGGCTGCGAATACATTATTTAAAATTACAATACCGTTGTCGTCAGCGGCTGTATTGCAGTGAGCGATTTCCCCAGAAATTAGTTGCTGACCACACGTAGCAGTTCATAGTTTTCTGCGGAACGTTGTTGATAGTGCTGTTTGACATTCCACAGCGTAGGTCTTGTCTTCACATCTTGCCACAGTGTTGGTCTTTCCAAAGTGTAAAACCAGTCTGGTGTGTTGCACCCGATAGAGATTCAATTTCTTGCAGACTGCATTAGGTTCTGTATATTTAATTATAAAATACAAACTGTCGCTACTTTGTAATACTTTAATTTTAGATATTCTCATTAATTGTGTTATACTTATATTAGTAAAGTGCTCATTTATAATTTTATTTAATTCCTAATTATCAAGTATTATTGGGCTTACAACATTTATTTTTGCAAGTGTTACAGAAAGTATGACCATTTCTACGTCTTTAATTACAATTCTATTTCTAACAAAATTTCAATATAATATATATATTTCAATAACAATATTTCTTACAAGTGGCCTGAATCTATTTGTTTTTCTTTGTCATAGTGATTTTGTTAACTGTAAAATAAATTCACTACGTTTAGGTTCAGAATTATAATGTTTTTATTTGATATAAACTGGCGGACTGTAACACATTTTAGAAATATAATTTTATCCCGACCGCTCTCCTTGGCGTTCGTCGCCTGCGTGCTGATAGCGAACTGCCGGGGTGATCCTGCATGCACACACACACAGGATCGGATGACCTTTGTGCGATTATTCTCGCACAGGCTCTCGTTCTATATTAAGAATATTGAACATTAACAGTTGCTGTTAATTCTATTATTTTCCTTTGAACACGAGTATTAATCTTATACTGTTTATTGTTGGAATCAGTTAGTATATCTTGTCTAATCTGAAGTCTCTGAAAGTCGTCAAAATCGGGAATTCCCGCTACTATCTTTAGAGCAGTACCTAACAAGTTCTAAATGTGTGTAGGACTTCCCCAATGTTTTCTATGGCTGAGTATAACAATTTCTTTATGTGCGATAGAGTAAAAAGTTCTGCTAGTCGTTTTGTCTCACCTACAATGGCATTATACCATGTCAAGTTTGTAAAATTTGTCAAATAATTGTAAAGCTCCCAAACGACAGCCTCATGGTGTAATGTATAATTTCCTGACTCCCGGTCATGGTCACTAGGGGTACCAGTATTATTAACCTAAAAAAATATAAAAAGGATTAGGGAATCTCAAGCAGATTTTGGTTGTCTTATTTCTAATTAGTCCTCAAGTTATCCATGTGGACCCTCCGCCCTTTTACCACAACGGCAGTGCCTAGGTCTTTCTCAATTGTTCCTTCAACATAAATTGGAGACAATTTATTTCCCAATCTTTTGTTCGTTTGAATAAGGACCTTGTCACCAATGTTATAGGTTCGATTTTGCCTATTTTTATTATGCGTTCTAAGTTCCACCTCTTGTGCATTTCTTATTAGTATTTTTTTATTTAGTTGATGTTAATGAAGAAGGAAGAGGAATGTTAATTGGTCTATTGTCAGTTACAGAGTGAATTGATTTGTTATACTCTATTGTGGCTAGCAGTATCAGATCATCTGTGTCACTTACGTTTTTTTCAGGTTTTAAGCATCTAGCGATTTCCACTTAAGTACTGTGGAATCGTTCCACTTATCCATTCAACGTACTATGGAGTGGAGGTGCGTTGACAATCTGTACTTTAAAATGATTTATTTGTATTGATTTAATAGTCTGTGAGTCTATTAATTGATCATCGTTGCAGTAAATGGTTTTTGCGTTTGGGAAAATGTTCATTGCTTGTCAGTTTTACGTCGATGATAGATGCAATTTTTTGTCGATACAAGTAAGGTAACATTTCCCGTCGGTTGAATATATGTCAATATGTACGATTTCTCCTATGCTTGTGGGTATTGGAGTTTCAGTTATAGTATGTTGTCTTGGGTGACGGTCTTATTTGGCCTTAGAACACATTTTGCCATTCGTGAACATTTCCTTTGCTTTTCTAAACATTTTTGGAAAAAGTAGTCGTTTAGTATATGCTTCACATTCTCTTGGGCCGCTCTATGTGCACAATTATGTTCAGCGGCTACTATTTCGTTTTGATCGTTTAAATTAGTAATATCTAACACTATTTTCTTAGTATAGCGAAATTTTTCTGCTAGGTAAAGTTCTATAAGTGTGTGTTGAATTTTTGTCAGGACTGATAAGCTGGAGTGTATGGCATTTACCACATTATCATTCACAGCTTCCTGTAAGGCTTTTATCAAAAAATTCATGCTTAAGAACGTGATTACGTGTCTCGTTTTTTTTCCAAATACAGTGATGGTTCGTTTTAATTGAGCTTCACCTTCTATTACTATTCGGTTTCTGACACAATTTAATGGTTTATCAATTGATTCGATCGTATAGGTGAGTGACTCCTCGCTACTCACAGTCAGAATTTGCGTTTACCTCAATCATGTTCATGTGCTATCTTGACAATGCGTCAGCAACATGATTTTCCTTACCTGGTTTGTAATGTATCTTTGCGAGGGGAGGACTGCTTTTAGTTCAGTAAGGGGTTTAATATAATTTTTTGGTGTACCCGTATCTATTAAAAGCTTAATAATTTGATGTTCTACTCTCCGTTCAATTCAGGGGAGTAGGGACTTTTCCATAAAAAATGTAGCTGTTCGTCGGCATCTTCAATCTTCGAACTACTTTCATAGTGTTTGTGCCATCTCTGTCCGCTTTGAAGGCGTTGTCGAGTGATCATATGACATGATGCCTATCATGGTACGATTTTTCTGACGGTTCTTCCCGCCAGTTTGAACTTTACTAAGTCTAAAGATTCATCACATCTAATGGATGAATCTATTTTGACTCGTTCGAACCGTATTGGGGTTGGATTGATTTTAAGGGATCCTAATTCCCCAGTCAATGCGTCCAGTTTTTTATCAATTACCTGATTGTATTGGGCCAATGCAGCTGCGACTGCTGCATTGGCAATTGCTGTCATATTTTCGGCGGTCATTGTTATCTCGTCAGTCTTTTTGTTTTAACTATTTTCAATTATTTGTGTAAAATAAAGTCACTAGTTGTTTAGTTTAGAGTTCTATATTTATTTGATATTATGTAGCTGACTGTAACATTTTAAGGAATATAATTTTAACTCGACCGCTCTCCTTGGAGTTCGTCGCCTGAGTGCTGTGAGCGAACTGCTGAGGTGATCCTGCATGCACACACACAGGATTGGATGATCTTGTGTGGTAGATTATTCCTTTGTGCGCTTATTCTCGCACAGGCTCTCGTTCTATATTGAGAATATTGAACACACTGTCCACTTTAAACTTACAGGTTTAATTAATTTTATTCGTATCTAGTACGCTCGTTTTTATTTGTTGAAATATTAGTTTCATAAATTGTTTTTCTGTAATTATTCATAAATTGGGGCTGAACAGTATATTCTTCTGAACATTATTCGCTCAACGAGCTTGGAAGAACCATGGACGCCCCTGTTTATGTCCGTTCATGTCCAAGTCTATTCAGGTAACACATTTCGGTGTATGGCTGTTGGTTATTTGGCTATGCTTTGCAATTTGTGCATGCTTAAAGCTGGCTAAGTAACCCTGTCACAATATTCTGCACGCGCTGCAGTATCCTGTTCCAGTTGTCCAATCGCTGCAACTCCACTTCTCGCACACTGGAGCCAGGTGGATGAACCATCTGACCTCTGGTCAGAAAAGGTCCTGATATTGCTGCGTCGGGCTCGCTCGGATCGCTGGGGATATGCTCTCTGCCCCTGCCCACTTTGACTTCTTAGATTCAGAACTTCGCTTATTGATCCTCTCTTGACCTCTGGTCAGAAAAGGTCCTGGTGTTGGTGCGTTGGGGTCGTTCGGGTCACTGGAGATTTGCTCTGTGACCCTGCCCCACAAAAAAATAGGGATTAATTTATCTTTTATTTCTAAAATATTATGTTTGTAGTCGATTTTCGCACTCATATTCTTTAAAATATCATTCCCTATTAGAACATCATAAGTATCATGAAATTAAATTTACACAAATCTCTGGTCTCATATCCCTGCAAACATTGGTATTCTAACCTTGTTGCCCATTTTGGGTGGCAGATGCCGGAGTTGATAATAGAATCTGTTGCCCCTGTATGTATCTATTATAAATTTTAAGGGGTTAAGTTTGGTTTTTACTGCTACTAGAAAATTTTCCCTAACTTCGTGCTTATTAACATCCATGGGCTCAGTGGTTGCTTCCAGCGTTGTTTTGAAATGGGTTCGCTCTAGTCTCCCAAATATCTTTCCGATTATTGTTCCAGTTTTCATTACATACACTACCCCTATTGCACCTATCGTGTTGGCAGTTACTTCTCCGTGATTGGTTTTTCGTTTGGAAGTTATTATGGCGACGATGTTTGTTGTAGATTTTTTTGTTTGTTAAAGAATTGTGTTTGGTGTGTCCTTATTCGGTCAGTTCGTTGTGATTGTCCTTAATTATTATTGTTGGTTCGGCTGTGTCTTTCGTTTTTGTTTCCTATGAAAGTCTGATCGTTAATGCCTATGTAGGAATATTGTATCCATGGCAGATTCTAAACTGCTAGGATCCTTTCAAGTCAATATAGTCTTCATAGGTTCTGATATTTTTCTCTTAAATATATTGAGAAGTTTTCAGGTGTTTTTGTGCACTTTCGTTAGTTGCTACTCCTGATCCTAATATTATGAGTGTTTTGTTACTAAGTCTATGAAGTTTTCTTTTCCCTTCATTATAAAATTCTAAAGTATTTGTCCTAAAAACCACCCCTCTTAATTCGTAGTATAGTTCTACGCACGAGAGCTTGTCTCCGAAATTGTTTTGTAGTATTTTTTTTATACCGTTCCAAGAAGAAACGTGACAGTTAATTTCTATTGCTTGTCTTGCTTGTCTCCAAAGCTTACTTTTTATGATGTCTGAAAAAATTTGTTACGATAACTCTTATGTTTGTAACAGAGGGTGTATCCTATCAATCAAATTACAAATCTTTTGGATTTCCACTATATTCTTGGAGATTATTTAAATATTTTAGTGGGTTTATGACGACTGAGTTTCGGTTTTCCCTTTCATTGTGAGCCATGTTTGCAAGTTAGCAATACAGCATTTAATGCACCAGGATAATATTCAAATACTTAATTTAATGCTTACGATACTATTATTGTAGGCTGCGTCTTCTTCTTCAAATGATGTAGTTACAAATAGGGCTGAGTCGTTGTCTTCAGTGTTGTTTAGTAACAGTCCTTCGGTTTCCAGCGATCTTTATTGTTTGGTTAGTTAGTTGATTGAATTCGCTGTCGCTCGGTTTAAGTTTAGTATATTTTCTATCTTAAGAAGTAATACACTTTAAATATACCCGGTTAAGTTTTTTTTTTAAAAACACTGTATTAATCGATATATCCGGGTATTCTACCGACTGTGCCAGTTTTATTTACAAATGAAAAATTAAAACACAAACTTAATACTTGAGTATCGTTGAACTAGGTGACTGGTGACACGGTAAAGGAAAGGCAAAGTACCATATGTATGTACCATATGTGCATATGGTTTGGGTTTGTTGGCATATTTATTGACAACAACTATAATTTGGTTTTTGTTTACGCTCACAAGGTTGTCACTTAAATTGATGAAAGTTGGGCTTATATGATGTGCTTATCTGTAACTGTTAATCAGGGTGTGTATCGGTGTTTCTGGTTTTCGGTTTAGAATCGATTTTTCGTTATAGAACACTACCATTTATTCCCATTTGATCTTTAAAAGTTAGAACGTATGTTCCATTAAGAGCTCTTATGTTGCCATCGATGTTTTTAATGGCTGCGAATACATTATTTAAAATTACAATACCGTTGTCGTCAGCGGCTGTATTGCAGTGAGCGATTTCCCCAGAAATTAGTTGCTGACCACACGTAGCAGTTCATAGTTTTCTGCGGAACGTTGTTGATAGTGCTGTTTGACATTCCACAGCGTAGGTCTTGTCTTCACATCTTGCCACAGTGTTGGTCTTTCCAAAGTGTAAAACCAGTCTGGTGTGTTGCACCCGATAGAGATTCAATTTCTTGCAGACTGCATTAGGTTCTGTATATTTAATTATAAAATACAAACTGTCGCTACTTTGTAATACTTTAATTTTAGATATTCTCATTAATTGTGTTATACTTATATTAGTAAAGTGCTCATTTATAATTTTATTTAATTCCTAATTATCAAGTATTATTGGGCTTACAACATTTATTTTTGCAAGTGTTACAGAAAGTATGACCATTTCTACGTCTTTAATTACAATTCTATTTCTAACAAAATTTCAATATAATATATATATTTCAATAACAATATTTCTTACAAGTGGCCTGAATCTATTTGTTTTTCTTTGTCATAGTGATTTTGTTAACTGTAAAATAAATTCACTACGTTTAGGTTCAGAATTATAATGTTTTTATTTGATATAAACTGGCGGACTGTAACACATTTTAGAAATATAATTTTATCCCGACCGCTCTCCTTGGCGTTCGTCGCCTGCGTGCTGATAGCGAACTGCCGGGGTGATCCTGCATGCACACACACACAGGATCGGATGACCTTTGTGCGATTATTCTCGCACAGGCTCTCGTTCTATATTAAGAATATTGAACATTAACAGTTGCTGTTAATTCTATTATTTTCCTTTGAACACGAGTATTAATCTTATACTGTTTATTGTTGGAATCAGTTAGTATATCTTGTCTAATCTGAAGTCTCTGAAAGTCGTCAAAATCGGGAATTCCCGCTACTATCTTTAGAGCAGTACCTAACAAGTTCTAAATGTGTGTAGGACTTCCCCAATGTTTTCTATGGCTGAGTATAACAATTTCTTTATGTGCGATAGAGTAAAAAGTTCTGCTAGTCGTTTTGTCTCACCTACAATGGCATTATACCATGTCAAGTTTGTAAAATTTGTCAAATAATTGTAAAGCTCCCAAACGACAGCCTCATGGTGTAATGTATAATTTCCTGACTCCCGGTCATGGTCACTAGGGGTACCAGTATTATTAACCTAAAAAAATATAAAAAGGATTAGGGAATCTCAAGCAGATTTTGGTTGTCTTATTTCTAATTAGTCCTCAAGTTATCCATGTGGACCCTCCGCCCTTTTACCACAACGGCAGTGCCTAGGTCTTTCTCAATTGTTCCTTCAACATAAATTGGAGACAATTTATTTCCCAATCTTTTGTTCGTTTGAATAAGGACCTTGTCACCAATGTTATAGGTTCGATTTTGCCTATTTTTATTATGCGTTCTAAGTTCCACCTCTTGTGCATTTCTTATTAGTATTTTTTTATTTAGTTGATGTTAATGAAGAAGGAAGAGGAATGTTAATTGGTCTATTGTCAGTTACAGAGTGAATTGATTTGTTATACTCTATTGTGGCTAGCAGTATCAGATCATCTGTGTCACTTACGTTTTTTTCAGGTTTTAAGCATCTAGCGATTTCCACTTAAGTACTGTGGAATCGTTCCACTTATCCATTCAACGTACTATGGAGTGGAGGTGCGTTGACAATCTGTACTTTAAAATGATTTATTTGTATTGATTTAATAGTCTGTGAGTCTATTAATTGATCATCGTTGCAGTAAATGGTTTTTGCGTTTGGGAAAATGTTCATTGCTTGTCAGTTTTACGTCGATGATAGATGCAATTTTTTGTCGATACAAGTAAGGTAACATTTCCCGTCGGTTGAATATATGTCAATATGTACGATTTCTCCTATGCTTGTCGGTATTGGAGTTTCAGTTATAGTATGTTGTCTTGGGTGACGGTCTTATTTGGCCTTAGAACACATTTTGCCATTCGTGAACATTTCCTTTGCTTTTCTAAACATTTTTGGAAAAAGTAGTCGTTTAGTATATGCTTCACATTCTCTTGGGCCGCTCTATGTGCACAATTATGTTCAGCGGCTACTATTTCGTTTTGATCGTTTAAATTAGTAATATCTAACACTATTTTCTTAGTATAGCGAAATTTTTCTGCTAGGTAAAGTTCTATAAGTGTGTGTTGAATTTTTGTCAGGACTGATAAGCTGGAGTGTATGGCATTTACCACATTATCATTCACAGCTTCCTGTAAGGCTTTTATCAAAAAATTCATGCTTAAGAACGTGATTACGTGTCTCGTTTTTTTTCCAAATACAGTGATGGTTCGTTTTAATTGAGCTTCACCTTCTATTACTATTCGGTTTCTGACACAATTTAATGGTTTATCAATTGATTCGATCGTATAGGTGAGTGACTCCTCGCTACTCACAGTCAGAATTTGCGTTTACCTCAATCATGTTCATGTGCTATCTTGACAATGCGTCAGCAACATGATTTTCCTTACCTGGTTTGTAATGTATCTTTGCGAGGGGAGGACTGCTTTTAGTTCAGTAAGGGGTTTAATATAATTTTTTGGTGTACCCGTATCTATTAAAAGCTTAATAATTTGATGTTCTACTCTCCGTTCAATTCAGGGGAGTAGGGACTTTTCCATAAAAAATGTAGCTGTTCGTCGGCATCTTCAATCTTCGAACTACTTTCATAGTGTTTGTGCCATCTCTGTCCGCTTTGAAGGCGTTGTCGAGTGATCATATGACATGATGCCTATCATGGTACGATTTTTCTGACGGTTCTTCCCGCCAGTTTGAACTTTACTAAGTCTAAAGATTCATCACATCTAATGGATGAATCTATTTTGACTCGTTCGAACCGTATTGGGGTTGGATTGATTTTAAGGGATCCTAATTCCCCAGTCAATGCGTCCAGTTTTTTATCAATTACCTGATTGTATTGGGCCAATGCAGCTGCGACTGCTGCATTGGCAATTGCTGTCATATTTTCGGCGGTCATTGTTATCTCGTCAGTCTTTTTGTTTTAACTATTTTCAATTATTTGTGTAAAATAAAGTCACTAGTTGTTTAGTTTAGAGTTCTATATTTATTTGATATTATGTAGTTGACTGTAACATTTTAAGGAATATAATTTTAACTCGACCGCTCTCCTTGGAGTTCGTCGCCTGAGTGCTGTGAGCGAACTGCTGAGGTGATCCTGCATGCACACACACAGGATTGGATGATCTTGTGTGGTAGATTATTCCTTTGTGCGCTTATATTGAGAATATTGAACACACTGTCCACTTTAAACTTACAGGTTTAATTAATTTTATTCGTATCTAGTACGCTCGTTTTTATTTGTTGAAATATTAGTTTCATAAATTGTTTTTCTGTAATTATTCATAAATTGGGGCTGAACAGTATATTCTTCTGAACATTATTCGCTCAACGAGCTTGGAAGAACCATGGACGCCCCTGTTTATGTCCGTTCATGTCCAAGTCTATTCAGGTAACACATTTCGGTGTATGGCTGTTGGTTATTTGGCTATGCTTTGCAATTTGTGCATGCTTAAAGCTGGCTAAGTAACCCTGTCACAATATTCTGCACGCGCTGCAGTATCCTGTTCCAGTTGTCCAATCGCTGCAACTCCACTTCTCGCACACTGGAGCCAGGTGGATGAACCATCTGACCTCTGGTCAGAAAAGGTCCTGATATTGCTGCGTCGGGCTCGCTCGGATCGCTGGGGATATGCTCTCTGCCCCTGCCCACTTTGACTTCTTAGATTCAGAACTTCGCTTATTGATCCTCTCTTGACCTCTGGTCAGAAAAGGTCCTGGTGTTGGTGCGTTGGGGTCGTTCGGGTCACTGGAGATTTGCTCTGTGACCCTTCCCACTTTGACTTCTCAGAGTCAAAACTTAGCCTGATGCTTCTCTCTTGGTCTCGTAATCTATATATAATGTGGCGCTCGCAAAGAAAAAATAGAAATAATAAAATGTTAGTGTGTTCTAATTACGGCCTGTTATTTGCCAAATATATTTCATGTTTATAAAATATGTTTATATATTTAGTGCTATATATTGCCAATGTCTATTATACATATGATTATAAGGCTATACAGAACGGTTGCGGAAAATCCGTTGGTTCTCTCATGGCTAGTAATCGTGGAAATTCGCCTTTGAGACCTCTTATAAATGTGTCCAATGCCTTTGCCCTGTAGGACTCGGTTAGGTGATGTAAGGCATCGGGAGGAAGTTCCATACTAGAAACTTTGTTTTGAATAAGAGACAAGTGATTATATACGGTCTGATAATAGGTTTCAATTGGATTATGGCCTTGAGTCAGAGACATCATCTGGTACTCCAGCGTACCCAGATCGCGTCTGTCGGCATATTGCAAAGTTAAGCACTTCGAAATGCAACTCTAATTTAGAGGTGTGTTGTACGATTCAAGAATCGCGTCAGCATTCCCAACAATCTTATTTCGAACGACATTAAGGATTCCGAAATATTTCGGTGTTCCTTTGAAACGATCATATATATTTAAAATTCTCTCGACGCTTTTGCGCCAGGAGCTGAATTCTCCCGGTGTTCCAGAGAACTCTCTCAGACATCTTACGACATCTGGAACTTTGTCGAGGTCGTTAAGATTGGCCATGTGTTCAACAGCGATAGTTTCATCAATCCCTCTATTCAATTGATCATTGGGATGTATTATTGACTATCTGACTGCATTGCGATACACAGACTTGCTTTACAATACCAGCAATAAGTGCTTCCAATTCAGGCGTAGCGTTCATCGTTCGAGATGTTTGTGGTGCAAAAGGTGCACTATTGGCGTTAAGACCAGCCGGACGAATAATAGGATCAGTCATTTTGACTAAACTCCTTTATAATTCTTAGGAATATAAGGAAGGAATTTGAAATAAAGAAAATTGGATAGGTGTTGTGAAATTTTTTTTTTTATATAATTTGGGGAACTATCTTTATCCCTTTTTTAACTCTTAATTAACTCTTTAATTAAAGTTAGTGACTTTATGTATATACTTAGTATAATATAATTTCTTAAAATAACTTACATGTAAAATAACTCTACTCAGCGCTGGTGAAGGGGCTTGATTCCTTTTCATTGATCTTCTATTCGGGGGCCTTTCTTCACACTCCCTCGTTGTGGACCTTGTCTAATGATTTGGTCCTAAAATGTGTGTGACCCAGTGTTGCGTTGGAGTTTCTTGATATCCTGTGCTGGCGGAGCTTCTTAATGTCCTGTTCTGACGAAAATATCCCTCTTCATTGCGGCGAGCATGCACAAAGAATTTATTCTCTACGTTCATCGACTAATACCTCACAAACGCTGAGTGGTATTTTTTTTTTTGGAAAAAAATTAATCATAGGGTATTAGTTAACTACACTATATATTACATGCTGTTGCACCAACTTAAACATGATGCAATTGAAACGATTCGGGCTTTCATACGCAGAAAAATCCCGCTTGCAAACACTTAGTAAAATGCACTTATATATATTTACATATGTCGTGATTACTTACCCCGAATTGGTTTATATTCGCCTGTTGAACTTTCCAGCTTCTTCTTTATTTATTTTTTTATTTATTTATTTTTTTTTTTAAATTAAAATGTTAGCACTGCACAAATATGACCAGCTCAATATCCGGCTCGAAGGGCCGTGTAAAATAAGGTCACTAGTTGTTTAGTTTAGAATTCTATATTTATTTGATATTATGTAGTGGACTGTAACATTTTAAGGAATATCATTTTAACTCGACCGCTCTCCTTAGAGTTCGTCGCCTGAGTGCTGATAGCGAACTGCTGGGGTGATCCTGCATGCACACACAGGATTGGATAATCTTGTGTGGTAGATTATTCCTTTGTGCGCTTATTCTCGCACAGGCTCTCGTTCTATATTAAGAATATTAAACAATTTGTATACAATTTTGTATAAACTTAAAGTAACTTAGAGTAAAGTGCTATGTAACAGTAGCTTATTGCGACAAATTGTAATAAATTTAATTTTGTATAATTTTGTATAAATTTAAATTTGTACAATATCTTATATTTTCGTGAGCACTTTACTTACAGTTTACACATTTCCCAAGCCTGGCTGCTTGGCTGGAGGTTGTTTTCTCAGGATTCTGCTGCTGCTGTTTTTTGTTTTTTCACTTTTTAACTTTTTCACGATTTTAAATGTTAACACTTTTAAGCTTCTTTTTATTGTATTTTAAACTTTATTTTTTACATAAATTTGTGGGCTATTGTTATGCCTTGAGTTGGGCGCCAATTAGAAATTAGAACACGGGTCTTGTGTTGTGCGAATTAAACAATTATTTGTTTTATTCTTAAGACTACTTCCCGGCTCGGGATTTATTTTCTAACTGAACTTAAACCTAAAATACATTTATTAAGATACCTCGGCACGCACAGCCGGCAGGTCAAATGACGGATCCTACTTGACACCATAAGCGGGTTTGTCCTGCCAGATTCGATACTGAAAACTCCTTGTGTACTCCCGGGTATTTCGGTCGCCGGCGTTGTTCCTACATGTTCGGCGTTAACTCCTCCGCCCTTAAATTCGAACGTCCTCGTTAGACCATTAAGTTGGAGATGAGGAATTTTTTTGATCCCGATGGTTGTGCTTGGCTAAAGGATGGCAGGTAAAGGTTGGAGTTCGGTGATTTCATTTGATCTGATTACTTTCTTTTTACTTCGATAGTTTGATTAACATGTTTTATGATGAAGGTTCCATTTAACATGATTGTTTTGTTGTTGATAGTGACTAAACCGTCGAACTGACTTAGAAGCAATAATCTGGTAGCAATTTCATATATTTCTGGTCTGTGTTCGTTATTGACTATTGTACAATTCGCTTTTTAACTGCGTACGAGCTTCGGTATACAGGAGCTTTTTTTAAGGCTTACAATATTTTTTTTATTACATATTGTTAGGGTATTATATGTTTTACAATTTTTTCGATACCATAGGCTATAATCTATCTTATTTATAACTGTTTAGATTTTTGCTGCTTTTATAATTGACAATTCACATTTCTCACTTTTAGTTGTTTGTATGCTGATAATATAGATTAAGTTGTTATTATTAGCAGCTATTCTAATGCATCATCAATATTAACATAGGGTATATTATTAATTTCAAGAACATTATTTGTAATATTTATCTCTGTATTTGAGAAGAATTTACAATGTTGGCCTTAGCCCAATGTAATGCTTAAGCTATATTAGTTATTTCTTATTTTATTATATCTAATTTATATTGTATTTCTAATATCTATAACATCATCATTATAATTTTTTTTCTTTGATTGCTTTCAATACATTATTTTTAAAATTAGTTATTTCATTAATTCTTTCTAAAGTAACTTTATTGATTATTTGTTGATTTTTATTATTTTGTACAACATTGTTCAATTTATTTACTAGTATTTTGTAATCTCTAGTTATATTAGTTCTAAAGCGGGATATTTGATAGGAAATAAAACGATTTAGGATATGGTTATTAGTAATGCATGGCTTTAAAGAAGCTTACAAGTTCTTTAGTGTTGTCTCGTAAGTCTCAGTATCGGTCAAGTGTATGATCTTAAACGATGCCTTTTCCAATTTTTATACTGTTTCGTATTTTTTTCTGATTTGACTTTTGTAAGCGTTTTGGAAATAAATGTAATTGGTTTGTCAGCCTGTGAAAACACAGCTCCCAATGCGTCAGTATTTAGTTGAGACTTTTTCGAAAAATATGGATGACTTAGGATAACGTCTTCAGAAACTGAAGATTTAATTTTTTAAGACCCGTTTTTCGCATTTTTGTTCAGCTGGATTGTATTTTCGATAGAGGCAGTTCTGGACGTTCGTCCATCCTCCCCTTTAAGAGAGTTGTTAGGGGTTTTGCTAGATCGAGGAACGACCGTAGATTTTAAAAATTTTGAGGAAAGGGAAATTCGGCAATTGCTTTGACCATATTGGGGTTGGTGAATAGGTTGGGATATTTCATCGTGAGAGAATTGAGTTTGTCTCTTTGATCTTCCTTCTTATGATCGGTCCTGATTCTTATGTTGTGAATGTTTGTTGCTTTAGTTTCACCTTAATATTGTTATTGACTATCATTTGATTGTTATCCATAAAGGTGATAGCAGACAAGTCCTTTACCCAAGATAGCATGAAAAGATTTCAAGGAAGGCAATAGAAAGAATTGCATAGGATTATCAATGCCGAAAAGATTAATAAGTACGTGGCTGGATATTTCGATATTTCCGCCAACCAAATTTGCGTAGAAATTTTGTCGATTTGCTATAGGATTTCTTATAAGATGTGATTGAATGTAATTCTTATTGGACCCGGTGTCTACAAGAAATTTTAAGATTTTAATTCAAATATGGCAAGGACGAATTTGTTGTTCTTAAAAAATAAACATCCGCAAAGTCACTAACATTTTCCTCAACTGGTTCATTTATTTCGTGGCTACCGATATAATTTTCGAAAGGGTGATCATTCACTCCAGAGTTTGTCATTGCAGCGTTATAGTCATCTATTTCAATCTGTTGTACGTTTTCCTTTTCTGTAGCAGCTTCTATGTGGAAGTTCCGCTGTAACTTGCTTACCAAATATGCTGTTCTGATGCTGACACGTTCCTTTCTGGAATTGTTGATAGGACGATACGAATTATTGTCTTTGAGGAGGCGTTTGTGATTGTGATTACGTCGTGGTGGAAGGCGTGTAGGAAATTGTGTTGGTGCTTGTGGCAGATATGCTAAATGTGGATAGAATGAGTGTGAAGTAGGATTTTTCCGTGGAGGAATTGGTCTATTAGTAGAGCGAAACTGCTAATTTTCGAGTTTCTGGCAAAGGTTTAGGGCAGTTGGTAAATCTGCTGGTTCTCTTATGGCTAATAACCGGGGAAGGTCGCCATAGAGTCCTCTTATGAATATATCTAACGCTTTTGTCCTGTAGGACTCGGTTAAATGATGCAAGGCATCAGGAGGAAGTTCCATACTAGCGACTTTATTTTGCATAAGAGACAAATGATTGTACACCGTCTGATAAAAAGTTTCGATAGAGTTATTACCTTGGACGAGAGTCGTCATCTGGTACTCCAATGTACTCAGATCACGCCTGTCAGCATAATGCAAAGTTAAGCACTTTGAAATACAGCTCCAGTTAAGGGGTGTATTATAAGATTCTAGGACTGCATCTGCATTTCCGACAATCTTATTCCGAATAACGTTCAGAATACCAAAATATTTTGGTGTACCTACAAATTTACCATAAACACTTAAAACTCTCTCGACGCTCTTACGCCATGAGCTAAATTCACCTGGTGTTCCAGAGAACTCTCTCAAACATCTTACGACATCTGGAACTTTGTCGAGGTCGTTAGGTTGGCCATATGTTTAACAGCGATAGTTTTATCAATCCCTCTATTAAATTGATCATTGGGATGTATTATTGACTGAACTGTCTGACTACACTGCGATACACAGACTTGCTTTACAATACCAGCAATTAGTGCTTCCAATTCAGGCGTAGCGTTCATCGTTCGAGAAGTTTGTGGTGCAGAAGGTGCACTATTGGCGTTAAGAACAGCTGGACGAATAATAGGATCAGTCATTTTGACTAAACTCTCTTATAACTCTTAGGAATTTGAAACAAAGGGAATTGGATATAATTGGATGGTGTTGTTTTGAAACCTTTTTTTTAACTCTTAGATTCAAGTCACTTATAACTCTTAGAATCTCTTATATTAAATTCACTTATAACTCTTAGATTAAACTCACTTAATTATATTATAAATTCTTAAAATAACTTACAAATAAAATATCTGCATACTCAGCGCTGGTGAAGGGGCCTGATTCATTTTCGTTGATCTACTCGGGGGCCTTTTTTCACACTCCCTAGCTGTGGACCTTGTCTAAAGATTTGGCCCTGATATGTGTGTGACCCAGTGGTGCGCTGGAGCTTCTTGAGGTCCTTTTGGTGTAATAGCTAGTGGAGCTTCTTGAGGACCTGTGCTGGCGGATGTTCTTGAGGTCCTATGTACCTATTTTGCTAATAACACTGCATTATCACTGGGCCCCATGTTGGGCGCCAACTAAACAATTATTTGTTTTATTCTTAATACCTGCATGAAAACATTGCGAAATCGAACTTTCCACATGCAGACAATTTGTCTATCGTTTGTAATCACTCTCTAAAATGTATTTATATATATGTATGTAAATATTACTTACTCCAAATTGGTTAATATTCGCCTCTTGAAGTTGCAAATTATGTTGTTTTTCACTTTTAATAACGGAACACTACACAAATAGGGCGGACTCACTGTTCGACTCTAAAGGCCCGTGTAAAATAAAGCACTAAGTCAGCATGTCAGTGACTGATCCTGCTTGATAGCATTTGTGGGTTTGTTCTGCCATATGCGACACATGAAACCATTTTCCCGGGTATTTCGGCCACCACGCCGAATAATTTCTAACTCCTAAATTATTTACTATTCTTAGTAATAATAATTAAGATTAATTAATTGTTGCTGAGTTGCTGGGAAGCTACGCCCAGCTAGACCTCGGACTGTAGCGCCGCTTATTATTATTATTATTAATTAATTCACATTTTAGATTTCACTTGATTTTATGGGTATATTTTATTATTGTATTATTATTATAATTCCTAAACTGCTCTTTCTTAAACGTAACAAATCTCTTTACTCAGTCTTACACTACGGCGAACGTTCCAACGCTTGCAAAGGGGCCTCACCGGTTTGCTGCTGCTACTAGGATTCCTTTCTTTACACTCCCTCGCTGTTAATCTCTGTCAAAATATGCTGATATTTTTCACCGGAGGACCTTGGTTTTATACTGCTTTCATTTTCACTCTTTCGCGCGTTACGAGCTACTTGTGATCGTTCATTTTTTGTATACTTTTTAGGCGAGCTCCTTGAAGTCGTCTTAAAGAGGAACTAACAAACAGTAATTACACCTGTGCCCCACGTTGGGTGTCAATTAAACAATATTCTGTTTTTCTTAATTCTAACTTCCCAGCTCGGGATTTATTTCTAGACTGAGCTTAAACCCAAAAACTATTTATAAAAATACCGAGGCACGTACGGTCGACAGGTCAGTGACATTAAACCTTGTGTACATTATTTCGCTCTGTGAACAACGGGAAACGTCGCGATTCTTTTTGATCGTCTCCAGACAGGAGTCGGTAACTTATCGATACTTCCGTCCTTTCTGTCGTATTGACGTACAGTGGCAAGATATACCTTTTCTACGCTTCATATAGCGAGGAAGAAGGATAATCTACTAAGCAAAATAGTTTGCCCCGTTTTGGTTTCCATATGTATTTACACATGTCTTAATTGTGGGCGGAGGGTTTCGTTTATTATTTTTTTTATTATATAATAAAAACTATACGCCTTACAGTTCTAGGTTTAGATTTTTCAGCACTTACGAAGAGGCCTGATAATTGTTGTTGGTCACTCTTGGAAGATCTGTCGCCATACTCCCACACTTTCGTCTTTGTCAGGGGACTTTAGTCTATGTTGGTGGTAGCGACTTGTGATATTAAAACAGCTTAAGGTTCTTTCCTTCCAGACGGAAGGCAATTGAAGTTCTTTCGGTATGTTTGAGGAAGTTTTTAACGGCTTTGTAGTTTAAAAATGAATCCTCGTTCCGCTAAACTATTTTTAATTTAGGCTAAACATTTTTTTCGGAAGGTTTCCAACAATCAATTTAACTAAACTCTTATTAATTTCTATACCTCGTCTTGCACGGCTAGCAGGATTCAGGTATCACCACATTTTACAAATTCTGTAGATTCTTCCATTTGTTTTCACATATTCGCTGGTAAATACGTTATTTTGTGTGACAAGTAGGTACAGAGCAGTTGCACTCAGATTGTTTGTATCATAGCTGAGAAGACTTCAGCAATTTTATAATTAGGAAGATCAGGGCGTATCTGAGAAAAGTTATTAATCACTACCTAACTTATTTAAATAGAATTAAAGGATAACATTATAAAAATGAAAAATAGAATACATATATTTTCATTGAAACTATGACTTTTATAATACCGACATACCCATAAATTTAAAAGTAGATTTAAGCAAAGACTGCATGAGGTATGATTTTGAAACAAAAATTTTCAATGAGCCAAACTCTGTAGTAAAAAACAACAGCCAAGAAAACTCAGAAGCAGATAAATAATTCGCAATGAATGGAATGCATAACGAAAATAGGGACTATCGAACATTTAAACAAACAAAAGATTAGGAAATATGTAAGTTATCTGCAAAAGTTCTTGTAGAGGAGATGAGGGCCAAAGAGAGTAACTGGAACACACATTTTTTTAATTTCATAACACTGACACTGAGGATAACGAAGAATTATAATGACGAAAATACTCTACTTGTACACGGACCACATTAAGCAACTAAATATATAGACTATAAAAATAACCTAAACCCGCTCAATATGTAAAATTTATCTCAGATCACTAGTATAAGAAATAGTATAATATTGTATATTGTATAATAATAAATTGTAATTAAACACCTTGAAACAATTTAATTATTTGTAGCATTTGCTTAAATAAACCTTCTAAATTTTTAAATGTTAAAATATTTATAAACCTTTGTAAATGAGCACTTTACTTATTTAATAAATTATAAATTAAAAAAAAACAGAAAAATATAGCACGTATATATATATTACTTTGAATATTTACTTAAATCTTAAGCTCACAGAAGTTTTGCCTACACTTACGTATGTTTCCGCATCCAAAATCAAAGTGGGAGCTGTCATTTGAAAGATAAGGGATCGTCACATTCTTACGTCAAGTTATCGGACAGGTGGCGCTGTCGACACTAAAGAATCAGTTTTGTTCGTTTTAAAAACCGACTTTTCTTTATACTACACATGTAAAAATAATTTTTGAGAAAGTTCTACAAGAAAATGTTATATTTTACACCTTTTAAGAAGAATCTATAAATCTAAAGCATTTTATAAGACGTTTAATGCAGCACTTGGGATTGATTCGTACTTCAGATAAATCAATGCTAGCTAGATGCAATTACAAGACTTATGATGTGGAATGTCAAGCTTCGATGTCAATTGTATTCTTATTAGTCGTTCCTCATGGCCAAGAAAGCGCTAGAGAATTTGCCAACTGCAATGTAACCACAACGTTATTTTAAGGCCAAACCGAAGAAGGTTAGCCATATGCCAATTGAGAACCCTCCAGTCCGGAATGTAAAATAAAAACTTTGAACGATCCTCACTTAACAACAAGTACGCAAAAGTTTCCCATCCATTGTTTTCGTGGAATCATCAACCAGTAACGTGTATATGTGTAGGAAATATTATCAATATTGTAAAAATATAAGTAAGTTAGAATAAGTCAAAATACGAAAAAAATAAATAAAAAATAAAGTTACATTGAAATAATATATGAGTTAATGTTTAATTTATTCAAGAGCATACTGTTTGTGAAGTTCTGAGCTCATAGCAATAGCTCGTATTCTTCAAAAAGTGGATTAACTGAAAATGTCCCAAAAAACCAAAAGACTAAATTCTAGTGTTGATAGCTGAGAGTTCAGTGTAAGTACTTAGTGTGCCTCTTCATTGTTGAACAACATTTTAAAAATAATGAAGGCTTGTCAGTTTCAGTTTAAGCAAACTCTTCAATGATGGGGATTATTTAAATTTTGATAAAATTGTTAGTCATCAAAATCGGACCATTCTTCTCTGATAATATGATTGGTTAATAATAATATTTAACCGCGACATGATAATTTATTTTTTAAGGTCAACATTGCAATACAGTCTTGTGGACGAAAAGTGGCTCCAACAGGACGGTGTCATCCTTTATAGTCAAAAAAACAATTCCAATAATATTGATCAGAATTGGCGACCCAGATTAAGCGATTTTTCTAAAGGGGCTAAAACTTCTGAATAGTATAGGTGCTTTTAAAACAGTATAATTTCTGCTCAGTATAAAATCTGCTCTTGTGTTGTCCCTAGTATCTCTCAATGGGCACCATTGTTTGCTTCGACCTCACGTGTTCTTTCCAAAACATTTTCCATTAATTTTCTTAGAATTTCAGGTCCCAGCGCTCTCACTTCTTCTCGGCTATTGACCTTAAGGTGTTGCATGGTTCTTGGCTTATTTGACGTAGCCCCAAAGAAAAAAATCTGGAGCCGTTAAATCGGGCTAATTTTTTAGAATATTTGGTGATCGGATAACATTGCATTTTCTGATTTTAACTGCGGTGGCCAGTTCACCAAATATTCAAAAAAAAAATTTGTGGATCATTTGCTTTCAACTTCAACATGAACCAATTGAATCTTATATCGAAAAATGTGTAACTGCCTTTAAATTCTTTGCATAGACGGCCTATATATCTGTCGAAAGTTTCGGGATTTTCCTCAATACTTGCTCGCGCCCGAGCAATGTTCATATCATTTCGAACTGTACGAGAAAGCTATTCAGTGACTGATTCTTGCGTATCATTTTGAGGAAAGAAACATCCGATTCGCCGACAAAAATTTTATCGATTGTAACTTTTTTTTTTTTCAAAAATTCCAACTCCAAAGATCTCACTTTGAAAAATGTCTTTTGTGATACAAATAAAACGGTGGGCGCACAAATTTTCAACTCTAAGTCCGAATCTAACATCAAACCCAAGCAGGGAATATACTCCGCATACATATTCCACTCTTGCATTATAAGTACATTATCGGGGTTGGACTTATTTCGCTTTCTGAGAGTGAGGATTTTTATATGAGAACAAAACTGTAAGAAAATGATATCACTATACGAAGGAGAAAGATTTTCAGAAACTAAGCGTCAGCAGGTTTGTTTCTAAATACAACCATAGCTACAATCTTATTTTAAAAAGTTTACTGAACGTGATAGAACTTTCATATAAGGCCATCAACACGCTACATCTACAAAGCAATCCATACTTGCTTTGCTTCTTTGTTTACAAGTTTTGGTTTCTGGGTATCATTAACAAAAGAATACCGTCGTGATTTGCTTTTCAAATTACGCCTCACAAAAAAATATGCCCTGAGGAAAATGTTAACTTCCGGCACAGATTTCCATGACAAAAAATTAACGTAGTTCACACAAAAGAATACAATGATTAAAAAAGAGGGAGGTATTTTTTTTAGAGTAGAAGTGAACCATATTTTCAAGTCTACTTACAGTAAGCAAATTCTCGTCAAAATAAAACGTGTTTATGTATGGTATAAATATGCATGTTCAAATGCATAAATTTACATATTTTGAATGTTAAAAATACTTGTCAATCATCAGTAAACTCGAAACATCGTATCAAAAGAAAATGCGACTATAATCGTATTTAAATGCGATTCCATCAGGTAGGCGACCGCTTGGCAGACCCAGGACGAGATGGTTGGACCAAGTCCAAAACTCGCCTTGCGCTTGGGCATAGCTCCTGATGAGTGGGAGTCAATGGGGGAGTGGCCTGGAGATCTCGCGTATTGCTCTCGCGACCCACGGTCATGGAAAAGTAATGAATGAAAAATGAATATTTAAATTTAAATATAATAATAAATAAATATTTAAATACTATAATAACTATAAGAACTATAATTTACTTGTTATTTAATTTATCAAAATTAATCATATTCAATACACGGCCCACTGCATACACCTTAAGCTATATTTAAAACTGAATAGGGGGTTTTACATGGTCCCTCAAGTGGATAGACGTGGTCGGATGAAAGTTTGCGATCGAAATTGTTTGCGTTTACTTGGCCTGATTTGTCGGCAGATTTAATTTTTAAGAAGTTTTCAGAAATTGGGGACGTACCCGTAGTAGCGATTATGATTAATTATAATACAACAAATTTTAGAAGGAGATGAAATCAATGACATTAAGTAGATAAATTAAGTAGTTAGACAAGTCAGCCGTTTACGTCATCAGTTAAGCCTATCCGACTTCGAAAAAATCAAAAATATGCGACAAAATGAATATGATCCAAGAAGTCGGACAAACTGTCGTTTTTGCGTTCACACCATCAGATTTGAGTTTATCCGGTCAAGTCTGTCCAACTTGTCGGTCCATGCAAACCCCCTATTCAGTTTTAAATATAGCTTAAGGTGCATGTAGTGGGCGCCGCGTCCGTGTGGGTTTGTGCATCGACCCATGCGCACTCGATTTTCAAGTATAGTCAAGCACAGTTCAGACAAAAAAAAATTGTCCACGACTCGACCTCTTTAAAGTCACGTACAATGCTTAAAGAGTACAACTTTTTAGAAAAAGCTTCTCAGTCTTGTCATTCGGAGCCGGCTGTAGGTTCCCTCCACTCATGAGAAAAACAATAGTACGCAGAACACGGGTGGTTGCTGAGAACCTAGGAACGGTAGCCCCATAGTGGTGTTAAATTACACGATCTAGGCGACCAATCGACAGAACCATTTCTCGGTATAACACGTTCATCAAATTGAGCTTTCAATAAGTCGGTTGGTACACCCGCTGTGTGACTTGTGGCACCGTCTTGTTAAAACCACATATCTCTAATGTCTATTCCATGTAATCGACTAAATAATTAACGTTGCAGCATTTCTCTGTAGCTATTCCATTGACGTGACTTTCATTTTCGTGAACGAAAAAAATGGCCCAATAGCACTGGCATGGAAAACCACACCATGTAGTTGTGTTTTGTAGATGAAATTGTGTTTCCTGAATCACATACTATTTTTCATCTGACCAATAATATGCATATTCCATTTGTTAACGAAGCCATTCAGCTAAAAATGCGCCTCATCGCTTAAGATGATTTTGCGATGAAATTTGTCCAATCCAATAGAGCCCAATCCGAGAACGTACGTCGCTTCATATTGAATGGATTTAGTTACTGAGTTAACTTCATCTTATATATTTGAAGGCCAAGTTCTTACCGATGCCCAATTCTTGAGAATTTACTGCTTTGGTTCCTTTGCGGCGGACGCTTGAATGACAGCAGTGTTATCGCCACGTCGACCAGCTCATTATCGCACTGACACGGGAATATTCAGCAGCGAAAATTTGACTAAAATTTTATCACTAGACTATGAATTGCTTGTCCAAGAGAATTACGACCAAAAATTGTAGTTAACGCTCTTAAAGCCGCCACCGACTCGGTATTTTGGTAATAAATTTGCTTAATGTGCTGACATTGACGGTGTGGCCATTGGTTTAAGGGTGCGTTCACAGTGAAAGTTCAAAGTTGATAGATCCCAATTGGAAAACCATGTGTGAACAACACATATATGTTTGAATATTATGATAGGTTGCTCCTATGGACGACATACCGATAACAGGGATTCAGCTAACGATCTCCACGTGACACTGTCTGCGGTCAGCCTCGTCACTTCCGAAAAGGATTTGCCGGCCTGTCAATACGCCTTCTTCACGGTCCGCCTCCAAGTTAAGTGTGGACGACCTCGACTACGCAATCCTTGTGAGGTCCAAGTAAGGGCCATCCTTGCAATATTCGTTTCTGGTTTACGCAGGGTATGGCTTATTCAGCTCCATTTTCGACGTTGGATCTTTGCTGCGATGGGTTTCTGTGAAGCTCTGCGCATCAGCTCTTCGTTCGTGATCCATTCCGGCCAGAAGACGTTCAGGATTCGTGTGAAGCAATTGTTAACGAAGACCTGAAGCTTGCGAACAGAGATGGTGGTCTCCGCATCTTGGGAGATTTGGAAAGCTGGTTTCCCTTCCAGACGTTGCCAAGCGAGTTTATGTAATGACGGTGCACATTACACATTATTATATTTAATAGCAATTTTATATGTTATAAATTCTATTTAGATTAATACTTTATATAGGATCAATTTTATATCTTGTATCCAGTATAAATACTGGTCGAAACTTTTGGTAGTGTGCAGACTTGTTAATTAGGATTGTATATTTAATCGGCAGCTATGTAATTGTTTTAAAGTCCGCGCTTTTTATGTCTCCGTTCTTGAATGGTACAATCAAGAAAACATTATGGATTCACTTTGTCATTCACGGTGTCTGTCTGTCGTCACTGTTATTTATTTAGACATGAAACAATCTGCTTAGTGACAATTGAAAATGGTTGTCAGTATTGGAGCTAATGGACAAAAAACGTTATCGTTACGTCGCCAGCTAACTCGTGTACCTACGTACCTGCGTTAACTGTTTTGATATGTTGGCATATCTTGTAAACATATTTAATGTTTTTGAATAAAAGCATGTATGTATATAGTGTATACGGACACATATAAATCTATTGAAATTGATTTATGACAACAAAACACCTAAAAAACATACCCAGACAAATTGCCATAAGAATTTCTCAGCGTCTCTAGGAAAAAGCAAAGGCAGAGCAACTATTGTTTCCTTCTTCATCTGAAGGCGCGGCATTGTATCATGTCAGGGATTATATCCATTATTTTCAAATGTACACAGGATGCTAAAAACTGTTAAGAAGGTAAACTATTAGGGACGATACCAGTTTTTATTTACCATGAAAAGGGTTACTTACCCTGCTGTGTAAACAATCCAAAATGTTGTGTGAAGAAAAGTGAAAAGTTTTGCAGGTATGGTGTTGCATAATGAACATCAAATTCCTTTTACTCAAATAAACAAAAACTTCAGTCTTTGGTATACATTTTTCATACTTTCTGGTTGCTCAAAGGTGCGAGCAAACAATTATTCTATTGAAATATGAAGAATAACCTTATTTGAATGGCTTAGCTGGGTGCCGTCGTTTAGTAAAGCAATTTCAAGAGTTCTAAGGGTTTTCCCAAAAGTAAACATAGAAAAGTATTTTTTTTAATTCTGCGGTGCGACACCTACGTCTTTTGAAACCGCGCCTTACTGCCTGGAAACAAATATGCTTGGTGCCTAAAGATAAGTAGTGGTGAAGCAAATAACAAAATATCACACTTGCTATATACATTTTTAAACATTTATTTGAAAAGCCGTACAAATTTCGAAAGCCTTTGAAGGACCTTTTTTTTTAGATATTGGCTTCCAAAAGTTATTTGATAATTAATTTCAAATTTAAATTTTCGGTATGGCTGACTGGATAACAAAACTTAAGGAGTTCGGTTCATAACATCGGGATTTGTAAAAAAAAATATTTACTAAACGTCAGTTCTTAGGTAGGTAGGTATGAAGTGGCTTATATGTGCACTTAGACCAGACTTGATCCATTGTGCCGCCACATGGTTTCACGAGTTGCCTCTAATGAGAGCAACAATTTACAAGTTGTGAGGGGCATACCCAAGTTACTGTGTTTGGAAGTAATGGCTGTGAAGTTGCACCCTGGCACCCAGCACATGCAAATATTAAACTGGTCGGCCATCTTGTCTAAAGATGAGCGGCAGTCTATTACAGTCTTAGAGTTCGTAGAGACCAATTCCAGGGCTCTGATGGCTGCCTGGCTGTCCGTGAAAATGCAAATATCACGAGCGGATATTACATTCCATTTGAGCCAAACCCTATCAGGGAAGTATAGGGGTGGGGTATGGTCCAGAATTCTCGTGGGGAAGTTAGAAGAACTTAGTATAGTGGAGTGGCCAAATGAATTGTTGATCCACTGGGAAGAGGCTGTAAGACGGATAGCAGTATTCTTTGCTAGTAGTTTGCCGAAAATGTCTATTGGGGATAGGTTCATTATCACGTCCAGTGCATCTGAGGGTGTGGTTCTCAAAGCACCTCCTATGCAAATGCAAGCTTGACGTTGAACTTTCCTAATGAGATTGTAGTATTGGCCACCAGACATGTACTCCATACAACAGAATGGGTCTAACGACGGTTGTGTAGATCCAGTGGATCATATGAGGTTGGAGACCCCATTTCTTTCCTAATGCTCTTTTACAAATGTAGAGAGCCAGCGTCGCCTTGCGGGTGCGCTCCATTATGTTCTGCTTCCAGTTTAGCCTCTTATCTAGGATGAGCCCCAGATATTTAGCAGACTCCGAGAAGTTGCAACTAGTGCCGTTAATGGTAGGGGGGTCGATCGAGGGGATACTATATTTTCGTGTGAAGAGGACAATTTCCGTTTTAGAAGCATTAATGCCCAATCCGTTGACTTTGGTCCACGCCGAAAGTTTTGAGAGAGCATGCTGCAAGAGATCCCTTAGCACTGATGGATATTTTCCCGAGACAGCCACAGCAATATCATCCGCATAGGCTATCACCTTGCACCCTGCCTTATCTAGCAACAAAAGTAGTTCATTGACTACGATGTTCCATAGCAGGGGAGATAGAACTCCACCTTGTGGTGTTCCTCTGCTGGCAAGTCTGGTGGCTGTGGTAGAACCCAGCTTCGATATGATAACTCTACTGACAAGCAGTTGGTATATCAATCTGCAGAGTCCCTTGTCCACGCCAAGATTTACCAGTGCATTGATGATAGAGGATGGGTAGACATTGTTGAAAGCGCCCTCGATGTCCAGGAAGGCTACCATAGTGAATTCCTTATGGTGAAGGGATTTTTCGATGGAACATACAAGCGAGTGTAGGGCAGTATCTACTGATTTGCCTTTAGTGTATGCATGTTGGGAGGCTGACAATCTAGATGGGTCTATATTGCAGCGAAGATGGATATCTATGAGTCTTTCACGTTTTAAGTAGGAAAGAAGATAAACTGATAGGTCTAAAGTCTTTGGGGTTAACATGAGAGCTACGACCTGCTTTAGGTAGGAAGACAACCTTCACCTGCCTCCATCCTAAGGGGATGTGGGACAAGCTCAGGTATCCTTTAAGGATAATTTCCATCCATGGAAGAATTAGGTCTAAGTTCAGTTGGAGTTCCGCTGGTATAATACCATCCGGACCCGGAGATTTATACGGTTTGAAGCTGCGAATAGCCCTTGCTATTCTACGCTTAGTGGTGAGCTTCACGAGGCTACTAATTGGATAACGTCAGTTCTTACTGCTGATGAGGGTTTTGCAATTCCTTTTTTAGTGACACCATTTCGAAGAACATTTACTATTGTAAAAGCAAATAATAATTTCGTACTGACTGAAGAAAGAGTAATCATTGACTAAAATTTAAGGCGATCATTTATATCATATATATCAGTTTAGTTCAGTGTATTGAAGTAAATGAAATGACGTCGAAAAACCTATTAATCCAAAAAGTTAATACTGATACTTAAGTAGAAATAAATAATATAAACAAATGTGTTTTGTTATGGATATTATTCAGAACTCAAAAATATATCACAGATTAGCTCAAAAGTCGAAAAATAATAAGAAAAATATGTCTCCTTTTTTTCACCAACAAAAAAAAGTTAATAATTCGGTCTAACGGAAGGTTGATTAGTGATTAATATTGTAGTGCTACAGTCCAATTGGGTTTGGACATAGCACTATTCAATATATTCTCACGAGTGGAGGGAACCTTCAGTTTAATGCCGAATCCGAACGGCGAGATTGAGCAGCTTTTTCTAGACAATTATACTTTTGGGCATTGTCAGTCACTCGAGAGAGGTTTTTTAAACTGGGACTTGAACTTAGACTGTGGAGGTGAAGTGCACAAGAGTCGACGCACAAGCCCACACAACCACGGCGCCTGCTGTGTGTACTCGTACATATGTATATTGCTGTTGAGCATTTAGTGTAATACCAGTGAGACTCGTGTCGTGTCGATCTCAACATGGAATTTATGTGCGAAAGTGATAATCTATGAAACTTTAAATCGTCTCGAAATTTGCACATATGAGTCGATATATTATTATTATTAAATGGTTTCAGTCATCTCTATAAAAATACAATTAGATCTTCAAAATTCACATGTCGATGGTTTACCGTTTTTGTCCAATATGTAAAATTTTTTAAATGAAAGTACTCAATTTAGTCCAGAAATCGAGGGGAAGGTACATTAAAACCGACCTTGGAGCTCTATATTCCTCAAACCGTACTCTGGATCAAAAAGTTTTTATGCGAACTTTCACTTTCAAAAGACATCTCGATTGATTACCCGATGGAATGCGCCAATATTTCAAAATCCACCACCAACTTCACCTATACGGCAACCCCAAATGATCCCACTTTTTAAATTTGAATGCATAGAAAATGATTTCTAAGCCTAAAGCACCTATGTAATTTCACCTCCACGCCTTTTAGTAGGGGATACAAAAGTGTAACAGGCAGATGAACGAAAGAACACATTACAAGATCCCGTTTTACAAAGATCCCGTTTTTGTGTATTTATAGCTACCAATTTTAATAAGAGTTTTTATATATGATATAATTTTTATGACGATAAATCTTTGGATATTCTATGCATGTGCCAACATATTTCTCATATTTCCGACTCATAGCATTTCTGGTATTATTTGGCAAATAAAGTATTTCTTATTTCTATTCCCTTTTTCCTTCAGAATCTGTTCTAACGTAATAGATAGTTGTTTCTTTCTTTGTTCAGATAGTTTTAATTTTTAATTGTCTCATTTGCAGATGCATTTTTTGCATTTATTCCGCCACAGAAACCACAAACATTTTATGTTTCAGCAGAATATTTTTTTCTAGGATCAGTTTAGTATGCACATGTGTACTTACACAAGCTATTCTACTATCCCGTGGACTTATGACGTTCTTTTGTGGTTTGTATGAACCTTTTCCTAATTAACCAGTGTAGTCTTTTAAAACCTATTCTGTATGTAATAGCCACAGTCTTTTATCTTTCACGATTAAGTCAGTTCTATTTTATATTAGTGGGTTAGAGTCATGTATAAGGGGTTAGTTTTAGTTGTGGTTCGTTTTGTTACATTTTGCTTTTGGGAATAGAATAAGTCACCGCCAGAGCCCGAAATGAGACTTTGAATTCACCCTAAATTAGCAGAAGGGTCATCTCAAGATGGATTAAAATGTGTTTGTTATAAGCTGAAGATGTGGAAAGTTGTTGATTGCATGGGTTGCTATTAACCATAAAAAGTAGATGCAAGGATAGGAACGACAGGAAAGGTCTAATAAGAAAATATCCAGATACCCAATTCAAGCAAGAACCAATCAGCGTGTTTTATACAAACATTGATAAACGACAGTGTTATTTCCTCAAGAGAGTGCTGAAGCTTCCAAGTAACACACCAAGTTATGCGCTGTATATATGCACCGGAATTGATTGTAAACATTTTTAGAGCAACATTTGCAATACATGTATAAAACATTGTTTGAATACGATGATAGAAGATTGCCTAATTATTGTCGAAGAAAATTACGGAAAAAAACATTTTCTGGGCTAAAAAAATAAATAATCTAGGATCGGATTTCGAGTTACAATGGCGAGCTGGAAATCTGACGCGCACTGATTTGCATACTAAAGGAGAAGAGCTTCGTTAAGAGCACCGATAACGAAACTACTGACCTTGTTCCATGACTCGTTATTTACTCCCTTTAAAAAATTAACTGAAGATGTACAGTGAGTGTTATATTGCAAAAATATCTATACCTAAATTCCCCCAATTGTGGGCGCCGTGGCGTAGTGGGTAGGACTCCTACGCTCTAGGTCGTCGGTTCGAATCTCGAAAAAAACATCAAACATATTTCACGGCTCCACCTCTTTCGAGTCACTGACAATGCTCAAAGAGCTATACTCTTAACTGTCTAGAAAAAGCTTCTCAATCTCGCCGTTCGGAGTCGGCATTAAACTGTAGGTCCCCTCCACTCGTTAATTAACAATAGCACGCACAACACGACTGGTTGCTGAGAAGCTAGGGCCAGGTCCACCTCGGACTGTAGCGCCGCCATTATTATTATTATTATGCTATCCCGGACCAAACGTGTGAATAACCACACAGAATGCTATCCGTTGAAGATGGATATTTCAGGAAAGAAGGGGAAGCACTTCCTCCAGCATAAATGTTAATCAAATACAAGAAAACAAAATATACGCGTACTTAATACATACCTTAAAAAAATTAACACTGACGTAAATATAAACATTTTGTACGAGTGTCTTCTTACAATCCTTTTGGTATTTAACTTTTTTAAGAGCAGTTGAGCTACTAAATGTAATCGGTCTCAGTCCATAGTCACATGATATAAACATATTGCTCATTCAAACGTGAGTACACGTTTTTGCATAGCATCACGTACCAATCCATGCGTACGTGGTTATGGATACTTATAAAATATTTCTTAAGAGAATTTCCTAGACTTTTGATGTTAAATGTTGAAACTGAAGTACAGGTAAATGTATCTCCAGTGATAAGACACATGCATTCATTTTGTAGAATACCAAAAATATACTGAATCTCTTAACACAGCAGAGACCCCGTAATAGAGTATGATGTATGAAATATTATATTTCACGTAGAACACGGAACTCATTTTAAAAATCTGCTTAGGGAAAGAGTATTTTAATGTAAAGAATTCCCTTCGTACATCCAATACTTTAAACGTACTTCGTTACGAACCTGTTTTATGAAGAAACGTACATACGAGTACATACCCATAGAGGGAGAATGTAATTTACCTCAACCTTACAGTATAATTCAAAATATACTTGAACTATATTCCTTGGGGTATTATGGGCTTGTTAGAAGGTTAAACTCTGCACCGTTTCTGAAGTGCATATTGCATAATAGGGGGCAAGTGTGTAAAGTATAGGTGATAATCTGAAAGTTGCGGAGGAAGAGTATCTTGCCTTCGAGTTGAAAATAAAATAATGCATAGACAGCACGCAGTGTGTTCAGAGGATACCAAATACCGTTGAATAATAGTGAAGCAAAAGCATTACTTTTTGTGTATGGTGCAAAGTCGGAAGCATAAATTTGTTTTTGGAAGCAGATGATGTTAGTCTTCCATTTTAAAATATAGAAAAAGGCTGCCGACTTAAATTTTACCAAATAAAAGTAATAGTCGAAAATGAAACGGTTAACTCAGCCAGCATCTTCCATGCGTAGATCTTTCCATGAAAAAGTACCTGCGCAGATGTCAAGTTGCAGCAAAAGCCATCGACCCCCACACGATAGACGCAAGCCAAGTCTATAACTGTCTCCTACAACTAGATAAGCTCACTCGGACAATCAGATTGGGTCTCTTAAAGAGAAAGCTACCACCGTGGAAATCTGTCTTTTCGCTGGGAATTAAAAAAAACCCAGATTTCAGTAGGCGATACAGGTAAATGTTTGTTATCCCTTTTTCATTGGTTCTTTTTCTTTTTCTTTGTCGCCGCTGCAAGTTCTACAGTGGAAGATGCTTAGGCGCTTTAGGTGGGTACCAATTGCACATTATCTGGTAAAGCCGTGCATCTTTGAGACTGAGTTTGACCAAAGATTCTTTTCATCAATGCCAACCCAAAGGACTTGGACAAAGGACACCTATATAAAAAATTAGCTATATTTGTTCGTTTATTCAGCTCTTCGTTTTCCATCTTATTCCTTTCAAAGATTGGTGGCTTACTCGTACAGGATTCGCGTAGAGAATTTCCTCGCGTGGCCATGGTTGGTAATAGATAGCCCGTCTTGCTACAATTGCGTTTAGCTATCGACGGACGCCTGCCAAAAAGACTTGTCGCTCTAAGCCCAATTCTCTGAGCCTGAGGCCTCATATGGCTATTAGGCTTACGACGGAAAAACCGATACCCATTGCAACGTAACCTTCCTCGACTCCTACTAATAATAAGAAATAATTATTATAAGGGTGAAAGAAAGGTGCTGTACTACTCTCATAAGTAATGAAATATGTATATAGACCACCAGCGCCTAAAAGTAAACTAGGTCCATACAGTTGCTAAAGCAAATCTGAAAAGCCTTGCCGATCGCATTGGCTTGATTTATTATTATAAGAAAATTTGAAAGCTCCAGTTTCACTGTGGGCCATGAAGCTTAGCTAAACTATTATATTCAATTGTCACATTGGGTAAAACTTAAAATGTTGCATTTATCAGGAAAATGTTATTTTCATAATTATATACAAACATTTCATTTTAAAGTTTATATAAAATATATTATCTTCTCTTTTCAGAAATATGTTAGCGAATTATCAACAGTACGCGATTGTGCTACAGAATGCGCAGAAAAAGGTACTCTTTTATTATCTTGGTAGCGTATTTATAAATTATTACTAAGAAATATTAAATGTGTATTCGTCTTAAAAATTTATTTAAAAGATGAGTTTTGTGTGGTTGGAAGAAGAAGTATTTCACGAGTATTGCAGGTGAATTTATGGAGGGGAGGAATGCAATTGACCAGACTGATAATTATTTAAATTTCATTTCTGAAACATAACTCTCTAACTCATTTAAAGCTTCATAAACATCATCTGTTGTATCAACACATGTCTTCTTAATATACATATACAAACAAGTCGTGTTTATAACTCATGAACGGCTGGATCGATTTTGGATTTTTTGGATGTGGCAAAACCGTGAATAGCATATAGACTATTAAAAAGTAGGAAAAATTCACGTTCGGTAGAGAAACGCCTGGATTGTGCTGACTTAGTGGCAAAGTGAAATTTCCATTACTGCATCCGCCACCTGCTTCGTGGCGAAACACCAGAATCACGACATTTTCTATCGAACAGTCAAAGATACAACGGATGTTTCCAAATAACTTCGCTTGGAGCAGACATTATCGAAGAACATAGATTTAATCCGACACTCAAGGTAATTTCTGCTAAAGAGAGTAAACGTTATTTTTGGATACTTTAAGGATCCAAGGCCAAATTTGCCATCGAATTGGATGATTGCAACCGCTGGAAGACGCAGGGGATACATTTTAATTTAATCGAATGTATGTACTTCATGGGCAATATGAAGAAACAACTTGATCGGCGTCAAACGGTCAATACGGAAATCTTGAAGAGCAATGCTTCAAGATCAGCAGCAGCAGATGCATGAACATCAATCATCTGGAGAATAGTAAGCAAGTTTATTTCGAAACATCGTGCTTAAATACTTACAGCGGCAGCTCTTGCCAGTATCTTTTCGATTTGCTAAAACGATCCGTTTGCACGAACGTTGTTTTATTTTGAGATGCAACTTTATTACACTTGGAACGTGGCCATATTGTGGAATGAAGAACGCTATCAATAGAGAATTGGAACCTGAACGTGAAGAAACTTTAGCTGACGACAAACGTGCGAGTTGCATTGCTAAACGCGCGAGTTGCATTGCTAAACGATCCATGGCGAAGATTTCTCCAAGCAATTGCTGACCATTGGTACTGGCTGTGTTCCTGTCGACGAATCGAACGGATTGATTTCGTTTCTGCTGAATTTTTACACTTTCATCTCAAAAAAAATTGCTAACCACAAAAATTGCAGTTGTTTGAATTAATGAGTAATTCTTGCGGCAAAAAGCAAGTATGTGGATCACTTAAACTCCGCAATTCAAAATCAAATCGGTGGTCCATTGAATTCCTTTAAATCTATCGTGTAACAAACCAAGACGAAGCAACCAACTATCCAAATGAATTTGTAAACTCATTGGATCTACCTGGCTTACCACCCCACAATTTCTGAGCCAACCAAAACTATGTAACGGAAAGCGTTTGGTGGTGAGAAAAATCATGGCAATGTGAATCACGTGACGATACTCAAAGAAAACTCCAAAGGTGAAGAAGTTCTCATTCCGAAAATTCCGATGATCCTAACCGCTATGACACTCGAGTTTAAACGAATTAATTTTCCGACTCTTCTTGCATTCATCATGACGATCAACAAATCACAAGATCAATCATTAAGTGTTTGTGGCATGAATCTAGAAAATTAATGTTTCTCTCACAGTCAGTTGTACGTAGCATGGTCACGTCCGAAAACCATCCGCTTTGTTCTTTCGCACACCTGACAACAAAACGTAAAATGTTGTATATCACAAGATGCTTTAATGAAGTGAATCAACCCGAGTGCAACCCATCCAGCCAATAGTTTAACAAGAAATGGTGTAAAGATTCTGCGCGTTTTCCTTTAATTGCTTTGAAAATCAATTACTTTCTTCAAAGTAAATTTGGAATGCCAAATTTGCCATACCATTTGGTTCGAATTATAAGAAATTTAAATTACTAAAGTTCGAGTCGTCGACGTTTGACTGTATATTCTTGCAGTTTAATTTACATATGACCATATACTGTTCTTTTTTTCCGAGGGTTTTCGCAACACTACTGCAGCACTCAGACTCAAAACTGGTCCATTGTACTGCCAGGTAGCAACCTACACCAGTGCCATTAATTTGATCCTAACGGCAAATGGTGACGGGACCAGATTAGATTTCACTGGGTTTCGAACCTGGGACCATATACTGTTAGTCAGCAGTGGAGTCGAAACAGTTTTAGTCCACAAAGCTTAACAGAGCTATGTTGAACTAATTTCAAATGTAGAAAAATTAGTAAAAAAATTGTCATCTATTCAATTTCCATGTATTTTCGGTGATTTTAATATTGGTAATATTGTTTGGTCTTATGAAAATGATGACCAAATACTTATCCCATTTAACGTTACTAAGGACGTGGAAATTGAATTGATTGATAACTTTTCCTCATTAGGACTGATTCAAATTAATAACATAAAAAATTGTTTGAATAGGATTCTGGATCTTATATTTGTTTTTAGAGATCTTAAGTATACAGTCTCTGCGTCAGATTTTCCTTTAGTACAAAATCAAATTCATCATAAAGCTGTTGATGTAATATTTGAGTTTTATGAATTTCAAACTGTTAGTTCAGATGATTATTATTATTTTAACTTCAAGAAGGCTGACTTCATGTCTTTAAATAATTATTTTAATAGTATAAATTGGGAATACGTACTTTTAGATAAATCTTTGTATCAAATGTACACCATTTTCAAAACAATTTTATTTAATGGTGTTAAACAATTCGTTCCAGTAGCAAGGAAGAGATCATTCTTTAAATTTCCTTGGTATAATAAGAAGCTTAAGAATTTGGAAAATGTCAAAAACAAGGCTTTGAAGAAGTGTAAAAAGTCAGGCATACCCGGAGACAGAAATCGCTTCATTCAATTACGTAAAGAATTTGACTTTTTAAACAGATTCCTTTACTCTCAATATATAAATACGGTTGAAAGGAATATTAAATAAAATTCTAGATCTTTTTGGGTTTTCCTAAACTTAAAACGTCATAGCTCGGTTTTTCCAAATTCTATGGAGCTCGACGGTGAAAGTGCTTACGATACCAAATCTATATGCAACCTTTTTGCAAAGTTTTTTCAGTCAAACTATAATATTGACATTATACTGAATACTGAAAACCTTTATTCTGATCTTGCTTCGATAATAGACTTCGACATTTTTTTTCTTTCGGATGAAGAAGTCTATGATGGTTTAACTCAGCTCGATTCAAATATTAAGGTAGGGGTTGATTCGATACCACCTATTTTATTATCAAAATGCGCTGATTCGCTTTTTAAAGCGTTAAAAATATTTTTCAATGAATCACTTCTTAGTGGCGTCTTTCTAGAGGAGTGGAAACTATCATCCATTACTCCAATCTATAAAAGTGGCCTCAAGCACTTAATTAAGAATTATAGGCCTATTTCAAAACTTTCAGCCATTCCTAAGCTTTTTGAAAAGTTAGTTTTTGATAGACTCAATTTTGCGACGAAAGAAATGTTGACTTCAAGACAGCATGGATTTGTTAATGGTCGCTCCACTACAACGAATTTATGTCTTTTCACTAATTTTTGTATTTCTACTTTAGAAAACAGAATGCAGGTTGATGTCCTTTATACAGATTTCGTTAAAGCCTTCGATAGAGTTCATCATAGACTTTTAGTTGAAAAATTGAGAAAAATTGGGTTTAAAATTAATTTTCTTCAATGGTTAAAATCCTATTTGTCTAATCGTCAACAGATTGTCAAAATTGAAGGCGCGCAATCTTTCTTTATAGAAGTTCAGTCGGGTCTGCCTCAAGGCAGTCATTTGGGGCCTCTCCTTTTCAATCTTTTTGTCAATGACATCCCGCACTGCTTGCAGTTTTCTAATTGTCTAATGTTTGCAGATGATTTAAAAATATTTTCACAAATTTCTACCATAACTGATTGCTTAAATTTTCAAAAGGACATAAATTCATTTTTTAAGTGGTGCACGTACAATCATCTGGAGTTAAATATTTCCAAGTGTAAGATATTTAGTGCTTTCCGATCAATATCACGAACTTCGTTTGATTATAGTCTTGGTAATGAACGACTTTTATTAGTAAATGAAATTAAAGATCTAGGTGTTATATTTGATTCAAAGCTGTCTTTCTCAGCACATTTCGATTATATAATATCTAAATCTAATTCCTTGCTGGGCTTTATGAAACGGAATACAGTTGCATTTAATGACGTTTATACTTTGAAAACCCTTTATTTTTCATTAGTGATCCCCATACTGGAATACTGCAGCGTTATTTGGTCTCCTTTTTATCATAATTCATCTAACAGGATTGAAAATATTCAAAAAAGATTTACGCGCTTTGCATTAAGGAAACTGAGATGGTCCGAAGATTTACCTAATTATAGATGCGCTTTAATTGATCTAAAAACTTTAGAAAGTAGAAGAAAAACTCATAGCGTTCTTTTTATTAAGGACATACTCAATGGTAGGATTAAGTCTCCGGAGTTACTAGCTCTTATGCCTCTTTATGTCCCCGAGAGATACCTAAGAAATAGGAATGTTCTCTTATTTTTTTCTTATCATAGAACGAATTATGGTTTAAACGAACCCATAACCCGTTGTTCCTTACTATTAAACTCAATCTATCATGAAGTCGACCTTCAAATGTATAGAAATATGTTTAAACAAATTGTATTGAATATTTTTAACAATATCAATAGTAATTAATTGTAGTCAAGAGATTATGTATCCATTGATGAAATAATAAATAAATAAATAAATAAAGAGCTAGCCATAACACACCACATAGTTTTCGGTCAATAACCTTGATTTCATTTATCTAAAAACATTTTTAAAACTAATAAACTTATACATTTGCTGAATATTTACACACAACGCATTCTCCAAGGCGAAACATGCCTACATGAAAGGCAGAGGTGTGGAAGTCGCACTTTATGGCGTTGTTCGCGTGATGAAAAGACTCGAAATGTCAAAGAATGTGCTCTTGCTGCGATTCTTGACATCGAAAGTGCATGTGATAATGTAAAAACTTGTGCAATTAAACACGCTTATGAAAAGGCCAGAGTTAAACAACTCTTAACAATAACCCGTGTTAACCTACTCAACAGAAGAACGCCAAGTTAGGTAACAGCTGCACAAAGGCAAGTCATAAGGAAGTGTTATTTGTTCCCCGTTATTAGTCTTAGTCATTAATGGGCGTTTAGAAAACCTCAGTTACATAGGGACAACGGTAATTACATATGCAGAGGTATTAATTTCAAAAAGAAAAAAATTCTTCCGGCCCTCAGTGAGAACGCTATAAGGACCTTGGTTAGGTGAATAACAAGTTGTGACCTAGGGTTTTTCTCCACAAAAAAGAGCAAAATTTTGATTTGTTCGAACAAGAAAAGAGTCAACCAAACAGTCGTCCCATAATTTGAGCTTCCGTTTATTGAGACATTAACTAATACCATGACGTAGCTTAGTTTGTGCTATCATTCTCAATAGGAAACTGACCTGTGAACGGGTTAAAACAGTGCTTTCTTCAGTGGTGGCACAATCTCATACAGAAAACATGGTACGAATAATTTTAGTCCCCACGACGTAGTAAAAAAAGTCTAGGTTCGATTCCCGGCACAATCAAACACATTTTATTTGAGTTTTATTGAGTTTTATTTGAGTCACTGACAACGCTTAGGCCGATATACATAGGACCACTGTGGTACCAGGGGGCCACCTTCCCTTTGAACAATTGGTGCTTGCTATGCAACGTTTGAGTTGACTATTGCTGAAGACGTTTAGCATACACAGGTCATCAGAGAGGTTCCTAGGTACGTTTCCTATGGTTGGAGAGGGCACTGCAAGTGTAGGTGTTACAAACTCCTCCTCTTCCTCGTCTCTGTGGCTTCTACAAAGACGTGTGTGTCATATGATCACACCGATGAGAGTCCTGAGAGAAGAAGAAGAAGTTCATTTTGATTAGATAGAACGCTTAGAATTAAGCTTAGGCCAGATTTGCTTTGTACTAAGGCATGTGATACCTTCAGAACATCTACGATTAGCGGTTCTAGTGGTGTGTTCTTTTAGGAGATGTTTTGCTGTAGCGAACGGCAAGAGATGAGACCGTTTCACGGCTGGCGAGTTCATCGGCTTCGTAATTCCCTGACATTTAACTGTGTCCCCGCACCCATACGAGGTAAATATTAGAATGCTCAGCCATCATCAAGATGGAGACAGAAAAAATTGCGACAACATTATCTAAGGCTCTCAATGTGCAATGCTCAATCAGATTTCCTGATTATAGCAGTATTTTCAACCGGAGGTTTCGGTAGTCAAAGAAGCGATTATAATGATCACAAAATTGATAAGACCGGATTATAAAACCTTTCTAAATGATAGTCAGTGGGCACCGTGGTGCTGTGGGTTTGTGCGTCGACGTATTCGTGATAGACTTTCAAGTCTAGGTTCAAATCCAAGGAAAAGCAACAAATTTTCAAATGAAAACAAAACAAATTTTCACGGCTCCACCTCTTTCGAGTGCTCAAAGTAAATAATTGTCCAGGAAAAGCTTTTCAGCTTCGCCGTTCGTAGTCGGCATTAAATTATAGGTCCTCTCCACTCGCAAGAGAACAAAAGCACGCAAAACGCGAGTGGTTGCTGAGAAGCAGAAATTACAGAAGAAGATATACACCTTTCTCGTAGATTTTTGCTTGACTTTTGATACCATAGCGCGGGAGGTGTCAAAGCGTATAGGGTATCCGCTGAATTTACGAACACAATAGGGTTGAAACAAGAATGAATCCTTAGTGCGTTATTGTTTATTCTTTACATCAATGACGTAACAAATGCATAAATAAAACGCTAATGGCCAAAATTGGTTCAGCGATAAATAAGAGCAAAACAAAGTATATGCTGTCTTCAAAGAAGGACACACAACATCAAAAACGTGGTCATGTCGTCAACATGGGCAGATATACATACTTCAAGGACTTCGTCCACCTCGGCTCCCAAGCAAACAGTATGAATACCATCAGCTCCGATAGAATGACAGAATAACTCTAGACAATCACTGTTCTGCTCTATGGCTCAGAGACATGGACAATCTCAAGATAACAAGGACAATGCGATAGAGGACGACCACGAAACCGATGGTGACAGAAGTGGAGAAGTATCTTAGCCAACTTGGCGTGCAAAACTGGATGTAACTGGCTAAACATCGTGCTAGCTGGAGAGGTTTGTCCGTTGAGGCCCAGATCCACCTGGTCTATAGCGCCACAAGAAAAAGAAGAGAAGACGTGAATGACGCGGGAATCGAACCTTGACTTTCAGCGTAGGAATCAACGCATTTGCCCACTACGCCTTTGCGGCCACAGAATTGATTATTATAACATGTTAACAACACGATCCTTAACATTTTGTGCTATAGGAATGTATAGCGTCGTCGCAAAAGCACTGAAACGATTTATCAAAGCAAAAACTTTGCATGCTGCCAAAGATGTGCACGATTAAACCAAATTTGTGCATTTATATCTATGGAAGATGGATTTTATATAACAAAAACACCGAAACTTCTGTGTGAATGTGGATATTTCTCAATTAAAGTAAATATATTTAGCGTCAAAAGTGAGTTAACAGTCATTAGCTGAAAGATTGTCCTCCAAATTAAAATTAACCGGAACGATCTATGGCAGACATTGATACTACAAAGAAAAACACTCAAATCATATTTAAAAAAAAAACATAAAGCCGTCAATTTAACTCAAAAGAAAAACGGGCTAAAAATACGGTTCAAAAGTGAGTGTACACCTACTTCTAAAAGAAAACAACATATTGAAGAAAAACTTACTTTTTGTGCCTTTACCAATGATTCCAGTTTTCATATGTGGCGGTCTAAATGATCTTACAAATATTTAATGAAAACGGGTAGTTATGTTTTACAATCATTGACACAACCATATGTCCATTAATGTTTGACTGCTGTTTTTAGAACATTTCTTTCCTAAATTTGATTGTTTTATGTTTACGCTTATTTTAAATAAAAAAAGTATACTTTGGTGCTTTAAGTTAATGTATCCTAGATCATTCCGGAGAATTTCAATTTAGTGGATAAACTTTCAGCAGTCAACTGAATGTTCACTTGCTTTTCACGCTAACTGCATATTATGTAGTTAAATCTCACGGACAATTCACAACTATGTTATGGCCATGGTTACATTTCATTTCCGTTATTTCCAATTAAAAATATTGAAAAATAATGGTAATATCTACTTGAACACTGAATGAATCAGAAAATTTGAAAACATTGTTGCAACAACAACAGTGCTTTTGTGTAAGAATCAATATTTAATAAAATATCTTATCGAGTCAATCTTTTAGAATAGTGTTTAGGTGACACTTACCTTGCCAACACTGTAGCAGTTGACAAAAGAAGATAAAATCAAATGTCTTGCGTCTTCAGAGTCAAATAAAAAGTTCCGCAGCAATGTTGTAACAGGAATTCATTTCAGACAGACTGAATGGAAGATGGCCGACTTCAATTCTCTTGCGTTAAGGATTCAGTCGATGAAACGTGACTCTAAAAATAGAATGGAATGTCAATTCACTTGCGTTAAGGATTCAGTCGATGAAACGTGACTCTAAAAATAGAATGGAATGTCATCGACTGACATTTCATTTGCTCCATATTTTAAACCGTTTATAGGTTCAGACACCTCAAAAGAAAGAATTTCTTTCTTATATGAGTATATATGTATGCTGTATAAACCGAAAGGGAGGTAATTTTTTAGCCTGAATATACGAAGTAGGTCAACACATACTTTCGTTGCTTTTCACATCATGGTTTCCAATAAAAGGCGAATGAACCGCCCATATTCCTTATAGTTGGCTTTAAGGAATGAAAGTGCTAGAATAATGACTAGATTAAGTTAACCGTTTTAGAATTGCAATAACTACGCAATTTATAAGACCAAATCTTTAAAAAATCTGTTTTCTGGATTTAATTTGGACGCGATGATATGTAATTACTGTTAAAATTTAAATCACTACTTTTCACAAAACTGGCATAACTTTGATAAGTATTGCTCGGTGTATTTTTATGAGAAAATATATTTCGCATGCTTGGAAACATTAATTATTCAATCACTTGCTTACTTACTTATCAGGCCAGCGATCCTTGGAGGTTCTGAGCCTGAGTTTTAACTGCTTCAATCCTTGACGGCTTCGGGCAAGCTGCTTCAAGTCGTCAAGACCAAGTTGTCTTGCATTCGCGATCACTTGATCTTTATCACTTTTTTTTTTTTATTTATTTATTTATTTATTTATTTCATCTATCAGATAATTTCTTACAGACTACGATAACAATCAATACTATATTTTTTATAATATTACATGTATTAAGGTATTATAGATATTAAAGATAAGACATTGGATTTAAATATATCTCTAGAACAATTAATAAAAAAATCTATATTACAGCAAACTGAGTTAGCTTCTCTAATGCAACGTGATATCGGTTCATTTCGACCATAGTTAGTGCGATGAAATTTTTCATGAAAAATATAGAATTCGCGTAGATTTCTTGTGGGAGAATGCAAGTTCAACATAGCGAGAAGAATAGGACATTTAATATGATACGTTAAAATATCTCTAATGAACATAATGGAAAAGTACTTCCGTCGTTCCTCAAGAGATTGTAATCCAATTAGTAAACATCTACTTTTATAAGAGGGCATCTCAAAGTCCCAATTCAGCTTAAAGATAACATATCTAGTAAATTTTCTTCAATCCTATTAGATGACACAGAGTAATATGGATTCCAAACTGTACTACAGTATTCTAGACCAGATCTCACTAATGAAATAAAAATTGACTTTAATGCATAAGGATCTGTGAACTCTTTGGTATTCCGCTTAATAAACCCAAGCATCGAATTAGCTTTGTTGACAATATAATCAATATGAGGCAGAAAGGTAAGTTTAGTATCTAGAATAACACCAAGATCTTTTTTACAAGTTACCCTTTCTAAGTCAATATCTCCAACATTATAATTAAAGTTTATTGTTGAGCAATTTCTAGAACACGAAAAAATCTGACATTTGGAAATATTCAAATGTAGAGAATTAACCTCACACCATTGAATCAGCTTTATCAGATCATCTTGCAGAAGAACGCAATCGCTTCTAGAAGAAATTTTGCGATACAATTTAAGGTCATCCGCATAAAGCAAGCAGTGAGAATTCCTAAAGATTAATGGGATGAACCTAGAGGCTGGAATTCGAAGCTAAGCTGGAGCATCGTTGTCCATACGCTCGATGTGGCCGAGCCACTGTCTCGGTCTTTTGCTTTCCGGACTACATCCACATCTTGGTACAGATCGTAGAGTTCGCGGTTGTGTCTTCTCCTCCATTTGCCTCCTTCGCAGACAGGACCATATGCCGTTTTACTTATCGTTTAGCACTCTGCTCCATATAACAATACTGGTAGGAACAGCGTATTGAAGAGCATGATTTTGGTCCTTCGAGTCAGCTAGGTTTTGACAAACCAAAATAACAACCGTTGCCAATAGCGATTCTCCGTCGAATATTTGCCCCAAGTTAGACAAACTCCTTAACTGCCTGAAAATTATAACTTTTGATTGTCGTATTTTGATCAAGATGGTGCTCTACGGACCGATTTTTTGTCGACAGCATATATTTAGTTTTTTAAAATGTGAAATATGATTTCTAACGCCAAATCTCCGACAGACGACATTAATGTCATAGTCTTTAATTTTCAAACTATGAATTAAATGAAATCGTAAAATTGTAAAATAATGTTGAACTTTTTATTATGAAATAAAGAATCTTTACTACTACTACTATATAGTTTTGTCCTCATTCACTTTAAGACCAGTTTGTTTTACTTGCTCTTCAGTTGCCGAAAATGCTTCTACAACATCCCGCTAGGAATGAGTGACGATGTCGTTGTTATCTCTGTAGCCCAGCAGTTGTACAGTTTTGTAGAAGATAGTGTCTTCCGTGTTTACACCTGCCCTCTGCACTATCCTCTCCAGTACAAGATTTGAAGAAGTTAAACGACAGCGCATCTCCTTGCCGTCCTCGAGCCGAACTGCACGGTGCATCGCGTTTGTCTTAGCGTGGTGCGACACAGCCTGATCTATTTTCCCGGGAACTCCACTTCGGCCATAGATTCAAACAGTTCCTTGGGATGAATACTGTCGTATGCGGCTTTGAAATCGATATAAAGATTCTGCATATCGTATTGAAACTAGCTGGTCTTTTCTAGGATGTCCTAAGTGTGAAAATATGGTATTTCGTCGATTTTCCGGGCCGGAAGCCGGTACGTGTCGATTAGTGCAGTGCAAAACAGCTTTAGACGCTTGAAAGGATCTTGTAGGCAACGTTGAGCAGGGATATACCTCGATTGTTCTTGCACGAGGTAGGATCGCCTTATTTTTAGATGGGGGATATGGAGTTGGTTGGTATTCCGTACGTCGGGCATGTTTTCTTTCTTTCAAATTTTACAAATGATTTGATGCATGTTTCCTACTAGAACACTGCAGTCAGCTTTGGAAAGCTCTAATGGCAAACCATCCTAGCCTGGAACTTTGATGCTCTTCAGCTTTCTTATGGCTGTGCCGACTTTTTCCAAGCTGGGCGGGAGGACAAGTTCCTCAACTGGAATTGGGACTTCTTCGTTCCCCCTCACCTGGCCATGCTCGTTAAGAAGCTGCAGGAAATGCTGCTTAAACACTTTTACAATTTCCTGAAGGTCAGTAACTAGGTTTCCTTCGCGATTTCGAAGAGCCTTTTTGCAAGACAGCCAAGAACCCGACAGCAACCTTTAGAGAAGGCTCTTAAAGCCTGGCTCGTATTTTCTATTTGTCCCTAGACTCCTCGATATCCTTGAGCTGGGAGGTCGCGAGAGACCTTTTCTGGTTGTGTAGAAGCTTATTTTCGTCTCGCCTTCTAGCCCGGTACTCCTCTCGCTCTGCCGTAGTTTTTCATGACGATGATGCTAGGTAACCTAATGTGCTCCGGGTCAAGGTTGTATTAACGCAGCCTTGGTGTCTAATTTATTCAAAAGTTATACATAAATATTTTTATGGGAACTACAACACGAGGCGGATCTGAATTTTAACTTATATCCTTCTTCCTTCTCTTCTTTCGGCTTTAAGCTAGTTGCTTCATTTACCCTGAAGTGAAGTTAGCTCTTACTACATTGTTTCTTAGAGTTTAGGTCGATCACTTTCGGTTAGGTGCCTGTTAACTGATTATTAACCCCGGTTTTTTTTTGTGGTTGGATTTGAATCCGCATCCGTATAAAATTGTGCTGACGCAAGAATTGAAGGCATGGCGGCATTATCGGACCTTATTTCGTTCGAAATGGGGAAGGAGGCACCGTTACCGTCAATGATCTCAGGTATAGAGCAATGTTTACCGACTTTCTGTGGCAAGAGCTCGACAACATCAATATATCCGAGCTCTGGTTCCAACAAGTTTTGAAGGAGAAATTCGGCAACTGAGCTCGAGGCCAACATTCGAGACGCTATTGCCGGAATAACGCAGCATATATTCGAGTCATCACAAATTGGACCGACCGCACGATTTTTTCTAAAATAATTTCAAAAAAATCACATGAAAGTGCTTTGGCTTGCTCTTATATCATCTTTTGATCTTGACGGGTCAGTGCGCGTTCTACATAGTCTTGTAAAGACGAACGTTTTTTGGATTTTAGATCACTGCAAAACTCGACAATGCCTTGCTCTATACATATTAACATACGTAGCTTAAGAATCGATGAATTGGTTGTATGCATATATGTATGGTAAAATGCACTAACAGGCAAATTGTTTATAAATTAGCGGACTTATTTTTTCAGCAGACTTCTACAAAAAAGTAAATAAAACACATCTTCACCTTCTAGTGGTGCATGTTATTTTATCCTTATTTTTTCACTTCGAAATCTAATAGAGTGTGTTGGGAATGTTTCGTGCTTTGTCTTTTTGAACAAAAATTGCTACAATTTAATTTTTTCGATACATCATCACTAAAGCAGTTGAAAAGACGAACTTCGACTCGATCTCTCTGATGTATTCTCGACAGTCAACGATTGTCGAGGGATAATGAAATTGTTTTGGACATTCTAATGTCGACTACATCATAGAAACAGTTCGTTAAACATTCTAAAAAAAAAACGTTCTCCATTTTCCTCTTTTCTACTAGATACAGATCTATCCCTTTAGTTTAATGTTCACACACAATTGAGGAAAGTATCTTTTCAAAACATTCTCTGTTTATTTGTTTCTACAGGCTCTCATTTTACACTACGGGTATAATGTTTCTATCATTCTCGATCGTCTACAACCGTTTCGAGAAGCATATTTGAAGTAGGTACACAGTGGGTAAGTGCGTCGACTCCAATGGACTAGACTTTCAATCTAAGTTCAATTAGCAGCAGACAACAATTTCATTTAACCTCTTTCGAATCTCTGACAGCACTCAAAGAGTGTAACAGTCTAAGAAATTAATATATATTAATAGTCATTCGAAGTCGGCTTTCAACTGTAGGTCCCCTCCACTTGTTGGAGAACGTACGCAAGCAACCACTCGAGGCTTCAGAAGCTAGGTCCAAGCCCACCTCGAACTGTAGCGCAACCATTATTATATTTCATAACCAGGTATTTCCTTTAAATATGATTTTGTTGATTGGAATGATAGTAATGTGATCAGGCCTATGTTTTGTCAGCTTTCTTCCTCTGACAGTTTGCTTTATGTCTACCTACACCTATACTTCTAGCAGATTTCGAGGGTGAAGTTTACAAACTGATTCAATACTCTGCAAGAATTATTCCAATTATAAATCAGCATTTAATTGTATTACAATTAAATTCGCTAAATTTTGTTTCTCCTTTTCAGAAATTTGGGAAACTAAGACGTACTGCTGCGCAGAAGATGGTTGCAATGGATCTAACAAACCGGTCACTCCTTCGATTATGCTGTTCTTCCTAGTATTTCTGTTAACAACGGCTACCGCTTTTAGACATTGAATGTCTTACGCCTTCAAATAAGCATCGAATTATTAGTAACTAATAAATATATGTAATAATATAACATTCATCATAGAAATAAGAAATTGCACATGCGGTCTCTATGGTTTTATCTAGATTATCTTCAAAGTTTCGAAAAGATTTTTTCATATTATAATTAAAATAAAGAAGATAACAAAATAAATAAATTACACATGGGACCTTTATAAACAAATTAGTCGTATATCGTATTGTTTTATTTAGAACAAATGGAAAAAAATACTGCGGATCGAATCACGTTAGTTATTCGTTAAAGCATGTAGTGTAACCAGTCTTCCCAAATAATTAAAAATCAATATAAAAAATAATGTTTTACTGACAAATTTAAAGTTAAAAATAAAACCCAAAATATTTAAATCGAATAATATATATTAAAACCAAATAAATAAAAATGCACAATGAGCTAGCTCAAATATTTTATTTCAGATTTGCCTTTTGAAATTAATAAAATAACTTAATTTTTAATACTTAATAACTGCTTTGAAATAAGATGAAATCGGAGTTGATATTTCTGAGCGAACGAGTTAGTCTTTGCATAAGGATTGTAATTGTAGGGGTTACAAGATTTATTTTATAATTCTCTTCTTCTTACAGGTCCTCTGTCGGGAAAAAACATATTCTTCTTGCGAATATGTAATGTACCCAAATCATTTTTCTTTTTCTAGCTTCAATTCGAATGTCATATATCCATAGATTTTCTTTAAGGTTGGATGGATGTGCAGTTTTTACAAATTGTTCTTAAGGCATAGGTTTCGTACTTTTTTATTTTCAATCGTTTTGTTTTAGAAAAAAAATATATTGTCTATGCAATGCAAATTTTTCTTTGCTTTCTATTATATTATAATGTTTTAATTAATTTCGACTTATATAAGCGTTCCTTAATCTTAAAATCATATATAAATAACAAGAAAAAGTTTAATATTCACAAATCACTCTAAAAAATAACCCTAAATGAAAAGAGTATAAATTCCACGTAGAGTAGCACTCGAAATTAAAAAACAATATTAATACTCAATCTCAACTAAAAATGGAAAATAAGTTTTGTTGTCTAAATGACGATATTTATTATTAAAATTTTACCTATAAGTTCTGCATAAAATAAACATTTACTGGTTAGCAACAACATGAAAACATAATTGATTGAGATAATAAATAAAAGTGCTAGTTACATACATATAAATATATACAATGGTAAAAGCTGATCACCCAAGACAAGACATAACAATACTCATAAGAAATTCTGAACTAGGCGATCATATTACATTTAGCTCATATGGAGTGCCAAAAAATAATTTTACCAAGTAGAAATAGCAACCAAAAGAAAAAAATGAAACAAAAGCAATAAAATGTTTACTTACGAATCGTTGATAAAAACCTAAAGTAAATTATTGTAAAAAATATAAAACCAACATAGAAGCAAATGATAATAACAAACACATCCACATAAAGTGTGCAAGAAATTCTAAATTATACAATCGTATAAAAATAGTGATTATTATTAAATAAATAAAATATAATGCAATTGAAACCAATAGTAGACATAAAAGGGTTAACAGTTTTTTGTTGTAGTTCTGAAAGGAAAGAATTGATTTGTAAGTTTCCACAATCTTTATGTATCTTGAATCTGCCGTCTACTTGTTCTTAATATTTTGTTCGTTTTGTTGTTATCTTTCATTGAAACAAAAAAAAAAGTGTACAATTAATTACTAGGATGACAATTAATCGTTAAGATTGAGAATAGAATGAAACCTATTACAAATTTATGAAATAAATATTTTAAACATTTAAAAATGCGTTTGTTTTTACTGATTACTTCATAGTTATTTCAGATCACATCAAATTGCGAATGAATATATTGTTATATCCCTATGCACAATTTTGGATAAAAGTTTGTGATTACTTTTATTGATTTATTTATCACAAAGTCTTATGCATCTTGTGGCCACCGGCCGTGGAGTAATGTGTAAGCGCATAGAATCCTTCGCCACAACAATTTTCATATTCACTACCTCTCTTGAATTATGGACAAAGCTCAGAGAGTATAACTATGAAGAAAGTTTCTCAAGCATTGTTATTTGCAAATGGATTTAAAACGGTAAGCCCCATTAATTCGTGAAATCGATCGGACTCACTATCCGAGTGATTGCTGAGGACGCTACAGTCGCTCCAAGTCAAACTCACTAGGAAAATAATACAAAAATTCAAAATTTAAAATTTCTGAATGAAAATAAATATTAGTATTTCTACAAATTTTACTGAATTGATTTTTCAACACAAAAAACTCACTATTGAGCAAGTGAGCGAGTTTTGCTAGAAGCGACTGCGGGCCCAATCCTACCTAGAATTTTTTCAATTCAATTTATTTATTCTCATTCTCATTAATACAGTAAATATTAATCAACATTAAATAATAAATATTAATAAGAGAAAAGTTTGTGGCATTTTATATCAAAAACAGTATAGAGACAATGCCACATTTCAAATTTTATAATACATACATTGTGTGGTGTTAGTTAAAAAGAAGAAAATATGTAGATTCAGAAATAATAAAAATAAAAATGTAAGATACAAAAGACTGTCATATAAAGTAACTGATATGAGGTTAAGAGTATTTTCATCAAATAACTACAGGCCTATGAGCAGTGAACCAGGTCCTCAACAAGTGGATATCGTGATTTATATCTGCAACTGCATTTAAATTGTTGGTTGAGTTATATGCGAAAGCGAGATCATCAGCAATTCTATTTCCTACAAATTTAAGCTCAAAGATTGAGTTTAAATTAATAAGGACTGTAATGGAGTCTCGGCGGGAATCTTGTGGAACACCCAGACTAATAGTTTTGCTATCCCTATATGTGTTGCCTACTTTGACTTTTTGAGTCATTTTTTTTTAAATAAGATAAAAACAAATTCCGCACAAGGCCACGAAAACCTCAGCCTTGTAGCTTATTTAAAAGAATGATATAGTCGACCATGTTGAAGGCGTTAGTTATGTAAACGTAAAGAGCAGCACATGTTTTTTTGTCATCTAAACCCTTTTGGATGAAGGAGGTGAAGTCCAAAAAAGCAGCTTCATTGGAATAGCCTGGGGCCTTATTTTGTATTGCTATAGTATCGGAAATCTATTCAAAAATCGGAAATTGGTATTTTGTACCTCTATAGTACATACACACAATCTGCATTCGAAAATTAAAAGTTATGCCAACTCATTTACGGAAATTTGGTATTTTGTATTCCGAAAGCGGATGTCAAAACCGTACTCACTTACGGATTTTCATTCGATAACTATTTTGTTATCGGATTGTGTATGCTCGTTGTTTGATTGATTTATTCAATCATTTTTCACGCAAAATAGAAGCAAATTAAGACATTAATAATAAATTTGAGCAGTTATTGTTCAAATATGCAGGTCTTGCCAAAGGATTTCTTCAATCTGCAGATGCAAGCCAGAAATCTAATCAGCTTTGGCATCGGCCCACCGATGCGGAATATAAAAGGCTGGGGGAGGTCCAAGTAAATACGTGCAACTCATGCCACTAGAAGAAAAGTGATATTAGAGATATTACATCTCACTTTTGCAATAAGTGGCACTTCAAATAAACCATCGTTTGGATTATCACCCACCCAACCACATAAAACCTTGACATCTACTGGCGAAATCGAAAATTTCAACTTAGCAATGTCAGACAATGAAGAATCATTCTGCTCTGAACCATCTTTAAGAACCAAAAACCGCTGAGCTACAACTAAAAGATATGTTAAATTGTGAAAATTTAATTCGATTTACTTGCAACTGACTTCTATTTGAATGATTATTTTCTGATTTGACACTTTCATTTTCGGAAATGATTGATAAAAAGCATTTAAACCCAATCCGAAAGTGATACAGAATACGAATTTGAGTATCGGATTTGATTTCCGCATCCGAATCCGAAAGTGATACAGAGGCAGAGGCCTTGCATACTGCATAGGGCTAAGAAAATTAATCTTAGCTTGATATTGCAAGACTTTACGTTTGATGAATTTTTAGAAGAACTGAACTGATTGACCTGTAGTTGGATTTTTCTTAAATAGAGGTATTTAGGCATTTTATTGCCTCAGGAAATATACCAAGGCTTAAACTTGAGTTAAAAATGAATACTAAAACATCAACGACATTATACGCGATTTTTTTAGACGATATTAGAAATATCATCATTGCCACAAGAGTTAGTTTTCTTAAGTGAATTAATATCTCTGAGAAGTTCCAAACCAGAATTGGCTCAAAAAAAATCTTCTAAAACTAGAATTATTTATGAGGTTTGAACAGCACCTGAAGGAGAATGTACGCATTAGGTCAGAGGAGATTGAGTTATTAGCCGAGTCCAATATTCTTGACACACAGGTGCGTTGTACCTTCCGTAGCCGTATACCGTATAGTTGGTCCGGTGAAACTAAGCACGGAAGGTGTGTACAGGTATTAGACGTCACGAGTTGATATAAGAGCATGTAATTTGTGTAGTTCGGTACTTTTAATGATTTCAGCTAAAAGTTGATGAATGAATACAATATCAGCAATTACCCGAATTTTGGCAAATGGTTCGAGAATTAGCTCTGCTAGTAATGTCATCATTTAACGACCATCAGTTTTAGCCATTGGTTCAAACTGCAGTCAGCGTCAAAAGATGTTCACTTTCTGCTGAAATAGCGGAAAGTTTGTACTCTAAATTAAATTTGACTCTACGCTAGAAGTCGATACTTCAAAATTTAGAACACAATCTACAAGTGTGTTCGGTCTAATAACGGTTTTTTTTTTACATACCCGCCAAGGCAATGGCCTGGTCCGAGAGGATGATTTTTTGTGCAGATATCCGTCCAACATTAGCTCAATTAGCGAACTCATTGTCTATGATTGTCTTTTTTCGGCTTCAATTCTCGGCAAATCGACATTTATGGGTTTTCTTCAATACTGGCCGCTACGGCGGCTATATTTTCTTCTTTTCGAAACAATCTCTGTCTAGTCGTTGGCATAAGGTCGAGAAAAGTTTACTCATGCTCAAACTATTCCACGATACTATGACAATAATGGCGACCAACATCGTGACCAAATTCACGTTGGGTATTTACAACTGAGGTGGAATTTCGGTAGTACTCTTAGTTTATTATAATTTCCGAACTTTCGTCAAAAGTGAAATGATGCATGATGAAATGAGAAACCTTATTGAACATTTTGACACCCAGTTATTGGCAACTTTCACAGCTGCTAAAACATAACAATTGGGAAAACTATCTTTGCTATATGGTCCTTTATGTCGGTTTACAATAAATATTGTTGCTGTTGCTATATTCTCCATTTCTAAGATTCCGTATCTGATTTGTACGCACGAGAAATGATTTCACTTTTGTCGAAGCACGTCCTCTCTAAATTATTGTTTAACCCTTAGAAATTAAGACAAGAAGTTTGGATCAAAAATGTAAGTTGTAAAGTTTAATGCCGACTCCGAACGGCGTGATTGAGAAGCTATTTCTAGACAGTTATACTCTTTGAGCATTGTCAGTGACTCGAAAGAGGTGGAGCCGTGAACAATTTTTTTTTTGAAAAATTGTTTGTCTGAACTTGGTATCTAACCTAGACTGTGAAAGTCTAATGCGCATGGGTCGACGCACGAACCCACACGGCCACGGCGCGTTCCAGAATAATAACTACTTTAAAAGGCTGTATATTACAAAAAGTTAGAACTAACACTAAAGTAAAAAAAACATTTTTGCGTTCATTCGTTGATATGGTTATCGTTGGATAAGATTATATCTGTAAGAGACTCGCAAAAAAAAAAACTGGAAAAAATGTGTCCCCCCTTATTTTCGAAGAAATGACCAACAAATATGAATCAAATACCTGGAAGAAAGGCTGTGTTAATTTTCCTGAAATCATTAAAAAGAAAACTCGGTGCAGGTTCCGAAATATCGACAATAAATATTCATTTTCCCACATCTATTTTTCGTAGAAACCGTTTTAAGTCCTAAATTTTTAAACAAACTGGTGTTTGTTTTGCTACAGGCTGTTTTCTGTTTTCTCTGTTTTCATTCTAACTTGTCATATCGATATATGTATGTATTTATACCTTATGCCGAAAGCCTACGCTGCTGATTTGTATTAATATTATAATGGATTTAAATACATATTAATAAATCCATAATGCTTTTACTAACGCTTGCTAATGTAAATTCAAAAAGGAATTAGTTTATACAACAAATAAACTAAGAATATTTGCACTGGTCAACTATAAAAATTTCATGCGTATCATATAAAGAATTATGGAAAAATACACATTTATGCGTGAAACGATTCCCGTTAATCAGCGGATTTCTAATACGCTATATCTTTTCCCACTGAATTTATTTGAGAATTTACGATTTTTGCTGTAATTCATACTTACTTTTAATAGCTTTAATCTTTCTGCTTTATGTCCCACAAAACCGGTTATGACCGATGAGATAAATTAAATTACATTATTAGTGGTCGGCCATCGTCATGCCCTATTTAACCGTTTAAATTATCGTCGAATGATACGGCATAAAGTAATTACATCAGTCCAAACCTTATATTCATCAATCAGCATGTTCGATTTCGTCTACTTCGGCTTTGCGGTAAACTGTCCGAATAACATTAGTACGGAAATCAAACGTAGAATGATAATTGTCAAACGTAGTTTCTGGGGTCAGGAGGCAATTGGCTTATGGAACCCTCTCAAGGAAGAACAAGCTGTCTTTGTATAAGACATTGATCATCCCAGCCCAACCCTGCTCTACGGCCCAGAGACATGGACAATCGGATGGAGAACCCAATGTCTTTCCAAGAGAAAAATTGTTCTCGGGGCCTTTGGTTCTGTTTGTGTTGATGGCTATGAGTTTAGGCAGGATACAGTATTACGCCATATAAAAGGCATAAAAAGCATAGTTCTTTGAACCTGAGCCTCTGGTACAACGCAGCAGGGGCCGTCAATGCTTTAGTTTGCACACTTAAGTGAAAAAGAACATCAAACAATTTGATACACGAACTTGGAGACAAATGGCAAGGGATTTTATTAGCTGGAGAGGATTGTTGCTGGAGGCCCAGATCTAACCCTGTCTGTAGCACCATAAGAAGAAAACGATGTTCGTCAACGCACGACAGTCAAAATAGTTTTGATTTTTGTCAATCCGGGCTGTATGACGCATACAGAGACATTTTCACAAACACGAGTATGAAATTGATTATGTAAAGACACCTTAAGTTTTAACTTCTAAGTTGTTGGCCGGAGATCTGAATTTTGGACAGCAAATCATCTTCTCGAACGAGACCCATTTTTGGCTCAGCGGCTATGTCAAAATTAGCGGCTAAAGCAAAATTATCGCTACTGAAGCGGACACGATTAACAAGTGTTCGAACAGGCATAAATGCATTCACGAAGATTGACTGTTTGATGCGGCTTATGCCATGGCGACATCATCGGGCCTTATTTCTTTCGGAATGAGAAAGGATACGCCAATAGTCTCAGGTCTAGAGCGATGTTAAACGACTTTCTGTGGTCAACATCGATATATCTGAACTGTGTTCCAACAAGACTACGTGCCATAAAAGCGATGCAGCATGTTATACAAGCGACGCAACGCTTGAAGTTTTTTTCTCACAGCGAGCGTTCATGCAAATTGGCACCACTTGTTTTCACTAGGACTACGTCAAATTCTTAGCCCACGCTAACAAGCCAGCCACTTTGAACTAGTTCGAGGTCAACATTCGAGACTCTATTGCCAGAATAACGCCGCACATATTGGATCGATTGCTTGAAACACTGCCATTGAATGAATGTAGCTTCAAAGTAAAGTCAGAATAACTTTATTTATATCCTACAACGTTGTTGTTTTAATTAAATTTCTGTTCCTATTGTCCTTATCCGGTCACCCTGTATAAGGCAGCAAGTGCGATATTGACGGATTAACGTTCTCAGAGAAAGCAATTGCGTTTATTTGGTGATGTAAACTCATTTGTAACATAGAAGTTTAAAAAAAATCGCAGTTTAGATGTGTAAATAGATAGATTCCATACGCCAGACAGGCATTCAAAAGCTTCTCAGGAGATACCTTAAACATTCCCCGAAAGCACTGCTCTTACGAGGGCATTATAATACTTTTTAATTTAATGTCACGAACATAAATTCAAAGAAATCTTTTTGATTAATTTTACAAAAAAACTTAATTTCGTAATAATTTCGCAATAGATTACGAAATGCTGGCAAATGATTACTTTTTTGAAGTTATTTCTTTTACAGAAATGTCTTAAATAGTTTAAGTTTTTATCCCACAATTAGCAATTACAGTTTTCGCGATAATAAGAGCAACTGCACGTAGCATATAAAATTCATGAAGAATGAAAATGGATGACGGACTATGAGACGAGAAGTCTTACGGAAAACAACTGCATCCTTTAACGAAACAACTTCAACCAACTGGAAAAATGAAGTACATACATATATATGTGTATATGTGCATTCGCATTCATTTTTACACCCCATGCAACTACAAGTATTATCAAGATTTATTTGCTTACAGAAGTATTCCCCGAAAACGGAAAACAAGTTTTCTTCCTTTTCGTTGTTGTTTGCGAGTTGACTTGTTTCCCTGTGGTTTCTTAATTTGTAAAGAAATTTAAAACTCAATGGATGAATGAAATTTAATTTTTACCTCAAGGGTTATTTGCATTTTTCCTGTAGGGATTTTCATATTTATAAAGCTTTGGATTGTATCAGCCCTTAAGCGTATTGAAGTGAAGGCACAACAAAGAGTTTACTTAGTCAGTATTTGAGTTTTTCATATCCCTATAGACACTTTTACTTACGTGAACACACACGTGTCTGCATGTTGAGTGTACTTTGGAGTCGACTTTTTATTTACTTGATACAATGAACTCATGAAGAGGTCTCCGGTTACCTTTGGGAACCACACACGATAGGTTCAAAAACTTTCTAAGTTCTAATTAAATGTAAATATTACAGGGTTTTGTTTAGGAAATCTTTCCCGGCATGTTACAATAATCGAATATGGATTTTAAAGCTTAACATTTTTCTAGTTAGTCTGGAATTTAAGCTGGAGCAATAGGAGCAGTATCTGTTTTGCTCCTTGTTGTTTAAATGCTAGAACTCTGAAGCATTATTTTATCGGAATATGTAACATACTCACTTACTCGTACAACTGAAAACTTTTATGATTTCTAAATTTCCGTCCACAAAAATGGAGCCTTTATAATTTCGGTGTGTCTGTCCTTCATTCAGTCTGTCCCACTTTTGTATCTCCTACATTTATGAAGATATCGGCATAACATTTTTAGATTTAGGTACTTTCGGCCTAGAAATCATTTTCCATGCATGCAAATTTAATTGATGTGCCATTTGATTATCCATTTCCAATTTCTAAACCAGTGTCTAAAAATCTGGAAAAAAAATCTCAAAAACTTGGCTTCGAAGATTTGGCTCGTAATAGTTTTTATATTGGCCAAAAATCGTAAATCAGTTTAGTATCACATTCACACATTTATTCCATGCTGAGTGGTATCACTAATATTCGTTATGATTTTCCAAAAGAAATAGATGGGTTGCTTTGCTTTCCCATGCCCATATAAACACAGTCCAAGGGATTTGAAGTTCACAACTGTCAAACCTAATAAAAGTCAACACCATTCTTTGTCGATTGAGTTACACAATATCAATAATGATTCGATTGCTAATTAACAATCTCAATAAGGCTCTATAGTTTGAAGAACTTGAGTGTTTTTTCTCAGTGACTTTAGTAACCTAACTTCTCAGTTTTGCATATCAGTAAATGATCTATACAGAGTTTTTCTTTTGTATTTCGACAACTGTCTCTATAACATTGGTAGAGTGCTTCTATTGTCGCATTGTACATAACATAACGTTACATAACTCAAATTCAATTATTCATATGTTGATACTATAGTATAGTATTGCCCATCGTTCGTTTTCCTGTCCCTTCCAATTGTATTATACTCGTACATCTGTCCATCTCCCCGTATGGCAAGTTTCTAACACGTCGATTCTATTTAAGTCATTCTAAAAGGCTCCACAGTCTTAAATGCTGTAACTGCAATGAAAGTAGGCAATATTTTTCTGTGGGATAATGTCCCAGTTTGAAGCAGTGGTTAAAATACCGTTGTATACCGTTTTTATACAGGATTGCATGAAAAACATTCTTCACAATGGTCACTTGTTAAAATTGCCTAGCACGACCTCAAAATCCACTCCATTTTTATTATTTATTTATTATTCATTTTAAGATATTTGCTATAGAAAAAAATGCTTAAAACTAGCTTAACTAACCTTGCTATCTTGTTCTAACTTACTGGCTCGATACGGTACGATACCATGTCTTTCGACGCTTTGCTTTTTATATTTTTTAGTTGAACTATAATAGATTACAAATATAATAGAAAAAACTTATTTAGCTTAATCATTTTGTTTGTCTTAAAAACTACCTTAAATCTAAACTTAAATTACTTTTTTTTTATTTACGTAGATGTACATACTTGGAGGGAGGGCGCCGTAGCCGTGTGGTTTGTGCGTCGACCCATACGCACTTGACTTTCACAGTCTAGGTTCAAACCCAAGTTCAGACAAACAACTTAAAAAAAAAAAATTGTTCACGGCTCCACCTGTTTCGAGTCGCTGACAATGCTCAAAGAGTATAACTGTCTAGAAAAAGCTTCTCAATCTCGCTGTTCGGAGTCGGCATTGAACTGTAGGTCCCCTCCACTAGTGAGAGAACAATAGCACGCACAACACGAGTGGTTCCTGAGAAGCTAGGCCCAGGTCCACCTCGGACTGTAGTGCCGCCATTACTATTATTATTATTATATTACATGTACATTACATTACATGTACGTATGAACGAAGATGTATACCTAATTACTCTGAAAGCTTTATTTTATACATAAAATGCGTAGAGTTTGCTTTAGTCATTGTTTTTTACTTTTTTGGGCGTAAAACTTACGACTGACTTAAAAACTAGGACGCAGATTTAACTGTGGACGCCGGCAATGGCAAAGGTACATTGGCCGACTTTTGGATGTTTTTACAGTCGCATGCAAAAGAATCGAGGCAAACAAATCTGCTTGGTATCTACCCATTTGATTAAAGCAAATCGAACTAATTTTTTGTCATTATTAGTGTTAGTACTATTATTATTGTTCATCTGCTTTTTTGTGCAAAAATAAATGGGGGCGACTGTGCCTCCCAATCTCCGCATACATTTTGTGTGCAAATATATCGGGCCATTCTGTTTTTCAGAAGTTTCAGTAACTATTTTCATTCGTTTCTGATAAGTTCTCAGTATGAGGTGATATTAGTTAATTCACTACTGAATATGGCACCTAACGCTGATATCCAAAATAACAATAATGACCCCAAACACACAGCCACGGGTTGCTACGAAAAACATAAGAGTTTTGTCTTGACCAGCATAAACCCCGGACCTAAACCCCATCGAACATTTGTGGGACGAGTTGGGAAATAAGGTGAAAAGCATTCAAATAAGATCTTTTTGCATCTCTATGTGAAGAATGGCAAACAATTAATATTGAGTACCTGACTCGCTCAATAGAGTCAATGCCCCGTCAGTGTGCAGCTGTACTTGCTGCGAAGGGAATGGCAACAATGTACTAGTTCTCTAAGGTATAGAGATTTAATTCTATTCATTTTATTTTATTAAAATATTTATTTTCATAGCTAGTTTCAAGTACGATCAAAATTATCCGATACTTTTGCACACCATAAATATTGAATTTTTGCAATAAAACTGAATTATTTATGAATGTTTGTGTTTTTTTATTTATATGAAATAATCTTTATTTTATATTAAGCAAAATTTGAAAATATTTTTTTATTCAATGCAATTTTCATTAAATGATGTTTGGCCCGATTCTTTTGCACGCCACTGTATATTACCCTGGATTATAAGAGATCGACGAGAGAGCTCTTCCTGTTAGCAAAATTTTGTGTGCTGCTTACTTTCATCTTTATTGTCGCGATTAGATACCGACCTACTGAACCTGAGAAGCTCCTGAGTGATCTGTGCGAGACGTCTCGGTCGTAGTTAAATCACCTATACACAGGTGTAAGGGCTACGCGGAAGATTAAGTATAGTAGCCAGGTTCCAGCTATCTGACTACACTTCGATTTGTTAGCTGTCCGTGTTGTCCAACAACTGAGAAATTTCGCCAATTCTTTTAATATCTTGATTGACCTTCTACTCAACGGAGTTCTGAAAACAATAGTTTTCGATTTTTCTAAGTTGGTGTGCAACTTCCAGTCGTTGCAAAACAGTTGGATCTCACCGTAGTCACTCTGCAAGAGAGTAGCAATGTCCTCAATTTTGAGCCCTGATCTGTATGAAATCGTCCGCGTACGCTCTCGCATCCTGAAGGGATTTTATTAGATCAGTCGTGTAAATAGTGAATAGTATCAGCGAATTGACCGCACCTTATTGCAGACCATTTTTTATCACAAAAATGCCAGCAAAAGTCGCATTGCCATTTTTTAGAATGAACTCTCTGCCGGTACAATCGATTCAAATATGTACGTATTCGTTCAAATATTGTTACTCCTTTGAGTCTATTCCACCACATATCTGTCTCTACTACTAAATTTCCATTTTAATACCAGCAAACCCTAAGTTTTAAAAATCAAGGCTAATTGTCCACTCTGAAGAAAAAGAATATTTTTCCCCTATATGCAAACAGCCGGGTACTGAGAAAGAGAATGAGATGATATATTAACGTCATGTTTTTATATTACACTCTGTTGATGCAACGTTCAAGATCCTTGGGTATTCATTCTTAACTAATTTTGAAAGTTTTTAACGCCTGTGGCATTTGCTTGAGTACAATGCAAAAAAAAACATTTTTGCTTCTGATTATTATTTTTAGCATGGTAGTAGCTTCTGCTTCTCCAGTGCATCCCTAATGATAAAAGCATAGCAAAATATGTAAGTATTTCCCTTCTTTCAACTTCCGAGTTTATTCATTGAGCATTTTTAGGGTTTCGACATAGTTTACATGACACAAAAGTGAATGTAAGCACACTTGTGTGTATGTGCCCAAAGATATCCTTGTGGGATACACTTCTTTGTGGAAAATAGTTTATCGTTAAAGAAAATAAGAATTTAATTTTTATTTTACTTTTAAGAAAACCATACAAACATATATGGGACATTCAGAAATGTGACAAATTCATGTGTAATAGTTGACATAATTAACTCATGAAGTACTCGTATGCAGGAACCAATTGGAATCTAGTGTTGTAGAATCTTGGCATTTTTCAAATAATTTTAACTTTCGAAGAACCATTTTCGATTTAAATTTTGCAACAGATAATTACCACAGTTATGGTGAAGTAAACGTCTTAGAATGTAAAATTGAAGACAACTTTCAAGAGGCCGTGCTATCTGGAGCCGCTTGTTGGCTAAGATTGCTGTCCCGACTGTTGCTGTAACTAAAAAGAATACATTTTAAGGACAATGTGTAATCAGTTAATTGAATTAATAAGAGGAAATATGAAATTTAGTTATATACCTAGGATACAGTTTAAAAAGTAGCAGCTTTGACGCTTACTGTATAACTCAGAGCCGAAATTGTGGAGAGATTTGTGTCACATTGGTCTGCAGAACATATTGCTAATCACGTTCGTATTATTTAACACCCGTATGTGGGCAGTTCGGTAGTGATAAAGTGTGTCGTAGGAATATACTGAAAGTCCAGGTTCGATTCCAGATGGGAGTACCTTTCTTATTCACTACTCCACCTTTTTCTAGTTAATGGCAAGGTTCAAAGAATATAATTGTCAAGAAAAAGCTTCTGGAAATTCGCCACCCGGAGAAGGCACTAAGGGCCAACTATGATGACCGTAAGGAAACTTAAGAAAACTGCACCAAACGGGTGGATAATTAAAAAAAAGACATTGACCATAGTAACTTCTGCTATGAGTTTCGGGAAGTTTTATCACATTTCCCAACTTAGACAGGAGCGAAATGAATCGCAGAGTCAGTGCAGAGCTTAATTCTTCTGAAGTTTCTATAAGCAACTAGCAAACCGGGCGAACTCCGTTTCGCCACCAGATGGCTTCGTTTTTTGTAACATTTCGTTTGAGGATTAAAAGATGAAGAAAAATATTTTTTTTTTTATATTCGAAAAGGAAAAATTGTATTTCATTTCACAACTGTAATGAATTCATTTCGATTACAAAAATCAAGTGTAATTTAGTTGAACTTCTCTAAGTAAAAAATGAAAGTGAATCCAAATTAAATACTGAATCGAAGCGTTATACGTGTCCGCAAATTATCCGTTTCATTGAAGTGCTGTTTGTAAACCACATTTTTTGTTTTTTGGTCTGTCGTTAACACAAACAAAGCGATTTGGCCGAATGACAACTCTCAACGTTCGCATGTGTTTCGAAAATTCGTGATAGCAGCGGGCAATATGGTGCAATGAATTCATTTCCGATATAAATCTCTTGATTTTGAACTTTAACTTTGATAGTTCGACCATTATCTTCTTTTGAACGCCGACGATACACTGGATATCCATCGTTCCCTGTGACTGTTTCAGCAACTAACGGTTGCGGATATCGTTTTGTGCACTTTCCATCAGCCATGCAAGGCGATAATGGATTTAATACACCGCACGGTCCATGCACCATCTGTGTCGTCACAATGTCGTGTAGATGGGGATCAGTGACTGGATCAGGAATTTCAGCTGATATGATGTCATCCACTTCATTTGAATGTAATTTGTTCAGCAACCAAATTAGGATATGAGCATGCGGAAGTCCGCGCTTCTGCCATTCCACCGAGTACATATAACAACGTGTGTCACCAAAAACTCGATACTTAGTAAGCACATCCATCATAACCTTGAGTTTTTGCAGAAATACTCTGGCGATTATGTCATGGCGATCTAGCGGTTTTTGGCCCGGGTCCAACTCACGTTCAATTTCCGTCCACTTCGGATTGCATGTAAACGTAATAAATAAATCCGGAGTTCCATAATTTCGCGCGTACGTCATAGCGTCTTGAGCGTATTCGTGCATGTGGCGTGGGCTTCCGATATAAGATGATGGGAGAATCGTCAGGCGTCCAATATTCTGAACATTACCATCTGAATGAATAGCATCACGCAAGTGTATATAGTCCTCAGATCGGAGCTTTGCCTGATTGAATCGGATGAACGCTAAACGTTCGGTCTCGACTTTGACATACATGTCGACAGCGAATTGCTGGAATAGCCGACGGCACTTCAGAATGACATTCTCCTCATGTGTACGAATCATCATACGATACGCATAGTAATTCATTGCTCTTAGATTTTTGTTCATTGATACGCCTGAAAATGCAAAATTAAATGGATTGTTAATGGAAACCAATAATAGCAATAATTAGTGTGTGAATATTGTACCTGTAATTGGATCGACCATCTTCAACGTGATGTCGTATCCGTCTTTCCCTTTCCAATAAATGATTGGATATTGTAACGCATCGTACAAACGATGTGTCTCGTTTACACGATGCATGATATTGCTTCTTCGCTGAACGACAATGTCTCGTGATTTAGTTGGATCGCCAACAATAATTGCAGCAACATCATCAACGGTGGGTGCATTGAATCTTCGCACATGTTCACCTGTTGGGGTACGATCCGCTCTTATGACAAATTTCGTTCGCAGTGGGATCATATTGGAATGCCAAGCGATTGTATGATGCCAATGATCTTCGTGTGCTCACGCGTTGTCTCAATCGGGCATTTTCTCTTTATATTTTGTCTTTCTTCGCTTAAGTTCTGTGAATACACTTGTTGCTGGCTTGCATGACTTGTGCGGCGGCCGATGTTCGCACGTCGTCCTCTAGGCATTTTGGACTATGGACAGACTGGTGAATTTAACCTCAAATGCACGATCCACATTATTTTCACAGTTCAACTTACCACCTTAAGGACAAATGCCTGCTGTTGAAATTGAATACAAATTTGCACAATACGCGTGATTGATTTGATGGTTTCCAATTGAACTGTTAGGAAACGAATAACTTTAACCTCAATTTCACAATTTCACAGTGAACACAATACCGGTTTTAAGTTAGCGTTTGAAAGAACGTGCGCATAATAAATGTCACATGAAATTAACTGAGCAGAGTACAATGAGTAGCTGTCAAACAATGTATCACGCACCGGCGCCATCTACTTAAAATGAAACGTACTTATTTTCGTGAGGGATACTCACACACCACGTACTGGCGCCATCTCCTCCACCACCATGCAAAACCATATTGGTTTGTAGTACATGCTATGTATCAGAGATGGCGATGTATGTGAAAAATGATTTTCCCTGTTTTCCTGCTTTTCTGTTTAAATTTTTCCTGAATTTTGTTTGCTATAAACCTAACAGAGCCCGAGACCTTTCCAACGAATGCAAAACCGTGGCAATCGGATCGTGCGTTCTGGAGTTATAGCGTCAGGAAGGAAATCCCGACTTATTTTTATATAATAGATTATGAAGAATTTAAAATTTGATCGGTTACTCGTAAGTAAGCGTAAGTTTGTATGGCTATTATAAAAACAATATTGATAATAATAATAATAATGGTGGCGTTTCATTCCGGGGTGTACTTGGGCCTAGCTGCTCAGCAATCAATCACTTTTTCTATACTGTTAAACTCGTACTCTTGAGCATTCTCAGTGACTCGAAAGTGGTGGAGTCGTGGACAATATTTAGTAGTTTTTTCAGGAGTTCACATTCAAAAATGAAAGATGCTCGCAGGTCATGTCAAGTCACGTAAATAGTCTTAGGTGAAAAATATTATAACAAAAATCAACGAGGTTACAGAAATAGTAATCCTTAACTAGAACAAAATCGTTTTGTCCTAGAGTTAGGTCAAAAGTTCTGATAATTTACGGAGCAAAAAGAGAATGTCTTTGACTAAGCTTATACTCAACAATCCTACTTCATATCGGAAGAAAGATATACCAAACCAAATCCCCACATAAGCACTCCCACCTCAAAGGGGTAGAGGCTTATAGACCGATGGTCCATTTTCCTGACACGGTTAGATAACCCAAGAGGAATTTTCCTCACTTGCTACAACCCCCCCAACCAGCTGAAATTTGTGCACAATAGGAGTATCTAAAAATAAGAAAAAGGATAAATCGGAAAGCATTGAGTACTCACCTCATTCAATTCAACACATATTTCACGGTACACTTGTAAGCAATATAGTGAGTTCTGAGCGGAAAAAGGACAAGGAAATTCTCTTTGTGTACAAGAAAATGAAGTTGAATTGAGCGCCTATAGAAAGAAAGAAAGTGGAATTGAAGTCAAACTCTTTGAAGTTAAAGGAGTTGATGTAAGATCTTTTGAATGAGTTTGTTTAAAGAATTTGCTGTAAAATAATGAAATCATGTTGTCCTGGTACCATTTGCAAGGCCACGTAATTCTTATTCGGATTAAAACAAAATCATGCCGATTGCAGTTAGTTGACAATTTTGAAGTAAAATAAGACGTGTAACTCGGGTGTGAAAAAAAGTTTCCATTTCAGTGATACAAGACTGCTGGCCACATGTACGAGTATGTACTCGTATGTATGTAAAAATGGTTTATTTTGACACGGTTAAACCCCATAATAATAGTAATAAAACAGGGACTTCCAAACTTCGGCAGATGATAGCGGCCATATTTTCGAAGCTACATCTGCCAAATTGGCTGTCACTTATTTAGTCTGATTTGTTTAATCTCCATGGATGGACACAGCGTTCAACAATATGTGTAAATTATAAAATTGTTTTATTAAAATGGGTGTTCTGTGCGGACAAAGTTCCGCGCACTTTGCCCATTTTACGGTCGCCATAATCGTCCTACCGAGAGGACTATTCGCAGTGTGGTGGATAAATTTGAGTCCACTGGTTCAGTAAACAATAAACCGATACCCGTCGACGAAACGTAAGATGTGCCGAAAACAGCCGCTGTCCGTGAGAGTATGCAGAAGAATCTGAGGCAGTCGATTTCGCTTTATTTACCAGAAGTCAGCTTTTCTTAGACCACAACTTAGCGAATTTTGCGTCGTGACTTGGGCCTGTAGCCGTACAAAACTCAACTGACCCAGGAGCTAAAGGTAAACGACCAGGCAATAGACAAAGACGTGTTTTTGCTAAATGGGCTTTGGAGCAGCTGGAAACTGACCATAATTTTCATCGCAAAATCGTCTTCATTTCTGGATGGGTACGTCAACAAGCAAAATTGTCGAATTTGGGATGATATGGACACCAACGATATGTGGTTTTAACAGGATGGCGCTACGTGCCACACAGCTCATGCCACATTGGAAACTCTGCACGAGCGATTCGAAGGCATGTTCATCTGACGTGGAGGTAATGTGAACTGGCTAACGAGATCGTGCGATTTTACCACGTTCGACTTTTTCTTGTGGGGTTTTCTGACGTCGTAAGTCTATGCGAATAAGTCAAACCAAAGTGGCCCAAACCACAGTGGCCCTTAAGCATAACCCATGCCATCGGTCAAATCCAGGCTGATATATGCGCGATAGTCATGGAAAATTGAACATTTCGTATGCGCGCCACCCAGAGAAGCCGCTGCAGATATTGGAACGACGTTATATTTCATATATAATGGCATCGATGGGCTTGATGATATTTTACACACACGTTGTTTTATTTAAGTGTAAAGATAGAAAACGCTTAATGTGAGAACCTTTATTATTGCTAACTATTTAACTAGTTAAACAGGAACCAACAAAAAACAAGATCAAAAACATGAAACATGCATTTTTTTACGTAAACGATGACATTTGATAAAGTATTTGTTCACCAATTAAAATGTTGTCTTAAGTAGTACGAGAAAGGACCTAGATTAGGTAAATGCGGTCGCTTGACATATCGAAAAGAAAACTGATAACTAATAGTGCTACAAATCAACCAACGAACTTTAATCACGACAATGTTCGAACCGAACTTATTTGTGTTGTATTTTCAAGGAATTTTACAGCAAAATTCTTAATTAATTAATCCTTTTCAATTCTTCAATTTCATGTGACATAGTAGCACCATTCGAACTTCGCCTCCAAATGACCAACAAGATACTCCTTTACAAAATTGTACCTTATTGCGCTTCTGCATTAAATTTTCTTTTCATTCCAATATGCTATATCCTTCAACTAATTCTAATTATTGAGAAAATCCTTTCAGAAAACATGTATTCCAAAATGCGAATTTCAAACGACAGAATAGAATCCTCAGAACTTCGCTTCTAAATAGCCAACGAAGTTACTCCCGTTACAAAATCGCACCTTATTACGCATTACTTTTAATTTCCTTGTAGGGCATTTAGGGGTTAAAATGAGTCTGAGATATAACACATCATCGTTTGGAGTCATCGATTACAGCATGGAATTTATGAGTGAAAATGAAAAAATGTAAAATGTTAAATCTTTGATAACTCAAAATTTGCACATAAATCGATATATTTAATATTTCTTAATGCTTACGTCGAGGTTTTCAAAACTGCGTTTTCAGATCTTCAAAATTCGCATGGCAATGCTTTACCGTTTTTCGCCAATATCTCCAAAACTATTTAGGGCAGATTGCTTGAAATTTTTTTAAATGAAAGCACTTATTGAAGCCAAGTTTTTGGGACGGGAAGAGAGGAAGCACTAAAAAAAATTTGAAGCTCCATATTTTCCAAACGGTGCTTTGGATCAGAAAGTTTTAAACCAAACCTCCACCTCATTTCAAAAGATCTGACGATTGATATATCACTCTTTGGGGTGCGTCACTGTTTCAAAATCCATGGCTAGTTCACCTATACGGGAGCAACCCCCAAATGGCCCCACTTTTAAGATTAGGTGCATGAAAAATGATTTCTAGGCCTGATGTGCCTAATTCCAAAATTTCATGCTGATATATATATCCTTATAAACTTCAGAATTAAAAATGAGTGACAGAAAGACGGACGGACGCTCACACCGAAATTATAAAGGTTTCGTTTTTGTAGACGGAACCTTAAAAATGCGACCCAATTGTGTTATTACTTTGACGCATTTTTTCGTGTGAAATGTGTAATTTTTCAAGACCCGATTTTCTCTGTTTTTTTTTTGCAGAATCACTTCACGTGTTCGGAGCTGAGTGTGAAAATAATAATAAAAACTTCAATTAAAACTTTCCTTCAAAATCCTTGAAATGATGAGAAAATTTTGTTCTTTTTTTATGACGTTACATTGAACTTGTTAAAGTCCGGAAAAAGCACTAGAATTATTGCTTCTCTGGTAATGTCTGCTTTGCATGATAGTTGGGTGAATTATCTCAGTAAATGTTTTCCATCAAATAACGAGAAAAAATTCGAAGGAAAATGCTTTTGAATGGTTGTAGGAGTTACTTTTACATGTATTCGGTGTATTTTCTTCCGGAAACCCAAGGATTTTAATTGTTTTCCATTGAAATTTCAGTTTCTTGCCAGTCGTTATTTATGTTTGTTAGTTGTAAGTTGGATTTCGAAGCGTTAATACGCGAACCATGTAGACACAAGCGTCTGCACCTAGCCTCTATTAACGAACTCCTACTCTCACCTCCCCGTGGTGAAATCCGGGAGCCGAGTACCCTCGACAGAAGATGGGGTAACCAACCCTCGTGGGACGTCTGGGCGGCTGCTAACGAGAGAGGGGGGAGTGTGAGTCTACCAGGGCTCATCACTCTTTTTAGGATGGCGGCGGAGGAGCTGGTCAACTGATTGGCCAACGGCGGCATCCACAACTCCAGTCAGCAGGAGCTACCTGGTTTCCATGGTAAGGTCGGGACCTTGGAATAGAGATGGCGGCGGATGAGCCCTTCTTTTAGGGCCAACGGCGGCGCTCACAGCCTGCAAGAGGCTACCGACACCGGATCCCTCCGGACCCCTTTGTCCGGGGGCTAAACAAATGGACCTGTCCTCCCAGTTGGAGGTTGTGCGTGGGGTTAACTTCCTCACCACGTAAAAAAGTATCGAGTTGAGAAGCAACAATATGCCTCGGATACGGACGGATTTACTGTTGACGACCCCAGCAAACGGAATAAGGACAATGACTTTCGGTTCTGCACGTGGAATGTGAGGTCCCTGAACAGACCACGTGCAGCCGATGAACTCGCGGAGGCCCTAGACTGCTATAAAGCAGACGTTACCGCAATCCAGGAAGTGCGATGGGATGGGCCGGGAAAAAAGAGGATGAAAAACTGCGATATCTACTACGGCGACTGTTACAGAGAGCGAAGACAGCGATTATTTGGATGTGGATTTGTTGTTCGAGGCAGACTTAGGCAAAAAGTCTTAAGCTTTAAGTACATAAGCGAGCGCCTCATAACAATCCGCATCAAGGCTAAATTCGGCAACATCAGCCTAATCTGCGCCCACGCCCCAACAGAGGACAAAGATGACGATAGTAAGGATGACTTCTATGATCTCCTAGAAAGAACGTACGATCAATGCCCCAGCTACGACACCAAGATCGTTCTAGGAGATTTCAACGCTAAGCTGGGTAAAGAGGACATCTTTGCTAGAGTCATCGGTAAACACAGCCTGCACGACACCACGTCCGAAAACGGACTCAGGCTGGTGGACTTTGTTACGGGGCGAAACCTCTCTGTAGCTAGCACGCGGTTCCCACATCTCAACATCCATAAAGGGACCTGGCGGTCCCCTGATCATTCAACCGTCAACCAGATTGATCACGTTGCGATCGACGTCAGACACTCCTCCAGTATTCTTGATGTCCGAACGTTCCGAGGCGCCAACATCGACTCGGACCATTTCCTTGTTGTAGCCAAGGTAAGGACACGGATATCGAGAGAAGAACGGAGTCGAGGAAGCCAACCACGGTTTGACGTCGAAAAGCTACAATCGCAACAGACTGCCAGGAACTTTGCCGATCGAGTCTCCCTGAAACTCTCCGAAAGTTCGACGCCGCCTGCACTAACAATAGACGAAGAATGGAAACGTTGTCAAAGAGCCATCAGAGAAGCCGCTACTGATGTGCTGGGTTTTAAAACGCCAACAAGAAAAAACCCCTGGTTTGACAACGAGTGCAGGCAGGCACATGCAGCAAAGCAAGAAGCCTACCGGGCAACGCTGCATCGAACCACGAGAGCTGTTCGTGAGCTCTACGAACAGAGAAGAAGGGAAGAGAACCGGCTTCTCAGGAAGAAAAAGAAAGAGCACGAGAAGCGCGCGATCGAGGAGATGGAGAGGTGTTATGGCAGGAATGATGTCCGAAAGTTTTACCAAAGGGTAAAACTTTTATCGAATGGATATAAAGTTCGGACAGAAGCTTGCCGGGACGAAAATGGACAGCTAGTAGTAGATTCGCAGTCGATACTGAGAATTTGGAAAAATCATTTCTGCAGACTGTTGAACGGCGATGAGGACACAAATACCGCTGTCAGGCAGAATGTTCCACTCAACACAACGGACGATGATAGAAGAGAATACCGTCCCCCCGACCTAGACGAAGTCAAGATAGCGATATCGAGACTGAAGTCTAATAAAGCTGCTGGTGCAGATAGTCTGCCCGCCGAAATGTTTAAAGCAGCTGGAGGTGATCTGGTAGGGCGCATGCACCAGCTCATCTGTAAGATATGGTCGGAGGAAAGCATGCCCGATGAGTGGAATCTCAGTATCGTTTGCCCGATCCACAAGAAAGGAGACCCCTTTGACTGCGCCAACTATCGAGGGATAAGTCTCCTTAACATCGCCTATAAGGTCTTCTCTGCCGTTTTGTGTGAACGCCTGAAACCATTCGTGAACAAACTGATAGGTCCTTACCAGTGTGGTTTCAGGCCCGGGAAGTCCACCATCGATCAAATTTTCACACTGCGGCAGATCCTGGAGAAGACCCAGGAAATGCAGATCGACACACACCATCTATTTGTCGATTTCAAGGCCGCATATGACAGCGTGCATAGAGACGAGCTATACAGCGCCATGTCTAGTTTTGACATTCCTGCTAAACTCGTCAGACTGAGCAGGATGACGATGGAGAACTCTCGCTGCTCCATCAAGGTCGGTAACGAACTCACCGAGACCTTCAATGTCAAAAAAGGTTTTAGACAAGGCGACGCGCTGTCATGTGATTTCTTTAACATCGTTCTTGAGAAGATCGTGCAAAACTCACTGGCCAACACAAGAGGCACGATCTTTCAAAAGTCCGTTCAACTGCTAGCTTACGCGGATGACATTGACGTGATTGGGAGAACACAGCGAGCCGTCAATGATGCGTTTGCTGGCATTGAAACGGAAGCGGCTAAAATGGGTCTGGCGGTAAACGAGGGCAAAACAAAGTATATGCTGTCATCGAGAAAGGACGCACAACATCGACGACTTGGCCAGAACGTCACCATAGGCAGCTATAACTTTGAGGTAGTAAAGGACTTCGTCTACCTTGGCTCCGCGGTTAACAGTACAAACAACATCAGTACCGAGATCAAACGCAGAATTACTCTTGCCAACCGCTGTTTTTATGGGCTCAAAAGGCAATTGAGTAGTAGAGCCCTCTCTCGGAAGACCAAGTTGACTTTGTATAAGACCTTGATCATCCCAGTCCTGCTTTACGGTGCAGAGGCATGGACAATATCCCAAGCGGATGAACAGTCTCTTGGTCTTTTCGAGAGAAAAGTTCTGCGCGCGATCTTTGGTCCTGTTTGCGTTGATGGCATTTGGAGGAGAAGATTCAACCACGAACTGTATGGGCTGTACAGCGACATGAGTCTAGCCAGGCGTCTACGGATCCAACGCCTAAGATGGCTAGGCCATGTAGAGCGTATGGACAACTTAGCTCCGGCCCGAAGAGTCTTCGACTCTGAGCCTGTGGGACAACGCAACAGAGGACGTCCACGAACAAGGTGGCGCACACAAGTCGAGGGGGACCTCTGCCGGCTTGGTGTGCGAAACTGGAGACAGCTGGCGAAAGATCGTGCTGGCTGGAGAGGCATGTTGAGTGAGGCCCAGGTCCACCTCGGACTGTAGCGCCCTAAGAAGAAGAAGAAGAAGAAGTTGTAAGTTGATTTAAAAAAATATGTTGAGCAATTAAAACAATAAAAAATTAAATGTAATTGTGTTAAATTGTAATAGCTTAAAGATTTATCAAGCCACGTAGTTGTCATGAATGAAGGAATTTAAGCAAACTTATCGTAAGGATGATTGAATAATTGTTTATGGTTGAATTTAGTACAAAAATGAATTGAAACAGTTTGGATTCGTTGGACGGCATTTAAAATTGCATCCCAAAAAATGTATTAATTTTTCGGAGCCCTCCTAGCGCAAGCACAACTCGGACTTGGCTGATATTTTGATTTGGTGACTATTTTTTGGCTTTCGTGAGCGCACTTCTTTTAAGTTTGAACCACCAAGTTTAAATTTAATTGAGTGGCAGTGGCGTCCTTGACCTGAAACCACACCGACAAATTTGTGACGAAAATCAACACTCAGTCAGTAAAAAAGACAGAACTTCGTATATTCACCATGAAAGCTTGCATCATCCCACGTTTCTTTCAAAAATATCACTACACGTTTGGCTGTAAAAGATAAATTGGATAGGAATTTCCAAGACGCATCATGTTTTAAAATTACAAGGATCATTTAAAAAAAAAAAGTCAGTTTGCGTTTTATTGCAAAACAATAAAACTGCACATTGTGGGTAGATTCTTAATGTACTACGTGCAATTTCAAAATAGAACCAAATACACCACCAGTACCCCATCAGACCATGAGTTTGAAACATGAACGTACTAATGTACGTATGTGCGGCTTGCAAATGTTGTATCAGGTCATGCTCCACGCATACCAAGCAGTATTTCTCGTTTGCAATAATTTATTACTTTTCCATTCTGTATTTATTGATGGGAAATGAACAAATGTATCCCAAGCAGGTGATATCGAAAACATAACAAATATTTGGTATCTACCAAACCCAGCATCAGCAAATAAGTACGTAAGTGTATTGCCATCAATTTAAAACCATCTTTTCGTTGACTGATGTGAATGACTAACTGTTTTTGTTTGTAGTCAATAAATTTGACTTGGTGAAAGAAAGTATTCATTTCAAGAAAAGCCAGACAGCAAAGTTTTAAATTTACCGAAACCGATACAAACAAGTATATGTTACGTGTATGTACATACATATGCACCGTAATACATACATCGGATTTGAAGTCGGAAACAGACTTAAGGCCGTGCGTGCATTTTTCCACCCTTTGGCTAATTTGTGATACTTATGAGGTGAACATGCTTAAAAATGTAACCCTGCAGGTATGGAGATGCATAAAATGTATCCTTAAATTTTGAGATTTGTTATAAAAGTTGACTGGAGAGCAATGATAGTTCTTCAATTGTTATGTTTTAACAGCTGTCGAAGTTACCAATGATATCTAGCTGTCCAAATAATTAGTAAAGTCTGTCATTTATCCGGATGTGTCATACCACGCTAAAAAAAAATACGCAATGCACCGTGCAGTACGGTTCTAAAACTTCCGAACCGTTTGAAACCTGCAGCGGATTTCAGAAAAAAGATGCATTGTTTTGTGATTTCTTTAATCCCACTCTGGAAAAGAGTAAACACGGAAGGTATTATCTTCTAGAAAACTATCCACTGGCTGCGTGCATAACCAGCGACATTTGCGGACGTTCCTAGCGAGCCGTAGTAGAAACATTAACGGCTTTTGAAGAACGGGTAAGGCAAGCTGGTCTTGAAGTAAATGAGGAGAAGACGAAATATCGAAATACGCTCGTTAGAATGAAGCAGGCCAAGAAACTCCTAGGGCAATATAACTGGAAGAGATTCGAGGCATGCATCAAAATGAGCAAGAATAACCTCTGTATCCTAACAGGCTTCCTAACGGGCACTGTAGACTCAGGAAGCATCTAAGGAAACTAGGGGTATCAGAAGAAGGTCTCTACAGATTTTGTGGAGAATTTAATGAAATTCCAGAACATATAATGGGATTTTGTAAGGCACTAGCTCACAAAAGAAAAAGAAGTCTGGGCAAGTACCTACTATCAGGAGAAGAAACGCAATCACTAGAACCATCTCTCATTCTCAGATTCCTGAAGGAAGCTGGCTTAGAGAGACTACTTTAGAACAAATTTCTTCACCTATGCGCAATAGGAGTCCATTACCCTCAATACAACTCTGAAAAGAACTGTATTTGAGGTGAACTCGTAATTGTGCTAAGGTATTAAGAGGGGGCACAATAGGTCTTAAAGGTCGCGGTGCAACATACCCTCAACCTAAGAATAATTATAATTTGGTCATGACTGCGAGCAGGGCGAATGGGGGAGAAGACACAACCGCGAACTCTATGAGCAGTACAAAGACGTTTACATAGTCCGGAAGCCAAAAATCCGTCAACTAAACGAGCTCGGTCACATACAGCGAATGAACACCAATCCACCAGTCAATAGCATCTTCCAATCCGAGCCACCTGGTTCAAGAAGGAGAGAAAGACCCAAACTCCGGTACAAGGGAAAAGACAACGTGGTGTTGATGAGTGAAAGCAGCGTGCCCGGAACCATAAGCAATGGAAGGCGGCAATTGTTCAGGTTCAGACCATCCAGGGGGCGAAGGCATTACAGTTGGAAGAGTTGTTAATAAGTGCAGAAGTATGACTGAGAACGTAGTGGGAGTTACTTTAAATGCGAATCATGCATGCAAGTTGTACGGACTAATTAGATCTTTCAATGGCGGCAAACCCATTGTAATTTCTATGCAGCTCCATGGAAAACACGTACAAGGGGTCAATACAAGGATGAGATTTCTCCACGTGTTATTAAACTCAAAGATATGTGGCAGTATTTACGCTTGTGCATTGGTGTTAAATTTTATTTACGGCAAACATTGTTTTCGTTGGTGTCAATGAATGGCCAAACATATTTTTAAATGACATGGCCTTCTACTTTGCATTTAAATCTACAAACAAGTGTGCCTTGAACTTTTTCTGCCATGTGTTCACGTGCCTTTGTTTTCCCTCAACAGCTCATACAATTAGCCATTGCATAGCTACTTTAGCAACCATCCGTGTGATTGCTCCGACACGAATAATGGTTATACGAATAAGAGCACCACCGGAAATTCTCGAAAAGCTTATCACGGAAGTCCTATAAAATAAAAATACATGTGTTTTGTATCATTCCTTGCCTAAAAGTAGCAGCCAAATCACTGCAACAGTGCTTCACAGATGTCCCACCACTTTTCACCTGCTTATGTAATCTGCTATAAATTATAATCATCGCACACCAAAAAAGTATGTATACTTACATGCTTTTAAGTACATACTCGTATAAGAACAGAAAAATGGTAATCACCCGCAAAATGGAGAAAACAGATTTTCCGGTTTTGAAAGTAAGCACATTTTTTTATAAAATATTTGGCGGTAAATACATAATTAAGAATTGGTCGATCCAATGAAAACCGAGATGAGAGGGTTGCGTGGCACGTGTTCCAGAAGCTGGTCAGAACAGCCATGATGAAGTACGAGCTCACGAAATAGAAACGAATGGAAATTGCTCGTTAACAAGGTCGTGAACTTTTGAGTTTCGAACAAACGTTGAATGGAAAATGAAATAAATTAATAATACATAAATAATGGGAACAGCCCCACATTAGTGCAGTTGAGAATGAATGTGGTCCAAAATCGCGTATGCTGGGATGTTTTGATGGTGTAAAACGTCGCAAAACGACCGTAAAAAGAAAATAAAACTCAAGCAGTTTGCAAGGGTCCGCAAATATTGCTATTACTAGCGTTACGAAATAAAACAACATATAGACACGGAATACATATGTACCTATTTATTGAAATTATTTATTTAAAACCCTAACACTGGTGCGAATAGTGAAAATCGAGATCGAGAAATAGCAAAGGTTGTAAGTATGTATGCCAAGTTGATTCTCAGGGATAGATACGTGATTAAAGTCACGAGGGCGTACTTAACTTTTATTTTTATTTATCAACATCATTGCAGTTACCTTATCGTTTACATAGATAGCTAGATGTACAATGAAGGACAGAACACAAAACAAAACGCAGTATATATTGTAGTAACAATTAACTGTTATCGAGAAAACTGTGCGATAATTGTGAATTTAATATATACAAATGAATACAAAAAAGTACTTAAATTCAGCTTTATAGGAAGTAAAAGGCAGTATTAAAGGGTGGCCAGATAGCAATGATAGTTTTTTTTTCAATTGTTGTGTTTCAGCAGCTATCAAAGGTACCAATCACATCAAGCTGTTAGAATATTCAGTACGGTTCAATATCGTTTCACGCTTGACGAAGGTGAGGAAATTATTAAAAAAATATTTTCGATATTCCGGCACAGCTGTAAATAAATAAATAACGTGAATTTCATAGTGAGGTCGGTCGTCATCATGTGTGTGTGTGCAGGAAATTCGTCGCACCATGGAAAAGTTTAAAAGTGAATACACTCTTTTGGTCTGCAAAGTCTGCACTTGTATTAGACGATGGTTGACAACGCCATGAGTTCAATAATTGAATAATGAGATGAAATTAGATCTATAATGTATTTGATAAACATCTTCTCGAAAGAAGCCAACTTTTGTCTCAGCGTCTATGTCAACAAACAAAATTACTGTTATTGGAGCGAACACAATTCACAAGTGTTCGACCATGCATCAATGCATCAATATTGAATGTAATGCGCGGTGAATTCATCCAAAATGTTTTGAAGTCTTTTTGGTAAAAATTACTGCGATTTAATAAAACTATAAGTTACCATTCTTTGGAACTCAGTGACTAATGTATTCAATTTTTTACAATCTTTGAATTAAACCAAATGATTCATTCTTTTGAAAAAAAAAATAGTGAATTCATTGCACGTTAGTTGCAGTCAGCAGTGAATTTACATAAACTCTATGAATTCAACGAAAATAATTCCAATTCAGTTGACTTTAGTTGGTACTGAACTTTCTTTTTTTGACCTTTCATTACGGGTATGGATATGTTTTTATACAATTTAAAGAATATATTAATATTAATATGTTAATATGTTATACATAATATTTTGTATTCCAGATCAATTATTAGAAAACTCTAATAATTTTGATACCACATATATATGCATACCTGGCCGATCCTGCAACAGACTTCAAAATGTTGGATCGTTACCCGGGGTTAAAAAAATGCTCTTAAATATGACACACCATTACCTTCGTCAGCCGCCGTGGAAAGATTGTGTTCTTTTGCAAGTTTAATCAATACCCCGCGGCGAGGCGCGCTTTCGGATGAATATTTTGAACGGCTGGTGTTATTAAAAGTTAATAACATTGAGGAAATTTAAAATGTTTAATTCCTAGAATATTATTTTATTTGTTTGATTAGGTTGAGTTCTTATTTAGTTTATTATACTTACTAGAATAAAATTGAAAAAAAACTGTTTATTATTATGTTTACTTAAACAAATAAACTAAAAGCATCTTTACTGTGGCTCAACGTTGCAATGATTAATGCGAATTCTTTCTGTTGAGAATTTGTTGTTGTGATGAGAACCCACAGACTTTAAATCAATTCAAATAACTTCTATTAAAATCAGTGACTTCAATTTATTTAAAGTGAATTCACTGCTGAATTCAAGTCAAATTAAGTGAATTCAATTGACTTCCATCAATGATTTCAATTCTATGATGGCTAAATATTGAATGCACCAGTCAATAATTTCAAAAAAATGGTGACTCAACATTTTTTTAAATCCCGGTGTTTTTTAGTTTTTATTGCATCGATAAAAAAAACTGAAACTGACTTCAAATTCTAAGAATGCATTCCATGAATAAATAACACTTAAATTACTAGTAAAAGTAATTAACAGGTAATTGGAATTAGTGTATTGGTGTAATTGCAATTGTAATTAAAAATCAGTATCAGTATCAATCAATAATTCAATTTATTGAAATGAAAATGTAACTTATATTTATTTGTCTTTTATTTAATTACAAAACAAAAAACTCAAACAAGCAATCAATTTTTAAATATTATACACAGAACTAATTCTAAGCTTCTCGGAGTTTTTATCCGAAAGCTTATACCTATGAGGAGCATTTATTATGCTCACAAAAGAAAATAGCCTTTTGACAGGAGTTGAAGAAGATAAAATGGTATTATATATAAAAAAAGCTTCATTATGTTCGGATACTTTTCCAAAGATCTCATAGAAACATCTTTCTCTGAAAGTTAGCTGAGAACTTCTAGCTCAATCGTTGTTGAAGTGACAATTGGGATACCATCATCTCTAAAATTGAAAAATTTTAAGTTATTTAGTGTGGCATATTCGGTGAGCTCCGGTTCATTTGGGAAATCTTGCATAGCATATGAAATTACGATTTTTTTAATGTCACCCAGACATTTACCTTATGTTGAACGGATAACATTTAGTCACTAAAATTTTACTGTCGGACATGTAATTGCTACTACAATTGCTTCGTGCTGCTCTGAACTTAAATGGAAGATGTCACTAAATCGACGTATTAGTACTGCTTCCATCTCTGCGATCTCTTTGGTCAAATGCTTTAGGCGGCTTCTGGGACCAAGTTTTTGGAATTTAGCTTTAAGTGAGACTATTGATGGTACTAAATAGCCACAAAACGTATTTTATCGCTCTGCAGCAAATCTATGCAGTCAGATAGTGGTTTCATTATTCATTCATCCAAGTCCACTGTCGTATGCCTAGCTATTAAAAGCTTATCACAAACCTCTCCAAGTTTTTCTTTTGCTGCTAGTATCTTCTTAACGGAATTTTAGGTTGAATTCCACCTTTTAGCAACAGCAGAGGTGAAGGAATACCCTACAGTGGCAATTATGATTTCATTTGATTTGGGGCGATGCGCTCATTCCCAAAGTTTGGAGCATTTAGTAAATGCCTGAAATGTTTCAAAATAAAAGACATTTCTGTGAATTTTGCAAAGGAATGAATACTTATTAAAACAAAAGAACAAAAGTGTTGTTCTCTATAAAGTTTGACGTGGGGTTTAATATCAAAATAGTACTTACCTGCGAGTGTTTTCGAAAACTCACTGCATTTTTGGAGTCGCTGCTTGTAATTAAATTTAAGGTGTGAGATGCGCAGCGACAATGGCATGGTAAAAAATAGTTTGGGCTGTAAAATTGTGAAATGTCATCGTCGTCAAATTCGTCTTCACATGAAATGGTGTCTTCCTCATTGTAGTTAGCACCCCCGTTGCCATCAACAACATAATCATGAGTATCGTCACCAGTAAAATCTTCAACCTCAATATCTTCTTACAAAGATATGTATGAGATTAATTTTTTTCCTTAGTTGCTTTCACAAAATTTGACCCACTGTCAGTGACTGTAGCCACTATGTCTCTGCACTAAGACCATACTGTTGATTGATGTCGAGAATCATTTTCGTTATTTTGTCGACAATTGTGCCCCAGAGAACCTTTTATAAACCAAAGCTACAGAACAACGCTCAAAGTTTTTATCAAACCAATGGCAGGTGTATCCAAAGAAACTCTTTCTTCCACCTGATCATATATCTGCTGTTGTACAGAAAAACATTTCTTTGCTTAAAACGTTCTTTATGTTTAGCATTGTCTTCTTATAGCTTTGGTTTAGCACCTGAACGCAGGTTTTTCCTTGTCATCACTCTACGTACAGTCGTCCATTCTTTTTATCTGTATATCCATAAAAACGTTTATTTTGTTTGGTTATTTATCTCTGGTAGATAAATGGTTTAATTCTAAATGCTTTTTCTTTAGTCACGTTCGGAGTTCTCCTCGTACTAGACATAATCGTTCTGTAGTGGTCCGTAATAGTATCTCAAAATCGGTCGGTTAATATTGAAGACTTTCAGTCTTCAGGTATTAAGTCATTTAAAATGGCAAAAAGAGACAGTGACTCTAGACACAATCGTTTTTTACCTCTTGTACAACATCAAACTCTTGCTGATAGTGACAGTGATGTGGAAATTGACGAAGTTAATAAAAAATGTGAAGAGAAACGTGTAAAAGTTCCTTCCATAATAGTGCTCCTTCAATCTAATGAGAATGCACATAAACTCTTTAAAGAGAATCTAATTATGAATTACTTCACGAAAAAAGTTACTATAGGCATCAAAATGATTTGCGAAGATATCGAAACTCACAACAAAGTGTGCAACCTCTGGACTAGAGGACTAGATGAGATGCCTTTAGCTACTCTCAAAAAAGAACTATTAACACTCGGACTGAAATGTCAAAATATAAAAATAATTAAGAAAAACATTGATCACTATGTCAATGTATTCTACATAGTTTCCTTGAGGTAGGTTCAATTAAGTTACACGAACTTAAGAAAAACGTTCGGTCTTTATTTAAAACTCAAGTCAAATGGGACTATGCAAGGAATCAAAAAAATAAATTAACACGGTGTTACAACTGTCAAATGTTCGGACATGGAGAGCGAAATTGTAATGTCAGAACATACTGTGGAATTTGCTCTCAAAATCACAGAACTGAGGACTGTAATGAAAAAAATGCGATCAAGTGCGCCAACTGCAAAGGCCATCACAAATCTGACGACCTGTCATGTGCCTCAAGGCAGTCTTTTCTTCAAATAAGAGAGAAACTCGCCATTAACAACAACAACAAACGTGCATTCCATCTCACTAAGAGAACAAATCAGCCTTTTACTCTGGACTGTGACGCCTTCCCCCCGCTTGGCTCTCATCGTAATCGTGATCTGCCTTGTACTATATTCTTTTTCTTTAGGTCAAGGTACTGGTTTGGTTCTATTGGATATCGAAAAAGCCTTCGACACAGTGTGGCATGATGGCCTTATCCACAAACTTCTGCAAATTAATTGTCCGATGTACCTTATTAAAATTGTACAATCCTTCTTAACAGGAAGAAGTTTTAAAGTTTTCGTGAACCAAACCTCATCTGATCTTCAACGAATTCCTGCTGGGGTTCCTCAGGGTTCAGTACTGGGCCCTGTAATTTATAACATTTATACATCTGATTTTCCTACACTCCCTGGCTGTTTCTCTGCAATGTTTGCAGATGACACATGTATCTATTCATCTGATTCAGTCGGCTCAATAATTGAGTCTAACTTGCAATATGGATTAGATCGACTGCTGTCATACTTTGCAAATTGGAAAATCAAAATTAATCTTCAAAAAACTCAAGCAATCTTTTTCACTCGAAAAAGGAAACCTTGTTTTTTTACCATCTAACAATATTATAATTTGCGGAAATCATATAGAATGGTCGCCATTTCTGAAGTATTTAGGAATTACAATCGACCAAAAATTGACATTTGCCCAACACACGAAAAATATTGTAAGTAAAATCAATAAAACTATAAAAATATTATACCCATTCATTTGTCGTAAATCCCAATTAAGCAATAACAATAAACTTATAATATTTAAGGCCATCTTCCAGGCTATTTTGTTCTATGCAGCTCCGGTATGGGGCAATTGTGCCAACTGTCACTTTAAAAAGCTACAAGTATTGCAAAATAAAGTCCTCAAATTAATCCTCAATCTACCGTGGTACTTTTCAACTTCACAGCTACATGCAATAACTAATATCGAGATGATAAAAGAGAGAATAGACCGACTTTATGAGAACTTTGTCTTTTCATGCAGCATATCAGATAACCCCCTCGTTTCTGACCTTGTATCTACCGTTTAAAGTTGTAATCTTATATGTATTATTGCTAACTATTATTTATATATTTATTTATTTATTTATGGATTGATTGATTTATTTATTTATCTACTTATTTATTTATCTATTTATTTATTTATTTATTTATTTATTTATTTATTTATTTATTTATTTATTTATTTATTTATTTATTTATGATTAATTGATTGATTGATTTATTTATCTACTTAATTATTTATTTATTTATTTATTGATTTATTTATTTATATAACCATTTATTTAATTTGCTCTAATAAATACATGCCTTATTACCACTAAAGGTACGCCTATACGAATCTGTGATATTTTATATGAAGGTTTTTCATTAGCTTTTCCTTCAACTACATAGTTTTGTTTTGTTTGAATTGATTTTGAGCTTGCTTACAGGTTTCATAAGTAAAGTAAATAATAACCGTATCTATGTACTCTACAATTGTAATGAAAATGTAAATTGGTGCTAAAATAAAAATACTGAGATACTGAGAAATGCTTTTTCTTAATTTACCGCCTCAAAGAAGGGCTTTTGAAACAAAAATTTCCGAAAAAAACTTTTACAATTTCTTATAGACTTGTTCGTTTGAAAAGTTTCCTATCAACATGATTAAATGAATTGTAAAATGAGGCTGTGGAAAGGATTTCCATAAATGTACAATAAAATTTGCATCACCCCGTTGCCTCTTAGCGGCTGATCTCAAACTGGTAGATAAAATATCCGAATAAAAACTGAATTTAGACTGAAATCACTTATTTTATTGCAATGCACTTTTTACAGACTTTAAATCAAAAATAAATGTTTAAATCTTATTTAATCAGATTCGTAGACTCCGATAGGAATACGACTAGAAACACAACCATTGCTTGAAACAAATTTGTATGTTTTTTTAAGGTCAGATGTGGTTTACTGCACCTATATACCGTTTGGTACTTTTAAGGCAAGATGTTGTTTACTTAAAACATCACTACTCCGAAACAATCTTAAGACCCGGTCTTCTTCCCGCTAAGTTAAGTGATAGTTTCCAATTTCCTAAGTATGTAGTTTTTTAAGTTAGTTTGTCTGATCTCACTTGTATTATGCAGAAATAAATAAATAAATAATTAGATGTATTTTAAGGTTCCGTCTACAAAAACGTAACCTCATCCGTCCGTCTGTCTGTTACACTTTTTATCTTCTACATTTTTAAATAATTACATTTTAGTATTAGATGTTTTAGTTGTTGATATCATTTTCCATGCACGCAAATTTAAAAAGTAGAACCTCTTGAGGGTGGCTCCCGTAGGTATATCTAGGTGAGGTTGTCATGGATATTGAAACATTGACGCACCCCATTGAGTGATATATCAATCGACAGATCTTTTGATATGAGGATGAGATTTGCTTCAAACACATTTTGATCAAAAGTACCGTTTGATAAATATGGAGCTCCAAAGTTGGTTTTAAAGCGTCACCCTACCACTTCTAAACCAAAATGTTTAGAAATCTGAAAAAAACTTGAATTCAATCATTTAAAACCATGGGCGCCGTGGCGTAGTGGATAGGTGCGTCGACTTCTACGCTCGAGGTCGTCGGTTCGAATCTCGAAAAAAAAAACATCAAACATTTTTTCAAGGCTCCACCTCTTTCGAGTCACTGACAATGCTCAAAGAGTATAACTGTCTAGAAAAAGCTTCTCAATCTCGCCGTTCGGAGTAGGCATTAAACTGTAGGTCCCCTCCGCTCGTGACAGAACAAAAGCACGCACAACACGAGTGGTTGCTGAGAAGCTAGGCCCAGGTCCACCTCAGACTGTACCGCCGCCATTATTATTATTATTATATTATTAAAACAATTTCCAGCATTCTGACCCAAATAGTTTTGGAGAAACAGTAAACATGCGAATTTTGTAGATGTGAAAACGCAGTTTTGTGGAGCTCAGCGTAATCATTAAGAAATTATAAATATCAAAATATCGATTTATGTGCAAATTTCGAGATAGCAAAGATATAACATTTCAAAGATTATCTTTTTCACACATGAATTCTATGCTGTTATCGACCACTCGGAACGATGATCAGTGTTTTCTCTTACATTCATATCAACCCCTAAATGTTATAAGCTGTATTTTTGATCTTTATAAAATCTCTTAAACTCAAACAAACTAAGAACATATTATCAAATTATTTATAGTCATCTAATTGTAAATGAAGGGAAACAACAAATTCTGCAATCAATGGGCAAGGTATTCATGTACTTATGTACTATAATGTAATTAGAGCATTTCCTTCAATAATATAGTAGATAAACCAAAGTGTTTTTATTTAATTTTTCTTCTTGTAATGAGCAGAATTTTATATGACATAGCCTTAATCCGCAAGCATGCAAGTATAAAAATCATCATCAGGAATCGATTAACCACATCATTTACCCTTAAGACAGATTCCAATAAATATAAGTAATCGAAGAATTTGATGGAGTATGGCATGCAACTGTATGTACAGCTCTGAATATGTATTTATCTATACGTAGGTTTATCGAGGACTTTGTTTAAGACCGAGAAAAAATAACAAAATAATAAAAGTGTAACGAGCAACGTTCATGGTACGGGTACATAGGAATGAGGAACTGATAAATTGTCATTTTCGACCACTCATTGCATACCCTTTGCGTTCCTCACTCATCGAGTTTCAGGGTTGCGTTGGGCGCTGCCATGCCACAATTATACATCTTGTCCCTAACATTTTTTTCTTAAATTTCTTCAATACTACGAATTACTTTTCAGAGTGACCAAAACTCATCATTCTTCATCTCGGTGGCTATGTGCGACAACTGCATGGAGTATCTTCTTACGTAGTTGAAAGGTGCTTTCATTTTTAGATTCTGCAGATTATAATCAAACGATATTTTTAGAAGTTTATGTGTGGGACGTCCCTTTCTGATCTTTTTTTTACAAATCTTTGGTTTTGGCTCAAACGATGGCAAAATAAATTTTTGCTGTGTAAAGATCTGCCTTTCATTGCCCAGGAATCCTTTGACTAGAGCAGTAATCTGCAGATTAATGAGCATATGTACAGGGTGAGAAGATCAAAAACAAGCACGGTGTGAGATATGAAATTGATTCTATTCTTATTTTGAAGCTACTTTCATGCCTTATGAAAGAGTACACATCGATAGAAGCGGCGTTATTCCGGCAAGAGAGTCCCAAAAGAAATAATCGAGCGGTGTCAAGTCGCATAGTCCCGGCGGCAAATTGACGAACGCTCGCCATAAGATGACCCAGTCGTCAAATTTCTCCTTCACAATTTCGAGCGTTGTGTCGCTTGTATAGCATGTAGCGCCGTCTTGTTGGAAAAAAACTCGGATATATTAATGTTGTCATGGTCTGGCCACAGAAAGTCGATTAACATCGCTTTATACCTGGTAGTATTGACCGTGGGGGTGTCTCCTTCCTCATTTTGAACGAAATAAGGTTCAATGATGCTGTCATGCCATAAACCGCGCGAAACAGTCTTTGTGGATGGATTGATGCTTGGTTGAACACTTGTCGATTGTGTTCGCTACAGTAACGGTAATTTTGTTTGTTGACATAACCGCGAAGCCGAAAATGGGCCTCGTCCGAGATGATTTTTTAAGCTAGTATATCCGAATCTCTGGCCAACATTTCCAACGCCCAATAACTCACGGCGTTGTCTATCGCCATCCGGCTTTAATTCTTACGTCAGCATAATCTTATACGTACATATATATGCCCCAACCCTAACCCAAAATAAGTGGGGTTGGGTCTCTGGGGATGCCCAATTCAGCTGGTAGACGACTAATCACCATTTTGGATCTTCTTCGATACTGGCTACGGCGGCTATGATTTCAATTCAATCACTGTCTGGTTGCTAGTCAAATATCCAAAAGAATGTATTCACTTTCTACCTTTTCCACGGTGCGACGAAATTCCTGCACACTAAAGCCATGATGACAACCGACTTCACAACGAAATTCACGTTGCGTATTTTCAACTGGGCGCCATGGCGTAGTGGGTAGGTGCACCGACTCTTACGCTCGAGGTCTTAGGTTCGACATCTAACATTTTTTCACGGCACCACCTCTTTCGAATCACTGACAATGCTCAAAGGGTATTACTGTCTAGAAATAGCTTCTCAAAATCGCCGTTAAACTATAGGTCCCCTCCATTCGTGAGAGAACAATAGCATGCACAACACGAGTGGTTGCTGAGAAGCTAGGCTCAGGTCCACCTCGGACTGTAGCGCCGCCATTATTATTATTATATTTACAACTGAGCAGGAATTTCGAAAATATTTTTTTAATAATTTCCAGACGCTTTTCAACCGTAAAACAATATATGATGAAAGGGCAAACCTGACTGATTATTTTAACAGCTGGATGTTGTTGGTAACTTTGACAGCTGCTGAAGCATACCAATTAGAAAATTGTTATCTGGTCACCCTTTAGAACCTAACTGACCTACCTTACTCCAAGCGTCTATCCGTCTGTGAAGAAAATTATAACATCTGTTATTTCATGCGCAATCATAATTGATGATACTCTCGGTCATTTGAAACTCAAGTGACCAGAGAAAAATATCAAATTACCAATAGTTTAAAATAACAAGAGTTTAAACAATCAAATAAATAAGAGTTTGATTAAAGTTCGTGATCTATTATTTTAAACATTTGTAGAATGATTCACGAATGTTTTAAAAAAAAAGGTGTTTTCTTCCTCGTCTTTATCCAGAGGCACCAAATCCAACAGTTCATCATCGGTAAGGCGACCGTGCAAACTGCATTTCCAAAATGAGCATTATCTTTAAATGCTAATACTCCATAGTAAGGCAAAAGTCAGAATTTGCAATTTTTGGCGGCTCTGATGCTGTTCCACGTTTTCGGTTTGTTTAAACCGGCACTTTCTTTAAATTGGTTTCAAATTATATAGAGTAGGCGAGGCGAGCAAAATACTATTATTTTTAATTTCAAATTACCGAGGGGACTAATTAATATTGATTTTATTAAATTTATCGAGTATTTTTCAAGGAACCGAGAAAAAATTTCAAATTATTGAGAGATTCAAGTTAACGAGTGTCAAATTATCGAGAGTCGACTGTATATGGATTCTATGGTGAGGGTTATGGCTGAAACACAACAGTGCGTTGCGCTAGCCGACTTCATGTTACGGAGGGTGCGTTGACGCACTGCGTTAATCAGCTGTTCCCTCTCTCTCTCAAATACCAAATAAAAAATATCCCGTCAGCTGTTTTAATTTTTGAAATGTCAAATCAAAAAATATTCTGGTCAAACAATTCGTTAATGAAATTAATTGCTGAAAATGAATGCCAAGAAAGTTAACAAAATTAAAAAAAGTGCTTCTTGTTGCTAATTTGGCGTATTTATGCTTCCAATCATAAACGGATTTGAAATTAGTTTTGTCGTTGAAATAATTGAAGTCAGCTGTTTTCATGTCTCAAATGTCAGTTGCCACAAAATGTTCTCAATTTGGGAAAAAACTCTCAATTTGGGAAGCATTTCTCAATTTCGTACTCACAGCGCATCCCTCTGTCAAAAAAAATATCCAATATGTTGAATAATGACGTGCGTTGGGATTACGTTTTACATTTTATTATGATCCTCTCATCTCTCTAATTTTTCACTTACATAGGTCGATGCAGTATTTCGTGAACGTCCATTGAATTGTGTGTGTTGAAAGACAACGCTGACGCTGACGCACTGTTGTATTTCAGCCATTATATTGTTGAAGTATAATTTTCCAAACATTTCGCATTTTGTTGTGCATGTTCTCTAAACAATTTATACAGCTCACAAGATTTCACAATTTTTAGAAACTGCAACGGGTTTTTCTGCCATGATACACTCATTTCTCACTTTATAATTAATATACTGCTATTATTTAAAATCCTTTAGTCGTCTTCTTTGACACTCTTTCGCTTCGATTACCCACGCACACACATGCATTTAGAAAACAAATCTGTTTTTCTAGTTGACTACGTACGTTACATTTTTCAACTCGTTTCCTTATTGATAGTATAAAATCGTTGTTGATAACATTCAAATAACTTTTGTGAACGGCGTAAATGGGAATATTTTAAACACTCAAATGTTGCATGTAGGTCAGACATTAAGTAGCCCTCTGTATTAAAAGATTTAAGTTAACAAATTGTAAATTCCGCTCTCAGATTGAACAAGAGATTGCTCAAATTAATTTCAAGGAGAACTTTTTTATGCTTGACATTCACTGCAAAGTGTGAGGAGGTAAGCTTATGAAATTTTTTTCCAGATAATTGGGTGTGTATGGAGAGATAAACTTTTTACAACTTTTATTGAACGTCCTTTGCTTATAGATAGCCCAAGGGATTATGAACGGAAGTGGTTTCACGTGTAAAGTAAACCCAATACTACGTACGTATATGTATTGCCAGAGAGGTTACAAGGAAAAGTTTTTCACTGTGCTGCAACAAACCTTAATGGAAAATTCAGATAATTTCACTTAAAAAATGCAGAATACTCCAAGAAAACCATAATCTCAAATGTAGATATTTCCTCCGGTTACTCTATACATTTTTTTTTCTGCTAAACATTGGGTACATTGTACCGAAATGAGCAGCTTACATACTTTTATGAGATTAAAAGCCTATTGAGGCAAGTGACTGTAATTAAAATTGACAGAAGTTAACTAGTTCTACATTTTTATTTAATTTTAGTAAGGTAAAATCAGAACGATCCGCGAGCGCAATTTTTTTTGGTTGTTTGAGAAGAGAATACAAATATTTCAATACTTTCAACCAAAATTTTAATATTTTAATCGAATCAATAACGGCTAATCACGTGGATTTACAAATTTTATTTGCATTTGCGAGATTGCTACAGTCTGAGGTGGAATAGGCCTAGCTTCTCAGCAACCACTCGAAAGAGGCGGAGCCGCGAACAATTTTTTTTTGAAAAATTGTTTGGCTGGAGTTGGATTTGAACTTTGATTTAAAAGTCTAGTGCGGATGGGACGACGCACAAGCCCACACGGCAACGGTGCCCCAGCTTTGAAGGTTAATGTTGTTACAAACTGGTCAGATTCGATGTTTGATCTTAGCATTCTTTTCCGGGCATACAACAAAGGCGAAGTTCATGTGACGTGACTTTCAGTCTCTTTGTTAACCCTCTAACGTTTAAGGCTGCCTCAGGGCAGCCATCGCCAATTGCCCATTTATTCCATGTGCGTTTTTTTTATGACGGTTTTCCATGCCTTCAATGATACTTCAAGCCATATTTTAAACTACATTTAAGCACACTGCGAAGTTTTGTCTCGTTGTAGTAGTTACTTGTATGTGAAAAATCAGTTAGCGAACAAAAAAAATTAGTGCACGTAAAAAAAAATTCTCATAAAGAAATAAAATACTTCCAATTTTTCGAAAGAGCCGGGAATTTTACAGTAAGTAGATACATATATTCATATAACGAATAATAAATAAAAATAAAAATGTCGTGTTTGAGAAAGGAAATACGAAGGCGGCCTGAGGGCAGCCATGACCGTTTACGCCAAAATTTTTTTTTTTTTACTGTTATCAAAAGTATTTCTCTCTTTCATTTTCTACTATTTATTATCTTCCTGTTTCAATAAAACAATAAAAAAGCTGGATAGACTAAACATTTTTCTTTTATTAAACTTTTAAATCTGCACTTATTTTGAAATAATAGGTAAACGAAAATAAACGATGAAATCAATGATAAGTGGAGGAAAAAAACTTTGACTTAAACGGTCATAGCTGCCCTGAGGCCGCCTTACCTATTTTGTACTTGGAGGTCCATCAAAAGAACTTTTTTCGTTTTCTGATTTCAAATTATGATTTATAAGCCCATTATTTATCAGAAAAGAAATTCCCGACTCTTTTGCGTCAAAATTGCTGTTTTGACCGTTAGAGGGTTAAGCATGTGGGGGTATATGGGGCTGGAATAATAAGCCTTTCAATCATCATCTGTTATTAAAATCACAATAAAATAAAAATAAATGCGAAATAATAAAAGCAATAAGATTTCACAATACCTAAGACAGGTAATCTGACTTAGTCTTAGAATCGACTGCGTCAGATACCCGTGTCACATTAGGGTTGGCATTGCGGTACTCTAATCCGAAAAGGAGATCCTGACATTTAACTGAAATCAAAAATGCCTAGCAGTTGGTTTGGGGTATGTCTACCTCATTTTACAAAAAGCTTTTTCAAAGTAATCCACACTCACTGTATGTACGAGTGTACATTTGTCCAAAGTAATGACTTACATTGTGCGGACTTCATTACTTTGAATAGGATCAAACTATTAGATTAATTATTCACTTATTTTTGAATAATGTGATATGGGATAAATACTTAAACCTCAATACCGACTAGAGCGGCGGCAACTGTTCTATAACTCTCTCTACTATGAACATTTTATATTCAATATTCATCCTGCATCTGAAAGTAGACATGCCAGTTGCAGTTCAACACCACTTGTACATATCTGGAAGCCCAATAAATCACTTAGGCTTTGACTGAACACAACCAGAAGCAAGAGAACCTGTTTAATATTTTATCCTCGAGATTACTTAAAGGAAACCAAAAGGAAAACGACGTTATTTATGCAATACGTATGGGATTTCTGAAGTCATGCATGCAGTTATGCCAAGAAAAATAAATAATAAATGCTACTTGAGACTTGTGAAATGTCAACTAGTTCAGTATTCATTATACGAGGACACACTCTTCTGTGTGTACACTTCTGTTTATCTTTCGTTCTAGGATGCATCCACACCATCTTGGAAGGAAGGAAAAAAAAATCTTGTTTCCACGTCTGCTATTGCTAGAAGGATAATTAAGTGAATGAAAAAATAATCCTCCAACTGTAAGTTCCTTTTGAAATTCTATCTGTAGTTCAAAAATGTATGGCTTATTATTTTATGGTTCAACCAAGAATTTAATTATGTTCTTTGAATCAAAGTTGTTTTAATTTATTCTTCAAGTACGTACTGGCCTATAAATAATTTCCCTCGCTCTTTAGGTCGAGTTCCCTTATGAATGCATTTATTCTTGCTTAAGATACCGTCTATGAAGGGAATGTGAAAGGGGTATGCTTAGTTGTTGGCAATCTATACAGGTACTAGAAGAACGACCCAGGATGAATACAATGAAGACTATATGTTTTCAAAAAATATTTCACTTTCATGTATACTACATCGCATTTTTTCCCTTATTACCTACTTATTACTAAAAAATATAAATAATAAACATGATTTTAGAATGGACGAAGGGCGAGGGAATTTATAGAGCCATGAATTTATATAGACATGTAGAGCTGCATATAGACAGGTTGTTTTTAATAAAAAATGTTTCATATGAGCATGCTATTTCACAGCTACCTACGATATATATGACTGTTTAAACAATACTCCAATATTCACCTTTTAATGTACACACTATCATCTGCCTAATGCAATTATAGAGCGTCATCATATCGCTGCCTTGCATCGTACAGCAATCCCATGAAGACAACGCCCTTGAACTCCATGGGCAAACACGGGAGCCACGAAATGCAAAGCCATTAGCCTGATTTTCGGTTCGGATTTCTCATTTCTTCTGCATTTACAGCGCTTACTCTGAAATGCAATTTCCTCAGGGATTATTTTATCGTTTCTGCAATTCGATTCTAATAGAGAATAATGGGCATTTCATGATTCGTGATTAATTGTCAAAATGTCACGCTCCACAAAGGTGCGATGGTTTTGGTCCTCTTACAAAAGAAATGAAACATATGTATGTATAGTCTTTGAACTCAATCTATTGTACACATCCTTTGAGTGTTTTCACTTCAATCTATTCAAGCCAAAGCAAAAACTTGACGATGCAAGTGAATGAAGGATGAGATAAATTTGTCTATGTATGATGACATTTATAAATGCATTACTCAAGATGGAATTTTGAAAAGACGTGTTCTATCCTCCTCTGTTTGTATATGTACGTGTTTATGGAGTTGAGAGCACAAAATGACAAATTGCTGTCAACAGTTTTCCTATGATGCCAGATGTGAAATATGCGCTGGAACATGTTTCAAGAATTTCAGATTGGTAACCTTAAGGAGCCAGACAATTAAAGTGATCCCTTACGATGCGATTATTCATTGAATTATCTTTTAAAAGTTTATTCTTTGAACAAACGGTGGCGTTACTTGATCAAATTTAAAAAGATAGTTTATTAATCACTTATTCTACATACATATTTGCATTTAGTTTGTCACTTTATACTTTTCATTAATGTGAATAAGGATATCCCTTTCTTTGTATTTATCTTTAAGAAATTCAAAAGCAAAGTCGGAGAATTGAGGTGGCCTAAATTAGTTAAGCCATAAACGAGGGCAATACAAGTTATATGCTGTGTTCAAGGAAGAACAAATAATGTCGATAACTTGGCCACAACGTCACCATACCATACTTTCGAGGTACTGACTCTGTCTACCTCCCAAGTAAACAGTACGATATAATAATAAGAAATAATTCTTGTCAATCGCTGTTTCTCTGATCTCAAGAGCCAATTGAGTAATAGAACCCTTTCTCGAAAGATCATGTCTTTCTCTATTGCGCGGAGACATGTACATTCTCAAGAGCAGATGAAGAAGCTCCTGTTTTTTTTTAGAGAAAAGTTCTGCGTGCTTTCTTTCGTCCTGTTTAAGTTGATGATATTTGGAGGAGATTCATCCACTGTACTGTATGGACTGTATAGCCACATGAGCTTAGTCAGGCCTTTACAGATTCAACGCCTAAGGTGGCTAAGCCGTGTAGACCGCATGGACGACACTGTACCATCTCAAGAAGTCTTATATTTTCCATCCGTGGGACAACCCAATGGAGGACGCTCACGATATCGTTGTCGAATACAAGTGGAGAAGGACCTCAGCCAACTCGACGTGCATATTTGTCTTTTAGCAGACTCACGGATAAAACCGTAGACCGCGAAGTGCGAATAACTCGATAATTGTGGAAGTGATCGTGATTGTCTCTTGAGGTAATAATAATAATAATGGCGGCGCTACAGTCTGCGGTAGACCTGGGCCTAGCTTCTCAGCAACCAACCCACGCACACTCACTTTGAAGGTCAGACGATGACTGACTCTATGCTAAATTAAGCATGCACACGAGACAATAGAGAGTTAGATTAGGGAGGGAGTTAGCTTACCTACGTATGTATAACAGTGGATCGGAGAGCATGTCCATTCATGCTATCCAGAATGTATTGCCAATACACTACATGTGCTATTATTTTCTCACGAGTGGAGCGGACCTACAGTTTAATGCCGACACCGAACGGCGAGATTGAGAAGCTTTTTCTAGACAGTTATACTCTTTGAGCATTGTCAGTGTCTCAAAAGAGGTGGAGCCGCGAACAATTTTTTTTTTTGAAAATTGTTTGTCTGGAATTGGTTTCGAACCTAGGCTCTAAAAGTCTAATGCGCATGGGTCGACGCACGAACCCACACGACCACGGCGCCGTGAGATAGCTACATTAATTTTGTTTAGCGACCATTTTGAAAATGGTTAAAATTGTTATTAACAATGTTAATGGTAGGCATTTCAATGTAAAAACTGTAATAAAATATATTCATTTGGTCGCAGTGGCTGAAATTTGAAAAATTTCTTTCCAAATTGCCCTACTATTTCGTATTATATATATATTATATTATATTTCGTATTCACTAGATCTAAATTACTATTGTTCATCCTATATTTTGTTCGCCCTATATTTTGCATTCCCCTTATGTACATTCAAAAAACAAATGCATAAAATATCTCTTTAACATCACCATTCTGCAAATCGATTCATCGACCGTAAAACAGCGACATCCCTTGTAAATGCGAATCGCTAATACAATACCTTACGGGCTGTCGTCAATTGCTTTTATTTCATCACCTTCGGCAGTCACAAATATTATCCATTTCACGCCACTGCGATGTGGATAAAGCCAAGTAAACAGATTTAGGATATTGATATCTTTGTTTTTCATTTCCTTTTGTGGCAATATTGAGTGTAGCAGAACACCTATCAGCAAGTTAGGTGATTTTTATGTAACGAAAGTAAGGCAACATACATTTAATTTTGTAATTGTCAAATATTTATAAATTATTAAGTCTTGCGGATTTAATGTTTCTTATTAAATTCTCTCGCCACCATCTTAGTATTCCCGTAGCGGAATCCCAAACGGAATATACAGTTAATCAAAAAAGTAAGTATACACTACCTCCTGAACTATATTTTTCTAAAGAAAACTAAATATTTCCAACAAAAATCAACAACAATTTTTTTTTCTGTTTTCACAAACGTAATACTATTTTTCAAAAAGAAAAAACATAACAAAATAACAAAACATAAACAATAGAATTCAACTTAAAGTAATATGAATGGAAATTTACATCAAAAAAGTAAGTATACAGACAAAAAATAATACTTTCTGAAATTTGTCTCTGCTCTCAAGTCTTCTTAGCAATATTTCGTTGGATAGCCTTTGGCTTTTATAATTGCTTGCATTCGATTTGGCATCGAGTTAACCTATTTTGATGTTACTTTTTGGCTTATTTTAGCCAACTCGTTCTGAAGCACTCTTTTCAAGTCTTATTTTGTCTTGACATCGTGTTTTTGAACTTCCCGTGTCTAATGTTCCCATAAATGTTCTATTGCATTCATGTCGGGCGATTGGGTGGTGTTCTCAGCTGGTTACGAACATTATATAATAACTATTCCTTAACAATGAGAGGTGTGTTTTGGGTAATTATCTTGTTGAAAGATAAATGACACTTCTAGACCTAACTTTCTGACGCTTTCATGTATATTAGTTTTTAATATGTCCATATAGGCATATTTGTCCATTGTACCATCAATGAAAATTAAATTACCGACGCATTTTTGCCGCCATACACCCACTTACCATTACGGAGCCACCACCGTGCTTTACAGTTCTGGCCATGTTTGCGGGATCTAGCTCCGCGTTTGTTTTACGCCAAACTTTAGCACGTCCATCGGATCCATGAATGTTAAATTTGCTTTCATTTGAGAATACGATCTTATTCCAGAAAGCTGGATCATAATTTACATGAGCTTTTGCAAAATTTAATCGTTTTTGACGGAACTGTAAGGCGCGGTGGTAGCTCCGTAATGGTATGGGGGTGTATGGCGGCAAAAATGCGTCGGTAATTTAATTTTCATTGATGGTACAATGGACAAATATGCCTATATGGACATATTGAAAACTAATTTACTTGAAGGCGTTAGAAAGTTGGGTCTAGAAGTGTCATTTATCTTTTAACAAGATAATTACCCAAAACACACCTCTCATATTGTTAAGGAATAGTTATTATATAATGTTCGTAACCAGCTGAGAACACCACCCAATCGCCCGTCATGATAGCAATAGAGCATTTATGGAAACATTTGACACGGGCAGTTCAAAAACACGGTGTCAAGACAAAATAAGACTTGAAAAGGGTGCTTCAGAAAGAGTTGGCTAAAATAAGCCAAAAAGTAACATCAAAATAGGTTAACTCGATGCCAAATCGAATGCAAGCAATTATAAAAGCCAAAGGCTACCCAACGAAATATTGCTAAGAAGACTTGAGAGCAGAGACAAATTTCAGAAAGTATTATTTTTTGTCTGTATACTTACTTTTTTGATGTAAATTTCCATTCATATTACTTTAAGTTGAATTCTATTGTTTATGTTTTGTTATTTTGTTATGTTTTTTCTTTTTGAAAAATAGTATTACGTTTGTGAAAACAGAAAAAAAAATTGTTGTTGATTTTTGTTGGAAATATTTAGTTTTCTTTAGAAAAATATAGTTCAGGAGGTAGTGTATACTTACTTTTTTGATTAACTGTAAATACAATTTTGGAAAAAACATTCAAAAATAAAAAAGGCGAAAGGGAACTACCCCGCGACCCCTTTAGTGGAACATGCGGGTCATTGAAAATAAGATGAGATGAGGGAACTAAATATGAAATTAAATATTTTGATTCTGGCTAAAGATTGGAACAATCTACGACACATCAAGATTTCCAATACTGCTACTCACGGTATATTGTCATTTCACTCGCAATTCGCAATTTCGACTTCGAAAATTGTATGATAGAATATTACATTTTGGTGGACCCCTTTTTCCCGTACACTCACACACAAGCATTAAAGACTAATATTTAAATTTATTCACTACACTGAAACATAATTCATTTACTACAATATTTAAAACACTTCATTCATTCATAAAGAAAATGAAGAAAAGAAAACCAGCAAACTCCTGCCGCATTATACTGAATCGAACTACAGGGTGACCAGATAACAATAATATTTTGTGTCCAAATATAAATAAAACAACAACGGCGTGAGATATAAAATTCTGATTTTATCTTGAGGCTACCTTCATGCAATTATGTATGGAATAGCACACCATTCAAATGGCCGCCTCGACTTCGCTGGCAATGCTTCAAGGAGTCGATCCAGTTTTGACGACTCGGTTCAATTTGTGCGGCTGTATTCCAACAATAATGCCTCAATTGTCGGCCTAGAGCTCGTCGAAAATGATTGGCTTGTTACCAAAGGCGACGAGCAAATTAAGTCGAATGATTGTGGGCTGTGACAGCCAATTGATAAACGCTCGCCATAAGATGACCTAGTCGCAAAATGTCTCCTTCAAAACTTCGTGCGTTACTTCGCTTGTATGTAATGTAGCGCCGTCTTGCCACAGAAAGTCGGTTAACATCGATCTATACCTGAGAGCATTAACGATAACGGTGTCTCCTTCATCATTTTCAAAGAAATACGGTCCGATAAAGTCGCCATGCTATAAACTGTATCAAACAGTCAAACTTTGTGGTTGCATTGATGCATGGTCGAATACTTGTTTGTGCACAAACACTTGCACTTGATTGTGTTCGCTCCAATAGCGGATGTTTGTTTTTCATTTGCTCCCATACATCAATTTCAAAGTTTTACTGAAGACTACTTATGTTCGACCAATTTCGTCAAATTTTATTAAATATCATTCTTCAATTGATGGCCGTGCGATCTTCTGTGGTCGATCTGCTTTTCAAGGATTTTTTAAACATAAAATTTACTCGAGGCGCAATCAAAAATACAGACGGTGGAGAGTCCTAGCTGTAGTCGTTAACAAGTATCTAATTTTAAAACGGCAAAACAAAAAAACGACGTAAAAGGGAATTATATACGAGTACATACATATGCATAGGGGCCTTTATCGAAGTCAGCATTGCAGCCAATTCTATCGAATCGAATTCTTATTAAAGTCTGAAACGTAAGAGTAACCTTTAAACATACTTACATGGATATGTACATATACTCAGAAAATTCCTCTTTCAAACGTCTTAACATTGAGGATAATAGTCGTACACATTTTCCCCTTTTTTAGTTCACACATACATTTCGACATGTTTTTATAGTTTTGTAGCAACTAAATCCATGCATATCAACTCATATATGAAATTTTTACAAAGACAAGTTTAATGCACATTTAGTTACTATCCTTTCACATGTGTTTGCTGTACAAGACCATATTGAAGAGATGCTTAGTGCAGTATGAAGAAATAATGCACGCTTGTGTATACTCTGTGTATTGCAATGCACTTCCAACACGATGCATTATGTTCTACTTAACCTTTAAGGGGCTCGGTTTGGCGGCTTCATTTTTGTAGACGTTGTGCACTAATTTCCACCCAAAGTACAATAGTTTAAGAGTACTTTGAAACCTGTTCCTTGCAAATGTTTGTATATGAATATGTATGTATTGTGCATCCATTGAGGATATGGCGTTATTTAGAATACGGTCGATTTGGTGGACTTGGATCTTACATGTATTTTCCATATTCTATAACTAAGAAGTTAAGCTAAAATTCAGCTAGCGGGTTATATAGTGCGTTTTGTTTAAGAACTGATTTTCAAAGAGGATCTCAATGGAGTTATAATTTTGTTCGTGTTAGCTATTCGTGGATATGAACTTCACACGTTGCTTCGAATATAATTTACATGATAGAAGTGCGCCTACGAGTAATTGAAATAAATTGGGCAAGTGTGAGTTGAACTCGCACGGGAAAGGTTCTGTCGCATATATAATTGTTTAATATACGTTTTTCGGAATATCAGGCGATGAACTCAAAATATTTCAGTTAAATTTTCTTCTAACTTCAACCCAAATAAACTATTCATTACTACATTCATACATACAAACAAACACACATCCATCTCTATCCAATTTTATCTAACACAAAAACCCCTTCCATCATACCCAATGACTGTCAGATTTTTAGGCACTTTGATTTAGAGATGGGAGGAGCTCGATATTTTTCAAACGGTACAGTGGATAGAAAGATAGAAAAGCAAACCCCCACCTCATTTTAAAAAATCTGTCGATTGATGTATCATTTGATGGGGTGCGTCACTGATTCAAAATCTATGGCAACTTCACCTATGCGGGAGCCACTCCCAAATGGTACCCCTTTTTAAATTTGTGTGCATGAAAATGATATTATTCCCAAATTTCATGTCGATATTTTTATAAACGTCGTCTTTATAAAGTGTGACAGATAGACGAACGGACGGACACACCGAAAATATAAAAGTTCCATTCCATCCATATCAACAACAATTTAATAAAAACGATTTTAAATTTACAAATCCATAACAAGAAGTTATGGATTTACTTAACCTCTTCAAACCCTGGATACATATGTATGTACATGTATATACATACACTTTATCCTTTTTTTATTGGAATTATTAGTAACATCTTAGATTTAAAACTTCTATTAAATAGGTCTCTGCGGTAACGGTTCTAGCAAATATTGTTTTATTTGGATATGACAGTTTGAACATTTTTCATAAAGCTTTCACTCACGTACTTTGAAATTCGATAAGCATTTAATAGTTCAGTTAGATTCAATTCTGGTCCCAGAAGTCTAGTATGGTACACATATGGATCTAAAATGGATTCTGGAGGCGGAGCTGGTGTCTATGACACAACACTAGAATCTCTGTACCTATGGAGTCTACTCCCACTGTTTTTCAAGCCGAAATTCATGCAATTGAGATCTGCGCTAGACATAATCTTGGTAAGAGTATCAAGGGCGCAATTATACAAATCTTTCAGATAGCCAGGCAGCACTTAAGGCTTTATCGTCCAGCCAAATAGACTCCAAAGCCGTCAAATGTTACCACGATGCTCTGCAATCCCTTGCCAAACACAACAAAGTGAAACTTGGCTGAGTCCCTGGACACAAGGGGATTGCAGGTAACGAATCCGCGGACGAACTCTCTAGAGCGGGTTCAAGTACTGCATTCATAGGTTGTGAATCGTACTGCAGTGTAAATTGGACAACAGCTACAGCGCAGATTAACGAATAGGAAAAGAAAAACTTCGACTAGCTCATTGGACCAATGGGTCAAGTCTCAGGCAATCCAAGCGATTAATCAGACCCTATTCCTATAAGGAAATCCTTAGCCTGAATAAGGAGAGCATAAGGAAGCTAACGAGCTTTCTTACAGGCTACTGCAGCCTGAATTACCACCTTAACAAAATGAACTTGTGTCAGAACAAGGAATGTAGGTTTTGTCTTGAAGAAGACGAAACATCCGAGCACTTTTTATGTGAATGTCCGGCACTACACTGGTTAAGGAAACGTATTCTCCATAGGGAAATACTCACTTCAGTGGAATTGAAAAAACTCCACTACAAAAGATATACTATCTTTCATAAGGGAAGTAGTAAGTCTTTTGGATTAACTCCAACCCGTCGATACAATAGATCTTGTTAGGTCTCAGTGTCGCTGCCTTTACGGCTGGGATGTATTATACAGAACTGGATGGCGCAGTTGGTTAGGTGCCTGCCCCAAGTTAGAGAGGTCCCAGGTTCGAATCCCAGTGAAATCGAATCTGGTCCATTTGGTCCGTTGGGATCAAATTAACGGCACTGGAGTAGGTTGCTACCTGGGAGTATAATGGACCAGTTTTTGAGTTTCAAAACAAACAAAGAAAAAAACATCTGCCGGCTTAGATGTTAAACGTTAAATGAAAGGATAAGACATTGTATTATAGTTTATTTATTGTGGCATAAAGTTTAAATTTTTTTTAATAATATTTGTTTACAGAGATTTGGTCAAGCACCTTACTACTAAAATATTAATACAATTTGTTTAAAATAATATCACATAAAACCTTCATCAAAGATAGAACGAAAGACATTACGTCTTACAATCATTGACAAAACCATATGTATGTAAACTTATTTTTTTTTGTGGTTTTTAGTAGAGTTGTACCGAATAGTGATTTGGTCGGATACCGGATATGGAATATTCTCCCTGCAGCTAGGCCGGATAGCCGAATATTCGGCGGCCGGATATCTGCCCAAATTAAAAGTATAATAGTTTGGTGCTCTGATACTCAAATCAGACCGGTTAAAGTCAAACCAACTTAAACATGTTTTTTTCTTCTCCTCCACAAAATATTCCTACTTTCTACACAGCAAAGTTTTGGTACATTTTTGAAGAGGTTGCGGCAAGTAAGATTGAGTTTTCTGCCAACAAAAAAATACCGCCAACGAGCTTGACTTATATCTCAAAACTGTTTATTTTGAACGGAATAGTGACCCTTGGGCTTGGTGGTCAGTAAATGGAAGACAGTACCGAATTTCTCACAAATTTGCCAAAACTTATTTTTCATCTCCATCTCCATGTAGTGTATACAGTAAGAGACTCTTTTCTGAAGCATGCATCGTATACGAAAACAACCGTAATAATTTATTACCTCTGAATGTAGAAAAACTAGTTTTCATTCATCATAATTTGGCTTTGGTAAGCTTCCATTATCCGGTATTCGGCCGAATATCAAAAGACTATTCGGCTCCGGTCGGATATTATAAAATAAGTCGGATAGGCCGGATACCGAATACATGCCGGATATCCGTCACACCTGCAGTTTTTAGCACTTTTCTCTTCTAAATTTCATTAATTGTTTTATATTTACGCTAATGTTGAATAAAATGCAGTATAATTTAAAGCATGATTTTCGAGCTTTAATGTGAAGTATCCATTTCTGTCCTACCTTATTTCAGTGAATATTAATTAAGTGAATAAACTTTAAGCAGATAACTGACTGTTAACTCACTTTTGACGCTGACTACATAAACATACATGTGGGATTGAGCCGATTCGACATACAACACCCTACTAACCACAGACACATATGTACGCACCACATATACACATAACATGCTTTCACGGCAGACGTACATTCACCACGAACAAAACTCAAAGCGAAGACGAGGAACGCAACGAACAAGAAACGACGCGTAGGCAAGACTAATCGCCCAAAAGTCCGTCATTCGTCGTCAAACGTTTCAACGATGTTCTTGTTTGTTAAATAAAGTTAGTTTTATTAATATTATTTTGAATAACTGAGCAGAGTTTATATTTAAATAGCTAGAGTATGAGATGTTCCTCGATCTTACGAGAAATATCTTGAATACGTTAAAACTATGCGAGACAGGTGAAATATTTAAGTACTGAAATGTCTGTTATAATAATAATAATAATAATAATGGCGGCGCTACAGTCCGAGGTGGACCTGGGCCTAGCTTCTCACCAACTAGAAATGTCTGTTAACTTTGATAAAAACTATGTTTTCTGCATATTGTTCCAAAGATGTGTTTTTTGTTATAACAATAAAGGCAATGAATAGCTTCCCAGCAAGGGAATTTGTGTATACAGTTGATACAATTTGTTGGAGAAAAATAACTACTAAGGATTCAATTTTCTCATTGCTCTTAAGTCAAGAAATCATGCCAAGTCTATCGGATTCTTAAAGCATGCATCCACTGAAGCATTCTACAAGCCGTAAGGAGTTTTTATTCCTCGATTTGCACTGCCACTGCGAATATGAAAACTTTAGGGGTGCCATGACTGAAGAAACTGCACAAAAAGTAAAGTTAAGTTGGAGAATATCCCGGGTGTAAGATAGAGATTAATGAACCTTTTCTAGTTCGAGTTACCATTCAAGAGAAGAGGGTGCATTTGAAAAATTCCCGCAATATTTCATGCAAAATGGTATTGAAGTCAGTCCATTGTCAGCATTAGAGATCTGCGAGGACTTCGTGAATTCACAAATATGCGAAAGGCGCCCATCGGCAAATACCAATATTTCTAGGGACATTAGATTTGCAATAGATTTTTTTTGTTTAAAAAAAAATAAAAAAAAACGGTTTTGTGTACAATTTCTTTAATGCATTTATTTCTGTTCTGTTTTGCTTATGTTCGGTATTGTTGGAATTCTTTCGACATTTTTTAGGTGCAGGAATAATCATTTCTGTTAAGAGGTTCCATGGTTCTTGCGAATTATCGACTGAAGGAACTTTTTAAGGCTTATTCTGAGGACACTTAAATCGTTGATATTAAGAGAATGTTATGCTTTCAATAAATGGTGGATACATGTACAGTGGTGGACAAGACTTAAATTAAAAGGTTTTTGTTATTGTTTTTGGACGGCAACATTTTTTATATCATTATTTTGTGATACTAAATTGCTTATTACATGTCTCTGAAGGATTTCATTTTAAACGTCGCATAGGTTTGATCGATTCATTTTCTTTGAAAATTAGGCTATGTTCGACGTCCTTTCGTTGTTTTCCAGTAAGGAGTGTCTTTTTTCACATTTTGGACTGGCTCTCTCGATCCACACGAAAACTCATCTAAGGGCATATTTTTCCCGATAATCTGAGCGACATGAACAACATCAGACTCAGCATCAGCCAATTCATTCGTATCATAGAAACCTCAGAAGACTTAAAGGTGTAGTAATATCCCGATCCGTGCTACATATATAGCAATGTGCATATGCCGGCCTAAGTGAGATGGTAATCTGCAGCCAACCACTAACACCGTATCGTCTTAAATTATTCTGAAGACACCGATACCACTGAATGCACACAGTCCGTTCGCCAATGGAAGCTAATTTTTAAGGTTCCATCTACAAAAACGGAACCTTTAAAATTTCGGTGTGTCCGTCCATCCGTTTTTGGGAGTATAGGTGAAGCTGCCATGGATGTGAAGTTTGCCTTCGAGTGATATATCAATCGACAAATCTTGAGGTTAAAGTTTGCTTCAAATTTTTTTTTTACCGATTTCCATTTCCATTTCTAAACCGATTTCCATTTCTAAAACAAAATGTTTAATAATCTGATAAATTCAAAAAATACTTTGCTTCAATGAGTACTTTCATTTAAATCACTTTCAAGCATTTTGGCGCTAACAGTTTTGGAGATATTGGTAAAAAACGGCAAATTATCGAAATGCAAATTTGGAAGATCTAAAAGCCCCGTTTTTTTAGACTTCAGTGAAGGCATTGAGAAATGAAAAATATCAAAATACCGATTTATGCGCAAAATTTCAACATATCAAAGATTTAAAATTTCAAAGATTATCAGTTATTATTATTATTATTATGGTTGAGTTCTTTTCAGAGTTCTATTGAGGGTAATGGACTCCTATTGTGCATAGCTGAAGAAATCTGTTCTAGAGTATTCTCTCTAAGCCAGTTTCCTTCAGGAATCTGATAATGAGAAATGGTTCTAGTGATTGCATTTCTTCTTCTGATAGTAGGTACTTGCACAGACTTCTTTCTCCTGTGGGCTAGTGCCTCACAAAATCCCAGTATATGTTCTGGAATTTCATTAAATTCTCCACAAAATCTGCAGAGACCTTCTTCTGATCCCCCTAGTTTCCTTAGATGCTCCCTGAGTCTACAGTGCCCCGTTAGGAAGCCTGTTAGGATACGAAGGTTATTCTTGTTCATTTTGATGCATGCCTCGAATCTCCTTCGGGTTATATTTTCCCAGGAGTTTCTTGGCCTGCTTCATTCCACGAGCGTTATTCCAGGTTTCTATCCGATTCCTTCTTTCCAGTTCCCTGAATTCTTCTCTGAGGAGATGGTCTCCTACAGCGCAGAATGTCCTATGAAGGGGAAGTCTCCGGTAAAAAAAAGTTAATTAATAAAATTGTAATTATATTTCTTGGGTAATTAAAAAGTTCAATTAAATTAAAGGAATTTTCTGAAATATAAGAATTTAAATTTGAAATTGAATTTATTTCATTATTAATCGAATTAAAAGAAGATAATGTTGGTTGGAACCATCTTGTTACCATTCAACTGAGGAACGCAAAAGTCAGAAATCAGGTTTCTATAGCCGATGATTTCACCAGCCCATATTTCTTTAAGGACAATGTTACCGTCAATCTTATAAGCTTTTTAAGCCAAGATCTTTCACAAAGTAGATGGGCATGGCTCCAATTGCTGTGCAGGGTGGCGAACCGACTCATCCGGATTCTTCTCAACACTGCGCTCCACAACGGGTATAATATTTTCTCGCACTGTTTGTCGTCTTTGGGGATGCGTATTATCCATTAGAATGTACGTGGTGCGAGAAAGATTCATTGTGTTCTGAATAACTTGTTCAGATGGACGATTATGTCGAACTGGACGTAGCGCACGACAAGTTTGACGAACCGAACCATGGTTTTCAAAATAAGTTTGCACTATTTGCACGCGTTGTTTTGGCGTTAATCTATTCATTGTAAAATGCTAAATCAAACTACCCACAAAGTTTCAACTGTCAAATTGACAATCTGTATAAACAATGTTGTCGGTTTAAAAACCAAAGCCATAAAAAAAACACCCTTTATATAGTGTAAATGTATATATTGTTGCGCTTTAGTTCAAGCACGACGTGGGCCTAGCTTCTAAAGCAACCACTCGTGTTGTGCGTGCTATTGTTCTCTTAAGAGTGGAGTGGATCTACAGTCTAATGATGAATCTGAACGGCCAGATTGAGAAGTTTTTTTTAGACAGTACTCTTTGAGCACTGCCAAAGACTCGAAAGAGGTATGGGAATTGAAGCTAGGGTGAAAGTCTAGTGCGTAAGAATCGACTACGGTCCGGCGCTACACTACACCCCATGCTGAGTGATTCTTCGTTAGCCTTCGTTAGAATCGTCCCTAAAGTTGTCACATAAAAATGCAAGCAAAACGAAGAAGATGATTTCTTGCAATAACAATGCCATTAAAACTAATAAAGACACTGCAAATTGTATGTCATAGAAAGTCGTTTGCACCCAGATCGGAATAATAGGCGCATCAAAGTAGCAGGTAATTACGTCTACCACTACCACTAGGTTCGATAGGAGCATTCACATTTTTGGGAAAAAAGTTGTATTCTTTATAAGCAAAGTCAACTGTTTTATGTCTTATAAAGTGGGAGATCAGAGCCGTATAAAGCCCCATCTCAGCCAATCGCAGCTAACTCTCAGCGCGCTATCAATAGAAAGTCATAACTCAATGTTATTAATGTTAGACAATTGATTAGTTTCAGTAAATCTGTATCCATCGTAGAACATCTCTTGGGAATTTGTTAATAGCGCGGCTGTTTCGATACGCAACCCCTGAAGATTCTGGTAATGAATCGATTAGTCAGTGGTTAGTGGTTAGTAGGGGATAAATGGGTAGATTGGGACTTCGATAATGGTAATAATTTATGTATAGATGCATAGGGAAAATTTGTTTAGAATTTATGTCCGAAACACACTTGGACATATCGTGAACCAAACATGTTTTTGAAAAACTCCTGCTTTCCTTAAGGAAATTCTGAGTAAATCGAGGACTATTTAGGATGCCTAAGCATTAATGGCAATGTGAGATGTGTGAATTATCTACGTATCAATATTTAAAGGGGAAAAAATGTTTCATGTCATTAAATCTTACGTCACTATATACTGTGAAGTCAAGTGGGATTCTGCAGTTGCCTTGGTTTTTGTTCGCATGAATATTGTAAGTGAATTTCGGCGTATCAACCCATCTCCTTCCAATAAGAAAAATTTGTCAGGGCTTCAACATAAAAATGCTTTCAAACATGAGTTCGAGTTCCATTTTTGCATAGACTTGTTGACCTACAATTTAATGCCGACTCCGAACTGCGAGATTGAAAAGCTTTTTCTAGACAGTTGTAATCTTTGAGCATTGTCTGTGACTCGAAAGAGGTGGAGCCGTGAAAAAATGTTAGGTTTTTTTTCGGGAATCGAACCGAGAACATCGAGCTTAGGAATCGATGCACCCACCCACTACGCCACGGGGCCTATTGGCAAGAGTTATTCTGCGTTTGATCTCGGTACTAATGTTGTTCGTACTGTTTACTGCGGAACCAAGTTAGACGAAGTTCTTAACTGCCTCAAAGTTATAGCTGCCTATGGTGATCACGTCAATGTCATCCGCGTAAGCTAGCAATTAAACGGACTTCTGGAAGATAGTGCCTCTGGTGCCTCCTTACATATTTCACAGTTATTTAAAACAGAATTACCCAAATGTTCCAAATACTAGGACACGTTTGCACAACGCCACATACAATTATTTCACTTAAAAAATAACACTTAATGTTACACTAAGTCACAAATAAGCTCAATAGTTGCTGTACGAATATGAATTTGAGGTACCTACCTCTGGGGTACTTCTTCCTTATCATATATCCTAACCAGACCATATGTTATATAATTTCAAAATGAAATGTAGTCGTACATATGAGATTAGCTTTAAGCAAAAACTATCACCAGAGTTATTTAATCGTTAAGTTTGTAATAAACAGTAAAAAAAGTGTTAACCCTTAGATGTACGAAAATGATTTTGATTAGGTACATATTTTCCCAGTTTAATGCCATGAGTGAATGTGAAATAAATCACAATTAATAAAATTATGCTTAGTCGCAAATGCATTCATTCGGTTCAAATAGACGCAAACTGAATATTTTTGACTTCACCTCACAATTGCATTACATTTTCCTAACCTCACATTTCTGTTACCTATGGAAACAAAATCTACTGCACCTACGAGTATATATGATTTGTTCCACAAATGTGCAAATATTCAACGTGTCAATTTCTGTGATATTGCGCCACACTTACATGTCATGTGCATATCCATACGCACGCACTTACTACAACCTCAATCATTCACTTACACAATTTTATTCGCAAAGGCTTTAATCTTTAAATTTGTTAATTTCTGAATAGGATTAAGCGTCATTGAAACCAAAAAGTGGAAATTTAACTTCCAGTTAGGCTTCATATACATAAATCGAATTGCTACGGGTAATGAAACTTTGAATACTCGTATACAAATGTGTCAAATAGTCGTAGATTTTCTAGCATTTTCATCGAAGTTGCAATGCCGGTGAATGCTGAATGATTCATCTATTCAAATATTCATATGTATATTAATGCCTATAGCACTGCGCTGACATTCTAGGGTTGTGCGGATATGCCTGTGAAAAAGAGATTGGAAATTGTGTTTTTTTTTTCCTATTTGTTTTCAGTCGGCAAAATCGAGTGTGAAAATAGAGTGAAAAGCGTCAATTTATGGTGAATAATCGTATTGGCTTTGTTTGGGTGTTGAAAATTGCTGGAACTGTTTTAACGCGTCTGGCGTATAAAATAGGTTGAAGTATAACGGGGTAACATTTCCCATGGGGAAAGAATTTTTTTAGGGCAATTGTTGGGCAAAGTGACAGAACAATTGGCAATTTTCAGTGTAAAGGACAGTAATACCATTGAAACTGGAGCTTTATTAGTGGTGATAGAATAGAGAAAACGCTGTGTGGACGGAAAACGTCACGCTTGGGATTACATCAAATTGAAACACTGAAACTTTTTGCATGTTCTGCGCTGGCATATGAAATGTTCCTACTGCATGTGAATGCACATAAATAAAGGGATTACCTAGTTTTAGAAGTTTATTCTACTGAACTACTGTCGGAGGAGATGCTGGCGAGTGTCGTAAAATGTTCTTATTTTATGAAATATAAAGACGAACTTTAGTAATATTATATGGTCGGTATGGTCGAAACGGCCCTGATTCACTAGGGACAGATGATATACGACTAATTCAAGGATGTCTCTTGAGTCTTGATAAAGATAAAATAATGCTTTTGTTCTAAAGCTTCGTCAGGTTCAAGAGGAAGGATGTTGGTCGGTAATTTTGGCTGACTTTTGTTTAGGGTGTGAGTTTTGAAGTGCTGATTAAAGTTCGTGCCCTGAAGTAGCCGTTGGTTTTCATATTTCTAATTTATAAAAGTTTTTTTTTAAATCAAGGTGAGAGGATGTAGAGTAATTTGGCGTAATGTGGTATAGTCAGTTTCAAAAATTAAGCATGCTCTTACGTTTGAATCAGCATCCGAAGCGATGGTAGAATTAGAAGTAAGTGTGGTTAAACGTCGGTTATTAGCTGCAAAAAATATTGAAAATTTGTAATTATATGCAGTCGAGTTTTTTTTAGTTTTCTTTTATTGTGTTTTTTTCCAGAGTTTTGTCTTTTTCGAAGAAAGTTATTTACGTAGAATACCCATAAGTTTTGATTGATCTTATTTAATACATATATATTTTGTTTAATTTTTTGTGAAAACATTAAGTTTTACCGTTTCCTTGCCGTAGTATACACATAGTATAGTATAGGTATAGCATACCACATTACCTATTTTTAAATTGTATACGTAGGTAAAACTGACGGTAGTGTTTTTGCCATAGATTTATTTTGCCTAAAAATAAGTAATTTGTCCTGTGAGAAATGGGGAAAGTGAAATTTTACTTACATCCACAAAATATGAAGTCTCATATATGTACGTACAACTCATCACCAACACGCTCGAAGCAATAAGTCTGTGAAGGATTATTTTTCTATAAAATTGGACTGAAAGCCCGTATTAAACGAACCCATTGAGACAGCTCTTGTGGATAATATTGTAGAAATTGAATCTTCTATATGAGGTCTTACAAGACATTAGGTCTTTAGCATTCCAAAGTGCAAACAGAAAAAAATTGCAAATTATTTGTTTGATTGACTGCATTCGTACACCTACTGACTCATCATTTGGTCGCGCAGAAGGATTTACGGGAGAAAATGTTAAATGTATTTTTCGATACTTTAGAACAAGAGTACTCGGAATATAATTTTCCAGCCAATCGAGTTTGGAATCTTGATGAGACGGTACTTTCAGTCTAAGCAGCAAAAAATGTCTGGGGGAAAGGGAAAACAGCAAATTGGAGCAATGACGTCAGCAGAGTATGGATCTTTGATCACAGTCATTTAATGTGTGAGTGTTGGACAAACGATCGTCCACTTCCCACCTTATTTTATTTTCCCACGGAAAAACCAATATCCAATTCTTATGAAGTATGCATCACGAAGTTCGGACTTGTCATGCCACCTTTCAGGAAGGGGTTATATTAGATTTCACTCGTTCTCGATGGCCATTATAGCCATACAAAGAACATTGACGTATTGGATTATGAAAATTATGTTGTCATGATTTCCCTTCCACCTCATTCAAAATGCAGCAACTTCACATGACTTTCATGGGACTATTACAAATATATTATAGTAATGAAGTTAGACGTGGTAATACGGACTGATATCTGCCCGGGCCGGATATCTGCCCAAATTAAAAGTATAATTGTTTAGTGGTCTGATACTGAAGTCAGACCGGTACAAGTAAAACCAACTTAAACATGTTTTTTCCTTCTCCTCCATAAGATACAGCTAGGTTCCAGAAATCGAGTGAAATCAAATCGAAATTGAATTTTCAAATCGAGTGAATTTGTTTGCAGTGTTTCACATTTCACATTTCACTCGATTTCATAATTTCGAAATTCTTTCGAAATCACTCTAAGAGAAATTGGAAACAACTGACATCTTTCATGTGTGATAATTAATTTATTATTTCAAATCAATTCCTCAATTTTTTTAGAAATTAGCGTTATTTTCTTTGCTACAAGTGTATTGCAAATCGAAAAAAAAAATAGGTTAGAGATTGCAGATGCAGTGTAATTAAAAGAAATTTGTAGCCAAAAAGTAACTACATAACTGATAATTTTTTTGTTATGTTATTGGTGAATACAACTTTCAAACCAGAAATCGAAGACGTTACTTCAATCGAGACAAATCAATTAAGAGACCAGATTGCAAATAATATTAATTTAAGGCGTTAGATAATATTAATAATAATAATAATGGCGGCGCTACAGTCCGAAGTGGACCTGGGCCTAACTTCTCAGCAACCACTCGTGTTGTGCGCGCTATTGTTCTCTCACGAGTGGAAGGGACCTACAGTTTAATGTCGACTCCGAACGGCGAGATTGAGAAGCTTTTTTCTAGACAGTTATACTCTTTGAGCATTGTCAGTGACTCGAAAGAGGTGGGGCCGTGAACAATTTCTTTTTTGAAAAATTGTTTGTCTGGACTTGGAAACGAACCTAGACTGCGAAAGTCTAGTGCGCATGGGTCGACGCACGAACCCACACGGCCACGTCGCCCACAGATAATATTACCGTTAGATAATATTACTGTTTTTTTTTATTACTGTTCTTCTTTTGTGAAAACTTTTGCGATGTCTTTATTTTTTTCCATAAATGGAATATATATTGCATCCTGAGCATTATTTTGGTAGCTACCCTTAAATTACATATTTAGATTTATATTACATATTAAATTTATCAATCACTTACTTTATTAGACCGCCTCAGCTGTAAGTTTCCTTTGAAAATTTCACAGTTCACATTACCTTTATCTGATCGAATTCACATCACCCAAAAATCAAAAAAAGTGGAAATGTAGAACACATGAAATGAAATACAAATCGATAAAAGTGAATTGTAGAACTCAATTTCATTTCGAGTGAAAGTGATATGTAGAACCTGACTGATATTCTTACTTTCTACACAACAACGTTTTTGGGACATTTTGAAAGAGGTTGCGGAAGGCAAGTCAGATTGAGTTTTCTGCCAAAAAAGATACCGTCCACGAGCTTGACTTACATATGTCTCCAAACAGTTTATTTTGAACGGAAAAGTGACCCTTGGGCTTAATGGTCAGTAAATGGAAGACAGTACACAATTTCGCTCAAATTTGCCAAAACTTATTTTTCATCTCAGTTCTTCAGTAATAAATTATTACCCCTAAATGCAGAAAAACTAATTTTCATTCATCATAATTTGGCTTTAGTAAACTTTCAATATTAAATTGTTTTTTATTTTGTTGTTTTTTACTGAAAAAACGGCTATCCGGCTCCGGCCGGATATTACAATACAAAAGTAGCCGGATAGGCCGGATACCGAATACTTGCCGGATATCCGTCACAACTCTAATGGACTGTTTCCCAAAGCATATCTAAGAGTTCAGATCGGTCAAAACTGCGGACAGCGGTAAATGGATTAAAAAACACAGGAATCCAAGTATATCCCAGCACATTTTTGCCGATGCCGATTTCATAGCTGGGGAAATAGAAAAATTTGTGATAAAACACATTATCCTAATGGTAAGTAAAGTTCAATAATTCTTGCAAAAAACAGAAAAATGAAGAGAATTTTCTTAATGTGTTTAGATTTATAAAACCTTTTTCCTTTAATTATAAATCAGTATTTTCATCAGATGATTGCATTGCTACTCGTAGCACTAGCCCTGGCCTCTCACCAAGTATTCCTCAATATTTATTGCAAGTTTCATCAATGTCATTGAAATCAATCGCACACTCCAATGAGGGAGTTTTTATCGCATTGGGAGATATCACCGCCTTATTAAAAGACTGTCAACTAACAAGGGTAGAAAATCTAAGGCTACTGCATTGACTTCATCACTCTACAGGCTGCAATTGGAAACGAGCATTGAATAAATAAATCAAAAGCTTTGGTAGTCGATCGAAATCAATCAAAGAGTGGAAAGCTCCCAAAAAGCACATTTGGAGTTAAATGTATTATAGTACAGCTGCAGTCATAATAAGGATTGTTGTTATTCGTATTTTTCACTTAAGTTATGTGATGCTTGCTTACTTTTTTTTCAGATATTTGTGTGGGGGATAACATTTTGGCAGACAATAAGTAAAACCGTAGAGATTTCTTCAAATCCATTGTGACACTTCGTGTCATGTCAGCAACTATAGTTGTCACCTTGTTCTATTTTTTTTTATTCAAATCGCTGCCAATGGTTTTAATGTCATTTCCAGAACTTTGCACATAGTATTCAACCAATTCTCGTGTAAATTACTTTCATGATAATATTAGTGCATACAAGAATGATTTTATTTATTTTCATTTAACTCGGATTGTTATCAAAAATAAGGATGCCTCTTACAGAAAACTCGCAACAATTGTTTTTTCCCTTCACTTTTCACCAGTAATTTTGCCTACACGTCACATAGAGTGGAGATTTTATATTCTTTACAATAGTCGAGAGTGTTTACTCACTTATCGTATGCACTTGTATCGGCTATGCTCGAAGTTGCCTTATTATTCGGTTCTATTCGTTGTTCTTGAATATTTGTACGCGATGTGACTTGTGCAAATCAATTTAATTTTATAAGTTTATGTGAGTAAATCTGCCTAGATAGATGCTTTATTTTTATTGCTTCATGAGTTAAATGATGATAATCGACATTCAGTATACTTTTCCAATTAAGCAGTTAAGTTAAGATACTATTGCAATATCATCAGCATAAAAATATTAGACGTTTATAAATTATATAGAATGCGACCAACCACAGAGCCTTGGCGTACACCTGCACGAAAATCGACTACATCAGATGTACTATTGTTAACAAATATTTTAGGACAACGATTTGGCGCAAATTTTTGAACAATTTTACAACAAAAATGAAGAGAAATTGTTAATTAACATTTTATAGATAAGCACATCATGCCAAACGGAGTCAAAAGCTTTTTTTCAATACCCAGTAAAATTATTATAGTTGATTTGTCTACTGAACGATCGCTTTTTATCAAATTGCACAAATCTTGATGCAAAGTACCATGATACATTTAACAATTTTACTTTTGAGTACTCCTTTGTTTGATTTTGCTAAAATTGTTCAGCAGAGTTATTGGCCTATAGCTTAACCTATAGCTAACCTAACCTATTTTGAAAATGGGATTACCTTGACATGCGTGAGGATATTATACGACGATATTAAATCCAATATTAGGCAAATAAACGCTTGGTTTACAGCATAAGCAACGAAGATATTGTCATTTAATGGACGTATTTACCTGCCTTGATTTTCACTATATTCTCATTTACAAAACTGGAAAGTACTGAAATATCCTTCCCCATAAGAATATTAGCTTTGAACGAAAAATAAGTTCACTGGTAAAAAGGACAGCGAGATAGAGAACCTGGAAAGTCGCTATCTGGGGATACTACTTGCATAACAGTGGCCTGCACAACCTACACTTAATCACAACCACCCCAGAGGAGTTGAATAACTCTGTTAAATATTTTATTTATTTTTTTTTTTTTTTTTGCATTTTTTTTTTATTGTTATATCTTATCTATCTATTTAAGATATCTTAAATACTAGGGACAAAAATGCTTAAACTAGTTTTTAATGTTAACAGATATTTGAACTATAACCTACTGGCCCTTCACAGGCACTCTAAGCTAATCTAAAACTAATCATTATATCTTTCGACCTAATCTAACCGAGTTACTTATTTTAACTAAAACAGTATTAGTTTATTATATAACTATACATTACTAAGAAAACTGAGAAAAAAAAAAACTTTGTTAAATATTTTATAGATAAGATCATATCCTTCTATTCTAGCTGTCCATTAAAAAAAATTACCACTAATTAATCGGTAAATAAATCTGGTGGAACTATGAGCTGATAAACTGAGGAGAAAAGAAGCAAGAAAAGAGTTTAATAAAGTTAAAAGAACTGGAGACGAATGTACAATGTCGTACGAACTAACTACAATAAAGAGCATAGAAAATTAAGAAGGAGATCGTAGAAAGGCATTTGTAAACACTTACAATTTTCACCACGACTCATTTGGAATAGACAAAGACTCAGAGGGGAATTAACCCAAGATGTTGAGAACCCACTTGAATTACTACTGAAAACTGACTTCGCAGAATGTGCAGCGAAAACTAGAGATAGATGGCCAATGAGTTTTGCACGATCTTCTCATGTATGATGTTGATCAAATCGCATAACAGCACATCACCTTGTCTAAAACCTTTTTTGACACTGAAGATCTCGGGGATTACATTTCTGATCTTGATGCAGCAGCGAGATTTCTCCTTTGTCAGTCTGGCGAGTTTGCCAGAAATGTCAAAACTACTTCTCACAGTGCAATGCGGCGTTGAAATCTATGAATAGGTGATGTATGTCTATTTTCATTTTTTAGATCTTTTCCAGGATCTGCTGTAGTATAAAGTTTGGTCGATTGTTGATCTCCCTGTCCTGAAACCACACCGATACGGACCTATTAGATTGGTGACAAAAAGTTTCAGGCATTCACACAGAGCGGCAGAAAAGATCTTGTATGGGATGTTAAAGAGACTTCTCCATTGATAGTCGGCGCAGTCAGAGGGGCCAAGCGCTCTGCATGGCCCAGCCATCTTAGTCATTGAATCCGTAGACTCCTGGTTAGACTCATGTCGCTGTATAGCCCACATAGTCCGCTGTTGAATTTTCTTCTCCAAATACATTCAACGCAAAAAGGAGCAAAGATCGCACGCAGAACTTTTTTCTGAAAAAGACCAAAAGCTTCTTTATCCGTTTTCGATATTGTCCGTTGTAAAGCAAATACAAAGTAAGCTTGCTCCTTCGGGAGAGGGCTCTATTACTTAATTGCCTCTTGAGGCCAAAGAATCAGCGGTGGCAAGGGTTATTCTCGGTTCTGATGTTGTTTGTATTACTTACCGCGGAGCCGAGGTAGACGAAGTCCTTAACAACCGCGAAAATATAGCTGCCTATTGTAGCATTCTGGCCAAGTCGTCGATGTTGTGCGTCCTTTCTCGATGACAGCATACACCTTGTTTTGCATTCGTTTACCGCCAGACTAATTTTAGACGCTTCCATTTCAATGCCAACAAACGCCTCATTGAACATTGAACTCATTGCTAGCAGTTGAAGGGATTTCTGAAAAATCGTGGACTAGAGAGTCCTATACGATCTTCTTAAAAACGATGTTGAAAAGGTCACATGACGGCGCGTCGCCTTGTCCAATACATTTTTTGACATTGAAGATCTCGGTGAGTTCGTTACGGACCTTGATGGAACAGCAAACGTTTTCCATCGTCATTCAGCACAACCAGATGAGTTTACCACGAAGATCAAAATTAGACATCGCGCTGTATAGTTCGTCTCTATAAACGCTGTCAAATTTGCCATTAACATCGGAAAATAAGTGGTAGGCATTTATCTGCATTTCGTGCGTTTTTAACAGGAATCCTGTACGCAATGTTAAGGAGACTGATTCCCTAATGAATTGATGTAGTCAAGGAAGATTTCTGTCTTGTGGATCATGCATTATGGGATTACACTCATCGGGCATGATTTCTTCCGACTATATTTTACAAATGAGCTGGCGAATGCTCTCAACCAGAGAATAACTTTGTTGATCTGCAGTCTCGAAGTTTGATTACTGAAACGACAAAACAGATTCAAAAGCAATAAGGTTTTATTAATTTTGGTCCAATTCATGTTCTCATGCCTTTGAAGATTCATTTCACTTGCCTTTGAAATCAAAAAACAATATATTACCCACTTCTAAGTGAATGCCGTTTAAAAATTATGGATACACATGTATCGAACACATTTTATTAAATTAGTTTGCCACCAGTCTTGCAAAACACAATCGATATAGAAAACTGGTTAACTGTCAACGTTACTTAACCCGATATAAAATAAAAGGATGAAATAAAATCTGTTACACTTAACCCGGCATAATGTCGTCGCAAAATCGAAAATGTTCTTAATATGCCCCGCGATGGATTGTTTCATTGACCTGCTCGTATAGTGACAGCACTCAGCATGTCTTTTCATTATCATTTTCATTTCAACAGTGAAATGCATTTATTCGAAATTCAGTTAACATCCTTTAACAATATAAAACTATATGTGTGTATTGAGATAAACTGGACGATAGAGAATATGTATCGCTCTCATATTAACTTGCGGGGTATTTTGCTACGATCTGCAAGTAATATCTACATACATATATCTGTATCTCAACAATCTGATAACTATACATCATTATGACACATATGGTAAAATATAACGTCCAGCTGCGATACATTTTTATTTAAAAGATTAATCCAATCGTGTTAAAGGACTGCAGGGAGTTCGGTACTGCACATGTGAAACAAAAACTTCGTATTAAATAATACATGCCCAACTTTTATAGCATGCAGCAGAAACCCATGGACGTTCATGCAAGTAATGATAAACTACCCGCATTGTACCGCAGTGAACGAACATTCGCTTTACAGGATGAACAATGCATTTTTTTTTTTCTCATCTATCCAATCAATGTTTAAATAAGTATGAAACAATATTTTTTATCATAATTCCCGTTTCCGACTTGAAATTTTTATTTTAACTTTAAATCATGTAAAATTCCGAACACTCGTTCATTGTTTGCCAGTGGATTGTGTCAGTTGATGATTTTTTTTTGTAGGAATGGAAACAAATCGAATCGTGCCACTTGCAAATGAAAACTGAGTTGAACGCTGTTTATAAGAACTCTGCCCCATCAATTGTCACCATGAAAATGAAAATATTGGTAGCCTGGTTATGATGAGCGTTCGCTGCAGCTTAGAACTGCGAACACAATCGATAACATCGGACATGTACGAGGTGATGTGATGCCGATGTGAAAAATGGCTGGATTTGAAGTAGAGGAAAATGTATTTTCGAACAATGCTGCTAACTTTCACCAATTGCAAGACCGGATATTATCCATCAATGTCGCAAATTCTTCGCAAAACTTATAAAAATTAGAACAACTTGCGGATCAGTCTATATCAACTGCAGTAAACAAATAGCCCCGACAATATAAGCAATTAGATGACCAACACAAGACTCTGTCAGTGGTGTACGTTTTCACATTTACCGTCTGGCTAGGATTTCTGACACATTATGCAACTTTGCGAGGAATAAGACGCGATATTAAATTAAATTTCCTTAGATAAGTTTTACTATTACAAAATTATTTTTTGAAGCTCTTCCAATTTATTTTCGAGACCGCGTGCGTTAGAATAAATCATTACAGGATTCCACGACTGCTATAAAAATCCCTACAAATGTGATTAATTTGAAAAAAAGTGTATTCAAATATTGGGTCATCCATTTAAGGAAAGTACAACGACAACCCTGTATCTGTATGTGTAGTTGGCTCGCTTAGAACGACCCGTTGACGTTATCTTTAATTTGACCCGACTTGACCGATTCGGCCGACAAATGGCAGTAGTAACTGCTACACGTCTTCAAACCTCCTCTCAGTAGTTCAGTATACCATACAGACACTCCACTATTCTACAAAATTCACTTCCTGCCTTAAAATATCGACCACTCTGCACCAAAATGCTTTCACGATAGACATTTCGAAGCCATTATCCCGGACAGGGATTTATAGGAAAGAAATTTCACATATGTGAGCAGTAGCATTTACTCTAACAAAGCCTATTCCCTTACCTTACTGACCACTATGGTATGTTTCTGGCAGATAATGGCAATTCAGTCTCGAGTGGAATGTAGTATACGCTTGTAATATTTTCATTTCACCGACTGCTATGTAGCTATCAAAGGCCTGGAACAACAGTCAATAAATACTAAAGTGGTAACTAGCTGCCGTTCATCTCGAAAAAAATTAAACTTTCGCTGTAGCAGCCCGTAGAGACATTTCAGGCAACTGTAAAGCGGATGTACCTTCCAAGCATCCAATCACATTGCCATCATCAGCCGTACACAGCAGTGTAGGCTTGTATCTAGATAATTGCCACGAGCAATTCAAATGGTAATAAATAGTTGTGCTACGCCTTCAAAATGATCTGGCCTAAGATCCATTCAACGCCATCCAAAGCGGACGATCAATCAAAAATCGGTAATACAGGAAAATGCTTCTTAGTTGAACACGTCAGAAGACTTGGAGCTATCACAAACGACTTGTGCAGTAGCTGAAAAAGCGACGAGGATGTAAGGAATACTTTCTTTATTCCTATCCGTTCCTGGCGTCCCTTACACGCCTACACTTAAGGGTCCATTTTCTTCGGAACGTTTCCGACCGCGGTGATCTGCAGCCTACTACTCTTCAGTGAAAGCCAAAATAGTTTTCTACATGCTCAATACACGCGGCAAAAAAATTGACCTACTCTCATTTAAATCCACTAATCACTTCAGCCCACTATCACCCAGTGCTGCCAGTCTATGGTAAATTTACCTTTTCGTGGGAAATTTCAAATCCCATTCCACACATTTGGTAAAAAGGTATTTTTACACAGAAAAAGGGAACAAGGGATGGCTGAAACCTGCGCCACAAAAAAGCGAGCTGCAGAGCTAAGAAGCAGGCCCAGGTCCACTTCGGACTGTAGCGCCCTAAGAAGAAGAGCTAAGAAGCAGAAATAATAAAGCACGGTGGAGGAAGCAAACATTAAAAGAATACAAATGCAGTCCAACACCTGCATGAAATAAGGTAAAATAAACAGTTTTCTTCACGGAGCATAATGCCACAATTAACATGGTACAGATCATTCCGTTTCTTTTTAAAAAACAGTATTTACAAATTTTGAATTTGCAAAAAAATGCTCATAGCTTATAGCTCACATTTTTTGGAAGTGGTAAATTTTAAGTGATATGATAATTTTTCTTCTCCAGTGTGGTAAATTTTACTTAAAAATACTGGCAGCACTGCTATCATCCCATAAGAGGCTTAATTTCCAATTAATAGAATAATGAATCATTTCTAAAAAATTGATGATATTTTTATTTTAATTGTCGAATAATTGTATCAATTATTTTTCATGGTTAAAATAAAGTTTTAAGTAAACCAAAATATTTCTAAAAACTGTACCTATTCAAATAGCTAAGACAATATTTTTAATTAATTAAAATTGATATGAAATATTTATTTCTGATTTTTATTATATCGCTAGGAATAACAATCATTTCTTTATTTCTGTTTCAGATTTATTTTAATAACGGCATTTTCGGCGTTTAAATTGATTTTGACAGACCTAAGATTAAATCTATCTGGAGACTCAATAAATAAAATATTGTTATTGAATCTTAATTCATAATTAATAAATAAAAACTATTAATTAATAAAATTATATCTTATTATAGTAAAAAATAACAATGGCGGAGCTAAAGTCTGAGGTGGACCTGGGCCTAGCTTCTCAGCAACCACTCATGTTGTGCTGTAGGGGACCTACAGTTTAATGCTGACTTCGAACGCCGAGAGTGAAAAACAGTTATATTCTTTGAGCATTGTCAGTGACTCTAAGAGGTGGTTCCGTGATTCGAACCAAGACTTGAAAGTCAAGTGCGCATGGGTCGTCGCACAAACCCACATGGCCATGACGCCGTCGCTCTATTTATATAACATATCGACAATAGCTCATGACTTTTTGACAAGGTTTGAAGTTTTTTTGTTCTCATTGCTGGCTTTTATTTTTTGCTCCATATAATAAGAATCAGTCAACGATTTTTATTTAAAAAAGTCTTCTTCCAGTCTTCCGTCTCCTAAAAGATGGACTAGGAAACCCCCTCGATGCAACCCGATAGCTATACAGATGATGTACATACTTATATAGCTATTTCCGCAATAGGTAAATTTCTTCACACCATCATAAACATAATATTTAAAACATTGCTGCCTATCTCTAACAGTCCGATGCAACCTTACCCTATGCTGGGCCCGAAGGCATTGTAGTATTACAGACAACAAAAGAGCCAATGAGCTAGCTAGAATGGGGACGAGCATGTCACTGGGGAAAAATTAGGAGACGTCCTATCCTTCATTACATGTAATAAACTCCCTTCTACTTATAGATGCCATCAAAATCACTATTCGCAGATGTATGGAACTAGTTACTTTAAGGACAACCAGGACTACACGAAACCCGAAAAGAACGAAAGTACTCCTAGCAATAAACTATTCTTCCCCACACATTACCAAAGGATTAGAGCTCCCTACAACGACCTCTGCAAAGGTAGTAAAATGAGGAGGAGAAAAAAAGCAATCCTACACTACCTGGGTACTTGCCCAGCTCTTGTAACACAACTAGAAAATTAAGGCAGTGACCTTAAAGAATTGTCCAATACCAAAATCCGACACATGTTTAAGTTCTTAAAAAAACCAAATTGACTTACTTGTTAACAATTAAACATATACATATGTATGTATGTACATATCTATATATAACAGAGATTTGTAAATTGAAATCTGTGCAAAAGGTGTAGTATGATATAACCTTTCAACCTTATCATTCTTGACATGTACTCGTAGACACTCTGGATAATGCACAAATGATGTACGACATTTTACACAAGGTATGATACCCTAAGTGTTTCTTGTAGACTCTTCGCAGTACAATTCAATTTGAACTTTATCAAATACAAAGCAAATTAATTTCAAATAAATAACATTTTTAAAACGTATCCTATAAATGAGAGTAAGTGCGGAAATATAAGTGGTTGTTTAGGGACTGGTATGAAAGAATCAACTGTTGACTAAGAACACTCAAATTCTTGGCAACGAAAAGTTTTCTCGAAATCAGTACTTGTGGATGAATGCCAACAACTTTGGAGGAGAGATTACCATCGAATTTAAATGATTCAATACAGATGCAACAAGTTTAAAGGACTTTTCAACGTTATTATTATTCATTGAGCACAGTGTAGTGACTAAAGTGAACCTACTTACGAAAGTCTTTAATTGGAAGCAGGAACTGTTTGCTAAAGATTTTTACCTACATGAAACATTTAAATTAGGTTGCGTTTATTTAACAAAGTTTTTTAATTTAATGATTGACGTACTTGAATGTATTTTTAATGTTCCGTTCAGTTTACGATTAGTACATTTTTTCAACTGCAAATTTTTAAATAGTTTACGGTAACAGACTAATAGCCTTCTAGTGGGTTATTTTTAACACGGGGTGAAAAGGAACTCAGGCGCCTTAAAATTCAATCATATCATTCTTGTCTAGGTACTTTGTGTTGGGTAGAATTACAAGTTAACACAAAGCAGTTATCACCAAACACACGTAATTCGAAAACAACAAACAACTCAGTCCAAAAATGCTGTCATCCTTTCATCTTTCACCATCTTATCTACAACATATGAGATAAGCACACCAGACTTCGAGCGCGAAGTGGGCCATCTGAATGAACATCGACAAGTCGGTACTGCGAAGATCGTCAAGCCGTGGCAGCAAAACGGCTAAGAAATGCCGTTAAGATTAAGTTGCCTAATGGAAGGGCAATCACAGCAAAGGACAGTGTGAGCGTTCTGAGGGAGAACTAAACCGAAAGGCTGAAGTTTAACAACCAATCAAAGCTGAAGCCTTATTGCAGAACCAAAAGGCATCTGTATCCAAAAAAGAAATAAAGGAAAACGTGTCAGAGAATTGGTATGTTTAAGCAGCTGTCAAAGTTACCAAAGACAGTAAATTTGGCTTGCCGAAAGTGTAACAATCTTTTGGACATTAAACCACCAACCATACGGAGTTTAGTGCCCCCATAGCTGTTAGTTTAGTTTAGTTTTAAATGCATTTTTTTATTTTTATCTTTAAAAATCGTATGTTCTAGGAAAAAAAAATACTTAAACTAGATATAATAAATGGTTTCTTATACTATCTTACTGGCCCTATGCGGGCACTCTAAGTTAATCTAGGAATTTTTAATTTATTTTGCCTTTCGGCTTCTTTTGTAATTTTACATATTTTAATAATACTAAAAGAATACTTATATTAAGAAAAATACCCCCATAGCTGTCACTATCGATGAATACACATAAATGTCGATTCGACGTCGCGCTGATCAGCTGAATTGGGAATCGCCAGAGTGTCAACCCAGCTTATTTTACGGTGGGATTTGAGCCTTCATCCGTATAAGATTATGTTGACGCCAAAATTGAGGCCAGATGATTATAGAGAACGTCGGATATTGGCCAAAGAAATGTTAAAAATGAGATTGATAAAGAATTTAGTGAATCAGGTTGTACCATAGAAATGTCCGATTACGATAGTATACATACATACAGTTTAAAGTTATTCAACTTTTCCATAACTGAGTACACATCCATCATGAATGATTTTCTTATTTTAGATTTAAATTAGTTTTTTTGGTTTTTAAACAGTCAACAGTCGGGTGTGTTTGATAAGCAAATGTTGTAAGTTAATTTTAAAGTTTCTGGCAGGTTATAAAACGTTTATAATTCGATAGAAATTTAACTAGTGGCGTTTAAGTTAGTGTGACGTTAATTAGTGCGAACTAAACTTCCTTAACACTTCCTGTCTACAACTTTGCGCAAATGCATCGCTGGCAGCAAAAAGCAATAATGACGCATTTAAGGATGTAGCGGTAACAGATTTTTCAATGATTCTATTGATCACTTCTCTCCTCTTTATCGATTTCAAGTTTTTTTTTATGAAATCTACAGCTTAATTTTCCCAAAGGGGTAATATTAGAAACTAGTTTTGTTACGCAATAAATGATTTTTTTTTTTTCAAAATACTTAAAGTATATTCAGTTCCTATGTTAAATCACTTTCGGTAGTGTATGCCGAAATAATAACATGACATAAGGTGACATTGTTTGATTCGTTGCGACGATTTTTTCGGGCGACGCTACCGTCCGAGGTGGACCTGGACCTAAATTCTCAGCAGCCAGTCGTGTTGTGCATGCTATTGTTCTCTCTCGGTTGAAGGAATCCTACAGTGTAATGCCGACTCTGAACGACGAGATTGAGAAGCATTTTCTAGACAGTTATAATCTTTAAAAGAGATGGAGTCGTGAACAATTTCCTGAACTGGGATTTGAACCTAGACAGTCAAGTGCGCATGGGTCAACGCACAAACTCACACGGCCAACGGCACAGCTTATACCGGTTCAATATGGCGGCGGAGCGAAACGGTTATAACCCATATATGTATGTAAAGTAGCACGAAAAACCAACACGTTTTGGCAAGTATGCTCTTGGAGTGTCAAAACTATGTACACTGCCAAGGATACTCGTCAACTAGAGAGGATCCTCACGCCATACAAGTTTTACATTATTGCATTATTGATAGGAAATAGGACTATACGGAAAAAAGAGGGCGAAACTTACAGCAGCTATCACAAAATTTCTGCACAAAAGTCGTGCCAACGCAGAAATAGGCGTAATGTGTATTTGCGTCGACTGCCATCCTACGCATTGGACTTTATAGCTTTAAGTACCAGCATAGACAACAATCTCAAAAAATGTCACTGATAATACTTAAAAAAAAATATGAACTGACGAGAAAAGTTTCTCATTTTTCTCTAAACTACCTCCCCTCGTGAGTGAACAACACAACGAGTGTTAGCTGAGAAGCTAGGCCAAAGTCAACCTCGAACTGTAGCACCACCATTATTATTAGTTAAAGTAATTGTTTGGGTGTTCTCCACATCCAAGGCAGATTCTGCTATATATCAATCCCATACTTGCACAAGTATCTGCCGAAGAGAAAAACCCATTAAAATGGGCTTTCTTTAATTTTTACAAACATTAGGGACACCCAGCGTCAGAACACAGCTCGCACTGGTTGAACGGCTCAATTTTTACTAGCATTAAATTGAAGACATCGCAGAAATTCCTCTGAAATATCAAATAGGGATCCTTAACTTAAAAGGGAGTAAGTTATTTACACAAACCCATATACACCGCAGTGCATTGAGAGCATTATTACCATCTCGATGAATTAACATTGTAACTCCATAGGCGTGCCGGCCACAAAGGGCCTTTTCAATGATATAAGCTAATAATCCAAAGGATAATGAGTACCCAAACAATAGAATACTACGAAAAAAATATGAATAAAACATACTAACAGGGTGAAGTCTTAAAAAACCTTATTGCAGAGATTTTTAAGCATGCAGGAACAAACATATCCGTGCTTAGATAAATATTAACTCATATAATTTGATTGTACTGGCAAGGGCATGGCTGCTTAGTAACCAAAATAATTTCATTTTCTAGCATTTTTTTCTTTTTTAAAATGACACCATTTTCTAGCCTTGGCCAGATTCATTGCTTGATTACACTGGTCAACACTGATCATCCCACACGAGCTCTGGTAGCTAATACTGTTTTCTTCGCCTAAGCTCATCAGTAACCCGCATTAATTTTGTTTCAGTTGGCCTCAGGATTTCCTATAATGTGTTGATAAGTATAACCAGTACTACGAGAGATAAAAGCAAGGAAACGGTCACTAATAAATAGCTGTACAATTAATTATTTTCTTATTTATTTAAATCTAGTGATTTATAAATTAATAGTAATAATATAATAATAATAATGGCGGCGCTGTCCGAGGTGGCCCCACTACGCCACGGCGCCCACGATTTATAAATTAATTATTGAAATTATTTGAATATGTCAAGAAAATGTAATAACAACCTTGATATATTTTGCTATATTTGAATTAACTTTCAAAAAACAAAGACGAAATTTTACTAAATTTGTATTGGAGCGTTATCATCAGTATTTTGTTCACTGTGGCTCATCACCAAGCTCATATTGGGCGGCTATTCCTTGATTGCTATTTTTGTCTTACAGATATAAAAGGTATTAATTTCATAAACACACGGTCAGTTACCCTAATTTATAGTAAACTAAATGCCCAGCACTTAATAGTGGCAATAACCTGCTTACACTAGTTATATCTGCGTCCGTTGAGATTACACATGATGATGGGGATGACCCTGAGATTGAAGAAATCTCAACCAAACCGCACTTGACAACTCGTGGAGATCTAAACGACTTAATTTGCGACTTGAATTTGTCAAAAAAGCAGTCACAACTCTTAGGATCTCTTGTGAATAGGATAATCGGGAGAGAAAATACTATTATTATAAAAAAGTGTGGCCTATGCGGTCATCTTTTACCCCTGGAAAAAAATTGAAGTATATACTTGTAGAGTACTTTTTCCGCAATCGAACATTAAATTAGTCCTTATTGAAAATTCTGTTAAGGCGATGGATCGCAATGGAAGTGGAATTTTGTATCTTAAAGAAAATTTGCCTGAAATAAGTGATGCCAAGATAAAAGAGAGTATTTTCGTTGGACCTCAAATCAGTGAGTGAATAGAAGATCCGAAGTTTGAAGAATAAGTGATAACCTAGAAAAACGAGCACTGATATCTTTTAAGAAAAGTGTTGCAAATGTTCTAGGGAACGACAGAAGTGACAGCTACAAAGAGTTTGACAAGAGTTGCAACATGACACACAAGATTCATTTTTTAGACTCACACCTGGATTTCTTCCCTAAGAATTTGGAAGCTGTGAGTGATGAGCACGGAGAAAGGTTCCATCAGGGAAATTCACAAATGTAAGAGCGCTAAAAGGGAAAATGGAACTCAAGAATGTTGGCCGATTACTGCAGGGCGGTGAAAAGGGACCAACCAGGATCTAAATATGCTAAAAAATTGTTAATCACAACTCATAACAGAACTTTTTTCACTAGCTTGAAGAACTCCAAAACAACGGTATAGGGTTGAAATTTCAAAAATGTCCAGTCTTTTTTACACACGCGATCTTTGTGCCGACCGCTTTAATACCCATGTACAATTTTCAGGAGAATAAAAAGCCAAAAACAAATTGAAAGTCCATAATATCTGAAGGCGCATCCCTTGATGGCAAATACACACAACGCCTTTTCTTCAATGTTAAATTTATTGTACTCATGTACTCATTAATTGTTTCAGTTCAGCGGTGAATGATAATGAAATTTATAGTGAGAACGATGTAAACGATGGTAAACAACCATTTATGAGTTTAAAGGCTGTCCTTTTTAGAAACCTTGAAAATAAGTATGTACACAATGATAGGCTTTTTTCCAACAAAATTACCCAGCCAAGAAGTATACATCTAAGACGATGTAAGAAACACCCTGTGTGCCCTTATGCACATATTAGTACGTGTCGACAAATGTAACCTCTATACTTGCATTAAAAACAAGAAGTCAAGGCTACAAACCGCAATACACGTATGCAGGTTTTTGCCTCTGCAACTTATGCCCGCATATATCCCTATAGAGTTCCCCATTAAAATAATCCTAGAATAACACGCAACCTTATCATGGAATAAAACACCACATGTACTATGCACGTACGTATACGTTGGAACAAAGAAACTGCAGGATGTACACGTACTCCATCGGTAACGTTGTCGGAGCGCATACAAGGCTATTGGCACTGTTATATGTACCTCTTTGGTAAAATAGGTGCGATACATCGTTGTCGCCTTTCATTTCATGCGCGATGCTGTTCCTGCATTCCATGAATGCGTTGCGGGCCACCAAATCTACCAATTGAAGCTTTGCCTTCAAATCCGAAACCAATTTAGTACGTAGCCATTGCAGATGAAAACAGTGGTTTGGCTAATATGTTTGGCGAGCGCTTAACGAACGAGGCAAAAGAATGAGCAAAGAAGGCTGTCACTATCGCCACCAGTCCTTCTTCTGTTGCCCTCGCACCAACTGGGACAACGAACATCTATCAAGCACTTGAACACACAGCAGTTGCGACTGCAACACCATTGTGCTGAAGCTTATCCAAGTTCCTGCACTTAAAACTGAAGAGTAGTACAAATGAAGGCAGTTGGTCGCTTTCTACCCACTACCGCCGATCCTGCCAATTCTAGTACTACGTTAAGGAATGGGGGCGAAAAAGAGAAATAAAAATAAGATTTACTGCACACAAAGCATTCACTCAGTTGCATGTTTAAGCTTTTGAAATGGCTGGTATGCCATGTTTTCTGAATGTGAATATTTTCTACTTACATATCTACGTACGTACGTGTACTCGTATATCTCGTTATATGTACGAATGGACCGATAGTGAACGTGGGAATAGGAGTTTCTACGAGCTTCGGCAAGCAGTTATTTTGCAGTGTATCTTTTTGGTCATGCTTTCGAGCAGTTGTAAGAGCATATTCTCCGCACATTCGCTTTCATGTTTGCTGCTGCAAACAAGTATCAAATAAATAATCTTAACTGGACGAGAGGGCAGACTTCACATGAAACCAGAGACAAATCTGGTTTTCTTGTGGTCTTTGACTTAATTCATTCTTACCACATTGCGGGATACGAATTGTTTTCTTGTATAATAATTTATTTAACACTTGTACATACTTACTTCCGACCATGGTTTTAATTGCTTTTTTAATACTGTAATGATGATAAATGAAATAATTTCAGCTAAGATAGATTCAATATTTAGTTGTATGGAGGCAGAAGAATCAGGAGGCAAGAGCCCAGTTGACCTTTAGCAAAATCAATCGCTTAACTTACGTGGGCATCGTTTGGACAATAAATAACTGTCCTACAGTAACTATGCCCAGTATTTCCCACTTCACTTTTCCATAAAAAAAAGCCAGCCTAAGCGCTCTGAGGTTACCACGTTTAGTATCGCTCAAAACAAGTAATAGAATGGGCCACCTGGGAATCCTCGATCACGGTCCTCACGTCCTATTAGACGTGAAACCAAAAGATTCGTTGCTTTAAAATTCAATGCCTTCGTAATTAATGACAGAAACGTCGGGAGGAACAAAGAATTTTATACAAAACGAGTTTTTAAAATTTAGTATACGATCAGGTCAAAACTGAACAGGGGATAAACCGGAGCTGGGATAGTTGGCACAAGTTTCCAAAAAGCCATTGTATTGGTTAACTCAATCATCACTTTTTGGGGAAATGTCTTACTTGCTTACTTATCAGGCCAATGACCTCTGAATGGTCAGAGCCTGTGAAATTGGCGCCTTCCATCTCTGTCGGTTTCGGGTCTTTAATCCGCGATCACTTGTTCTTTATACAGAAGTTTCGGTCTTCTTCTCTTTCTTGAACCAGTGGACTCGGATTCGAGGACCCTCTTGATTGTAGCATCGGTGTTCATTCGCTCGATGTGGTCGACCCAAATTAGTGGATGGATATTTGTCCACATCTTTGAACATCTGACAGAGTTCACGGTTGTGTCTTCTCCTCCATTCCCCTTCCTCACAGTCATCCAACCATCTGCTTCTCGCTCGTGAAAATCATCTCCGATACTCTTGCCTTCTTCCGCTCATGTAAACATCGTCTTATGAAGTTCACGTTTGCCCCCAGGTAGACAATCTTCTTTTTCTTCTTGTGGCGCTCCTTAACTACTTCGAAATTGTAGTTGTCGATTGTGACGTTTTGTCGTAGGCAGACGGCAGACGGATGTCGAATGCCGTCCCAGAAGCTGCTCCGATTTGTAGAAGGTAGTGCCTTCCGTGTTAATTCCTTTCCGCCGCAATATCCTTTCCAGAACTAGATTAAAAAAGTCACACGACAGCGCTGTGACTGTAGGTCGAACTCATGAGGCGTTTGTTGGCATTGAAACGAAAATGGCAAAAATGGGTCTGGCGGGAAACGAGGCCAAAGCTTCGCAACAGACAGCTATATCTTCGAGATAACTATATCTTCCAAATCGGCTCCACGGTAAACTATACAAAGAACACCAGTACCGAAATCAAACGCAGAATAACTCCTGCTAATCGCTGTTTTTTGTCTTTTGGCTCAAAATGCAATTGAGTAATAGAGCCCTATCCCGAAAGATCAAGCAGACTTTGTATAAGATATTGAACATTCTAGTTATGCTCCATGGCGCAGTGGTCTGGACAACATCGAAAAAGGATAAGAAGCTCTTGGTCTTTTCGAGAAAAAATGTCTGCATGCGATCTTTGATCATTGCGTTAATGGCATTTGGAGAAGAAGATTCACGAACTGTGGAGCGACATGAGTCAAGCCAGTCGTCTACAAATCCAACGCCTAGCGCAAGGACAACTTGCTTCCGGCCGAAGAATCTTCAACTCTGTACCAGTGGAACAATGCAACAGAGGACGTCACGTCTAAGGTGGCACATCCCAGTGCAGAGGGAAGCAAAAAGATCTCGAGAAGTTTGCTGGTTGAGACCCAGGTGAAGCGCCATAAGAAGAAGTCGCAGCACTTATCTGGATACTGTCACTTTAATGCAGAAAACGCCTAGATTAAACAAACATTCAGTAAGACAAACATTTGTGTAATAGTCTAAAAGTCTGTCTATAGTACATGTCAGTACTTAAATCTACTAACTATTAAACCATTTTATCAGCGCAGCGCATACACAGCTCCTGAATAAACCTGTTGCCAATTTATTAATTTCTCGCACACATTCTCGTTGTACGGACACCAAATAGGTTGTCACTCACTCTACCCGAGTGCTGAACGATGGAAGCCACAACTGGATACAATGGTGAAGTATTAAATGTCCTATTTGGGACACGTCGTCTAGTGTCACTGCTGTTTTCAGTATTGCTTTTTTAATTTGAATCCAATTTATAAATTGCAATTCCTCAGTTGAAGTTGAATAATTAATTAATTTTCCTCTGTCTTTAAAATTGAAATCATTAAATCATTCTGAGTACAACCACACCAGTACTTACATACTTGTATGTGGTATGTCGTCGAGAAAATAAATAAACACCACTGTCATAATGGCATCAGTATTTAGAAAGTATTAAATTCCACTAAATGAGGGTTCCGCTAATGTGCTAGTGCTAGCATTTTACCCTTGCGTATTTACTCGCCTCTCCAATATTCTTTCATTAGCTCATCATGTATCGGGAATAGTTTATTGCCTTTGCATTCAAAGAACTTGGTCAATAAGCTATCTCTAGGTTTAATGGACTGCGGCATTTGTGCAACCACATTCTCGTTTTCTTTTACTTTGTTCTTGTGTTTATGTAACCATTAGGAGTATTTCTGCTTTACTTAAAAGGGCGTTTAGTGCGTTTTCTTATTTTGAAAATATTTCGCAAAAAAAAGGCTATTCTCTAGCGTACTCAAATCATTCAATAATGATGGTGAAGGCAGCTATTAGTTTTGTGTCTAATAATCAGAAAAAAAATCATTACAATTAGGAACTTGAAACTACGAAAATATGTAATCGGAAATTAAGCCTCTGCTACACACCTAATCAGAGAGTTCTTTTATAAGGAAAATGGAATCCGTAGTTTCTGGCTTCTGTAGTTTCACCTAAATCTTATAGATCGTCGTCTATGTCTCAGTGTACTAAAATTGTCTTTTCATTTGTTGGAGAGACGTGTTCGCATAGTATTTAAAAATAAATGTTTTTTAATTTTAAATGAAACAACGGAGTTAAGTTTTTAAATAATTAATAAAATATATTTACAGAATTGGTCTGCTGAGATTTAAGCTGGCAGATACGATTTGCTAGTATAACGTAGTATTATAAAGAAGAAAGAAGAAGGAAAAAGCAGTGTGCATTTCAATTTATACAGTCAGGTTCTACATTTAACTTTCACTCGAAATGAAATTGAGATCGATACAAAATAAAATTTGGTGTTCTACAATTTACTTTTATCGATTTGGATTTCATTTTTCTCGAAATTAAATCGACGTGAACTTCGGTGTTCCACATTTCGATTTTATTGATTTTTGGGTGATTTAAATTCGATCAGATATAAGTAGTGTGAATCGTAAAATTTTTAAAAGAAGCTTACAGCTGTAAGTGGTTGATAAATATAATATATAATTTAAACATTTTAAATTTAAACTATTATTAAACAGGGGTAGACACAAAAATAATGCTCAAGAAGCAATACATATTCTATTTATGGAAAAATATAAAGACCTCGCTGCTGATGCCCTGTGGGAAGAGTAAAAATATTACCTTAAGTCTTAAGTTAAGTTCCATTATTTCTTTAATAAAAAAGTGATGCATTTTTTATTAAAACAAAAAAAAAACAGTAATATTAACTAACGCCTTAAATGAATATTATTTGCAATCCGGTCTCTTAATTGATTAGACTTGTAGGAAGTAACGTCTGCAATCTCTGGTTAAATTTCATTTGAATCATTTCCAACACCTAAATTTACATCTTCTTCCTCCAGTATCTTCAAAATGTCTGTGCTCTAAAGTGCCGGTTTGTGGATTCTTGTGACATTCTTATGTGTGTCCTATCTATGACGATATGAATTTCAAAATTTTCCAACAAAATATCGTTTTGATCTACTTCTCTCTTCATTTGACATTGAAAGTTGTATCCCCCATTGGCCCCATCACTATCTTTTCCAATTGATGATTTTGATAGGTGCGGCTCACAGTTTATAACAACATTCGGAAGGCTTCTTTATTCACCCGATAATACGATATGAATCTTAATTGAACAAGAAGTTATGAGTTAACTGATTTTTGGTTGCAAGTTTCTTTTACTTACGCTGCATCTGCAATCTACAATGGGTTTGAAGAATCCCTCAACCTACGCTTTTTAATTTTTCCGATTGCATACCTTTTTTTCGATTTGCAATACTGCAGCAATGAAAATAACACTCATTTCTCATTTTTATTGAAGGAGGACGAGGAATTTATTCGAAGTAATAAATTGGGAAATTGTCACACATGAAAGATGTCTCTTGTGTTTAATTTCACTAAAGTGATTTCGAAAGAATTTCAAAATTATGAAATCGAGTGTAGTGTAGAACAATCAAGTGTAGTGTAGTGTAGTCGATTTGATTTCACTCAATTTCTGGAAACTAGCAGTACATCTCACTTTTGCAGTAAGTGGCATTCCAAATGAACCATCGTTTGGATTATCACCCACCCTATGTGGGTGTATTCATGCGAAATCGAAAACGTCAACTTACCAATGCCAGACAATGAAGAATCATTCTGCTCTAAACCATCTTTAACCATCTTAAACTGTGAAATAATAAAATTGAATTTAATTTATTTGGAATTGACTTCTAGTTGAATGATTATTTTTTGATTTGACAGTTTAATTTTCGGAAATGATTGATAAGAAGTTGGCAGCATTCAAACCCAATCCGAAAGTGATACAGAATACGAATTTATTTGAGTATCGGATTTGATTTCCGAATCCGAATCCGAAAGTAATACAAAATAAGGCCAAAGTATCGAAAAAGACCCAGAAATTTAAATTCCGCGCCGATCAGTCGAATTGGACATCGCCTGCTTAGTTTGCGATTGGAGCGAACACAATCCACAAGTGTTGGACCAAGCATCAATACATCCAGAAAGATTGACTGTTTGGCGTGGTGTATGGCATCATCGGACCTTACTTCTTTAAAAATGAGGAAGGAGACACCGTTACCTTTGCCTGCACACTGAGGCCATGTTGACGATTGTCGACCGACCTTATGACGAAATTTACGTTGCGTATTTACAACAAAGCCGCATTTTCGATGTTTTTCCAGTAAAAATGAAATGATGTATCCTGAAATCACAAAACCCCATTGAATCGGGTGTCATTAGTATATCTAACTGGTCACGCTTTATTTATCTCATATTACATTTTTTTAGCAAAAGTCTAATCGGAATTAAAATTAATAAAACTATTTTTACAAAGAAATTATTTTTGTTGCATAAGATTCTGAAATTAAGATTTTAATCGAAAATCTTTGTCAACGTTTAATATTTAATCAGTATCCTTAATCACTTCATTGATGTTTCGCTTAGGTGAAAAAGTAGTGGATTTAAAAAAAATACATTGTCCGCCAAATAGTGAAAATAGGAATCTCTTGTTAATTAACTCTTGTTTCGATGATTCGCAATTTCTTTTTGCTTTAATTCATACTGCTGCTTTTGCTTCACTTTGTACTTTTTTAATCGGTAAAAATCTTCTCGTTCCAATTCATCTAACTCTTCGTATATGTATGACAATGTGTTTTCAAGTCTGGGCACGACAATCAATTCCAAGCCATTTACTCTCATGTTAGTTTCATGTACAGCTTTGCTGAGTACCTTCACTGCATACTGAAGTGATGCAAGTCCAGCTAAGTAGTTAGCCATATGCTCAAATTTGCGTCTTATATTGATAACTTCTTGACCTCCCCGTGCAAGTCCCGATAAAGGATAAGACTCATTACCACTGCACACCGTTTTAAAATGTGGCAATTTAACTCCTAAGACATTTGAATATTTTGTTTTTAGTGCAAGCTCAGCATGTTCGCAGTACGAGTTAATTACACATTGATGATCGAAACCCACAAATTTTGCCCTAGCTAATACAAAGAATCCTGATCTTACCTCATCGTACAGAGAATGCAATTGCTCGTTAAATTCCGTCATGATTTCTCTCAATTTAGAATCTAAAGCATCTTTTTTTCTTTTAAGTAAATGCAGACTATTGTTCGCAGAAACTATTTTTTGTTTAATTGCGACTCGGGCGCCCTGAGATGGCAAAATGTTTAACCTGGCTGGCATGTTGTTTTTAGTTTTCTTATTCCAATTTATAAATTTATGTTATGACTTTTCAATTTATATATTGATTTATGTTTCGTAATTTAATCTCATTAATAGCTTTCTGCGATAGTTTCCAGTGCACAGGTACATTTCACATGAGGAGCACACTGCGAACTCTAATTACTTTTAATGTAATTACTTTTACATTTTTTTTTCTTCACGTAAAAGGTTTACCGTAATAAACTTAGCACCAAATCAACCAAATAAAATTCCCGTTTATATGCGAAAAATTCTCCGTGACAATTAGATAAGATTCTGCAATTTAAAAAATATCAAACATATTTGATCATACCACAAGTTGAAAATACTGTCGTTTCTTGTGTCAATTAAATTTAAATGGTTCCGACCAAGTCTCCCGCAATTCTCGGGCCATGATGGTCAAAAGTATTGCTTCCCTATATTAAGATTATGATTACGGGTTTACAGAGGATCAAAGAGGCAAAATTTATGACGCATTTGATATCAAAAGTTTTTTTTTTCAAATTTTGCAAATTTTTACTGCTTTTATTTTATTTAACAATATTTTTGTTTTTGTTCGTTTTTCACTTATCAGTAAACAAAACAAGCCATTTTTACACTTCTCAAAATTATGTTTAAAATTAAAGTTTAAGGAAAACTTTACTCGACCTAATATTGTGTGTGATGTACTCCAGCATATAAAACCATTTGAAACCTCTTAGGCATCGAAAGCACCAAGTTGTTTGTAACGCCGAGGTTATAGTCTTCCATATCCTTTCGTGCTCAATTTGCTGAGTTTTGTTCATTACAGTTCTGTACCTCAGTTTTCTTTCAATGGGACTGAGATCTGAACTTTGGAGCGTATGGGAAAGTACTTTTTCGACGTTGTATTGGAATCATTCTCTCACTAACAGAGATGAATGCTTTGGGACAATGTCATGGACGAAGCAAACATTTTCCATTAGACCCAGTTTTGCAAGAATTCTATGTAAATCTTTTTTCAAAATATTTTAATAGCCAAATTTATTAATTTTGCTTCAATAAACTCTAGACTTCCTACACCATTATCTCTCATCGCATCCCATATCATAACATGTTAAAATAAATATTAAGATATTATAGCAACAATATTAATTATTGAATGTGAAATGTATCTAATGTATGTCCTATTTTGTTGTCAATCTAAGTCGCATGTAAATCTGTTATAATTTCTAAACTTCGATTGAATTCCAAACAAATAACTTTATTCATTATTCATTCGTTGCTCAACCTTTAAGTTGTTAGGACCTATCTAGAACAATAAACGTTTTATATCTCTTCAATTTGTTTTAATATTTTAACATAACAGTACCCCCACCGTGTTTTACCGTTCTGGTTACATTTGTTGGATTTAATACCTCACCCTTTTTTCTCCAGACAATACGCCGCCCGTCAGATCCGAGAATGTTAGATTCGGATTTGTCTGTATAAATTACTAAATTTCAAAGGTCTTGTGACTTTTTAATATAGTGACATTTTTTGATTAATTAATCTTTTCGAAAATTTTGTTTTACTCCCAGATTTCAAATAAAATGTTCTTAAAAACCTAAATAATGCGGATTTGCAAGTTATTTTATTTTAAAGCATGAATAGATCCAAAGATATTAAGCTTTAAACGTTATGAAATGTACTGTAAAGTTATTTTTAGTTTCACTGTATTTATTTTATTGTCCATTGTTTTATTATTTATTGATGAATTGTGATACTGTTCTAGGATATTTGGTAATTACAATCGTTGTAATAAGGATGCGAGTAGTTGCGCTTGGTAGATTATCAGCGAAAGTTCGTCCCTTTTTTTCTTAATATCTTGCAAGGCGTACGATGCGATGAAAGATTTTTTGCATATTTGTAAAAAATAAAAACATCTGTTTAGCGAGGATGAGCTCATAAGCAGAATCTGAATCAAACTTAAAAATTTGTAAAATGTTAAGAAAGTCCGTATGAAAACAGCGATAGTAAAAATTGCTCCATTTATATGATTTAAACTATTAATAAATCATACAGATTCCCTCTTTACACATCAGCATACATTTTAAATCACTTTTAAGCACAATGATACAGAATATCCTTTTTCATCAAAATCAACTGCTTTAAACAGTTTGTGCGATTTCAAACGGGTGATACGGGGGCAAGCATACTAAAATAATTAATAATAATGCGCTACTTATCTCTCTTTCGAAACGCATACTCCTTGTCTGCCAAAAGTCAAATTTATTTTTTGAATTTTGGCCAACTTTTGAGTTCAAATACCATTGTGTGCGTCATAAACCGTTCCAATGCGATATACAATCAATTTTATTATTTTGTTGTCTAATTTTTGTCCCTTACTCCTTACTGCACCATTCAACCAAATCAGATGCTGATATTTGCCAGATTAATAAATCTGCTTAAGTTTATTATGAACTACGCACCAGTTTTCTGTATTACTTTGTTCTACAATACACTAAATTTCATTCGCGTATGTAAAAATGTCATCCTACACTCCACCACAAAAAGATCATCTGCTATCTTTTTGTGGTGGAGTGTAGGATGACATTATTTTCCAAAATTACGAAGATCAGTTGAGATACTGTTTTCATCCTTTAATTGTAATAAGTTATTACACTCTTCCATTTTTCTCCCATTTGACTGCAGAAATGGCATGATGCTGAGAGAGATTTACCGTGATCCGTAAAAGCATCAAGATCTGGTGCGACAAAATGATAGCACAAAACGATAAAAGTGCATTTAGTTGATTTTTGTTGATTGCAAGGCTAACACTGTTTGCGAATTTCGTAAGTTCTTTTACTCTTTTTGGAAAAAAAATTGTTCTTTCAATAATGGGTAGAGGAAAAAGACTTAACAGTGCTGAGATTCGAGTGGCTCTGAATCTCTTTAAAGAAAATAAGAAAATTACGGAAATCGCAAAGCATTTAAAAATTAGCCGTAAAGTAATAATGAATTTGCTGAAAAACCCCAAAAACTACGGTAAAGCTCGCAGTAGTGGACGTCCAAGGGCGGTTACTCGTAAAGAGGAGAGAGCCATTTTGCGCACCGTTTCTAATTCTAACCTTACTGCTAGAAAATTTGTAGAAAATGCTGGCGTTAAAACTATCGTACGGAATTTACAGAGAATCTTAAAGAAATCAAAAACCGTCTATCGCAAGAAACTGCAACGAAAACCCCCTCCTGGAGAAGATCACTTAAACTGGAGAAAAAGATGACGGTGCGTCCTTTTTGCGGATGGAGAAACAAATTAATCTGGATGGCCCTGTTGGTTGGTCTTAATATTATCATGATCTGAGGAAAGAACAATAATTATTTATGTAGTTGTCGCCAACATAGAGGATGTATAATGATTTGGGCAGGAATTGGTTACTATGGAAACACATTAATAAGGTTCGTTCCAGCAAGAATGAAAAGTCAAGACCACCTTAATTTGAACAGGAACATAGTAACCAATCCTGAACAACGCCTTACTAAGGGCTCAATGATCTTCCAGCAGGATAATGCTGATCTTTTTTTGTTATTATGCTCTAAGTTGTCGTATATCATTGCTATTTGTAATAGTTTTCGTCAATCGATTAATACACAAAGGAAAACTGGTTCTTGTTAGCTCAAAGTTAAAAAAATTCGAGAAAAGGTATATGTGCTGTCTTTTCGTCGTATAGTATACAGTTAATCAAAAAAGTAAGTATACACTACTTCCTGAACTATATTTTTCTAAAGAAAACTAAATATTTCCAACAAAAATCAACAACCATTTTTTTTTCTGTTTTCACAAACGTAATATTATTTTTCAAAAAGAACAAACATAACAAAATAACAAAACATAAACAATAGAATTCAACTTAACGTAATATGAATGGAAATTTACATCAAAAAAGTAAGTATACAAACAAAAAATAATACTTTTTGAAATTTTTCTCTGCTCTCATGTCTTCTTATCAATATTTCGTTGGGTAGCCTTTGGCTTTTATAATTGCTTGCATTCGATTTGGCGTCGAGTTAACCAATTTTGATGTTACTCTTTGGCTTATTTTAGCCAACTCTTTCTAAAGCACTCTTTTCAAGTCTTGTTTTGTCTTGACACCGTGTTTTTGAACTTCCCGTTTCAAATGTTCCCATAGATGCTCTATTGCATTCATGTCAGGCGATTGAGGTGTTGTTCTCAGCTAGTTACGAACATTATATAATAACCATTCCTTAACAATATGAGAGGTGTGTTTTGGGTCATTATCTTGTTGAAAGATAAATGACACTTCTAGACCCAACTTTCTGACGCTTTCAAGTAAATTAGTTTTCAATATGTCCAAATAGGCATATTTGTCCATTATACCATCAATGAAAACTAAATTACCCACTCCATTTGCCACCATATACCCCCATACCATTATGGAACCACCACCGTGATTTACAGTTCCAGCCATGCTTGCGGGATCTAGCTCCGCGTTTGTTTTACGTCAAACTTTAGCACGTCCATCGGATCCATGAATGTTAAATTTACTTTCATTTGAGAATACGATCTTATTCCAGAAAGCTGGATCACAATTTACATGAGCTTTTGCAAAATTTAATCGTTTTTAACGAAACTGTAAAGCACGGTGGTGGCTCCATAATAGTATGGGGGTGTATGGTGGCAAATGGCGTCGGTAATTTATCCCAATTTACTCTGTCTGTCAACATCCCAGCAGCCTATACAAGAATTAAGATCCATTTTATGTGGAACACTCACTTGCTGATTATACGATTTTAAATACATATTTGATTATTGGCTTATTAAACATATAAATTTCATGGAAGAGTAATTTACCTTCAGAGTCCTTCGCACAAATGCATTTACAAAGTGCAAACTATTAAATGATAATTTCCAACTGGCAAACAAAATGCCATGTAGTTTCTCGTGCCAATATCTGCCAGATGTAGATGTGCCAGACGTTAGTCACAAACAATTTGGCCATTACGTCGTTTGGTGCTAATGAAAAACAAAAATGTAAAGACACCATTCGTATGGCACTCTGCCATGTAATCTAATCGCTTCACAGATTGTGAGTATTAAATTGAAAATCTTAATTTGAAATCTATTCTTCGCTGAGTCATTAACTCGGGCTGAAATTCTGTGAAGATTTTGGAATTTCTCTGCTTTCAATATCTTCAGCAGAGGTGGATGTGATTATCCCTCTTCTGTGTCTGTCTGGATTATATGAATCTGCGGCACCACTTGAATATCATAGAAGCATACATCGGCATGTTCCCAGTAGTCAATTCAACAAGAGACGATTCAGTTCTAGTCAAGGTTGTGGTTCAACAGAGAACTGTTTTACAATCAATGGGTTATGTCACATCCTTGAAACAATAAAGTACGAAATTGAAAAAGCGAAAAATTAAAAATAATTCCCAACAAGCAGCCGGCAACAGAGTACAACTGTTATGTTCTTGTAGGCTATAGATTTTTTCATAATACAAATTTAATACAAAAAAATGCAAGAAATGTTAAGAGAATCCTTACGATGCATTTAATTACCTACTTTAGCTGTTTTATCTTAATGTCTATAAACTATTTGACATCAAATGCTTGTCGAGTCACCATAAACGTCATTCGCCTTATATATATATAATTCATTCATATATATAATTCATATATATATATATATATATATATATATATATATATATATATAATGGCGGCGCTACAGTCCGAGGTGGATCTGGGCCTAGCTTCTCAGCAACCACTCGTGCTGTGCGTGCTATTGTTCTCTCACGAGTGGAGGGGACCTACAGTTTAATGCCGACTCCGAACGGCGAGATTGAGAAGCTTTTTCGAGACAGTTATACTCTTTGAGCATTGTCAGTGACTCGAAAGAGGTGGAGCCGTGAAAAAATGTTTTGATGATTTTTTCGAGATTCGAACCGACGACCTCGAGCGTAGGAGTCGACGCACCTACCCACTACGCCACGGCGCCCACGCCTTAGTACACTAAAAATTCTATTCTCTAAAATGCTCGAGGCTAACGGCATTCGGGTTATTAATTTTCCTGTTATTAGGCGTTCAAGGAAATTCACTTCAATTCAAATTAAATTTAATTTTCTACATATATGCACTTTATTTCGAATGCAACGATTTATAATAAGTGCTCGCAAAAAACAAATTATTTTACGGTTTGTTTTGACAAAAAACACATTTGAGTAAAATCTAAATAGGTGTGCATACTTATGTTTCGGACATTAATAAAATCCGGATAATAGAGTAAAAGTAATAAAATATTTGCTGAACAGAATGTCAAATATTAAAGGTTATTGGAGTTCTGAATAGAAAAACTTCATCTGTACGTAATTTTTATAACATGTGGTAGACCTGTTTAATATTTTGAATGATTTTGTATATTATCTATGTAGATTGCTTTGATTCATCTCATTTTCATTGACCCGCATGTTCCACTAAAGGGGTCGCGGGAGAAATGCATGCACGAGAGATCTCCAGGCCATTCGATCCTCCACCATCGACTCTAACTCATCAAGAGCTATGCCCAAGCGCAACCAGGCGAGTGTTTGGACTTGGTCCAACCATCTCGTCCTGGGTCTGCCAAGCGGTCTCCTACCTGATGAAATCGCATTCAAGGCATGCCTCGGAAGTCGTGATGATGGGGACATTCGTGCCACGGGACCAAACCCTCGAAGTACAGTCCTTTCCGTACGAAGAAGCAGCTGCCCAACATTGAGTTCCTCGCGAACTGTCGTTTTTCTCACCCTATCCCGGCGAGTAATTCCCACAACAGCACGAAGAAATCTTATCTCGGCAGCTTATATTCGCGATTTTATTCGCTCGGTCATTACCCAAATTTCATGACCATTTAGGTCTTCCTGATTACAGATCGACCAAGCTGTTTCAAAATTCACCCAGTTTGACCAATTCTACAGGAAAGCTCAGCATTATTCCTCCCATCGCTCGTGAAGACCTTTCCACCTGTTTCAATGAGACTCCACTAACATAATGAAAAGGAGAGGTGACAAGACGCACCCTTGGCGAAGTCCAACGCCCAGAGTGAAAAGTGTTAATTTACTACCGTTAACCCGAACACAGCTGCTACAATTTGTGTATAGAGACTGAATGGCCCTCAACAAAAACCCATTAATCCCATACTCCTGCAGAACACTCCTGAGTTTACCTCGAGGAACTCGGTCGTATGTCTTTTCCAAATCTTCTGGTTTAATGATTTTACCACTGACGAAAGCAATCTAGATAAAGAGTACGTATCAAATGAGAATAAAGCATAGACCTTCCTGCTTTTGGGTGGAGTCTATCGGTCAATATAGGAATCTCTTGAAGACAAACTATTTTCTCTGCAACTCTGCAACCGCAGTGTTCTTCCTCGAATTCGTTGCTTTCGATATTCGTGTTTTTACCTCTGCTTCATCAAGGAAATTATCCTATGTCATACGTCGAAAGCGAAGTTTTTTTTCCCTCTAATTTTCTTTACTATTTCTTTCCTATTGGAAATCTCGTTACCGACCCACAGAGAATGGAGGATGTAGTTCCAGTAGCTGCTTAACAGAACGACCAGAAGAGAGTAACCACTGGAAAAATCTTACTGCGGTTCACTTAGAAAAAGACAATATTTTTTTTAACTAAAACAACAAATTATGTATCTTTAATTCGATTCACAACTATAAAAGATCTTTGGAGTTTGAAACTGAAGTTCTAAAGTAAGTGTTTAGAATTTTCTAGACTCAATATGATTTAGAAAAAATAATGGTCTCACGTGGTTTTCTCGAATGAGGGGGAAATTTAATTCTCATGGTCCTGATGGCTTAATTATTACTTCCAGGATCTAAGAAAAGAGGAACATTTTTTAGTGCGACATTATAGCCGAGAAGGTCGTGTGCTCGTGCGGGGAGCAGTTAGTTAGCATAGCACTATTGAACTTGAGTTTCAAACCACAAAAACTATCGTAATAAGCTATAGAAATATTTAGGAAATAAATTTTCTCAGATTTTGGGACATTTTCGGACCCATACGCTGGAAGTTCAGCAGGACAACGTCCCCATCCACAGATTTGGTTAGTTCGAAAAATTCATGATTTCGGTCGTCAACTTGAGGGCTGAGAATTCCTCATTGCAGCCATTAAACTACTACTCATCACCGTGTAGATAACAGCATGAACTTCATGTGTGAACATGAAAATATTTATAACTTTAAATCGTTGATATTTCAAAATTTGCACATAAACCGAAATTTTGATATTTATCATTTCTTCATGATTAGGTCGAGATTTTCAAAACTGCGTTTTCAGATCTTCGTTTTTGGCCAATATCTTCAAAATCCTATTTAGGCTAGAGTGCTCGAGTTTAAATGAAAGTAGTCAATGAAGTCATGTTTCTGTGTTTTTTTCAGATATTTAAACCCTTTGGTTCAGAAATTGCATGGAAGACGCATTAAAAAAGGCTCCATTTTTTTCAAATGGTACTTTGGATCAGAATGTTATTTCAAAATATCTGTCGATTGATATATCACTCGAAGGGGTGCGTCAGTGTTTCAGAATTCATGTCAAATTCACCTATACGGGAGCCACCCCAAATGGCCCCACTTTTTAAATTTAGGTGCATGAGAAAGGATTTCTAGGCCTAAACTTCTTAATTCAAAAATTTCATACCGATATCTTTATAAACGTAGGAGATAAAAAAGTGTGAGAGACAGACGGACGAACGGATTGACACATCGAAATTATAAAAGTTCCGTTTTTATAGACGGAACCTTTAAAACCAAGTGAACTTGCTTGCGTTTATAAAAAACTGTTGTAGTATTACTTCATTTTCTACAAACAATGAAAAATATCTAAAGAAAGTAAATGGAACATGGTTATAAAGTTGATTTAGGAGTAGTATTAACGAACGGTCCTTAATGTCATTAATTTCTTCACGCTTCATTTTCGCACTTTCCCACTTTAAATTTTCATTCTTACTAATAATGTGAAAAACAAGTTCAATTTTGTGACTTTAAAGACACAATTGGCAGAATTTCGACCACTTACTAGCAAAGTTTCAGCCAAACGAATGAAGAAACGGAAGACCATATACATCCCTCAACTAAGTGATATTAAAGAGTTGAATTTTCGTGTTAGGAAACCATGACACTCAATAACTCTTCCTCTACATAAGAGATGCTATCCATATATTGCACACTGCTCAAGAATGTACTACAGATACGTGCATGTTACACAACCCAAGGAGTCGATGTTAGAACGTTATGGTGAAAACATCTTGATACAATAAAACATGACCCGCCAAGGGACATAAATAAATATAAATATAAATGTATCAGCGTATATGACTACATTTATTCCTATCGCCTAGGAATAACTTCATCTAATGTAAAAAAAAACTAAAAAACAGGAAACGAAATTCTTTAAATAAAAAAAACTCAAACAGACAAAAAAGAGGAAAACGTCGAAACTTGGCCCTTTTCCAAGCTAAGGCCTTGCAGGATGATACAAACTATTTATCTACCCACAGCATAGCTATGTACTCGTATGTTCTGTTGCTATTATTATACAGAAGTATTCAACATAGTACCTTACTACTACGTTTCCACTATCTACTTGGTGGGTTTTCTTTCGACCTAGCCTGCATCTAGCAGATTGGATGACATTGGCATATCCAAAGTTCTGGCCACGTCGCTGGCACGATTTGGTTAGGTAGGACGGCAGAACTCGCTGAATATTTCATTTCCGATGCAAAAAGGGCATCGCACAGATTCTCGTCTCTGTTGCATTTTGTAATACATAGGTTTGTCCAGTCGACATTCATCCACACGTATGTATGTAAAGTTTCCTTTTTCCATTTGGTTTCGTTGTTGTTAGTATTGCTATTATTTTGAGGTACCTTTGGTGTTTGTGTTGGTGTTGTTTTTTTTTATTTATCCTAATACGTGGTTCAGTCGACGACAATCCTTCTTATACATTTCATGTTTTACAAAGGAGATGAATTCGTAATTTGATATATTTACATACATTATGTACTTTGTATTTGACTTTTGTTGGTTACAGTGTACTGATTTATGAGACTGCAAACATTTGTGTGTACTATTTCTTTAGAGAAACTTCAGTCAAACATGATAGTAATATGTACGTATTTCGGTGAGAAGATATTGAAATCTCCGTTGGAAATGTACCTAAGTTGTGCTTTTGAAAAAGAGTGAAATTTCACTTTCGAAGTATCACCTATCTTTTTCTCATTTACCTACTGTAGCTAAATTGTGGTATTTAGAAGTTTTTAAAGATATAAATCGCTAATAGTAAGAACCAATCTGACCTCCAATTTATTATTTTTCGTGGGAAACTATATCTGACGAATGGGATCTGGACAAGCCTTTCACCGGGCCAATTACCGAGAAATAAGTGCACTCTACAATTGTGGATGGATGGATACCAAAAACCGTTTATAAAAGTGTTGTGATTGGGCTTATCAGGCGAAAGAAATTCCCAATAGACTAATTTTTCAAATTGCTGAAGATGCTGCAAAAAGACAAGAAAGGCAATTTGGTATCACTATTACATCATATGACAGTGTGCTTAGAGACGATATCCTGTATAGTTTTTCCATGATGTGCAGAGTGACGAGGGAGCAATTTTACCACATCGGTTGGTAACATTTCTATGTAGCGACGAAATATGCAGGTTTTCTTTAACGTCATGTGTGTGGGTATGTGTGCAATGGCGGGTTTAAAAGAAACCCAATTTGCACCATGTCGTTTTGAGACCACGGCTCTGAAATGAAAAGGAAATGAAGGTTACAAGACGTCGCGACGTTGATATTAGTGAAAGAAGGCAGAAATGTCAGAGGAAGATCGTATGATTTTGCGAAAGGTTTGGAAGAGATAGGTTGCATCTCTGAAAATACATCCCTTTCCAACTGTTTGAAAAATGAAACGCGGACTAAGACGGGTTTTGTTCAGTTTATCAACATCTTGTAGAGTTTAGGAACATCACTAATCTCACGATGGTCATCTTGTAAATTTCTTTGAGAGATTCGGTAAGAGGTGCTCCTGGAACTCTACATCTACCTCAAGCCAGTGTTGGACAGGTACAAAGAATTGGAGACAGGGTCTCCCTTTCAGATGCGACATCACAGCTACGGCAATAGTCATTATTGCTGCACGTTCGACTAGTCTTGGTGTAAATAGAACCTTTTTGATGGACCAACTCGGGCCGTTTTTCGTTGATTGCTGTATTTTATCTGTTCACTTGTTGACAGTACACATCCGAATTGATCGTTTGATTCCTTGGAAGCAGCTCAAAATGCACCACACCTTTCCAATCCCAACCAAATTGAAAACAAAATCTTCTTATGATGGATAACATCTTTCGAGCTGGCTCATCAAACCGTTTTCGATTTCGATTAACGGTACTGTAAACAACCCATTTTTTATCGCCAGAGGTGATTCTTTTCAAAAATGGGTCTGATTCATAGCGTCTAAAATGCAAATTGCAAACGATGATGCGCTTCGATTAATGAATTTCTTTTAATTCATGTGGAATTCATATTAAAACTGGCGCCAAACTAATACCTTTTCACAAAAATTCGCGCAATTTGCTTCTAAAGCAAAGCAAGACATATGTCACTGACATCCAGTCGCCAATGAGGCGTTCCTGTAATACAACTATGACCAAACCAAGATCGAGAACAATGTGATGTTACCCACTACGGAATAAGTGGTCATGATCTTGTTTTAAGGTATTATTCGAATTGGCCTCATGTTTTTCATTGCTATTTTCTTCGAAATCAGTGTAAATTTAGATAATCTTATTTTTCTTAGAAGTTTAGCACTAATGCATATCTTCTTATCGAAGATTATATACATACATCTTTACACAATACACTTTAAATTTTCATGACAATCCTTACACATTATAATACACACAATTTATTATATCGAGGTCCATGTACCATCTTAAATAACTTTCGCGTTTTTACTATAAGTTTAATAATTATATTCTCCCTCTACCCATGAAGATCTCAGATTAGAACACATGCTTTTTTCATGGGCTTCATTAGTTCAATGCGTTCCCTGCGATGGGTGCTATGGCGTAACAAGTAAGTTCTTCGACTCCTTCAATTTCCTGCTCTGACAACAAATTTCAAATTTCACACCTCCACCTCTTTCGAGTCTTTGAAAGTCACTGTATGACTTTTCGAAAGTAAGCTTTGCCGTTTCGGTAGCAATTTTTCAATTTTCTCATCTCATCTCATCTCATTTTCAATGACCCGCATGTTCCACTAAAGGGGTCGCGGGGGCAATGCATGCACGAGAGATCTCCAGGCCACTCGATCCTCCGCCATCGACTCTAACTCATCAGGAGCTATGCCTAAGCGCAACCAGGCGACTGTTTGGACTTGGTCCAACCATCTCATCCTAGGTCTGCCAAGCGGTCGCCTACCTGATGGAATCGCATTCAAGGCACGCCTCGGAAGTCGTGATGATGGGGACATTCGTGCCACGTGACCAAACCAACGAAGTACAGCCCTTTCCGTTCGAAGAAGCAGCTGCCCAACATTGAGTTCCCCGCGCACTGTCGTGTTTCTCACCCTATCCCGGCGAGTAATTCCCACAACAGCACGAAGAAATCTCATCTCGGCAGCTTGTATTCGCGATCTTATTCTTTCGGTCATTACCCAAATTTCATGACCATAGGTGAGAGTTGGAACAAATACTGCGTTAAAAACCGCTAACTTGGCTTTGACACCAAGCTCGGCCTTCCTGATTACAGATCGACCAAGCTGTTTCAAAATTGAGCCAGCTTGACCAATCCTACAGGAAAGCTCAGCATTATTCCTCCCATCACTCGTGAAGAAGACCCCGAGATACTTGAACTTCTCCACCTGTTTCAATGGGACTCCACTAACATGTAGAGTGCATTGAACAGGGGTTCTGGAAATAACCATAACCTCGGATTTGTCCACGTTAACCCTCATCCCAGCATCAGCACATACGGCCACAAAACTATCTAGCGCGCGCTGGAGTTCCATCTGGGAGGATGTGAGGATGACTAAGTCATCTGCAAAAAGAAGATGACTGACCCTCAACTCTCCCAATGTGAAACATTCCTTGCCTCGACTGCGCTGTAACATCCAGTCCATATATATAATGAAAAGGAGAGGTGACAAAACGCACCCTTGGCGAAGTCCAACGCCCACGGTGAAAGGTGTTGATTTACTACCGTTAACCCGAACACAGCTACTACAGTTTGTGTATAGAGACTGAATGGCCCTCAACAAAGAACCATCAATCCCATACTCCTGCAGAACACTCCAGAGTTTACCTCGAGGAACTCGGTCGTATGCCTTTTCCAAATCTACAAAACAACTGTAGATCGGTTTGGCGTACTCCCAAGCCTTCTCAAGTACCATTCATAGAGTGAAAAGCTGGTCGGTTGTACTTCTGCCGGGACGAAAACCGCACTGTTCATCCCCCATCCTGGATTCGACCATAGCTCTAGAACGCGCCTCCAACACCTTAGCGTAGACTTTACCTGGGAGACTTAAAAGAGATATGCCCCTGTAGTTGGAGCACTCTTTCTTGTCCCCCTTTTTGAAGAGAGGGACAATCACCCCAGTCTGCCAATCACCAGGTGTTTCACCGCGTTCCCAAGCCACCTTAATGACACGAGAGAGCCATAAAACTCCCTCTTTACCTATAGCCTTAAGCATTTCTGGCCGGATTTCATCCACACCGGCGGATTTGCCAACTTTTAGCGATTCAATCGCCAAAATGACTTCCTCCACCGTTGGACTATTCTCCGCCCTACTCAAGACTACAGGTCTGTCACCCTCAGTGCCCTGTTCGGGATTGAGCAGCTCCGAAAAGTGCTCGCTCCATCTGCGCAAGATGTCCACCTCATTGGAAAGCAACACGCCATCTTTGGATTTGACTCCTTCGATGGTGTTGTATTTCCTCCCTCTGAGCCGGCGAATGGTTTGCCAGAACACCTTTTTCGCAGATCTATGGTCGCTTTCCAACTTCTCGCCGAACTCCTTCCAAGTCTGCTCTTTAGCTGCTCGCACAGCCAATTTGCAAGTTCTTCGCGCCTCAGTGTACCGGTCACGAGAATCAGAGTTCCCCAAGAGAATCCAGTCTCTGTAGGTCTTCTTCTTCTCTCTGATGGCTTCTTGAACTCCGGGTGTTTTAAACCACGCAGTTCTTTTCTCACCACCAGCCGCCACACCAAGCCGCTTCACCCCACAAACATCACGTGCAGAAGCAATGACAGCTGTTGAAAACAGTCGCCATTCGTCCTCTACATGCGATGGAACAGTTGGAATTTGCTCAAACCCTTCGGATATGCGCCGTGCAAAATGTTGCTGCACCTCACTGTTCCGTAGTTTCTCCCACCGTATGCGTGTAACCACTCTTGGTTTCCGCCTTGGCAGAAGAGGTACTTTATCAGAAAGATACAGCGTACACAACACCAGGTGATGATCAGTTGACAGTTCAGCCCCTCTCAACACACGAACGTCACAAACCATCCGTTTCACACACGATGGTACCACAAAGAAATCTATCAACGATTTCTGTTGAAGACTCCGACGGTACCATGTGTATTTATGGATGGCTTTGTGTGGAAAGAAGGTGTTCATAATGGACATGCCATTTGCACAGCAAAAATCCAACATCTTCTCTCCGTTCATGTTTTGATGAGGATCACCGTTCCTCCCAATCACACTCCCCCATGTCGTTACATCCACACCCACGTGAGCATTGAAGTCACCCATCAGAATAAAGGAATCCATCCCAGCCACCCTGTCAAGGGCAGCATCAACTTCATCCAGGAAAGCCGCATACTCTGACTCTAGATTCGGTGCATACACCTGCACTAGAGCCAAAGTTGATCTTTCAAGCTTGAGCTTTAAGATCCCGACTCTCCCTCCTAACGGTATCCACTCCAATACTCTGTCTGCCAGCCTGGGACTTGTGAGTATCCCCACTCCCGCCTGTGCAGACATTTGAGGTGCCACTCCCGACAGGAAGAGTTTCCACCCGTCCGAAAGATCCACAGTTCTAGATCCTCTTTGCTTGGTCGAAGAAATGCCTACGATATCTAACCGATATCTGGCAGCTTCTCCAACCAGCTCGAGATCCTTTCCTGTGAGCGATGAGACGTTCCATGTGCCTATCCTAAGCCGATGCCGTTGTCCGTTGCCTTTTAACCCTCGCACGCACTGGTTAGTGCATGGCGTGATCCCCCTCCCACCCCCGTAGTGGCTCACGAGGCCACTGCCGGGTTGCTCGTAACTGCTTCGGGCTGAGCCCGACCGGCTGCCGAGCGGGACAGGCCGGCCACCAGACGCTCGCATACTGCCACCATTCAGGACTGGCTCCGAAAGGGGCCCTGGCACACCAGGGTAGGCGGTATCCGAGGCTGTCTTATGTCTTCTTGTCATCCGAGGGGGTTGCGCTTCGTTAGCCAGGCTTGTGGCGTACAATATGCACACCACAAACCTGTTGCCCGCCCCCCACCACGAGGAGGTCAGCTGCCGGGGGGGCTTTTTTCAATTTTCAATTCCTAAATATTATTTAACCAATAATCAACTTTTCGTTTCCTAATTTAACAAAATTAACTTATCATTAAATCTTAATCTTAATCTGATAACATCAAATTCACAAACCTGGACCTAACCTTAAATTGTGGTATTTACCCAGTGAAATGGGCAACGATCAAATAAGTGAAAATCAATTGTGTAATGGTCTCTTGTGGATGAAAATGATGACTAAAAAAAAAAAATACCATATCAAGACGATTGAAACATTAAAGTACAGTCGCAAGCAAAAATGCAGATGCCACATCATAAATTTCGAAAAAATTAACGCAATCTGTTATGGACAAAGTTATTACCAAATAAATAACAGTTTTTATTCATCCATAATGTACTGCATCATTAAATTAAGAAGAAGAATAAATGAGAAACTGAACAACGAAATAAGGTACAGTTTTTAAAAACTGCATTCTAATTGCATCGGGCAAACGTATAGCAAATTTTTCTTTTAGGTAACAATTAAAGAAAAATTTGCTATTCAGGTGATTCTTGTTACCAATATTGTGTTTACCTAATAATTGGTTGGATATGCCTTCAGTACTTCGTTTAAACGATTTGGCATTGAATCAACAAGTTTTTTTGTAACTTCAGGTGTTGTTTCTTGCCATTCTGCTGTAAGAAAGTAGATCCTTTAATTGTGTTTTCGCAAGATGTTCCCATAAGTGCTGAATGAGAATCATGTCAGGGCTTTGTGGTGGTGTAACAAGCATCTGGGGTGTGTTGTAAGCGCCCCACATCACGTCCTGTACCGCTGTACGGTATGTCTTAAGTTGTTATCTTGTTGAAAATAAAAGCTGTTTACAATTGTCTTTCCGCGCTTGTTCTAAGATTTCCTTTAAGATATTCAGTAAACGGTTTTATTCATTATCCCCTCGATTATAAACAGATTACCAACCAATAGACTCATTTGAGAAAATTACATTATACCAAAACACGGTTGATTTACTTTTGTACCCAATAGCAAACGTGATCCATTCACATTGCTATTATAAGGTTGTCTACGAGCTGTGCAACAGCTATAATCAGATCTACGGAGTGACCTTCGGACAGTCCACTCAGAAACTGATCCGTTGAGTACAGATTCAATGCCGATAGATAGATTGATACACTTTTTGCATTACTGTTCTCATTTCTCGCTAAAACTTAAAATTGGCATTTACTTCATAAAATGTTCATTCATAAATTTATGATTACCTTCACTTCATTATTACTCGCTTGTAAGCCCAAATTACGAGAAAACAAACGTTTGTGTAAGTAATGCATATGTACATAAGTTAGTCATATTTCTAAATCTGTGGAACAGGTAAGGGAGCTGTCTCTTTTTCACCGAAAGAAACAAAAACGGCAACCATTCTTTTAAAAAGGACTGACAGGGACGCAGACGTAGATGTTATTTAAAAGGCATTAAAAAAAAGCTGCACCTTACGTTAAGACAAACAAAATTACCTAATTTACAACCACAGGAACTAAACAACAAGAGCTTAACCTAAATATTTTCGCAGTTCAGTCAGAAATGGGGGAAAGTACAAAGGACTTAATTCACATAAATAATATCTACCTCACCAGAAAGTTTACTGGGAGAGACCGCACGATAATGTTGTTGTTCGTTGTTATCGCTAGCAGATTAAAGAAAAGAATCAACCAGTTCCTATTACAAAACGTACTAATTGTAAATATAAAATATTGTAAAATAATGTTATCACAAAATCCTAGACATGTAGCTAATAAAGCAAGAACTGACTTGCAAGACATGGGAAGTAGTTTAAGGAGTAATATGTCCTTCGCCGTCATAACAAATAAACTTATAATGCATCATTCCCATGCCCAGTCGTCAAAAATACGGAACCGTTTTCTAGCACAATTATAAATAATTTACTAAATGAAGCAAGCAATGTTTTTGATGATGACTTTAAAGAACTTCTTTTTAAAGTCAGACTATTTTGGCCTAGCTACAACAAATTAAAAAGTAAAGAAGACAAGATGTTTGCATATCTTGACGTGGACATAGTAGAACCTCTTTTGTTGGTCACTAAAGTAAAAATCCTATTTGGCGGGACTGTTGCCCAAGAAGAATTTAATCCTTCTTTTAAGTCATCCACGCTGTTGAACTGCCCGCTATTGTCGTAAACCTTACGCACCAGTGTGCCCCAATGATTTTAAATTGGGTTTTGATCTGGTAAGCAAGCAGACCATTGAAGCACATTGATCTCATGTTGATCGAACTACGATTTGGTTGCTCTGCTTGAGTGAATAGCGGCGTTGTCCTGATGGAATACCCATTCCGCCTCTTGATTATTTACCAAAAATGGCAAAAGTTAGGTTTCAAGGACGCCCATATGTACGCTTCGGTATTCATCCATCTACTAGAATGATGGGAAAGCTTATAGCATTGTTCCCGCTAGGTAAAACCGGTACACATCATACATACAACATACATACATACTTCCACCGCAAAAATGTCTTCTTGAGAAGTGCACGGGATCTTTCCGCAAATCTCTCCAGTAATATTGGAAACCATCTGGACGGTCAAGATAGAATTTTTTACGTCAGAAAAAATTGCCTTTACACAAAATAGCAGCAATAATAAGCATATGCAAAATAGAAAAGGAACAAGTTGTTCAATACCTTGCCTAAGGTTCATATTTTCTGTAGCGAACTCTTAGCGAGCAGCTTCACGATGCATTGTCAGTCTCCGTATAGCCTTAAATTTTTGGATCTTCAAGTTAATACAGTTCTTGGCAAATGGTTTATATCAATTTAATTTTTCAGCTGTTTTAAACTCAGTTCAATTAAATTTATTTATTCTCATTAATACATTGTTTGCTTTCATTACAAATATTACACAACAGTCAATGTGTTTCTAAAGTATATTGTCTGAAAAGCATACAAAGAACAGCAGCTGAAGTACTGCTACCACCTCTCATGAAAATATCTTCAGAACCTTTGAATAAAATAACATAAAATAGTTGAGAAAAAATATTGCTTTAAATTAGAAAACTATACAGTTTAATTGACAATCAATTGTTAATCCTAAATACTTAAAATACTGAACTATTTCAATATTAAAACAATTTATGCTACAAACCCTTTCTTCTCTATATAAACGTATAGAACTCAGTAATGGACAGCTGTCATTAAATAATAAAAGTCTGTCACAGTCCAGATTAGCATTAATTTGGTTATTTTACTTACTATAAGCCTATGCGCAGTGAACCAGGTCCTCAACAGGTGAATATCGTGATTTATATCTATAACTGCATCTAAACTGTGACTTTTGTTGAGTTGCTTGCAACCCTGTCGATGGATCGTTTTTGCCTTAAAGGTAATTTTTTTCGGACCATCAGTTTTTTGATCCCATAACAGTCTTGATTTTTCAAAAGATTTGAACCCGTAACGTGATCACGTCGACACACATTTTACGAAAAGACAGCCCTTCATCGAAATAAGCAATAATTGTACCTTTTCCTCCTTCCGATAAAAAGTTTTCTCGCAGCATTTTGTTAAAAAAATAACTCGAAAATGTTCTTATTTCATTCATTTAATAATTTGGAGAAAACATTTAACCTTTAACTTCAACTTATCTACTATACGCTTAGGCTCGTACTGATATACAGTGAACATCGATATAGTTAACAATTCAATATAGTGAACACGCAACATTTTATACAGGCTATTCTAAATAGTGAACAAAAAAATCTCGCTATAGTGAACCTATTTTTTTTAACCTTTTAGCATGCACAAACACGCCTAAAACTCACTAGTGCTAAGCAGTCGGCAGTATCCATACAATCGTCAAAATTTACAGTTTGTATATGGTACACAGTTTGGGGTTGTTGGAAGCAAATACAAAGTGCGCATTGCTTGTACATGGAATGTATTATTTTTGCTGCGTTTTACGATTTTTTATGAGTTTTATGAGTTGTTTTTGTTAAAAATAAAATATTCTTTTTTTATAAATATTGGCTTGTTTTTTAATAATTGCGAAGAAAAATTTTAATTATATTCTGTTTTTATTGAACTGTACTTCAAAACATACGCATTTTGATGAAATTAGCTCCAAGCCGTCAACGCTCGTTACAATGAACAATATCGATGCAGTAAACAGGCCCGGTTTTTATTAGTTCACTATATAGAGCGTCCACTGTATGTAGTTATGAAAAATACAAAAAGCAGTTTTCTTGTCTTTTTTCTTAGAAAGTATAAGGGAACTTTTCGGCTTTTATAAAATTACTAGCTGACCCGGCAAACGTTGTCTTGCCATGTATATTATTTCTAGGAAACATTTTTTTAGTTCAATAAAAATAACTATCTACTACAAGTGTGCGGGGATGTACTTATAATCGAAAGCGTTGTAAACAATGAAAGTATGCTTTATTAAGGTTAATAAATTAATTAGCAGTTGAAAAAAAAAATAAAGATTAATCTGTCAGCGCAATACAGTGTACAATATTCTTGTTTAGTCCGTCTTTAGCCAATACAAACAAACTGGATGGTTTTTTCCACGCGAGAACATGCCACATATAGTTGCTCGTGACAAAAGCATGGTGTTTCCAAATCTAAGCCAGATACAGACAATGTCTGGCCTTGTGACTTACTGATCGTCAAAGCGAATGCCAATCTAATTGGGAATTGAGTGCGTTTGAATTCAGTTGGCACATCTATAGGAATCATAGGGATTCGTGGCAGCAACACATTTTCGCATTGAAACTTGTCATTCAAAATGATGGCTTCAATACCGTTTTTCATTAATTTTTTAATGACTAATCGTGTACCATTACACAGCCGTGGTGGGTTCAAGTTACGAAGCAGAATGATCGGAGATACAACCTTCAATAATAATTGGTGTGATGGCATGCCTGGCAAATCCAATAAGTTTAAAAACTCAATTGGATAATTCACAGTTTCGTTGGTATCTTTAAATTTAACCCATTGACGTCCACATTTTTTGCTGCCAAAATCGCTCTTTCTGCCAGCCACTTATGATTTTCATATTGTGTGTGTACATCGGGAAATATATGATCGATGAGAATATTTTGCAAGTCATGATTGTGCAGAAGTCCGTCTGTAATTTTATGCATCCAGTATTTTCATGTACAGCAAATTTCCCATCGCCAATATCTAACAGTTGTTTAGAAAAAGTTTCGGCGGATGGATCCTGAAGCATTTGAACGTGCATGTTCACAGTCAGTTGTACTTTTTCAACATTACGCCACAGTCGCGATGATTTTAAGCAAGCGTTGATTTCATCAGCGTACGTTGAACGTGGAATAACGGGAAGTGTTTGTCGGAAATCACCTGAAAGGAGTAACAAAGTGCCACCAAATAGTTTATCGTTTTTTTTTATATCCTTTAATGTCCTATCCAATGCCTCAAGCGAATGTTTGTGTGCCATAGTACATTCATCCCAGATAATAATTTTACATTGTTTCAGCACTGTGGCCATAGACGATTGTTTTTTTTATGTTGCATACTGCATCTGAATTATTTTGAATGTTCAATGGCAACTTAAATGCTATCTGAGCTGTTCTGCCTCCATCTAATAAAGTTGCTGTAATGCCAGAAGATGCAACGGCCAATGCGGTGTCATTTTTTGATCGTATCTCGGCAAGAAGTAGCGAAATAAGGAATGCTTTGACAGTTCCACATGGTGCATCCAAAAAAAAGAATCCTCCTTGTCCTCCCGAAATTGCCAGCATAATGCGGTCGTAAATAATTTGTTGTTCATCATTTAGTAGTGGAACATTGCGACTAAAAATGCCTGCCATTTCTACAGTATCGTACTGTAGTTCACGATTCATATCTGTGTTGAGTAAATCAGATGCACTTCGATTCGGTGAGCTCATACCGAGATGACTGATCGGTAAATTCGCAACAGTAACGCAAAGATGCTCGATAGCAATCAATGCTTCATTGTACATTGCATCACTGAATGATATCGTTAGATCGTTGCACCTTATATATATCATCAGTCATTGAATCTTTGCGATTATCCCACAGCATTTGTGCTCGGGCCGGGAAACATGTAGTAAGTACTATAGCAAAAAGTTGACGAATTTGTGTTCCTGTGCAGTTTAATGCTGCTTCAGCAAGCATACTGTCCCAATGATTGTCGTCTTCTAGCAGGTCTAGACCAAGGCATGCATCTTTATACGTTGGATACTGTTGTCCATCTACCTTACGAATATCCTGAAATGACAATGGTCCGGTGACATTAACCAACAACAGTCGCAGATAAAAGCCCTCAGTCTGCCTTGGATTGACTGTATATACACGACCCAAACAATTTGATTTGAATAAACCGGTGCACGCATCAACTGGTGTCCCTTGCTTGCGGGGCATCCATTTTTTCGATTGAGACCATGCAAAATATCGTGAAACTTCAGAATAGAGGAGTGTTTGTACGAAGGCACCAAAAGCATTCGCACGAATGCACAGTTCAAAAAATTCGGTGAGCGTAATTTTTGGTGGATTTATAGCACGATCAAGTGCTGTATCGTTCGTGAAATATACGCGCTGGCCGTTTTCAAGATGGATATCCATTTAGATAACTGCTGGATCCCGTTCATGAATTGGGAAACCGTCATGTTTGTAGTAACAATATCAAACAGTAATTGATCAGTAAACGGATCTGGAATCTGCAGAAATTAAACTACCGATGTTTTCAGCACGTATTTTAACGACGAACCAAATTAAAATGTGAGCATGTGATAATCAACGCTTTTGCCACTCAACTGAATACATCCAACAACGTGTGGGGCCAAATAAATGCAATTTTGTAATAAAGCTGTTTAATGACTTTAATTTTTGTTTAAACGCACGTGCGTAATGTCATGACGATGTATTGCATTTTATCCTGGTAATAGCAACGATGTAATTTCCTGCCATTTTGGATTACATGTAAAAGTAATGAAAAGACACGTAATGCCAGAATGCTCGAAATTATACTCAATGAAGCCAAGTTTTTGTGATTTTTTTCAAATCTTTAAACACTTTGGTTTAGAAATGGCAGGGGGAAGCAATAAAAAAAAACTTTTAAGTTTCATATTATTCGAACGGTACTTTGGATCGAAAAGTGTGGAAGCAAACCTCATTTCAAAAGATCTTTCGATTTATATAAAACTCGATGGGGTGCGACAATGTTTCAAAATTAATGGCAACTTCACCTGTACTGGAGACACCCCCAAATGGCCCCTTTTTTTAATTTGGGTGCATGGGCAATGGCATCTAGGCCTGAAGTACCTAATTCTAAAATTTCATGCCGCTATCTTTATAAACTTCGGAGATAAAATAGTTTAAGTTAAAGTTAAAGGTTTTAATTAAAAAATAAAAAATAGGGTTTGATTGTAGATGGGTGAAAATTTGGGGTTGTATCTATTTTTATATGTGTCATACAAAAATAAAGACAAAAAATGTTGTCTAAAAACTAAAAAAAAATTAGGGGTGAACCACCCTTAACATTTAGGGGGATGAAAAATAGATGTTGTCCGATTCGCTAACCGATGTGCACACAAAATTTCATGAAAATCGGTCGAGCCATTTCGGAGGAGTATAACTTCAAACACCGTGACACGAGAATTTTATATATTAGATTTGTTTTCTTATTAGCATTTCAGGTAAAAACAGTTCTTTACAAAAAAAAAACCTAATTTATTTTTAAATAAATGGAAATAAAGGGGTGATGATATAGTTATACAAAGGAGTGTAGTAGAACCCTATTAAAGCTGTCTAAACATCCCCTGTCAGCATAAAAGCCATTGTAAGCCATTGCATTAGAAAGTGTGTGTATTAGCAAAAGACTAATGTGATTTCAGGAATGGTTAATAGTTGGAAATACGTTAATCAGCACTTTGGTTTTATGTATTTGCAATCCATAGATCGAACCCACAATAACACGGTTGCTGAGATATTTATCAATAAAATACAAATACAGTGGCGGAAAGATAAATAGCACTGAAACTTCTTCTTCTTCCTCTACCTTCTTTTTTGATTTTATATTTCGAGCATTCGAGTAAGTCAGCTTGAAAAATAAATAGCACATTATTTGTTTAAGTGAAAAAATTAAAATTATTGTGTTAGTTTTTTATTATTTTGCCTCTTATTTGAAAATTGCTTAATTAGTTTTAAGTTTAGTTAGTTTATTTATAATATGATAAATGATGTTAAGTGGCATGAATAATTTGAGAATATTCCGATCAAGTCGAATTCGAAAATCGACAAAAAAACGCAATTATGGCAGCAAGTATAAAGTATGACCCATTTAAAACCTCAACTGGAATCAGGAAACAAGTTGTAGACGATTATGACATTAATATTTTCGCAAGACTTATCCTTTATCGCCTAACAGAGACAGGTCTTCATGGTTGCATTGCCCGAAAGAAGCGACTTGTTTCAACTAAAAACCTTAAAAAAACGCTTAAAGTTTACAAAAGTACACTTGGACAAAACCTCTACAATTTTCTAAAAATGTCTTTTGAAGGGATGAGTCGAAGTTTAATAGACTTTGATCGGGTGGAAAAATATATGTTCATCGCCCAAAAGGTCCAGACATCAATCCAAAGTATAATCTGAAAACTGTGAATCACGATGACGGTAATGTCATGGTTTGAGCAGATTTTTCTTGGCGTTGAGCGTATTATTAAAATATCTGGTAGGATATCAGGGCTGTACAAAATCAAGTACAAGTATAAGTACCAGTACCAGTACCAGTACCAGTACCTGGAATCGTACTTGTACTTCAGTACCTTGGTACTAGTACTTTATTTGAATTAAATACAGGTCCTTTTTACTAAAGTACTTGAGCAGTACTTTCAATTACGTGAGCAGTCTTGCTTTCAGCGTCTCAAAACTCATAACTGTGTATAGATCGAAATTGATAAGGCAAGCTTATATTGCTAGTACTTACGACTAATTGCTAAATCCTTTTTAATAAAATACCTGCCAATATTTGATATAATTTAAAGTACTTGAAAGCACTTGTAAATACTTGAAAGTACTTGTAAGTACTGGTCAAGTACTTAAGTCCTTATGTATGTACTTAAGTACGTAAAAATTAATACGTGTGGCGAATAAAGGAAAAAAAAACAAGTAGCACCGGACTTCATTCTTTTCAAGTACAAGTACCGCCGTATTGAAGTATAAGTATCAGTACTCCGTACTTGTACTTGTAATGTACTGAAGTACTTTACAGCCCTGTAGGATATCAACATCGATTGAAAAAAATTCCTTAATATAGCAAACCAAAAATTTTAAAATGCTAAAAAACAGCAAAAATATTTTATTTGAAATGTAAATAAATAATATTATAAAAAAATATTGCAGCTTCTGGTTTTTATTTAAAGAAATACAAAAAATTCACTTCGTACGTATACTTTTGTGAGTGTGTACGTTTATTTGTGCAATTCTCCCCCCAACGAATAATGCTTTAAAAGAAAATTTCAGAATTGTTTTTTGCGAAATACATTTGCAAATATACGAAAACATTGTATACAATTTATTATATATCCCTGAAATCTGCTATAAGAAATTACTTGTGCATCTAATTTTGAAAACATCTTTCAAAGAAAACAACAAATAAAACAATCACTTTTACTTTTTTATTTATTTACATACATAAATGAGTAGTTATTTTATATTTTACATCTTACATACTTTCGCAGGATTAAAACATACATTTTTCATATATCTAATACATTCAACTTTGTTCAGCTTGCATCGTAGGCAAGTAGGCAAAATATCGATTCTGTTCCATTAGATACACTATTCAAAAAGAAATATCCGTCATATTGCTGCAATCGATTGCACAACATTTGCTTTACTCCGTACAACTTTGCACACCATAAAGCAAATCGTCCAATTTTAATTTAGCCTTAACATTTGTCGGAGCACCATGTCCCGGTCGTCCCCAAAACGTGTCAAATGTCTCGAAATGCTTACTGCACAAGTCTTTTTCAATTTGTTTGGACAACGAAACGCTGCGACGTTTCTGTGACATTTGCGTATTCAAATCGCTCAAATATTGTAGATCTACATTGGTCCATCTGCAGAAGGGTTCAATTGGATGGTGCGTTTATGAAATGATTTAAGAAACAATATACATACACATACACATAGATATACAGATACAACACTTATACATATATGATGACAAAGTGCGTGCGTTTGCTTTTACATTCAAATTTATTATGATTTCAATTGACATATTGTATGCTTATCGGATATGCAAAGTGAATTTCTTTAAGCAACATTTATTATTTGAGGCGTACCTATTATCGGATGAAGTCCGTTTTGTGACGTCTGTACTAGATAGGCTTATTGGACGAATTTCGGCTCGCCGACGTGCTAAAAGTGGAACTAATTCTATTCCCCCGTCCTCTTGAGGACTGGATGCAATGTTGCAATGACGTGAGACTCGGGGACATAGTTTAATTTTTGTATTACTCTTTTTCGTAGTTTGATTTAAGTTATTTTGTTCTTCCTTCTGGGCTTTGGATACTTTGGAAGGGCTGCATTCTTTAGCTGGGCACTTGCAAGTGCAGAGCGTACAGCATTTGTCTAGTTTTTTTGGCAGCCGTTTTTTAAAGGTCGATTTTTCAGCAGGCGTTGCAGGATTGTCCTGATCCAATTCTTTAAGCATCTCTTTATTGGTCCAACCCTAAAATAATAATGTTAACATCTGGTAAAAACTAGAAATTGGTTCACTATACTTACAAGGGATCTCATAAACGAACTGCCAATTCCCTTTGGACTTCGCCATTGCTTCCCACCTGCCGCAGGTTTTGCCCAAGTTTTTGAAGAGTTCTATAACAAAGTCAGTCAATAGTATTTCGGTCATTTACTCAAGGGAATCCTACCGCTTTCTGCTTTCTACTCGCTTCTAAATGGGAACACTCATCTTTTTTACTAACAACAATCTTGTCTAAAGTTTGCTTTCCCTTAGGAAGGGCTTTATAACACACTTCAATGTCCACATGGCCTTTATTCCTAAATGTCATCGCTTGGTGATCCTTCAATGTTATTTGTAACCCATCTGCGGCACTGTGCACCTTCTCACCCGTTAAGGGTGACGTTGCAATAACTGCGTACTTTTTTGCTTCACAATTGGAGCTGTCACCAATTTCGGTCACGGTCAGACCATGACATTTTCTTCGTTTTCCTGGTGAAAAGTAATTGCTATACCGACGACAGGGTAATAACACTGAAGAACTACGGTTCAGGTGCATTGCGCTCTGTAAACGAAAGGTGAATCCTTTATATTCTTATTTTATTCTTAGTATGGTTGCTTAATAATTTACAATAGATGGCGTCGAGTGCAGTCCTATTGAGGTAATATCCCTTCTGCGTATGTCTACGTTAGGTGCCCCACCTCCAGGTCTTCCCCAAGGACAATGTTTTAGAAACATGTCATAGTACTAAAATCATAATAAAAGTACCAATTAATTACTTTTGAAAGTTAATCATTACATATAAAGAAGTTAATTAGCATAAAAAGAAATATTAACGATTTTTATTTGCAAGTAATGAAAACGGTAAACAAATCAATTAAGTTGTATTTTATTTATTTCATTCACATTGCAAACCCGCTAAGAAGCAGAGCATCAAACCATCCCATACATTATTTGCACTTAATTTCTCATCAAACGGTAATCGATAAGAAATGATCTATTAAAAGGAATGGGACACCGTCTAATGAAAGTAAAGAAGTGCTTTTATATACTCGTACTCGTATATGCGTACAGTAAAATCTATAAGGGATATGGTTATTCGTGTATTTCAACCTTTTTAAAGGGACCCTTTCTATACCGGATGGGAACACTAATTTTAACCAATTTCGCGCAGTTATACTTCACACAACGGGCAAATGAACAAAAGCGAGGTTGAAATATAGACATACATACTTGTATAGTTGCTCAAAGCCAAACTCGCTTACTTGCTTAATGCCATAAAGCTTGGTAAGTGTAGTAAAAAACACAAAGGACTTGTTTTGGGATATTTTTTGTTTTTCTTGTTAAAAAGAAATATTATTCTCCATTCAGTACTTCCATCGGAAATGTTCAGCATTGAAACTTTTTTTTTTAAGCGAGCGAGTTTTTACAATGGAATAAGAGCAAGAAGCAATTCACGGGTGCCTTACTGCTTGATTTGGAAAAGGCCTTCGACACCGTATGGTTAGAATATAATAATAATAATGGCGGCGCTACAGTCCGAGGCCTGGACTGGGCCTAGCTTCTCAGTAACCACTCGTGTTGTGCGTGCTATTTTTCTCTCACGAGTGGAGAGGACCTACAGTTTAATGCCGACTCCGACAGTTATACACTTTGAGCATTGTCATTGAACCGAAAGAGGTAGAGCCGTGGAAAAATGTTAGGTGTTTTTCGAGATTCGAACCTTAGACATCGAGCGTAGGATTCGATGCACCTACCCACTATGCCACGGCGCCCACTGTTTAGAAGGACTTTTTTTTAAAAACTCAAAAGCTTAGGCATCAACAAATCACTACTGTACCTGCTGTATAATACTTGCCAGCGGACGGTTCGTCGTAAAAACAGTAACGTAACTTCTACTGGTATTTTTCAAGTAAAAATTGTCTTCAACAGGATGTCAATTCACTGGTCCTTTTCAATTTTCAACATTTTCACAAATGATCTTATAAATTCAATATATAAGTAATAGCGAACGCAGATGGCATGCATTCGTTGGTTGCACACAGGTAAGGATTTTGTGATAACTGGAAGTTGGTTATCAACTAACAGAAGTCAGAAACCATTCATTTCAGGACTCTGTTGTTCAGGACTTCGGCTGAAATACAAAAAGGAATTGGCGCAAGTTCTCAGTTGGTGGGCCACACGGACAACCACTGGCAAACCGAAATGTAATCAGATTCCTGGGGATCTGGCTGGATCAGTATTTGTATTTTAAAGCAAATTGAAATCTGTCCAGTGACCAAGGCGCATTTGCCCTTACTAAGAGATTGTTTTATAACAGCCAGAGTAAAGGGAATTGTTCCATGGCTCATATTCGACCAATGATAACCAAGGGGTGACCCGTATGGTCAAACGTGGGAGCACGTTTAATGGACAAGATTCGGTTGTTCGAGAGAGCTTGCCTCAGGGCTTGTGTTCGCCTTTATAAAACTCCATTTTCCCAGTACAAAATATTCTACTCCAATTAATTCCTATACAACAGGACGAAGGTAATAATTTCTTGATTCGAGAGCATACGGCAGTGCGGTAATCTCGACTAACAATCTGATTCCCGGGCATTTTACTATAAACCTCAGTAACTCGAGAGGGTACGGCACAATAGCTTCGTCCCCTAGAGGCGTTCATCTACTTAGATAGAATTGAACTGGACAGAAAAGCGGTACCCAAAAAGATACTCCAAATCGCCAGCTCAACTGTAGATGGGCGGCTCAACTACGGTCGTAGTTTTTTTTTTTTTTTGTTATTTCATTTTTATTAAGACTTCATTTAACCTTACGTACTAGACAAAAATGACTAAAACTAGCTTACCTAACTTGTTAGAACTATCTTACTGGCCCTCGGCGGGCACTCTAAGCTAAACTTAAACGTTACCTATGTCATTCGACTTATTATAGTTGTTGGTAATATAAGGAACAATTAAAACTAAGAAGAAGTTGTTTTTTAAAAAACTTAGTAACATAATACTCTTTTTTTTCTTACATTCTAAATAAAACTTAAACCTATGTATCTTATCTTACAATAAACCTTAACCTATCTAAATTAACTTATCACTAATGGGAATGCATACATGTAGGATTTAATCTATATATATTTTATTATATGTAAACAATCTCTACATATATGCATTCCGGTTTTTTTTCATTTTTTATTTTTTTTCGTTTATTTATTTTTTTTTTTGTTTTTTTTGTTATTCTTAGCCTACCTTATACTAAAACACCTGAAAACTATGTGAGCCGGCCAAGGCAAGTAAGTCATACATGTTAGCCGTCTTGAAGTTCCAGACCTACCACGGATCGAAAGGGATCGACGAGCTCCCTCTTTTAACCACCAGAACTGCTGGTGTTGCTTGCTCACGTCTTTAACATCTCGGCTGGATACCGATCTACTAAAGCGGAGAAGCTCCTCAGTGCTCTGTGCGCTGTCTCGGCTGTAGTTGAGTCGCCCATCCACATTTGTTCGAGCAATGTGGAAGATTAACGGAACTGCATCTTTATCCTGAATCAGACCTGCCTGGTCCAAATAAAGGAATGCTTCTGGGGGGACGAAGCCATTAAGGCGCACCCTCTCATGGTACCCATAATTGGGGTAGTAAGCCCCTGAAATCAGGTTATTAATCGAGATGATTGCTCTTGCAATGTGCCTACGAGTCATCTTGATTAAAAAGTTGTCTACTCTTACCAGGTTCGACATGTTGTATAAGATCTCATTAGGATAGAATTCAGCTGTGTAAATATTAAAAAGTATCGGCGAATTGACCGCACCCTGTTGCAGACCATTTTTAATATTAAACGGTCCCTCAGAAACTAGTAAAGTAGTACAGTAGTGGTTTGCTTATACCCAACCTGTTCAACTTATAGAAGAGCCCTTCCAAACATACGGTATCGAAGGCCTTTTCCAAGTTGATCAGTAGGGCACCCGTGCACTGTTTCTTGTTTTTATTCCATTGTATGTCCAACACCAGTTTCGACGCGGCATGTATTGTATCATGCCCCGCCTTGAAACCGAATTGGTTATCCGGAACTATGTTATTGTGTTCAACCCATTTAATCAAAGCTCTATTAATGACTTTTTCGAATACCTTGCTGATATTCGGAAGGAGACTTATGGACCGGAGATTTGCCGGATTGGATGCATCCTTTCCCCTCTTGCGAATCGGCTGTACCACTGCTGTTTTCCAATGCTCTGTATAGTGCACATTATTCAGAGCATTGTTAAATAATATGGCGTAAATTTCCACCGCTACTGGAGGAAGATACCTTAAGACAATGTTCGATATTCCATCGATTCCCACTGACTTCTTCTTTTTAAGTGTTTCGAAGATCGTTTCCAGTTCCGTCTTCGGTACGAACGGGGGATGAATCCCTTCATTGGCGATGGCATTAAGTGCCAAATTATCGTCATCGAACAAAGTAAAGCCAGAGTTCTCTGATCACCAGTGCTCGATTTCGTACTGAAGGCGGTGGTTAAGCTCAAGGACTCTATTCTCTAGGTCGCGGTTGGGGCGAATGCTAGCATTTACCTTGTACACGTCCTCGCAAATAGCACCTATCGCCTCCATCTTCTTTTGCGGATCTTCGATCACAAAAAAGTTGTCATCATCGGCAGCGTCCCTAGGGTCTATACCCGCTGCTGTGAGTAAATGTTCATTGTTCGCTGTTCGAGATATTTTCAGACACGGAAGTTCGTTGGCATCCTTCCTCCGAAATATTTCATTAATCTGGGGGAACATACTCGGGTTATCTGCTTTGATAGGCCGAATCTTATTTCCCCAGTGTAAATTGGCTGATCGTCTATAATTTGATTTAATTAGTATTTGGAGGTTCTTTATCAACGACTTCAGCATACTGTCTGTAAAGGTTTTTAAGCCTTGTGAGCAGCCTGCTCTTTTGTGTGTGAAGTGCGTCTATTGTTGCGTTGCGATAAATGTTCTCTGTATGTCGATGCCGGGGTATCGTTCTGTCCATAGTTCGTTTTATTGTCTTGTCCATTCCTTTAAGATACCAGTCAATCTCCTCATTTGAAAGGTTCCTATTGGACGGTGGGTAGAGCTCATTCGAGGAGAGTGCTCTTGTCAAGTCTCTCCGTCTTGCCGTTTGTTTGGCCTTTATGGCCTCTATTTGCTTCTGAAGCTGCTTGATGCTGTTGTTCAGGCACTCCAGCTCATCGTCTTCTTCGTCTGAATCTGACGGCGCGATGGAGGCGAAGCTATTGCTTACCCCAGTATATCTGCCTTCCCCACCGTCGGAGACGTAAGGGAAGTCATCGTCTGCTGCCGTACTGCTTTTTGTCGTCTCTTTCCTCACATTGGTGGGCAGCTTTTCAGCTGAGGCTGACAGGGACGGAAGCTTTACCAAGTTGGAAGTTGTCGGCTTTGTCTTCCTTCTTCTTTTTGACGTCCCAGCCATTGCCGATGACGTAGCTAATGGCTGACCTGCTTCATCGCCTGATGAGTTTTCAACGGCCGAACCTTTCGGTACTTGGACCGCCTTACTCATCACGTGAGTTTTCTCTTCTTTGTGCATTTCTGTTGGGCATTTCTGTTTAGGGGTTGAAATCGATCCAAGAGATAACACTCATCAACGTATAGAGTGTTCGAACACAGCATGAGATTTGTGTGTGAAAATGAAAATATTTATCATTTTAAATCTTAGATACCTCAAAATTTCCACATAAATCGATATTTAGATATGTATTATTCCTTAATGCCTACACTGAGGTCTCCAAAACTCCTTTCTCAAATCTTGAAAATTCGCATGTCTATGACTAACCGTTTTTGGCCGTTTTTTTAAGATTTTTAAACGCTTTGTTATAGAAATGGCAATGGGGGACGCATTAAAAAAAACTATTACATAAATGTATTTTTAATTAATTTTTTGTATTTAAAAAAAAAATAAATTAAATTTAAAAATTTAAATTTAAATTTATAATAAATTTAATGCCTGGATAACGAAGCGCAACCAACTCACCCCATTCGGAGCCAGGCCTGAATGGTGACAGTATGCGAGAGTCTGGTGGCCGGCAGGTAATCGAACGTCTCATCGGTCACAGGAAAAGATTTTGAGCTAGTTGGGGAAGCTGTTAGGTATCGTTAGATGTTGTAGGCATTTCGAAGCAAAAAGGATCTAGAACTGTGGACCTTTCGGACTGGTGGAAACTATTCCTGTCAGGAGTGGAACCTGACGTGTGGTGGTGAGAAAAAAACCATTCTTTTCAAAAAGGGGGACAAAAAAGAGTGCTCCAACTACAGGGATATATCTCCTTAAGTCTCTCCACCATAGGTGGAGAAGATACAAGTGCGCATCCAGTTTTAATCAATATAAAACCGCTCGAAATAACGTCACTTATTGGCAACAATAAAAAAATTTACTATCGAAGTAGATTCAGGGCAAATAGATCTAGCACAGAATTTTGGAAGGCAATAAAAGAAGTTGATGTCGGCTCAGTAAAACCTAGAGTTGCAGATGATGTAGACCTGGACGAGCTAAATAGGAAATTTGTTGAGTTCGCATCGCCAAGAACGGAAAAAATAGATTTAAACTTTCTCCATTTGAACACACCAAACCCTGTAACGTCTTTTTCATCACAATGTATTGATTTCATATGCGCAGGCCAAGCAATCTTGTCTATCAAGTCAAGGGCAGTAGGATTTGATGAAGTACATCCTAATTTTAGCTAGAGGGGAAGTCTCTCTCCAAATCTCAACATGCCCACATCAAGGGTAAATCCACTGATACAGCTCTGCACGAGGTGGTCGGCATCATTGAGAAAACCATTCACTACAGACAATATACCATGGCCGCCTTTCTAGACATAGAAGGGGCCTTCAATAACGTCCACACAGAAGCTATCCAAGAATCTCTTATCGCCCAGGGGGTAGAGGAGATGCTAGTAAAATGGATAGTCTCTATGCTCAAAACTAGAATTATACAATCCACACTAGGAAATAGCCAACAAACAAAGTATGTAACTAGGGGAACTCCTCAGGGAGGGGTTATTTCCCCATTGTTATGGATACTAGTCATTAACAACCTATTAGAAGAGCTAGACCGGGAAGGAATCAAAGTTGTTGCGTATGCGGACGACGTTGTGATTTTAGTATCAGGCCAGTTTCTCTCATTCTTTCTCTCTTTTTACGACGAAAACCAAAATACCAAACTTTCCCCTTCCTAGACTAGCCAATCAAACCCTCACTCTGTCTTCAACTGCCAAGTACTTAGGCACTATTCTTGACCCAAAACTAAATTGGAAACTAACATAGAGCAAAGAGTTAAAAAGGCATGCATAGCCTTATACGCTTGCAACAAAACTCTTGGCAAAAGCTGGGGACTTCGACCGAAGGTAGCACTTTGGATGTATACTGCAGTAATACGTCCTATTCTTACCTACGGCTCCTTAGTCTGGTGGCCAGCTTTAGCCAAAGCATACAATATTACAAAACTGAACAAGGTACAAAGAACTGCATGTATAGGTGTCACTGGCGCCTTAAGAACGACTGCCACAGATGCGCTTACAGTTATTTTGCACCTTCTACCTCCAGATCTACACGCAATGTTCATGGCCACATGTAGTGCACTTAGACTCAGAGAGTCAAACTGCTGGAATAGCAGAACTTATGGACATGGTAACATCCTTAACTCACTACCACAACAGGCGATACTGAGTCATACTGACTACCTTATCCCAAAGCTAAATTTCAATAAAAACTATAGGGCTTTTTTTCCAACCAGAACTGAGTGGAAAAGCGATAGAGTCTTCCAAAACCATGACATAGCCATCTTCACAGACGGTTCGAAGATGGACTCTGGAGTGGGCGCTGGAATCTTCTCCGAAGCTCTTAAGATATCAAAGTCACTCAAGCTACCAAGCTTTGCAAGCATTTTTCAGGCAGAAGTGCTTGCAATATATGATGCGTGTCTTGAAATTAAAAACAAAACAGAACCAACACAGCGGATAGCAATCTTTTCAGATAGTCAAGCTGCTATCAAGGCTCTAACATCTATAACCACAACGTCTAAACTAGTGGATTGCTGCTGCAAGGAACTATCCATTATAGGTGAACGGAGCCCGGTCTCTTTGATCTGGGTTCCCGGGCACACGGGTGTAATAGGAAACGAAGCAGCAGACGAGCTAGCCAGACAAGGATCCAAACTCGATAGTCTCGTTGTGGAACAAGTCCAGGCTCCACTAGGCTTCGTAAAAAACAACATCTACAATCACTTCCTCAAGATCGCCAACGAAAGATGGACCAAGCTGGAAACATGTGTTCTATCCAGAAGTTTATGGCCCAACTACAACCAAAAGAAAACAAAAGACCTGCTTAACAACAGTAGAAGAAATATATCCAGAATCACAGCGGTCTGCACTGGACACTGGGCTGTTGGCAGGCATGCTGAAAGACTAGGCATACCATTCAACTCACACTGCCGCAGTTGCCGGGTGGAAACTGAGTCAGAAACCCCCGAGCACTTTCTGTGCAAATGTCCGGCTCTAGCTAGAGTCAGGCAACGCACTCTGGGCAAAGCCTTCTTCAACACCCCTAAAAATCTCTCAGAAGCAAACATTCACAGTCTGCTAGCCTTCATAAATTCCACGAAGTGGTTTCAAAATTAGGCTAATCTGAGTGAATACACACTCTTTTTCACCCTCATCTCACAAAATAGGTATCCCATAGGATGTGGTATCAAAACGGCGCTTTCATGGCGCTAATTGGGTGCGAAAACAGGATCTGTATGTCCACCGCCACTTTTACCTACCTACCTACCTACATCCTAATTTTATGAAGATTATATTGCCTGTCGTATGTGAGCACATCACATACATATTTAATACTATTATTACAACGGGTGTTTTCCCTCTTAGGTGGAAAGTGGCAAAGACTATTCCTCTCCCCAAAGCCAATAAATTTGAATTTAGACCGATTGCGATCCTTCCATTTCTTAGCAAAGTGTTCGAAAAAATAGCGTGCAACCAGATGAAATCGTATCTGGAGAAACATAAGTTTGTGACGAAGTTGCAATCAGGTTTTCGCAGTAAACATAACTGCATAACGACACTTTTAAAAGTATCTGACGATATACGCTCCGGATTCGATAATGATATGGCATCGATAATAGTTTTTTTTTGGATTTCTCAAAAGCATTTTATTCCGTCAACCATTCCATTTTGCTGCATAAGCTAAGAACTCAATTTGGTTTTGATGAATCTGTGTGTAGACTCATATCATCATATCTGCGTGGAAGAACACAGGCGTACCCCAAGGATCTGTCCTAGGTCCACTCTTATTTATGTTATTTATAAATGACATTTCAAAAAGCATAAACAAATGACAGCATCACATCTACACTGACGTCGTACAGCCCTACAAAACATTTAAAATTCCAACAGAGCCAAGTACACTTAGTGATCTCAATAGTGATCTAAACGCGTTATTTGTGTGGTCACAAAAGAATCACTTATCTCTGAATCCCTCTAAAACTAAAGCTCTCCCTTTCCCTTTCCCACTCACCATCTCATATCCCTCAACACCGACTTACGTACCTGATAGTTCTCGTAAGCGTCCATCTGTGATTGTTATTTTTATAAGTAATGTTTCTAGTCAGTTAACTCAACATATTTCTGTGAGTTCTCTTAGTTCGGACCATAATCCAGTTTTATGTACATTCAATTGTTCCAGAGAATGTAAGACTGAATACATATCAGATCTTAAAAACGCAAATTGGGCACTTTATAGGAAAAAAATAACCTCAAACTTAAGAAACTTTCCTACAAACCTTGAATCTGTACTTTTAAAGAAATTTCAATGCTTATTAACCTTGAACGTAACATTACTTGGAATAAAAAACTTAAGAGGTTAGAAAAAAACGCAAAACCTTTATAGAATATTGCTAAGATTATAAAAAACAAAAATAGACAGATTCCACCTTTGCAAAATTACATTTACAGTGATGTTGACAACGCAAATGAGCTTGCTTCGAATTTTGTTAAAAATCACTTAGTGTCAGAGAATCTAAACGACCCTGTCACAGTCGGTATGGTTAATAACCAAATAAATAGCTTTAATATGTCACATATTAATACTCCACAAAGCGCCTTCGTCTCTGACGACGAGTCTGCTCAGTAGTCTAAGCAAACTGCTAGAAAAAGTTATTAAGGAAAAGTTAATGCAGTTTATTTTGGATCACAACATTTTTCCAAACGAACAATAAGATAAGCCTTAAGATTAGTCAAACATGTTAAAGAACAACGTTCTCAAATAAAATTCACAGGCATGGTTACGCTTGATATAGAAAAAGCTTTTGACTCTATGTGGCATAACGGCCTTGTTTTCAAAATGATTGGTTTTAATTTCCCGTACTTTTGTGTAAAATAGTCCAAAGTTTCCTCAGTAATCGTTCTTTCAGTGTGTCTGTTAAAAATATTCAGTCTGAAATAAAATACTTCAACACTGGGGTTCCACAAGGCTCTGTTCTTGGACCTATATTGTACAATGTATTTACATCAGATATTCCTAATCTCCCTTTCTGCGGTATTGCTATCTACGCGGATGACACTGTTGTATTTACATCGCATGAATATCCTCTCTTTATCGAGAGGAATCTTTGCAATGCGCTAGATATGCTTTTAAGCTATTTTAGTAAGTGGAAAATGAAGTTAAATATGGAAAAAATACAAGCTATCTTTTTCACTCGAAAAAGAAAAGCATGTTACATTCCCTCCAATCACTTACAAGTGGCTAATGTGTCAATCAAATGGAGCTCTTCCGTAAAATACTTAGGAATTCATCTTGATTCAAAGCTATTGTTTAATCAACACGTGCGCGAAACGCTGAACAAAATAAATATACGTACAAAACTTGTATATCCTTTTATAAGTCATTGTAGTCAAATGAAAACAAAATGATATTACATAAAGTCATATTTCAAGCAATAATTCTGTATGGATGCCAGGTTTGGGGTGATTGCGCAAAGTGCCATATAGCGAAATTACAGATAGCACAAAATAAACTTTTAAAAATGATGCTAAATCTTCCATGGTATTTCTCTACAAGGGTTTTACATAAAAGAGCGAATGTTGAATTGATCTCTGAAAGAATAAACTCCCTTTCGGAAAAATTTAAGGCCTGCTGCGGTTACTCTGATAACACTCTAGTAAAAAATCTTTTTTCCTAGTCAAAGTTCTTGCAATATACCTAAGCAATTTCAATTTAGTTACCTTTATATGAAATTATTTGTTTATTTATTTATTTATTGATTTATTATATATTTATTTATTCGTTATATATATATCTATTTATTTACTTATTTATTTATAATTTATATATTTATTTACTTATTCATATGTTTGTTTATTTATTTATTTATTTATTTACTTTATATATATTTATTTATTTATTTATTTTTTATTTGTTAATGTTAATGTTAATGTTAATGTTAATGTATTTATTAATTTCTTTTTTTCATTTATTTATCTATTTATTTGTTTATTTACTTATTTTAAATTTTTTTTTCTTCTGTTTAAACTAGGTTTTTTTTAATGTTTTTTCCTCAAATTATGATTTTACATATATTTAATCTATCTTCTTAACCACAAATATTAAACTATTTCCGTAGAAAAATGCGATTAGGTATCAAATCCCTGTGTATTGCCTTACGTGCGGTAACTCAAACCATGTAAACTTATAAATAATCTGAATAAAAATCTATCTATCTATCTATAAAGCTCTCCGAGTAAGTACAATAAATCTAAATACAACAGCCGGATTACTACAAATTAATAACAGTACCATTGAATACGTCCCCAAAATAAAAAATCTGGGAATTGTCTTTAACCAATTCCTCAGCTGGAATGGTCAGATCAATCAAATTGTTGGCAAAATTTATTCCGTCTTACAATGGTTAAGCCCAACCAAACATTATTTACCTATTCATGTTAAAGAAAAACTCATTAAGTCATTTATCCTCCCTCTTATTCTGTACGGATGCGAAATATTCTCTAACCTTGACTTTGAATGTTCACACAAATTGAACGTGGCTTTTAACAACTGTGCACGTTATATCTATAATTTAGATCGGTACGCTCATGTCTCAGATTTTGCAAAGAGAATTACTGGTTGCAGTCTTAACTAATTTCTTCGTTATCATACAGTCCTTGCTCTGCATGAAATTATATATAGCAAAGCACCAGAATATTTGTATTCTAATTAAGGTTTGCGCAATCCCAAAGAACCCTCAACCTCATACCGCCCAGGCATAAGTTTCTGAATATTGGAAGACAATTTTTTGTGCACGCAATTCACTTATGGAATGCACTCCTACCGGAGATTAAAAGGGTAGATGCAGGAAATCGCTTTAAAGAGAACATTTTTGAATTTTATACAATGAATTAATCCATTAATAATACAACGATCTTAAAATATCTTCTAAAATATCTTTTACTTTTTCCACTTTTCTCTTTTCTACTTTCTTCAACCATCTTTTTTCCTCTTTTGTTTTCCTTTCTCCTTTCCTTTCTCTTAGGTTAAGCTAAGTTATATTCTGTATTTTTTTTATATATTCTATATGATATTTCATCTTTGTAAAATTTTCCTGTACAAACTTAAAAGTTCGACATTATGTAACTTATCTTGTAGAGCGTTACAGCAAAAAAAAAATTAAATGAAATGAAAAAATTTAATTAAATGAAAAAGCTTCTCAGGTCCCTTCTACTCGTGAGAGAACAATAGCACGCACAACACGAGTGGTTGCTGAGTAGCTAGGCCTAGGTCCCCTCTCAGACTGTAGCGCCGCAATTATTATTATTATTACTATGGTTTATGATTTGCCACGTTACAGTCGTTCATGCCCGTATTACCTACGAAAACATCGGAAAATGTATTGAAAATTTCACGGGGTTACGGGAATACTTGATTTTACATAAGGGGAATCCAAAAAATTAAATTCTATGCGAATTCGCACAATTTGCAAGAGATGCTTCGGCTGGAATCTATTAATTGCAAGGCATACCGGGAAAATATCAAATCCCCATCTAATTCGATGAGTGCTGCCAGAATAAAAATGAAAGGAATAAAAGATCCTTATATTCAGAGCAGACATTTTTTCTTTCAAAGTTAGTTTTAAGTGCTCAATAGAAGCTCAATTGAGGTTGTATGCCGGTAGCAAGCACACACAAAAAAGAAAATGTTGATTCAAAAATCAAGTCTTTACTAGTACAAAGTTAAACATTAAAATATGTCTATTAAATATTATTACATAAGCCTAACCTACCTCGAAAGTCGGGCGCTTTATAGTCGTAAGCTTAAGCAAATGTATTGAGTTTTATATGTCTTCATAAATTTGAATTGAATTAAATTGAATTGAATTGACATTTTTTCTTAAATATAATTGTTTCAACCCTTTAAGACTTGAAATCAAAGATGTATTGAATATTTTCTGGAGATATTAATTCACATAACTACTACAATAAAGTAGTTTTGGTCCCAGAATTTTCTTAAAACCGACGAATTCTCCAGGCGTCGAACAGTCTCATAGCTCCTACTCACTAACCACTAACCACTAATCATAGATGGTATGAGGGCACCTTGTGCGTCCTTAGTAAACAAATATGGCCAAAACATACTTTCAAGCGTTCACTGTGTCTAAATAGTAATGATAAATGATTCTCGTGGTACAACAATGAGCCAATGTTGGCCTAAGTGAAACCTCTAACTTGAACCTAATCTAAATGCCTTTACCTGTTATTCAAAACTGCTCGGCTTAAAAGATTAACGGAACGTGATGGTCGGCGCAGGTGCACTTGGTAGGGTTCTGCTTTCAGCTGTTATACTCTCGGGAACTTTGCTGATAAAGTCTCATAGAAAATCTCTGACAAACAATAGAATAATATTGAGAATATTTTGTACGACACTACCTCGAAAAAAACATCTTGTGTGACAAAAAGTGTAGGCAGATAAAACCAGCGAACCTAGAAGCATACTAATAAAATAACTTTTCGTGAGCTGTACAAACAGAAAAGACACCTTCTCAGGAAGAAGAAGAAAGAATCGCTAGATTGAGAAGATTGGCTGGAATGATGCCCTAAAGTTTTGTCCGGGAGTGAAACAATTGTCGAGTGGCTACTGAGAATTTGAAGTATCGTTTTCTCAGACTTTCAAACGGCAGACATAATACCGCTGACGGGTAGAATGTTTAACACAATCTGAATAATGGTAGACGATAATTCGCGTACAAATCATTTGTCATCTATCTAATATAAAAGTGCTTTACCGGCATAAAAGTCCACAACTCCATGGTCAACACTAAAAGCATTATCTTTCAAAAGTCAGTACAAATGTTAGCATACGCCGATGTTATTGGCGTTGTTTAAGTTACTATATTTCAGTCGAGCTCTTATGTCAATAATTTTTGTAACGAACCGTGGGACCAGAACTCGCAAACAAAATTCACGCGTCTCGTATTCTCCACGAGCAAAATATTTGACACCGCTGCAGTTGCGTCGCACGGTTTGAATTAGCTTACGATGCAATTTTTTGTACGCACAAGGTGCAATTTGTATGAGAGCTCGACTCAGTCCGTCGTGTGCATTCAAAGGGTCAACACCCAAATAATAAAGAATAATATTTAATAATTTCAGTGTTTCATTTTTTTTAAAGTTCTTAATTAAACATTGGCGACCGTGACAGGACACTACTAAAAGAGTTTAGTAGCCTGTAAATTGTGAAATAAAAAAAAAAACAAATAAGTAAAAAGTGAAAGGTTGTGTCCGGTGATTTCATTTCTAATAAAAAAAAAAAAAATATATTAAAGTGATATGTCGCGTAAACTAGAAGAACTTGCGGACCGTCAGAACAAAGTTGGAGAAGAAATTTGTATTCTTGCTCGCAACTATGGAAAAGACAGTTCAAGCAGGAAGACAAGAAGCTATCTGGAGCAACGTTGGCAATTATTGGATTCCTTATGGGAGGAATTCGATAATAATGACAGCGAGATACGTGACAACTACAGTGAAAGTGTTAATCACGATTATTTCGCTAAGTCATACTATGACAAGATAAAGTCAGTATATGAAAACATTAATAAAGACATAGCCATGAGGCTATCGGAACAGCCAGTGCAGACGGAGCGAAAGGAGCCATCAGCAGGACCAGTAGCTCCAGCAGTACCAGCAGCCACAGCAGCAGCAGTACCAGCAGCCACAGCAGCAGCAATTCAAGCAGCACCAACAGACCCAGCAGCGGAACGGACGTATGGTTTTGACCACTATGCCACAGAAAGGCGAAATATAAAGCAACAGTCAGTGGGACAGCGATCAAAGGAAGGTGTAAATTTACAAGAAAGGCTAACCTTGCTCATGTCCATACTTCAGCAATCCCTCGATAAGAGCAAGGTAGAATTAGACCAAAGAAAATCTGATTCCGTTTACAGAATCAGAGCAAGGTCCATTGAGGAAACTTGGGATGAAATTCGTGAGCTTCGTACAAGGTTGGGGGATCAAGCATCCATCCAAGAAACTCGAGATCATTTCGATATGAGAGATGTAGTCGAGGCCACACTTATCGAATTGTGCGAAAGGTTGGAAGGACCTAAAATGCAAGCGAATCCAATTACCACAACAATGAAACTGCCGAAAATAGAATTGCCAAAATTCGATGGCAACTATCTAAACTGGCGGCAATTTCACGATCTTTTTAAGCAGCTTATTCATGAACAGCCAATACCACCGGCCCAAAAGCTGTACTTTCTTCGCGCCAACGTGACTGGGGAAGCGCATAATCTAATTCAGCATTTCCAGCCAACAGATGCTAATTATGAAGTGGCTTGGAGAACGTTAGTTGAGCGATTTGATAATCGGAGACTGCTACTAACGGCTCAACTGACAAGATTACTGTCACAATCTTCAGCAATGGGAACTGCCAATAGTCTGAGAAGATTGCATGACACAACGAAAGAAGGAATGCAAGCTATCGCAAACCTGGGCATCGACATTAATAACTGGGACCCACTGATAGTTCATCTAATGCTGCAGAAACTGGATAAGGAAAGCAGAGGTTTGTTCGAGCAGTCGTTACAAGATCCTAGAACCAGCCCGAGCTTAGATGAGTTCCTGAAGTTTGTGGAGTTGAGATTCCAGACATTGGAAGCGATGGGTACCAAGGATGACAGGAAAAGATCAGCCGCGCTAACTGCAACAAATAGTGTCAATAGTATCAATTGCACTATGTGTAACTCGGGTAAGCATAAGATTTATAATTGCTCACAGTTTCTATCTCTTTCACAGGATGAACGAGAAAAGGCTGTTCGCAGACTACAACTTTGCCGAAATTGCCTCAAGACAGGTCATTATTCTTCATCATGCCAGTCCAGATCTTGCCAAAAATGTGATGGCAAGCACAACACACTCCTTCACCCTCGTCAACAACAGGTTCCTGAGCAGGAAAAACAACAATTTCAACCAACATCTAACCAACAGAAGAAACTGCAGCTAACTCAAAGTAAGTCCTATTTGAATAAGAAGTGCGAATTACAACCTGTCATGTCCGGTAATGCAGCCATAGATCTTAAGAAACGTCACGTCTATCTCGCTACTGCGATTGTTAACGTCATTTCCGCCTGCGGCACTCGCATCCCATGTCGTGCTCTATTGGATTCCGGTTCGCAAATCAGCTTTATAACGGCGAGCATTGCACATGAGCTAGGACTCAAGAAACACAGATTGGAAGTTCCAATCAGCGGCATAGGAGGTAATGAGTGCAAGGCCGAGTTTATCGCACATGTCACTATTGAGTCGAGGACATCATCCTATAAAACAGCAATTGAGGCCAGCATCATGCCTCGTATAAGCGAATACAAGCCCATTCATGAAATGCACACATCGTCCTGGAATTTACCGCCAAACGTGCACCTTGCTGATCCTATGCATTTCAAGGCGCAACGCATCGATATTCTGTTGGGAGCAGAAATATTTTTTGATTTGCTTCTGCCAGGAGAAATAAGAATATCAGATAACCTTCCAATGCTACGTAACACAAAATTAGGATGGATTGTAGCCGGAAGTATACCAGTGAACGCGACAACGACGCACTGTCATATAGCTACAAGGCCCTCAATCTCATCATTGGACAAGCTGGTTCGGAAATTTTGGGAAACAGAGAATCATGATGCTCCGATAAGAACAATGAGCAAAGAGGAACATGATTGCGAAATACATTTCCAGAAAACCATTAGAACAAATGCAGACAATAGATTTGTAGTAAGTTTGCCATATAAAGAAGATCCTAATGAAACATTAGGAGAGTCATTCGAAATGGCTAAAAAACGTTTTCTGGCATTGGAAAGGAAATTGGAAAAAAATAGTGAGTTGAGAGAAGCATATACGCAATTCATGGAAGAGTATGAATCGCTCGGTCACATGAGTCCAATCAGCGATTGCAAACTTGGTAAAACGCATTATATTCTTCCACACCATTGTGTTATAAAACCCGAAAGTTCGTCAACAAAACTGAGGGTGGTATTCGATGCATCGGCAAAGAGCTCATCTGGTTGTTCATTGAATGACATTTTAATGGTTGGACCAACAGTTCAACCAGATTTATTCTCAATCATCATTAACTTCCGAATGCATAGATATGTTTTTACTGCTGATATAAGTAAAATGTATCGACAGATCTTGATAGATCCTAAGGACAGGATGATGCAGTTAATCTTATGGAGACCACATCAGAGTTTTCCACTGCGAATATACCAACTCAATACTGTAACTTATGGAACAGCATCGGCGTCATATTTAGCTACAAGATGTCTGGCAAAACTTGCGGATGACAATGGAGAAGAATGTCATCTGGCTTCGCATGCTGTTAAAAACTGTTTTTATGTCGACGATTGCCTTACTGGGGCAGAAAGCATAGAAGATGCCAAAAGGTTATTAACTAAAATCTGTCATCTGCTGAAAAAGGGCAATTTTGAATTACGAAAGTTTTGTGCTAACCATCCAAAAATACTGGAAGATATTCCTGAGCAATATAAAGAACAACTTGTCACATTTCATCAAAGTGAAGTAATAAAAACTTTAGGATTAATCTGGGATCCTTCTTCTGATGCATTTAAATTCAAGTTTGAGATTGATGTAACCAACGAAGCGTATGAACGTGTTTGCAAGCGAAGAGTATTAGCTGATCTCGCCAGGCTGTTCGACCCCCTAGGATTACTTGGACCCGTTATAGTACTTGGAAAACTCTTTTTGCAGGATCTATGGAAAACAAATTTATCTTGGGACGAACCACTTTCCGAAGAGCTGTCAATTAAATGGCTTAATTATATAAAAGAGTTCTCCATGTTGAAAGAAATAAATATTCCCAGATATGTTTCACTGCCTTGCAGCTATGTCCAACTGCATGCTTTTTCAGACAGCAGTCTAAGTGCCTTTGGTGCATGTGTCTATCTCAGATCCATTGATAACCAAGGAAAACTGTATTCACAACTTTTGTGTTCAAAATCGAGAATTGGGCCTCTCAAGACAATGTCTATCGCGAGGTTGGAATTACAAGGTGCGGTGCTTATGGTTGAGTTAGTAGAGAGGATATCACAGCTGCTATGCGATAAAATAAAGAAAATTACATATTACACTGACTCCACCACAGTGCTGGCTTGGATACGATCCCCTTCTTATACTTGGGAAACGTATGTTGCAAATAGAGTTGCAAAAATTCAAGCAAAAACAGATATAAATCAATGGAATTACATAAAGGGAAGCAACAATCCGGCGGATATGATATCAAGAGGTGTGGATCTTCGAACTCTTCTCAAAAAGCCACTATGGTTTAATGGGCCTGATTTTCTTACCAAAGACGAAGGATACTGGAAGGTGGCGCCACATTGTTTTCCAGAAGATATTCCAGAACGGCGCAAGAATAAATCTGTGTTAACAATAATAGCAATTAGTTATGAAAATTTGATTGAGCAAGTGAATCATAGAAATTCATTTTACGTACTGCAAAAGATATTTGCATATGTTTATAGATTTTATAATAATTGCAGGAAGCATAAATCATTAAGAAGTGGCACTCTTTTATCTGTAGAAGAACTTCAACAAGGAACCAATTTTATATTTATAAGTGTGCAACGAAGAGAATTTCCACATGATTATAGTACTCTGCAGAAAGGAAAGCGCCTACTCAAACATTCCAGCATAGCATCGCTATCACCATTCTTTGATGAAAAGACCAAATTAATTAGAATTGGTGGAAGATTAAAAAATGCATCAATTATGGCCGACGCTAAGAATCAAATATTGCTACCAAAAAACAATAATATAACGAAACTGCTTTTAGCATATTTACATCAAAAGCATATGCATGTAGCACCCAGAGCTCTAATCGCTATCTCTAGACAAAGATACTGGATCTTAAGTGTTGGGAGAATGGCGCGACAAACAGTTTCCAGATGTGTAATCTGCTTCCGGTTGAATCCACGACCTTTAGCACAGATGATGGGCAATTTACCCAAGGAGAGAGTTAATCCGTCTCGTCCATTTTTATATTGCGGAGTAGATTTCTGTGGCCCTATAAAGACACATTACAAAATCAGAGGTAAAGGACCCACAAAATCGTACTTAGCTGTTTTCGTGTGTTTTGCGACAAAGGCGCTACATATTGAGGTGGTGGGAGATCTCTCTGCAGAATCTTTTATAAATTGCTTAAAAAGATTTATTGGCAGAAGAGGATTATGCCATACCATTTTCTGTGATAACGCTACAAATTTTGTAGGCGCAAAAAATGAATTGATGAATCTTAAAATGGCTTTTGAAGATGAGAACAATCAATCATCAATTAAGGCAGCTTGTTTGGAAAATGGAATAAATTGGAAATATATCCCACCACGTTCTCCACACTTCGGCGGTCTCTGGGAAGCTGCTGTAAAGTCTGCAAAAAACCTTCTTGTCCGCTATCTTCGTGAAGCATCTCTCACCTATGAAGAGCTGTCGACAGTTGTTATTCAAATAGAAGCCATCTTGAACTCCCGGCCAATTACTGCTATGACATCCGATCCAAATGATTTGGAAGCATTAACACCTGGACATTTTCTAATTGGAGCACCACTGACGGCTCTACCTGAGCCGGATGTTACAAATAATAAAATGGGTTGTCTTAATAAATTTCGCCAAATTCAGTGTCTTCAGCAGCATTTTTGGAAGCGCTGGTCTTTGGAATATTTAAGTTTATTGCAGCAACGAATGAAGTGGAGGACCGAATCGAATAATTTAACTCCTGGTACACTTGTTGTCATAAAGGAAGCTAACATTCCTCCAATGAGTTGGAAATTAGGACGCGTAACAGAAGTGTGTGAGGGAGGTGATTCTCTAGTGCGGGTGGCAAGGGTAAGAACTCAAACTGGAACTTGCTTAAGAGCAATACACAACTTGTGCCCACTACCAATAGAAAGTTCAATAGAAGAGGATAACCAAGAGCCCAATAGTAAAAAAGATACCATCATAACTGAAGATACGTGTACTCAGGGCAGAAACCTTCGGAGTAAGAAATCTCTGAAACCTTCACTCTTAGCCGCAATGCTTCTGACGTTACTTATTTTACCCACATCCATAACAGCAACGAACGAAGATATTCTGGTAAGCAAGCTTGATGATGCAGCAGGAATTTATTTTGAGGACATTGGTAGAATTCAAACAATTAATACATATTGGAATATATATGTTTATTATAACATTACTACATATTGGCAAGAGTACGGAGAAATAAAGGCATATTTGGAGTTATTAAATACAATGTGCACAAGGGAAATATCACAACAAGCAAACTGTAATCCAATAATCGGATCCGTAAGACATAGAATGGAAATTATTGAACACAACAACGATCTGTTATTCAACCTTCATTCATCGCAGCACATCAGAACCAGAATGAGAAGATCTCCATTTGATTTTGTTGGGACTCTGGCCCATAGCCTTTTTGGGGTGTTAGACCAAGATGATGCCAATCATATCGAAAAGGAAATTGTTTCCGCTAAGGAAAATGAGCATCATCTAGCAGAACTAGTACGCAAGCAAAGCTCTATAGCAGATACTACGGCAAATATTCTCAAACGCAACACAATTAAAATCTACCAACAATTTAAGACTCTTCGAGAACATCTCTCTCAAACAACCAACGCCATTCGAAAAAACGAAGGAATAAATGAGGTAATTTTAAACTTGTCCTCACTAACATCGTATTTAACCTTGCTGGTCACCAACTTCGAACGCATCCAAGACGTCTTATTGGACGTGATGCTAGATCTGAGCCATGAAAAAATAAACCCAAAATTGATAACGCCAGACCAATTTATTCAGCAACTGCAGCTAATACGCAACCATCTCCCAAGCACACTAACATTACCCAGTGGATCTGGCATCGATATTTACAAAATGGCAACAGTTAAGGCTCGCCTGATGAATAATACAATAATATTTAAGATGCAGTTGCCTCTCATAAATCCAGAAGAATTCCAAATTTTCAATCTAATTAAAATTCCCATACTTCACAAAAATTCAAGCTATATGATAGAGAGCAGTTATTCGTATTTGGCAGTCACTTTAACAAGGGATAAGTACTTTTCACTAACAGAAGCGGAGTTAGGGTCGTGCAAAGTTTTTCAGCTCCGGAATTATCTTTGCGGTCAAACGCACCCGGTTTCTATACATCAAAACGATCACCATAGTTGTGAAATGGCCTTATTGAACGATGCTCATAACGCAATGGCTGAATGTACTATCAAGTTAGTACCCACAGAAAACCAATGGAAGAATCTAAAGACATCCAACGGATGGATACTTTCCATTGTTTCTAGTCTAACCGCGCATCTTATTTGTCAGGGCAGTACCCGCCCTTTGCATTTAACTGGAAACGTGTTATTGGAATTCAAAAGGTCTTGCACACTCAAGTTACCTTCTCTCATTATCCACGGACGAATAGAACACAGTACTATCATAAAAGGCTCCTTCATTCCCAGCGCAAATATCTCCAATTGGATACTAAATCACAACGTTGCAAAAGACATCACTGAAACATCTGAAGTAAATGACGTTGACATATCGGAGTTTGATAGACTAAAGAGCATGATTGATGACGTAATTAACCAAACGAAGTCTCTTCCGAGACCAGAAGATATGAACCCACATGATTATCATCACTATGCGTTAGGGTATTTCTTATTGGCTGGCATGATTGGCTTGATAGTTGCGCACTTTTATTCGAAAAGGCAAAGACCTACGCCTGCACCCCGGTCTCAACCACCGCAACGGTTTGAAGTAGTTATTTAAGTCTCAAGTGCATTCAAATGACATCTAATTATAACTTCATTATTTAATAATTATACAGTAAACTCACATCAAAATAACATATTTGTTTATTTTTTAGTCCGATTCTTATTCAATTATATTGTATTAAATTTAGAGGCTTAGAAACCCTCAAGGGGGGGAGTATGTTTAAGTTACTATATTTCAGTCGAGCTCTTATGTCAATAATTTTTGTAACGAACCGTGGGACCAGAACTCGCAAACAAAATTCACGCGTCTCGTATTCTCCACGAGCAAAATATTTGACACCGCTGCAGTTGCGTCGCACGGTTTGAATTAGCTTACGATGCAATTTTTTGTACGCACAAGGTGCAATTTGTATGAGAGCTCGACTCAGTCCGTCGTGTGCATTCAAAGGGTCAACACCCAAATAATAAAGAATAATATTTAATAATTTCAGTGTTTCATTTTTTTTAAAGTTCTTAATTAAACAGGCGTGATTGATCAAACACAGAGAGTCGTCAATGAGGCATTTTCTAACATTGGAATGAAAGTTGATAAAATAGAACTAGCGGCAAACGAGGGCAAAATGGAACACTTGATCAGATCAGCATGTCACTCGGCTTTGCGTTTAATATCACCAATGCAATAATATTAACACGGGAAACAAATGCAGAATATCTCTTGCCATATTTCTTGTTTCTCTGTTCTCAAAAGGCACGAACTCGATCTTAACATATTCATTTTTCATGAAACTTCTGCTTCCGATGATTGACCCTGTTTTTGTCGATGGCGATTTTAAAAGAAACATCAACCAACTCATGATAACAATAATAAAAGTGGTGCTACAGTCCGAAGTGGGCCTAGCTTCTCAGCAACCACTCGTGTTGTGCTCTGGAAAAAAGCTAGGCTAAGCTGAGGCGATACGTGGAATCATGCCATGTATGTGCTTGTCAAAAGAAGCTCCAAATCTCCAAATTTTCTTGGAAAAGAGGGTGATTTATTCATTGCGATTGGTGTAAGTTAATTTAAAATAATAGTTAGGATAAGCCGAAAGGCAAAATTAATAATAGATTAGATTAGCTTAGAGTACCTGTGTAGGGTCAGTAAGTTAGACTTAAGAACAATGTTTAAGTTAGTTAAGCTAGTTTTAAGTAATTTTTGTCTAGCATGTAAGTTAATTAATTACACAATTAATAAAAATGCATTAAAAAAAAAAAAAAAAATAAAAAAAAAAAAAAAAAAAAAGAAGCTCCAAGGGTTACATTGTTTGTCAAGTCCATCATGCTTTCCTTACACCATGTCATTAATGTATAATGCTGTTTGAGATGTCACTTTGACATTTCCATAGTAAGATGCTTCAATGCTTACACATTTAAGTAAACTACAAATATTCATCATTTTACGAAGTTATCCTCCAAACAATAGAGAATAGCAACTTAAACATGTTTTAAATCCTTAACTCGCATATATGCAAATATATACATATATGTACATACAAAAACTATTTTCGTAGTTGCATATTTATAATTTGATGTTTCATTTATGCATATTCAATCAATAAAAGTCATAACTCATTTTTATTTCTGGAAATGGGCTGAAATACGATTGCCTGCTTGCGTGCCCAAAGCAACAAAAACTATGTAGTTATTTTATTGAATAGCTATATAATGTCACTTGTATGCAGAGTGGTTCTACAAATGTTAATCTTGCATTTAGTGCTGTTAAATTGGATCTGGAGAATTGAATAAGTCTAAGTTTCAGAGTGTAACTTGTCTATGAATACGTTATAAGATAGTGGAAACATTTCCAAAATTTACGGGAATAAAAACTTATGAAAAGAACTGGACAAAAGATTAAAGGCATAACTATAAGGGACCTTTAAATACATAGATGTTCAAAGAATCGCAGGGAAAAAATAGTTTTCAGAGGTCACCGACTTGAAGTTTTGAATCCGTAATAATTATAATGGTGGCGCTGCAGTCTAACAGTTACTTGAAAGAGGTGAAGCCGTGAAATTTTTTCAAAATTGGGATTTGAGCCTGGATTGAAATTTTAGTGCATAGGAGACGACTTACACCAATACGCCATGGCGTTTTCCATCATATTTTTGAAATAGGGGACTTCAATGGTCCGTCGAAGTATTATTGAGTGGGTGAAGTAATTTACTAAATCATTTCCAAATTCTATTTGTGACGGCTTGTTCTTCTGGGTCTCATTATTGGATTTTTTTTATTTTTTTTCGATTTATGTTCTTTTAAATATTCAATTAAATATAAGTATAAATTAACACCATGTTTACATTCTGTGCTGGTTCAGGACAGCGAAGACCGCCATCGACCAGATATTCAGATTGAGTCAGATCTTGGAAAATACACAGGAGTTTCAAGTCGATACCTACCATCTGTTTATAGACTTAAAAACCGCACATGAATGTATTTATAGAGACCAGAGTTGTAAAAGAATGCATTCATTTGGGAATTCATTCTTAGAATTTGAAGTCAGTTTCTGTTTTTTTATCGACGCAATCAAAAATAAAAAAAGACTGGGATTTAAAAAAATTTAAGTCAACATTTTTTTGAAAACATTGACTGGTGCATTCAATATTTAGCAATCATAGAATTGAAATCATTGATGCAAGTCAATTGAATTCACTTAATTGGACTTGAATTCAGCAGTGAATTCACTTTAAATCGGTTGAAGTCAGTGATTTCAATTTTAAATCAGTTGAAGTCAGTGATTTCAACTTTAAATCAGTTGAAGTCAGTGATTTCAATAGATCTTATGTGAATTCATTTAAAGTCTGTGGGTTCTTATCACAACATTATTTGGTTATAATACAAACAGAAGTAGAAAAAATTATCATAGGCGAGACTTCTCATTAATCATTGCAACGTTGAGCCACCGTAAATATGCTTTTGATTTATTTGTCTAAGTAAACATAATAATACGCAGGTTTTTTTCCTTTAATTTTAGTATAATAAACTAAATAAGAACGCAACTCAATCAAACAAGTAAAATAATATTTTAGGAATTGAAAATTATTGATTTCCTCAATGTTATTAACTTTTAATGACACCAACCGTTCAAAATTTTCATCCGAAAGCGCTCCTCGCCTGGGGGTGTTGATTAAGCTTGCAAAAGAAAACAATCTTTCCATAGCGGGTGACGAAGGCAATGGTGTGTTATATTTAATAGCATTTTTTTTAAACTCGGGTAACGATCCAACATTTTGAAGTCTGTTGCTGGATCGGCCAGATATGCATATAACTCATCAGATTCTGTGGTATCAAAATTGATGCTTATGAATTTTAAATAAGGATTGGCAAACCTCAAAAGTCTTCTAAAAGATTGGGCTTCAACAACACAGGCAAAGTGTTATTATGCATTTTGTACCAACTAATGTCAAATGAATTCAAATTATTTTCGTTGAATTCATAGACTTCAAAAGATTTTATGTGAATTCACTGCTGACTTCAACTAACATAAAGTGAATTCACAATTTTTTTTTTTAAAGAATGCAATCATTCGGCTTTATTCAAAGATTGTAAAAAATTGAATGCATTAGTCAGTGTGTGCCAAAGAATGGTGACTTATAGTTTTTTTAAATCGCAGTCATTTTTACCAAAAAGACTTCAAATCATTTTGGATGAATTCAATAGAATTACGATCTCTAAAGATTTAATTCTTTTACAACTCTGATAGAGACGAGCTATACAGCGCGCAAGTGGTGGAGACGTAAACACTGTTTTTTAATTGTTTCTTGTTCCTGAATTTGAAACTAGACTTCAAAGTCTAGTACGTATGGGTCGACGCACAAACCTACAGGGCCACGGCCCCACAATTATTTCAACCAATAATAAACACAAATCAAAAAGAAAAACAAGTCAACAAACGGTAAGCTATAACATCCGAAATTCTATGTACATCGCATCTATTCTCAGTCCGTTTTCTACCGTTTTAGAAAGTCGCACCAACAGCCGCTTCAGTCTTAGTCATTGTAACCAATATTTTATTTAAAGAAATGGAAAAAAACGGTCGTTGTAAGCGATATGCCGTGGAAAGTGAAGTCGTTTTAGGTGATGTCGTTGTAAGCGATTTAGACTGTAGACAAACTTCAATAATATGAGAAAAGCACTATCAAATCTGAGTTTCAAACTCAGTTCTGGTTTTTTTCACCACACACCGACAAAACAGACATTATAGTAGTAAGTGTCTGTTGAAATAAAACACGTTTTCGTGTGTTATCCCTGAATCGCACTTGCATAAAGGAAACCGAAAAACTTTCCATCCTCGGTATGTGTATCAACTCAACACTTAGTTGGAACGATCAAAAATCCTGCGAAATGTCTAGATTTCCTAAAACGATGTAAAAAATACTTCAGCCCCTCTCATTTGGCTTCAATTTATAAGGCCTTCATTCACCCCAAGCTTGAGTATAACGCTCATATCTGGTCTGGTGCTCCCAAGACCTCTTTCCTCTCTACTTGATGGAATACAATAGCGAGCGGTAAAAATCAAAAGAGACAACAATATTTCGAAGTCGATCAACTCGCTCGAACATCGACGTAATGTCTCCTCCTTATCACTGTGATGCTCAAGCGAGCTAGCCAATTGAATTCCTTCCCTTCAAGAATTCACCAGCAATACCGGTCTCGTTAGAAATGCCCATAAATATACTCTTAAGCCCTCTTTCGGACGTACAGTAAAATTCAGAGACTCGTTCTTTAGCCGCACCAAACGAATATGGAATGCTCTTCCCAGTCTAATATTTCCCACACATTATAATCCACATACATTTAAAGTCAATGTGCACAGGTACCTCTTCTTACTCTTTGCCTTTATATCTTCGGCCGTTCTGTCTTGAACCCGGACACTAAAGGGTATTTACAATCCCTTTTGCACACGCAAATTATAAAAAAAAAATAAAAAACGTTTTGAATAATCCGGCGTCATTTCAGCCTAAATTGGCCTAATCCGAACTTATACAAATACAAACATGAACGGGCACTCAATGAATGTATGAGTTACTGAATGTATACAAAATTTGTATAATATTACAAAAATAATTTAAATCCACAAATAAATGCTTTTGGACTTCTGGAACTTTCAGCACGTAGAGAAAAAACATACACGTCAAACACAAAAAAAATAACTATACGTTAATAATTCCCACACTATACATATATACAAAAATAACAACAAGCACTTACTTCCTGTTTATCTTTTTCGTTTCTTGCCATCTCCTCGGCCTTTTTTCTCCGCCACATACGCAAGCTTTCTTCTGCATTTTTGCGTTCAATTAGTCTCTTCTTTTCCTCACACCACAAAAGAGGATGCTCGTAGTGGTCATAACAAAATGTTCCCATTTTTACTGCATCCTTCTTGAAAATGTTCTCTCAAATTCAAAAGTAACACTCCTTGAAAACTGTTATTCACAAGAATATCACCAAGGTTTATTCAAATGCAAATAAGATTAACAAAATCGAAAACTTCTCTTTCAATGCGAAAAGCGTTCCTTCGGTTAAATATCTTACCGTAGGCCATTCAAAAGGTAAACTCACACTGCTTCCAAAAGTTCCTTCCACGAGTAAAGGAGCATGTGAAATGAAGTATTTTGGATTCGATGGTACCAGGTACCAAGTGAATTGGCGCAAACACAATTTCCATGATATGGAATCGACTTTGGCTCCTACGGATGGTCCTTGAGGCCTATTAAGGCAGTGAATATATTAACGAGTATATACACTGGTACATATTTACAAAATATCTAGTTTTATTTCAAACAAATACACGTGGGTTGTCTCATGTCTAAGGAATTCTGTTTGCAAAACTATCGCTGTGCTCACGCTCATTCAGAGTACTTCCTGCAAGTAGGACAAACAAATAATTGTTGTGTCTGCACGTCTTTACGGACTCGTTTCTTCATCATCGTCAGTATATATATATATACTTACATCGGTAAGTAGGAAGATTTATTCCCACAAAAAACCTATCGTGCGAATACAGTAAATACGTCAAAATGCGTTCACCTGAATGAAAGCTTTGTGAAAAATAAACACGTATTTATATGAACGTAAACTTATCGATTAAACCCTTCAATGTCAATCAAATTCACACGTGCATGTTTTGTTATTGTAGGTCACGCTGAAGCTCACTTGTTTGATAGGATGGATCTGAATACTGTGAACAAAGATTGCAACGAACGAACGTGTGATATTGTCTCATTTTCGCCCATTGTCTAGTTCTGCAACAAATTCATAAATGCATGTTTGTTAAAATGTATAAACCATACAGAAAGTGAACTTGGCTACATAATTTTTGTGATTCATAAGCAATTTGAAGGCATTGACGTGCGGGTCTTCCAGAACCAAAGAATTGGCACACAGCGTCTGAAATCGGCCGACTTCCTTTGACACAAAATGGCCTATCCAAGCCCGTGGGACGTCATTGGCGGCTGCAAACCAAATAAGGCAGAGGGACATTGTTTGCGACATTATTTGTAAGAAGGTATAGAGCGTTCTCAAAATGTCATCATTGTCATCATGAAATTGTCATTGTTGTTGCCGCAAAATCGGCGGCCACGGCACCGTTCCGTAAACGAACAAAACAAAACAATCTTCTTTTGTTTGCACGCTAGATATTTCAGAAGAAATGCCTTTTGGCGCAGTGATTTTTCGTTTTGCTTTGAAGGTGGGGGCTTTGTTACTTCCGACTCAAGCGTTTCCAAAAGTGTCGGTTGTAAATTTTCCTTTTGCTCTGATGGTTTTTTGGAGACGGGACCGGTGATATATTTCTTGTTGAATTAAATAAATTTCTACGCTCTTTCGCTCTGATTTCATTAGAAGCCTTGAAGTTGCTACTTTTTGCGTTTAAGAGTGAAGGGTTTGCTTTGAAGAGACAACTGTGCTTTTCCATTATGTTGTGAAATATTTGGTACCTATTCTTTATCTCCAAATTATGCGGCGATGGCTAGATGCCCCGGTGACAGCTAAGTAAGGAATGACTGCAGTTTCCCTCCTTTTTGCAAGTCATGTGTATCTGCAGCGCCCTCTTGGGGATAATGGCGGAGAGCTACTCTTTATTAGGGTAGGAGAATATTTTTCTCTCAACACTCCCCCCGGGTAGTTTCTCCCGCCATACCACGGTCGACGACGTCTAGAACAGCGATCTTGACTGACGATCAGACCCCGTTGGGTCTGTATGTGTGCTCTGTGGACTTGACCATCCTTAGATAAGGTAACTTTGACCACTCGTCCTTTCGGCCAGTGGTTTCTCGGGTTGTTTGGGTCCACGTCACCCACCTGTATAGGCGTAACAGGTCGAAATCACTTTCCGCGCCTGGTGATCGTGGGCAGGTATTCCGTAAAGAAGCGGCCCGCGAACTTTTGTGAGATAATTTTTTCTTAGTATCTTCCCATCGTCGTTTAATTCTGCCGCAGGTTTTAGTCCACTCGAAGTGCCCACTAGAAAATGGTTGGGAGTAAGCGCTTCTTCATTTTCAACGTCAATCGGCACATACGTCAGAGGTCGTGAGTTCATTATGTTTTCCGCTTCCATCAGCATGCTGCGTAACAGCTCATCGTTGGGATTGTGTATCAGCGACGTGGACATGTAGATGACGTCCTTTATGGAGCGAACTAAGTGTTCCCAACATCCTTCCATATGCGGTGATCCTGGTGGTATAAATTTCCATGTGGTGTTGGTGCCCGTAAGGGAGTCTGACAGTTTGTTTGAATCGATGAATTTCAGAGCTTCTCGTAATCCACGGTCCCGTTGTCGCTGTAGAACTCGATAGGTGTGCCTCTTCTAGCCATGAAGTTACGAATATAGAGGATGCAGGAGTCTGTTAATAGACTATGGGCAATCTCCATGTGGACAGCTCTTATGGTAAGACAGGTTAGGAGCACACCCCAGCGTTTCTCCGTTCGCCGACCAACACTTACCGCCATGGGACCAAAGTAATCAATCCCAACGTAGGAGAATGGTCTGCAAAACGTTACGAGTCGGGCGGCAGGAAGTGGGGCCATTATAGGCGGCTGTGGACGAGCCCTGGCATTCTTACACATCTGACATTTTCTTTTTACCGCTTTCAGAGCCGTTGCGCTCGGCGATATATGGTATTTCTGACGAATCGCATTAAATACTGTTTCGTCATTACGATGTTTGTACTGCTGATGAGTGAAATTTATTATATGTGATGTTAGGGATGTGTTCGTGGTAGGATGATCGGCTGTTGCTGACTACTGGCGTAATGAATCCTTCCGTTAGCTCTAATGATGACCTTCTCGTCAATAAACGGACATAAACTAAACAGTGGGCTTCCTTTGGCGGTCGACTGAGAGATCTGCGATTTCATCTGGGTAAGCTTCACGTTGCGCCTCGCATCTCGGAGCTCCTCGCTTGTTAAGGTTCCGTTTCGTCGGTGCTGCATTAGTCTACGTGAATGCACGTTATGGATGAACCGGAGTACATATGCTGTACTTCTGAGGAGTCTCATCCAGCTTGACGTTTTCTGGCAACAAAACACAGTCTTCTGCTCCTGGAGGTGTACCCCGACAAATCGCGGTCTTAGTTCTTCCACAGTTGGTACCTTTACTAATTCCTGTGGCCAGCTCTCCGGTGGTGTTCGTAGAAAAGATGGCCCCAGGAAACATCTGCTATCTGGTTTGAAGTCGGGCGTTTTTTGCCATTTGGTGGCCTCATCAGCTACGTTGATTATCGTCGGGATCCATCGCCATTCCTCCACTGCGGTGAGCTCTAAAATTTCACTCAGCCTGAATGCGACATATTGGCGATAGCGCCTGTGGTCAGATTGGAGCCAGCACAGAACTGTTTTCGAGTCGGTCCAGAAGTAGCGTTGGGTAAAGGTGATACCATGTGAAATTTCGATACTCTTCGCGTAACGAGCACCTAGCAGAGCTGCTTGTAGCTCCAGCCGAGGAATAGACGTCGCCTTTAGGGGGGCAACTTTCGTTTTCACGCCTATTAATCTGGTCTCCAGGAGCGTAGTGGTGGCGTTCCGCACATAGGCTACAGCCGCGAAACCATTTTCGCTCGCGTCCACGAACGTGCGTAGCTGTGTCTCATTTCCCCATTTTGAGCTGATGTAGCATCTAGGAAATTTGACCGCGCTTAGATTCGGAAGTTCTTGAACCCATCTTAGCCATTTCTAGTGTTCCATGTCCAGTATTTCGTCATCCCATCCTATTCTGCTTTGCCAGATTTCTTGTAACCAGGGCTGTAAAGTACTTCAGTATTATCTGACTTGAGTACATTACAAGTACAAGTACCGTGTACTGATACTTGTACTTCAGTACGGCGGTACTTGTACTTGAAAAGAATGAAGTCCAGTGGTACTTGTTTTTTTTTTCTTTATTCGCCATAAGTATTAATTTTTACGTGCTTAAGTACATAAATAAGGACTTAAGTACTTGACCAGTACTTACAAGTACTCGACCAGTACTTACAAGTACTTTCAAGTATCTACAAGTACTTTCAAGTACTTTAAATTATATCAAATATTGGCAAGTATTTTATTAAAAAGGATTTAGCAATTAGTCGTAAGTACTAGCAATATAAGATTGCCTTATCAATTTTGATCTATGCACAGTTATAAGTTTTGAGACACTGAAAGCAAGACTGCTCACGTACTTTAGTAAAAAGGACTTGTACTTGATTCAATTAAAGTACCAGTACCAAGGTACTGAAGTACAAGTATCAGTACTCGGTACTTGTACTTGTAATGTACTGAAGTCACTGAAGTCAGATAATACTGAAGTACTTGAAGCATTTGTATTTTTGACAAAGTGCGCAGTGAATGGCGAACAGGCTGCTCCGAACGTCATTACAGTCAGCACGTTTGTGTCGACCCCTCCATCTTCATCACTTCCCCACAGAAATCGCTGCTACTGCTGATCTTCTTCGCGAATCGTTATTTGGTGGAACATTTCAATAACATATGGCAACCTTGTGTTGTCGGAATTTGTATATAACGGCTGTTAACGGTGTTAGATGGTCTGGTCCTTTCAGCAAGACGGAGTTCAACGATGTACCCTGGACCGTTGCTGCTGCATCCCAGACGATTCGAACTTTAGCTTGAGCTTGTTTGGATTCTCCACTGGAAATACTGGTAGGTACCACGATTGTTGTCGGCTGACTCTAATCTCTTCCGGTGAGAGTTTCCGAGCGTACCCTTTCTTCACGTACTCCTTGATTTTTTCGTTAAGCTTATCAGCTAACGTCTGGTCCCGCCTCATCCGTTTTTGGAGACACTCCAGTCTCTTCCTCGCCATAGGGTAGCTGTCTGGTAACTTAATATCGTCAAACTTCCACAGGAGCCCCGTCTCGAAGTGACCATTCTTATAAACCGTTTTTGTTTGTAGCAGTTGCATGGCTCGGGCATCGTCACTGGACATAGTTGCTGTGCACAATGGTAGCACTCCGAAATTGTCATCACGCATGAATTTCTCTACTACCGTACTGAGATGCATGTCACTACACTCGCAAACGTGGTAGCTATGTGCCTCACTCTGATCTTGGGCCGCTGCATTGCAGTTTCCATGGACTACCCATCCCAAACGCGTTTTGGTAGCAACTGGCTCTTGAGGCCCTCCTTCCCTGGATTTAAGTGGAAGACCCAAGTGGGCGTTGTTTACTCCAATTAGCAGGCGCGAGACAGCTCTATAGTACGTGTCCACTGGTAAGCCGCTTAAGTGATTGAACTTCTATTGTAGTTCTTGTGCTTTGAGTGTCTGCGCTGGCAACCCGAGGTTTTTCACCGTGTGCACGTCAGTAATTCGAAGCTTCTGGTCGCGGTATCTGACGCCGGATATTTGGATCATATCTTAATGTGTTCGCTGTCCATCTCAGGCGTAACGGTTGCGGTTCGCCTCGAAGTTTCAAAGATCTCACAATCTCCTCTTCTATCAGGGTAACCGATGATCCATCGTCGATGAAGGCATACGTTTTTAGCTTGACACCATGCGATAGGACTGGCACTATTCGGAGTAGGACCGGGTCTGTTTTATACATCGGGTTGTAATCACTTTCATCACTCTCTCTTGTTTTAGATCTATGGTGTCATTATGTAGGAGATGATGGTGTTTTCGCAGGCATCCATTCCTTCCACAGGCGGCGTCAGACTTACAGTTGCGGTACCCGTGCCTAGTTAGGCATCGTCTACACAGCTTATGTTTTCGTACCTTCTCCCATCTGGCTCCACGTTCCATTGCTAGGAAGCGCTTACATTCCTGTACAGTTGAGCATTTGCCATTGCAGATCCTGCATCCTTTATCATTGTTGTCGTAGCGTTGAGTATTCTACGGTGCATATTCATGGTGTGTGTTCATTAAATCTTGACTCTTCCAATCCTTGTTTCTATGCCGCTTAGTCGCTCCACAGTAGGATGGTGGCGCGGCGAGAACCCCATTCGCAGCTTCCGCCATAATGCTTATCCGAGAGCTGAAATTTACTAGTGTGCATCTGGTTAGAGTGCGTCTGTGGATACCCCAGTTGAGCCTCATAGTCGGAGAAAGCTTGTCAACAAGCTCTTGCAACAGCACCGGGTTACTCAGGTGGTCATCTAACCCCGACGACTCCGCTGTGGCGCACAGTTCACCCACTGCTGCAACAAATCTGACGATTGTATCTAGCTTCTCCATTTTGGGAGTGGGAGTGTTACGAACGATCTGTATGAGGGCGTTAACGACCAACTCGGGCCTTCCACACAGCATTTGCAACGTTGCGATCACCCGCCGCAGGCAGTTCGGCTGGTGGAGTAAACTTTTGACAGCTGCCAGATCATCTCCTTTGAGGACTTTACGGGGCCTTACAAGATTCTCCTCATCCGAGAATCCCCCTTGTTTGGAGTCCCTGTTAAAGCTGGCGAAAAAATGGGACCACTCAGCCGGGATACCATCAAAACTGAGATGATCCTGTGTAATTAGTTGGCGTGCCGCCATCTGATTCCTGGTTGGGTTGGTGTTGACAGTGTCAGGTACGTCAACGGGTGGCTACGTCAACTTGGTGGATGTAACCATCGTTGACTCACTTGAAGCCGAGGGAGCGATACCTTCACACTTGGCAACTACTTCGGCTGCTCTGGGTGCAAAGATATCCTCTACTGACACCGTCCGTGTCAACGCATACGTCATCGGACCACGTGACCACATAGGAGCTGAAACCGTCCGAATTGTATCAGCTCCGGGCACGCTCGGCGCAACTCCTGGTGCGATGATTGAGTAATCTGGAGTTACTTGTGCTAGCTGTGCGCTGAGTAGTGTGTTTTCAGGTCTTCCACGACTGTTAGTTGTTGACTTGTCGAAGTGTACGGCGGTGTTGGCAAATTCCCCTCGGGTGTCGATAGCACCAGCTTCCTTTGGCGCAGATAATCCTCCTTCGACCACAGCAGTGACTAGTGGGACTGGCGGTGCGTATATAGGAGCAAGTTCCATATAGCAGCAACTTCGGCCGCACAAGTCGCAGGGACTCCCGCAGTAACAGTGACATATGAGCACGACGATACTGGCGTATATATTATTGAACTGGAACTTCTACGGCTGGTAACGGCTTTGGTCGCTTACGACGCAGAGTGTGCTGCTCTGATGTTTTTTTTTGGAGACGGGACCGTTGATGTATTTCTTGTTGAATTAAATAAATTTCCACGCTGTTTCGCTCTGATTTCATTAGAAGCCTTGAAGTTGCTACTTTTTGCGTAGGGTTTGATTTGCAGAGACAACTGTGCTTTTCCATTATGTTGTGAAATATTTGGTACCTATTCTATATCTCCAAATTATGCGGCGATGGCTAGATGCCCCGGTGACAGCTAAGTAAGGAATGACTGCAGTTTCCCTCCTTTTTGCGAGTCATGTGTATCGGCAGCGCCCTCTTGGGGATAATGGCGGAGAGCTACTCTTTATTAGGGTAGGAGAACATTTTTCTCTCAACACTCCCCCCGGGTAGTTTCTCCCGCCATACCACGGTCGACGACGTTTAGAACAGCGATCTTGACTGCCGTTTTTTCAAATATACCCCATTGGGTCTGTATGTGTGCTCTGCGGACTTGACCATCCTTAGATAAGGTAACTTTGACCACTCGTCCTTTCGGCCAGTGGTTTCTTGGGTTGTTTGGGTCCGCTATGATGACCACGTCACCCACCTGTATAGGCGTAACAGGTCGAAATCACTTTCCGCGCCTGGTGATCGTGGGCAGGTATTCCGTAAAGAAGCGGCCCGCGAACTTTTGTGAGATAAGCCAATTTTTTCTTAGTATCTTCCCATCGTCGTTTAATTCTGCCGCAGGTTTTAGTCCACTCGACGTGCCCACTAGAAAATGGTTCGGAGTAAGCGCTTCTTCATTTTCAACGTCAATCGGTACATACGTCAGAGGTCGTGAGTTCACTATGTTTTCCGCTTCCATCAGCATGCTGCGTAACAGCTCATCGTTGGGATTGTGTATCAGCGACGTGGACGTGTAGATGACGTCCTTTATGGAGCGAACTAAGTGTTCCCAACATCCTTCCCTATGCGGTGATCCTGGTGGTATAAATTTCCATGTGGTGTTGGTGTCTGACAGTTTGTTTGAATCGATGAATTACAGAGCTTCTCGTAATTCACGGTCGGTGCCTCGAAAATTGGTCCCATTGTCGCTGTGGAACTCGATGGGTGTGCCTCTTCTAGCCATGAAGTTACGAATATAGTTACGAATATATAAAAAGTCTGTTGATAGACTATGGGCAATCACCATGTGGACAGCTCGTATGGTTAGACAGGTTAGGAGCACACCCCAGCGTTTCTCCGTTCGCCGGCCAACACTTACCGCCATGGGACCAAAGTAATCAATCCCAACGTAGGAGAATGGTCTGCAAAACGTTACGAGTCGGGCGGCAGGAAGTGGGGCCATTATAGGCGGCTGTGGACGAGCCCTGGCATTCTTACACATCTGACATTTTCTTTTTACCGCTTTCAGAGCCGTTGCGCTCGGCGATATATGGTATTTCTGACGAATCGCATTAAATACTGTTTCGTCATTACGATGTTTGTACTGCTGATGAGTGAAATTTATTATATGTGATGTTAGGGATGTGTTCGTGGTAGGATGATCGACTGTTGCTGACTACTGGCGTAATGAATCCTTCCGTTAGCTCTAATGATGACCTTCTCGTCAAGAAACGGACATAAACTAAACAGTGGGCTTCCTTTGGCGGTCGACTGAGAGATCTGCGATTTCATCTGGGTGAGCTTCACGTTGCGCCTCGCATCTCGGAGCTCCTCGCTTGTTAAGGTTCCGTTTCGTCGGTGCTGCATTAGTCTGCGTGAATGCACGTTATGGATGAACCGGAGTACATATGCTGTACTTCTGAGGAGTCTCATCCAGCTTGACGTTTTCTGGCAACAAAACACAGTCTTCTGCTCCTGGAGGTGTACCCCGACAAATCGCGGCCTTAGTTCTTCCACTGTTGGTCCCTTTACTAATTCCTGTGGCCAGCTCTCCGGTGGTGTTCGTAGAAAAGATGGCCCCAGGAAACATCTGCTATCTGGTTTGAAGTCGGGCGTTTTTTGCCATTTGGTGGCCTCATCAGCTACGTTGATTATCGTCGGGATCCATCGCCATTCCTCCACTGCGGTGAGCTCTAAAATTTCACTCAGCCTGAATGCGACATATTGGCGATAGCGCCTGTGGTCAGATTGGAGCCAGCACAGAACTGTTTTCGAGTCGGTCCAGAAGTAGCGTTGGGTAAAGGTGATACCATGTGAAATTTCGATACTCTTCGCGTAACGAGCACCTAGCAGAGCTGCTTGTAGCTCCAGCCGAGGAATAGACGTCGCCTTTAGGGGGGCAACTTTCGTTTTCACGCCTATTAATCTGGTCTCCAGGAGCGTAGTGGTGGCGTTCCGCACATAGGCTACAGCCGCGAAACCATTTTCGCTCGCGTCCACGAACGTGCGTAGCTGTGTCTCATTTCCCCATTTTGAGCTGATGTAGCATCTAGGAAATTTGACCGCGCTTAGATTCGGAAGTTCTTGAACCCATCTTAGCCATTTCTAGTGTTCCATGTCCAGTATTTCGTCATCCCATCCTATTCTGCTTCGCCAGATTTCTTGTAACCAGGGCTGTAAAGTACTTCAGTATTATCTGACTTCAGTACATTACAAGTACAAGTACCGTGTACTGATACTTGTACTTCAGTACGGCGGTACTTGTACTTGAAAAGAATGAAGTCCAGTGGTACTTGTTTTTTTTTTCTTTATTCGCCATAAGTATTAATTTTTACGTACTTAAGTACATAAATAAGGACTTAAGTACTTGACCAGTACTTACAAGACAACGTCTCGATCACCCGCCGCAGGCAGTTCGGCTGGTGGAGTAAACTCTTGACAGCTGCCAGAGCATCTCCTTTGAGAACTTTACGGAGCCTTACAAGATTCTCCTCATCCGAGAATCCCCCTAGTTTGGAGTCCCTTGTTAAAGCTGGCGAAAAAAAGGGACCACTCAGCCGGGATACCATCAAAACTGAGATGATCCTGTGTCATTATTTGACCTGCCGCCAGCTGATTCCTGATTGGGTTCGTGTTGACAGTGTCAGGTACGTCAACGGGTGGCTTTATGGCTCGTTCCTCTGGGCGATTAGTGGCGTAGTCGACGTGACTCCATTCCACGGCCAGCGCATTCGAAAACTGGGTCGTTGTGGTCTCTGGTATACTGTTGCGGCTGCAATATCGGCTGGCTCTCCATTCGTTCATCGGTTACCCTTACGCTTATCGGAAACTGGATCGAGGCTGGCACATTGTTCGAGGGATGTGCACTAGCAGCGGTTGTTGATCTATACTCGTTCTATTTGGCAGATTTGGAAACCCAACTCCTCCACATCTGACGCGTATTCCTCGACATCCGAATCCACTGTCTGATTTAGAAGCGTATATTTTTTCTTTAGGTAATCTTCCTCTCTAGCCTTCTGCAGCTCTAACTCTTTTATTTCCCTTTCTTCCCATAACGCCCTCTGCTCCTCTATCTTCTGTAGCTCGATTTGAAGACTTCTGGTGGACAACCTGGACGAGCTTGAACTTTGCGAACTCCTGGAGGATAAATGTCTTGTGTAGCCAGCAAGTAAACTACCCTTTCTTTCGTAAAGGGTGCTATTGCATATCGGCTTTCTTTCCAGCTGAATGTTCTCGTTTCGAAGGAACTTCACACTGGGAGCAGAGGCGGATCCACTGTTTTGGCTTAGTGGTTCTATTGACTGGTATCTAGGTTCACGTGTTTCAATTTGTGCTAACGTAGGCTCTTCAGACGGTTGCTGCAGTCATCGGGTTGGTGGGTTGGTAAGTTCAAGGTTCCGCGTAAGAAACGACTTAAAGTTGGCTGTAGATGGGATTCGCTGCTGTTGCATGAAGAACGAGTTCGTGTGGGTTCCCAGGTGATCAAATTTTACCGACCAATGGTTAAGGGGGGGGGGGGGGGGGGGGGGGGGTGGATGTAACCATCGTTGACTCACTTGAAGCCGAGGGAGCGATACCTTCACACTTGGCAACTACTTCGGCTGCTCTGGGTGCAAAGATATCCTCTACTGACACCGTCCGTGTCAACGCATACGTCATCGGACCACGTGACCACATAGGAGCTGAAACCGTCCGAATTGTATCAGCTCCGGGCACGCTCGGCGCAACTCCTGGTGCGATGATTGAGTAATCTGGAGTTACTTGTGCTAGCTGTGCGCTGAGTAGTGTGTTTTCAGGTCTTCCACGACTGTTAGTTGTTGACTTGTCGAAGTGTACGGCGGTGTTGGCAAATTCCCCTCGGGTGTCGATAGCACCAGCTTCCTTTGACGCAGATAATCCTCCTTCGACCACAGCAGTGACTAGTGGGACTGGCGGTGCGTATATAGGAGCAAGTTCCATATAGCAGCAACTTCGGCCGCACAAGTCGCAGGGACTCCCGCAGTAACAGTGACATATGAGCACGACGATACTGGCGTATATATTATTGAACTGGAACTTCTACGGCTGGTAACGGCTTTGGTCGCTTACGACGCAGAGTGTGCTGCAGAAGTAAAGTGTGTTGTTGACTGTAACGGTACTTTATTCGACGGGCTATATATTTGCAATTGGCTTTTTGACTTGCTCAGAACAGCTGCGGTTACCCCCTCTGAAAGTCTAGGAAAACTACTCCACTTACATGCACACGTTTGGCACACGTACACCTCGTTCTCGATTAGACAGCCGTCCACTCCAGCGCAGTCGAAATGGTTCCATGCGTCGCATGAGTCGCACTGGACCATGTCTCCGGGAGAGTCTGGTCGATCGCAGCTACTATAGTTGAAACTCTCGTTCATCTTCTTGGTTCTTGTGGTGGATTCCGTTGTTGCCCTAGGACTCTTCACCTTCCTCGGCATGTCGGTATATCCCGTCATAACCGCAAGTTTTATAAGTTGTTGCCGCAAAATCGGCGGCCACGGCACCGTTCCGTAAACGAACAAAACAATTTTCTTTTGTTTTCACGCTAGATATTTCAGAAGAAATGCCTTTTGGCGCAGTGATTTTTCGTTTTGCTTTGAAGGTGTGGGCTTTATTACATCCGACTCAAGCGTTTCCAAAAGTGTCAGTTGTAAATTTTCCTTTTGCTCTGATGTTTTTTTTTGGAGACGGGACCGTTGATGTATTTCTTGTTGAATTAAATAAATTTCCACGCTGTTTCGCTCTGATTTCATTAGAAGCCTTCAAGTTGCTACTTTTTGCGTAGGGTTTGATTTGCAGAGACAACTGTGCTTTTCCATTATGTTGTGAAATATTTGGTACCTATTCTATATCTCCAAATTATGCGGCGATGGCTAGATGCCCCGGTGACAGCTAAGTAAGGAATGACTGCAGTTTCCCTCCTTTTTGCGAGTCATGTGTATCGGCAGCGCCCTCTTGGGGATAATGGCGGAGAGCTACTCTTTATTAGGGTAGGAGAACATTTTTCTCTCAACACTCCCCCCGGGTAGTTTCTCCCGCCATACCACGGTCGACGACGTTTAGAACAGCGATCTTGACTGCCGTTTTTTCAAATATACCCCATTGGGTCTGTATGTGTGCTCTGCGGACTTGACCATCCTTAGATAAGGTAACTTTGACCACTCGTCCTTTCGGCCAGTGGTTTCTTGGGTTGTTTGGGTCCGCTATGATGACCACGTCACCCACCTGTATAGGCGTAACAGGTCGAAATCACTTTCCGCGCCTGGTGATCGTGGGCAGGTATTCCGTAAAGAAGCGGCCCGCGAACTTTTGTGAGATAAGCCAATTTTTTCTTAGTATCTTCCCATCGTCGTTTAATTCTGCCGCAGGTTTTAGTCCACTCGACGTGCCCACTAGAAAATGGTTCGGAGTAAGCGCTTCTTCATTTTCAACGTCAATCGGTACATACGTCAGAGGTCGTGAGTTCACTATGTTTTCCGCTTCCATCAGCATGCTGCGTAACAGCTCATCGTTGGGATTGTGTATCAGCGACGTGGACGTGTAGATGACGTCCTTTATGGAGCGAACTAAGTGTTCCCAACATCCTTCCCTATGCGGTGATCCTGGTGGTATAAATTTCCATGTGGTGTTGGTGTCTGACAGTTTGTTTGAATCGATGAATTACAGAGCTTCTCGTAATTCACGGTCGGTGCCTCGAAAATTGGTCCCATTGTCGCTGTGGAACTCGATGGGTGTGCCTCTTCTAGCCATGAAGTTACGAATATAGTTACGAATATATAAAAAGTCTGTTGATAGACTATGGGCAATCACCATGTGGACAGCTCGTATGGTTAGACAGGTTAGGAGCACACCCCAGCGTTTCTCCGTTCGCCGGCCAACACTTACCGCCATGGGACCAAAGTAATCAATCCCAACGTAGGAGAATGGTCTGCAAAACGTTACGAGTCGGGCGGCAGGAAGTGGGGCCATTATAGGCGGCTGTGGACGAGCCCTGGCATTCTTACACATCTGACATTTTCTTTTTACCGCTTTCAGAGCCGTTGCGCTCGGCGATATATGGTATTTCTGACGAATCGCATTAAATACTGTTTCGTCATTACGATGTTTGTACTGCTGATGAGTGAAATTTATTATATGTGATGTTAGGGATGTGTTCGTGGTAGGATGATCGACTGTTGCTGACTACTGGCGTAATGAATCCTTCCGTTAGCTCTAATGATGACCTTCTCGTCAAGAAACGGACATAAACTAAACAGTGGGCTTCCTTTGGCGGTCGACTGAGAGATCTGCGATTTCATCTGGGTAAGCTTCACGTTGCGCCTCGCATCTCGGAGCTCCTCGCTTGTTAAGGTTCCGTTTCGTCGGTGCTGCATTAGTCTGCGTGAATGCACGTTATGGATGAACCGGAGTACATATGCTGTACTTCTGAGGAGTCTCATCCAGCTTGACGTTTTCTGGCAACAAAACACAGTCTTCTGCTCCTGGAGGTGTACCCCGACAGCCTTAGTTCTTCCACAGTTGGTACCTTTACTAATTCCTGTGGTCAGCTCTCCGGTGGTGTTCGTAGAAAAGATGGCCCCAGGAAACATCTGCTATCTGGTTTGAAGTCGGGCGTTTTTTGCCATTTGGTGGCCTCATCAGCTACGTTGATTATCGTCGGGATCCATCGCCATTCCTCCACTGCGGTGAGCTCTAAAATTTCATTCAGCCTGAATGCGACATATTGGCGATAGCGCCTGTGGTCAGATTGGAGCCAGCACAGAACTGTTTTCGAGCCGGTCCAGAAGTAGCGTTGGGTAAAGGTGATACCATGTGAAATTTCGATACTCTTCGCGTAACGAGCACCTAGCAGAGCTGCTTGTAGCTCCAGCCGAGGAATAGACGTCGCCTTTAGGGGGGCAACTTTCGTTTTCACGCCTATTAATCTGGTCTCCAGGAGCGTAGTGGTGGCGTTCCGCACATAGGCTACAGCCGCGAAACCATTTTCGCTCGCGTCCACGAACGTGCGTAGCTGTGTCTCATTTCCCCATTTTGAGCTGATGTAGCATCTAGGAAATTTGACCGCGCTTAGATTCGGAAGTTCTTGAACCCATCTTAGCCATTTCTAGTGTTCCATGTCCAGTATTTCGTCATCCCATCCTATTCTGCTTTGCCAGATTTCTTGTAACCAGGGCTGTAAAGTACTTCAGTATTATCTGACTTGAGTACATTACAAGTACAAGTACCGTGTACTGATACTTGTACTTCAGTACGGCGGTACTTGTACTTGAAAAGAATGAAGTCCAGTGGTACTTGTTTTTTTTTTCTTTATTCGCCATAAGTATTAATTTTTACGTACTTAAGTACATAAATAAGGACTTAAGTACTTGACCAGTACTTACAAGACAACGTCTCGATCACCCGCCGCAGGCAGTTCGGCTGGTGGAGTAAACTCTTGACAGCTGCCAGAGCATCTCCTTTGAGAACTTTACGGAGCCTTACAAGATTCTCCTCATCCGAGAATCCCCCTAGTTTGGAGTCCCTTGTTAAAGCTGGCGAAAAAAAGGGACCACTCAGCCGGGATACCATCAAAACTGAGATGATCCTGTGTCATTATTTGACCTGCCGCCAGCTGATTCCTGATTGGGTTCGTGTTGACAGTGTCAGGTACGTCAACGGGTGGCTTTATGGCTCGTTCCTCTGGGCGATTAGTGGCGTAGTCGACGTGACTCCATTCCACGGCCAGCGCATTCGAAAACTGGGTCGTTGTGGTCTCTGGTATACTGTTGCGGCTGCAATATCGGCTGGCTCTCCATTCGTTCATCGGTTACCCTTACGCTTATCGGAAACTGGATCGAGGCTGGCACATTGTTCGAGGGATGTGCACTAGCAGCGGTTGTTGATCTATACTCGTTCTATTTGGCAGATTTGGAAACCCAACTCCTCCACATCTGACGCGTATTCCTCGACATCCGAATCCACTGTCTGATTTAGAAGCGTATATTTTTTCTTTAGGTAATCTTCCTCTCTAGCCTTCTGCAGCTCTAACTCTTTTATTTCCCTTTCTTCCCATAACGCCCTCTGCTCCTCTATCTTCTGTAGCTCGATTTGAAGACTTCTGGTGGACAACCTGGACGAGCTTGAACTTTGCGAACTCCTGGAGGATAAATGTCTTGTGTAGCCAGCAAGTAAACTACCCTTTCTTTCGTAAAGGGTGCTATTGCATATCGGCTTTCTTTCCAGCTGAATGTTCTCGTTTCGAAGGAACTTCACACTGGGAGCAGAGGCGGATCCACTGTTTTGGCTTAGTGGTTCTATTGACTGGTATCTAGGTTCACGTGTTTCAATTTGTGCTAACGTAGGCTCTTCAGACGGTTGCTGCAGTCATCGGGTTGGTGGGTTGGTAAGTTCAAGGTTCCGCGTAAGAAACGACTTAAAGTTGGCTGTAGATGGGATTCGCTGCTGTTGCATGAAGAACGAGTTCGTGTGGGTTCCCAGGTGATCAAATTTTACCGACCAATGGTTAAGGGGGGGGGGGGGGGGGGGTGGATGTAACCATCGTTGACTCACTTGAAGCCGAGGGAGCGATACCTTCACACTTGGCAACTACTTCGGCTGCTCTGGGTGCAAAGATATCCTCTACTGACACCGTCCGTGTCAACGCATACGTCATCGGACCACGTGACCACATAGGAGCTGAAACCGTCCGAATTGTATCAGCTCCGGGCACGCTCGGCGCAACTCCTGGTGCGATGATTGAGTAATCTGGAGTTACTTGTGCTAGCTGTGCGCTGAGTAGTGTGTTTTCAGGTCTTCCACGACTGTTAGTTGTTGACTTGTCGAAGTGTACGGCGGTGTTGGCAAATTCCCCTCGGGTGTCGATAGCATCAGCTTCCTTTGACGCAGATAATCCTCCTTCGACCACAGCAGTGACTAGTGGGACTGGCGGTGCGTATATAGGAGCAAGTTCCATATAGCAGCAACTTCGGCCGCACAAGTCGCAGGGACTCCCGCAGTAACAGTGACATATGAGCACGACGATACTGGCGTATATATTATTGAACTGGAACTTCTACGGCTGGTAACGGCTTTGGTCGCTTACGACGCAGAGTGTGCTGCAGAAGTAAAGTGTGTTATGACTGTAACGGTACTTTATTCGACGGGCTATATATTTGCAATTGGCTTTTTGACTTGCTCAAAACAGCTGCGGTTACCCCCTCCGAAAGTCTAGGAAAACTACTCCACTTACATGCACACGTTTGGCACACGTACACCTCGTTCTCGATTAGACGGCCGTCCACTCCAGCGCAGTCGAAATGGTTCCATGCGTCGCATGAGTCGCACTGGACCATGTCTCCGGGAGAGTCTGGTCGATCGCAGCTACTATAGTTGAAACTCTCGTTCATCTTCTTAGTTCTTGTGGTGGATTCCGTTGTTGCCCTAGGACTCTTCACCTTCCTCGGCATGTCGGTATATCCCGTCATAACCGCAAGTTTTATAAGTTGTTGCCGCAAAATCGGCGGCCACGGCACCGTTCCGTAAACGAACAAAACAATTTTCTTTTGTTTTCACGCTAGATATTTCAGAAGAAATGCCTTTTGGCGCAGTGATTTTTCGTTTTGCTTTGAAGGTGTGGGCTTTATTACATCCGACTCAAGCGTTTCCAAAAGTGTCAGTTGTAAATTTTCCTTTTGCTCTGATGTTTTTTTTTGGAGACGGGACCGTTGATGTATTTCTTGTTGAATTAAATAAATTTCCACGCTGTTTCGCTCTGATTTCATTAGAAGCCTTCAAGTTGCTACTTTTTGCGTAGGGTTTGATTTGCAGAGACAACTGTGCTTTTCCATTATGTTGTGAAATATTTGGTACCTATTCTATATCTCCAAATTATGCGGCGATGGCTAGATGCCCCGGTGACAGCTAAGTAAGGAATGACTGCAGTTTCCCTCCTTTTTGCGAGTCATGTGTATCGGCAGCGCCCTCTTACGGATAATGGCGGAGAGCTACTCTTTATTAGGGTAGGAGAACATTTTTCTCTCAACAGTGGGAGATTTATTCCCACAAGAAACCTATCGTCCGAATACAGTAAGTACGTCAAAATGCGTTCACCTGAATGAAAGCTTTGTGAAAAATAAACACGTATTTATATGAACGTAAACTTATCGATTAAACCCTTCAATGTCAATCAAATTCACACGTGCATGTTTTGTTATTGTAGGTCACGCTGAAGCTCAATTGTTTGATAGGATGGATCTGAATACTGTGAAAAAAGCTTGCAACGAACGAACGTGTGATATTGTCTCATTTTCGCCCATTGTCTAGATCTGTAACAAATTCATAAATACATGTTTGTTAAAATGTATAAACCATACAGAAAGGGAACTTGGCTACATAATTTTTTGTGATTCATAAGCAATTTGAAAGCATTGACGTGCGGGTCTTCCAGAACCAAAGAATTGGCACACAGCATCTGAAATCGGCCGACTTCCTTTAACCGAAAATGGCCTATCCAAGCCCGTGGGACGTCATTGGCGGCTGCAAACCAAATAAGCCAGAGGGACATTGTTTGCGACATTATTTGTAAGAAGGTTTAGAGCATTCTCAAAATGTCATCATAAAAATTACTACTAATGTGCGGAGTTTTACGTACATACAAATACTATAGAAATGTTTTGTTCTTTACTCCTATTTCCATTGATCCCAATTGGATTAATATTCAACCACGAATTTCGCAGCAAAATAAATCTGGTCAATTAAACTCGGCCAAGCAAGACGTAAATGTAAGACATTTAAGGTGGCGCACACAAGTTGAGAAGAACTTGAACCAACTTGGTGTGCGAAACTGAACACAGCTAGAGAATAATCGTGAAGAGACTTGTTGATCGAGGCCACCAAAGTCCATCCCGAACTTTAGAAAAACTCAAAGAAGAAAATTTGTGGACATAAACATAGAGGAATCAAAGTATGAGTATTTCTTCATCAATATATTTACTTTCGCCAACTCATTCACACTAATCATACTATGTTTATTCAGAGGAGCTTTCTTAACGTTTTTGCACTTTTAGTATTGTATACAAGTTAATAAACATAAAGAGATGGCTTGACACCATCCCGCATTTCTGACAGCAACTCGTCCACGCGCATAGCATTAGAAGATCACCTGACACCATCCCGTATTCCTGACAGCAACTCGTCCACGAGCGTAGAATAAGAACGCCATCACTCATTCCCAGTCACAACTCGTCCACGAGCACAGCAATGGGCAACATCTAACACCTTCCCACATTCCCTACAGCAGATCCAACAGATTTCATTTTCCCATATTCCTCCATTCCCATTCCTACCCACAGCCGTATTAGGTATTAAGTTTATTAAAATGATTGTTTGAATTTAGTCTTATGTTTTTTTAAAGTATCAATTAAATAAATATTTAATTTACATACTCGTATATCGGTGTTGTGTTGTACGAAAGCTCTCTAAGCTGAAGCAATCATGTTGACGCAGAAATTCAGTCATTCATGCTATTTTGCTTATTGTCAACTTTCTAGCTGCATATAATAATAATAATTATATCTGTATCATTACTATTCTTATTAGATACAATATTTGCAATATATATATATTTTAATTTATTTTTTTTTTTCCTATTTGTATGAGGTTTTTCTTTTTCGTAGTTTTCTCAATAAATATAATTTGATTTTATTTAAAAAAAAATTTCTTACATATTGTCAAACATCCTTTTTCTGTAGTAAGATTATATTATATTAATCATATCTCTGTGCAAATGTAAATTGAGCGATAACAAAATATAATTTGAAACGAAATAAACATATCTATCTGTCTATATAATAATAATAATAATGGCGGCGCTACAGTCCGAGGTGGACCTGGGCCTAGCTTCTCAGCAACCACTCTCCGTTCTCCGAGCGTTATCCGACTCCGAACGGCGATTTTGAGAAGCTTTTTCTAGACAGTTATACTCTTTGAGCATTGTCAGTGAATCGAAAGAGGTGGAGCCGTGAAAAAATTGTAGGTGTTTTTTCGGGAATCGAACCGACAACATCGACCGTAGGAATCGACGCACCTACCCACTACGCAACGATGCCACTAGCTGCATATAGCAAACTCGAAAATAGTTAGTATTTTAAGGGCATGAAACTTGTTTCTCCTGCTGGGAATTTCGGAAATACTTCTTTTAAAAAATCGAAGTAGCATCGGCTGTTAGGGATCATTCTTTCAACATTTTTATCAACATTTACGCCTGGGGTAATCTGACGATAGGGCACCTACCTACCCGGCTATTTATCGACCAATGGTACTGGCAACTAGGTCTTCATAGATGAGATTATGAATAAGGAACCCTATTTAAACATACCCTTCGAGAACTTTTGGGAAAAATTGGCATATTCCTGAGCATCAGTAACATCTGCAGGACTAAAGGAAAACAAATCCTACTGAAAAATACAGTCGATTTTAAGAAGCTACTGAAAGTCTTCGAAAAAGCTCAGTTAATCACATGAAATTAAGCCGGAATTAAAGAAGGAATGTAGATTAAATCATTTCTAATCGCCTAAAGCTGTGAACACCACTTCGTTTATAAGTTGCATCTTTAAAAAAAAAATAACAAACTTTATTTTCGTAGTAAACCTATAAAAACAATAAACGTTACACCATTTATAACTCAATAACGGCTGCAGCGATTTTTATGATCTATAATTTGTTGGATGTGTCTTCGCACCGAATAGCAGAATAGTATAAGTATCATTTTTACAGTTCATCTGAAGAATGATGAATGCTTCTACTTGCGGTTGTTGCATTTCGTCCATGTGTCTTAAAAACTATAGTTACTGAACCAATTGTTTCTGCATCTCAAAGTCTAATACGTAAATCATTTGCTATCATTATTTCTGCATGTTCCCATCGAATCGACTGTGGAACAAGTAAAAGGGTGACATGTCAGAATACATTTTATTTATTATTTATTAAATTCATGAACGACTGGATGGCGCAGTTGGTTAAGTGTCTGCTTCAAGTTAGAGGGATCCCAGGTTCGAATCCCACTGAAATCGAATCTTGTCCAATCACAATTTACCGTTGGGATCAAATTAACGGCACTGGAGTAGGTTGCTACCTAGCAGTACAATGGACCAGTTTTGAGTGTTCCAGTAGTGCTTCAAAAATCCTCCGAAAAAAAAAGAAAATTAAATTCGTGACAGTTCAGGAAATTCCGATCTCAAGGACAAACATAACCAGGATTTCCCTTTGATCGAAAACACGTGTTACCTAATGTGCAGCAGTTTATTAGTCAAGTTAAGAATGCCAACGCCATATCGCGGAATGAACGATGCTTTCAATCGTAAATTGGAACTTGAGTGTGAATACGATCGATCAGTGAATACGACTAATCAGTTCGAATGAGTGTACCACTGTTCAGCCCGAAAAGAAGGAAGGAAGAGTACGATACATTATTAAAGGCCATTGATAATGGAAATTAATCTGATATCATTGATTTTTGGCACTGGTCGTGTGAGATCTAAAATTACTATAGCAGTTGCTTCTTCTGGAATAGCGGCCACTTTGCTAGAAGAATGCCGAACGGCTCGTTCAGCGTTGAATCTTCCGTTAAACATTCATTCGACTGAAAAATCGACATGCAACTTTGCGAAACACTTAGTAACAGCTAAAGTTTTGGTAGCGAGTAAAATCATCATCTTGGATGAATGTGTGTACAAACGTGCATTGAACGTACTATGATAGATCTGGCGATTTTCGCAAAGCACTGAGAGTCATTCCAAGACCGACCGTTGCCGATGAAATATACAATTGTCTCAAATCGTCGAATCTGTGGCGCTATGTGAAAAGACTTCAGCTGATGACAAACATGAGAGTTGCATTACTAAATGATCCATCTGTCGACGATTTCCCAGCAAATGCTAACCATCGGTAATGGCCGTGTTGCTGTCGACGAATCCTTCCTTCCTTCCTTCCTTTTGTTCCTTCCGCCGAATCTTTTCAATTGCCTCTCAACGAAGGACGAGCTAATCCCGAACATCATTGCCAACTACAATAATCACAATTGTTTGAATGAACGAATAATTCTTTCGCCAAAGAACAAGGATGTGGATCACTTAATCTTTACAATTCAAAATCAAATCGTTGGTCCACCGCATTCCTTCAAATCTATCGACTGTGTAGCAAACGAAGACGAAGTAACGAACTATCCAGCTGAATTTTTAAACTAATTGCACCCGCATAGCTCGCCACCACACAAGTAAAGAAGATTCGTCTTGCATTTGCCATAACGATTAGCAAATCACAGATCCCATCCTTGAGAGTTTGTGGCCTGAATCTAGAAAATTTAAGTTTCTCTCACGATCAATTGTGCGTAGCATATTCACGTCGGCAAACCATCCGCTTTATTTGCACGTAACAACAAAACGAATCAGAGGCGGTTCAATGAAGGGAATCGATCTGAATGCAACACATGCAGCCAATAGTTTAACAGAAAATAGATGCCTTGCTGTCACGTAAATTACATCCATTTCAATGTAATTAAAATACATTTCATTTTCACCTCAATTCAATTCCACTTTTACCCTCTACGTAACAAAATGGTTTAAATATTGATAAATTGTAAAAAAAAGTATCAAAAAACTATACACTTTTACACCGGTACAAGGTTGAATACAACGAAGCGTGAATACTCATAATAAGTTTATTTTATGCCATAATTATTTATTTATTTCTATTATTATTTATATATTTTTGTTTAAATTTAAGTATCAATTAATTTTCATATCAAGATCATAATTTATTTAAGATAACATATTATCAATTCAAATCTCATTAAGTAGGTTACATATCTCACATATTTTTAGTAGATATTCAGACAATTTTCTTAAAACTTATGTATAAAAAAACGTATATACATATACGTTAAAAATAACCTTCTTCAATTAATGTCATTAATTTTAAAACTTTCTCGTAAACTAGTTCCCTTGCATCAATACCCCAAACAAAATCTAGATGATTGAACAATGGAAATTTCACTAAAAATTTACCAACAACATTTGGCAAGGCCTGATGCAACTTTTCAACATCTTCGGGTATTGTTAACCAATCGTTTGCACCGTAATGAAGGCAAACTTTGGCTTTGACATTTTGAAGGTCGTAATCAGGTGGTGAAAATCGGCCGTAGACTCTATAATTCTTAATGAGCCCATGATCATATTGCCTGAAGTGACCGGATGATTTAAGTTGACCGAAATGTAGTAGCTGCTTCGTTGACGATCCAGCCGGTGTATGGCCAAAAATTACAGGCAACATTGTCTGTAATTACATTGCAATTATTTCACATTCATCCATCTTGTAGTTGCTATTGAACTTTTTTTCATACGTACGTGGTTCATTTGCTCTTTATCGTATCCAGCAATTATGAACATTATTTGTGAGCAAAATTGTTGCACAACCGATTCGTCTTTGCATATGTACTCACTGAATCGTCTTACGAATGAATTACTTGGTAAGAAATCGTGAGCGCCTATGATTCTAAGGAGAATCTGAAAACGAAATTTATAATCCATATTTTAAAAATATTAAAATAGTAAAAATACATTTAATCCTCTCCGGAAAAATGCTAGAAACTTAATCACTGGACTTTTGCAGCCTTCAATGAATGCTGCTGGGGCCAAGGCTTGCATGGATATAATTTTATTGTTATATTGAGGACGTAGGCTGCACATTATCCAAAAGCATGTCGTTCCCTGAAACCAAAGGTACATGAATTTATGCATAAAATTATTCAAAAGATATTAAGATATTAAATGGAAATGTGCACATTTCCTCATACCTGAGAATGTCCGATATAGTGCAGCTGTGGATACCCTGTTTTCTCCAGAACGTAGTCAATTGTGGCAGGAATGTCATAAATACCTATTTCATGAAAACTAAAATCCCAAAATTCTGCTTTACTGGGGTCATATGTGGTATGATTTTTGGAATAGGTGTTTCCCCTTACATTAACCATCCATACATCGTATTTCGCATCGGAAAGCATATAGGCTAAAATAAAATTAATGCGAATGTAGCAAAGCTTTACCAATAGCTCTTCAAAAAAAATCAAAGTATCAAATTTTTGAAACAGAGTTTTAGCGGCAAAAAACCTGCGTCCAAAAGTCGGTTCAGCAATTCTTGGATTAGAGACCAATTTCAAAAACATTGCACAAACTTTTGATGGAGTGCTGAGGAAAAATTATTATTGTCAAACATCGATTCACTCCGTCAGCCGCCATGGAAACGATGTTGTATCTGCTTCCCTTGGATATATTCGGAAAATTGCAGGCGTAGGTTGGACTAAGAGTGTGTAGCCGTTGGAAGAAAACTCACAGCACAGTATGTGAGATGTGCTCAGAAAATAACCTGAAATTTTTAAATTTCGCGGGCTTGGAGCTTCCGATTGCTAAAAAATGTATTTTATTTTGGTTTTTTTTTATGTTGGTCTACATGCCCCTGAAGTATGATACAATTTTCAGCTGTATCCATCGCTTACTTTGTCTGTGACAGTCGCGAAGGTTTGACCTATTTCTAAGAGCTCGGCGATTTTCGTTTGTTAAAAAAAATGGATCAAAGAATTTGTATTACAGTTTGCTTATCTAATGAAATAAAGTATAACAAAGTGTGTGAAATGTTAACAAAGGTCAATGGTGAATCTGCTATGAGTAAAACAAGAGTTTACACCAGGATTTGTGACAAAACAATTCATGGCTTTTGCATCACGATAATGCACTTGCTCACATTTCTTTATTTTTTCGTGAGTTTTTGGCTAAAAACAATACTGTAACGATGCCCCAGCCTTCATATTCGCTAGACTTGGCTCCGTATAACTTTTTCCTATTTCCAAATGTAAAGAGAACTTTAAAGGGCCGTTATTCTACAAGCATAGATGACAAAAAGGCTATCCTAAACATCGAGTTTGAGAAGTGTTTCGAGAATTGGAAGAAGCGCTGGCACATGTGCATAGTATCAAATAGGGACTATTTTAAAGGCGACAACATTAATGTAAAACAATAAAGAAATTTTTTTTTTAAAAAATTCAAATATCTATTCTTAGATATAACCCACAAGGCAAAGATTTCGAAGCATTCAGATTACATCGAATTCATTGAGGACCTCGAATTTGGTTAAAAAAATTAATCTCAGAAATCCACCGGCCATCATCTAACACAGAACGTCATAATAGTCAGCTAGAATTTTGAGGCTGTTTGTCTACTTCGAGGCAAAGGTGAACTCCAAAATCGACATCTTGGTGGAGATCCGAAGTAGAATCGCCCTTGGAAACCGCTGCTACTTAGTATTGTCCAAGCAACTTGAGTCAGAACTGCCTCGAAGGACCAACATCATTCTGTACAAAACTTTAATCCTACCATTCTTGGTATGTGGAGCCGATGGATGATAAGCAGGGCTGCAGAGTTTATTCTTGGTAAATTCCAATGGAAAATTCTGTGTCGAATATTTGTCATGTCTGCGAGGAAGGCGGAAGGAAGAAGATACAACCGCGAGCTCTACGAGCTGTACAAAGATGTGAACATAGTCCAGAAGGCAAAAAGTCTGTAAATTGAACTGGCTCAGCCACGTCGTGCAGGTGAATATCAATGCTTCAGCCAAGAGTCTTAGGAACCGAGCTCCCTGGTTCGAAAAGAAGAAAAACCAACCTCCAATGTAAAGACCAAGTGATTGCGAATGCAGGATAGCGATGAAAATCGGCAATTGCTCAGGCTTTGACACTCCAGGAGTTGATTGCCTGACAAGTAAAAAAGACAAAATAAAATTTATTTCTTCAGTCGAAAATTAATAACAAATTTAATGGATTGCAAAGCTGTATTGCAAGACTCCAATAAAGAAGAAAACAACTTTATTAAAAATCTCGTGAGCGTTCTTTCCTGGATAAGACTTCTAATTTGTTGGGCAGTAAAACAGGATTTAATTGCACATTGTGAATTCCACAGCCTATGCAACCTTCAAACGATGGAAAACGAAGAAGACGTTTTACTATTTATTGGAGTCTGTCCTACACCGAAGAAGATCGGACGAGCTTATGATGCGCTTTCAATGGCTGAAGTCGCCGGAAGTTTAAATGGGGTAGACTGAAGTGTGCTGGCTAGTAATCTCAGTAATGCATTGAAACATCGACAGCTAATAATGAACGAAGTTATATTTTATATTTAAATGTAAAAATAAATTAACGCCGGGAATTTCAGGAGAAGACCAAATACTTATTGACTGAATTGTGAGATACATTCCTTCTTACATGAAACTATAGGAAATGTTAACAGCAAAAGATCTGTGGATAGATCATTCGATCGTTTAGGCCAATGACAATTTTGGCAACTTAAGTACTTTATGAAGTAAATAGAGTATAGGCACAGTCTAGGCTGAAAATAAACGTACCAATTTGTTTAAAAATTACTACGGTAATTAATTCAAAAATCTTCAAAAGATCGAGTGAATTTCTGTTCTTTAAAACGCTTCCACGAATATTTTTAAATAAGTAACTGCGCTATCTTGATAAAAAGAGCCTTAGCTTCGCTATATGAAATCACTTTTATGCCGAGTGGCACTACGAAAACAAACCTAACATACACAATATAAAATGCGCAAGTCAAAACAACATTCTACAACACGGAGGAGATTAAAAAAAATCTAATTTTGATTTCGGGAGCAGGTTGTATATGTATGGTCCGCTTTCAAGAGCCAGCCTTGCTCATATTTTATGATCAATTGATACACATACATCAATGCGTATTTATCGTAGACCAACTTTATCAAAACATTTCTTACCAAATCCTTTATTCGGGCCCATCATCACCCACGTACTGGAAGCATCCAAAAGACCATGCACCAGTAGAACGGGGATAGCACCTTCATTCGGAATACGATGTAACTCCAATATGTAACCATCATCCGTAATTACATGATGTATTTCCGAGGGATACCCATATTTGGTTATCAGTTGTGTCTGCGGAGCAAGAAAGTTTTAACAAATTTATTATTCGAAACCAATTCCATTTTTCCCGTACAGTGGTCAAATTTGCATCCTCATTCACAGCATTGTCTGGGACGAAATTATCGACATAATTACTTTCTAACTCGATGTCTATATCTGCTTCGATCAGTCTCCATGCAAAGACGGTGGAATTACAAACACAAAAAAGAACTGCGACAACCAACAACCGCGACAACATCTCTATCGATACTAAGCAATTTGTAACAGTTTTGGTTTATAATTTCAGAATCCATCCAATAATAATGACGCACAAAACCGCCTTCTCCTGAGTCACAATTTCAGATTCCAAATAGTACAAAGTGATTAAATTTTATACAAACCGATGCCGAACGTAATGTAGTCTTGACCAACTGATAAAGCTTGACTGTGACTTAGGTTATTATTTATTTGCTGAATAAACATAACAATTTGCTTTGTTGAGAATTGTAGATTACTGAATGTTACAACACGCGGACATCCCACAAATAAATGTATGATTCTATACTTGGTGCATGCACATGTATGGATGAATGAATACTTCTAGGGATGTACTCGTACAATAAATTTGTGTGTACAGCCGAAAATAAATTAGACAATCGTGCAACTTTTTATCACTTAATCGCCAAAAGTTCAATTCATCGTTCATAACAGTGTACTTTTAGCGCGCATATAAAGTAATGGTATACGAAAGTCACATATTGTATATAAATTCATTTTTTATATAAAATATAATGCTTAAACTAACACAATGGGAAATACCCGCAGACAGCTCGATCCGTACTGATAGTGCCAAGAGTTGAATGCGAGTACAATATGAATAAGCATCGACGCTCATCAATAAAAATGATATCATGAAGTAGAATGAAAAATATCATCGAAATACTGCTTAATACAATCTTTAAAAGATTCTGATTATAAAAGTACTTACGTACATATATTAAGGTTTCGTTCACAAAAAAAACTGAATCATACCACACCAGAAAATTTCGAATTTGAGATTTGCCCCCCTGAACATTAGGGCAATCTGGATGTCTGACAAATGTCTAGCGATTCGACAATACCGAGATTACTTGATTTAAGTGGATAGAAGGATGTTATACTTACTACTGCTTTATTACCATTTCCGTGAAATATAAGCCATTATCAGATGTTGTGTCTAACAGGCTAACCCTAACCAATTTATCATTGCTACTACTTGTTACAATAGTATAATATATTCGTATCGTAGTATGTCATATATATTTATTTTTATTTTGTCTATAATTCGTATCTATATTTTCCTTAACGTGTTTTGATTAATTCAGTTCTATTGTGTTTAACTATTAAAGTATCCCAAATAATAAATAATAAAAAGTAAGGAAAGAAACAAATAAACTAGGAGGTCATATAGAAAATATTTGATGGAAGCATTTCTGAATGTCAGGCAACGAATTCAATCTACTTCACTTGAATTTTCTTTTCACATCTTTTCTTTCTTCTTAAGTTCAACCCAAATAAACTATTCATTGCAATTGGAAACCGACCGAACATTCGGCTTTGGCCACCTTCGGCTATAAATATCACCTTCGGCAAAACATTCGGCTTCGGCCAAATGAGGCCGATGATTTAGCCGAAGCCGAATGTTGAGATTTCTGTTTTCTGTAAAAATTGAAGTTGCAAGGAACGGTGTGTTTTTAAGGTTCCGTCTACAAAAAACGGAACCTTTATAATTTCGGTGTGTCCGTCCGTCCGTCCGTCGTGTCTGTCACATCTCCGAAGTTTATGAAGATATCGGCATGAAATTTTGGATTTAGGTACTTCAGACCTAGATGTCATTGCCTATGCAGCGATTTTAAAGTGGGGCCATTTGGGGGTGGCTCCAGTACAGGTGAAGTTGACATTAATTTTGAAAAATTGTCGCACCCCATCGAAATATATATCAAGCGACAGATCTTTCGAAATGAGGTGGAGGTTTCTTTCAACACTTTTTTATCCAAAATACCGTTTGGAAAATATGGGGCTCCAAAGTTTTTTTTAAATGCGTCCCCCCCTGCCATTTCTAAACCAAAGTGTTTAAAAATCTGAAAAAATCACAAAAACTTGGCTTCATTGAGTACTTTCATTTAAAACCATTTCGAGTATTCTGGCCCTAATGGTTTTGGAGATATTGGCCAAAAACGGTCAATCATCGACATGCGAATTTTGAAGATCTGAAAACGCAGTTTTGAAGACCTCAGCGTGAGTATTAAGAAATAATACATTTCAAAATATCGATTTATGTTGAAATTTTGAGATATCTAAGATTTAAAATAAGAAAAAATTTTCATTTTCACACATAATTTCATGCTGTGTTCGGCCACTCTATTCGTTGATGAGCGTTATCTTTTCGATCTCACCCCTAAATGCCCAACAGAAATGAACACACCGCAGGCATGAGCAGTGATTGGGTATGTGTATGATCGAAGGGATTTTCTGTGTTGGATAAACTTGGATAGAGATATATGTATATATATGTATATGAAGGGATGAATATTTGTTTGTTTGGATGCATGAATTTATGAGTAAATGGTTGATTTGGGTTGAAGTTAGAAGAAAATTCAACTGAAATAGTTTGGAAACGTCGTTTGATATTCAGAAATCATCCATAAATATTATGCGACGGAACCTTCCCCGTGCGAGTACAACTCGCACTTGCCCAGTTTATTTGTTTTGTTATTGTCGAATATTTTGTATTTTGAAAGTGCGCTTGCTTACAGCTTTAAAATCAAAAGATTTTGCATTTGCAAGTTTGTTAACCTTTTAAGTGGTCTGTATAAAAGCATGCAATTTATTTGTACTGGTAGTAGAAAGAACATCAAAAGTGGCAGGTAAAAATCCGATTTGGGATTATTTCGTAAAAATGATGCGAATGCAACTTGCAAAATATGTTCCAAATAGTGTCTGACCGAACATTCGGCTTCGGCCGAAAAACTGGCCTTCGGTCGGACTCTAATTGCAATATACATACATACAAACAAACGTCCATACATATATATACGTATGCATATCCCTATCCAATTCCATGCGTCATATGCAAAAGCTGCTCATTCCTGCTGTGTGTATGTTTTTGTTGGGTATTTATAAATGTGCGAAATTCACTCAGACTTGTGTTGAGTTGTCAATTTCAATGCAATGACAAATTATATGTAAACTTCAGTGGGCAGGTCCTGGTCATACGGGCAAAGTTTTTGATTCCTCCATACCTAGCGTCATCCCAGCAACGATCCCTCTAAATGCACAGGTCAAGTTGACATGTAGCCTTCTCGCAACTTACCCCGGGTAGCCTCTTCAGCAACCGTTGAGAGGTAAATCAGAGTATGCAACGATTTAACAACCCACCTACTTAAAAATCATCATTGTTATGGAAAAGCAAATTAACTCAGATTTACAGATGATATGGCGCGAAAAAGGAAGCGAGTTTGCTCCTGGAATATGAGAGCATAATACATTGGCGGATCAGTTTACCAACTGGAAATTATTCTCAAGCAATGCAAGGCGGATATTACTGCGATCCAGGATGTGTACTAGCTAGTAAAATTAATGATAAGGTAATATTAGTTCGACGATTATTTTAATAATAGTAATAATAATAATAATAATAATAATGGCGGCGCTACAGTCCGAGGTGGACTTGGGACTAGCTTCTCAGCAACCACTCCTGTTGTGCGTGCTATTGTTCTCTCACGAGTGAAGGGGATCTTCAGTTTAATGACGACTCCGAACGGCGAGATTGAGAAGCTTTTTCTAGACAGTTATACTCTTTGAGCACTGTCAGTGACTCAAAAGAGGTGGAGCCTTGAATTTTTTTTTATTTGTTTGATCTGGGATTTGAACCTAGACTGTGAAAGTCTAGTGCATATAGGTCGACGCGACAATTATTACAGTGACCACAAAAGGCAGCACACATTGAGTTCCGGATTTGTTGTGGGAAACGGCTTAAGTCGAAGGTAATGACTTCAACCAATTAGCGATCGTCTGGCTGTGACTCGCAACAACGGCAGATTCTACAACAGCAACCTCATATGTCCCTACCGACAACACTAAAGACTTCACCCAAGAGGATTTCTACGACCTCTTAGACGGTGTCTACGAAACCTGACTTAAATGCCCAAATCGGTAAGGAGAACAGCTTTCCATAGCGGTCGGGAAGCACAGCCTCCATAACAACTGATAACGGCTTCCCACTCACGGAATTTGCGACTGGACGTTATATGGTAATAAGAAGCACGAAATTCCCTCGCAAAAGAATCCACACAGCACCAGCACCTGATGGTCGACTAAATCGATCACCTGCTCATTGTCGCAAGACATCCGCCAAATATCCTGCATTTGCGAATATTGAGACGGCCAAATGTCGACTTTGCCTACTTTTTTAATTGCAGCACTATTCAGCTCTGATTATACACACTGAATGATTTGATTCTTGAAATAGTCGTATAAATTTAAAACGTAAGTAGACAGGCAATAATAAATAATGAAATAAAATTATATAACATAAACAATTAATTTTTGATTGAAGTAAATAAGGCGCAACTTTGATCACGTATATGAAGGAGCACACAGATTTTGAGAAATCATACAATGCTGTATCCAGTCAGCGAAGAGTTAATCAAAAGAGCTTGTGGAAACAACAAACACTAAAGCCCAAATCGCAACAGCGCGTTCGGTCGCTCGGACTTTGACAGGGATTGGAACGCGTTTTATCGAATTTACGATAATCTTATGTCAAAGCACAAGCACTCAGTTTTCCAAATCGAAATAGAACTCGCGCGTTTGATAAGTAAAACATTTTCCTCGAAGCTATCCGCTTTCTAAACTACATTTTACAAGAAAAAAATGCAATTAGTATAGACAAAAACCATACAAAAAATTATTTGCTTAGACAAATAATTGCCTTTTCCCGCCAAAACTGAACACAAATGAATAAAAAAAATTGTTTTTTTTTCTGTCAAAAAGCCCGACCGAGTAGAGAGTACCTCTACTCCAAACTTTCTGCTCGGACTTACGATATTACGGTCTGTGAAATATCAACGCCCGACCGCGCTATTCCGACTTGAATAATGATTTACGTGTATTCTACAGAAAATATCAAAGCCCGACCGCGCGAACGCGCTGTTGCGATTTGGGTATAACTCTTGACGCTAATGGCTCCCCTGAAAAACGATGTCGGAATGGTTTTATTCTTCGTTTACATTGATTAACATTGCAGATTTGAACATATCGTAAATGCAAACGAAAGTGAATTCAACCAATGAAGCAGAAAACGTAAATTTGTATAGCAAATAAAGAAACAAATTTAAAAACAAAGAAAATAATATCTAGAGCGTAACCTTTTGCGAAGGTGTGTATTTATAAGCACTAGTGTCTTGGCCTGTAAAATTTTACTCCGTCTACTGTTCGCCTAAGATAGATAGATAGATAGCATGATAGATAGATAGATAGATAGATCGAGTTTGATTTACAGTCGAACTTCGATAACTCGAACCATCACTTTCCACAAAAAAAATTCGAGTTATCAATATTTATTATTTTTTTTTAATTTTTGTGTTAGTTCCTAGAACGCTTTATTCATAATTTGTTTACGGTATCTAGCTATTTCACAATATTTATGAAGGCGAACAGTGTCACCTTCGCAATTGAGGAGTGCAATAACTTCCGTTTCATTTATGAAATAACTTCCAAGATATACATAGCTTTCTAACCTCCTTTAAAATAGGGCATTTACCAACGAAGTGTATAACATCTTCTCTTTCTGTGAGATTACAGAGGTCGCACTTAATTGGTAGGTCGGTACGGGGTGGGATGTAATTTAAGCTAATCAACTCCCCACGTAGACGAACAATTGTTGATATATGTATGTTCTGATGTGTTGTTAAAAAAGTTACTATCACCCAAATTATAATCCAGTTTGTTATAAACTGCCCTATGAGTCGATGACCTATGTGCAGTTTTAAGGTTTTGATGAATAGAGATCCCAGTTCGGTTTCGATATGAATCATGTAATTTGGGGTATTGCTAGGTTAACGAAAGCATCTTTTCACATAATAACTTAAGAATTTTTTCTACATTTTCAAACTTGACATATCCCCAAATCTGTGCTCCATACATCATGATCGATCCCGCAATTGCTTTAAAATATCTTTTTTTTCGAAGCCTATTCTGGGAGCCCCAGTTTTGTGGAGGCCAGGGGCTGTAGCCCAGGCTGCCCTCTCCTAAATTCGGCACTGGGTAGCATGTTCAAGATTTCAGAAAAAATGGCAATGAAATATTTTGCATACACAATTTAATTGTTGGTATTGAATTGTGGCATATTTGCCGAAGAAGGAGAAACTTAAGAAGTTTACCAAAGCGTTTTGCCAAACTCCCGAATATCGTTTCAATGCTAGATTGTACTGATATTAAAACAGGTCAATTTGGTTGTCTGTCGTAGGTAGGACATGCAAAGGGAATTTCACAGTAAAACTTCTTATTGGAGTAAATCCATCAGGGCTTATAAACAACATAAGTTTAATTGCATCCGGGATAAAGCAATTTTCAAACTAACAGACTTAGTCAATAAATTTAAACAAGGAGATGATCTAATGGGTAGACATATTCTTTATTTACATTGTTTGCATATTATATTTTTTTTACATGTATGTGCATATGTCCACATAATACTATTCTTCCCATTGAAAGGTAGATTAATAATTTATAATTGCCGAGTTTTAACAATTAGGCTTAAAATTGACTCAGACTTAATTCATGCAACCGCCCATGCCAAGAGAATATGCAAATGTACCATATTTAGGCGATATAATCAAAGTTGTGTATGAAATCTTCAACCTTTCTTCTCGTATTTTAAATGGCCCAAGTTTGGCAGGCATGGAAAGGTGCAGAAACTTAGCTAAAGAAGTAGCAAGGCAGGTAGATTGGCCATTTCGAAATAAAGGAAATCATTCAACCTCCCAGAAATACCACACAAGGCAAGTTATGACCCCAAAGTAAAATCTGTAAACAGCAAACACATTGGGATGGACCATACAATATTATTTAACGGAATAATGATGTGGTCTACCGGTCTACCTAGAACAAAAATTAAAGTCGTTCATCTGGAAGGGGGTAGTGTGGCGAATATCCCCTCTACCAAAAAGTAGCGCCACCTAGGAGAGATACAAATAAAAACATTTAGTCAGAACACCAACCAGCTGCGATAATGTAGTGCACCAATGCCATGCCTTTGAAAATACAGTAATAAATAATAGTGTATACATAACGGATCTAAAAGGTTCTGGAAAATAATAGAAAGCTATTGACGGTGTATAAATATCACCTCACAACAGTAGTCGAAGCACAGTTTAATAGAAGTGTTCACTAAGTTCAGGTCGCCTAAAAGGAAACAGTGTTAACAGCAAATAAAAGTAAATACAGTGAAGTCTCACTTATATAAACTAATGATTGCTGGGCCAGTTCATATAAGCGAAAAGTTCGTATATTGAAACCATGTATAGTACTAAATAATTTTTTTTTTACGTTTAAAAAATGAAATTAAGGTACATATTTATTTACTCCAGTTAATGCACAAAACTTAAAATAATTTATCTCAATTTTTTCGAGTTAAAATCCATTGAAAGATTTAAATATTTTTGTTTGGACAGTTTTCCTAAGCCCAAGTTCGCTTACTCTTTCACGTGCAAATGCAAATGAAGCTAAAGAAAACGTAAAAGAATTCTCGCAAAAACAAAATAACTGTTTAAACTTCAAAAAAAATTCAACAGAAATTCACTTATATAACGATCGTACTTCACTGTAATTCGTAGATTATAATTTGTGATTATAAACAAACGGGTTGTGTGATTTTAGGAATTATAGTTGGAAATAAATCTTGCTTTTAACAGTTGAGCAATTGAAGTGCTGTGTTGTAGTTCGTTATTTCTAGATCAAATTCTTAATAAAAAGTTTTTTAAGACCACGCCTATTTTTAAATAACGTCGCAATATATAGCAAATAAGCCAGATCATAAATACATTAAAATCTCGAAAACATGTAAGCGACATGTCCTTGTAAGCGATGTCGTAGTAAACGATTTATTATTCAAAAAAACTTCTTTTTCAGAAACTTCTTTTAGTTTGGCCCTGAAAAAAGAAAAAGTTATCGCTCCAAGAGGTTTTAAACAATTTGTGGGAAGTAAAATTACCAAAGGAAAAAGAAAACTTGAAGGTTATTTTTTTCCGTAGCTCCAGCTTTCTATACCCTTATTGGAAATTGCCGAAAGATTGATTCATTGGTCGTTCTGAAACGGAATGGATGAGGGTGCCTATTCTTTAATAAAGATCTATTGGAAAGCTTTTCCAAACATTTTGATTTTTCCTTAAAAAATCATGGATCAAACACTACAATTTTAAAACGCTTCCAAACTTATCTTTCAACCGTCACTTTTGGACAAACATTTTGAGTTTGAGCAACTAATTAATTTAATAGCATATATTTACGTTTGACAGTTATCTCACAGATAACGATTACTTTACAGTTCACCACTAAGTGTTCAACGTGACCCAAAGTCTACTTGTTTACCCTTTTTTTATTTGTTGATATAAAGGGTGTTTCTTTTTAGAGGTATACAAATTCAATATTAACTTTATCGAGCTGATATACGGCCCCATATCAGCAATAATACAGCGAATGTAGACTAGTGACTTCACATACCCCCAAAGAAAGTAATCTGTGTGGGATCACAGGATCGTGAGTTATGTACTCAGGAAATGTTTCCCGGAATAAATCGATGGTGTCGCGCGCCGTGTGGCATGTTGCTCCATCTTGTTGAAACCAAAGCTCTGTCAGGTCAAAGCCACTCAACTGAGGAACGAAGAAATCAGAAATGCTCTCCATTGACTGTAACATTCTGGCCGGAAGCTTCCTTAATGATTACACCAGCCCATAAAACACACCAAAAAATGATTTTTAATGCTAGTAAGGGCGTCTCGACAAAGTCTTCTGGGTTTTCTCCACTTCAAATTCGGAAATTTTCCTTGTATTTTCATATCCTTCTTCTTCTTCTTAGGGCGCTACAGTCCGAGGTGGACCTGGGCCTCACTCAACATGCCTCTCCAGCCAGCACGATCTTTCGCCAGCTGTCTCCAGTTTCGCACACCAAGCCGGCCGAGTCCACACCTTGTTCGTGGACGTCCTCTGTTGCGTTGTCCCACACGCTCAGAGTCGAAGACTCTTCAGACTTCATATCCATTTAACCGAAAATGGCCTCATCGGAGAATAACATTTTGCGTTGAAAACTAGGATCAAGCTAAAACATGTTTTCGGCCCATTTACCGAACCTACGACGCGTATAATAGTCACGCGGTTTCAATTCTCGCACATCTTATAAGTCTTTAAACCAAGATCTTTCCGTAAAATCTTCCACAAAGTGAATGGACGCAGCTGCAATGGCTGTACACTATGGCGAATCAATTCATTCGGATTCTCATCAACACTGCGCTCCACAACGGCAATAACTTCTTTTATTCGCACTGACATTTTTGGGGATGCGTATTATTCACTAGAGTGTACGTGGTGCGAAAACGATTCATCTTGTTTCAAATTACTTGCTCAGATGGACGATTATGTCAACCGTAAAATGAACGTAGCGCACGATAAATATGGCGAAAAGAAGTTTGCACAATTTGCACGCGTTGTTCTGGCATTAATCTATTCATCATTAAATGGTAAAACGTACTAACCACAAATCAACTTTGAATTGTCAAATTTGTAGAAACAGTGTTGTCAGTTTAAAAACCAAACCTCTAAAAAAATTCACTTTATTTCTTGTTTTTAAAAATAAATTAATTTGTTATATTGATATATGTAATGTTTCTATGATGCCTTACGTTTTTCTTTAACTAAATTTCGCTTATTGAAATCATCTTACACTCTCAGTCTCTCTCTCTCTTATTTTAAAATTTTACGGCTCCACCTCTTTCACTGACAATGTGATGTCTAGAATAGCTATGTCTAGACCACAAATCAATCACATATAGATATCCAACTCCTACTTCTCTTGCCCCTTAATTTCATCTGACAGAGTTTTCCATCTGGAAAGTTACGCATCTTTATATGACTGATTTGTGGTCTAGACACAGCTTCTTAATCTAGTCATTTATTCGTAAAATGGCAATCACATTACACTAATTGATTATCATCAATCGCCTTATCCAAATACGCCCCAATGTCAATCAAGAAGGCAATGGAGGAAGATGCAGGCGGAAGGTTTCATAGTTGCCGTGCACGGCCGCCATTTTGCTCAAAGACGACTTAATTTTGCATTTTTTGCATGCTGCCTGACATTTTCGAGTTTCTTGGTCGAATTTTTTTGACAAACTTAGAGCTTAAAATTTTTAGCATAGACGACAACAGCTTTTAGTACCGACCTGCCACGAGATCGTGATAGATTTTGACTAGCATTCTTCACCACGTACACATTTTTCTTAAGCTGCTCGATGAACTCTACGAGTTTCTCTAGCGTCGAATTCCCACGTTGTTTCGATAGTGCGTTCAACGCACTATGGAGACGTGACATTGAGATTTTCACGTTGGATTCGAACAATTCGAAGATCTTATCTTCTACCTGTTTGTCGATGTCATTCTTGCTTACTCTTGCAAATTAATTTACTTTGATATTTGGAATAAAGGATAAAAACTTTCATTTCAAATGTGTTTTATTTGGTTAAAAGTTTTACTAACCTTTCACAATTCTGTGAATTTAGTCCCTACTGTTCTTTTTACATTAATTTTTACGCAAACGCCACCAGCAACTTGTCTAGCATCTTCGAAGAATTTGGTACTCGTATAAACAATCATTTTGCACAAACAAACAAATGTCTGGTCCATTTTCATAACAACTATATTTGAAATTTTTGTCGCCTTCACTTACAATACTGTGGTTTTTATTATGAAATGCACATACGAGTAGTTCCAATTTGGACTACATACTAACAGACATACTCGTACGTTGCTTCTGTATCGACATCCGCTTTGGCTCGATTTACAGTTTTATTTGAATTTAACTCTGTTACGGCTCTATACAAAGTTAACTAAAGAACTTTAATAAAACTAAAGCGCTGGTTGAACTTTTAGGAAGGAAGGTTCAGAAAAACAAAATTTAAATTATGTAGGCTGACCCAAAAACCGGATACCGGGTAATAACAAAAATTAAGTTATAAAAGCAAGTTAACGGATTCCGTCACACTTCTTGATCCGCACAAAATCTTTGATCATTTCAGCAAGATTTGATCTAATTATCCCCGCGGTGCAAATTTTCTTCCAGAATTCCTAGGATTCAAACTCTCAGAAATAGAAAATACCGGCACAACTCCTGAATAAAATTTAGTGGAGCTGCCCATATATAGGCTTGAATTGAAAAGCTGCCTCACGTCAGTAAAGTGTCAAACGCTTTTCATGATTTCAAATCTCTTATACAATATAAGAAGTACTTCAACCATTTTTAAAAAACGCATTCTTCAGTACGTTAGGTTAGGTTGAAGTGGCTAACTGCAGATAGCAGTCATACTTAGGCCAGTTTAGGCCCATTGTGATACCATGTGGATCGGATGTTACCTATCCAAAAACCATTTGGTGCTTGCCACGAAGCTCTTTAATTGATGAATGCCGACGTTGTGCAATCCGCTGAAGTCCTGCGGGAAGAAAGAGCGCTACAGATGCAGAGGAGATGCGTTATGCTTTGCTCTTCTTCCTCGTCTCTGCAGTTTCTGCAGAAGTTATTCTGAGGGGGTGCCATTCTTAAGGCGGGAGTGGCAATGGGACAGTGTCTTGTGATAACGCCGATGAGAGTCCTTAGAGATGATCTGTTCAAGTTTGAAGCACGTAGTGCTATCTGACCATCTTAAGTTGGTGTTTTAAATAGTATGATTCTTTAAAAGAAGTTTAGCTGTAGCGAATGGCATGGGCGGAGGTTCTCCACTAGGAAGGTTTGTGGAGACCGTTCCGCTCCTGGCGTGATCATCGGCTTCACAATTCCCTGGACACTGTGTCTCGGCACCCACATGAGGTGAAAATTAAAATGCTCAGCCACCTCGTTAAGAAATAGGCGGCAATTCAGGGAGGTCTTAGAGAAGAAAGTAACCGAGCTTAGGGATTTGATTACTGCCTGGCTGTCTGAACAGATGGTGATGTCCTTTTTGAATATCATATTGTTCTTAAGCCAGGAGAAAGCTTCTTTTATTGCTTGGAATACGCTACAATGTTCTGGAAGGTGGAGGAATATACTAAAATTGAGATCCTTGGAGTAGACACCAAATCCTAGTCCCTCGTCTGTCTTGGTTCCATCTGTGAAAATACGCAGAGGACCGTCCAGCGTCTCAGTGTCAGACTTCCAGTCGGACCTGGAGGGTATACTAGTAGAGAAGTTTTTCTCAAAGACGAGATGAGGTAGTAGGAGGTCAGTGTCGTGCGGTAGAAACTCGAGGTTATCCAGAATGGTGGAATGACCTGTATGGTGGTAGTGTGCTGAGTCTTACCGTTGTGCAAGCTGCTACTTGTCTGGTATAAGTATAACATTTAGTGCTTCGGATGGTGTCGTCCTTAGCACCCCACTGATGCATATGCTTGCATTTGTTTGCACGCGGTTAAGAAGGTTGCGGTTGACGGCTGTGCCAAGAGCTTTCCACTATACTGCGACTCCATACAGTAGGATTGGTCTGACTATGACTAAGTATATTAACGCCTCAGCAGGAAGTATAGGGTGTTGGTTGAGTCAGATTTCTTCCCATTTAGATTTGAACAATTCTTTTATTGTGGAAATTTTGTGTCCTTTTGCTTCGGTCAAAGTTGGGAACCCTAAATAGGAATATAATGCTTTTTTTGGAATATGAGGTATATTCTGTATGATGAAAGAATGAAGTCAATGTTTGATGCCTTCAGTGAATAGGAAACGTAAGAGCATTCTGCATTGATCAAAACAAGTGAAAAATCAAGAGGCCCGCTTTAGTGAATACGGCGGGTGGGGTAGGACATCTCAATGAAGAGCCTCCTAACAAGAAATCAGGCAAACGGGATACCCATCCTTCCAGCAGAAAATACCCTCAGGCACAGCGAAACACACATATTCATATACACTTTCTCGAATGCTATCTTTAAATCAATTTTGCCCTCAATAGTGTCAAATTTATCATAATTCGTCAATTTGCTGTTTTCAAATTCACCGTTACAGTCTTGGTGATTTCTTTAAAATGCGTGATTTTTTATTCGGAACAGTATGCATAATATGTTAATATGTACGTTTGTGCTTCGACCCACATGAACTTGACTTTCACAATCTACGTTCAAATCCTAGCACAAGCAACAATTTTTCAAAAACAAAAGTGTTCGTGTCTCAATGAGTATAACTGTCTAGAAAAAGCTTCTCAAATCCGCCGGTCGGAGTCCACAATAAACTGTAGGTCCCATCACTCGTAAGAGAACAATAGCATGCAAGTAATATGTAATCGAATGTATGTGCTGGAAAACCGACGGTCATCAAAAATATTTTTAACAGATCAAAAGGTACCGTTCGCAACGTCTGCGATAACGCCGAAGGTAAGAACGGAAGCAAGAAATTGATGACTGCGGTGATTTTGGACAAGTGTGCATGTTTGATTGCATATGACTCGCAGTTTTAGAAGTGCAGCCGGGAGTGTAAGTCGAAAAATAATAATAATAATAAAGTAAAGAATAAATTAAAGAAAAACAAATAGTCGTTAATTTTATAACTCGCACAACACGAGTGGTTGCTGAAAAGCTAGCCCCATGTCCACCTCGAACTGTAGCGCAGCCATTATTTTTATTATTATTATACATAATATGCTAAAAGAACTCATTTGCTTTTCCCTTTTATCTTCCTCGTTTCATTACTACTAATTTAATTGAATTTAACAATACAAATTAAATCCCTTTCTACACATTTATTTTATAATTCTTCAACGTTCAAATATTCAAATAATAACGTAATAATAAAAGTTGTTCCAATAGTCCTTCCAGTTTAATTTTTCAGGACTAAACTCGCAAACTCGCTACTGGACATGGACATTTTTCATTAAGCTCCTCCTCTTTTTCGTGTTGAAAATATTTATTTGATTTAACGTTCAAATAATGATCCATTTTTTAAATAAGAGTTGTAGTTAACCTCATTTGTTTGAATGTGGATGGCAAGCTATCAGCTGTTTGAATGAGTAAGCATGTGTTCACAGATTGTACAAAAACAGCACTTTCAAACAATAAGGGGCGAAGAGGGTAAAGTCGAATCCCGATAATTCGTTGTGGCAAGGGAACAGCATTTTTTACGAATTACCGCAGGTTACAATTTATCGAGATTTCGATTTAACGAGGTGGAAAACATAAAAATACAAATGAACGGGGCTTTTACATTTCAAATGATTTTCCAATACATATTGCTTGAATTTATTAAAACTAAGCACTCAATTCTAAGCTAAGAATAAAGAAACTGTATACTGTATACTGTGGACATTTGAGCTTTAATGCTCGCCTCAATTGAATCGGTTCTTGTTGGTAACGTCCCTCTTGAGTTTCGCATGAACCTTTGTGGAATAACGCCTTCAAATTAACGTTTTTAAACATTACTGGCCTTCCTTCGCGTTCTTTGTCACTGGTGTGAAAATAGCCGCTTATAAAACGCCAGAGGCAGTACTCGCATGTTTTTATTGATATACATAAGTAGCATGTTCTTCATATGCTTCACAGAGCAATCGATGTCCATCAGCTGTTCCTTTCTTTAAATTAAAACAGAAAAGCACCTTGTTGTTTGCACAAATGTTGGCATACTGATTTTTAGAGGAAAATTATGACGCTTTAACATTAATACAGTTACAATATGGTCCAATGCGATTGATTATTAGTTACGCTATCTCTTGTAAATCCCTCATTTTCAAGTTATAGACCCAATTTTAATAGTTTTTATATGTAAAATATAGTCCCGTCTATTAAGCTTGGCTTAAGGGATATAATTATTCACAAATTCATAACCAAAGAGGTCGACAATTCCATCAAAAAATATAATACAAGTTTCGATCCACCAAGAAATATTTTTATTCAAATATTACCTATTCTTGAATTTTACAAAGGCTTGCAGAATAATTCCTTTCAAAACCGTAAAGAAATATTCTTTATAAATATTTTGTATGTGTACTGCAATATTAACTATTGTTTACATAGACTGGGCTCCCTGCTAATTACATATGTATATATGTATTTTTCATGTATAGATATTTTAAACAGCAGAAATAAACATAATATTGCATTTTCATTTTGTCATTTTTGTTTTGCTTTTTCATAAATATCTGTGTATGCATTATATTTAAATTATTTACATAATCCACAACTTATTAATGAGTATATATAACAATATGTAGAACGATTTATATAACAATATAATATTTCTCATTTCATACGATTTATGACTAAATCGCCAACTACTTGAAGTGCCTTTTGGTACGGCGATTCAGATAGCTCTTGTGCCAGACGTATCGCTTCAATACAGTGTTTCTTAGCCAAAAATCGTGTTTGTTCTAGACCATGGGATTTATGAACCAATTCAAAAGCTCGTTCTACATCACCGGGTTCACTGAAGCGCCGCATTATCATTGGATTCAATTCAGGAAACTGCAAATGAAAGTTATAAACATAATTAAAATCTGTCAACATTTCAAGATACAATACTTTTCTATTAAAAAATATTTGACCTAAACGTATTTTAAATAAACAATTCGTAAAAGTATTTATCTTGTGGGCGCCGTGGTGTAGTGGGTAGGTGCGTCGACTCCTACGCTCGAGGTCGTCGGTTCGAATCTCGAAAAAAAAAATCAAACATTTTTTCACGGCTCCACCTCTTTCGAGTCACTGACAATGCTCAAAGAGTATAACTGTCAAGCTTCTCAATCTCGCCGTTCGGAGTCGCTGTAAACTGTAGGTCCCTTCCGCTCGTGACAGAACAATAGCACGCACAACACGAGTGGTTGCTGAGAAGCTAGGCCCAGGTCCACCTCGGACTGTAGCGCCGCCATTATTATTATTATAAAAGTATCTTTCACTGGAAAGACGAAGAACGGAGTTACTCATCAGCAAATTTAAACAAAGATATACTGAATTATTTAATTTAGGTATAGTAAAATACAAGAATGCACCAAGAGAAACGGATTGCTCTGTATTTTTGAAATTTGCGATAAAATAATGTTTAAGATCAAGGGATGAAAAACTCAATTGTACTCATTTTGATACTATCGCCTATGCATTTGTCCACGAGTACACTTTCACCAAATTCAGTAAAATTTACGCTGCTATTTCTTGGTTTCAGTATTAATCATAAAATCATTTATTTGTATCAAAATATAATATTTTAGCGCAAAAAGTCCGAAATGCTCCTCTTCAACCAAGAGAATTCAGCCTGCTGAGCAGACCCTGCAATTGTGCAAATAATTGTGCAAATATTTATATCCGAAGCCAACAGCGTGCAGACTAGCTTTCAAATCATCAGACAGACGCCGCAGCCTTATTCATTTTCTGCAAATATATTTTTATGCTGCTTTTTTAAAGTTAGACGCAGACCAGAGTAATAATTTGGTCTGCAGGCAGGCTGCTGCTGCAACGCACTTGCCTGAATTCTTAAAAGCGCTTCTTAGCTTATTTTTTATCTAAGAAATGTGCGTTTTGTTTTTTTTTTATTCGATAAGTACATCCATAAGAAAGGAGACGCCTTTGTATGTGGCATTATCAAGGAATCAGTCCCCTTACCATCACATTCCCTTAACATCTCTTTGTGACATCTCGCTTTGTGTAAATGTCCGAAACTGTTTATCAACAATCTGAGGTCTTTACCTGTGTGGTTTTTGGCCAGACCATCCAACTCATATTTGTCGATTTCAAAGCGTGTATAAACACAAAATTTACAGCGCCAGTTAACATTTCCGCCAAGCGTGTCAGGTTGTGTAGAATACCGACGAAGAACTTTCGCTGCTCTTACTACACTTACTACAGTGTCAAAAAAATGTTTTAGGGCAAGGTAACGCGTTTACATTTGACTTTTTCAGTAAAAACCTTGAAACAACAGCTAGCATACGCGGATAACTTTGACGTGATTGGTCGGACCAATGAAACGGAAGCGACTAAAATGGGTCTGACGGTGAACGAGGGAAAGTCGAGGTGTATGTGGTCTTCGTGGAAGGACGCACAACATTGTCGACTTGGTCATAATGTCACAATGAGCAGCTTTAATTTCGGGTAACTCAAGGAGCCTGTCTACGTCGGCTTCACGGTATGGTAAAATAAAGCCCGAGATCAGACCCAGAATAACTCTACAGTACAATTTCGGTATTTTTTTTTCTTTAGATTTCGGTACTCTTCCAAAATACCATTCTTCATTACTGTCAAGATATTTCGCTATAACTTTAACACAAAAGTCTTCCAACTATACTGTGCTCATGAAAGTAACAAATTAAATTTTAATTTAGAACGGATGTAAGTTAAACAAATCAGTGAATAGTGGTCATTAGAATTGAAAAATCTCAAGATATGCACATAGCAATTGCTTTGTCAAAGTTTTCGACTAATAATTTAATCCGTTGGTTTAATTTTCTTTTAGCACATTCTTTCTGTTATTTTATTTTAATGAGCTTTCGCTTTTGCACGTGTATTGAATTATCATGCCCGCTGAAACTATAACTGATTTATATCAGTTTAGTAGAATTAAACAGTACACATAACATTTTAATTCCGTAGTGTTGCTTCATTGCTTCCGATGGTTTGATGTTAATTTAGAATCCGTTTTGATTCGAAGCGATAGCTTGAGTTGAATACAAATAGTCTCGTGTTTCTTTTACTTTCATTTGGATATACATATAGAGGGGTACAACATCACGCAGACAAGTGGCACCTGCTACCGCTCTGAGGTATGCGCTTAGAGATAGCTTGACGCATACCGAATGAGTATTCATTGTGTAACACAAAACGAAAATCGGAAAATTTGATTGACGTGATGACTTCACTGAGATGTAGCATATTTTCAATTTACATGCGAATGTTTTTGTTTTTTTATGTTTTTACTGTACCAGACATATACTAAGGCATGCTTAATCTCTTGAGCTTTAACCAATGGTTTTTACTCATTTTTGTGAAGATTTTTAGGTTTTTTTTTTCAATTTTCGCAACTCTACTCTACTCTCGCTACGTAAAGTGTGTAAGCCATTAACCCTGGGACATATATTGAATGATTGTATCATTTAACAATTTGCAATGTTAAACTCCAAAGAATTCTAAATATCTAAGACGAGCCTTCTTATTCTGGAAGAGTTTACTATTTTGCAATTAATAAAAAGAAGTGATCGTGTGAAAAAGAAAACAATACCTCTTCACATGCAAACAGTACGGGTGCTGTAGCCAATCCTAGCTTCAAATCTGCCGCTGTTGGTTTTCCCATTGTTTCAGTCGATGAGACAAAGTCAAGCATGTCATCCACTAATTGAAATGCTAGACCAATATTTCTCCCATATTGAAACGCGATTTCAGCTAGATGATCGTCCGCGCCTGCGATGACGGCTGTCTAGAAAAAGAAATAAAAGGCAAATTAACATATATGGAATGTATTATGTTTTATTATTACTTTGTCAATTACTTTTTCATTTGTAAGCCTTACACTGTGCTATTTGTTTTGATAAACAACACAACTCTGACCTACGTCTGCCACTAAAAACCGCACGAGCTTTACTAAATAAAAGAAAGGTCAGCAGTCATTTCTATTATGTATTAGTTTCTTGGTTTATTGCCACAAGAAAACTATCTAACAAGAGTACAAACATTCGATTTTCGACATTACCTTTTTGGCATAGATATTTGCCCTGAAACGGGTATAAGCTGTTTCTGTAGTGTATGTGTTATTGGAAAAAAAATTGGTTCGGAAAAGTAAAGATGTAAAAAATCAAGTACAGTTTTTGCCAATTTACAAAAGTCAAGTGCATCGTTGAAAACAATTTCATTCATAAGTGTTTGTCTTCTTCAAGATAACAATTGAATACGCAGCAGTAGGCTTAAACCAACCTTGATCGCTTTTAAGAGCTAAATCATTTAATTTGCATCTTTAAATTGTTATTTAATATAAAATGAGAGTGGAAAAATAGGTTATGCCAATAACGTAAGTGAGCTCATTACATACAGTAGCTGTAAAAGATTTAAATCAACATAAGTGTTGCAATAGTTTTTGAATTCGTTTTCCAATATTCCAATATTTGACTTAGTGTTTACGAACATTTTTGTTTTATAGCCGCACGTTATGGAGACACATGTGTGCAGTGGATCTTAAGGCATTTGCATTGTATTTACCTTCACAAAATTATTTAAAAACAAAAAGAACACCGTATTCATGGCGTACGAAAAGAAAATTGTGTACACTTCGTGTGCAATGTATGCAAACTCGGGCTCAATCAGTCTCACCGGAGAGTAACTAGTATATCTGAATGCTTAAAGTTCAGACAATAACTCTCCAAACACGAAGGAAGAGAAAAATTGAGTGCACTTAGGATCTTAAAAATATACACTGTACAGAATGGCAAAAAAAAGATTGTTTAGAAATGACCCAAAAAAACCTCAATATAGTGAAACCTGTCAAATTGATCACCTTTACAAGTTGATTACTTGTGAAGTTGGGCTGAATGTTTCTACATTGGAAGGAAATTTTCCTACTTTTTCACTTGACCCATGAAAAAAACTGCGAAAAATGTCCACAAGCAATGCACGTGTCTCATCATTTATAACAATATGACGCAATATTTTTAGTCAGTGCTACCTTAGCTTCAAGAGTTGAAATATTTTTATTTTTACAAATTAAAAAAAATTACCAGTCCGAAAAAATAAAGTAGGATAAACTTAACAAATACAGCTTTACCAAATTTACTTAAAAAACAACCACCTTTAAGTTGACCATCTGTCTAACTTGGTCAGAAACTAACTCCCCCAGAACATGGGGGATCTAGCTACCCAAAACATAGTCAATAATACAATTAAAGTTTTTAATCGATGTAATATTGATACCTCATACAATGACTGTGTTAAGGGAGTTACCAAAATTCGGCTTAGGGTAAATAATAGTGATAGTGACGGCGCTACAGTTCGAGATGGACTTGGGCCTAGCTTCTCAGCAACCACTCGTATTGTGCGTGCTATTGTTCTCTCACAGTTGTAGGAGAGTTACAGTTTAATGCCGACTCCGAACGATGAAATTGAGAACCTTTTTCTAGAAATTTTTACTCTGTGAGCTTTGTCATTGTCTCGAATAAGGTGAACTGTTGAACAATACTTTTTTTTAATTGTTGCTTGTGCTTGAATTTGCACCTAGACTGAATGTCTATTGAGTCGACGCACTAACCCACATACTCCACAGTGGCCACGTAGGGTATCTTACATTTAGTGTGAATGCTTGATTCAAAATGGAACATTTCGTGGAAAACGTGAAAACTGATAAGGCAAACAGTGAAGTTGATACAATTGTTGTCCACCTAGAGTACGTGTCCGTCCAAAGGATCATAAAATGTATACAAACTGAAACTTAACGGGAAAATAATAAGTAAAGGGAACTGTCCGCTCTAAGGGAGCTTTCCGCAATAGGAGCTTGCAAGTAACAGACCAATCAGCCTTCCAAGTAACACACGTAAGATTTATTTAAAAAAAAGAATTAAGGAAAAGACATTGTAGTTTACCTTATTACACCTAATTTTTCCCAATGAGCAGTTTGCTTTTAGGCGCTTTTATACGAGTAGTGTCCAATCTTATGTTTAAAGTCTTTCTAACAAGTGTTCTTCGAATCTAATATACACTTCTGATGGTGTGTACAAGAGCCTCAAGGCTCTGTCCTTTGACCTCTTTTGTACAATCTGTTATTATCAGATTACATAACGTTAAATATTAAGGTGTGTATCTATGTAAGAGGTGGGCGCCGTGGCGTAGTGTGTAGGTGCGTCAACTCCTACGTTCGATGTTCTCGGTTCGATTCCAGAAAAAACACCGACAATTTTATGGAGGCTCCACCTCTTTCGAATCACTGACAATGCTCAAAGAGTATAAAAGCTTCTCAATCTCGCAGTTCGGAGTGGCCATTAAACTGTAGGTTCCCTCCACTCGTGATAGAACTAGCACGCACAACACGAGTGGTTGTTATTATTATTGGTTATTATTATTATTATCTAGGTAAGAGATAAACTTTAAATGAGACTTCGAATAAGGTTAAAGTAACTTTAACTGTTATAACTTCAGACTAAATGCAATCTGCAATCAAAAATTCTAAAAAACTGACCAAACAGAAGCATATATTTATTCATATTCACTTTTCACTAATTTTAACTTACCGATTTCAATGTGTTTGCTATCAGTGATGCTGTCTTTCTATAGGTTTTTGTAAGGTAGTGCGCAAATCTTTCATTTTCTGTTTCCTTTGAACCAAGTTGCATAAATTCCCCCTGAACTAAATCTGTTAAAATCTGAAAGAAAATTATAAAAAAAGATATATAAACAAAGTAAAACAAATTAAGTTTGTATGCGTGTACCAACAAAAATATAATTATTAAATTTTTCAAAAACGTAATATTCTACAACAAAACCTACAAAACAGACTGTTTTAAATGTTTTTGAGAGGAGTTAATTTTCATACGTTAATTTTCATAATTTTTCTACTATCGAATTTACGATAAAAACAAAACAAAACATCCGGATAAAAAATGAATATCGTATGGAGAATTCCAAATGATGGAGGAATATTCTAAATATGGTGTAACCAACGAGCAGTAAATAGACTTAAGACTATAAACATCTGAAGAGTCGTTGCTATTTCTTTTAAGAACTAACAAAGTTTGATTTAGTAATAGTGTAATCATGATGCAATGAGAATTTCAATTTGTTATCAAAATTACCCTAAGATCTTTAACTTCATCTAGGCGATAAAGTATAAGATCGTTTATAAAATAATAATTAACAATTGACATTGTCGATGTGTCGTAAAAAAGTTACAAGTTAGCTCTAATACACTATGTTTACACCATTCCGAAAAAGCTTCAAATATCCGACTGAAACTTAATACAGTCATTTACACTATTTATACAAGAAAACAATTTGGTCCTAATCATGATGTTGAAGTATCCGCTGTGAATATGCCTCGGCGTCTGAAAGAGTTTTAGCCCAATGAAAAGATCGCCGGAAAGAAACCTTACGTGTCCGAAAGGAACTAAAAGAGAAGACTTACTTTTACTAATATTTAGGAAGAAAGGAAAAGTCTATCTATCTATTTTTTGGAGCGATAAAAATAAGCCTAATAGAATAGGACCGGAAGGAAAAAAGTCTGTGGGATGACCACAAAACCTTGAAAACTTAGCTATGAACACCACAAAGCATGGTAGTGTCTATGCCATGGCGGGGGGTTGGTTCTAAAGTTGAAATTGACGGCATTCTCGAGCAACAACAATCTAAATACATTCGGAGCGCCATATGAAGTGTATGTGTCTTGAAGTGTCTTGTCTAAGATTTTATTTCCTTATTACTCTTTTCATTTGTGTCTAAAATCATAAATTTCTCATACTGAATTATTGATGTTCAATAAACAGAATCCCGTATCTGTCATAAAAACAAAAACGGCATAATGCTGAACTGATTGTTTTTCGGTCGCCGCTGCTAAAAAATCCCTTCACAATTTTTCTTTCTTCACTCATTGAAATGCCTAAATTAAAGGAGTTGGCTCATATGAATTGAGGTCGTTCGAAATTTACCTTCGGAAAAGAAAATTTGTCTTCTTTATTGATCAGTCCAAAGTGCCGAACGGAACCTCATCGAAAATTTTAAGAATAATGTCGATATACAAAAGTCAAAAGTTTAGCAGACAACAACAAAATATTCCTCTTGAACGACATAAACGCCTAATGAAGACTTTACTAAATCATTGTAGGTCAGTAATTCCAAACAATGCCTACCTTATCCAAAATTGAACAATAATTTTTTTATTTTTACGTTTTCTATATTTTTACTTGGTGGTGCTATTTTTTATACTAAGGCCAGTTATTCCTACTCTAATAGCGTTATGCAGTGCAGAGTTATGCTTAAACGGATAAGACAGATGGATATTAAAGTTAGATCTAAAGTAGCAAGTGAAGGCAGTCAGAGCAAGTAAATAAATCAGTTATTTATCCTTTGTACTTGTGAAAAACTTGTTGACAAAATAATGTTCAAAAACCTGGTAAAACATTTATAGGTTTTTTTGTCGAATGTACCTACACTCATTACCTTATTGTTGATGATGATGTGTTTTTTCTCTAGTTGCTTTATTAAATCGTTAGTCAGCACAAACAATGGATTAGTTTTCAGCACACGCATAAAACACCTGCTTGCGAAACTATTAAAAACACAAATTATGCCTGACAAGATATAAACGCTGTTCTGGAGTTTCTACTGGTAACAACGTCAAGAATGAAAAATGCATTAACTTACTCTGACGCCATCCACACGTAAGTTTTAGTCATACAATATCCTTGTATTGATTCATCCATTAGAGCAAGTGGAATTGTAATATATATACACTTAAAATATGTATACCACATTTAGAATATAATAAAACACATCAATCAATCGTCATCAAGTTAAAAATAAATATACAATAACTCTGTAAATCTATACAAATACTACCTACGCAATTCAGAATAAGTGTCTACGACTTTAAAGTTAAATTAACTCTAAGACTTCCTGAAACTGAGTGTAAGTAAAAAATAAACATAAATTACAATACAAGCTCCAAACTATTCACGTGCTTATCGCAGTAAATATTTATTGTCCAATCACATTGTGTTCAGCATAAGCAAAAGTTTCCGTTGCAGCGGACCAAAAAAAAGCCCCAAAATCACAAAGTTTATTTTTAAATAATCCAATCCTTTATTGACAAGTCACATGTGGGCAATAATAAATAAAGCTCACTTCCGACAGGTCTATAGAATACAAGTTTTTTTTGTTAACATGTTTTCCAGATAGTTAACAATAAGTAACATGTTGTACACTCATACATACATATGCTACAGCAACTCAGTAACAAACCCTACGTTGTCCACGGCACCAGTGAAACAAAATAGTATCTTTTTCGAAAATCGGTTTTGTTTTCTTTTACTATGTGTTGGCATGCCCAAGCAGAATATAAATTCTATATGCTTCATGGTTTTATGATGAAGTCGGTGGGACACGTTGAACTTCCGTGTACGTTTTGAGATCCATCGTGAATTCAAATGGAACAACGAAGAAAACCTGCGCACTACGCAAGCCATAACAACAAAGCCAAAGACCATACGCCGAGTTCCAAGCGTGCAAATATTTACGGTATACTAGATGCATACTAACTATGAAATGCTAGCTTAGTGGAACTCTCATACTTTACATTACTGCGCATAGTTTTGCCACTTCAGTGGAAGCACACTTACTACCTGAGGGCAAACATGAAAACTATTCAGAGCTCATCTATACTGCCCACTGCTAAATCAGTAATGGGTCGATGTGTCCACCAAATTCGTAATGCATAAAAAATAATTTGAAAGCGAAAATCACAGAGCAAACATTAAAAGAAACCACACACATATACTCGTACGTATATGCAGATAGGGTTGGGCCCCCACGGAAAGCAAACATTATCTTAGGCCAATTCAAATGTTATGTCGAAACTACAATTCAAACTTTTGAAATATTTTTTTTGAACAAATATGTTCCACTTAAGAAAATTACTAAAAAGGCACTGACAGGTATATACGTAGATACATATACTGAAAGGTATTTTCTGTGTAATCGATAATTATCATAAAACGTCCAAGATGGCAAATAAAAGTCCAATAAACGTTGCCATCTTTTTCTTATGCCTTATACCCAGATTTTACATGACTTTTTTATGCTTCAAGCGGAAGTACTAAGTTACGCAATGCTTTAAAATATTTCGCTGCCATTTCAAACTCAACGCTCACACCCAGCAAGTAGATAACAAAGAGGGATCTGTTGAATAGATCTCGGTCAATCCCACAAATGAAACTTGAATTTCTAAGAAGTAAATTCCAAATTTTCACTCCGGAATAACATTGAATCTAATGAATGCTTAGTCATGTTTAAACATTTCACTTCATTGTCAGTTTTGTGAAACATACTTTCATAAGTTATTGTGAGTTTTTGGGAGGATATCTTTCCGGATGTACTTAACTGTAAGGATAGCAGAATGTAAATAAAAAGAGGACGAAACCACATTTGCAATACAATTCCGAATACGTCAGTAAATGATTACAGTCAAAAACATATCTTTATTTAAAATCCTTTATAATCTCAGAATCATAGCCCCAAAATAGTTTCTCTGCATAAAGAAATCCAAGTTCGATATTTACGTAACTCTGTCGATGCCCTCATTAGTGAAACGACCTCATACTTTTTGCTTTATTTTTTTTTGAACGGTTAAAGCCGATTTAATTTGCAAACTTAAATTTTACATGAATGTGCCATGCCAAGAATTCGATAGTTATGCAAGAGAGAAAGTAATGGCGATTGGTTGGTAGTATGGCATTCGGTTACGCATTCCATTGGTATTCAACGAATGCGCATCCGAAGGCAGAGAGAAGCAGATGAGTCAAGCAAAACCGATAAATTAAATATAAAATTTGAAATATTGTACCATGAGAATCTTTATTAAAATGCATTAAACGAAAATGATATCAAAGCAAATCAACCGCTTTTAATTTCATGCTGATACGCATAGAGAACATGGCAGTCAATACTCGTATTTGATTTAAAATTTTTATTCGCTCGTGACAATGCATAGAATGTATTGTATCTTCCTATTATATGCTGCAGTTATGCAAAAACGCTGCTAACATTTAATATTATTTATATACAAATATACAGCATCACAACTATAGCTGAATACATTCACGTAAGTTTCAACCGCAGAAAAAAAGGGCATCAACGCGTGGCTCTGCAAGTTATGATACCCTTCCGTCATTACTCAATTCTTCAAAAGATGTTTTGCCATAAGTAGATTTTATTTCATTTTGTAATTAAATATGTTGACTGTTTATCTTTGATATATGTAAGTGGATACATAAACGGTCTGAGCATGAGACTTGACAAACAATCTAGTCGCATAACCTCAACTTTGTCGAATTTTCCACAAAGATGTGCTATAAAAACGTTGAATAGCTAGAAACGATTTAAAACCATATTTTATAATGACATTTGATTTACCAAGTGTGAATATTATTTAAGTGAAGAATCTAAATTTTCTGCAGCTTTTTTGAGCATTGGATCCAATATTACTGTTTTAAAAGGATCGACAGACCACAATCGATATTTAAATATGTTGACAACATTTCTACGGCTATTAATTATAATAAGGCGTCGCTATAGTCCGAGTTGGACTTGGGTCTAGCTTCAGCAACCACTCGTGTTGACCTTGCTATTGTGCTCACGAGTGAAGGAAACTTATACTTTTAATGCCAACTCCGAACGGCGAGATTGAAAATCTTTTTCTAGACAGTTATACTCTTTGAGCATTGTTAGTAACTCGAAAGCGGTGGAGCCACACACAGTTCGTAATTGATTATAGTAAATATATAATTTTCTGTTGGTCTTAAATGATTTCAACCCAAAAAATTTAAGTGTACAAATGAATCGCGGGAAGTACCAACCACCACCACCAAGCTTTTATTTTACAAGCAGCTACTACAGCCAACAAGCGCCGTGGCGTAGTGGTTAGGTTCGTCGACTTATACGCTCGAAGTCTGGCCTCAATTCCCGAGAAAACACCTTTGATATTTTCACGTCTCTACACACAGAGTATAACTGTCTCTAAAAAGCTTATCAACCTCCCCGTTCGGAATTGGCATTAAACTGTAGGTCCCTCGGCTCTTGAGAAAAAATTAGCACACACAACACGAGTAGTTGCAAGCGAAAAGGTGATGAAAACTGCAATCTTTGCTATATTGACACAACAAGCAGTTCTTGCGACAGAGGATGGCTTTCCACAAATCAAAAAGCATTGGCGAACTATTGTGTCCAAACCAACCATCAGCCAGATTTTGATGAGGTCAAGATCCCACACACGGAGAAAGATTTTGCGAAAAGATACACTTTCGAAACGCTCCACATTCTAAGAAACAAAAACAACATAAACAACAGAAACAGGACACAAAAAACATATCCGCACTGTACAGCTATTTTGTAATGGCAGGAAATATTTAAGTTTAAACTTTGACAGCAACATAAAGTTGCTTACCACGTATGTAAGACTGATCATCAAGAGATTAAGTGGAATATTAAGTGCGTTTTTTTTAATTTATTTATTTTGTTTAAGTTTAATTTGCCATTCTGTACATTGATTTGTATAATTTCTTTTTAAAATCTTTTTCAACAACGCATGTACAGTCGCTCCTAGCAAAGCTCGCTCACTTGCTTAATACCATCAAGTTTGTTACTTCAGGTTAAAAATTAATTCATTGCGTTAATTAAGAAATAGAAATATTTTTTTTTCATTTAGTATTGTGTTTCAGAAATTGTATGTAGTGAATTCATATTTTATTTTTAAAGTGAGCGAGTTTAGCGTGGAGCGGTTGTATGTTAACTTTTTCTTCTTTCTTTTTGTACAACTCACAAATGTTTATAAATACTATTTTGTTGCCTTGTGTTTGTGATTTCAAAGATGGAGGGCAGCAATCCCTGTCGAAACTTTGGGAAATTAATTGGAATAGATTTTCGTTTAATTTTGCATCCAATGACCATAAAAACCGAAGAATATCCAGATATGATAATAAAATATCAATGTCATCTTGACTAAACCATTTATCAATCTGAGTTTTTTGGCAAAACAATATTATAGAAACTGTTAATATTATTCCAGTTAAGGTTTAAATTAATTAATTAATTAATGAACAACTACTGAATCCATTTAACGGTCATAATGATTTTGTCATGTAGAGCGAATACTTTACTCGTAGACCTCATAAACATCTCGAACACCTAAAAACCTTGAGATGTCTGACATTTTTGGGTAGCTTTGCTTTGTAATGTGAAATAACAAAAAGAAAAAATACATGTTTAAATGAAAAAAGGTAAGGTGCCATATGATTTGTTGAGAACAATAAAATAAATAGGGTCCAACTCACAACTGAATTTGTGAGGCGAACAAGTTGTGTTACTTGAGTAACTATAAAACATCAACAAAATTGAATATACATACACTCACAAAAGTATCCATACGAATAGGATTTTCCGTATGAGAAGCAAAAGCTGCAACATTTTTTGATAATTTTATTTATTTTTATTTTAAATAAAGCATTTTTAGCATCTTTGAAATTTTGATTTACTATTTTAAATAAGGAATCGGCAACCTATTTTTCCCAGTCCCTGAAAAGCATCGTACGGATACTTTTGTGAGTTAGTGTACGTGCATTTTCATTTAAACATTCCAAATCATGCTTACTACATAAATAGAAAACATTATAAACGAATAGAAATGCATAAAAATATCATCTGTTGAATTTTGATGTTACGTAAGCGTAAATTACCTGAATAAGTATAATCGCCACTTCATCGTTTCCTAAGCGTGAAATCAAAATTGAGGCGACGGATAGAATATAATCTCCTGCCATCGTAACCTGTAAAGAAACATTAAATGTGTATATGTACGTCTTGGAAAGATATTCAAAAATTAACTTTATTGGCCATTTAGAGTTCAAGTGATTATCTTCCAGCACTTAACTTTGAAATGCTTGAAATGTTAAATAAATACTTCATGATAACTTACTGAAATGGAATATACAGAAGTCATCATTTAAAAAACAAACTCTTACATACGACTTCTTCAGGAAAAAACGTTTAAAAGCGAAAAGATAAACAAGGCAATTACAAGTGAATTTATTTTTTTTCTTCAAATTAGTTAAGTGTGTATTTTTGTATTCTCCTAGGAATTATTTATATTCTATCTACAAACTGCAAGACTGTATACAAAAAAAGTGTGTGACTTCGTAACTAATATGTAGATGCTAACGTAGTTTTTTTCTAAAACATGTTTAACACGGAACATTTTGAATAAATTGTTTGATAATGCATGCTAAAAAAGTCATATTCATCCTTTGTATGTATGAAACAGTTTATCTTGGTGGCTTTAATTTCTATGATGAACTAAGGTAATATTTGTTAAAGTCAAAGCTTGGCCCAGCCCAATTGATTCGCTGCAGAACATTACGCAGAATATGAACGTTTCCCTAATAACAACTATGTCTTACATACAACAACAACTTGATGGACTGGAAGATTCCCAAAAATAACCCTACATCAATTCGGTTATGATATAGCCTAGGACTATGATTACAAGAGCGGAAAAAGGAAGAAATGTCGGAGAGAGAGAGAGTATGATTTTCCAAAACAATAAGAAAGGGATGTATTTTCGACAATTCAACCTACTTCTTTCCAACTTTTTGGAAAATCATGCAATCTCTCCGTCATTTCTGCCTTCTTACACTTATAGTAACGCCTTCTAAGACACTTTTCATAAATGACCTTCTATGAAAACTACTTTCTGTGTGAAGTCCTTGTGAAGAAAGAAAGCTTGTATGGAAACGTATATGTTACCGCCACAGTGCGAAATACGTTAATGTGCAGATTAACTAGGTAATCTGCAGTGGAAACCATTTTTTTAAAAGGACGGATACATCAAGCACACGGCCAAAATTGTGCAAAATTAGTTTAATTCAATTAAATCGAATTAAAATCGGATTAAAAACTTGTGGGCTACTGTGAAGAGGAAGATGGGGCAGCTCAAGAGAGCACTGACGTATTTGGATGAGTTGTGGCTTAAACTCCAAACCAATTGAGGACTACGAATTCAGGACTTGGTAAAAAACATGCGAAAAGGGATAAGAAGTGAAGATTTATAGACAAAATATATTTTAATACATTAATTTTTTTCATTCATTATTCATATTTCACCTTTTTTTTGTAATAAAATAACAAAAGTTCCTAAAAATTCATGAAAATCGATTGTCGGATACAACAAACTCAAAAACTTGATATTATTTATCCAGTGTTACTCGCTACTGCTCATATACATACATTCATGCATAAGTAATACATATTAATCTGAAATAATGTAGAGCTTGTTTTAAGAACTATTCGGTCTACCACGATAAAGGAGATGGTTTTATGGTGACAACATAAGATTTTTGTGCAGCAAAAACTGTTCCATAACAGTTAATTTATCGAAATATTGTCAGAGAAAAATAATCCTGCGAAATTAAAATGCTTAGTGTTCATCAATTCATAGCCAGAAAATAAACCCGGACTTTGAGGCATGGTGAAACGTGACATAATGTTCAGAAACATGATTCGGGCAAGTAAAACACGCAAAGAGACTAAGTGGTTCACTTTTCAGTTTAATTTATTATTTGTCGATGTTAAATCTTTTCAGACATTGACATTTTAAAATTAGAATCAAAATAAGAATACATGAAATAGAAGGTCATATGCCACTGAAGCAGGTGAAGAGTAATGATATTTATTTAATAAGATAAACATATTCGTTCACTTATTTTTCAACGTTTGTCAAATTTCTAGTCACCAACAATTGTGTAATTTCATTATTTATACCCATCAAGGTTGTCACCAATTAGCATCACACGGAACAAAGGTAACACTAACTCTGAATTTTTCGTAAATTTGTGTACACTGACAGACAAAAGTATTCGATTCCTAATAAAATATTACCTTCAACATAAAAAAAAACAAATTTTGGCTTCAAAAAGTATCCTCGAAAATTGAATTGTTCATCTTCTCAAGCATTGAAATTTAGTTAAAGAACGTATAGAGATACATTAAAACTTTGCATACATATATCAAAATAACAATTCATTTTATTTTTAAGAAACAAGAAACATCAAAAAAATGTGAAAAAAATTTTCATAACAGGTAGAGATTAAACGTTTTTTTTTTTTTTTTTAAAAAAAACTTTTCTATAGTAATGTGTCATCCGGAAGAAAGATGGAAAAAAAATCATTCTTCTTTCCGAACTGTTCACGTTATAGGCCCCTATTGCCGTTGTCGATTGTCGATTAGGTTGGGTATTGTAATTGCCGCATGTGATCGCCTCTTGTCTATTTGCCAAGCAGCTTTTGTCGACAAGAATTTTCTGATCGAATGTTGTCACGCGTCAGAAAATTAAAATTTACTTTTATTCACATTGTTGTATTATTAATACAATTCTACTAAAAATTGTATATAGTCTGAAGGTAATATCGAACAAAAATCACATGAAATGTGTGAAATGTACGAGTATGCATGAAAACGCCGATTGCTAAAATTATTTGCACATGTGTGTTGTTTGCATTCGTGCTCCGTTGCAAACACAAGTGCCTGATTAAATTTACATGGAATGACAGAGAGACAAAAAAAAGCGTATGATTTTCCAAAAGAATGAATGAGATGGGTTGTATTGCACTCCCAGGCTCATGCAAACATAGTCCAAGTGGCTGTTTACAAACGACTGGGAAATCTGACTGGTCAGGCAAGTTTTTATGCGTTTGGAACACGCGAATCGGTTCAATTGCATAATGTTTTTAACCAGTAATGTTCTACCGCGAATTGAGCAATGTCCTCTTTTAAATTCTGATTTCTTATGAATGACGGATAAAAAAAAATGTTTTGAGATGCAGCAGCAATGTTTGCATGTAATACTATATATATGCAGCAAAAAGTCCTTAAAACTGCATTTAAATAGTCCCTGTGATCAATATTCCTAAAATGCCTCGCAGCAGCTTGAAGTGTTACTCGATCACCGATCACCAGAAAATGAGGAAAATGAGGAAAACATGTCGAAAACTGATCGAAAAGGGATGAAAATATGCCTGGTTCAACCGAGACTCCAGTTTGAAAGTAGATTTTCCGGTTGAGAAGGCCGATTTTCGGCGTATCCAACCCATCTTCATCTCGCTTGTGAAAATCGTATATTGTATCTCCCTCAATACTGCATTCTTCCGCTCATGTAATCAGCCGCCAAGAGATTTGTGATTTGCAACTGTAAAACGTCACATGAGGTTATTTCCAATACGATTGAGTTACACAATACGAAAACGAAGTCAATCGACGCATCCAGCGATAGTCGATTCGATCGACAATCGACAACCGCAATAGGGGACATGGAACCTTTCATGTTTTCGAGATTCTACTGTATTCCCAATTTGTTAAAAATTAACACACATTGTGACCTGTTCTAACAAATAAAAAAATCTTATTTCAACATAACTATTTGAAAGAAATTGAAAATAATATCATGTTATAAGTACTTTAGTTCACCAGTGTAGGTATGTACACATTATCTAAAACTTGCAAAGTTCATACCTTTTTAACACATACTGCAGATGGCGAATAGTGACTCCTATGCTTATTAGAATATACATTCTAATTATGTTCAATGGCATTGACAAATACAGAAATTTCATTCAAAGGAACAACTTAACATTTTAAAGCATTTACCAAAATGAACGAGCAAATAAATATTTCTGCATGTGTGGTTTAATATACAACCGAATTTTTTACTTTGAATCTTTTCCAGGTTTTTAGCACTTAACAATAATGAAGAAGTTCGTCACGCTTGATATCAAACCCCAAGCGATTGAATTAATACATCATATGCTGGCACTACAATGGCTTATGCCACAACCACTTCTCTTACAAATCAGTTAAGACTTTCTCTTGCTGTATTTCGACTAACCTGTAAAAATGTAATAAGTACGAGTATATGCCAATATTCACATTTCTATGTGACTAAGCTATACACTTGATAAAATGCGTGGATTCTATTATTTAATGAATCTTATGACGATATTTGATTTAATATGGTTTAATAAACTGATTTCATGCTAGACACCATTCAGTACAAAACTATGATCAGCCTTAGAAACACAAAGATACGTAAGTGACACCTTCTGAAGATTTTCGAAAAGAACCACAGCTAAGTGCAAATGAATGAATCAAATCGTGAATACCATTGGAATTCCCAAATTGATTGTGATCCTCTTATATAAATGTATCAGTATGTATTTTTGTGTGCACATTGACAAATACACACATGTATGGATATGAATGTGTTCATGAATGATGTTTTCGTACTAACCCAATTCAATAATTCGCAAAAGTAAATATGAGAAAAACCATTGTGAGCCAAAGCGAAGGACGGATGTCGGCCAAAAGAGATAATTTTCAAGAAACCTCACGATCGATAGATGGTGTTAATTGCTCTTGATTGATCAGACGAATGGTGAAACTAAAAGTTGCATGCGAGGTTAATGTTTTGAGCTACTATATACATATTTTTCAAAATTACGAAAGCGTACTGCTTAACCGAATCAGGTTATCTACCATTGAACAGATAGTGTACTTGTCTGAATTGGCAAAAATACATGTATTGTTATACATTTTGCAACATTCGAGTGTAATAACAGTGGCCAGTGGAAGAGTTTTGAAATAGGTTTAATAATGACTTCAATTAATTATAAACAAACCTTTTTATGATTCCAGAGTGCATTTACACTTGGTTTACCTCGTCTAAAGTCCGATTGATCTATGACATCGTCGTGCACTAAACTGGCTGAGTGTACCATCTCAGAAAAAACTGCAATTGTTCTCTGCTTTGATAGAATTTGTCTGAAATAAGTAAAACACAAATAGGATATGGAAGTATTAAAGAATGTAGTTTTTTTATAATCAAAAAAACTAAAACGATATATATATAAACAGTCAATAGACTAAAGCTAACAATACAATAACTTTAATGTAACTGACTTAAGGGTTTATTAGTATTTTATATACAACAATTGAAGGGCTTATTGCAATAAGATGATAAGCCCCATGTGGTAACAATACAATTTGGTAAGTTATAAACACATAGCATTTATTAAAAATAGTCAGTAGTTCAAGTGTTTGTTACCCTATTTTGTAGATTTATTTATATCTTTGAAACCCATTTTCTCAACATTTTGCTTTTGTGGCTTTTCATGTTATTGCAATAAGCCCTTCAATTCAAAAACTTAAAATAATGTCGTGTTTAATGAATTATTATTAAATTGAATTAAAAACTTCTGAAGCCTATTATAACAAAATTCTACAGACAAAATGGCTAATAAAAACATTCAATCTGTAAGTATTCGTCAAACTTCATTAGTTATATTAATTAAGACGAATAAAAGCGCTAAGTACTTTCTTTAGGCTACTATGCTTTGAGGTGTCGTTAATCGTATTTCAACATTTTAGAATTAATTATTTCATTCTACACCAATACATTTTTAATCAACTTCAAAATATGTTAGGACGATGTCTTCTCATTAAAAAGAAAAGGAGAAGACAATACATAACAGGAAAAAATATGACCACCTTTTACATATATTTCAACATCATTTTTAAAATCAATAAAAGTTCAGAAATCTGATATCAGTTATATTGTATAAAAAGTCAATAAATATGCTTACATAATCTTGTTTACATTTTTTTCTGATATATATCTTATTCCGCGAAGTATCTAAAGCTATTCATGACCCAAATATCTAAAAAAAATTATCATAATTTTGAGATATTTAAGACCAATCCTTATTACCAATGATGCAGACTGGCAGATGTAAGCATTAGCGTACTCGTATTTCTTTATCAGAAAAAAAACTTCTTACTGAGATCAATACATTTATACAAAGTTTACCAGTAATAAATGGAACTATTTATTTCAATATTTGATTTGTCAACTCAAATAAATGAATTCCAAATGCATGTAGTACTTGCTCTACTTTGATCCACAATCTAGCCATTTATCAGACATCAGCTTTGACCTACAAGCTTCTTGACGGATCTTTTGGTCTTTCAAAGAGTGCTTTAACTTTCGATCGGATAATGGGACTATTCGGATATCCGGGTGTACAAAGAGTTGAATCCGAATGATTAGGAACCGAGTAGTTCGGATAGTGTCATGTAATTTCCACCTCTTTGGAGTTACTGGTCAAAGAGTAAAACTGTTTGAAAAAGCTTATCAATCTCGCTGCTAGGAGTCGTCATTAAATTGTGGAAGACAATAGCAAGTACAACATGAAAGCTGTAAAGCTAGACCCAAGTCCAGCTCGGATTGTAGCTACCATTATTATATTATTATTACTTACCCAAACGAGGGGACAAAAAGTATTTTTCATCATGCCATTTTCTCGGATAATATCCGCTATTCGACACTATCCCAACTATCTCGAATCCGACCTTAATTCGGAAAATTCTTCGAATACTAGAAATTTGTGAATACGTCAGAGCACACCTATTAAGTCTCAACTCCATACATTTTTGGCAAATCTTGAAGTTTTAAAAGGTGTAATTTTGCATTAATATTTTTAGGATCCTTTAATAGTTGTAGACATGTCTCTAGGCCATGGCTTTTTGGTAGACATTTTTAATTTATGTAGCAGGCCGCGAAACATGAGTTTCTTTTATAGACGTTGTCAATTATAGCGTTGGTGTCGTTTTTTTTTCAAACATAAATTTGCTTTCAAATCAAAGAGAAAGAACGAAATGTTGCTAATTATCAACGGGATGCCGACTGAGACAAGGTGCAATTTAAATGAGCGTGTAGGTGATGCAATTTTTTATGTGATAAGTTTAAAATTAATAAAATCTCCTATTTTTGTTAATTATACTTCTTCTGCAGGCAAGTTATTTAACTTTGCAAGCATTTCGCAGAAACCCCTTATTTCGACGATCAAATATTTCCAGAGACCATCGAGTATCATTCTGTTGGCGCTACAGAAAAGATTGGAATAATAAGAATTAAATCCAAGAGGTTGTGAGTAGCTTCATACACCCGGCCTTATTGGCTTGTGCTCGTTAAAACGATTTATGGCTGTCAACATCGGTTTTCTAATTTTTCAATTTCTAATTTCGCTTGTTTGTTTTCTTCAAAAATGTTGCTTGTACATTTTTTGACTATTTTTTAGTGGGAAATTTCACGACACCACAGATAAAAATGCAAGAAGGAGCAAGAAAGAGCTCATCAAACCAAACTGACTATTTTTGTACATAACTTTATACAAAAAGCACTTCTTTCTATCATTTCGGAATTAAAACAATATTTTTATGTTTATTATTCTCCGAAAATAGTTCATATTCATAACCACCTTCCTTTTAACAACGTTTGCACGGAAGCCATCCTCGAAGCATTAACTGCTGACGAACTCAGTCAATGGATTGACACCATGCTCAATACAAGATGCATTCGGCTTATGCTAAGTAACAAATACGCCAGCAGAGAATCATAACTGACCTCTGTTATAGCTCATAGTTACGAACAAAATACTCCGCGGTTGACGCGGATGACTTGGTGATTTTTGTAACAGGAAAGTTGTGATCGCTAAGAAAAATTAATAACTGCGCTACAAGTTGTGGTCTAAATCGGATATGCTGTTTTTCACCGGAAAAAACAAAATACCTTCCTTTAGACTATCCCGGTATATCACTTTTCTTGTCGCCTCCTGCTAAGTATCTGGTATATATCTAGATGCAAAACCTAGTTGGAAAATGGAACAGCAAGCTTCTATTCCAACAAAACTATAGGCAAGAGATGTGGTCCCCAACCCAATCTGACTAAATTTATGTACATAACAGCTTGGTGGCCAGCTTTTCGCAAGAAATACAAAGTAAAGAAACTTAACATGGTCCAGAACGGTATACATAGCCACAACAGGCGCTCTTAGGTCTACTCCCACAGACGCTCCGACGGTTATGCTACATCTTTTACCCATTGACATTTACATAGTCGCAGCGCACAGCGCAGTTAGTCTCCAAGAGCTTGGGCTGTGGAATGCTAACCATATGGCCATAGTATTATTTTGGGCCTCCTACCGGCAGATCTCATAGCTGACATAACTAATTGCACTCCGCCCAAACTAGATTTCGCAACACGTACAGAAGCCCTCTACCCAACTAGGGATGCATGGGAAGGAGGCTCAAAAATGGACTGCGGAGTCGGGTGGTTGTTCACTCAGAAGTCTTTCAGACTTCCAGACTATCCTTGTGTTTTCTAAGCGAAAATCGTCGCTATTCGAGAGGCTTGCCGTATCACAAATTCACACACAGAGTTCTAGACTACAATATAGAACAGTACAGTATATGTTGACACTCAATTTGCTATTAGGCTATCGATCCGGCCTGTATAACCGCAACGATAGTCAAGGAATGTCGCTATGAGCTGGCATCCCTAAAGGAACAGCGTCCCTTAGTTTGGGTTCCAGGACAACGACAATATTCTGGGAAATAACAAATTGATGAACTCGCAAGACTAGGATCCGCATTTCATCGTTCGACTCGAAGAGATGTGCTGATTCCACTAGGGTTGGTCAAGGAAAGAATATCAGCACATTTCCTAAATATAGCTAGCATTAGATGGGGCCAGTTTAAATAACTGCAATATCTACGAAAGTTTGGCCAGATTATAATTTGGCTAGAATAACAGATATCCTTTACAGAACTCGGACCGATGTCGAAAGAATAGCAGCGATTATCTCGCTTCCCTGCCAAATTATCATATAATGATCACTGCCGTAACTGTGATGTCGCATTAGTCGCATCTCACTTTCTCAGCTGGAAGAACCTTTTAACGAATCTCCCGAAGAAATAGCCAAGATGACCACCAAGTGATTATCAAAATGAAAACAAGTCTTAAAACCTACATTTCCTTTTCCTTTCAGAGCTGTGGTATTAAAACGGCACATAGTTCTAATTGGTCTTCTTTTGGAACAACTACTACACACACATCATTATTTTATTTAATATAAAGCTAAAATATAATCTATTTTTCCCTTAAAGTACATTATCTGCTTAAAAACTCCCAAACATAAGTTGAAAATATTTCAATTCTATCTATTATTTTAGTTCACCCCTATCCTTCTCTTACTTAATGTATGTAAAGCAAAATACAAGAAATTTAATTTTAATTTCCAAATAACAAAAGTGCTTCGAGTTAAATCTTAACACTTGCGAATACCCGACGTGAATTAGAGTGTGCAAAGTGGCGAAATCCTTTAACCTGCACCACATTGTGTGCTCACATCTATCAACTCCGCAACATTTAATTATAGAATTATGAAAACCTACTTCCCTCTCAACCAAAGTAAATGCATTCGCTTGATATATCTTACCTTGATTCTTTATTCATATGATAGTTTAACGCTTTAGCCATCAGTAATGACACCATCGGCCGAAGAGCTTTACCTTGTCCATCAAAGTAATATGTTGCAATCTCCTCCAATTCCGTCTGGCTTGTGCTTTGCTGCAACACCTGAAACCATTAATAGATACTTCAATTAAAAATACTTCACATTCTCGGCTACGTCATAACGAAGGAAATGTATTAACGAAGAAAATGTGTGCAGTGAGTTTAGAATTACTTTATATATGTAGCTCAACTTGATATTGATATTGTTTATTAATTTATTTATAATAATAATAATGGCGGCGCTACAGTCCGAGGTGGACCTGGGCCTAGCTTCTCAGCAACCACTCGTGTTGTGCGTGCTATTGTTCTCTCACGAGCGGAGGGGACCTACAGTTTAATGCCGACTCCGAACGGCGAGACTGAGAAGCTTTTTTCTAGACAGTTATACTCTTTGAGCATTGTCAGTGACTCGAAAGAGGTGGAGCCGTGAAAAAATGTTTGATGTTTTTTTCGAGATTCGAACTGACGACCTCGAGTCGACGCACCTACCCACTACGCCACGGCGTTATTATTTTATTAAAATTTTTGTAACCGCTGCTCCATCAAGGTCGATAAAGATCGGAGAGGTCATCTGTCAATGTTAAAAAAGGATTTTAATAAGGTGATGCTCTGTCATGTGATTTTTTGACAGCATCGTCCTTGAGAAGATCGTGCCGAACTCACTGGCCAACACAAGAGGCACGATCTTCTAAAAGTCCGTGCCAAATGTTGGCATAGGCAATGAGTTTAGGATTGAATTAGGGCAAATCGAAGTATGTACGAGTATATGTTGTCTTCAAGAAAGAACTCACATCATCGACAACGTTACAATAGGCAGCTATAACTTCGAGGCAGTGAAGGACTTCGTCTACCTCGGTTCCCAAGTAAACTGTAGGAATACCTTTAGTACCGAGATTAAACACAGAATAACTCTCGCCAATCGCTGTTTCTTTGGACTCAAGAAGCTTAGGACCCGAAAGACCACGCTGGCTTTATATAATACCTTGATCACCCATGTCCTTGTCTATGGCGGGGAAACATGGAAAATCTCAAGAGCAAATGAAGAAAATTTTGGTCTTTTCGAGAGAAAAGTTCTATGTTCAATCTTAAGTCCTGTTTGTATTGATGGCAGTTAGAGATAGAAGATTCAACCACGCACTGTATGGGCTATACAGCGACATGAGTCTAGCCCGACGTCTACGAATTCAACGCCTAGGATGACTGGGCCACGTAATGGACAACACTGCTCCAGCCCGAAGAGTCTTTACCACCGCGCCCATGGGACAACGCAATAGAGGACGCCCACGAAACTGATGACGCACACAAGTGGAGAAGGACTTTAACCAACTTGGCGTGCGTAATTGGAGCCAGCTGGCTAAAGTTCGTTGCAGCTGGGGAGGTTTGTTATTTGAGGCCCAAGTGCATCCCGGAGGGTAGCGCCATCAGAAGACGCTCAAAATTATTGTTCTGTGCGCCAAACTTATACAGCTGTTTTATCAAAAAATGTTGGTTAGCAATGAGCCTTATTTTTGGCTTAGTGGGTATGTCAATAAGCTAAATTTGAGCTATGAGCGGGTGAATTCATCGGACCCTTTTTTTTCTTAAATGTGTGTGTTACAGTCAACGGTATTCGCTTAAAAGCCATGATTAATAAACTTTTCGTTCTCCGATTGAAGAGCATGAATGTGGAACAGATGTGGTTCCAGCAGGTTGGCGGTGCATCCCATACAGCAAACGAAACCATCAACTTATTAAAGGAAAAATCCGATGAACGCACACTTTCGCACAACGAATTTGTAATTTGGCCTCCAAGATCTTGTGATTTGACGCCTCTTTATGATTTTTTTTGGGGATACCCAAAGTTGATAGTGTGGGCGCCATAGCGTAGTTGGTATGTGAGTCGACTTCTAAGCACAATTTTCAAAATAATTATTCACGGCTTCACCTCATTCGAGATGGACATTGGACTGACAGCCCTCAAAGAGTATAACTGTCTAGAAAAAGCTTCTGAATCTCGCACCCACCAAAAAACTAATTGCAGAATTGATGTTCTCGATTGAACAGAATAAATTTTAGTACTGGATACTGGACAAAAAAACACATATAAAATATATGTATTTAGTTAAACCTAGTGGAAAAATACCTTTGAATTCGTTGTAGTAATGTGAAAATAAAAAGGCACAGAACATGAAAAACAATTAATATAGCGAAAATTAACCAATTACAGAAGCTAATTTCCATGTAAAACAGGGAAAAATAATAATGGTTTCGAAACTAGAATTGGGTTGTGCTTGTTTTACTTTGCAACTTATAGCTCTTGATTTATAAACCATTTTTTTATTTGCCATTCGAAATAATGAAACTATTTTACATTGTTTTACATTGTTCGGTTTTCACATATTCTTAGGTCGTTTTTTCAGCTAAATAAATGAAATAAATGAAATGCCTTTACAAGAAAAACACAAAACAGATGAAGAAGTATCGAAGACGCTTGGAAAAATGTTGAAGCGTTTGAAAAGAATTTCAAATTATTTTGAATTTAGAGCTCGACAACTGTAAAAGTGAGAAACACTGGGAAGGGAGGTGTGTTCTTATTATTTTGGACGGCACTGTATGTACAAGAACTTCGAATCCTAATTTTGTTAGGTTTTCAATTGCATCAAAAAAAAATTATTTCAGTTAACTTTGCTCTGAGAAGGCATTTTGCACGTCTACTATTGCCCCACCATTACCAAGAATCAGGCATCTTTGGGAGAGATATTTTGCGACCAATTGAAATTTGGAACCCAGATCCTGTAGTAACTACAGGTTAGTACAATAGATATTATATTAATCGTAATACCCCCCTGTTTCGGTTCTTCAGTGTTCTATTTTTGGTGGCTCACGAGTGATTCGTGACTTGTATCAAAGTGAAACAAGTGCTCCGTTAGCATTGCCATTTTATTACGAGTTATAAGTCTTACACCCGAACAGTGCTAAAAATTATTAAATTTTGTTATTAAAAATCGTGCTCTGTGAACAATGTTTTTCATGCATTTTAACCTTTTTACGGTCGTCATATAGACCTACTGAGCAAGCAATTCAAGCTGTGGTGGGCAAATTTCGCACACGTTTTACGTTTTCGGACGTCAAGACACATATCCGTATGCGTAGAATACAGAACAGAGGAAAATATTGTTGTTGTATCTGCCACTGTTAATGAATACCGTAATTTGCCGTTCGCATCAATTGTGATAGTATTATTAGACTACGTGAAAGGCTTTACGCAAGGATTTTAGTCTAATACCATACAAAATACAACTCGAACAATACAAAGGTAGACAAACTGCCAAAGCGTCGAATTTTCGGTGAGTGGGCCTTAGAAAAGTTGGAGAAAAAAATGAGAATAATGTCTTCAGCGGCGGAGCTCATTTTGGTTGAATGGGCCGTATTTGGTCCGATGTGTAAGACCAGGCAATACAAAAGACCCCACTGCACTCGGAAAATTCACTTTTTGGTGAGTACAACGTTACTGTCAATGGCGCACACTATCATTCAATGATTGCAAACTTCTTTTTGTTCAAAATGCACGAGCTGAATCTGTTCACATGTGGTTTCAACAAGACGGCGCAACATGCCATATAGTACACGAATCGATGGACCAATTGAGAAATGAGTACTATTTTTATGGGGATACGTCAAATCACTAGTATATGCCGATAAGCCATTGTAGCCTTGAAAGACAACATTATATGTGTTACTAGCAAAATACCATTTCGAAAAAGTGATTTAAAATTAGACTCTCGTACGTACGTATCACTTAAAACGTAGTCGTGGTCAACATTTACACCAAATAATTTTTGAAAAGTAAATGGCAAGCATTGATTTATCAACTCAAATAACAATTTTCTACACCTTGCAATTTTCCTGTTTTTTGACAATTATTTAGATTTACTCGAACATACACTTGTGCATTTCTATGCAGATGAGTCATCAATTTTCATAATTTTACATTTTGATGGTAATCTGCATATTGTCATGCGTCACCTCGAGTTAATATCAATGATTGTGAAAATGTTACATTAGGGCCAACCTCATTTAAACCGAATCTCGGTATTAAAAGTCATTTGTGGTGATCGTAACCTTGGTGTTAGAGAGATCAAAGATCGGTTCATAATCCCTCCATGATGACAGACCATCTATAGGGAAACTAATTAACGACCTAGCGAATCTTAACTAGATCAAATAAAACCGGATTAAAGTAAAAAACAAAAACATCTGATTTGTCCTCTATCTTTATATTGATAAGCTAAACAAGTATCGACGTGAAAGCGCTATTTGTTAATAACCAATACAAGGGCATAATATAGTAATATTTTCTTACCTCTCTAACATCATCGTAAAAGTACTTCAGTTCATCGTCCAACAACACATATGGATCAATTTGTACTTCTGGAACAGATCCAACTGGCTGTTGTGTATGCACCGAGCTGTATGATCTCTGATTTGCATTTAAACCAATCGATGAAAGTGATGAGGCTACTTTGTCATTGTTTGCCTGTAAAAAGAAAAAAAAAACATTAACAACTAAAAAAATTGTAGGAAGTCAATAAAAAGCTTAAAAAATAAAAACTATCTTTTATGTGCAGTAATGATTATTAAATTAGTGCCTAATTGCTTGGATAATACAGATTACGGTGGTTGATTAATTTTAGCATACATACTCGTATATGCAATAATAAAAACATTCACAGCGGAATGTCACAGCAGTTGTAAACGGAATTAAAAAAATATCAAAAAATGCACCTCAAAGTCTTATGCGTAGATATATATATAGGGTGATGATGGAGAGGGAGAAAAGACGAAAGGGGAATATCATTGCTTCATCAAGGTCAGTGGCGAATTCCTTGAGTCACTTAAAGCCGAAAATGTGAAAGAAAATACGACATACTGTTATTTAACATTACGTTCACAGTCCGCATACAAATGCAAGTAAGTTTCGGCCACGCGATTTTTTTTTAAAAATCTATAAATGACATACATTTTCGTTTTTCCGGAAAATTTTATTTTTTTTCTTTTCAATTCTCAAATTTTCTTTTTATTCATATATGATATGTGGGTCAAAAAAGGATGACCACAATTTCATTGTATTATATATGAACATGTGCATACATGCCTAATTCGGTGTATGAACAAGAAAGACGAACCATATGTCTTAAGTAAAAAATATGATATTATCTACACCATTGCATTTTTGCAACGATACCGTACAACAGTGTGGCAGAATGCGAATTAAGGCGAGCAAAAGTCAATCAAAAACTTAAAAATCCTAACCCGTCACAATTGCAATTAATCTGAGGGTCCTAGAGCATTTCTTTTTTACTTTTTTAATGTCTTTATTCAGCTTTCGATAACGGTATAAATCTCATCAAAATAATAATTTTTATGTCTCCAGTAGCTTGTTGAATCGGAGAGTCGTTTATATGCGGAAAAATTCAAGGTTTAGGTTGACTTAGTTTATTATTTTTTTATCAATACAAGCACTTAATCTTAAAAAATAAACTTATAAACTACATAACGTGGGCACTTACTTAATCTAGGTTATTTCTAAGGGAGGAGACCAAAACAAAAAAGTCGAACTGATCATTGTTAGAACGTCACAAGATTCTGGACATATGCAGATATGTAGATAGTGCGGTGCAAAGGCACGCGAAAGAGGGATTCCAATTGGGGAAACGCGGGTTAATGTATAAGGATATCTTCTCCAGAAGAGCAGGAATCAATTGATTAGGCTTAGAGTTGGTGAACAAAGGTTATATCAGCAATCATCCATCGGTGTTCAAGGGTTTGAAGATTAATTTTAATTTTAACTTTAATCTATTTTCGTAATGGGCAAATTATGGCGGTAAATTTATTGAAGACCACGCAGGGCGAAGCGTAATAACCTGCGCTGAACTGATTCAATCCTGAAGGAATGGTTGATATGATAGTGTGGCCAGACCTGGCCTGCATATTCCAGTAATGACCTAAGAAAGGTAATATAGAGAGATTTGGTAACATATGGATCCGTTAATAATATGATCATAGCGGAAACGGAAGTTTCGCTCACGGTCACATAAAATCCCTAAATCACGTATTGTGGTCAATAGGCTTAAAGTGATATGATCTGTGCGGTGGAGAAAAACGTTTACGAGAGAAGGTTATAGCCTGGCATTTACTTATATTCAAACAAAAAAATGAATGCAAATCATTTTACAATCGATTCGAATCGGCTGGGAAGACGCAATCTTATCAATAGTTTTGTCATCAGCTTTCATGTTAGCAACATCATTTATAGTAGGAAGAAGGTTATAGAAACGCAAATTGTGTAGAATGTGCTTTACAGTTTGACGCATATATAATTGTTGAATTCTTTATAGCTACACAAACACAACTGCACAAGCATGTATCTGTTATGTTATGTTATGCTCCCTTGTTTGTGCATACAATATGTGTGGTGTGTATCAACGGTATTCACGAATTCAAAATATTTTGAAATTGTCTTGTTTGCTCATACATGTACTAATATGTGCTGTATGTGGTGAAATTAGCACATACCAGAAGCACGTGTGTTGCACGTCGTATTCGTCATTTTTTCCACTGTATCCTTCGGGTTTTGATATAAATGATATAAACTGAAGTTTGTGCAGACTGTATGTGCAGTGTATGGCAAAGGCATGATTGCACATACACAAGTTAACAGCTTATAATTTTCTTAGTTACAATTGTTTTTACAATATGTTCATTCAAAAATAATAAAGTTCTGTCGTCGAAAGAAATATTTTAAATACACCTTAGGGTGCCCGTAGGTTAGTAGGTTAGAACAAGATAGCTAAGCTAGATTAACCGTTTTTGTCTACCGTCGTGTTTGTGTAATGTATGGACTCTATTAACTGCAATAAAAAACCCGATGCAAAGACATTTTCCCAAAATTGTTATCGAAAAAACGCACCCATCTCGCTGATAATTTGTTCATGCCCAAATTGTAATGCAGTAGCCAAATGACGGTATTATTTAAAATTGTTACAATATAAGTTATCTCACAAACTTAACTATTTTTTTACTATATCATAGTTGTAGCTGTACAGCTGGTGGACATTCTTCGTAGACAACATATTCTTTGTCTTACCCTCATTTACTGCAAGATGCCTTCTAGCCACTTCTACCTCGATGCTCACAAATGCCCCAGCGACAGGCCACTGTGTCCTTCCGATGATGTCAATGTCGTCGTCATATACGAGTAGTTGCACAGATTTCTGGATGATCGTACATCCGACGTTTGAATTACCCACGATCCTCCCGAGAATAATATTAAAAATGTCGCATGACAGTGTGTCGCCTTGTCTAAACCCTTTATTGATATGATCAAAGATCTCAATCTCGTCTTTACTGACCTTGATGGAAGAACACGTATTTTCCATCGTAATTTTGCAAAGACAGGGATGAGAAAACAAAACAATGAAGAACATAGCTCATCTCTATAAAAACTGTCATGCTTGGCAGATGGTGTATATCACTTTGAAACTCCTAGGGCCTTTCCGAGAGCTGTGAATATCTAGTAGTTCAAAAGACATTGATCAATATTATACATGATGATTTAGATGTAGTTGGGAGACTACAAGGACCAATTGCTAATAATGACGGACCCATGAAATCCCACATTAAATAGCTATAATTTCTAGATGCACAAAAATCTCCTCAACCTCCGTTCCACAATTAATAAATACGGAAGCCAACGCTGCCGCTTTTCATTTTTGAATAGAGAAGAGCAGCGACTTATGAGATGCCAACAGATCTAGCGTTTATGATGGATTAGTCATGAGGGAAGACTACATTTAATCTTAAGACCGACTCTATTTCTCTCTCTATCTCTAAAGATGATTTCAATAGATCTTTTTTGTGAAGACCAATATGTGGTTCGAATCTCGCAAATATTTACAAAGGAAAACTTCTCAACTAACAGTTTTTGAAAGAACATAGCAAAAATATAGTGAGTAAAAAACTCGCCAAAATCGGGAGCTAAGCAAAAGCAGCAAAACTGGTACCAATTAAAATTGATTCGGGTAATTGCGCATGCACATCAGCAGTGCTTTAAATTTTTCAGTGACATAAGCTAAGTTTGGTTTTTATTATCGAGTCAAATTATCACGTACTTATGTATGTCATAGCCTTTTAATTTCGAGATTCAATTTTAAAAAGTATACAAGGAAGTAACATTTTGCCCCTATCCTAGAGTCACAATTCAAGTGGTATGACTTGACTTGACTTGAAAAGGTGCGGCCTTTTAGCGATTTAAAGGAATTCCATAAACTAATTACGCCTGCGTTAACAATACTTACAAGCTAAAGGTTAAATTTGACGTCAAATTCTAAAGGCAATTACATTCGTCTATGTGTAGACATTTGAACTTTTTTTTAAAAGAAAATAAATTCTGAATTATCATTGAACTTTGTAAGTTATAATAAAAAACTATAAAAAAATTAAACTATGAAATTAAAAGTGTCCCATGACCCACCTTATGAGTTGGGTGAATTACGAACATAAAAAATCAGACACATGTCTATACTAATTTTTATTATGATATCTTCAGATAAATTTTAGAGCATTACAATCAAAACTTCGTTTAAATGAAATGCCTTTTTCAGTTCACCTCTTTAATGCATTAAAAATATGTCAGCTTCAGATTACAGAAAACAATTTTCTTGCCTATAGTATGGGTAAGGGACAGTTGTTGCCTGGTAGATCAGTTCCATTGTTAAAGAATTATTTCCGGTTTTCAGTAGAAAACACGTAGCAGACTCTAATGATTGTAAATCCGAGGCAATACTACCGATGACTTGGACATAATGTTTTCTCTCTTACTTAATAAGAATTAATACCCTTTTATGACAAACGTTTCAAATATATGTGCATCTGTGTATAGACACAAATAAATAGTCAATCATTCCGTACAACAGTTCATGTAATTCGATTTTACGGAACTTTCATAAACATGAAAATCAAGTCGTTTTTCAAAATCTTAAAGCAACAAATTCCATGGTTGACCTTCAATCGATACACTTTCTTGGCCATCAAAATCAATAGTATGACCTCAATTGAAGTACTTTAAGGTGTTTGGGCTCTCTTGATATTGAAACAAATTCCGGAGAGCATTAAGTGGGCCTGCACTTTCAATCATTGAGGTTTGATAAATTCAAGCAAATTGAACCAAAATAACTTAGCCTACAACATATACAAACAAATATTGATAAGTCCAATAATAGTAAAATAAGATTGAATAAAATCATTGATCACATTGCGGGTGCTGTTCAATAAGTGAGTGACTTTGATGCAAGATGACGTTTGGATCGCATAGAGGATTTTTTCCTAAGATTTTGTTTCTTTTTGGGCATAGAAGAAAAAATTTAATAGATCTGTTAAACATAGCTTTTTACAGCGATAGAAAAAAACGTTGGTTTGTGAGACTTGACCAAAGTAGATAAAAGTGAGTTTCACGTTTTAATAAGGAACAACTTTTAGCGATATAAAACCATTAAGAGACTGGAAACAAACTTACAAAATATTCTGGAGACTCTGCTCGCATGGAATGATTTTCAATACGGCCTTACAAGCATAAAATATGCTGAGCGCGCAAGGCGTGTAAATGACATCAAAACAGTCGAGGCTCGTGAGTTGCTAGGATGATGATACCGGCATTTGGATACTGCATTAACATATGGGAATGAACAAATTATCAGCAAGATGGGTTCCGCGTTTGCTGACGGTGGATAAAAAACGAATATGGGGGAAGATATCAAAACAAAATTTGGAACTCTTCAAGCGCAATTGAAGTGAATATTTACGGAGTTTCGTAACGATTAATGAATCCTGAGTACACCATTGCACAACAGAAATGTACAACAATCAAAACAGAACTTCTGCCGACAAAGGCGTAAAAACAAAAGGTAGAAACGGCAATTTTACGAAGCTTGAAAAATCATATGAGTATTTTTTGAAAGAGTGAAACAATATCCTTGGGAAAAGTGTATCGCTTTGAAAGAATAAACTAAATTTTGAGAAAAAATCAAGTATCTAAATTCAAAATCATTGTTGTATCGAAAGACCGTAATATAAAAAAATCCGAGTCAGGAAAGGTTATATCGTATGTTTCATTTTTTTTTTCATTAAACTCTTCTTGGAAATATATTTCCATTTTGATTGTCAATGGAAATAAACAAAATTACATACATTTTAGTGGTAAAATATACTTTCTTAGGAGAATCGAATTTAAAAGTACTTAAACAATTAGTAACCAATTCAAGAAACAGTTTGGTTGTGTTTTTTAAAATTAAAATCAATTTCGTAAGTAAGCTGGTTTATTTATTATTCGACCATGAAAAATTCTACACAAAAGCAAAGCAAAATCAAAATTGGAGCGTATCAACATCTACTCCAATATAGTGGTTTTTGTTCCTTGAAAAAATCCTGAAATACGAGTAGTTTGAAGGCGCAAAACCTTATAAAGGCTTAAGTTACCAACAACAATTGATGCAATTGAGATGAGCATTGAAGCTCAAACGCCCCCCCAGAAAATACATGATAAAGTGACGCAACACTCGACCGCATGTTGCGAATGTCTTCAAGGAAACCTTTGCAGACTCTTCAATGATATGTCCTACCCATCCGGAATCCAGAACTGACCACTTCTGATTTCCACTTGTGTCAGTCAGTGCAGAATGTTCTTTCAGGAATATGGTTCACACCAACTGAGGGTATCAAGACGAGGCTTCAAGAATTTATGAATTCCGGTGAGCACTACTTTCAATATATTTAATTTTTTGCATAATTTGATCGTAATGATATTTATGAAACAAACAGTGACACTAGTATATTCCTTTCAATTTTATCTATCGCTTTCATAATATAATAATAAAATAATAATAATATTCTCTACTACGCTTTAATAATTAAGCAGCAAGTATACGAAAAAACGTTGTAAATTAGTTAGCATATTTAAAGGAGCTTCAAAATCGTTATAAATATTCCTCTCTTGTAAATTTTTATTCACTTTATTCTCCTTTTTGTTTTGAATCTTATTTTCCTTGACCTTGAGATTGTGACATTCACTAAAATTTATAACTTAATGGTAGGTACCACTTAGTTCACATAAGCTGAAAGAATTTAAAAAATAAGAAAATCTTATGTAAATCATTTTATGTAATATTTGCTATTGATCAAGTGTCAATGCATTTACAAGAAGATTCAATATTGTGAAAGTGATCGGAAAATACAATGATGCAAAGAAAGAGACACACAATTTAATAATACCAGACAACCTTAAACTTAATGTCGTCTTCTCTTTCGTCTTTTTCTTACTACAAATATACACCGAAGAAAAAATCTCTCTCAAAGAAAGAAAAAGAAACGATGAAAAAAAAAACTGGAAACGGATTTTACTTTCGCATGCAAAACAAATGTAGCGACAGGCGATATACGAAAAAAAAAAAAGAAGTACTGAAGAATATCTTCAACAACCACAACAACGATATACGCTTACCAAGTAGTAGTTTGAAAGCAAAAGTTAAAACGTTGAACTAAAACTCAACCGACTGTGAAGTATTTTCTCCTCTTCTTCTGGTAGTCATCCAAGGCCTTACGTTGCGGCCTTTATACGAATGCGTTGGCAATACCAATGCAGAAAATGAGAATTATTAAAACTGAAAGTATTTTGCACTGTAACTAATGTAAGCTAATTTCCTTTTGTTTTCGTTTTTTTTTCCTCAACGCAAATATGAGCTCCGTACATTTACACATGTTAATGTTTAGAATTGTTACTTATTCTAGACTGTCAATGACTTAAATTTACTTAACAAGCTAAGAGAAGGTAGCAGGTTATTCACCTTTTCTGTTTTATTGTACATATTTCACATATTTTCTATTTAAAACAAAACTGTGAGGATAACCATATGCGAAACAACCAAAACGTAGCAATATTGTTCGAACATGTTAAAAAAATGTATATGGCAAGTTATTTGTTGTAAATGTTATATTCAATGTCCTTCAAACTCAGAGATGCAGATATGGAAAAGATCTTAAAAGTTTTCTACATTCTTATGTCTAGAATATTAATCAGGTGGAACACTGACAACAGCCGAACAGTCATTATGCGTGTACCTACCAAATTTCTACTACAGTTTTTTTTATAAATTTACTAATTTTTATGTTTACAACTTGTGCCATAAACAAAAAAGTAAGTTTGGATTCTTCAATCTATATGTATCTGCTGACATTGATATTAATTGGTTTGTGATCATTATACAGGGTGGGCCAAATAAGACCAACCAATGTTATGAATAACTTTTTTATTTTCTAATACGATTGCTTTTTTTGTCTTTTTGCAGGTTATAATTGAGTTCTTGGAAATTTATAATGGATACTGTTACACCAACGTGTAAAAATTATCGATTTTTTTTATTCTTGTCAACGACCAATTGTCTTAACGCAGGAAAAATATAGTAGTAGTAGTAGTATAGTTTATTTAGTATTATATACCATTTAAGAATTCATACAATTTAAAATAATTTACAATTTCTTGTTTTATAAACATAATAATTTAAAAATTTAACATATTAATTTAACATAGAGAACAAAAACAAATAGGAATATGCGTGTGCATTACATTAGTTTACATTTGATTTCAAATAATTTAAACACTTTCTCTTAAAAATATTGAAATTTCTTTCGAATTTTATATCACTTGGCAATGAGTTGAATGTTTCAAGTCCTTTATGTTGAATAATACCTTGAGCAGCTGTTGTATTTCTGAGGACAAGCCTGAAGTCTTCAGCGTTGCGCAGTGTGTACGGTTGCGATTCACCAAACACTCTTCAGTTCACCCGTAAGATAGCTTGGAGCAAGCCCGTGCTTCATCATGAAGACCATCTTCAGTGTATTGTATTTCCATCTTTGCTTTATGTTCAACCACATTAATGTACGAAGCATCCAGTTCACTTCCGTATATCTATTACAAAATAGAATATTTCTCATTGCTTTATTCTGTAATTTTTGGAACCTCTCTATATGTCCAAGATTACAGCATGAGTATAATAGAGATGAACAGTATTCAAAATGCGGTTTTATAATAGTGTTATAAACTTTTATAGCTGTAAGTATGTTCATTTTCTTTCTGATTCTTTGGAAGAAACCTATCTTTTTACCAATTTTTTTGCACATGCAGTCAACATGATGATTTAAATTTAGTTTATTGTCTATTATAATGCCAAGATATTTTATACTGGTAACACTCTCTATTTCACTATTATTTATCATTATTTTGTGCTCTTCATTAGTATGTATTTCCATTAACTTTGTTTTTTGTTCATTTAGTTTTAATTTGTTCATTTGAAGCCATAGCGATACTCTCTGAATATCTTCTGTCATTTTATCCTTGCATTCTACTGCATTTCTACCTTCTGCGTAAATAAGTGTATCATCTGCATATAGCACAATCTTACACTTTTTAACAACCATCGGAATATCATTTATATATAGTATAAATAGCAGCGCTCCCAGAATGGAACCCTGTGGTACACCAAAGTTGACATTGAGTTGATTTGATACGTGGTTATTCACTTTTGTTTGCTGCGTTCTGTTTGATAGAAATGACTTAAACCAATTTAGTTCTACATCTCTTATGCCATACATATACAATTTTTGAATTAATATCTCTCTGTCAATCGTTTCAAAGGCTCTTTTAAAATCGAGAAATAATGCAAGTATCTTCTTTTTTGATCCACTTCCTTTCCATTCATTGATCACATGGTTCACAGCAGTTTCACAAGAATATCCTTTTCTGAAACCAGATTGGTATTCTGATAGTATATCATTTTCTTCCAGATATTTCACCAATTGATGTTTTATAACTGATTCGATGATTTTTTCACATGTTTCTAATGTGTTTATAGGTCTAAAATCTTCACATTTTTTTGAATTTTTAATTTTTTCAACTGGTGTAATCATAGTGTTTTTCCATACCTCAGGACAAATATTTTAATTTTAATTTAAATTTTTTGATCCACTTATGTTTTTTTATGGGCAAAGTGGATATTGATAAACCAGAGACTATTAGACAGCTGAAGGAAAATATTCGAAACGAAATACAGAGTTTGCAACCAGAAACATAACGTCGTATAATAGAAAAAAGCGATAAAAAGAGTCAATGTCTGTATCAAGCAAAATGGTGGACATTTGTCTGATGTCATGTTTCATACATAGTGCATAAAAGTGTCCATAAAATTTATTTAATATAAAAAAAAAATAAAGTAAAAAATTATAACAAAAGTTATATGCGTTTAATATTGGTAACATTGGCTCTTATTTCGACTAAAGAAGCGAAATTCCCCCAAGACACACCAGACGAAAATATCGGTTGGTACTTTCATCTAAACAAAACTATAGAAAGGCAGGCTCTTAATACAGACTTACATAAGCTTTTTCGAAAGAAATTGGGGTATCAAACTCAAAATAGGCTTCTGGCCGTATACATTCGTAGCCAGGCCAATAATTAAGTTTGTGATGTCAATGCAGATGGCAACAACTCTACAAAAGACGGCGCAAGCAAATGTGGCCAAATTACAAATACTAGCCATGCGCACAACTCTCACCTGAGCTCTATAAGTACACCTGAATTGGATGACTGCATCTGTGTATACAAACAATACTCGAAAAACTACTTACTCGCTTCTCACTGGAGACGGTAATCAGTCCTACCTTGATATACGAAATCCAGAAAAAAGGAAATCCTTAATATTTCCCTTTCAGACTGTTGACCATCGTCAGCTTGGGCTGCTATACACAGTCAAGATATCGGAGTCTGCTTTAATGAAAACCAAACCAATCTTACCAACACATTTACATTTTTTTCTGACAGCAGAGTGGCCTTGATGTCTCTCAACGCAAGGGTAATCAGATGGGTTTGTATCCAGTTACTATTAACACTTGCATAATTGAACACAGAATGACAGGTCGCAGTGGTATTGTTACCCATGAAATTATCGACCATCTTACTAGGAAAACTTCTGACTCATCATTTACAGGCCCGATATCATTTTACGGTATGCTCTTATCCACTGACAAGTTAGTGGTATTGGACCGCCTGTACTGGAGTTAAACCGAAGATAACAAGAAAAATTTGCATGCCAAATCAATCGCCCAAAAGGACGTCTGAATTCCAATTGTTCTATCAAATTCAACTTCAAATTCAGAGAATTGGTTTATCCGAACAGGCAGATTATGTGCTGACAATTATGAGCTGCTGAAGACAAAGTCTGCCACTTCACTACCAGTACTCCCTGAATCTAGGTGTAAATCTTAGTTTGTAATGCTTAAGGTCGTTATAGAATTTTTAGTATTTGCTACTCTTGCGAATATATCTGATTAATTTATATTAAAATAAGCTTACGCTGAACATTGTGTTAACGTGAAGATATTATTTTCAATGGTTGCTATTATTTTGTAACCCTGAACTAAGATTGGATAATTTGAATGGATATGTACATACATTCGCGTTTAAGTTGTTTAATCTGCGTAAATCGATGCATTATAGGTGTACAAGTTTATACAAATGTGTACAAATACCAATTGTGAATTACCAACAAAACTATGAGGTCACGGCTTACCGAATACAAAAATTACTCAAAATGTCTGTAATTCAAGACTGAATGCTTTCAAGTTAAAGATTGCCGATACCATGAAGCTGCTAAATTCAACAATTGTACATGTTATAATGTGAAATTTTATTGTATAAACGATTGAGCTACGTCCTAATTGTATGCTACTTGTGTAGTAAAAAAAGCAATTAAAAAATGCTGCTGAAAATCGCATTTCAAATAAATTTATTTATCGTACAATTAGTGTTAATTTTATGGCAATTGATTGATTTAAATTATGAGATAATATTATTAAAAAAAAGGTACATAATCGCAAAGTATCGGAAGGATTTATCTGCATATTATTGAATATCACCACGGAAGTATTTTTGTACTCTTGATGATTGTACCTAATGCACAATATTAACTTTTTCTCATATATGCATATATGTATACAGTATTTTTATATACACATGGTAGCAATGATCAATCATAAAAAAGTAGGCATGTCATTACACCTTCATAGATTTGTTCATTGATGAAAAGAATAAATAACCAAAACAAATCACCTTGACTTCATCTTAAGTTACACGAATGCCTTGACCTTCTGCGTTCCATTAATCATGTACTCAATAAGACTTAAAAGTCATATATTTTTCATACATATGGTATGTATACTATATATAAAGTTGTGAACAAAAATAGCCGTGTAATCAGTTAAAAAAACTTAAAAATATACTGCGTCTATTGTTGAAGCCATACATTATAGTGAATGCGCCAGGAAAATTGTTTCTATGTTAGAATGGGATAACAAGAGAAAAAATGTATCTCCTGTCAAATCGAAAGATAACGGTAAATTTAAAATTGTTGCGGTAGGCTCTGGTCGTAGAACAAAAGAATAGCGGGGCATCTCATAGTTTGAACTGGACCTAACTTCTTATCAACCACCCCCGTATTGTGCGTGCTGCTGGAGGGGACCTACAGTTTAGTGCCGACTCCGAACGACGAGATTGAGAAGCTTTTTCTAGACAGTTATACTCTTTGAGCATTGTCAGTGACTCGTAAGAGGTGGAGCCGTGAAAAAATGTTTGATGTTTTTTTCGAGATTCGAACCGACGACCTCGAGCGTAGGAGTCGACGCACCTACCCACTACGCCACGGCGACCACAAACATAAACAGGTTAATCTTTTCAATCATGGAAATTTAGTTAAAGAAGAAAGTTTAGGCATATATAAAAACATTGCATATATCAAAATAACAATTCACTTTAAAAAGAAAAATAGAAAAAAAAAAGAAAAATAGAAAAATAAAAAAAAAATTGTTCATAAGAGGTAAAAAATATACTTATTTAGACGTTTTTTCTTAAAAAAACTGCACGAGATTCTACTGTATATGTATACTTTTCGGACAGATTGTACTGTCTTTCATTGCATATTATTTTTATGAAAATTTCACAAAATTTGTTATGAAAACTGACTCTTTTTGATCAACGTCTGGATTAAAATTGGGCGCCCGTTTACAAATAACAAAATGTATTCATTTCTAAAAAAAGACGATATTTCTCCCTTGAAACCAAACTAAACTTTTCATAACAAGAAAAAACGGTAGTACAATTAGAGAAATATTAGAAATATATAACGTACCAGCGCTAGTACCATTTACTTTAGACGACTTGGAAAATGTATTCAAATTTTTGACGAACTGCAATTCGTCAAATCGGAAGAGAAATCTTGCCACAGTCAATTAATCCATAAGATCTGAGACGCAAATGTTATTTTCGTTACAAAATCACTTTAAAACTTTCAAATTAATACCTATCTATAGAAGGTATAGATGTGCATAACATGAATATTTTCAAGATTTCCCCATACAAATGTGGGAATACGATGATAGCGAAACTATTAACGGTTATATCACGACTATATGTTAAATTTTCAAGTTAAAATTTAAATTAGTACCTATAATAATTGCCTGAAGAATTTATGCAATCGATTCGGTTTTTTTTTCTCCTTTATCATAATATAAACAACACAAAACCTGTTTCTTTCGAATTGGGTCAGTACCTTAACAGGTGTAAGCAACAGATTGGAAATAAAACGAAAGTGCTGAAGATGAAAGTAGGAGTAAATGAAGATTGAGATAATGTGGAATGTGAGTGCTCAAACAATTTATGATAAATTGACAATGCGTTTACTGAGAAAGTAAATAATTGGGAGAAAATAACAGTTTACAAATTGTACATCGCGTTACCAAGTATTGTCTTGCATTAAGTAATATCATGGTACCTGTTGATTGGTATCAATTAAATAAGTTGTCGGCAAAAATTTTATTTCATTCAAATTACTAAAATAATTAGTTTCCTTAATGAGGAAAAGCAACTGTATTTTATAATTATTTAAAAATATTTGGTCTTCATACAAGGTGTGACACATACCCCATCAATTTGTACTTTTGAACTTTAACTAATACTAATCTTATAAGCACCTATAAGTACAAGGTCTTAAATGCTTTTGATTACTTGCAGCGACTTCATTCTGAATTCAGTAATTAAATTTTACGAAATCAGTACAAATAGTAATAATATAGAATGTTTGATCATAAATGGTGTGATTCCTTGCACTGATTTCATCCTGAATTCAGAAACTACAATGTAATGCAATTCGACATTTATTTTGTTAGAAATCGCAATTGATTTTGTCTTCAGTTATACACCTCGATTTTATAGAAACACGTACATTTGAACACACATATAATAATGCATAAAATAAAATGATAACCCAAAAACTCAAGTGACCATAATGTTCTCAATTTAATGCTATGTAAACAAGATATGTGTTATATTCACTTCACATCAGAACTATTGGCATGCGCTATGTTGTCGAAATTTTAAAAATTTCTGAAGATTATTTTGTTAAGATCACGTAAATATTCTTATTTTGGTAAATTTGTTTTTTTATTAAGCAACATCAAAAATAGGCAAAGCTCAATAGTCCATCTAACAACAATGGAACAAATAAAACAGATATACGTTAAGTCGACGCACGTTAGAATACTGTCTTGCGCAGAAGCTAGCGAAACATATGGCCAGGCAACTGTCAAATTACTTGCATAATGCGAAAAGACTCAAAAACGACTACAAAATTACATGCTGCAAGTTTCTCAGTTGTCGTGCTTACTATCAAATTATTAAAACCAACAAAAAATCGACTATATACATTATTGCACAACGAACAGGATTTTCAAAGAGAAATATCCTGCTGGCATTGCGACACTTTCGCAATCAGAACTAGTTGGCGCTCAAAAATCGAAAGTTTCGTTTTTTTGCCTTGAATTAAACAAGCGAGTCACAGGTTGTTTGTTTGTTCACTAAAATTTACTTTTTAGTTGAAGTGCCACAAGTGTTGGACCAACTGGACACTGATCACATACAACACATACATTCATACATATATATGCATACAACGTTTTAATTTCGAAATTTCGTAAACTGTTGGCCAGAGAAATATTATGTAATCAAATCATTTAACTCCTTACTTACATTTGAGTCCTGCTTATCTACAGTTGTATTGAATAATCGTCCTGAAACACTGGTGCTGTGAAACGATCTCTTTAAAGAGAATCCTCCAACACTGGTAGATGAGGAAGGAACCAAATACGTCGGAGACGTCGTTTTATTGACTATACCACGATTTAAGAATAAATGACACAAAAATTTATCCGCTTGAGAACGTCGAATACACTTAAGACTAGAATTACTAAAACAAGCCATTATCCTTTTATTTAAGTTAACGTTCCCAACGGCAGAAATCGATTAACAATTTTTTTTTTCAAAGGTATTTGTAGCGCGAAAAAAGAAACGAAAAAAGAAAGTAATGCACAGCACTTGCCCGAATCACTATCAGTGCAAAATCACAAAAACTCAATCAAATATTCACTATAAGAAGTAAGGTCTGGTTATTGTATCTCCTTTTTACTTTACCGGACTTAATTGAATCGACTGAATGCTTTCGGTAGTGCCGACCAAGTGGTTATGATCGAATCTTCAGACCGCAGCTAACACTACGGCGTTAAGTGATTCGATTTCTCTCTGGAATACTTTGGACTGTGAATTGCGGAGGCCCCGCCGTCGCTGCTTTCGTCACCTCAGTGTATTTTTTCTTCGAACCACTCACAAGTTTCAGTTCTTGGCTTTATCAATAGGCCAAGTAGACCAAAATCTTCTCTTAAAGCGGAATCTGGGGCTCTACTCCACATCCCTACCATTTGTTAGCGTTTAGTACACGATTATCATTTTTTCGGTTTGTTACCTCTCGTTTACTGACTCATTTGTTCATTTATTTTGAAACAAATTTGATGACGTTTCAGGTTCTTTAGCTTATTTTTATTAGAATCTGATAAGAATTTTAATTGTCAATTAGGAATAGAAAAATGTCTTTGGACGGAAGTTTTTTAGCCGTGTTTCTTCAGATATATTTGATTCAAACCAAAATAAATAGAACATATGGATGAATATGTCAAAACTTTTATAAAACAGCTGACACAAAGTGGTCTCTGATAAGTAATTGGTATAAAATGGGTTTGTTCGTAGCGCAAGTCCTGAAAGCAATATATTTATAGTTTTCGATAAGATAAAATTATTAATGAAACGAAAGTATATGCATCAAATTTTAATTAAATATGTATTTAAAATTGAATAATGTTTTTACGCCAATGGTTATTAAGGATATTGGAGTTGAGTATGCCTTATGTAGTTCTGCGTTAAGTTTTGTTAATCTTTCATCAACTCAAATAGGGTATTCTTTAATTTAACATATGTATTTTATAAAATATATTTGACTGTTGATAACTTAACAGACTGGTCTAAAAAAAAAACTGACAAAATTGAATTGTCAAATGGTTGTCATGTCATAACCTCATCATATGTAACATTTTGCCCAAAAAAATTGAGTTGAAATGTCTCGCTATATTCTTTGCCGAATTTCAAGTTTATTTAATAAACTTGAAAACTCCTTGACCCGGGTCTTTCGAAATCCATTTCCACCAGGTACCTGCAATACTTGTATTTGTATAAACTAATTTAAAAAGCGTTATTTTGTAGAACACTTGGCTGTAGTTGGTATCGATATAAATCTGTCTGAGACGAGGAGTCACGAAAGTAAATACAGTATCCAAAAATTAATCGGTGATGGCATTTTATGGGCTGTCCCAAAACATCGTCGATCAGTTGAAAGAAGATTAAGTCGGAAATTTGGTTATCCGGAATATGTTTGGAAACCTCTTAAACTGAAAACACATTTACGAACATGTAACACATGCGGCCACGATCATGAAATTGGTGTCCTATGCCGTAAGTAATTTTTTTTTTTAGAATTTAGATATAGAATGAATCCGTTGATGCAATATATGTATATTTTCAGCGCACTGTTACGCCAAAGTTCGCACCGAAACTGAACTCATGCAAGACAAAATTCAAGAAAAGTTGGGTTTGAATCCTGTGGAACAGGAAGTCGTAGTAATTTATGAAGGTGAAAGGAGTGAACAGGTAATTCGGTTTTTTTGTCATAAATACATATATGTATTTTATTTTCCCATGTCTTCTTGAACAGCCCTCTGAATTTCTGGACGGAAAGCGAATTGTGGAGATGGAAAAACCGCGCCCTATTTGGTTCAGTAAAAATCTAATGCAGAAAACAACTCAAAAACCAGCAGATACAAAGGAGGTTAAGCCCTCAGATTTGGGATAGATAAATTGTTTAACCAAGTTAATAAAAAAAATTAATGAATGAAAAATATTTAATTGATATTTTATTAATTTCGATTAAACTTATCCGTTTAAGGTCGTTTCAAGGTTCTTATACCCAGTGTTTAGGATATCAACTACCGCAAATAAAGAGAAACAACCATAGATAGTTTCGGAATAAATTCCCTTAAATTTTTGTTTATTTCTTTCGTTAAAAGATAACGACACGATATGGTACTTATCTTTACGCTGTTAAGTGATAAAAAGATTTGGCAGTGCTTGTGTGCAATTTTTAAATACGTTGAGAAGCTACTAAACTTTGCGCAGAGGGAAATACACATCTGAATTGAGCCATAAAACGATGGCTTTCTATTATTTAATATTCTGCAGAAACATGTTGAGTTTCAGTTAATTCAGTCCCTTCCAAAGGGAAGTGCACTTTTACCCCTTACACAAGACAAGGTCTGACGGATGATTCGCTTTTAGGACCTTGTGACAAGTTTTAAGATATCTCCCAAAAAGTAGTACCTTGGATGAAACAATGAAGATAAGTTATAAACAGTTCAGCTGCATTTTAAATATTTCATCTATATTTTAAAATATTTTTATAACAGGAGTGAAGAATTTCCAAGATTATTCTACAAGACCGATATAAACGAACTAAATTAAAACTAATGAACATTTCTGATACTTTTTTAGGAATCCATTCGTAAATTCCAAGGCCGTCATAATAGGCTTACCCTCGATTTTTACTCTAAGAATATCAATAGAAGTATTATTCTTGCAACGTGCTCTCAAGCATTTTGCACTTCGTATGTACTCAATTGATCCAAGACCATTGGAATTTGATTCTAGTGTTGGACCGACTTTTATTTCCACCAGTTTCATATTTAAATTTTGAAATTTTGTTGTTATTTCTTTGTAACCGAAAAGAGCTCGATAAAGATTATATATATCTAACGCTGTCATAGTCTTCCAATTAATTTTTCCCACGCTGGGAACAATTCTGGGGGCTGTAAGATATTTTATTCATGACAATGAAAGTTTGGTAATGAATATCTGTACTACCATAAGTTGCTAGGCTGTCGTTTTGTTTTTGTGGGTTATTGAAGCTGTCTGGATAAGCATTTAATGTAGAAATCAATAGTTCTGCTCCCTCATTCGCCAAGGTTTTGTGCAATTCAGGCATTAAGACATGTGGGTCAATGCCAATTTCCTTTTGCGAATATATCTAACGATGGAATATCAAAATTTTTGTACCTTGACAGGGTAAATGAGGAACTTACGTCGCCCACATCAAACTTCTTTGGTTCTATTTTCATAATTGAGACACCTGTCTTTGTATCGCCCTTCATTATAGAGTATATAATCGGTGCAGCTCCCCGCCATCTCGGAAGGATGCTGGCATGAACGTTGATCATTCCTCTGAAATAAACTTGAATTAAAATTATTAAAATTGCTTATGTATGAGAGAGTTACAGAGGAAAAGCGCGGATTACATTTTCTGGTATCATGTGACCAAAAGACACCACTATCCCCAAGTCATACTGACTACAAGTCTCTTCGTTGATAGGCCACTTGTAAGTGGGTATACTATTTGAATCGGCATATGTTCTTATACAATTGGCAGGGCTTTTAAAAGATGTAACAACGCTTAAGGCAGACACTTTTGACTTTTGTAAACTATTAAATAAGAATATTATAAAGAACTTCTGAAATTATATCACAAAAGGTGAAAGCTTACCTTGAACTGTGGAGGAGCTTAAGACTAGGTAAAGAAAAGTTGTCAGTTCCAAAAAAGAGAACTTTAAAAGTATTTTTTGTTGAATATTGTCGAGCTAGCTTACAATATTCAAAAATCTTTCGTTTATATTTATAAAAGTTTATCCCAGCCGCTAATTTGATCATTATTTTTGAGGTTAGTAAACTGACATTCACATCTGATATTTTTCACCACAAAATCTATTGATGGTGAGTATTGCCATCTGGGCATCAGACTGACCAACCTCTACATTATTTTTCAAAGTCAAATTGTTTGTTTTTTTATAGGCACACCAATTACCATAATAACCATAACATTTAACATAATACAAACTTCTTTGATCAGATCAACGAAATATATAAATAAAAATAAACAAATTACCAACAAATAAAGTATATATGTTATAATTCATATGAATTTAACATAGTTCTAGAAAAAAAAGATTCACATATATTACATTTATATACATTACAGTACATTCATATACATTACGTTTAACAGACAAGAACATATATTTAAATAGTCCCATGTACTTTTTATGTGTTATTTGAAGACTGAAAATTATTCGACAGTATGTAAATATCTAAAAAACGAAATTCATATATCGTTATTGACGCAAGCAAGGAGCTTTATGTACTTATATTCGGTTATACAATTTTATATATCGTCTAGTGAAGATTTATGCAATTAACTCTATTAGTGTGATGTGCGATATTCATGTCTCAAAATTTTGCTAAATATAATTTAACAGACCAGAAGAAAGTCGTACGTTTTGACGTCATAACAATCGACATCAGAAGTTGAACATACCTAATAATTTTGTTTGGAACTCACTATCAGCTGTCATTCGTAAACATAACAAGAAGAAGAATTGACTTTATTTTGTAATTCAGCAAAAAATTAAAGTATTTTTTTCTAACGGATTTATTTTGGTTAAATGATGCAAGATTAAAGTTTTTAAACAATGGAATATAGTGCTCACTCAGATTATAACATGGTTTCTCAATTAGCTTTACGTGTGGCTCTTCAAACTATGAAGGAGCGTTGTTTGTCCCTGCAGCAAAGACTTTCCACAGTGGAGGATGAAAATCAATCATTACGTGGTCGACTAGAAGCCGATCAAAGATGTAATGAGTCATATCAAAAGCAAAAAGGATCTCCCCACAGTAATGTTGAAATGGATAATCTACGTTCGCAAGTAGCCGAGCTTGGTAGACAAAAGATGCAATTGAGTGACCATATAAACATGGTAGCGAACGAAAATCGAAAGCTCTGGTCGCGGCTGTCACAAATTGCCAAAGAACAAGATGCTATGACAAATCGAACCAAAGATGATAAAAGCAGTACTCCACATTCAACTGGAGACGAGATGGACAGTCCTCGGTCTGCAAATCAAAATTTGATTCGCTCGCGAACCTTTACCCAGCACTCACCAAATCCAAATTTAAGATTGAAAGCAATAAATTTTGAAAATATGGAGAAAGATGATGATCCCAGTCTTGAGGAAGTTTTACTTGTAGAAGCATCAGATGATGACAGTAGCAATAGAGAGCTTAAGTCCGATGAAATTATTGGTGTTTGTGAAACAGAATTGGGATTTACTTACTTAAATGTTCTTCATGCTTCGATTGATGATGACTTCAACGTTGAGGCCAAAAAGTGCCTAGAAGGGTTACATAAAATAAGACTTGAAGCCTTGCAGCAACAACTCGATATCACGTCAACCTTATCGACGTTAGAGAATAGATTTGGTATGTACTGAGGAAGAATGAAGTGCTTGTAATATATTTAATCTCTATATTGTAGTTCTACAAGGTTGTTCCGAATGTGCTAAAAATGCACCCAAACCTGAAATGGTAGACAAGAGTTTGGAAACCGATGACAGTGTTGCAGAAATGTATAGCTGTATGCCACATTCTACAGAAGCCAAGGAGAGTGCAACAAGTGTACCGCAGGCTCACTCAACACCAGTCGACTTCATTAAACTCAAGCTTATGGCAGACGAAGAAGACAAAGTATGCCCTATGTGTTCTGCTGTATTTAATAATTCGGTCACATTTGATGCATTTCGAAATCATGTCGAAACCCATTTTATAGACGATTCTCTGATGGAAACTGCTATTGATCATAATTTTGAACTTATTTCACATACTGTTGGTGATTTCTGACAAAGCAAGAAAATATTCTTTTCCAGTGAGCTATAAACAATAAACAGTGATATGATGACAAGAAGACAATGCGAATGCCGCTGTTAGTTATTTCATTTCGAATAATGTAAATTTTGTAAAGTTAATCAATTGCATACGTTACTTACATAAACTTATACATATATCTACATATTAAATAAATTGTTTTTTTATTATTACAGAAGTTAATTTACATTTTTATCTTATTTTTTTCTACGCTTTGAAATTTCTTACATATTAATTTTTGAGGTATGCACGATGAAACTTCTACTTGTGTCACAGATGTCTACACATGGAGACTAAACTTCTAAGGGAATCAAAAATATTGTTATACTGATCGCAAGTGCTCAAAGATAAAAAGATGTACACGGCTGCTTTATACTTCGCGAACTATTTGACTCGCGGAAAATAAAAAAACAGGAAACGTGGTGTTTTCCTTTTATAACACGAGAGCTTCGGATGATATACAAAAGTATGTTAATGGATACTAAAAGAGTTTTTAAAAAATGGTTTCGTATGATGTGGGAATCAATCGAATTGATTATGATATATTTTTTTGTTTATGTATTATAAAACCTTCTTTCAAAAAATAACAAAATGCATTGGAAGCTCACTTTACCAGTCGTTTTCAGTGCTCAATCTCGTTTTACCTTTATATACATACAATTCCTAACTTTCGCTCTTATATAACAATCCCAAACATCGCTTTCTTTTCATGTAATAAACTGGGTAAGTGCGAGTTGTTGTTGCGCACGGGGAAGGTTCCGTCGCATAATATTGATGGATGATTTCTGAATATCAAACGACGTTTCCAAACTATTTCAGTTGAATTTTCTTCTAAATTCAACCCAAATCTACCATTCATTCATACATTCATACATCCAAACAAACAAACATTCATCCATTCACATGTCTATACCTCTATCCAAGTTTATACAACACAGAAAATCCCTTCCATCATACACCTACCTAATCTTGTTGTAGTCTCTACAGCAACCGCTTATAGGTGAACTAATGTATGCAGTGACCTGGTCCTTCAGGTTCGGGTGTTGTGGGTGGGGTTAACTTCCCCAGCATGTCCAGGCCCCAGTTCCCTTAACAGACCACGTGCAGCCGATGAACTCACGGCGGTTCTAGACTGATATAAAGCAGACTTTGCCGCAGGAAGTGCGGTGGGATGAGCCGAGGAAAAAGAAAGCCCTACTAGTGAAAGTAGAAGAAAGTAGAAGTAGAAGAAAGCTACCCTAGTGAAAGTAGTGCTTAATCAGATGTGGATATGTTGTTCGAGACAGACAGAGCGAGCGCATCGTAACAATCTGTATCAAGGCAAAATTCGGTAATATCAACCTGATTACTCACACCTCAACATCTATAAAGGGACCTAGCTGTCCCCTGATCAACATTCTGAGAAGCCAACATCAACTCAGACCATATCCTTATTGTAGCCAAGGTAAGGATGTGGATATCGAGAGAACAATGGAGTCGATAAAGAAAACTGAGGTTTAACGTCGGGAAGCTCGTTCGCAACAGACCGCTAGGAACTTTGCCGATCAAGTCTTCCTGAAACTCTCCGAAAGTTCGACGAAAGAAACGTTGTCAAAAAGTCCTCAAGGAAGCAGCTACTAGGTTTTAGGACACCATCCAGAAAAAATCCTTGGTTCGACGATGAGTGCATGCAGACAAATAAAGCAAAGCAAGAAGCCTACAAAGCAACGCTGCATCAAACTTCGAGGGCTGTTCGTACAGACAAAATCGAGAGGAAGAAGTCCGGTTTTAAAGAAATTTCGCCCAGTCACAAAGACCATAATCCAGAGTGTGTTTTCGGACATGGTGTCAAGCAAGCTGTGTTTATTCAGCTCATTGTTAAAATCTAACAGAATGTGTTTGGCATCGTCGCTGGAGGATTGATCGTATGTTCTTTCTAGAAGATCATAGAAGTTATGCTTGCTGCTATCATCGTTGTCCTCTGCATTGATCGTATGTTCCTTCTAAAAGATCATGTTATTTTCATCCTTGTACGCTGTGTACGCAAATCAGGCGAATTTAGTATTCTTGCGAATTGTTATGAGACGCTTACTTACATACTTTTGTCAGTAGTAGATAGGTGTATACCCGAGGTTGTTAGTCGTCGCAGAACTAAAAGCTTTTACTTGGAGAGGAAGTTAACCCCACTCTCAACCCTCCACTAGAGGGCCAGGTCAATTTTTTAGCCCCTGGACCTCTTTCAAACTAAGAGCGCAATTGACCGGAGCTAGCAAAAGAACTTGCTAGCTGATTAAGGCACTGTACTGTACTGTACACAAAAATGTGAAGAAATGAATGAAAAAATATACCAAAATACCTACCATTTTTAAGGTTCCGTCTACAAAAACGAAACCTTTATAATTTCGGTGTGTCCGTCGGTCCGTCATGTCTGTCACACTTTTTTATCTCCGAAGTTTATAAAGATATCGGCATGAAATTAATTATGTACTTCACAGCTAGATGTCATTGCCCATGCACGCAAATTTAAAAATTGGGGCCATTTGGGGGTGGCTCCAGTACAGGTGAAGTTGCCATTAATTTTGAAACATTGTCGCACCCCATCGACTTATATATCAATCGACAGATCTTTTGAAATGAGGTAGAGGTTTCCTTCAAAAATTTTTGATCCAAAGTACCGTTTGGAAAATATGGAGCTCCAAAGTTTCTTTTTAATGCATCCCCCCCTTCCATTTCTAAACCAAAGTGTTTAAAAATCTGAAAAAATCACAAAAACTTCGCTTCATTGAGTACTTCCATTTAGAACAATTTCGAGCATTCTGGCCTTAATAGTTTTGAAGATATTGGCCAAAAGCGGTCAATCATCAACATGTGAATTTTGAAGATCTGAAACCGCAATTTTGAAGACCTCAGCGTAAGCATTAAGAAATGATAAATTTCAAAATAGCAATTCATGTTGAAATTTTGAGATATCTAAGATTTAAAATGATAACTATTTTCATTTTCACACATAAATTTCATGTTGTGTTCGACCACTCTATTCGTCGATGAGTGTTATCTTTTGATCTCAACCCATAAATGCCCAACAGAAATGAAAACACACCGCAGGCATGTGATTAGGTAGGTATGTATGTTGTATGATGGAAGGGATTTTCTGTGTTGGATAAACTTGGATAGAGGTATAGATATGTGTATGGATGAATGTTTGATTGTTTGGATGTATGAATGTATGAATGAATGGTTGATTTGGGTTGAAGTTAGAAGAAAATCCAACTGAAATAGTTTGGAAACGTCGTTTGATATTCAAAAATCATCCATCAATATTATGCGACGGAACCTTCCCCGTGCGAGTACAACTCGCACTTGCCCAGTTTATTTTTATATTTAAGTCTACCTCTCTGCTACAAAACACTTTTCCCATTTTGCAGAAGACCGCTCTTGCTTGTTTTATTCTGCATTCTATTTCTTTGTTAGGGTTGGCATTGCTTTCAATTATTGTTCCTAGGTACTTGAATTTGCTGACTATTTCTAAGATTTGATTACATATCTTTAGCTCCAGATTCGGCGTTGGTTGTCTTCTAGTTAGTACCATGAACTTTGTTTTGACGATGTCTATACCTAATCCATAGTAATTTCTTACACTGTTGAGCTTTTTCATCATGATGCTCAAAGTACTTACAGTGCGACCTCAATAAAAGCAACTAATAGAAATTTGGGCAGTTGTTTTTACTGAGTTTGTTGCAATAATCGAGTCAAAAAATGGAAGGTGCCGAAAATGAGACAAAAAGTTAAACTCCTCCAAAATAAAAAAAAACGTGTCTTGCACTGGTAAACAGACCAAAACTAATTTTTTAATTCATATTAAAAATAAAAAAAATTAACATTTTACTTGTATTTAAAAAATTGAGAAATTTTTGATTGTGTCTTTTTAGACCCTGAATTCTTTTCCACAGCTGACTCTCGTAAGTTTCGCAGAGCTATAATATTATTCAGTGAAGCATCATTTTCTTCAGCCCATTGAAGGCAAATGTTTAGTGCTTGGATTGCAGCCCCTGCTTTGATTTTTGGCAGTGGGGATTCTTTAACTGCATTTTCGTCATCACTTTCAATTTCTTAGTCTCCCAAGTTGCTGCAAGTCGGTTCCAGATTGGTTTCATTTTCGGCAATCCAATCATTTATGTCCTCGGAACAGTTAATAGGGGATAGCTCTTGAAGCAAATCATTTATCGATGATATTATTTCGCGGTCTTTTAGGATTTGGTCCCTTATGACACTCAAAGGTAACAAATCATCTTCATTATAATCATTGCTTGAGTTCATCAAAGGGTTCCAGCACTTTTGTATTGCCGTAGACTGCACCTTGTCCCATGCATTAGCCAAGAGACATACGGCGTGTCTCAAATTAAATGCTTTTATTTTAGTCTCCAAATCTGACCCTTGACTAGCGACCAAATGTGCCAATAGACTCTTTTTGTAATTCAGTTTAGTCAAGTTGATCACATTTTGATCCATTGGTTGGAGAATAGCGGTGCAATTTGCTGGTAAACACATGGTGACTATCATTCCATCATCACTTCAGAGCCCTCTTCTGAAGATTTCTAGACTCAAGAAACTGTCTTACCTAAATGAAGAAACAAATATGTAAATAAAAAAGAAATGGTTATAAAAGTCGATCAACTTTATTAAACATGTTACCTGTGGTACAAACGTTGAGTGAAACCATTCTTCAAACAACGAGAATGTCATCCACGCATTTTTATTGCCCTTATAAATGACGGGTTTATTTTCAAAATTTTTAAATGCTCTAGGATTTAGAGCTTTCCCGATGACGAATAATTTTATTTTGTGAATCCCAGATGCGTTCGTGCAAGCAAGAAACGTTATTCTCTCTTTGCTTGTCTTCCGACCTGGAGCGGTTGCTTCTTTAAAGCTTACAAGGGTTTTATTTGGCATAAGCTTAAAAAATAAGCCGGACTCGTCCGCGTTGTAAATTTGATTTGGTGACAGACCGAGCTCTTTAATTGTATTTTTGAACTTAACCAAAAACGGTTCAACGAGTTTCGGCTTATTTGACAGCTTTTCTCCACAAATTTTAAGGTTGCGGATTCCATGCCTTTTTTTTAAATTTGAAAACCAGCCATTGCTTGCATTAAAGGATCCTGGTTTTTCCTTGATTCTGTCGTGCAGTTTACATGCCTGTGCTTTTAAAACTTCTATGGATGTTTTAAAACGTTTCGATGTCGATTTTCCAAAAAAACCATTTATACAAGGCTTTCTCCATACGTGGAAACTCACACGCTCTTAAAGTTACTCGTTTTCCCGGTCCACATTCTGAATTTACAACAAATTTTGTTAGCGCTCCTTGTCTCCTCTTAATTCTACTTATGGTAGACTTGTTTACTTTATATTTCTCAGAAAGCGATTTAGCAGTTACACCCTTATTAATTTGATCTAGAATTTCACTTTTTTGCTTTATAGAAAGCTTAGGAACACTTTTTACAATAGCCATAACTAATAGTACACAGTAATCCGACTAACGACACTAACGACTACAGAGTAAAAGGCACGTAAAACTACGCCATTCATACAAAACGCAAACATCGTCTAACAAACATCTGCATAAAAAGTACAACGAATAGCTGTAAAATAACTGCCCAGACATAGCAAAAATAAACAAGAAGGAAAATATACAAATAGCGAACGAAAAAAGAGCTTATGAAACAATAGTTGCTTTTATCGAGTCTTCTTCTTTTTCGAGGAGTTGCAATTGCTGAGTCAACAATGGTAAGACTTAAGGTGTTGCTTTTATCGAGGAGTTGCACGTATCGAGGGTTGCTTTTATTGAGGTCGCTTGCTACAATGATGGCATTGTCCGCGTATCTCAGATTGTTTATGTGGACTCCGTTTAACTTAAAACCACCTTCGCTCTCTTCGATGGCTTCTTTAAATATTTCTTCAGAGTACATGTTGAAGAATAATGGCGAAAGAATAGATCCTTGTTTTATTCTTTGGATCTCAACTTCTTCTGATTCTTCTTTTTCCATTCCTATTTACGCTTTCTGACCCCAATATAGACTTCTAATCACTCTCATGTCGTTCATGTCAATGCCTTTACTTTGGAGGATCTCCATCATTTTTCTATGCTGTACTCTATCGAAGGCCTTTTCGTAGTCTACAAAGCATGCATATACGTCTTTGTTCATTTCCAGGCATCGATGAACTAGCACATTAAAATTGAACAGTGCCTCGCGGGTGCCAAAAGCCATTTCTGAAGCCAAATTGAAAGGGGCTTACATCAAATTCAAGTTTGTTGTATATTCTTTTATGGAATATTTTCAGAACCCTCAATAATCAATCCTAACTATAGCCCTCACGACCTTAATACCCACGTTAAGAAGCTAATCGATATTCCACTATTTGGATAAAAGAAAAACGTAAACAAAAATTAACTGTACATCGAAGACTACTCTAGGAAAAAATAATACTCTAAACTTTCCCGGCGCGCATACTACTTGATAAAAGTACTCTAACCAATGTCAACTTAGCATCTATTATATCCTGTTCGAATGCCCTACTTTCATTGTATGATATATCAGAAATAAGTTTTAGGAGAGTGCTTGATTAAGGTTTTCGAAGCGTTAATACGCGAACCATGCAGACACAAGCGTCTGCACCTAGCCTCTATTAACGAACTCCTACTCTCACCTCTCCATGCTAAAATCCTGGAGCTGAGTACCCTGGACAGAAGATGGGGTAACCAACTGTGGTGGGACGTCGGGGCGACTGCAAGTGAGACAGGGGGAAGTGTGAGTCTACCAGGGCTCATCGCTCTTTTTTGGATGGCGGCGGAGGAGCTGGTCAGCTGATTGGCCAACGGCGGCATCCACAACTCTAGTCAGCAGGAGCTACCTGGTTTCCATGGTAAGGTCGGGACCCTGGAATAGAGATGGCGGCGGATAAGCCGTTCTTTTAGGGCCAACGGCGGCGCTCACAGCCTGCAAGAGGCTACCGACACCGGATCCTTCTGGACCCCTTTGTCCGGGGGCTAAACAAATGGACCTGTCCTCCCAGTTGGAGGTTGTGCTTGGGGTTAACTTTCTAACCACGTAAAAAACTCACGAGTTCAGAACACACAAGCTGCCTCGGATATGGACGGACTTACTGTTGACGACCCCAGCAAACGAAAAAAGGACAATGATTTTCCGTTCTGCATGTGGAATGTGAGGTCCCTGAACAGACCACGTGCAGCCGATGAACTCGCGGAGGGCTTAGACTGCTATAAAGCAGACGTTACCGCAATCCAGGAAGTGCGATGGGATGGGCCGGGAAAAAAGAGGATAAAAAACTGCGATATCTACTACGGCGATTGTTACAGAGAGCGAAGGCAGCGATTATTTGGATGTGGATTTGTTGTTCGAGGCAGACTTAGGCAAAAAGTCTTAAGCTTTAAGTACATAAGCGAGCGCCTCATAACAATCCGCATCAAGGCTAAATTCGGCAACATCAGCCTAATCTGCGCCCACGCCCCAACGGAGGATGGCGATAGCAAGGATGCAAGGATGACTTCTGTGATCTCCTAGAAAGAACGTACGATCAATGCCCCAGCTACGACACCAAGATCGTTCTAGGAGATTTCAACGCTAAGCTGGGTAAAGAGGACATCTTTGCTAGAGTCATCGGTAAACACAGCCTGCACGACACCACGTCCGAAAACGGACACAGGCTGGTGGACTTTGTTACGGGGCGAAACCGCTCTGTAGCTAGCACGCGGTTCCCACACCTCAACATCCAACATCCAACATCATGGCGGTCCCCTGGTCATTCAACCGTCAACCAGATTGATCACGTTGCGATCGACGTCAGGCACTCCTCCAGTATTCTTGATGTCCGAACGTTCCGAGGCGCCATCATCGACTCGGACCATTTCCTTGTTGTAGCCAAGGTAAGGACACGGATATCGAGAGAACAACGGAGTCGAGGAAGACAACGACGGTTTGACGTCGAAAAGCTACAATCGCAACAGACTGCCAGGAACTTTGCCGATCGAGTCTCCCTGAAACTCTCCCTGAAACTCTCCGCACTAACAATAGACGAAGAATGGAAATGTTGTCAAAGAGCCATCAGAGAAGTCGCTACTGATGTGCTGGGTTTTAAAACGCCAACAAGGAAGTCCCAGTCCTCCTTTACGGCGCAGAGGCATGGACAATATCCCAAGTGGATGAACAGTCTCTTGGTCTTTTCGAGAGAAAAGTTCTGCGGGCGATCTTTGGTCCTGTTTGCGTTGATGGCATTTGGAGGAGAAGATTCAACCACGAACTGTATGGGCTGTACAGCGACATGAGTCTAGCCAGGCGTCTACGGATCCAACGCCTAGGATGGCTAGGCCATGTAGAGCGTATGGACAACTTAGCTCCGGCCCGAAGAGTTTTCGACTCTGAGCCTGTGGGACAACGCAACAGAGGACGTCCACGAACAAGGTGGCGCACACAAGTCGAGGGGGACCTCGGCCGGCTTGGTGTGCGAAACTGGAGACAGCTGGCGAAAGATCGTGCTGGCTGGAGAGGCATGTTGAGTGAAGCCCAGGTCCACCTCGGACTGTAGCGCCCTAAGAAGAAGAAGAAGAAGCTTGATTAAGGTGATATGTGATGAGTATTAGCATGTAAGGTACATAGCTGTGAAGTGATATAACCCAAACATAGTTCTTTATCATTTTCTTAGAAAGTTGGCCTAGTGAGAACTTTTTTTATTCTATCAATCTATTTTTTTAAGTGCAAAATCCAAAAATTATTATATATATTTTTTTTATTGCATGTTTTTTATTAGATTAATTCCCTTATCCGCAGTTACTTGAAAGTTGTTGTGTTGCGGCAGGCTGCACATGCAGCAGTTCATCTGAAAGTAAAATAAAAATATTAGGTTAAAGATCCTTATGTATGTATGTAACCTACCAGACAAATTCCGATCCATCGATCCCTTCCCGTCCAGTCCTTCAATGACCTGTGAAATACCTTTGTGAGGAATGTTTTTTTATATTAAATAATTTAATAATTAATACTTACCACCAAACAAGTTTAATTAATATTATTAATTTTAATACAGATCAAAACACACTTGTTTTGATCTGCATTTGATGAGATCTGTCAAACTGACAAGGACGGACATACATTAATATTCAAACTGACAAGGACAGACATACATTTAAGAAACATAATGGAAGTGCAAGGCGGTGTTCACACGATGCATTTTGCAGTGTGAACATGGAAAAGCAAAAAAAAGGTGCATTGGAACATACGTGAATTTGGCACTTTTCCAATTTGGAAAATTTGTAGAAAAAAGGAGAAAATTAAGAAATTCTTAGTAAAAACGTGAGAGTGATCGGCAGAATTTGCGGAGAAATTAAATTACGCAAAAGTTTTACGCGAACTTTTATATCGGAAATTATACAATACTAATAATTTCCAGCAGTGCGTGTGTGAAATACTAAAGCCATATACACTCCTAAAATAATATATAGTTAAACTACAATAAACAAAAAGGAGGAAATCAACATATATATATATATATTTATGGTCATATGTTCTTACACCATATACATATATACACGTATTGGACAACATCAAAAGAATAAATAAAGGAAATTATTCACTGTAAAAAAAAAAAAAAAAAAAGACATATATAGAAAAAAAAAAAAAAAAGGAAAGTTCGCAAGTGCCGCGGAAATCAAAGATTCGCCACCGTGGTTCAAACACATATGTACATACATATACGTGCCGATTTGTCAGTACATGGAATTTCTACGCAACAAAGCCAAGAGCAGTGCCGGCCAACGAAAAGTGACATAACCATCCTGAGAAGCCTTGTGGAAAAAGTGTGTGCCAGGAATGTGCTAGTGTGCCACAAGAGCCAGAAGTGTGCTGTGCCCATAGGAATTGAAGCTGGAGTTATTTTTTTTATATATAGTGAAGTTTTTTTTTTATTCATTTATAAATTTTGATTTGTAAATTTGAAATTTAAATTCTCTCAGATCTCAGTTCAGTTCTTTTCATGTTAGTTTTTAGATTTTAAATATAAATATAAATTTTAAGTTAGTTCTGGCTTTAGTGCTGGTGTTGTGAGTGTCCGCGTAAAGAGGGATTTCTCCCCACAATTTGCGATTTTTATTTCCACAGGTGTCGTCCTTCACCGTGCTGCGCGCAGGACGTCGGGGGACCGGTAAAACCGTGAGTAGCAGGTTTCGCCTATTGGAAACCTCTGGTTGTTGTGTGTCGTCCTGTAGTCTTTAGCCAGGGTTAGAACCCTTTTGATTAATTGAATTTTCTTTTGTTTTTTTTTCTGAATTTTAATTTTCTTATTATAGGTTAGGTTAAACTTTGATTTTTTTTTGATTTTCCATCTTTTTATTTATTAATAAAATGAATTGTTTTGTTGTGAAATGAATTCAGGATGTTTTATTTAATGGAGTAGTTTGCTTTATAGCCAAAATGTGTGTGTAGGGTGAGGGAAGGCCGTCCTTCTTCGGGGTAGTCGACAGAGTGGAACGTTAGGCTGTGGCTAACGTCTCCGCTAAGGGGCTATCTCCCACAAACTTCGCCAAGGGAGATAGCGAAGGTCATGTCGCTTGACATGATGGGGTGGGCAGGCGGACTTGTGCCAATACCAACAGGCACCCTCGGGTTCTTGACGAACCTGCATCGCCAAACGACACTGGAAGGGTGTTGTTTCGTGTTAGGGCTAAGCTAGGTAGTTTTAAGGTAGATTAGGTTTAGTTTAGGTATAGTTTTAAGTTAGGTAGGTCAGACTAGGATTAGTTTAGGTTAGTTAGCTTAGCTCCGCGATCTCCCTTCCGGTCTCTTTTGGTGGTAAAGGCATAGACCTTGAACACCTTTCATTTCCTCTCTCCTGTCTCTTCTCTCTCTTCACTTTCCTATCTTTAGTTGTCCGTCCGTGGTCTGTTAGGGTATTAGGCTTTCATCTCTTCCTATCTTTTCTCCTCTTTCTATCTTCTCTTAGCTAGCTACAGGCACGATATTTTTTTGTTTGCAACTGGTGGTGTACGAGTGGGAGGACAAGAACCGCCCCGTCCGACGAGCTAAGCCGTGCAACCGCAAGCGTGCCGCCGTCCTACTCACCGTCACCGTGGCCCAGCCAACCTAGCTTGTAACAAAATGGCGCCCAACGTCTCAGGAACGAATGTGGCTGCTGTAATGGCAACCACACTAAGTTACCGGGACACACCGGCTAGAGGCACTATCGTGACTTCAAGGGGATGATTTTCACTCTCTCTTTCCGAAGGTCATCACCTTGGACTCTCGATAGCCTCATCTATCCAATTAGTTTATTTCATTCTTTAATTTTACTTTCTATCTCTCTATGTGTTCAAAGTCGTTAAAGTTTCTTTGTTTAGTCATTAGCTGAAGACGGCTGTCCAATCCTCAGGCTTAGGCTAGAGGATCTCGTGAGGTAGTCGGAGGCTCATGAAGAGGCAAAGAACGGAGCGGGTGGAAAAGACTTAAGTGTTGACTGCTGTCCGAGAATGCAGGGTTTCAAAACCCGATTCTTTGTGAGGTGTGGACACTGAGTCTGGAAGCTTAGCTCGTGTTTGGGAGATCATCATCTGATACCCCAGCCAGCCTTTCAAATAGTTTCGACTGTTGAAAGTTGTGGTTGGGGTAGAAGAGTTGATCACCGGCACTCGTCAAGTATCCGAGGAATTAGTCACAGCCAAACGTGACGTTCCATAAATCTGTCGGTTTTATCTACTCGGAGAATGGTTTCCGGAAAACCGACTCTTTACCTTACACACACAAAGGCAGTCATATAAATACATTAAAACCATAAATAAAACATACAATTAAACTAAAACATAAAACACATTCATTCATAGAACATTAAACATACATTTTAACTCATTCATACTTACAATTCACAAACCACCAATACGTAAACACATTCAAAACATTCATTTAAAAACTCTAAAATTTTAATAATAAGTAGTTAGTTATAAAAGTTACATAACACATTTAAACATATCTACAACTTACAAGTAAACAATCATCAAACATTTAGAATTAATCACACAAACAAATAGTTAACGTTATTATAATAATAAAAATTTTCCAAAACAAGAACAACAAAATGGAACAAGAAGCTCACGGCACAAAACAAGAGCACGGCACGAAGCACGAAAGCACTGGCGCGATTCCGAGAGGCACCTCAGAGATGGCGACGACGCGACGAACCACGCGACAGGCGGTTAAGGCAGGACTGACGGACCTGTTCGAAGAACCACCTGCGGATTTTAAACAAGACGCATACCGGACGGAAGACCTTTGTCCTCCCACCGACCAGGGCCGACGACCTCAACAGAAGGTAAACCAGCCCATCTTCTCTGATGAAGAAGATGAGGAGCTGGATAGAGTAGCCCTTCCAAGACGTCAACCGGACGTAAAACTCCAGAGGACGGAAGGACAAACACGTACGGACGAATGGTGGACAAAGGAAAATCTGGACGGTATAAGGCGAGTTGACGAAGCAGGTGGTTTTACGAACGCAGACGTGAAGAGGACCGACATCGCTAATCTTAGCGATAAGATTAGAGACGACGACGAGGCCATTAACCGCCACTTTAAGAAGATGGTATCGACAGCGGTGGAGAAGAGCCAAAAGGAGTTGGAATCGGCCTTCACTGGTAGTATGACCCAGTTGATGGAGACTTTCCAGGACAACATGAAGATCCTGCAGAACAAAATACAGGACCTGGAAAGCTCCACCCACCGCCATAGAGAAGCACAAATGCCACGTAGACGCGACGAAGACAGGACGCCGACTGAACACTCGACACCGACCCTGCGGCGCGAAGAGCGATGCGGCACTTGGCAGCAGCAGCTGACTCCCCAAAGGATTTGTGGAAAGGTAGATGTGCACAAGTGGGGAGTCAAATTCGACGGCACAAATCGGACAATGTCGGTGGACAGCTTCATATTCAGAATAGAGATGCTACAACAGAAGAACGGACTGTCCACCGAACAGCTATTCACCAATTTCCACCATCTAGTGACGGGCCCTGCGGAACAATGGTATTGGCAATATATGGAAGAAACGCAGGGCGACGTATATTTAAATTACTACGACCTAAAATCGGAACTTATCAGACAATTCAAGGACGAAAAGAAGGACCACGAAATACTGCGAGATATCATGGAACGACGACAACGGCCCCAAGAGACCTTCGACGACTTTTACGCGGACATCCGAGGAATGGTACTAAGGATGAGGAATCGACTACGAGAGGAAGACCTAGTCTCAATTCTGAGATCAAATCTTAGGGACAGGATAGCGACGCTGATCTTCGGATGCAGGATTGAAAGCATCCGAGATCTAAGAGACGAATGTAGGCGCGCCGAAAGACATTTAGTAAGTAGGGAAAGTAGATTTAGACGAGGCGTTAGTGAGGTAAATGTCGAGGTTGAAGAGTCCGTTGACGAGGAGTTAGAGGTAGCTGCACTCCAGCCTAGACGACCGACTAGACAGACAAACTACACAAATACGAACAGGTCGACTAGGACGCAGTACAATGACGAAAGGACGCGACATGACGATAACGCGCAGAGCGAGAGTGTAGCTACCGCTCCAAATATATGTCCGTCCGCTTTTCATACCCTGACCTGTTTCTCATGCGGTCAGGGTAACTTGTCCTTTAATTGTGCAGCCTGTCAGGGAAACAGGAGGGTTGGCGGAATGACCGGGACGAATCCGTCAACGAAGATGGAAGTCCCGGAAACGAAGCACCTCCTGGACAGATAAGAATCCTGACACGACCTGACGACGATGAGACTCCAGAAGTAAAGGTTATACCTGAACGAAAGAGTCTTCATCTGAGGCTGCAGGAATACCAAGAAGCCAGACGCAGGATTTTCGGTGAGGAAATGACGACTGTGCTGGAAAAGCACAGGAAGTTTAAAAAGATTTCTAGGCTTAGGGAAAAATGTGCAATAGCTAGACGATGTAAGAGGAAAGTAGCAGAATCTGTGATAACAATAACTGACGATAATAGGCCCTACGCGAAAGTAAAGATAGCAGGTGAAGAGATGCTGGGCCTATTAGATAGCGGAGCATCAGTTAGTTGCCTAGGTAAAGGAGCTAGGGACTTCGTAGATAGACGCGGAATTCAGCTCAAAGCACTTAACCTTGGAGTGAAGACAGCAGACGGCAGCCACCAAAGGATCGAAGGACGATTCCAGACACAGGTCTCTTGGGGTGGCAAAAACATGGACATGGATATTTACGTTGTGCCTACTCTCCAACAGGAACTCTACTTAGGAGTTGACTTCTGGAGCGCTTTTAAGGTCGCTCCGAACTTAGTCGCAGAGCTGGACATTCCGTCGCCGGCGACTATAAGTGACCCACAACAGGTGCTCTTACCAGCGCAAGCCAAGCGACTGGAGGAAATCAAGCAACTGTTTCCCTCCTTCGCGGTGATGGGATTGGGTAAGACTTGCCTCGAAGAGCATATTATCGAGGTGGAAGACGACAAAATTCCCATCAAGCAGAGGCATTACCCAGTCTCACCCGCGATACAAAAACTCCTATACGAAGAGCTTGATCGCATGCTCTCGTTGGGAGTGATTGAGGAGAGTAACAGTGCTTGGAGTTCTCCAGTGGTGCTGGTAAGAAAACCTGGCAAAAACAGATTGTGCCTGGATTCACGTAAAGTGAATTCAGTCACAAAGAAAGACGCATACCCTCTTCCTCATATTGAGGGCCTTCTCAGCAGGCTACAGGAGACTCGCTACATCTCCGGGATAGACCTAAAAGACGCATTTTGGCAAATTCCTCTGGAGCACAAGTCAAGAGAGAAGACGGCTTTCACAGTCCCTGGTCGGCCATTATATCAGTTCACGGTGATGCCGTTCGGACTGTGTAACGCCGCTCAGAGAATGTGTAGGCTGATGGACAAAGTCATACCCTCTCGGTTAAAAGAGAATGTCTTTGTCTATCTCGATGATCTCTTGGTTTGTTCTCCAGACTTTGAGTCGCATGCCAGTCTACTCGAAGAGGTAGCAGGATGCCTTAGGACTGCTGGGTTGACCATCAATGTGGAGAAGAGTAAGTTCTGTTTCAAGGAGATTAAATACTTGGGTTATATCGTCGGTGATGGATGTCTGCGTACCGATCCAGACAAGGTGTCGGCGGTCGAGAACTTTCCAGTTCCGAAGACTCCCAAGCAGCTCCGTCGGTTTCTAGGGATGACGGGCTGGTATAGGCGCTTTATCTCAAATTTTGCGTCTATAACAGCTCCCATGACCGACTGCCTAAAGAAAGGCAAGACTTTTAGCATGTCTGACGATGCGCTTAACGCGTTTGAAATACTTAAAAAGACTTTGGTGTCCGCACCAATCCTCACAAACCCAGACTTTAAGAAACGCTTCTACATACAGTGTGACGCATCAACGACTGGCGTAGGAAGTGTGCTGTTTCAGGTTGATGCGGAGAATAACGAGCGACCGATAGCATTCATGTCCCAGAAGCTTAATCCCGCTCAACGGAATTATAGTGTGACGGAACTTGAATGCTATGCGGCCGTTTTGTCGGTGAAGAAGTTCAGGGCTTATGTGGAAGGCCTACCCTTTACTATCATTACCGATCACGAAAGTCTCAAGTGGTTAATGACGCAGAAGGACCTGTCTGGTCGACTGGCCAGATGGAGTCTAAAACTCCAAGCGTTTGACTTCGTGATCGAGCATAGAAAGGGTGTCCAAAACGTAGTCCCTGATACTCTCTCACGCGTCCACATGGAGGAGCTCACTTCCGTATCAGCCAAGGAAGTTGACTTTAACTCTCCATACTTCTCAACAAAGGAGTATGAAGAGTTAAAGCAGACAATAACTGACAACACTGACCGACTTCCTGACTTATGCGTTTCTGATGGGTTTGTGTACAGACGAACCGACTTACGAACCGGTGACATTGTACATGACGACATGGCGTGGAAGCTCTGGATACCGACGGAGTTGCGTGAGGATCTTCTAGAAACTGCCCACAACGCTCCATCTGCGGGACATGGAGGCGTACACAAGACCTTGGCCAAATTAAGGTCAAAATATTATTGGCCAGGGATGGTCACTGACGTGCAGGATTGGGTTCGATCCTGCGAGATATGTAAAATAAATAAAGCCTCCAATCAGATTTCTCGACCGCCGATGGGCAAACAGACAGTCACGGAGCGACCTTTTCAGCGTCTCTACATTGACTTTCTAGGACCATACCCACGGACGAAGACTGGCAATACCCATATATTCATGGTTCTAGACCATTTTAGTAAATTTATTTTTGTTAAACCCTTGAGGAAGGCAACGGCAGCTGAGGTAGTTAGGTATCTTGAAGAAAATGTGTTTCATATCTTCGGTGTACCCGAGTACATCCATTCGGACAATGGTAAGCAATTCGTTTCCGAATTGTTTGCCAGCTTATTAAAGAAGTACGGTATCAAACATGTTCGTACCGCGGTCTACTCTCCACAAGCAAATGCGTCGGAACGTGTGAACCGCTCGATTTTGGCCAAACTAAGGTCATACATCGGCGGTGACCAACGAAACTGGGATCTGCATCTCAGTGACGCGGCATTTTCCTTGAGGAGTGTAGCCCACGATGCGACCACGTTTGAACCGTACCATGTTGTATTTGGTACACCGATGATACAGCACGGAGATACGTATGAAGTGCTCCGACGGCTGGGTATGATCAAAGATACCGATTTAGCAAACGTGACCAGGGCGGACAAAATGGACCTAGTTAGGAGAAAAGTGTATGACAACCTTAGGCTGGCTCACCAGAAAGCGACGAAAATTTACAACACTAGAAGTAGAGACGTGACGTATAAAGTAGGGCAAATAGTTTACAGACGCAACTTTAAACAGAGCAACGTTACTGACAATTACAACGCTAAATTGGGTCCCAAATTCCTCAAAGGAGTAATCCTTAAAAGGAAAGGCAATTGCCTCTACGAGGTCGGCAATTTGCGAGGAGATAAAGTAGGGACATACCACGCCAAGGACCTTCATACGTAGGAGAGAGATAAGACTGAAAAATGACGCACTCTAGCATGCCGTTGCTGGATTGTGCTAGGTTAAGTAGAGATTATTTTATTTACACATATTTATTTATTTATTTATATACTTATTTATTTATTTATTAACAGAGTTATTTATTTATTTATACACATATATTTATTTTATTTATTTAGTATTATCTGTGATATTAGGTTAGGTATGTACCAAGTTGAGAGGAAGGGGACAGCAGATCGCGCCCAACCAAAGGTGTACCCGACAAAACGCAAAACACCCCCAGCTTGGGAAATGTGATAATTAATCTGTGATATTTTTTTTATAAGTTAGGTTTATGTTTGTATGTTTATAAGTATTAGTGCCCGGCTAACTCAGTCGCTAGAGCATGAGACTATTTATCTCAGGGAGTGGGCCCTTGCCACACGTAGTCACCGGCATTAGTAAAAGATAAACTGTTGCATTTGCAGCCTTCCTTTTTTTTACGAGGCCGGTTTACTCACGACCACTCGAAAACCGTCGTCGAGTCTGTTGCGGCAGGCTGCACATGCAGCAGTTCATCTGAAAGTAAAATAAAAATATTAGGTTAAAGATCCTTATGTATGTATGTAACCTACCAGACAAATTCCGATCCATCGATCCCTTCCCGTCCAGTCCTTCAATGACCTGTGAAATACCTTTGTGAGGAATGTTTTTTTATATTAAATAATTTAATAATTAATACTTACCACCAAACAAGTTTAATTAATATTATTAATTTTAATACAGATCAAAACACACTTGTTTTGATCTGCATTTGATGAGATCTGTCAAACTGACAAGGACGGACATACATTAATATTCAAACTGACAAGGACAGACATACATTTAAGAAACATAATGGAAGTGCAAGGCGGTGTTCACACGATGCATTTTGCAGTGTGAACATGGAAAAGCAAAAAAAAGGTGCATTGGAACATACGTGAATTTGGCACTTTTCCAATTTGGAAAATTTGTAGAAAAAAGGAGAAAATTAAGAAATTCTTAGTAAAAACGTGAGAGTGATCGGCAGAATTTGCGGAGAAATTAAATTACGCAAAAGTTTTACGCGAACTTTTATATCGGAAATTATACAATACTAATAATTTCCAGCAGTGCGTGTGTGAAATACTAAAGCCATATACACTCCTAAAATAATATATAGTTAAACTACAATAAACAAAAAGGAGGAAATCAACATATATATATATATATTTATGGTCATATGTTCTTACACCATATACATATATACACGTATTGGACAACATCAAAAGAATAAATAAAGGAAATTATTCACTGTGAAAAAAAAAAAAAAAAAAAGACATATATAGAAAAAAAAAAAAAAAAGGAAAGTTCGCAAGTGCCGCGGAAATCAAAGATTCGCCACCGTGGTTCAAACACATATGTACATACATATACGTGCCGATTTGTCAGTACATGGAATTTCTACGCAACAAAGCCAAGAGCAGTGCCGGCCAACGAAAAGTGACATAACCATCCTGAGAAGCCTTGTGGAAAAAGTGTGTGCCAGGAATGTGCTAGTGTGCCACAAGAGCCAGAAGTGTGCTGTGCCCATAGGAATTGAAGCTGGAGTTATTTTTTTTATATATAGTGAAGTTTTTTTTTTATTCATTTATAAATTTTGATTTGTAAATTTGAAATTTAAATTCTCTCAGATCTCAGTTCAGTTCTTTTCATGTTAGTTTTTAGATTTTAAATATAAATATAAATTTTAAGTTAGTTCTGGCTTTAGTGCTGGTGTTGTGAGTGTCCGCGTAAAGAGGGATTTCTCCCCACAATTTGCGATTTTTATTTCCACAGGTGTCGTCCTTCACCGTGCTGCGCGCAGGACGTCGGGGGACCGGTAAAACCGTGAGTAGCAGGTTTCGCCTATTGGAAACCTCTGGTTGTTGTGTGTCGTCCTGTAGTCTTTAGCCAGGGTTAGAACCCTTTTGATTAATTGAATTTTCTTTTGTTTTTTTTTCTGAATTTTAATTTTCTTATTATAGGTTAGGTTAAACTTTGATTTTTTTTTGATTTTCCATCTTTTTATTTATTAATAAAATGAATTGTTTTGTTGTGAAATGAATTCAGGATGTTTTATTTAATGGAGTAGTTTGCTTTATAGCCAAAATGTGTGTGTAGGGTGAGGGAAGGCCGTCCTTCTTCGGGGTAGTCGACAGAGTGGAACGTTAGGCTGTGGCTAACGTCTCCGCTAAGGGGCTATCTCCCACAAACTTCGCCAAGGGAGATAGCGAAGGTCATGTCGCTTGACATGATGGGGTGGGCAGGCGGACTTGTGCCAATACCAACAGGCACCCTCGGGTTCTTGACGAACCTGCATCGCCAAACGACACTGGAAGGGTGTTGTTTCGTGTTAGGGCTAAGCTAGGTAGTTTTAAGGTAGATTAGGTTTAGTTTAGGTATAGTTTTAAGTTAGGTAGGTCAGACTAGGATTAGTTTAGGTTAGTTAGCTTAGCTCCGCGATCTCCCTTCCGGTCTCTTTTGGTGGTAAAGGCATAGACCTTGAACACCTTTCATTTCCTCTCTCCTGTCTCTTCTCTCTCTTCACTTTCCTATCTTTAGTTGTCCGTCCGTGGTCTGTTAGGGTATTAGGCTTTCATCTCTTCCTATCTTTTCTCCTCTTTCTATCTTCTCTTAGCTAGCTACAGGCACGATATTTTTTTGTTTGCAACTGGTGGTGTACGAGTGGGAGGACAAGAACCGCCCCGTCCGACGAGCTAAGCCGTGCAACCGCAAGCGTGCCGCCGTCCTACTCACCGTCACCGTGGCCCAGCCAACCTAGCTTGTAACAGTTGTTAGTCATAATAAACAGTAAACAAAATTAAACCACACAACTGCGAAGCAGACTTTGGCTATCAATTTATTCATTATATAATATCCACTGCATATTATAAATATAACTCTTATTGGGTTTGATAAAGAATAAAAGTAAACAAAGTTTATCGATGACAGCGTGTCGCTGAAGGCAAATGAATGCGATTTTTCATCAGTAGAAGAAAGATAAGTAAATCAATAATGACCTGCATTAAATTCTAAATATATGAATTTGGTTGTGTTGTGTATATTTAAATTACAACTAAGAAAATATATCACCATGCTGATGGTTCGAATAATATTTTGCTGTAAAGCTGTTTTTCCACTATATACACCAAATTTGGAGTAAAATAACAAATGCGAATGTGCAAAGTTCGTACGTCAACGTCCACGTATCTGTACGTTCACATATCTAGCTATAAACCAGCTGTCTTGGCTTGGACTGAGTGCAACACCGAATTATAGGATTTGAACCTGCTTGGATATAACTTAGTGCCCCTTTTCTTTCCACCCCGTCTCGCTCTTTACACGTAGTGATGTAACTTACCAACTTCAACACAATGCGGCCACTGTTCCAATCCGGAATTTTATTTTTTGTAGTTACAAAATACATGTCGGTAAGCATTCAATCTACTTTGACTTATAGAAGTCCAAACCTGAATAGCAATTCAACTTTCAATAAGTTTGATATGTTATCCCAATCCCTCACAAAAATTGTATCCCTGTGTCCTAACTGAAATTGCCATTGTAGACGATTTCTATGTACACAATTCTAATTGTCTTCGAAATTCAAGCCACACGAAAAACGAAGGATGGCATATAAAGATCTCCGCTGAGGTAAATGATCTGACTCAGTTAGTACATATGCCTACACGAATATCTGGTACTGCACATCATTTCGCCAACACCTTGGACTTGTTTTATACCTACTATCCTGATAAATATTCTATTGACGTCGGCTTTAAGAATAATATGGCTATACGAGAAAGAAACGAGTGAACTCAACGACTACTTTAGGAATTTTAATTTATGTTTCGTCAGTAGTGACGTGGATTGCGCTGCGTATATGGCCACAAACATTCTTCTGGTATGAGATCCTTCATTCCTCGTGAAGAGTATCAAACCTAAGCAAATGTGTTCAAATAAGTTTAAACGGGTCAGAAATGACTGCGATGCAATAATTAAGCGTGTAAAAATCTGTTATGAGTAAAAGTTGAGGCAAAAATTGCTACAAAGTCTCAAGAGTAGCAAAAACCTTTGGTCATTTGTTAAAAATAAAAAGAGTTGAGACTTCTTTCTTTTCCAATGGCGTTCAATTTAAGTTGTTTTGAATGGGTTCAGCTCTGAAATTCACAAAATAAATGTTGGCGTTTCCCAAGGCTCTGTTTTATCTCCGACTCTCTTTCTCATTTTTATAAATGATCTCCTGTCTTCCACTTCTAATTCAATCCGCTTGTACCGATGAAACCAAAATACTTTATTTCCTTGGTTTGTTTATCAATATAACACTTAGTTAGTGATCACATTGGATCATCAAACAAAGGAATCAGTTTTGGAACACCCAAGAGGGTATTAAACACTTAAGAATGTTCATGGAACGAAACTACAATCCTAAATGGGCGAAAGAAGCTCTATAACTTAATAAAGCAGACCTATGAGTGCTATGTGAAGCACACACAACAGGATATGGGGCATGTAACTATCCCCTTCACAAATTGAGTCTCAGAAGCACAAAAATCTGTAAGCGATGTGGACTGGCCAAAGAACAGGGAAAGACTTTCAAGAAATCCCATCTAGAGAAGTTGTCAAATATTTGAAGGCAGCACTAAAATCCTAGATCAAAAGAAGATGGTACAATAGATCTTGGCGGTCGCAGTACTAGTGTTACAAACATAACACACCCCAAGTTCTTCAATTCAATAGTCGAGGCATTCAAATCTCTACAAAATGTCGTGGTTTCCTTAAACGATGCAAGAAATATTTCACCCCCTCTGGTTTGGCTTTAACTTATAAGGCCTCCATTCGCCCCAAACTTGATTAGAAAGTTCATGTCTGGTCTTGTGCTCCTAGTCAGTACACTTGGTCGAACACCGACGTAATGTCTCTTCCATGTCACTGTTGTATCGCTATTTTAACAAACAATCCTCAAGTGAGCTAGCCAACCGCATTCCTCCTTTCTATGAATTCACGCGCAATATTCGTCCTGCCACGAATGTTCATCAGTCCAACCTTAAGACTGCTTTCGAACGTACAGTTATGTTTAGAGACTCGTTTTTTAGCCGCACCATGCAAATATGGAATACTCTTCCCAGCCCATTATTGACCGGCGTTTAAGACCAATGTGTACAATTACCTCCTCTCCCGCGCTGTTTTGATTCCGGACTTCGATTAAGAGCATTTGTAAGCCCGCGCAAATTAAAAAAAATACATATGTAGGTATATATGTAATTTTTTATTCAACAACATGACTTCCACAGGAGCAAACACAACTTCGTTGATTGATCGGGTGGTTTATAACTATATATATATATATTTGTTTGTATATATAGACACAAATATTAACAAATCATATATGTATATTTTTATATCGGTATTCTATTTAAAAGAATGGTGGGTATCAAAGCTCAAGGAGATAACATCATATTAAATTTGCTCCTGAATCACAGTTTTGATGTTTGTGCCATTTGTAGACCAGAGCACTCCAGGTTAGTTAATCAAAATAAAGTTAAAATATTTAGTACTTGATTACGATTCACTACTTCTGTTGCGGGCGGAGATATGTTGACTTATGATCTGGTCAAAAGCGTCGATTTTCAACTTATTCTTATTATTATTTTTTGTTAGAATGAAGGATCTATTTTATTATAGCTTTTTTGTTTTTGAAAATTTGTTAATACGTTGTATTTGGCTTTAGAACTGTTGCCTGTAGAGAAAAACATTTAAGTTAATATGTTTACAGTAAAGTATATAAGAAGAGGTCTATATGACATGAAAAACAGAATTATTTTCAAATTTACAAAATAAATAAACAAAATACATTACTAAACATAAAAAAAAAACAATAGTGTGCAGTTTAGAAAAAAAATTATATTTTAAAACGCAAACTAATAATAAAAGAAATAAATCCATACCTATGAATTTTCTTGGATGATTTTGTAATTACCGATTGTAAGAAGTCACATTTTGGAAGGATTCCAGTTCAGATTTTGAGTTACATCCAATTGGAACTAAATTGTCTAGATTTAAATAAAACACAAAATGAAACAATGGACATATGATTTTGATCCCGATAAACAGCGTAAATCCTAATTTAAAGCTGCCTTGTATTCTCCAAGAATGTTAATATGCAATGGCAATATTCTCGACGCGATTATATGTATATTAGATTGATAAACAATTATTAGTAAAAAGATGATTTTGATTTTATTAACAATTTCCGAAAATATGTACATATATTTAAATTCTTATAAATTCCTTTCAATGATCAAACAGACAATTTCAGATAATTTTATTTGCAACAATATGTTGCGGAATGAAAACGAAATGTTACACTTTTGTTACGAGTATATGATCAAAATTCCATTGAATGACGACGTTCTTCTGCTTGTTATTGCTTCAATCAATCAATCAATTTAAGTGCAGTTCTTAAAGCTTTGCGGTCGTTAAAGGTTCCCTACAAAATTAAGATGGTATTTATGAACTAGTCAACAGAGAAATCATGTAAAAGTCAGAGTTACAATGAAAAGGAAAGCCAAGGATGATTATAGTGGGAGAGTTTGGATGGGATGGTATCTGAAATATAATGGGGAAATGATTAAACAAAAAAATAAGAATGAATGAAATGAATTCAACCGTGAATTGTTAACAAGTCTAGGAAAACAAGTGCATGTTTACACATGTATGAATATGTAAGTATTATGTATGAAAGTAATAGGATTTCGTAAACATATATATGTTTAATGTTGCTGAAAGAAGTGGCGATGACAGGACTAGATATGTGAATCCCTGGCGATATTTTTTAATGAATACAATTAACAGAAACTCCCATAGGGTACATTTTTAATTATTTTTTGTGATAGCTACTTATTATGTTATATACTCAATAAATATGTTTAGAAAATAATTCAAGGAATTATTGTACCAATTTCATAACTATGTGTGTTTGTATGTAAGTGCATATTAGTTAAATAAACATCTTCCCTATATCCGATTAAATAAGATTTAATAATTTCACCACAAAAAGTATTATTAAGAGATACATACTTATGGATGCCAATATAATTGTGCTTCTTCTTTACGATTGTTTAATTATTGTTTTACTGATTGACTTTCATATGAGATGATCAATCCTAGTGTTAAATAATTAACTAATACACTCAATATCTGGTGAACATTTTTGATGGTTTTAGTGTTATGCGAAATTAAAGAAGTAATTCTCTTAGATCGAGAATATATTTAGGAACATTGCAAGACTTCGCAAGAAAATTAAATAATTATATCCGAATTTATGTATATCTTCCAATTATTTGAAAATTTAAGTGTAACCAAATACTAATCGATTTTAATATTAAAATGTAAACCCAATATATATTGGGTGAGCGGCGTGGCGTTTTGGGTGCGTGCATCGACTCTCACGCATTTGGCTTTTCAGTTTAGGTTAAAATCAAAGCACAGACAAACAATTTAAAAAAAATATATGTTCATGGCTCCACCTCTTTCGAGTCACTGACAATGCTCAAAGAGTATAACTGTATAAAAATAGGTTCATAACCTAGCCGTTCGAAAAACTGTGCACCACTTTCAAAACAATTCGTTCCGGGAGCTCAAAAGAAATCATTCCTTAAATGAATATGCTTGTCAGAAACAAAGCTTTGAAGCCATCTAAAGAGTGGAGCAAATCCGAAGACAGAAACCATCTTATTCAATTTGATTTTTTAACATTAATCAGAATGAATATAATTTTAGATGTTTTGGATTTCCTTAAACTCAAAACGTCATAGCTCGGTTTTTTCCGAGTTCTATTCTATGGACTCAAAGGTGAAAGTGCTAAACTACAATTTTTACAATATGCCGAATACCGTAAATGTTTATCCTGGTCTTATTTCGTAATAGACTTCGTAATTTTTTCTCTTTCTAGTTTCAAATATTAATTGTACTGTTTAATTTCTTAGTATTAATTATTATAAGTATTAAAAATTATTTTAGTTTAGGATTATAAAATATTATCCATTACTCTAATCTATAAAAGTGGCCTTAGGCACTTAATAAAGAATTATAGGCCGGACTGTCTCAAGCCATTCAGCAATACCTAATCTGTTCGTCAATGACATCTTGAACTGCTTGCAGTTTTTTACACATAAATTTCATGCTGTGTTCGACCACTCTATTCGTCGATGAGTGTTATCTTTTGATCTCAACCCCTAAATGCCCAACAGAAATGAAAACACACCGCAGGCATGTGATTAGGTAGGTATGTATGTTGTATGATGGAAGGGATTTTCTGTGTTGGATAAACTTGGATAGAGGTATAGATATGTGTATGGATGAATGTTTGATTGTTTGGATGTATGAATGTATGAATGAATGGTTGATTTGGGTTGAAGTTAGAAGAAAATCCAACTGAAATAGTTTGGAAACGTCGTTTGATATTCAGAAACCATCCATCAATATTATGCGACGGAACCTTCCCCGTGCGAGTACAACTCGCACTTGCCCAGTTTATTTTTATATTTAAGTCTACCTCTCTGCTACAAAACACTTTTCTCATTTTGCAGAAGACCGCTCTTGCTTGTTTTATTCTGCATTCTATTTCTTTGTTAGGGTTGGCATTGCTTTCAATTATTGTTCCTAGGTACTTTAATTTGCTGACTATTTCTAAGATTTGATTACATATCTTTAGCTCCAGATTCGGCGTTGGTTGTCTTCTAGTTAGTACCATGAACTTTGTTTTGACGATGTCTATACCTAATCCATAGTTATTTCTTACACTGTTGAGCTTTTTCATCATGATGCTCAAAGTACTTATATCGCTTGCTACAATGATGGCATTGTCCGCGTATCTCAGATTGTTTATGTGGACTCCGTTTAATTTAAAACCACCTTCGCTCTCTTCGATGGCTTCTTTAAAGATTTCTTCAGAGTACATGTTGAAGAATAATGGCGAAAGAATAGATTCTTGTTTTATTCTTTGGATCTCAACTTCTTCTGATTCTTCTTTTTCCATTACTATTTACGCTTTCTGACCCCAATATAGACTTCTAATCACTCTCATGTCGTTCATGTCAATGCCTTTACTTTGGCGGATCTCCATCATTTTTCTATGCTGTACTCTATCGAAGGTCTTTTCGTAGTCTACAAAGCATGCATATACGTCTTTGTTCATTTCCAGGCATCGATGAACTAGCACATTAAAATTGAACAGTGCCTCGCGGGTGCCAAAAGCCATTTCTGAAGCCAAATTGAAAGGGGCTTACATCAAATTCAAGTTTGTTGTATATTCTTTTATGGAATATTTTCAGAACCCTCAATAATCAATCCTAACTATAGCCCTCACGACCTTAATACCCACGTTAAAAAGCTAATCGATATTCCACTATTTGGATAAAAGAAAAACGTAAACAAAAATTAACTGTACATCGAAGACTACTCTAGGAAAAAATAATACTCTAAACTTTCCCGGCGCGCATACTACTTGATAAAAGTACTCTAACCAATGTCAACTTAGCATCTATTATATCCTGTTCGAATGCCCTACTTTCATTGTATGATATATCAGAAATAAGTTTTAGGAGAGTGCTTGATTAAGGTTTTCGAAGCGTTAATACGCGAACCATGCAGACACAAGCGTCTGCACCTAGCCTCTATTAACCAACTCCTACTCTCACCTCTCCATGCTAAAATCCTGGAGCTGAGTACCCTGGACAGAAGATGGGGTAACCAACTGTGGTGGGACGTCGGGGCGGCTGCAAGTGAGACAGGGGGAAGTGTGAGTCTACCAGGGCTCATCGCTCTTTTTAGGATGGCGGCGGAGGAGCTGGTCAGCTGATTGGCCAACGGCGGCATCCACAACTCTAGTCAGCAGGAGCTACCTGGTTTCCATGGTAAGGTCGAGACCCTGGAATAGAGATGGCGGCGGAAAAGCCGTTCTTTTAGGGCCAACGGCGGCGCTCACAGCCTGCAAGAGGCTTCTGGACCCCTTTGTCCGGGGGCTAAACAAATGGACCTGTCCTCCCAGTTGGAGGTTGTGCGTGGGGTTAACTTTCTAACCACGTAAAAAACTCACGAGTTCAGAACACACAAGCTGCCTCGGATATGGACGGACTTACTGTTGACGACCCCAGCAAACGAAAAAAGGACAATGATTTTCCGTTCTGCATGTGGAATGTGAGGTCCCTGAACAGACCACGTGCAGCCGATGAACTCGCGGAGGCCCTAGACTGCTATAAAGCAGACGTTACCGCAATCCAGGAAGTGCGATGGGATGGGCCGGGCAAAAAGAGGATAAAAAACTGCGATATCTACTACGGCGATTGTTACAGGGATTTGTTGTTCGAGGCAGACTTAGGCAAAAAGTCTTAAGCTTTAAGTACATAAGCGAGCGCCTCATAACAATCCGCATCAAGGCTAAATTCGGCAACATCAGCCTAATCTGCGCCCACGCCCCAACGGAGGATGGCGATAGCAAGGATGCAAGGATGACTTCTGTGATCTCCTAGAAAGAACGTACGATCAATGCCCCAGCTACGACACCAAGATCGTTCTAGGAGATTTCAACGCTAAGCTGGGTAAAGAGGACATCTTTGCTAGAGTCATCGGTAAACACAGCCTGCACGACACCACGTCCGAAAACGGACACAGGCTGGTGGACTTTGTTACGGGGCGAAACCGCTCTGTAGCTAGCACGCGGTTCCCACACCTCAACATCCAACATCCAACATCATGGCGGTCCCCTGGTCATTCAACCGTCAACCAGATTGATCACGTTGCGATCGACGTCAGGCACTCCTCCAGTATTCTTGATGTCCGAACGTTCCGAGGCGCCACCATCGACTCGGACCATTTCCTTGTTGTAGCCAAGGTAAGGACACGGATATCGAGAGAACAACGGAGTCGAGGAAGACAACGACGGTTTGACGTCGAAAAGCTACAATCGCAACAGACTGCCAGGAACTTTGCCGATCGAGTCTCCCTGAAACTCTCCCTGAAACTCTCCGCACTAACAATAGACGAAGAATGGAAATGTTGTCAAAGAGCCATCAGAGAAGTCGCTACTGATGTGCTGGGTTTTAAAACGCCAACAAGGAAAAACCCCTGGTTTGACAACGAGTGCAGGCAGGCACATGCAGCAAAGCAAGAAGCCAACCGGGCAACGCTGCATCGAACTACGAGAGCTGTTCGTGAGCTCTATGAACAGAAACGAAGGGAAGAGAACCGGCTTCTCAGGAAGAAAAAGAAAGAGCACGAGAAGCGCGCGATCGAGGAGATTGAGAGGTGTTATGGCAGGAATGATGTCCGAAAGTTTTACCAAAGGGTAAAACTTTTATCGAGGACACAAATACCGCTGTCAGGCAAAATGTTCCACTCAATACAACGGACGATGATAGAAGAGAATACCGTTGTATTGACCCCCGACCTAGACGAAGTCAAGATAGCGATATCGAGACTGAAGTCTAATAAAGCTCATCTGTAAGATATGGTCGGAGGAAAGCATGCCCGATGAGTGGAATCTCAGTATCGTTTGCCCGATCCACAAGAAAGGAGACCCCTTTGACTGCGCCAACTATCGGGGGATAAGTCTCCTTAACATTGCGTATAAGATCTTCTCTGCCCTTTTGTGTGAACGCCTGAAACCATTCGTGAACAAACTGATAGGTCCTTATCAGTGTGGTTTCAGGCCCGAGAAGTCCACCATCGATCAAATTTTCACACTGCGGCAGATCCTGGAGAAGACCCAGGAAATGCAGATCGACACACACCATCTATTTGTCGATTTCAAGGCCGCATATGACAGCGTGTATAGAGACGAGCTATACAGCGCCATGTCTAGTTTTGACATTCCTGCCAAACTCGTCAGACTGAGCAGGATGACGATGGAGAACTCTCGCTGCTCCATCAAGGTCGGTAACGAACTCACCCAGACCTTCAATGTCAAAAAAGGTTTTAGACAAGGCGACGCGCTGTCATGTGATTTCTTTAACATCATTCTTGAGAAGATCGTGCAAAACTCACTGGCCAACAAAAGAGGCACGACCTTCCAAAAGTCCGTTCAACTGCTAGCTTACGCGGATGACATTGACGTGATTGGGCGAACACAGCGAGCCGTCAATGATGCGTTTGCTGGCATTGAAACGGAAGCGGCTAAAATGGGTCTGGCGGTAAACGAGGGCAAAACAAAGTACATGCTGTCACCGAGAAAGGACGCACAACATCGACGACTTGGCCAGAACGTCACCATAGGCAGCTATAACTTTGAGGTAGTAAAGGACTTCGTCTACCTTGGCTCCGCGGTTAACAGTACAAACATCAGTACCGAGATCAAACGCAGAATAACTCTTGCCAACCGCTGTTTTTATGGGCTCAAAAGGCAATTGAGTAGTAGAGCCCTCTCTCGGAAGACCAAGTTGACTTTGTATAAGACCTTGATCATCCCAGTCCTCCTTTACGGCGCAGAGGCATGGACAATATCCCAAGTGGATGAACAGTCTCTTGGTCTTTTCGAGAGAAAAGTTCTGCGGGCGATCTTTGGTCCTATTTGCGTTGATGGCATTTGGAGGAGAAGATTCAACCACGAACTGTATGGGCTGTACAGCGACATGAGTCTAGCCAGGCGTCTACGGATCCAACGCCTAGGATGGCTAGGCCATGTAGAGCGTATGGACAACTTAGCTCCGGTCCGAAGAGTTTTCGACTCTGAGCCTGTGGGACAACGCAACAGAGGACGTCCACGAACAAGGTGGCGCACACAAGTCGAGGGGGACCTCGGCCGGCTTGGTGTGCGAAACTGGAGACAGCTGGCGAAAGATCGTGCTGGCTGGAGAGGCATGTTGAGTGAAGCCCAGGTCCACCTCCGACTGTAGCGCCCTAAGAAGAAGAAGAAGAATTCCCTTATCCGCAGTTACTTGAAAGTTGTTGTTAGTCATAATAAACAGTAAACAAAATTAAACCACACAACTGCGAAGCAGACTTTGGCTATCAATTTATTCATTATATAATATCCACTGCATATTATAAATATAACTCTTATTGGGTTTGATAAAGAATAAAAGTAAACAAAGTTTATCGATGACAGCGTGTCGCTGAAGGCAAATGAATGCGATTTTTCATCAGTAGAAGAAAGATAAGTAAATCAATAATGACCTGCATTAAATTCTAAATATATGAATTTGGTTGTGTTGTGTATATTTAAATTACAACTAAGAAAATATATCACCATGCTGATGGTTCGAATAATATTTTGCTGTAAAGCTGTTTTTCCACTATATACACCAAATTTGGAGTAAAATAACAAATGCGAATGTGCAAAGTTCGTACGTCAACGTCCACGTATCTGTACGTTCACATATCTAGCTATAAACCAGCTGTCTTGGCTTGGACTGAGTGCAACACCGAATTATAGGATTTGAACCTGCTTGGATATAACTTAGTGCCCCTTTTCTTTCCACCCCGTCTCGCTCTTTACACGTAGTGATGTAACTTACCAACTTCAACACAATGCGGCCACTGTTCCAATCCGGAATTTTATTTTTTGTAGTTACAAAATACATGTCGGTAAGCATTCAATCTACTTTGACTTATAGAAGTCCAAACCTGAATAGCAATTCAACTTTCAATAAGTTTGATATGTTATCCCAATCCCTCACAAAAATTGTATCCCTGTGTCCTAACTGAAATTGCCATTGTAGACGATTTCTATGTACACAATTCTAATTGTCTTCGAAATTCAAGCCACACGAAAAACGAAGGATGGCATATAAAGATCTCCGCTGAGGTAAATGATCTGACTCAGTTAGTACATATGCCTACACGAATATCTGGTACTGCACATCATTTCGCCAACACCTTGGACTTGTTTTATACCTACTATCCTGATAAATATTCTATTGACGTCGGCTTTAAGAATAATATGGCTATACGAGAAAGAAACGAGTGAACTCAACGACTACTTTAGGAATTTTAATTTATGTTTCGTCAGTAGTGACGTGGATTGCGCTGCGTATATGGCCACAAACATTCTTCTGGTATGAGATCCTTCATTCCTCGTGAAGAGTATCAAACCTAAGCAAATGTGTTCAAATAAGTTTAAACGGGTCAGAAATGACTGCGATGCAATAATTAAGCGTGTAAAAATCTGTTATGAGTAAAAGTTGAGGCAAAAATTGCTACAAAGTCTCAAGAGTAGCAAAAACCTTTGGTCATTTGTTAAAAATAAAAAGAGTTGAGACTTCTTTCTTTTCCAATGGCGTTCAATTTAAGTTGTTTTGAATGGGTTCAGCTCTGAAATTCACAAAATAAATGTTGGCGTTTCCCAAGGCTCTGTTTTATCTCCGACTCTCTTTCTCATTTTTATAAATGATCTCCTGTCTTCCACTTCTAATTCAATCCGCTTGTACCGATGAAACCAAAATACTTTATTTCCTTGGTTTGTTTATCAATATAACACTTAGTTAGTGATCACATTGGATCATCAAACAAAGGAATCAGTTTTGGAACACCCAAGAGGGTATTAAACACTTAAGAATGTTCATGGAACGAAACTACAATCCTAAATGGGCGAAAGAAGCTCTATAACTTAATAAAGCAGACCTATGAGTGCTATGTGAAGCACACACAACAGGATATGGGGCATGTAACTATCCCCTTCACAAATTGAGTCTCAGAAGCACAAAAATCTGTAAGCGATGTGGACTGGCCAAAGAACAGGGAAAGACTTTCAAGAAATCCCATCTAGAGAAGTTGTCAAATATTTGAAGGCAGCACTAAAATCCTAGATCAAAAGAAGATGGTACAATAGATCTTGGCGGTCGCAGTACTAGTGTTACAAACATAACACACCCCAAGTTCTTCAATTCAATAGTCGAGGCATTCAAATCTCTACAAAATGTCGTGGTTTCCTTAAACGATGCAAGAAATATTTCACCCCCTCTGGTTTGGCTTTAACTTATAAGGCCTCCATTCGCCCCAAACTTGATTAGAAAGTTCATGTCTGGTCTTGTGCTCCTAGTCAGTACACTTGGTCGAACACCGACGTAATGTCTCTTCCATGTCACTGTTGTATCGCTATTTTAACAAACAATCCTCAAGTGAGCTAGCCAACCGCATTCCTCCTTTCTATGAATTCACGCGCAATATTCGTCCTGCCACGAATGTTCATCAGTCCAACCTTAAGACTGCTTTCGAACGTACAGTTATGTTTAGAGACTCGTTTTTTAGCCGCACCATGCAAATATGGAATACTCTTCCCAGCCCATTATTGACCGGCGTTTAAGACCAATGTGTACAATTACCTCCTCTCCCGCGCTGTTTTGATTCCGGACTTCGATTAAGAGCATTTGTAAGCCCGCGCAAATTAAAAAAAATACATATGTAGGTATATATGTAATTTTTTATTCAACAACATGACTTCCACAGGAGCAAACACAACTTCGTTGATTGATCGGGTGGTTTATAACTATATATATATATATTTGTTTGTATATATAGACACAAATATTAACAAATCATATATGTATATTTTTATATCGGTATTCTATTTAAAAGAATGGTGGGTATCAAAGCTCAAGGAGATAACATCATATTAAATTTGCTCCTGAATCACAGTTTTGATGTTTGTGCCATTTGTAGACCAGAGCACTCCAGGTTAGTTAATCAAAATAAAGTTAAAATATTTAGTACTTGATTACGATTCACTACTTCTGTTGCGGGCGGAGATATGTTGACTTATGATCTGGTCAAAAGCGTCGATTTTCAACTTATTCTTATTATTATTTTTTGTTAGAATGAAGGATCTATTTTATTATAGCTTTTTTGTTTTTGAAAATTTGTTAATACGTTGTATTTGGCTTTAGAACTGTTGCCTGTAGAGAAAAACATTTAAGTTAATATGTTTACAGTAAAGTATATAAGAAGAGGTCTATATGACATGAAAAACAGAATTATTTTCAAATTTACAAAATAAATAAACAAAATACATTACTAAACATAAAAAAAAAACAATAGTGTGCAGTTTAGAAAAAAAATTATATTTTAAAACGCAAACTAATAATAAAAGAAATAAATCCATACCTATGAGTTTTCTTGGATGATTTTGTAATTACCGATTGTAAGAAGTCACATTTTGGAAGGATTCCAGTTCAGATTTTGAGTTACAGCCAATTGGAACTAAATTGTCTAGATTTAAATAAAACACAAAATGAAACAATGGACATATGATTTTGATCCCGATAAACAGCGTAAATCCTAATTTAAAGCTGCCTTGTATTCTCCAAGAATGTTAATATGCAATGTCAATATTCTCGACGCGATTATATGTATATTAGATTGATAAACAATTATTAGTAAAAAGATGATTTTGATTTTATTAACAATTTCCAAAAATATGTACATATATTTAAATTCTTATAAATTCCTTTCAATGATCAAACAGACAATTTCAGATAATTTTATTTGCAACAATATGTTGCGGAATGAAAACGAAATGTTACACTTTTGTTACGAGTATATGATCAAAATTCCATTGAATGACGACGTTCTTCTGCTTGTTATTGCTTCAATCAATCAATCAATTTAAGTGCAGTTCTTAAAGCTTAGCGGTCGTTAAAGGTTCCCTACAAAATTAAGATGGTATTTATGAACTAGTCAACAGAGAAATCATGTAAAAGTCAGAGTTACAATGAAAAGGAAAGCCAAGGATGATTATAGTGGGAGAGTTTGGATGGGATGGTATCTGAAATATAATGGGGAAATGATTAAACAAAAAAATAAGAATGAATGAAATGAATTCAACCGTGAATTGTTAACAAGTCTAGGAAAACAAGTGCATGTTTACACATGTATGAATATGTAAGTATTATGTATGAAAGTAATAGGATTTCGTAAACATATATATGTTTAATGTTGCTGAAAGAAGTGGCGATGACAGGACTAGATATGTGAATCCCTGGCGATATTTTTTAATGAATACAATTAACAGAAACTCCCATAGGGTACATTTTTAATTATTTTTTGTGATAGCTACTTATTATGTTATATACTCAATAAATATGTTTAGAAAATAATTCAAGGAATTATTGTACCAATTTCATAACTATGTGTGTTTGTATGTAAGTGCATATTAGTTAAATAAACATCTTCCCTATATCCGATTAAATAAGATTTAATAATTTCACCACAAAAAGTATTATTAAGAGATACATACTTATGGATGCCAATATAATTGTGCTTCTTCTTTACGATTGTTTAATTATTGTTTTACTGATTGACTTTCATATGAGATGATCAATCCTAGTGTTAAATAATTAACTAATACACTCAATATCTGGTGAACATTTTTGATGGTTTTAGTGTTATGCGAAATTAAAGAAGTAATTCTCTTAGATCGAGAATATATTTAGGAACATTGCAAGACTTCGCAAGAAAATTAAATAATTATATCCGAATTTATGTATATCTTCCAATTATTTGAAAATTTAAGTGTAACCAAATACTAATCGATTTTAATATTAAAATGTAAACCCAATATATATTGGGTGAGCGGCGTGGCGTTTTGGGTGCGTGCATCGACTCTCACGCATTTGGCTTTTCAGTTTAGTTTAAAATCAAAGCACAGACAAACAATTTAAAAAAAATATATGTTCATGGCTCCACCTCTTTCGAGTCACTGACAATGCTCAAAGAGTTCATAACCTAGCCGTTCGAAAAACTGTGCACCAATCACACCAATCATTCCTTAAATGAATATGCTTGTCAGAAACAAAGCTTTGAAGCCATCTAAAGAGTCGAGCAAATCCGAAGACAGAAACCATCTTATTCAATTTGATTTTTTAACATTAATCAGAATGAATATAATTTTAGATCTTTTGGATTTCCTTAAACTCAAAACGTCATAGCTCGGTTTTTTCCGAGTTCTATTCTATGGACTCAAAGGTGAAAGTGCTAAACTACAATTTTTACAATATGCCGAATACCGGAAATGTTTATCCTGGTCTTATTTCGTAATAGACTTCGTAATTTTTTCTCTTTTGGACCAAGGAACCTGTGGCAGCTTAACACAGCTAGTTTCAAATATTAAGGCTGGGGTTGATTCGATACCACCCCTTTTATCTATCTAATTGTACTGTTTCGTTTTTTAGTATTAATTATTATAAGTATTAAAAATTATTTTAGTTTAGGATTATAAAATATTATCCATTACTCTAATCTATAAAAGTGGCCTTAGGCACTTAATAAAGAATTACAGGCCGGACTGTCTCAAGACATTCAGCAATACCTAATCTGTTCGTCAATGACATCTAAAACTGCTTGCAGTTTTCTAATGGTCTTATGTTCGCAGATGATTTTTTTCACCGATTTCTGCAACTACTGATTGCTCAAATTTTCAAAACATAAATTCTCTCACGAGTGGAAGGAACCTACAGTATATTGGCGGCTGTGAACAGCAACATGATATCACGGAGTCGAACTTCGAATGAATAGAAATATGTTTAAAAGAATTGTATACAATATTTTTAACAATATCAATAATAATTAATTGTAGCAAAAAGATCATGTATCTATCGATGAAATAAACAAATCCTACATGTAATTTTTTTGAAGATTTCGCATTATTAGTTAATCTTAGAGATTCGAAATTTATATCAGTCATTTATAAATTTTAGTTTATGTTTCTGAGTAGCATGACACCTTATTACATATTTCTTAATGATGTTAAGTCACAAGCGTGTATTATAAACATTATTCCGCATCAATATCACCATGCTTTTTATTCGTTATACTTTGTAAAAAGTAAAATACATTTCTGAATTCAAAGTAATTTAGTTTACTCGTATATATGAAAATATAGGTATGCCCTCATAAGACCAAAATGATGTGTTATATTTTCATGCGCATAACTTTTCAACATTTGATTTAAATATAGTTTAATCTAAAACATACTTATTTGGTGAAACGATAAAATTTATTACTTACAAACAATTGGTGCTTCATTTGTATTAGCCGGTAAGCGTGTCTGACTCAATGTAGTGAAAGTGAAATGTCTTAAAAAATTCATTCATTTTGATTTCGTGTAAACGTATAAAAATAATTATGTGTAGGTAAAAAATAAGACAAGATTTACTTAATTAATTTTAAATAAGACGTTAAAAATAATAATACATATCATTTAATGTAAAGAATGTGATGTTTGTTTGAAACCTGGATTTAGTTTGGGCGTCGTCGTACCTCAGTGATCGTGATGACTAATATAAACGCATTGTTGTATACTACTTTGTCAAATTCTAGCTCCTGCAACACTGTTTATACTACCAACATATTGCATTTGATGTAGCTGATACGCTTTAAATATATTTCTTTTTTTCGTTTTCACTTGCTGATACATTAATCAAATAAAAGTTTTTTTAAAGCAACAAATTCTTTTTGCTCCCACACCAAAGCTCATCAAGCAAATATCATACAATAATTGTCTTCAGTCAATGAAACATATTGAGAATATAATATTTAACATATATTTGTTTTATCAAAAGTGTACATTTGCTGAGTTATAACGAGATTTCTATATAGTAAAGAGTTGCACTTGGAAGAAATAAAAGCAACTTAAGACAGTATAATTAAACAAGTGTACCAAACTCAATAGAAGCATGCAAATAAAAAACAATATATATATATAAAAACATTAAATATATATACATCAATCAAATCTAATTGCAATAACATAAGAATTGTACGGAGATTAACATAACAAAGAAAAAAGGCGGTAGACAGCATTCCAAAAATTACTGGATGTACTACATTCAATTGACTTTTATTGAGATACTTACATGTGTTCTGGATGTGAACGAATGCAGTCAATAAGATCTGATGGTTTCAGTTCTCCTATGCAAATTCTATGAATTGCAGTGAACAGTGGGAATCTTTTTTGAAAGATAATTCGCTTTAGTAGTATCATTAAACACGCCCAGGAAATACTTACTTCTCCTCCATCTTTTTTGCTTTTAACATGTAGTTAACCTCCTCAGCTGTAAAAGGTCCTTGTAGTTTTTGTCCATTTAACATTTCTACTTCGAGCTCTTTAATCGATTTTCCAGTCTTAACAAACGCCTCCGATACTTTCCTATTACGACCACCTGCCATTTAAGCATAATCTCATATGAAAAAAAGAAGTTATTACAATCCCAAGATTAAATATACCGTAACAAGTAGTAATCAAATCAGCCACACCACAGCTTTCGAAAAATGTTGCCAACTTGCTGCCAGGGTAAAAGATATCAACAAATCGAATCATTTCCATTAATCCTAAACGAATAACAGCTGCCTTTGTGTTGTCACCTAATGCCAAACCATCAACGAAACCAGCGCCACAAGCAACAATATTCTTACATACGATCAAAAATATTTAAACTCTGATCACATAATGATTGAAAAAAATATAAATACCTTGAGTGCACCACAAACTTCCACAGCATCCACATCATCAACAACAACTACCCTAAAGTGATTAGCCTGGAATAAATCCCGAAAGATTTTGGCATACTTAATATCTCTACAACCAACGGTTGTCTCACAGAAATGCTCATCCGCGACTTCATTTGCTAGATTTGCTCCCATTAAAACGGAGCACGGAATCTTTAAGATGTTTTAAATGAGTATAAATTAATTGTACGGCTTTTGTTTTGAAAAAAACTTACTTTTAGATGCCTCGTAATAATATGAGAGATTAAATCGATGCCACCACCCTCGGCCTTATCAAAACCTTTAATTAAAGAAATAGCAACGGCTGTAGGCTTTATCTTTCCTAACAAACTGGCACAAAAATTGCGAATAAACTGATGTGGCACAACAAAGATGAGGATATCAGCAGTCTTCGCGGCTTCAACGATGTCAGGTACAGCAACCTAAAAATTGTATTTAATAGAAAGTATTTGTCAAATGTGGTCTTTTGAATGTAATACAAATTATAAAATATAAAAATTTTCTAATATAGTAGCAGGATGCTTCTTTTGTCTTTGGAAAACTGTTGTTGGGTTGTGCTCAGCCAATGCGAATATTGGAAATATTAATAAAACCTATTAGTGTACAATTGCTAATAAATAAATATTTTAATTTGATCTGCCCAATATTCTTGTGTCTAAGCCTGGTGCACCAACATCAATGATGATGATTGGAAGAAAAAACAATAAGTCTCTGGATTTTTTTCCTTTTCAATTCATAAAAAAAGGTTACTCTAATTTTTTTTAATTTGTTCTGTTCTTTAATAAAATGGACTACAACTTGTAGGCAACAGACGCTCCTTCAGTTCGTTTTCATTTTTGTACTAAATAAACTATTTGCGGGGAAAGGACTTAACGTCTAAAAGTGTTCCGTCAGTTTTCCGCTCAGGGTTATCGACAATGACCAAATTTTTGTACTGAAAACTATTTAAGCCTCATCCATGTGTTTAACAGAAACTCTTTCACAAATTATAGTTTGAAATGGTCGTGCCTTATTATACTGCTTTAATACGAGAACATTAAACGGATGAGCCATACTTCCAACTAGGAAGAGTGTGTGTGTTGGTAATGCAAAGCTCACATAAGTGTAACTGAATGTCCCCATGATCTTAAGCTGCAATTAAGTAAGCTAAAAAACCTTGGTATCTGCAGATAAACACCACTACATATTAATTTTAGTATTCGACACAGATGAGGTGGTTGCAGGGCTTCCAATGAGAAATAGAGGAAAAATAGGAAAATAGAGTTTGGTAAAGCATTTCACATCCGCTGAACGGCTGAAGAAAGAATCCCTATATTTAACCGTTCGTCCAAAAATTCTCGCTCATATTTAGATAAGATGGCCGAACAGTTTAATATTCGCCTGTGTTGGGCACCAAGTCACATATACAACCTCAGACAGTGTCGCCGAAAACCATCAAATTCAAACTAATTACTTCCGATAAGTGATTTGGCAGCAAAGACGAAAAGATAAGTGTGCCTAATACATTTGACCAAGGCTGTACATGCTTTCAAACTTGTATTACGAGAAGCTGGAATTCTAAAAACGCACAATAGATGCCAGATCACATCCAGTATGATCTGGCCTTAACTAGATCTCAAGCGATCTAAAAAATGTATATCTCTTGACATATCAAAAATAAGCATCATGATAGGTGCCGTCATTGGAAAATGCCTCATAGGCGAACTTGCAAGAAGTCTTAGCGTTTGGCTAACTATTTCTGCAGATGTTTAGACGAGGAAGAAGTGGGACACACTACACATCTTCTCACACATCATCTACCTGTCGGCCTATTTTTTCGAGATCATATGTGACCTTAGTGAGGCACTTATTAGCACTCTACTACGCTTTATCGGAAGCTCCAAATTGTTTCCTAGAAGTCGGTAAATGGATTGACCAATGCTTCAATCCATGTGGCGACACAATGGACCAACTCTGGTCCAAGTGCACTCCTCTAGCCACTTTACTCTAACTAACCCACCTATATAAGTATATATAGTATTATACATGAGCGACTATGACTACACAATGTAATAACTCGCAGTTTATCGCATTCATAGATCGAATTTCTACAGAAATTAATTAAACTCTTTTCATGGCACACTCAACATTAAAAAAAAACCTGAAGCAAAACGAATACTGGGTGTAACTGGAGACTTGTGGCTGATGAACGTGCTGATTAAGGACTTTTTGGTTAACAACCAAAAATGAAAATAATCACGAAGTGTTTTCGTGTACATAATAATATTCTATATTTCAATTTATTTTTTATTTGTCGATATTGCAACTTGGATGGCGGATAAAATATTATTCGTAATCATTTACTGCGAACCATTAGCGCTTATGGGTAAATAAACTGACTTTGGCAAGGTATTCCGACTGTTGAAATTCAAAATAAAATCTCTGTGTCCCTCCGCGGACATAATTTTAGGTATACCTTATAGATCAATGTTCAGTTAAAAAACTGCAACATATAATAATAATAATGGCGGCGCTACAGTCCGAGGTGGACCTGGGCCTAGCTTCTCAGCAACCAGTCGTGTTGTGCGTGCTATTGTTTTCTCACGAGTGGAGGTTTAATTCCGACTTCGAACGACGAGATTAAGAAGCTTCTTCTCGACAGTTATACTCCTTGAGCATTGTCAGTGACTCGAAAGAGGTGGAGCCGCAAACAATTTTTTTTTAAATTGTTTGTCTGAACTTTGATTCCAACCTAGACTCTGAAAGTCTAATGCGCATGGGTCGACACATGAACCCACACGACCACGGCGTCCACAACTGCAACAACACACCATCATTTTTACTGGAAATAACAGAGAAAGATTCACTTCTCGTCATCAAGACTGACTGATTTCATTCTACACAGAAATTAATTTTATATGCATGGGCGGATGATAACAGCACTGTTAACAACAGAACAATTGACACTTCAGATATATCGTACGATAGGTGGCCAGATTCAGAATTAGAATTTATGGAGCAAAAGCTCTGCATTTACGTGCATTTACAGTGTGGTTAAGAAGATATTCATTGCCAAAGAAATGTTGAGGAATTGTGGGGATGGAGCCCAGAATTCATCTATATCTTTATATAGTTGATTGCTGATGGTGCCTGTATGGAAGGAATGCAATTTGTTAAGAATGGTAGAGTGCTCAGTAAATTCTTGATAAAAATTTGACTGTATTATTATCGCAAATGAATTACGTTTCAGATTTCAAAGTAATAGAAATTGTTTTTTTATAAAAACCGTAGAGGCATAATTGACTTGAACAAAACTATCCAAACTCAAGCCTTTTGCCTGAAATGAAAATCTATTATATTTCCATACACGCATCCAAAAACAATGTCTAATTTTATGCTCGACGAAGTTTCTGTGTATCTGTAAATCTGATCTGGATCAGCATGAGTATATTGAACGCATTTTGTCAATTTTGCTGTTGTCGTAAGAATTATGGAATTATGACTGATGCACACTTGTAATAAATTTTTATTAGATTATTTTCATATTTTTTTTGAAAATTATTGATAACTTATGTTGCTGTCTCTATCAATTAAAACTAGGGAGATATTTATCTGAGGAATTTTTGATAATGGGTATCGTGACGTAGTGGGTAAGTTCGTCGACTCTCACGCTATTCCCAACAAAAACACTTTTCGTATTTCACGACCCCACTCCTTTCGAGACGCTGACAATTCTCACACAGAAAAACTTCTCAAACTCTGCCATTGGAGTCCTCTTGACATGCATAACACAACATTCTATTCACAGTGAAGAAGGTTAAAGAAGTTAAATTATTAAATAGTCGGCTAGGTTAATTTATACATGAAAGGAGAAAAAGGGATAAAAGGCATATAGGCCTGATAGCACCAAAACTGTTGGAGTCAGAATACCCGTAATAACTTCAATCGAGTGTACTCATTGAAACCGATTTTTGTTGAATGACAATGGGAAAGAGAAATACATAATAACCGACTTTGGACCTTCATAATTCTCAAACAGGACTCTGAATTTATAACAGCTTATAAATTCATAAAACACTCGAAAAAAATTTTAAATTCACCTCAACTTTGCAGGTACGGGAGCCGGTCCGAATACCCCACTTTTAGAATGTTTAAAGCACATAGTTCCAAAATTTCGAACGGATATCTTTATAAATGTAGGAGCTGCGGATAGTGTGACAGACAACCAGGCGGACATATCTAAATTATAAAGATTCCGATTCTATGAACGGAACTTTAAAAAGAGTGCTATAAAGCGGTCCGAAAACACGAAACAAATTTTCATATTATACTCGTAGAATTAGATAAACAACTAAGACCTCAACAAAAAAATTAATTGCATGCAAATACAATCGGCTATGGAAGCCAATGCTCGGAATGTACGATCAAATTTAAACATTTAATGAATTCTTTAAACTATTCAGAACTAAGACTTTTATCTTTAAAGTTTTCAATATGCATAATCGTAAGTAAACGAAAGTGTAAGTTATTAAATTAAATCAAAAAAGACATTTGTTTTATTCCTTTGTATAAGCAGTCTGAACATAAATTTAATTTATTGTCATTTAACAGCTTTGCATATTTCAATAAAATTTAAATATCACTTCTCTTCAGCCGTTATAACGACATTTTCCCCAAAAAAGTATTTATACTAAATGTGTATGTACAAAATTATAATCAAATTGTCTGTAATAGGGTCATATTCCCAAACTGGTATTGATATCGATATTCAAAATCATATTTAAAATAATGTAAATATGTTTGAATTTACACATTTATGGACAACAACGCCAAACTCTTAAGATTTAAAAAAGCAGTTCACACATTTGACACGAAGTTATTTTTAAAATCTTCTTGATTTCTCACATCCAGTGTGAATGTAGTAAACATTTCAAGAAATTCGCCACGGTGTTTATACTAATTATCACTTAATACAAAATGCCAAAAAAAACTACCATCAAACAAATTTTGATAAGAAAAAGATTGTCTATCTGCATACACTGATGGTAAGATACAACCTTGAAAGTTATCAAATTGATAGGTATGCATGAGCAAATATAAATAATTTATAAGTGAAAACGAACTCAGATGGAATGGTTGTTTATGTTGTTTATGTTTTCACATCAAGAACAACAAATAAGAAAAAAAATAGTACCTGTTGAAAGAGTGCCAAAAAATATTCAACAAAAACAAAATATAATATGCATAGTGAATATTTTCCACTAGACACATACAGTCTAGAAACAATATCACACATTGCCCACAAACTCGTTTTCGACTTTAAACGTAGACTCATATTTCTTGTTTAAGTAAAACGAGAACACATGTACGGTTGTATTGACATACACATGTTTAAAGGCCTTTAAAGGGCCAAAACTAATTGTAGTTCAAGTCTCACTTATATAAGTCCTAGATAACAAACAGTAATCATATGTCAGATAAAGGCAATAACAAAATTATAAATATCTAATAAAAAGTCTTCACAAGTAACCGAATATATCTCATCATTGTTATCGATTCAAAAATTTGAACTGGAGGGCATTCCTTATCAAAGTTTGATATTGTCATACTTTCAATTGGCTTAGTAGAAAATATTACACAGATGTGCAATAAAACTAAGAAAAAAAAACATGTGTATGTGCTAATGCATAATCTGCTCAACTGCATTTGCTTAAATTAGATAACCTTTACGTAAGAAACAGTTTAGCCAATGACCATGACATGAGTATTCAATGCTATCTCTGTAGAGATGCATCCTTCATCTACACATATTCCTTATATAAGCTGCATCCGAGTTATTTATAAATGTAATCTCTTTGCAACAAAACAAAAGCAAAAGTACTTACGACATTGGGTGGTAATTTATGACCAGGTAAATATTTTACATTCTCGTGAGTAGTGTTGATAATTTCAGTTAACTTCTTTCCGTCTATCATTTCTTCATAGACGTACATAGTAACTCGTTCATCGAACTCAGGTAGTTTAGCAGCATTTGCTCCTACAATTTTGGCGATAGCTGAACCCCTGCAACGTGGAGTGAAACAATTGTAATGTATGTTATATAATGCTGCGCATGAAAATGCAAGTTGATCCACTGTGCACTATATCGAAATGCATCGTATTAAAATTACAAACGATATCATACCAGTTTCCTGAGCCAACAATGCAAACGGAAATCTTCTCAGTCATTTTGCTTCTTCAAACAAATTCACAAATAAAACCGAAATAAAAAGCAGGTGAAGTTAGAAAAAAAAATATGTGCAAATATATATTTAATGCAGCTAAGCAAAACTGATGATGCGTTCGACCCGACAAGAAAACACTAACTGAATGCGACAAAACGTCGTCTGCGATTGGACTCGCTATACAGTTTATTTAATAAGACTTTAAAGTGGAAAACAACGATTAAGCTCTATTTTGCACATTGGGTTCACTCCGACCGGGAATGAGATAAATAAACAGTCGATGACGTTTCTTCGGTAATTATAAATGTCGATTTAGTAAAAATACATTTTTAAGGGCTTCACTTTAGTGTATGTAGCTTTATAGTCCAAGTTCAAAGACAATTTCTCTTTATTTTTTTGATACACATATTTCGTTGTATTTTTATAAAATTTTATTGTCATCTCACACTTCTTATCAATTTGACATTTTCTTTTCGTGGCATTCGTACCTGGTATTGAGGGCTGTTCAATGGGCAAATGTTCTCAGAACGACATATTAGATAACGTTTGCATGCGTGTCTATCTACAAGAAATTAACTCGTTTTTTCTTTACAATGTTGATATTTGGTTATTAATAACAATATTTATCATACATTCATATTGGCACTCATACTATAACACTTGAAATATAAACTTCATACCATGTCATTGCATTGTTAATTTGGTGATAGCTATTTTAAAAATCAATCTTGTTAAATAAATCATTTGGAAAAATATTTCTTTTTCAAGAAATCTCAAATATATTTTCGACTCACGTATCATTTTTGTGACGTCAAGAATGAATATAATTCACACTGCACAAGCACACGTATAATATTTAAGGCTGGCAATGATGTTAGCTGTCATTAGTGTCATTAAATCTGTCACATATAATCAGTAGAAGTTAAAAATGTATTGAGGCGGGTTTTTAATACTCTATATTGATTTCATAAAAATTACTTTTAACTTTTTGTATTATTATATTATAATAATGCGTTCACGTAGCCGCAGTCGTAGCTTCTCTCCAGTTGCACGTGGTTACAAGCATAGGGACAAAAGTGTATCGGATAATAGAGACTACAACAAGCGATCCAGAAAAAGATCAACATCGCCGGACCAGAAAAATCAATCAAGCTCCAGAAGAACATCTCGATCTCCGAAAAATACTTACAGTGATCACAGATTTAATGATCGATACAAACCCAGAAGTGATAGACGAGGTGGTCACTACCATGGTACTGCCCCGCAAAAAGAAAATAATTTCATGGACGTACGAAGAGCTGAAAGAGAAGCAATCGGAGAAGAAGGAACATCGACAGTATGGGGTAAGTCTCCTCAAAGACATGAAACATACACCGATGACGAGGAAAATGCAGAAAATACAACATTAGGGAATAAAAATAGTATTTCAAAAAAGAAAAAGAAGAAATCAAAACACAAAAAAGTTTCGAGTTCAAAAAAGTCAAAGAAGAAGAAATCAAAGAAACATAGAAAGAAATCTAAACGGAGTTCTTCCAGTAGTAGTTCTGATAGCTCTGAATCTGAATCAGAAGCGTGGATTGAAAAGACAAAAGACGGTGATAACATTTCTCCATCCGAAAAAGGTTCCCGCAACTCGGATGCAGCATTCGCAGTTCCAAGTGGCAGCAATAGTTTAACAGAAGACTTTGGTCCAACTCTTCGACAAACAAGTGGTTTGACACAAAAAGATTTTGGTCACGCTCTTTTACCTGGGGAAGGTGCTGCAATGGCAGCATATATTGCTGATGGAAAACGAATCCCGCGCAGAGGTGAGATTGGTTTAACGTCCGATGAAATTGCTCAGTTTGAGTCTGTTGGATATGTAATGAGCGGAAGCAGGTAATATAATATAATTTGCTGTTTTTTAAATCAGTCAATAATATAATTTCAAATTATTTATGTTTGCAGGCATCGTCGCATGGAAGCAGTCCGTATACGTAAGGAAAATCAAATCTATTCTGCAGATGAAAAACGGGCGTTGGCTATGTTTAGCAAGGAAGAGAGGCAAAAGAGGGAAAACAAAATTCTCTCACAATTCAAAGAAATGATCAATTCAAAGCTTAAAGCAGATAAAAAATAATCGATAGTCGATTGAAATGTAAATAAGCATGATAAATATATACCATAAATAAAACATCTTTTATATATTAATTTATCGACCCCAACTCCTTTTTTGCATTGAAACTTCCCTCTTCTAAGAAATGCAAGGATCTCATAATCAGAAATAGAAGAATGAAAAGGAGAAATCGAGCAAGTTATTGCTTAAATGTTAACAAGAGAACATATTTCTGTGCTGATCTCTACGGAGACCTGACGAGGAAAATGAACGAAGGGTGCCTGAATTATGTGAAAAATGGGTTAAATTTTTAATTGAACATCCACAATACAAAATCCGCATTATCTTATCCGGGGCCATGATAAACGAAATCGGTATAAGTACATACATAAGTATACAATTGTACAAACGTTTGTGGTTGATTTAAAGTCGTAATCTCTTGATTAGATAACTGCATACATAATACATAATCTACATCACTACTCTTAAGTATTCCTTTTAATGCATTTGAAATATATATGTTTTATCCCTGTATTTATTTATTTACTAAAGCTGATATTTTAAGATACAATCATATAAAATAATACAAGCTACATAGGGGTGTACAATACAGAGCGTAGGTGTTCATCTATTTCATACGTATATATCCATAAGAAGCCACGTTTACTGTGCCAAATATCGAGGGCACATAAAACTAGTGGGTTCTGTTGCATGGTGGGTATGTGGGCGGACTCATATGCAATAAACTTCCTGTTTAGGTTCACATAGATGGCAATTTTTTAAAAAATTTAATCATTTGTTCACGGCTGTACCTCCTTCTTCTCAATCTCCCCATTCGGGATCGGCTTTATGAAGCGTTTGCTGGCATTGAAACCGCGGAGGCCAAAATGGTTTTAGCGGTGTATGAGGGCAGAACGAAGTATACGCTGTCTTCAAGGAAAGAGACATACTATCAAAACCTTCGTCACAATGTGACCATAGGCAGATGTACTTTCGAGAACTTCGTCTACATCGGCTCAAAAAAAATTCAACCACGAACTGCCTGAGTCTGCGACTCCGCGCCCGATTTGAATTATTTGCTGGAAAAATTTAAGAACTAAAAGACAATTTTTTCTTGAGTGCCGCTGTCTTCATCTTGGCTGCACACTCTTTCAAAATGTATTTATTTATTTTCTTCAAAGTCAAATGAGTGCCGCTGTCTTCAGCAAGGCTGCATACTCTTTGATATCCAACAAATAATCCAACCGATTTGATGACCTTCGGTTGGTTTTATAATATGAAATTGATTACCTTAGCATTTCTCAATTTCAAAGATTGGCGAAAGATTGTGCCAACTGAAGAAACTTGTTGGTTGAGGCTCAGGTTTATCCTGGACTGTTTCGCCAGAATAATAATAATGACGGTGCTACAGTCCGAGGTGGACCTGGGCTTAGCTTCTCAGCAACCACTCGCGCTGTGCGTGCTATTGTCCTCTCACGAGTGAAGGGGACCTACAGTTTAATGACGACTCCGAACGGCACTTTCTAGACAGATATACTCTGTAAGCATTGTCAGTGACTCGAAAGAGGTGGAGCCGGGAACAATTTTTTTCTTTTTGAAAAATTGTGCTGGGATTGTAGCTCCACTAGAAGAATATATGTATATTTATACATACGGTCGATCGAAGTCAAACTCACTTACTTCTAAAATAAAAATTCAGGATTAAAAATTTCTGAAAGAAAGAATTAAATTTTTTATTTAACGTAGTCATTAAAAATTAGTATTTGTAAGCAAGTCCATTGTTTTTAAGTGCAATTACGGTATTGAGCAATTGATCGAGTTTGTATATTTATTCGTTTGAAGCGCAAACATGTTTTCTTCTGTTGACATCAATCCTTAAAAAAGCAGGAAATCATTAACTCCTCAATGGAATCGAAAAACTTGGAAAATTTCCTACAAAACTGTCCTTTCCATATTAATCACTTTCTAAAGAAAGTGACGTTTCGTATTATTTACCACACTCTCTGTCAAATCCTGGTGTGTCATTTGTGCAGCATCTGCTCGTTAACAGTAGCAGTTTTTAGGTTAATCGTTAAGTCCGATGTGAAACGAGCACAATAATCTGCTGTGTTTAGAATCCGCATTTAATCCCAAAATAGGAAATAAATTTAATGCAATAACTATAAGAGCGATAACGATTTATTTTATACATAACCAGATTTACATACATAACCCAAGCAACAGAAAATGTTAATGTGCCAACTTACCGGTATACTCTCGATTTGTCCTCATTGTTGAATGGTCTTAGTGGCCAGGTTTAAATGCAGCTTGAATTAGTACTAATTTAAAACGACGCCTAAAAGAGGGGCCCGATTGAAATAATTACTTGTCAATAATCATCATTCGTCTGCGTACTGTGTAGCTGGTGTGTTCTTTTAATACGACATAATCATGGATTCAAAACATCATCCTTCACCTAGTGAAGTGGCTTTAATTACCCCCAATGGGGAGCAGCCACCTATTGCTGTGGGCTTTGAAATGTCCCAAAATAAGCCAAGTGAAGGTTCAGAAAAAGTTCAAATGAAAAAACAACTTGGACTACTAGAAGGTGTAGCCATTATTTTGGGAATTATTTTTGGATCGGGAATTTTTATATCACCAAAAGGAGTTATTCGTGAGGTGGAAGCGGTCGGGACTTCGTTAGTAGTTTGGGTGCTATCGGGACTGCTTTCAATGATCGGTGCTCTCTGTTATGCTGAATTAGGTACCGCTATACCTAAATCTGGAGGAGATTATGCGTATATATTCGAAGCTTTCGGATCATTACCGGCTTTTCTTTATCTATGGGATGCAATGATGATATTTGTGTGAGTAATACTAACAAGAACATTAGTTTAATTTATTATATATAAATCCAAACTTGTCTTAAAACACATACATATATGCTTACAAGTCTTATTCTAAGCCACTTCAAAAGAATTAAATTCAAACAAGTTTCAATTCGCGATTTGACCTCATAAATCTTTTGTTGTCCGTTGACTCTACAAATGAAAAGTTTCAAACAAATTCCAGTTTTGTTGGTTGTGCTTTGAACTTTAAATATAAAAAAAGCTTTTGCACTTGCATCGTGGGTCTCTCAGCGAGAAATGCACAATTTGCAAATAGTCAAACTACTCATGTTCGTATGGAAAGATCTGAATTAGTATATATTATTTGCTGATGTGCAAAGTAAAATCATGTTTTCTTTTAAAGACATTACTTTCATGTTTCGACTTTCTTTTTAACTCTTAAAATGTTCATTTTCAAGTTGCTAAGATTATAAATAAAACAAGAATTAAAACGCAGTACACACATAGAGATGTCTTCATCATGATTGGGGTACGAAAATATGATTAATACAGAGCATCCATATTATGAAGGCGCGACGTCTGAATTAAGAGGCTTTATTGTGCTGTGTCCTCATATAACAAGGCAGAGCTTATTTAATAAAGTTTACTTTGCTCTCCCTTCCGCTCCGCTCCGTCTAATATGTCTGTATTATCTGATATAGATTGAAAAAGTTAATTGATTAATGAATGGATCGATCTTTCGTTTCTGGCTGGCGAAATGTAAATTAAATAAAACTACTCGTAAAATACAGACTAAACAAATATGGTTACCCTTCTATGATTGTTGATCTGCCATTAATAAGTTTTCTCCTTATTTCCAGGCCAACAACCAATGCGATCATGGGGTTAACGTTTGCTTCCTATGTCCTACAGCCTTTCTTTTCAGAAGAATGCAAAATTCCAGAAGGTGCCTTGCAATTGTTAGCAGGAGTAACAATTTGTTTCCTTACATTTCTCAATTCCTACAATATGAAAGCTACAACGAAAATGCAGAATATTATTATGTTTACCAAGATCGCTGCGCTTCTTCTGATAATTATTCTTGGCATTGTGTGGATGGCAATGGGTGTGTACTTTATTTTGAGTTACAAATGTGTTTCAAAATATAAGTTTGCATGTTTTTCGGCTCTTCTTTTGTAGGCAATGTGGAAAACTTTAGCAAACCCTTTGAAAACTCACAAACTGATCCTGGAAAGTTATCAGTTGCATTTTACTCGGGGATATTTTCGTATGCTGGATGGAATTATTTAAATTTTATGACGGAAGAACTTCGTGATCCATATAAAAACTTACCCCGTGCTATTTATATATCACTGCCTTTAGTAACGGCAATATATGTTCTTGCAAATGTATCGTATTTAGCTGTTCTGAGTCCCCAACAAATGATTGCATCTGAAGCAATTGCTGTGGTAAGTGTATAAAGTTTATTTTCAATTCTTGGGGAATTATATAATTGGATTTGTATTTTCAGACATTTGGAAATAAAGTTTTAGGAGTTTGGTCCCTCATAATACCAATAATGGTGGCTATCTCCGCTTTTGGAGGTTTATCAGTTCATATTATGACATCGTCTCGTATGTGCTTTGTTGGTGCTCGCAACGGTCATATGCCGGCTATACTTTCCCATATAAATATTGATAAATTTACTCCTACGCCTTCGTTAGTATTTTTGGTATGTACAGATATGCAGTATATTTATATTACTGGCTTTGAATTAATCATAGTTTGTTCGTAACAATGTCATGAATGTTTTAAATTTCAGTGTGCCCTGTCAATAGTCATGCTTCTTGTTAGTGATGTTTACGTGCTAATAACTTACAGCAGCATAGTGGAATCTTTCTTTATTATGCTGTCAGTTTCAGCGGTACTATGGTTTAGATATAAAAGGCCCGACATGGAAAGACCTATCAAAGTAAGAAAATATACAATTTAACAGAAAAACTGAATTATGAATTTAAAAACTAATCTTTCACTAGGTTCAACTTTGGGTACCTATTGTTTTCGTTATTATTTGTGCATTTTTGATTGTGGTTCCATGTTATGTTGCTCCGTATGAAGTCAGTATGGGGGTTCTTATTACAATTATGGGAATTCCGTTTTATTACGCTGGTGTCGTATGGCGAAATAAACCGAGTTGGCTACAAAATACTATTGGTAAATTTAATATTTGCATATTTCAAAACAAAACTGGGACTAATAAGTTTATGGGGAATTTTAGGTCAATTGACTTTTACTTTTCAGAAGATCTTCATGTCGGCAAAAGAAGACAAAGACTGAGCGTTCGGTTTTATATGTTTGTGTTCTATTCTTCTCTACCTACGGTTCCTTTAATGATTTTGTTTATAACATTTCATTTATTTATTTTTTTTGAAATCAATTTTTATATGCTTTTTACATCACTTTTAGACCCTTTTAATTTATTTCTAAAAAACGACTCTCAATTTACAAAATTTAATCTCGCTTGTCTTTATTATTTTTTTATTTGAACGTGCATTTATTTGCTGTGTATTTGAGTTTATACTGTATACGTGCATTTATTCTCTTATAAATTTAAGTATTTAAGTAATTTTACATATGTACGTAAATAAAGTGTGATTTTTCTTTAACTTCAAATTGTATTCATGTGTATTTATTGGGATTCGTATCAAACCAGAGCTATATTTTTTCTATGGAAACAGAGGTTAACCCTAAAATGTGCACACGGGACTTAACTGGCCTATATAAGTACGAATAAAACTTGTACCGTCTTAAGAAATTAAATAATCTTCTATCTATCTACCTAAGAAATCAAATTGTATTCGGGCGTATAAATACGCTGTACCATTTTTTTCTACCTTTTTGTGGCGCTACAATCCGAGGTGGACCTGGGCCTAAACTGACAAACCTCTCGCACTATATTTTGCTAGCTGTCGCCGATTGAACACGCCAAGTTCGTTGAGGTCCCTCTCTACTTGGGTGCGGCACATTAGACTTGGACATCCTCTTTTGCGTTGTTCCACTGGTTCCGAGTCTCTACTTCCTAAATGTAAAAGCGGTCCCAACATGCGTAGTACTGTTGCCTAACTTGCCCTAAATGAAGTAAATGTACCTTAGAATATATTTATATTTTATTTTTTGTTTTTATAAGTTCTAAGATTATTTTTGAATAAAAATTGCTAGTTAATTTAGCCTTCGTTTTCTTCAAGTACATATTCGTACACTTTCTCATAGATTTCTGTGTGATTTATTTTTGGGGTGTACACTGTTGGGTTGATGCATCATTAGGGTTAATTCACACCGAATGCGACAAAACTTTTTTTTTAGATTCCAAAGCAGACGAGAGACGAACCAACTCCAGTTGTTCTCGAAAGTATAACCCATCGAATGACGGATTTTACATGCGGCATTTAAGTTTGTGGATCGGGCAAACGATACTGATTCCACTCATCGGGCATGCTTTCCTCCGACCATATCTTACAGATGAGCTGGTGCATGCGCCCTACCAGATCACCTCCAGCTGCTTTAAACATTTCGGCGGGCAGACTATCTGCACCAGCAGCTTTATTAGACTTCAGTCTCGATATCGCTATCTTGACTTCGTTCGGGGGGACGGTATTCTCTTCTATCATCGTCCGTTGTGTTGAGTGGAACATTCTGCCTGACAGCGGTATTTGTGTCCTCATCGCCGTTCAACAGTCTGCAGAAATGATTTTTCCAAATTCTCAGTATCGACTGCGAATCTACTACTAGCTGTCCATTTTCGTCCCGGCAAGCTTCTGTCCGAACTTTATATCCATTCGATAAAAGTTTTACCCTTTGGTAGAACTTTCGGACATCATTCCTGCCATAACACCTCTCCATCTCCTCGATCGCGCGCTTCTCGTGCTCTTTCTTTTTCTTCCTGAGAAGCCGGTTCTCTTCCCTTCTTCTCTGTTCGTAGAGCTCACGAACAGCTCTCGTGGATCGATGCAGCGTTGCCCGGTAGGCTTCTTGCTTTGCTGCATGTGCCTGCCTGCACTCGTTGTCAAACCAGGGGTTTTTTCTTGTTGGCGTTTTAAAACCCAGCACATCAGTAGCGACTTCTCTGATGGCTCTTTGACAACATTTCCATTATTCGTTTATTGTTAGTGCAGGCGACGTCGAACTCTTTCAGGGAGACTCGATCGGCAAAGTTCCTGGCAGTCTGTTGCGATTGTAGCTTTTCGATGTCAAACCGTGGTTGGCTTCATCGACTCCGTTCTTCTCTCGATATCCGTGTCCTTACCTTGGCTACAACAAGGAAATGGTCCGAGTCGATGTTGGCGCCTCGGAACGTTCGGACATCAAGAATACTGGAGGAGTGTCTGACGTCGATCGCAACGTGATCAATCTGGTTGACGGTTGAATGATCAGGGGACCGCCAGGTCCCTTTATGGATGTTGAGGTGTGGGAACCGCGTGCTAGCTACAGAGAGGTTTCGCCCCGTAACAAAGTCCACCAGCCTGAGTCCGTTTTCGGACGTGGTGTCGTGCAGGCTGTGTTTACCGATGACTCTAGCAAAGATGTCATCTTAACCCAGCTTAGCGTTGAAATCTCCTAGAACGATCTTGGTGTCGTAGCTGGGGCATTGATCGTACGTTCTTTCTAGGAGATCATAGAAGTCATCCTTGCTATCGTCATCTTTGTCCTCCGTTGGGGCGTGGGCGCAGATTAGGCTGATGTTGCCGAATTTAGCCTTGATGCGGATTGTTATGAAGCGCTCGCTTATGTACTTAAAGCTTAAAAATGTTTGCCTAAGTCTGCCTCGAACGACAAATCCACATCCAAATAATCGCTGCCTTCGCTCTCTGTAACAATCGCCGTAGTAGATATCGCAGTTTTTCATCCTCTTTTTGCCCGGCCCATCCCATCGCACTTCCTGGATTGCGGTAACGTCTGCTTTATAGCAGTCTAGGGCCTCCGCGAGTTCATCGGCTGCACGTGGTCTGTTCAGGGACCTCACATTCCACGTGCAGAACCGAAAGTCATTGTCCTTATTCCGTTTGCTGGGGTCGTCAACAGTAAATCCGTCCGTATCCGAGGCAGCTTGTGTGTTCTGAACTCGTGAGTTTTTTACGTGGTTAGAAAGTTAACCCCACGCACAACCTCCAACTGGGAGGACAGGTCCATTTGTTCCGGAGGGATCCGCTGTCGGTAGCCTCTTGCAGGCTGTGAGCGCCGCCGTTGGCCCTAAAAGAAGGGCTCATCCGCCGCCATCTCTATTCCAAGGTCCCGACCTTACCATGGAAACCAGGTAGCTCCTGCTGACTGGAGTTGTGGATGCCGCCGTTGGCCAATCAGTTGACCAGCTCCTCCGCCGCCATCCTAAAAAGAGTGATGAGCCCTGGTAGACTCACACTCCCCCCTCTCTCGTTTGCAGCCGCCCATACGTCCCACGAGGGTTGGTTACCCCATCTTCTGTCGAGGGTACTCGGCTCCCGGATTTCACCACGGGGAGGTGAGAGTAGGAGTTCGTTAATAGAGGCTAGGTGCAGACGCTTGTGTCTGCATGGTTCGCGTATTAACGCTTCGAAATCCAACAAGTTGGTCTTAGGGTAAATGAAAAGAAGACAAAATATAGCTGCCGGGTAAAAATCGATCCGTCATACATTATCTAGGATAAAACGTCAATAAAACAATCGACAGCTACAATTTTTAGGTATTTAAGGAGTTTGTCTACCTCGGAGCAAACGTGAACTCCACAAACGGCATTTTGATGGAAATCTGATACAGAATCGCGCTTGGCAACCGCTGCTACTTCAGTTTGTCCAAGCAACTTGGGTCGAAACTTCTGACTCGAAGGACAAAATGATATGCACTACAAAACCCTAATCCTGCCAGTCTTGCTATATGGAGTCGGAAGCTGGAAAATGAGCAGGACTGCAGAGCTGATTCTTTGTGCATTCGAAAGAAAAATTCTATGACGGGTATTTGGTTCTGTCTGCTAAGAGGGCGAATGGAGGGTAAGACACAACCGCGAACACTATAAGCTGTACATACATAGATGTGGACATACATAGTACGAAAGGCAAAAATCCATCGACAAAACTGGCTCGGCCACATCGAGCAAAGGAAAACCAATACTCCAGTCAAGAGAGTCTTCAAATCTGAGCCTTCTGGTTCGAGAAGGGGAAAAAGACCGAACCTACGATATAAAGACCAATTGATCCAAGACAACTTGGTTTTGATGACTGGAAGCAGCGTATCCGGAACCGTCAGCGATGGATGACGGCAATTGATCAGGCTCCGACTCTCAGACCCATGGGTCGCAGTCCTGATAAGTAAATATGTATTAAGCTTTTCATAACGGTATACATTTCTCAAAAATTGTTTTTGTGTGTCTCCAATAGGTCGTTGAATCGGAGACTCATAGAAAAATTAAAAGTTTGCAACTAAAGGTAGACTTTTAGTTTAGATTATGGCGTAGAATCGCTGTCAGCTTATCATTGTTGCGTAGATGGACATTAATACTCCAAATAAGCACAATAACATGTTGCGCAAATTGCGCCAACCACAAGTAATGAAGAATACACAAGATTCATTTTTTTGGTAACTTACTCGTATAGATTTTCTATCGTTCTAATTACTCGCAAATCTTGACGTACATATATAAAATTTCGAATTTCTGTACATTACAGCTATTACTTCCTTAGCTGCAATATACAAACCTTTTTTTAAAGATATAAACATTAAAAAGTGTTATTATATCATATTAAACCCAGAATAAAACCGCATACACTATGCAAAAAGAGAACGACGAGACTGACAGAAAAACATGTTTGTTGGCGATGGCGGAATTATCCGATCGGTCTAGACGAAGTCAATATAAAATTATCGAGATAAAAGTCAAACAAAGTATATTTGACTACGGACTTTTGAAGCTTCTACACATACTGCAACCCATATGGTAAATGAAATTTCAGTATCGTTTCTCCGATCCACAAAAAAGCATAATTCTTTGAATGCGCCAATTATCAAGAAATAAGTCTTCAAACCATAAAATATCTTATTTTCCGCTTTATGTGAACGATTCAAACCATTTGTCTACAATCTCAATAATCTCATAGGTCCTTATCAGTGTGGTTTCAGATCAGTAAAGTCCGGAACATGATTTTCACACAGTAATAGATCCTGCAAAAGGCACAAAAAATGTAGACAGATAAAAACGCTATCTTTTATCACAGCTCTGCTTAAGAACCAAGTAAAAACTATGTTTTAAATACCTAAACTAAACCCTTGCCCAGCTAACACTGCCGGTCTTGTTGCACACCGTGTGTTGTTGGAATGCGTTGATCTCAGGTGCATTCGACGTATTTTTCATGTAGAAATGTCGTTAGCAATTTGGGGGGAACATCCGCTGAGTGAGTGATGGAATATGTGCAATTCTGTGGGAACATCCGCTGAGTGATTGATGGAATGTGTGCAATTTGTGGAGCTGTTTCGTGTGTCGTTAACTTGTAACTTTGTTCTTAGAAACGAGCGTCACGTCGGGTTTTGATATTCCCGTCAAACTTTTTTTTTCTTCAGGATGACTATGGAGAACTTTCGCCACTTCAACAGGTAGTGAACTCACACATCAATGTCAAAAAAGGTTTCAGGCAAGGCAACACGCTGTCATGTAATGTACATATGTATGTTTGTTGACCAAATGTAGAATAATTCTTGTCAGTCCTTTTTCTTTGGGTTCAAGGAACAATTGATTAATAAAGCAATCTTTCGAAAGACTACCCTTTGCAAACGGATGATTGGGATTTATTTGAAAGGCGATTTTAGGTGGTTGTTTCTTCTCCATAGATTTCCATGTTTCATTTGGCATTGACACTGAAAACTTTGATGTTGGGGCATGAGTATAATTGGAGGCAAGTTGAGTTCAGCTATAACAAGTATAGTTTATTTTGACATCGATTTGCTGTGATTTTCAATTTTAAATCAACAATAGCACTAAACGTAACGGCTGAATCGAGTAAAACTCCTTGTAACTCCACATCCTCGATTGAAGCACACATTGTAATTTGCAACTTATCGATTCTTCTGCTGAGTTCGCTCCAGTGATATTATCACCAGCGTTAACACCATAACTGAGAGCCGTAGCATCGTTAGGATTATGACTCAGATAGTTCATACGTTCATGCGTAACAGTGCAAAAATGACAAATTTGGTCAGCGGAATTTTTGTCAGACGATGTGTTAATCATCTATCTAGATTTTCCGTAACGTCTTCAGTGTGTCTGCGCATAAGACGAAAACGTAAAATAGCGCCCACTTGATCGCTTGGATTAGGGGACCGGTTTAAAAGAGGACTGCCCAAATGCGCAAAGAAAGATTTTTAATGACAACTAACACCTAATCGTCATATTCTTCATCCAAGGAACGTCAAATATTTTAGTAAAATTGGAATCCTATTGTCTGCTAAGAGCAAAACGTTCGTCGATATGGTTTCTAAAATTGAACGAGTGGTTGCTCAAATCTAATTCCGGAATGTGTGACAAATTAGAATTATCGAATGATTAAGAAGGAAGATTGAATGTTAATTTGTTTAGAATGAATGCATTAATACAGAAGTAATTTGCACCCACACAAGGCTATTTAGTAACACCAAATTAAGAGTCCCTTGGTTCTGGTTTTAAAAGCAATCTACACAGAATTTCCTTTCTTTACCGCTAACTTTAACTAATGTGTTCGGAAGAATGGTTTGTTTACTCAATCATTTTTACAGAATATAAGGAATTAATTTTGTGGCATCTTAGGCATAAAAGGAGACTTCAACAAAATCGAATTCAGAGCACGCCTGCGCTTATCAATCTTGTAATCGAAATGTTCCTTGTGACTTTTATTCACCTGCTGCTTGTCAGCTGGGCTATAAACTCTAAACTCGGTGGAACTAGACTTCCCATAACGGTTAAAAGAAGAACTCCGACAGGAGTGTACTTTCTCCAGTATCAGAAAAATTTGTTTGAACGCTAAAAGACATCATGCAGCGTGCTTTCCATAAACCAACCTTATGGACCAAATCATGCGGACTTGAATTCAAGCCACAAAAAACCAAACTAGTACTCTTAAGCAGGAAATACAAAATGTCGTCCTTCGACGTAACAGTGTAAGACACTGTTTGGTACAAAACTAACTAACTAACTTATGGATAGAGCTAAGTTCTTCGGTCTTATCATAGATCGAAAATAAAGCTGGAAAACTAACATCATAGAGCGAATCAAGAAAATAAATACGGCGCTCTTTTGCTGCAAAAACACATCGGGTGTAACTTCGGATTTCCGCCGCTTACAGCAGTAGTCAGACCAGTACTAATGTGGTGAGTCGCAGTATGGTGGGCAGCTCTTAATAAAGATGTTAACTGCATTTCTTAACCATGTGCAAAGATCAGGAAGCATTTGCATCAGTAGAGCCCAAGGGACAACATCACTGAATATGATTCTCTACCTTTCTCCACTTGACTCGTTTGGAAGACAGGTAGCAGCCAGCACAGCGATTAACTCAATATACTTAATCTGTGGAATAATTACCACATCGGTCATTCGATAATTTCGAGTTCCTTTAATAAGACACTGACTTTCTACTACCCCAATTCCTCTTCGGGACACAGTCACATCCCAGGGAATTGTGAAATCGATGTACTTTCCAGGCGTGGAATAGTCTCATCAATCTTACACAGTGAAGAACCACCGCCCATGCCGTTCGCTACAGCAAGACATCTTTTAAAAGAGCACACAATTAGAACCACCAATTTTAGATGGTCCGTAGGCACATCATTCCTCTTCATAAAAACAAATCTGACAAAAACTTAATTTTTAAAGTTCACACTCTCAAATTAGAATGGACAGGCCATCTCTTAAGACTCTCATCGGTTTCATCACAGGACACTGTGCAATCGCCACACCTGCTTTAAGAATGTGACTCACTCACAACGACTTTTGCAGAGACTAGGAAGAGGAGAAGACTATAACACATCTCCTCTGTACATGTAGCGCACTTTCCACCTTTGGAGCTTAATTTAACGACTTAAGCGATCTGAACAACGTCGGCATCAGTCAACTTAAACGTTTGGTAACAAGCAGCAAATGGTTTAATGGATAGGAGATACCCGATCTGCGTGGTACAACAAGCTGATACTGCTAAGCTGCAGTCGGTCACCACATAACGTTAGTTTAACCTAATGTGTTGTCATGTACCCAACAGCATTAATCAATTTGATACATTTTTCCAATTACGTTAATGCGGAATAAATATATTCGATTATAAACAACACTTAATTAAATCTTAAAATCCCGGGAATTGCTCCCATATCTTATGTTGTAATTACCTTTAAAGACAATTGCCTTACATTAAAGCCACACAGAGCTTTTAATAACCTGAATCAATTAACTATTGTAACTACAATAACGTCTTAAAAGTCTTGTGTAAAAGCCAACATATCAAAGAATCGAAATGATTAAATGATTGAGTTTGGAAATTCCGGTTAGATGTTCCATAGGTTATCAAGAATTTTCTGAGACGATAATGTACATTTGATAATAACTAACTCAATCTATTCAGTAATCAATTTTACCTGGCAAATGATAAATGCGAAATGAGTGATTATGTTAAGAAAATACAAAATTCTCACGAACAGATATCTGATCTAAATTGAGTTTTCCCCTGCTCTTTTATTCTATGGATTCGTTAAAGGTGATTTAAGCAGCGTTTACGGGTCAATAAATTCAGTAGGCAGGGTTAAGTAATTCTCAATAAAACAAGCTACGTATCCAAATACATATTTATGATAACAAACAAAAATACGTAGTACATGGTTATGTAAATGTACTTACGAAGAGCGAATTATCAACAGCGATTATCAGCACATTAAGTGATTATTTTAATGCTGTCTGGATTTATCATTCTGCAGTGATTTTGCAGGGATACATTATAATATTCTCATACACTCTCATTACGATTTATGAATTCAATTTGGGACAGAGGTTACGATTGTGGATTTACGAGGGGAAATTATGATTGTAATTGCTAGGTGCACTTAATAATTTTGGTGGGAATTTTAAGGTTGATTTGAATAACTTTTTAGCTGAATTACACTGATATCGTTCTTTAGTTAAGCAATAATTTAACTTACTAGCAAACTGTATAGATAAGAAGATAATGGTGGAATAGCTAGAATTAATAATCGTGATATGAAGATTATAGCATATAAATTATTTATATAAATTGAGAGCTAAATGGAGTCATTGTTAAATTCGTGTCGAATTTATACTGTTTTAAAATATTTATTGCAGCTGATAAATGAGTCATATGAAAAGTTTTGCCTTGGCAGACGATATCTGTCTCTTCTTTGTCTGATGGCGCTACAGTCCGGGATGGACCTGGCCCTCAACCAGCAACCCTCTCTAGCTTGGACGATCTTTACCCAGCTACCTACAATTAAGCACGCCAAGTTGACTGAGGTCCTTTTTGTCGAGTGTGCGCCATTGGTTTCGTTGCACGGGTGCGGATTCGAAGACTCTTAGGGTCTATGCGCTCTACATGGCCTAGCCAGCTTAGATGTTGAATACGTAGATTCAGTTGTGGTTGAATCTTCTGCCCCAAATGCAAACAGTATCAACGGCTGAACGCAGAACTTTTCTCTCGAAAAGACTTCTTCGTTTACTCTTGTGGCTGTCCATTTTATTATTACTTGGGAGCTGAGGTAGACGAAGTCCTTCACTACCTCAAAAGTATGCTTTTGGTGACGTTTTGGTCAACTCCTTTTTTGAAGACAGCATATATGATACTTCTTTTCGGACCACCAGATACATTTTGAAGCTTCTGTTTTAATGCAAGCAAACGCTTCATTGACAGCTCCCTGTGTTCGACCAATCATGTCAATGTCGTCGGCGTATGCCAGCAGTTGTACGGTTTTTCGGAAGATTGTGTCTCTTGTGTTGACCACAAGAGAGAGCTCTGCTCTCAAGGACGATAAAAAGATATACTCATAGTAAAATGTGAACGATGCGGAGATAATAGGCATGGCCTCTGAGCAAGGATGACAAACTAAATTTTAAAGCGTTTCAAGGAAAAGTGCTAGGTCCAATGTTATAATAGTTTTCCTTATCTGGGTGAGAAAGGTATATTATACTGGTGTTAACACAGCCATGTTTGTTTCTGGTATCTTTTTTTAAGGCGGGTGCCGTGGCGTAGTGGGTAGGTGCGTCGAATTGTACTTAGGTAAGATAGTTTTTTAAGGTAGTCTGTATGCTAGGTTAAGTTATTTTAAGTTAGGTTAAGTAGTTTTAAGAAAAAAAATTAATTTTTTAGTGCCAAGTGTTTTAAATTTTCTTGGTTTAGCATATAAGTTTTGATTTCTTTTATAAAAAAAAAAAAAAATCCTAAAAGACTAGGTTAGCTTAGAGTACCCGCATAGGGTCAGTAAGTTAGATTAGTAAAACTCCTGTTTAGTTAATATAAGCTAGTTTTAAGTATTTTTATGTCTAACATGTAAGTAATTTTTGATTAAAATAATAAAAATACATTAAAAAAAAGGTGCGTCGAATCCTACGCTCGATGTTGTCGGTTCGATTCTCGAAAAAAACATCAAACCTCTTTCGAGTCACTGGCAATGCTCAAAGAGTATAACTGTCTAGGAAAAGAATCTCAATCTCGCCGTTCGGAGTCGGCATTAAACTGTAGGTCTCCTCCGCTCGTGACAGAACAATAGCACGCAAAACACGAGTGGTTGCTGAGAAGCTAAGCCCAGGTCCACCTCGAACTGTAGCGCCGCCATTATTATTATTATTATCTTCTTTTAAGGTTAAAAGTCATGGCAACTTGCACTTAATAAGACTTATGGGCACTTTTAAAACTGAAAAACTAAAATAAATATATCTTGGTACAACCTAGGCACTTTTAGGTTTCCTTACCACTATAGTTTTTTTTCTAGGAATTGCTTATTATGCTGTCGACGGTTCATTCAGGCACTCTTTCCTTATGAATTAAACTTGGGACATAATGCGTCGAAACGAACGCAACATTCGACGTTGTTTGCTAAATTCCCTTCCGGAGATTTAGCCTTAAAAACGAACCTCTTGGAAAAGGGTAATTTGCGATAATGTATTGAAAGCAAAGGTAGAATCAGACCCAACTAAAATGGTGCGGGACACAGAACATGGGATTATCTGCCATGATAATAAGCCGGCACCTATCTCAAATAGGAAAAGTAAAAAAACTCAAGAAGTGGGTGCCCCAATAGTTGAGCTTAAGGTACCAAAATGAATCGATTTTTTATCTGAAAAATGGATTTTGTATGAGAATCGTAAAAAATCTTTGCAGACGTTAGATGCAGAAGAAAAACCAAAACCAACCCCCATACTAGGTCTTCACCTAGAAAAAGTTATGATGACAATCTGCTGGACATCGCAAGGTCCACTTTTCTCTTCTTCACCCAGGGGAAACGAAAAATGCAGTCAAATATTGTGAGGAAATCGACATAGTCCATGCAAAATTGGCTGAAAATCAACCAGCGTTGGCTAATATGCATTGCCCGATCCTTTTGCATGACAATGATAGACTGCAAAAACTCAACTCATCAACACACTCACGACGCATCCATCGTATTCTTCTGATGTTTATCCAACGGACTACCACCTTTTCTGCAGTCTGGAGTCCCTTTGTCGGCAGAAGGTATTCCAAAACGGAGCAGAATCCATTAAAGACTTTGAAGACTTAATAGATCCAAAAAATCGAGTTTTCTATAAAAAAAAAAACGAATAATGGACCTTGAATTCCGCTGCAAAAAAGTTATAGGTGCTAATGGTGGACTAAATAAAATTATACAATGAAAAAAATTAACTTAACATTTTGCCTCAAAATCGGACATTGAATGTGATAAAACATTTGGGGGTGGCTTTCTATATTGCAATGTTAGAAGAATTAAGTTGTCCTGCTATTTACAAACATTCCTATCAAAAATGGTTTATGAGACGAAATCTCTTCCTGTACGACTTGCATTTGCCCAAATTATTATTTCTAGTGTCCTTACTGTAGCATTAGTTTACGATGCACCTGATCAATTGTCGAGTGTTTATTTCTAAGAACAAACTGATGCGCGGGAATGCGCCTTCTGTGTTATATGATTAATAATAATTATAATGGCGGCGCTATCATTCGAGGTAGACCTGGGCATGGCTTCTCAGCAATCGCTCGTGTTGTGCGTGCTATTGTTGTTTCACGAGTGGAGGGGATCTACAGTTTAATGTCGATTCCGAACGGCGAGATTGAGAAGCTTTTTCTAGACAGTTATACTCTTTGAGAATTTTCGGTGATTCGAAAGAGGCGAGGCTGTGAAAAAATGTTAGGTGCTTTTTTTTCGAGATTCGAACCTTCGACCTCGAGCGTAGGAGTCGACGCTCCTACGCACTATGCCGCGGCGCCCGCTATATGATTCTATTTAGTCTTTTAAGAAGCAATTTCTTTAAAAGTTTTGATCATTTCGATAAAAGTGAGATTGGCCTATATGAAGTAACTTTAAATAAATGCTTGCATTGTTTATGTGCAATGATAATTTCTGCTTACTTTGAATGATGTAGAAAACTTCATTTTTGAAAAATGTATTAAATACATATAAGCTTTAGCTTTAACGGTCCAACAAGGGGTAGTTCTTTCACGATTTGGATAGTTTTCGGATCATACTGTTCACTATACCCCGAGGGTTTCCTGGGTCACGCAAGTCCACAACCACTTCTGTTGTGCGTGCTATTATTCCCTCAAGAGTGGAAAGGAACAATACATTTATGCCGTCTTCTTGCGGCGAAGTTTGCTATTCTTAATTCTTTGAACATTTTTAGTGACTCAAAATAGGTGGAGTTATGAAAATTGTTTTCTGTGTCAGGAATTTAACCTAGAATTTCAGCTACTCTTCCATAAACATATCTTTCACATTTCTTATCTTGGACAAATATCTAAGTATTTAATCAGAGTCATGGCCCACAAAAATAATTTAGTTCGTAGGATTGTCAACAATTTTGTGAAACGGTGCGATGCAAGCAAAACTATTTTATAAGGAATATATTTAAATATACATAATTAATACACAGAATTAATTTCTACTCTGAAAATTCAAAGAATTCAGCATAAAATTGATGGAACAGAAAGCGTAAACTTCTTCGTACATAAGCACATATCAATCTTTTGCACCAACTATAGTCTCTTGTACTGTTCACTACAAGATTTTTATATCCATTCCTAACCTACATATATAATTCAACATTTTTTTATTTTTCCCGCTCCTTGGGTGAATTTCGTACTATCGTACTTGAGAGCGATAGAGTTATTAACCCCTTGTGGATTTACTCCCTGCTACTGGCATTGTGGTATATTTTGGTGATATTGTGTTCACAATGCATTCCATGGTAGTCTCTAGGAAATGAATATCCTTCCTTTTTCCTTTCTTTATATTATTTAAAGAATTTTTTTTCTATTTTATTACTATATTATTTTTGACACAAATTTATGTGAATCCAAGTCCCAAAGCATTTAAAAGCTGTCTCCTTTTTTATTAGAGTTTATAAATTCAAAATTATTTCTTTTAACTTGTGTGCTTGTCTTATATATTTACGAACATTATTTGTTATAGAACACTTCATTTTATAAGAACACTAGTAATAATAAAATAATCGTGGCGCTACAGTCCAAGGTGGGCTTGAACCTGGCTTCTATGCTACCAATATACAGAATGGACCAAATGTATTAGGCACCCTTGTCTTATTGTCTTATTGCTGCCAAATCACTTATCGGAAGTAATTTGTTTGAATTTTATGGTTTTCGGTGACGCTATTTGAGGTTGTAAACGATTTTTATTTTATTCCTCTCAATTCATTGATTTTTTCGCTTTTTGAAGATATAAAGAGTGCCTAATATATTTATCCAAGGCTGTATAAGAACACTTGATCGGTTAATTTAAGCAAGTGGTTACTATGAATTAAATATGGAAATTAAATGAAATCATGTATTTTTTTGAATATCTATATCCAAGTTTATCCAACACAGAAAATCCCTTCCATCATACACATACCTACACTGCTCATGCCTGCGGTGTGTGTGTGTTTATTTTTGTTGGGCATTTAGGGGTGAGATCTAAAAGATAACGCTCATCAATGAATAGAGTGGCCGAACACAGCATGAAATTATGTGTGAAAATGAAAATTTTTTCTTATTTTAAATCTTAGATATCTCAAAATTTCAGCATAAATCGGTATTTTGAAATGTATCATTTCTTAATGCTCACATTGATGTCTTCAAAATTGCGTTTTCAGATCTTCAAAATGGCAAATATCTCGAAAACTATTAAGGCCAGAGTGCTTGAAATGATTTTAAATGGAAGTACTCAATGAAGCCAAGTTTTTGCGATTTTTTCAGATTTTTAAACACTTTGGTTTAGAAATGGCAGGGGGAGACGCATTTAAAAAGACTTTGGAGCTCCATATTTTCCAAACGGTACTTTGGATAAAAAAGTGTTGAAAGAAACCTCCACCTCATTTCGAAAGATCTGTCGAGATTAATGACATCTAGGTCTGAAGTATCTAATTCCAAAATTTCATGCCGATATCTTCATAAACTTCGGAGATAAAAAAGTATGACAGACACGTCGGACGGACGGACGGACACACCGAAATTATAAAGGTTCCGTTTTTGTAGACGGAACCTTAAAAAGGAATCCGTTTAATCGAAAATGTGTTTTGTTCCAAAAAAAGAAAACTAAAAATTGTTTCAAATTACCCCTTCGGTTTCGGTGTCTATCAGAATGAGCAGACACTATTAACAGATATAAAATGAGGCAAGGCAGGAAAAATGTACCACAACATATTGACTGTAATCTTGATCCTTTTAAGAATATAATTTAGAACAAAAGGCGATTGGAGTGTGTGTATATCAGGTCCGTTTACTACTTTTAAATCTACATCGTAGCTAAGTTCCACTTACATTTTAACTGCAACTTTAGTAATTTTTGTTGCTCGTAGAAAGTTAAGTGATACTTGACTAAGACACGGTTTTCGTTTTCAAATGTCATTGTTTTCAATGTCGATGTTAATGAAGAAATTCAAAAATTATTTGTTTGTTTTTAGATGAAATCAAAATGTAAGAAAAAATTGTTGCTTGTGCTGGGATTTGAAACTAGATTGAAAACTCGAGTGCGTAGGTGTCGACGCACATACCCACAACACCAGGCCATCCACTATATTTCAATAACTGACATAAAACAGCGGATATTTTTCTAAGGAACGCACTAACAAGTCCACAATTTGTGGAACACTGTTTTCTGGTTTTAAATTAAATCAATTTTTGCATTTGGATTGATAGGACGCAGTGTTTTGTACAGAAGTGATCAACAGAAAAGATCTACACAAAACAGTGGTGGCCAAATGGTTTGGGGTGTATAGCAGCAAATTGGGTTGAGAACTTGAAAACCAACCAACTCGACTTTATATATCAGAAAGATAATGATCACAAGTGTTTTCAGGCGAGAGTACCTGAAAGACAATAAAGTTTTTATTTTCTTATATTTCTTCAGTTATATGCAGCCTATGCAGACTCTTTGTGTCAGAGTAGTTGGACACTTGGTACTGGAGAAGATAGTGCGGCGAGCTACTGTAAACACGGAAGGCACTATCTTCTACAAGTCAGTCCAACTGTTGGGATACGCAGATGACATCGACATCGTTGCGCGTTCCCAACGCGCCGTAGTGGAAGCTTTCACAGCGATTGAAGAACAGCCGAAACGAGCTGGTCTTAAGGTCAATGAGGATAAGACAAAGTATATGCTGTCGAGCAAGACACGATCCGCTGCACACCACCTAGGGCAAAACATCATAATCGACAGCTACAATTTTGAGGTAGTGAAGTGAACTCCACGAACGACATCATAGTGGAGATCCGACGTAGAATCGCCCTTGGCAACCGATGCTACTTCGGTTTGTCAAAACAACTGGGTTGAAAACTCTTGACTTGAAGGACCAAAATCATGCTCTACAAAACTCTTATTCTGCCAGTCCTGCTATATGCTATATACACTAAGCAGAACTGCAGAGCTGATTCTTGGTGCCTTCGAAAGAAAAATTCTACGTCGGATATATGGATATATCGGTTTGCGAGGAAGGCGAATGGAGGAGAAGACACAACCGCGAACTCTATGCACTGTACCAGGATGTGAATGTAGTTCGGAAGGCAAAAATCCGTCGATTGTACTAGCTCGACCACGTCGAGCGCTTGTACAACAACGCTCCAGCTAAGAGGGTCTTCGAATCCGAGCCTCCTGCTTCGAAAAGGAGAGGAAGACCGAACCTCCGGTACAAAGACAAAGTCATCGGAAACGTAAGACAGCTTGGCCTTGATGACTGGAAGCAGCGTGCTCAGGATAATTTCTGGACAAACTAACGCCAAATTTCAGAAGTCGGCTTTTGCGAAACAATTTCGAATTTCAAAAAGGAGGCAAAATAAATAAACAAATCTAAGTTTACTGTAATGATTTCATAGCGTAATGTTGTCTAATGTTCATAGCAATCAGACTTGATGTTATTTAAGTTGTTAATTGACTTCAAGTGATATCGATGTATAATAATGGCAAAATTGGGGGAATTAATTTTAGTGTATGAAACCTGCGAGGGTCTTAGAAAGGGAAGTGAACTTTTATATGTTCCAAAAATTAAGCAAATTTACAAATTGAAACTAACATTCATAATGTCCTAACCTAAGACCACTTACAGCTATACAGCATCTGACTGTGGAATGTAAAGGCGACATATATTTAGGGTGCCATACTGCCCCCTGCAATACGATCGTTATGATTTGGCAAAAGTGCACAGTACACATTTTATATGTATGTGTCACTCTATTATAAAAAAAAAACTGCTTACAGTTCAAACTTGTTTCACCAAATTTTAAAGTGATCCAAAGCATGGGGCAGCTGCCACCCATGGGCATTTTGATGTTCTTGGATTGAACAATTAGTTTAAAAGAAAGACGCCGCTTTCCAGACCTATAAAATTGCTCATTCTGGGACTACTGGGCTTAATATTATTGCAGGTAGGTAGGTAGGTAGGTAAAAGTGGCGGTGGACATACAGATCCTGTTTTCGCACCCAATTAGCGCCATGAAAGCGCCGTTTTGATACCACATCCTATGGGATACCTAATTTGTGAAATGGGGGTGAAAAGGAGTGTGTATTCACTTAGCCTAATTTGAAACCACTTTGTGGAATTTTTGAAGGCTAGCAGACTATGAATGTTTGCTTCTAAGAGATTATTAGGGGTGTTGAAGAAGGCTTTGCCCAGAGTGCGTTGTCTGACTCTAGCTAGGGCCGGACATTTGCACAGAAAGTGCAGTTTCCACTCGGCAGCTGCGGCAGTGCGAGTTAAATGGTATGCCTAGTCTTTCAGCATGCTTGCCAACAGCCCAGTGCCCAGTACAGACCGCTGTGAATTACTGCAGGTACTTTGGGATGTAGTTCTTAATTTGGTTTAACGCCGACTCGGTGTTAGTTAGTTAGAAATTCGGCTTTATTTCACCGCATCTTTTATGACGATTTAACTGGCTTAAGTGTATTTGGTGTCTGTGTGTACACTAAGTTTAGGTTCGATTAACTGGCTGCAGGTTTATATTTTGTTCTATCAAATTTGCCCGCCGGATATTTAAAACCACAAGCCGATACCAAGTAATTGTTTTTGTAATTGAGTGCTAATTTCGTTTATTACCCTCCACCAAACGAGGACATACTGCGTACATGTCAGCAACTGTATCAACTACTTGAGTTTCCTATAAAATGAGCTACACATTAATGTAAAACATGTGTCAAAATAAATTGAAGAATATTGAAATAAACATTTAATTTCTTTTTAAATTTTTTCTCTCTTTTTAGAATAGTTTACTTTATTTTTACTTTAGGCGAAAATGATATATTTACTGAAACTATTATCATTTTACTAACTATCAGCAAAACATTACTATTATATAAAAAATAAACTTAGTAGTTAACGATATATTACATTAAATATCTGCAGAACGAATGCTCCTTCTCTGGTCACATTTTTAGGCCTGACCTCAAGCTTAAAAATTACAAAACTACTTACATGCGAGACATGTTCAAATGCACTTCTTGAGTGATTCTCATTTAGTTATTCTTAGCTAATAATAAAAAATAAATTAAAAACATTGTCTTTGTGAAAAAAGACATTTTTTTTGACTAAAATGTCGGTGGCGTATTATAATTTTGTTTTAAATTTGTTCTATTTTTTTGTATGGATATTTTTTGTTGATTTTCCTTCAATTTATGCAGTTTTCTTTATTACTATTGTCAGAAAAGTTAAATGATTTTTAAGTTTCAACGTTGTTATGTAACAAATTTTTTTTCTGTAAAATGTGCAATAAAGAAATGTATCTATCTGTCTATTTATCTATTGTTCGGTTAACATGATTTAAACCTTCACATGCATTTGAATACAGACAAGAGTATTGATTTAATCCATTATATTTTTCTTTCTTTTCATGATGGTTGTCGGTATTTGCTTTTGTGTTTTTATTTACGTAGTGCGTAATTTTTAGACAAAAATAATAAACGATTTTGTTGCATTCACTAAGCAAAAAAAATAAGTTATTTTTTGTAGCACTTGAATAAGAAAACCGGCAGAAGAGAAAAAGTGTCATCTATACAGATTAAGTGAGAAAATAGTGTAAAAAAGAAGTACGTGGTTTCTTAAGAACTAGCCAATCTATGGGCAAAATTTGAATGGGCGGGTAAAAAGAGGGATCACATCTACTGAAGATAGACGGATATCAAATTCTTACTACTCCCCTCACAAATTCAATTAAATTTGGAAATTTTTATAAATTTTAACACGGTTAGACTAATAATATAGTGAGTAGGTCATCTGAAAAACTTGAAGTTGAATCAGAAATCCTCGCTTATCACGATTCGTAATGAGATTAGTCAATAACTAGCAATTCCGAACAAAGAATTGCATGACATCGAATAATGAACGATATTTCATCTTCTTTCCTTTCTTTTTGGTGGATACAATTGCGATTTTCATGATACACATACGTTAACGTAAAAAGAACAATGTTTGTCTCGTCGCAATAGCCATGAGGGGAGGAAAATGGTATGGAGTGTGATCTCTTATTATAGCCACTGTGAATTGCAATCATCCATAATGTATGTAAACCATGAGCAAACTTCCAAAACATTAATACTATATTAATATTGAATACGTCTATACATGCGCAAGTGAATAATAAATGTCCTTAGAATGTGTATGTGAAACACATATAAATCAGCTTAAAAGCTTCATCACATCCGTTAAAACACGTTATTCATTAAAAATAATATAAAACATAGGACATCTTCATTTTTGTCATAAAAATGTTTCACTAAATGGAGATTTTAGTAGACCCAATCCCACTTCGCAGAACTTATTTCTGATTGAAGTTTCGTTATAGGTGTATGGTGCGTATTAACATTACGTAGAAATATTCGTCTATTCCCAAGTGGTTGAAGTGTTCTAAAATTGTCAACCAAGGCCCCATCAATTGTATCCTGTAGTTGCCGAAAACGTGAGATCTAAAAACAATAAATGATAGAGCAACATATAAAAATCTACAATAAATACGAATGTATTGAAATCTTACCTGTTTTGGTGAGATTGGTAACGTATCAGGATAAAGCACCCAAGTTACTGCTTCAGAACACGGTGGGGTAGTGAGTGATCCTATAGTACAGGCATAAATCAATTGATAATACGGCATCATTAAATGTGTACGCTATCTGTTTTAAAAATGTTGAGGTATTTGTATGCAAATGTATGCATATGTACATTTTTTTGAACGTGATATATACAATCATAGTGATCTGCACGATTAAATAAGGAACCATTAGTAAGCTGTACGTAACTCAGCTGAAATGAAGCTTTTGTGATTTCTTACATGTTTCAAAACCTATTTATAAATATGCTTAACCGCGTGGAGCCGTGGGCTCTGTGGCTCTGTGGGTAAGTACGTTCAAGTCTGGAATGAGTTTTGTGTTTTAATAAAGACCTACGTTTTGCCTGATAAAACCATTAAAAAGACTGAAGACATACTTAAAAAGATATTATAGAGACTCTGATCCCTTGCATGGAATGATGCCCATTCGTTGCGGTCGTACGAGTACAAAAGATGGTGAGCGCCCAGGACGTCCGAATTACGTCACAGCGAAAAAAATTATCAACAAAATTTATTTCTATATATTCCTTTGAAGAACTTCCTATTTATGAAGAAAGATGCAAAACAATAGGCTTGCAAACCTTAAGTTTCAGGCATAAGGCAACGTCAGCCATATTTGTGGGTTCGTGTGGGTTCGTGCGTCGAACGCTTTAGAATTTCACAGTCTAGGTTCGAATTCAAGCTTAGACAAACAGTTTTACAAAATCTCTTCGGGTGAGAAATTTACCCTTTGATAAAAGGCATAGAACCAACTATGGTTGCAATGAACCCATTACAAGGTGCATAAACACATTTAATGAACTCTGCAACAAAATTGATTTTAGCTTGTCACGATTAGAATTTAAAAAATTGTTTATACATTGTTGTTTAGTTAATATTGTTTATTTGAAGTAATCTATGAGATGATCCTTAGTCGCAGTAAACATCTGCTGTGTAAAGCGATACTGAGAGTTAACACTTATAGGACGTAGTGTTTTGCGTGATCTGTGATGAATGAAAAAAAAAACAAAAGTCCGCGGAATGGTGTTAAGGGTTAAATGATGTTAATGCTCGCCGGGTTAAGGTTCGTGATATAGCCAACTTTTCAAATGATATTGTCATTTGAATCCTGCACGACCATTTGGACATGAAAAAATGATACGCAATATGGCTGCCACGTTTGCTGACGGTGAAAGAAAAATGAATTCGGGTGAATATTTCAAATCAGAATTGGGAACTCTTCAGGCGCAATTCGAGTAGATTTGTACGAAATTTCAAAATAGTTGATAAATTTTAAATAGACCACTATACATCAGAAATGAATGCACAATCAGAACAGTGGAAGTCTGCAAGTGAAAGTGCTTAAAAAATTGAAAAAATTCCTTTTTTGTGGTTTTAAGTATAAGAAAGTATATTGGGAGACTACGTTGAAAAATTAATTCAAATTTGAGAAAAAAAGTATTGCATTTCAAAGTCATTGATTTAACGAACAGAAATTGTTATCAAAGAATAAAACAGTTGCCGAATGCATCCAAGGACGGAAGCATCTCGGGACAAAGATTGACAAATTGTATTAGAATCATAGTCGATAAATTAAAAAAATCCTTTCGGTAGATTATTAAAGGACGAAGAAGACTCATATACAATTGGCATGAGTTAATAAGATAATAATTGGACCCAATTTTGAAAATGAAGACAAACAAAAGCGTGAAGAAATTTTTCGAGATATGGTTTGGGTGGATGCATGAAACTAAGGTATGTTTACAGAAAAGCATGGTAATTGGAAGAAATCTCAGTATCGCTGGCATTTATAAGAAAGTATACCTTCGCACATTTGCAAATATATCAAAAATAGAATCAATACTGCCAATTGCTGTTTCTCTGGGCTCAAGGGGCAGATACCAGAGGTGCTTAATATGACACCCTATTCATCCGAGTCTTCACTCAAAACGATGAAGGATAGGCTATAATAACATCAAACATTTGGCCGTTCCAAGCTCCGCGCCCGTCCTCTATTCCAATTTAGGTTGATGGTGATTTCAAAAAGTTCCTTGACAATTTATACAATCTAGAGACGTGATGCTATCCATGGAAAAATAAAAGCTGTTGTGTCGTAGATCGAACCATGGACGTTCAGTGTACGAGTCAAGGCACCTACTCACTACGCCAAATTGTGCTTCTAGTGACTGATAATAAGTTCAGTTGTGATTGTACTGTTTCCTGAATAAAAAACATTTGCGCCACAATTTATAAAAAGGAGAACCCTAAAATGTCGGCTTGTGTACTGTTTCCTGCATAAAAACATTTGTGATTTATAAATATTTATCTAATTCCTTATCTAGTAAATGTTTTTTTCCCCCCATCAATTGTTTATAATGACAAAAATGGTGGCCATACAGTCCGAGTTGGACTTGAGGCTAGCTTCCACAGCAATAAAGTGTTTGGTATTCATAATTCTTTGGCATCGTTAATATAAAAAAAATTGTTGTACTCACCCTTATAAGTGTAAAATCTATCTAGGTCAAGTTTCATAAGCAACGATGACAAACAAAATGTTACATTCATATCAACAGAATCGTATGAGTTCTCTATCATGGACAAATGTCTGCAGACTGTCATTAGGCCTTGGTGTTCTATTTCATCAAGCTGCGGATACAATTTATAAAGATATTATTTTCATTGATTTGCACAATACTTACAGCAAAGAAGAATCCTAAAACAGCAGCACCATCAGGATGCAACAATGCTTCCGTTATGTTTTCATATTTCTTATTACGATGAACAATGTGCATTTCCATAGTGTATCGGATATCATTTATCACATGCTCTGCACCTCTATTGTTCTTGTCACCCCAGTGAAAGTGGATACCTTCCACTTCAAATTCACCCGGTAATTTGCCACCCCGAATGTAGGGACGGAACTCACCCCCATCGATGGCTTCTTGTGAAAGTTTAGGGATTGAAATTGAAACTAAAAGCAAACAAATGATAATAATGTACACATAATGAGCAGACTGTTGTAATATTCTGATAAGAGACCTATCCAATTATGCTCACCTGTGTGACCATTATTCATTAACTTAAGAGGGTATGGGAGTAAGTCGTGATATCCGATAAGGTCAATAGCTGGCATATGCAAAGGAATGGCCTAAAATTATGTGTTTACATAGTTAATTAATTAAGTCATTTGGGCTATTGTCACAATTATGAAACTATTTTCGCATGATTTTATGTAAATCAACTAATAGGATACTCACAAATTCAATTAATTCACAACCATTTTGTTGAGAATTTACGGAAAACGTGGAGAGAGGTTAAACATTTTTGTTACGCTTACCTTGCTATGGTGAACTGCTATCGGTGATTGCGATTTCCCTGAGCAATGACCATGGTGCCTGGCCCACCTTCTCTGATTTGGCTGAGAATAACCAAAACCATGGCTGCTAACATCTACGTAATTATTATAAATGAAAATACAAATAAATAGTACTGATAATGTTTAGGTTAGGCAATAATTTATAACAGTAACATAATGCTAAAAGTGTGAACGTCACCATCGCCAATGTGATATCGTTTATCACATAAAAATATGTACATACATACATATGTTCCAAAAAATTCCTGGGAAGGTCTGATAAAACAGTGTAAACATTTTGACAACATGATTTAGATGACCACTGGCTATCGCGTAGGAAGCTTTTTTTTTATTATAATCTTAGATAACTGACTGAAATTTCATGTGCACATTGTTCATGAATTATTTTTGATTTACATAATTATTTGTGCAAATAAAATTTTATTAACAACTATTTTCAAGCAAAACAATGGCAAATATTAAGGCTATTTTTGCGTACACTTTTGGATGTGTTTGAACATTTGAATTACATAACACTATATATGGTCACGCCTTAATTCGTTACGTAGCTTGAAAAATATTACTATTTTCCCAATACATATATTTATTGGCAATTTTAAAGTCTTTTTCAAGGCCATAGAGTTTCTTCTTCTTTTTTTATAAAATAATGCGATTTGGAGTCCTAGAGCAAAATATGTACATACAGTGAACTTTTCACGTTTGTCGAACGTGCGGAAATTCTTAAAAAATATCGAAATTCCGGCTCGCTGTAAATACTCAACGTGAATTTGACCGTGGAAAACCACCATTGAACCGTTGAAAAATTTGAGCGTGATTACACTTTTCTGGACCCTAAGCCACCATTCAGACAGAGATTGATGCAAAATGAAGAAAATATAGCCACGATAACAGCCAATATCTAAAAAAGACTAAGAAATATCGATTCGGCGCCGATTAGCTAAATTGGGCATCGCCAGCGAGTTAACGCGGCTAACTTTGTGGTTGAAGTTACATCCACATAAGATTGTGCTGGCGCAAGAATTAAAGCCGGGGGACCATAGACAACATAATCGGACGCTTGAAAAGCTTGCCGGATATCCGAATTTTGGCAAAAAAAATCATTTTCTCGGATTTTGCCCCATTTTTGTTTCCACGGCTATGTCAGCAAGCAAAGTTGCCGACATTAGACCGAATACAGTCCACGAGTGTTCGACCAAGCTTCAATGGATCCAGAAAGATTGACCTGCTGCTGTGGTTTATGCCATGCTGGCATCATTGGACCTAATATCTTTTGAAATGAGGAAGGAGACACCGTTACCGTGAAGATCTACAATCTCATGTACAAAGCGACGTTAATCGACTTTCCGTGGCCAGAGCTCGACAACATCGATGTATCCGAGCTGTGGTTCCAACAAGACGGTGTTACATGCTATACTAGCGACTCAATGATCGTTCTTATAACCAACACAAAGAAAGTTCTCTACTCGAATTCCGGACAGGAAAGGTTGGGAAGAGTTATAAGTGGATGGTGGCGAAGAGATTTCATTATACAATGATGGCTCGATAACAGGTGCAGGAAAGGGGGCAGGGGTCTTCTCGGAGCTCTCTAGATCCCTGAACCTAACCGATAAAAGCAGCGTTTTCTAAGCGGAGGTGGTAGTAATAAATGATGCGGCACTTACGCTTAAAGAACTTGCGCTTACGCACTTACGCTTATAAACTGTAACCATATATTCCTGCTCTGCGATTGTTCAGTTCTACGGGAAAGGATACTACTAATACTAGGCAGTAAATTCTTCGACGAGCTGGAGGATCTGAACAAAATAGAGCTAAGGCGCCTCCTGAGATGCATGCATTAGTCTGGTTCTAATCGGTAGTAGTAATGCAGGTCTCATGGGGTATACCCCATACCCAGGGCACTATGGATCCAAACTGTTGGTCTAAGTGAGCCGCGACACTCAAGGGCTCCCTCCTACCTTCCAACCTACCTATGAAGTAGAAATTTAAGGACTATGTTATCTAAGGGCGAGCGTTCATCGTTATGGGCGCCGCCATAATGCGACTTCACATCATTCTATTACTTTCCCTGGCTACGTCAAGTCATTCGTCTACGAAAGCAAATCATTCGATTTGAACGAGCTCGAGGGCAACATGTGAGATGCTATTTCCGGAATAACGCCGTACATATTGGCACGAGTCATCAAAAAATGGATCGACCGCTTGAAGCACTGCCAGCGAATCTGAGGTTGCCATGAATGTGGCTTTAAAATAAATTCAGAATCAGTTTTATCTCTCTTTATTTAAAGTTATTTTTCTATCGATCTTAGCTGGTCACCATCATCATCAAATATCTAGTATCAAAATGAAATGTAACCAATTGGTCCAGCATATACTCGTATATTTTTGCCCATCACTGTAGAAAACGTTCTATTATTCTACTGCAATGTCATTATCATCAAAGAAGATGGCGTGTGAAATTGTGTAGAAAAGAATATATAGTTGTATACCCCATAGTAATTGAGAATAGATTCGCTTAGTTTTTTTAAGCGTAGATCATTCCTCAGACAACCTTCATATAAAATCGATTACTTTCCACTTTCTGTTAATTTGCCAGCTTATTTTGATTTATCCTTTACAAAGTGCCTATGGTTTGATAATGAAAATTAAAAAATCATTATATCATATTCGATGTATATGCGAGTAATTACTGATACGTAAGTGAACTTGACACTTAAAGTTACTCCTACCACGTAGTTCCGGGATTTTTTCTGTTGTCATTATCCATCATCATACAGTTCTGTTGTAGATAAGCTGTATAAAGTCATAACCACAACGTACATATGTGTATCAATTCTCCAGTAAATATTTTAAACAAAACATTTTTGATGGATCTCAACGGGATTTTTTGGTAAATGCAAACACTTTCCCTTTCAATTAATACTTATGTGTGTCTTGCATAATATATGTATGTATATATTGCAGAATATTTTTGCCAACGTTATCAAATAGGTCAAAGTCATTAGCAATGAGTTCGTTTGGAAGTTCTTTATTTAGACCAGTAAAGTATGTACATTACGTTGATGAAAACAATTATCACCTCAGAATTTCATGTGATGTCAACGAATTACTCGAATGTTATATAACATTTGCTAATTGAAAATCTAAAAAAAGTTTTCCAAAAAGAAGAAAGAAATATTTTTTTTTAGAAAAGATGATGTAACTGGATGTAAGAAGAATATTTAAGTAACGAGAAAAATCTTGGGATAAAAATCAGAAACCGATGGCTTGATGAAGTAAAGAAAGCGATTTTCTAATTCGTATATAAAAACATGAATGAATAAATATATACAAGGCCAACACATTGATTTTACTATCCCATACTCATTTGTAGAATGGTACATGTGGTCATATTTGATATACCTGATGAGACAAAGTGCATCAAATTAATCTTATTATATTTTTTTCATCATATAGATTTCTAAGATATCGGTACATACGTACATATGAAAAAACCTGTCTTGCGGTTTGGGTGAGCGAGTTTTTGTCTTTTAGTTGTCTAAGTCTTATTAGATATTCAGATGGTAGCTTGGATGTCGATGAAGACATACTTTTATTGATCATTCTTCGTGCTTCGATTTGATGCTTTGTCTTGCATAGTTTAAAAGTTCTCCCACCCTCATTAGACATCCAGCACGTATTCGATTCTGGAGATCCCCTCAAGCTTCCATCAATAAGCCAATACTTGACATTGAATTCTGTTTCTAAGTCACACATTTTACGAGTGGTGTTACGCAGCATGTCGCTCTTAGTAAAATTGAATCCAACTCAGTGTGAATGGACGACATCATGTCTGTCAATTGATATAAGTGCAATACTGGTAATATCAATCATGGTCACGTGTATTGTAAAGTAATTAGTGCCACCCACTAAAATACATTCATTGAAATATAGTAGCGCAAGTCTGTACGATAAGGCATAAAACATCAAAATGATTTACAGATCATGAAACCATTTTTTTTTCATTATGTGTAACGTGATTAACCTTATATAACTTCATAAATGATAGATGAATCAGAAACCTGATCAAAAGGCTATCCAATAAGCAGCAATGACCAAATATTATGTTTTATTTTTAAAATATATCTTTAAATCATTCTGTGTTAACGCAAATCTGGCATAATAAAAAAAACTTTAGCATGTGATTATTAATACGGTCAGCACCCACACGGGGCGAACACAATGAAACGAACTAAATTTAAAAATAATCCATTTGAGGTCATACACACATTTTTCAGTGATATTTGTTCCCAAGGAATTTTAAAAGTAAATTTAATTCACTAGAAACTATGAAACTATGCATATTTAATTTTGCTGGGTGACGCATGTTGGATTAAGGGATACAAATTGGAAAGAAATATATAGCACGTGACATGAAATAAGTATCAGTGTAACCTAATTTCACTTTTCACTTTTTGATCTTAATAATGAATGCAATTATTTTCTTTTACCTTTGCACAGTGATAACATAATAATTTGCATGATAAGAATGCATTTTACTGAAAGACACATATTTATCACGGGTAAACTTAGCATTGTTATCACCTTGTAGAAAGACACACAATTCTCAAATTAAAACCACCGATCACCACACGCCCGGATTAGTTCGAAGACAGGTCCGTTTACCTTACTTTCTTACTTTCAAAAGAACACTGGTAAAGTCAGAACTCGTGTTCATCGGTTACTCTCAAAGTTTCGCGAAAAATATGATCGTCTTTTTTGTCATTGGATACAATGTCCATGTTATCGGGGATACATATATGTATGATAAGACCAAATATAGATTTATACTTTGTTTAAGATATCAATAAGACATGCTAATTACTTATAAATGAACTGAAAATCAACGAAATGCTCACAGACCTAATTTAAATATTCGCATGTAATTGTCACACATGCGTAAATATGAGATATGGCTGGTTAATTAAATTAGTTTTTACAGAGTATAACCACGTTCAAAGGTTTTTATCGAGACAATGGACAAACATCAGTCAGTCATCATTTTCAAGATAGATTCATTATCAGCAAGTGGACAAATTCATTTACAATTTCAATCAGTGAAATATCTACTGCTATTTTTGTAGTGCGCTCATAAATTCATAAAAAAAAATTCAAAAAATAAAACAGAAATAAAAAGCAAGATTCATGAAAGTTAGTAATAATCTCTCTTTCAATGGGGACTCGTTTGGGTCGTAAAAACAGTAAGGAAATTGGAAATAATGGATCGACGATTAAAGCAGAAAGTAGTTACAGTAAAAAAAATTAATGGAGAGTATATGCATGAGACATATGTATAAAGTGAAATGTACAAATTTAGTTTTCTTGGGAATATAAATTATAATAATAGCATTTCTCACATTTCTCATATACATTATGTACACATGCATATAGGTACAAATTGACAAATGTTAAGCTTTCGATGAAAAATTTTAATGTATGCAAAATATTTTTTCAGCGTTTAAGTAAAGAAATAATGTGTAAATTTAATTTATGAACATGTGTGACAGTTTGCACATTTATTATTTCCAAAAATTCAACTCTTTGGATTCGTGAATTTGTGTGTTGTCAAGTGAGGAGAAGTGGGTTGAAACCTTCTAAAATAAATAAATCAAACAAGAGTATTGATTATAAAAAAACTGAATCATGAGAAATTATATTTTTTAATTCGTAACAGATGATTGTCATTGGATGAAAAATGTGAATTATGCATATTTCATACATAAATTATGTTAATGAGATGGGTCGGGGTAGAATGGTGAGGTGGGCGCCGTGGCGTAGTGGGTAGGTGCGTCGACTCCTACGCTCGAGGTCGTCGGTTCGAATCTCGAAAAAATCATCAACCATTTTTTTACGGCTTCACCTCTTTCGAGTCACTGACAATGCTCAAAAAGTATAACTGTCGTCTAGGAAAAGCTTCTCAAAATCGCCGTTCGGAGTCGGCATTAAACTGTAGGTCTCCTCCACTCGTGAGAGAACAATAGCACGCATAACACGAGTGGTTGCTGAGAAGCTAGGCCCAGGTCCACCTCGGACTGTAGCGCCGCCCTTATTATTATTATTATGTTAATGAGATATATACTAATTTACCGACTCTTTGCTAGCAGTGTAATCAAACATAATTCTTTAACAAGACTTTACGATTTTTTCTAACAGGGATTGACAATATGCACTGAGACTAATACTAAGACTATTAAGAAAATTATTTTCTTTTTGAAAACTTAGTACATATATCTATTCCTTTTTTAAATAATCATTATATACTACCTTAATATAATTTTATTCTACACAATCACACAGTGTTAATAAATAATATTTTTTCAACTTTGACGATGTCAAGAAGTTAGGTTAGGTAAGGTTGGTGTGACTGAGAAGGTAGAAACGGATATTTTTTGTGGGCTTTTAACCAAAAGTTCGTAGTGAAAGAAACCGTGTTTATGCCCAGGCTCAGGTCTTTTTTATTTGGGTCAATGTTGAAAATGCTTCGTTTCTAGCAAGCCTCACAATTTGGCGATCGATATTAGACGTCATTTTACGTGGCTTGCTTTGCGTTTCTTCGGTTTTGTGCCAGTTTAAAGCATTGGTTATCATGTTTTGGAAGCATCCAACTGTTTTCGCAAATGTTTGTACGTTTTTTTCCTTTTTATTTTTCATTTATTTGATGATTTTTCATACCACTTTCATACAATGCATTTGGTACCAATTTTCCTGATATCCCTGATGTCTATATTTCATTAATTTTAGATAAAGATGTCTTAGCAAAACATTCACATCTCCCCAGTGTGACCCATATATAATATCTAATGTAACAACAATTACATACAATGCATATATTTTGTTGCAAAATCGCATAAAGGGTATCAATATGGTTGTTATTTCTGCAACCATAATGCACAGATGGGTAATTCGTGGTACTGCATTTCTTAATTTTGTTTGCAGCATTTCCTTCAAAGTTTTCAGAAAAATAATTGATCATTGCAAAATAAATACTTCTCACCTAAAATTTTGCTCACCACTGTACGAAGAAATGTGAATGTTTAGTTTGTGAATAAACATTTTTTAATCTTTATTTTTATTATTTTTAAAATTTTTATTATTCAAAAAACTATACTAAAATCTATCTTCTGTATGTAAGTATGCTAATATGGCTCCGTGATGGGCAAAAGCCATTTCGGAATAGAGCTAGCCTGGCTCTGAAAGATTCGATGAGGGAAATCTCTCCCTTTTTCCACAACACCCAAAATGTTTGGTGTTGCCTTTATTAAAACCTAATAATAGCATGTCTTATTTAATATTGAGAATAAACCTAAAATCGTAAGTTAATTCCTAGTTCTTACTTTCAGATTCATGAAACAACGACTATCAAAAATGACCAATAGTGGTGCCCGCTTATAGCGAACCGAAGTACATAATAAGTAATACGCCTAAAAAAATACATCACATTTCGTTTAGAAAACTGAGTAGGAGTTTAGTAGGACAGGCACATTTGAAGCCACAGAGTTATATATACATACATCCATATACGTGTATAAAGTGATTAAATTCATTGTAACAATGTTTCATTTTCAAAGAAGTCCCGAAAAACTTTGATTGATCTTGAGAAATAGGGGATCTTTGAATGACAATTGACATCTAAAGCGCTTTTGGGTGAATATTGGATTAAGCCTAAGGCGCTCGCTACAATAAGTATATTGGTTAGTAGTTAAAGTAGATTTAAACATTTTTGTCTAGTAACTTATTTACTAGACAATAAACAAAATAAGTTCGATAAAAATGTGTTTAAAAAGTAAAAAAGCGCTTTTGGCTGGCATTTTCTGTACTAATTTTATAGGATAGATTTCTGAAAGCCCGTTGGCTGCAACAAATTGTTAAAAAATGTTGCATTCGAAATTGGTTGAATTCCGAGTATAGACTAAAATTGTTTAATTTCTCCTTATTAATGACTACGAATGATGAAGTTTACTACTTTACAAACTAGTAGATTGCTACTCACAGCTGCCTTTTAAATTTTCTAGACGCTTATCCAGCAGTTTATATTTCATAAACTAGCAATTTTTGGAAGACGAATCTCGAGTGAAATCCCCTGCTAAAATGGGTTGAGTTCATCATGATAGATCAAGGTGCTTAGACCTTAGAGTCGAAAGAACTACAATGTTTATGTGCTAATATAGGCCGGCGTATATCCTTATAAACAAAAGTCTTAATTTCATATTGTACGGTTATAATTCTAAGATCTATGTGACTATTAACGTTTCTCATATATCAAGGTGCTTCCTTGCTATACTCCAAACCTGCGTCGATTTGAATATAGAGTATTCGTTTTCAAGTTTAACACCAAACATCCTATCTGATGCTAGAACCGTAAAAAAGTTTTCCCGGAAGAAATTGGCTTAGTATGTGTTTTAAGTTTTCCTGACAAAACTTTGTTAAAGGAAAACACCTTGAAATGCAGTCGAACAAACACACTTTTGTTCAAATACGCGATGCACTGTGTAGTACGGTTTTAGAAGTTCCGAACGGTTTGAAAATCTGCACCGAATTTCGGCAAAGAGATGCGTTGTCGTGTGATTTGTTCAATCTGGTTCTGGAAAAAATAGTGTGACAGGCAGTTGTAAACACGGAAATCGGTCCAGCTGCTGGGTTACGTACATAGATGACATCGACATTATTGCGCGTTCCCAGCGAGCCGTAGTAAAAGCTTTCACTGCGAATGATGAACAAACAAGCTGATTTTTGGGCAAATGAGGAGAAGACGAAATAGAGTGAACTCTCGATAATTCGAATTTCATCGAACCAGGGAAAAGCTTTGAATTACACCGGTTTTCGAATTACGGAGGTTTCAGAAAAAAAATATTTTTTTTACGAAAGGGACAATTTGCATAATTTTCTTCGATTTACAGAGGTTTTTTCATCGGACTGTGAGATTGCCTCTTTTTATAGAGGTTTTCGAATTATGGAGGTTCGAATTATCGAGAGTTCACTGTGTATGCCGTCGAATAAAAATCGATCTGTCGAATATCATCTAGGACAAAACGTCATAATCGACAACTACAATTTTGAGGTAGGTAAGTAGTTTGTCAAATGCCCTTGTCGTCCTCGGTAACCGCTGTTACTTCGGTTTGTAAAAACAACTTTGGTTAAAACTCATAGTCCCGACGAGGGGCCGATTGTGCTCTACAAAACTCTATAAATGTTGACTTGACGCAAGTATTTGTTGAACTGTACTAACATACATTAATCAAACAATAATTTATGATAATTAATATAACAATAATAACAATATTTATATTTTAACCTTTCAGTTGTTTTTGTTTTTTATTTATTTCTTTTAACAAGCTTACTCAAGATACCTTAATTTTTTTAATTTCCATATAATTGATGAGGTGTTGGAATATCAGAAACAAAGAAATTGGCTGGAATAAAATGAAACACGCCTTGTAATACACGCAACAGTATTCTTTCCACCGTCTGTGTTACAACTGGCCGAAGAGCTTCAAAGAAGTCAGGCCAGTTCGAATTGAAGAATGCATTGGTATTTTCCTCAAGTTCTTTATTTCCATTAAATAAATTGTCGAATCGAGTTTTTAGACCTCCAATTGAAAGATCCAATTGTACACTGGTAACATTGCAAAAAACAAATCCACCCTTTTCATACAAACTGGTTTTGGTGAACATGTCAATATTCATATTTTCTGTAAATAATATATTAAAGAATAAATATAAGATTAATTTGGATTACATATGATATTTAATTGCACATCTTTACAAAATAAAATAGCTATACAACTACGGGTGTTAGTATACTAGCAGAAGTGTTAAGCTAAAATACACAAATATTTTAAACATGCCAGTTTTGCTGTCCCTTTCCTTGCCAAACAATAGCATTGCTGGCCAGAAACTTGAACATTCCAATTAGCTCCAGGTCACCACATTATTTATACAGTTTTTATTTAAAAACACTGATTGAGTCGTTATACATATAAGGATCCACTGTAGTGTGGAAGAAAAATAAGACGATAGTGGTGAATTTATTCCATTGGCCTCATATTGATCTGCCACAACCTCAACATTAAACTGATAGTACATGATAAGAATTGTTATTACAGATGATAAATAATAAATGTTTAAATAACAAATGTTAAAAGCGTTAGAATAAAATGATAAGAACTCTCGGACTTTAGTTTTGCACAATGTATTGTACCCAACCGTATGTTAAACAGACAACGAGATGGGATCAGATTAGTGGCAAGTTTTTTAATACGAATTGTGGGTAATTGAATTAGAGTCGATATGAGAATGAGATTTTGACAAAACGGTGGCTTTACTAGGATGTCTTTTTTCCTTCGGTGGCACTATAGTTCAGATGAACCAGGATTTCATACAACAAGCTGCTCATGTCCAAGCTAGCACAATATCAGGAGTGCTGTGTTTATGGTCGCAATCATTATAATTAAAACAAACATATTCATGATTTTAATTTTATAATACTACATCTTTAAAAATTTATTAAATTCCGTATAATTGATGGGGAGTTGGAATATCGGAAACAAAAAAATTTGCTGGAACGGAATGAAATACACTCTGTAATACACGCAATAGTATTCTTTCAATCGTTTGTGTTACGACTGGACGAAGAGCTTCGAAGAAGTCAGACCAGTTTGAATTGAAGAATGCATTGGTGTTTTCCTCAAGTTCTTTATTTCCATTAAATAAATTGTCGAATCGAGTTTTTAGACCTCCAATTGAAAGATCCAATCGTACACTGGTAACGTTGTAAAAAACAAATCCATCTTTTTCATACAGTCTGGTTTTGGTGAACATGTCAATATTCATATTTTCTGTAAATGATATATATATTTTAGAATTAATATTAGATTAATTTGCATTACGACATGTTCATTGTACATGTTTACAAAATAAACTGTTTAATATTCTAGCCGAACTGTGGAACTAAAATACACAAATAATTAAAAACTCCAGCTTGTGGGTACATTTCTTGGCAAAAAATAATACTGATGGGCAGAAACTTGAACATTCAAATTTTTTCTATTCGTGGAATCGGCGAAAGCGATAAATGATTGTTGTAGTTTTGACGATAAAATTAGATTATCAAATATTTAAAAAAAATAGAATTTGGCATCACTTCCATTTTTTGAATGGCGCGCTAAATCGTGATTTTTTGTTTTTCAGACTTTTGAAATTGGTAAATTGTATGTAAATGTTGGTTATTGTATCTGTAAAGCATTCTACTCGTATTCAATAACCTGATTTAATAATAAGCAATGTCGGGAATCAAAACCAAGGAACTATTTATCATAATCTCTAAATTTGCATAAATATGATATGTTATAGCACGCTGTACTTACCAATTTCTATAAACATTTTTCCATTACCCCTAAGTGAAACTACAAGGACTTTCCCGTCCATTTTGTATTTTCCGTCCATTCTCACTTTAGGGACAAATATTTTAGTTTCCCAGCTGAAGTCTTTCTTGCTTACTCTAGAATAGTTGAAGTAGACAACAATAATAAACGTAATACTTGTTCTCTAAATATGCTTCAAAAAATCTATTACAAATAATAAAGTCAAGGAAATTATTCACTAATAAAAAAGAACATAGATTACAGTTACAACAAAAATACTGTTAAGTATGGTGATAAAAACGTAGTCACTTAGAGAAGTTTGAGAAATTTCGCTTTTGCTTAATACTGCAGCAATAACACAATGACTGCTTTACCAACAAATACATAAATGTATGTATGTGAATTCGAACCTGATGTACGAGTAGATATTGAGAGTTAGGTGATTACATAAATATTATGTGCTTCCTTTGTAAGTAGTTGTACAGTAACATTTAACGAATAGCACATATGCATGAGGCATTTCATTTTACTGACTTCTTGTTACTTTAATTGTTAGTCGGGAATTGTAAAATTAAAAAAAGAATACGTTTTATAGTTTTACTTACTTGCTTTCTTTAACGATGGCTTTACCGAAACCTTTTATAACAAGATCTGTTAAGTTAGCAGATATTGTTGCAACTTGATTATTATCTTGTTTATATATAACTTTTTTAAGCATAAATGGATCGATTGGTCCGACTGTTTTCAATCCAGGCAAACCTAAATTACATGTCAATGTTTTAATTATGAGAGATACGAGTATATTAATATTTCAAATTGATTACCTATGGCCAGCTGTTGAAACAAGCTTTGAATTGAATTGGTTGAACATTTTGTGAATCCCGGCTCATATATTTTACATGGTTGTATATAGACAGCTAAATAAGAGAAAATTGGGTTTTATTATTTTGAAAAGTAGATCGCTTCTTGTGAACACAACAACTCGAAAGATAGAGCGATATGTTCTTTTGGAATCAGAATACGTTTTGTTGTTTCGCAATTTGCATTATTTGCAGAGAGATAGGATTAACGTACTGTTAATAACAAATGTAAATATACTGACTAAAATTGTTCACCAAAAAAAATGATTGAAAACTAAATTTGTACTTATTTTTCTATCTGATCGGTATTCACATTGTTTTTAAAAGATAATAAAGGAAGCAGAATAATGGTACATAAGAATGATATTTCAGTTTAAATAAAATAAATTACAACTTCACGTTGCAAAAGTTACTTTGAAAATTGCAATTTTACAGAATTGCTTTCTGCTTAAATACTTCTTTTTTGCAATACTTAGTAGGATATCCTTTAGCTTTAACAACGGACTTCATCCGTGATGGCATTGGGCTAACTAATTTGAAGTAACAGTTTGATCTATTATGGGGAAAAATATTTGGTTCATTCTATCTGCAGAACACTTTTTTCCCGTTTTCTTGTTTGCCGTTCTAGATGCTCCCATTAATTCTCAATGGCTTTCATATCAGGAGATTGCGGTGGAGTTTTGAGCTGGTATTGTGTATTTTAATGTAGACACCCCTTAACAAGACGAAATATGTATATGTTTCATTATCTTGTTGAAAGACAAATGACCAATTCAACCCTTATTGTTTAACACTTACATGTAATTTGGCTTTTAAAATGTCTGATCCAGTACTGATTCATTATTCCATCGGTAACAAATAAGTTAAAGTCAGTAGCCGCCGCATACATATTAAGTATGGTTTCATTAGAAAATATTGCACGATTCCAAAAAGGAAGATCGTATTTTTCGTGTGTTTTGGCAAAAATGGAATCGTTTTTTTACAAATGTTTTTTTTTGAATGGATCTACTATGTTATCCGGCACTATACAGCACAGTTTGAGGATTAACTGACTTTTCAGTACCATTGGCTAGTTCTGCTTGTATTTGAGGAGGACTAAGTTTAGGATATTGTTTGATTTCTCTCACGATTATTTGAAGATCTTGTTCAGTAAGCTTTCTGTCCGGTGCTTGTTCTTGGTATTCCATTCGATTTTTAGTTTTTTAATAACCGCATGGACTGTCAAAGGGCTTCTGTGGATCATTCTAACAATTTTCGGATTTAGTAGTACGTTACATCTTACGAAATTTTTTTTCATTGTTGTGCTATTTAAAAAGAAAATGTTTTTTTTTTTAAACTAGAGAAACTTTATAAAGAAAAATTAGTACAACAACGTGAAAGAAAATATAAATAACTTTTGTGCCTTACATCTTCCCTTTCTTTCAGAATGCATTGTTTACAAAAAGTACAGCAAACAGAAAACAAACACCGAAATTTATGGTTATTTTTTTATTTAAACATTTGTGCAAATGTTTCCCAAGATTAGTTCTTTATGTAAAACACGTTAATAGCTGTTATGAAACTTTGCAGCGCTGGGTGTCACTTAACTTTGTGTACAATCTTTTTGCCAGAAAAATAGGAAATAGGAAATAGGTCAAAAAGTGAGTGAACAGTCATTAGCTGAAAATTTGTCCTCTAAGTCAAGTTTGAGCGATATTTTCTCACCTCTAAAAAGAAGAAGACTTTAGGAATGTTTTCAGTTTTTGTATCGACTAGACTAAATGTTTCTACAAATATTTAATGAGAATGATTGGTTAAGTCTTACAATCCTTGGCACAACACTCACTTTGACAAAAGTTTTTAGCACTTTTCTCTTTCAAATTTAATTGTTTTATGTTTTGGATTTGGTTTAATAAAATACAGTATATTTCAAAGTCCGACTTTGTCCTAAATCAATCAAATCTGTTCACTCACTTCTGACGTTGACTGTATATAGACAATATATTTATATAATTATTTGCATAAATGATACAAAATATTTATATTCATTGATATACATATGTATGTATAATCATACAAATAATGATGAATAAAATAGATACATATGTAAACAACAAATCAAGAAAAAAAGTAAAAAGAAAAAAAAAAATTATCAGTTCTAGCTTTATGGCTGACATCAAAGTTTATAATTTGACTCAGAGTTATAATTTCTCTATATATATATATGTAGGTATACTGTGCATTACAGTCTGAAGTGGTCTGAGCCTAGTTTCTACAACAACTATCCGTGTTGTGGGTGCTATTGTTTTCTCATCAGTGAAGGGGACAAACAGTATTTATGTCGACTCCGAACGCCAAAGTTTGAGAAGCTCTTTTTTTAGACAGATATATCCTTTGAGCATTGTCAATAACACGAAAGAGGTGGAGTCGTGAAGTATGAAAGGCGTCAGTGTAGGGAGTCGAGATTTTGCAAGTTTCTCTGGTATTTATGTTGTATCTCCTTTTCCTTACAATTTCTTCATAAAGCCATTTGTCAATAATGTTTTGCACTGTGGACTGTGTTCGCCAGAACATTTCATCAAAATTATATTAGATATGACTTTCTCTTACGATTTAAGTTTATGGTGAGTTTTCTGGTACATATTTCTTTCCTAATTGTGGGTCCGTACCAAACTGGTTAGACAAAACATTTAGGTTAAACCCAAATCGGATTCGATAGGACATTTTTTTGTTGTCCGATTAGACCAGGACGCACTGACTTTTATGAGCCAAATTACACCAAGGCAGACAAGACGGGAAAGGACTTTTTGCCGAGTCGTGTCCCTATCATGGTTGCCTGAACGAAATGCATTTGCATAAAACCAACACACGGAATGGAAGAAATGTACCTCGGACGTAACTCGTTGCCAATTATGAGGCAATTTACGCCGCTTACGACAGAAAAAAAGTATAAAAAAGGGAAAAAAATACTTCTGTTTTGAAAATTTTTTCAGAGACAACATTTCGTTTCTATCGTTTTTTTGCTCCGGTATCATTTATTGAAAATGAACTTCGATGCAGAGAAACTATTTGCTTTTTAATTGAGTCATAATGCCCTCTTTACTATTACAAAGATATGAAACACGCAAAAGTACATAATTAGTGAAAGTGAAAGTGGCCGATGTAAACAAGTTAATAATGGTATTATAGGAATGAACCCTAAACTCTCTGTACTGGGTTTTATACACACTTCTATTTATATCAAAAATTTCAATTCATTTTAATAATTTTATGTTAAAAACAAGTTCATGAACTTAATTTTTTACTTTCCGTTTAAAATTCGGTCGAGAAGTTTGTACTTTTTCGATTCCTAGAACTAACGCTCTAATATTTCATTCATGATGTGGGTATAATTAGTTAAGGTGTGAAATTGGCCAAAATGTACATAGGAGTATTTATGTGACTGCGCAAAGTGAGCTCTGAAATAATATACATATATTGTAAATAAACTGGGTAAGTGCGAGTTGTTTTCCACTAACCAATTCTTTTCTAAAACCGCAAATCGACGTATAAATTTGAAATGGGAAGAGGACGCAGTAAAATAGACTTTGTTTCATATTTCTCAAATCAAAAATATAGGGATATGTACAGTGGTGGATAAAAGTTTTCACACAAAGTTAGTTTCAAAGAAAATAAATCATTTAAACCTAAGCGACGTTTAAAACTAAATTCTTTAGAAACATTTTATTAATTGGAAGTATCACAAAATAAAACAAAAAAAATAATAAAAATTATTCATCCAAAAACTAAAAACAAAAAGGTTTTAACTTAAGTATTCTTTGTGTGAAAACGTTTGTCCATCACTGTATGTACGTATGTTATAAATATATTGATTTAGGGTATATACTCGTATATATTTTTTTTGATAATTGTAAATAATTAAATGTGTAAAATGTATTTATGTTTGTTGCTCAGCCTTTTGTTTAAAAGCTTATGGTTTTCTTGAGTCCATGTCTTATTGTGTATAATATTAATACAATTGCAATTTCAAAATAGATTCAATACGTTCACCTTAAACTCTGTGCATATATCCTTCTATTAATTTCAGTCAAAAACAAATTGCTTATTTCTCCAAATACCAGATTGTAATATTTTACAATATGTATTATTATTAATCAGCACTGCCACGTGTTTTAAAAAAATAATAAAAATAATATGTAATTGCTATACTCGTACTGAAATGAAATTCATATTGAGGTCCAAATAATTTCGATATGTAGTTTGTAAAAGCATTTAAGCAGAACATATAAAAATACCTGTTATCTTCATGTAAATAAGTTATGCTGTTTCATAGAAAAAGTAACCGCAGTCGCAAAAATGTTGGCCTTTGCTTTTGAGAAGTGTCAGATAAGTATACATACACAGTTTTTGCAAAAATCCTTACATATATGGTTGAATATGTGTATAAAACCATGTCAAGTTAACACAATGCTGTACTCTGTTTTATGATCATTTTTACTACGTAAGGTCAACATTTATTGGCAATCTCTTAGCACTTATTCGTCAACACCAGACATAAAAAGGACGTATTGGGAGGGTTCTAATGCAATTTCAGATTGACGACAAGTAATCGCGGGACACAACACAGCAAGGATGTAAAGATTGTAGGGCAATATTGTTAAACGCGACCTATAATGTGTGGGTACGGTTTCGGATCTTTTTAGGCTTGTTGTTAACATGCCAAAACTTCTGTTCATTAACAAAAGTCGTGTATGATTCCCGAGATTAATAATTAGTAAAGTATCAACTTACGTTGCTCCGTCAAATAACTCTTCGCGGATGTAAAATAAACAAAACATAATCCGACTACCGCAACTTCGAATAGTTTATGAGCCATTAAGATTTCTATTAGAACTGTACACTGCAAATATTACAAGAAAAGTAAGTTCACTTGCTTTAGAAGCACGTATTTATTATATTCCATCATTTCTGCAATTATTCTAGAAGTAATACCAATATCTGTGTAACTTCGTAACTGATATTGTGAGTATTTTATAGCTTAACAAATACTAAGTTACTCGATTAGGGTGTGTTAGCGTCAATTTATAGTGCATGTTTTAAATATTAAATATTTTCGAATGCTAATAAAAAAATCTTAAAACCTTTACAAATGTTTTTTCTTCAAGTTACGTAGTGTACAATATTTTGTATGCATACCCGGGTATGTTGAAACGTAACATAAATAATTTACTTATTAAAACACCTCTATATTCAATCTTATAATTGCAAGTTTAATGTCAAATAAATGCAAATTAACCTGAATAGGAGTGGGCGCCGTGGCGTAGTGGGTAGGTGCGTCGACTCCTACGCTCGAGGTCGTTGGTTCGAATCTCGAAAAAATCATCAAACATTTTTTCACGGCTCCACCTCTTTCGAGTCACTGACAATGCTCAAAGAGTATAACTGTCTAGGAAAAGCTTCTCAAAATCGCCGTTCGGAGTCGGCATTAAACTGTAGGTCCCCTCCACTCGTGAGAGAACAATAGCACGCACAACACGAGTGGTTGCTGAGAAGCTAGGCCCAGGTCTACCTCGGACTGTAGCGCCGCCATTATTATTATTATTATAAACCTGAATAGGAACCGATGAGTAAGCCAAATCTAGAATAGGAAAAAACTTTTTATCATGATACACCATTTCGATTAACTTAAACGCCGAGATTGCTATCTGATTATATAGATAGACAACAATATTCCTTTATTTCTTAATAACTTAACATATGTTTGCCACATTTACTAGCAGCGGACATTTCGGTAATAAACATAAGAGGGAATGTTTTTTGTTCAGCGAAAAATCCAGCTAAACTTAAACATAAAATCGACAAAAGCCAATGACATTAACATTGTCACAGGAGTTATTACTGGACACTGCCTCTTAGGCAACGATGCAAGAAGAACAAGTGTCCTCCATAATGATTTCTGCATAGGCTGCAGAGACGAAGAGGAAAGAAACCAACTTTCATTTTGTTGAAACTTGCTAAGGAGTCGCAGAGGTAACATTCGGTCAAAAACCCTGAACAACTGGACTTTCGCTGTTTTACAAGTTTTGTGAATAGAACTAGTTGATTATAGGATCAAAAAATCTCCTAACTAGGTCATGGACGTAAAATTTAAGAATGATTATTGATATACTTCTGAGTTTGAAACTCAGGGTCGTACACAACGTTTACACCGAACTGTGTGTAACATCACCAACGCTTCTACTCGTGTGTGGGTTCTAAGTGGGTTGTGCACCTTCCTGGAGACTGTACCCTCACCTAGCATAGGTTGAATATATTCCCTTATGTCATATTACATATGGGAAACCACAGGGTTTAACGTCATCGGAAAAGATTTGCGATTTTCATAATTATTTCCGTATCAAATTTTTCCAATACGCTAGACCAATGCGTGTGATTTAACTACGCCATATCGATTAAAGTAGTTTTGTTGAAGTGTATAATATGACCTACTTAAGGGACACAACGTTTCATGTTTTTTTTCTACAAAACCCCATAAAAACTATCGTTAAAAAGGAAGATAAAATTTGACAACTGTTGACTTCAAAAAGAAACCATTTTATTTTTGGACAACGTATCATGTGTGAGCATACTACACATAAAGTTATTTGTACGTTCGCATGGCTATAAACGTGATGTATGTACCCTTGAATAGCTTAAATATATCCCTGAAACGACAGAAACCGCAGGCAGGCATAATGCTTATACAGACCACAACTTTTACCATTGTTCCGCAAAAATATATGAGTAATGTTTAATGGGGCGACAAATTTAACGCTTTATGAAAGTAACGTGTGCGACAAAATTATTCTTCGCTTATCTTAAACAAGAAATTAAGTTGCATAAATTATTTTATTCTGTCATCCTTCTAAATCTAAATATTTGTTGAATTGTTTAGGAACGAAGATAAGGCAAAGTGGGTACAAAACAGACGTTAGATGAGAATGTCATTTCACTGTACATCTAAGTTGTGTGTTAGGATCAATATAAGTGTATATTTGCACATTTTTCTACCAGTTTTGATGTTTGTTGCAGCGGTTAATGACAGGGAAGTTAAGTAAAGTAAGTCAAGTTGACATAACTGGTTTCTAAATTCGGGTTTAGGTAAATAAGTAAAAGTACATATGGACGTATTATAAAAAATAATAAAACTATATTGTTAAAAAAGTAGCGTTTGTGGAGCTGAACCATTTCACTTATTAAAATATTCCATAATATTAAGATTGTGTAAAATGACACATTTAGTCATGATTCTTCCGTTTGCACATGTCAATAGCCGCCTTATTTAAATGCAAAGGGTGAATTTTTGCTGTTGGCGAGTGTCAAAGTCAAAACATGCTCAGTTAGTATTTTAATTTTATCATGAAAAAAACTTACACCTGAACAACGCTTACAAATTGTTTTTAATTTTTTTTATTCTTAAATTATTATCAAGCTCAAAGCGCCTGGATGGCGCAGTTGGTTAAGTGCCTGCCCCAAATTAAAGAGGTGCTAGGTTCAAATCCCAGTAAAATCGAATCTGGTCCAGTCACCATTTGCCGTTGGTGTCAAATTAACCGCACTGGAGTAGTGTACCTGGCAGTACAATGGACCAGTTTTGAGTCTAAGTGCTCCAGTGTAATGATTCAAAAGGTACGAAAAAAAAATATCAAGTTCCATACAACATTTTTTTCCCGATTGCACCATTTTTATCGATCTAATGAGAATGCAATTCACACTATTGGACATCAAGTCACCTATCCGTAGAAAACGGAGCCGGAACAGGTTGAATAGTTTATCCATTATCCAGAACTTGCTCATGGTAAAGCATCAGTAGATTTAGCAATTTTTTCTCATCATCTATCTGGCATAGAGTGCGTGCAGAGGAATACCGTGATTTGTCCATTCGTCGCCGTTCGCAACAATTGCGATTGTATTACTCGACTAAGTAAAACACTTTTCGCAAAGACCTTGTTCCAAAATCTTACAAAATACAGCATACACGTATAAGAAAAGGCACATATAAATAAGTTCTGAGAAAGATCCACTTTTTATCGGAACATTTTTTCACTGCGGTATTTGGTCCGATGAGCAACCTCAGGCAATATAAGAGCTTCCAATGCATCCGAAAAATGGCGGCCAGTATCGTGCAATGTTTTCGAACTATTTTTTTCCAGAACATCCGAGCTGAACCTGGTAGACATGAACTTTCAGCAAGACGGCGCTATATGTCACACAATACTCGAATCGATGGACCAATTTAGAATTGGATTCGGTGATCAATTTATCTCTTGTTTTGGACTGGGGAATTGGCCGGCTAGATCGTGTGATTTGCTGAAGCGAGATTCCAGCTAATAGGATCGAAAAAATGATCAGAATTTAGCTCTTCGTATGGACCACTTAAAACCTAGTCGTAGTCAAAATATATACAAAATGATCTTATATAAATGACAAACATTGATTTTTCAACTCAAATACGAATTGTATACACTTTTGTAATCTTGGTTTTTTGAGAAGTAAAAATCAACCGCTTAACAACTCACCCTTTACAATAATTAATTTCATTTAATTCCTTATACCGTTTTTTATATAGTTTGTGTTAGATCCGTAATCTTAAAAAAAGCTTTAATAAAATCTTCGCCAAATGCCAACCCGTCACCGTTTATTGGAATACGGAAACCACTAAATCCATTTCTCGTGTTTAACTCTTTCACAAGCACAATCAAAAGCACAAGTAGATGAAATAATCTGAAAACATAATTTAGAACTTCGTTTCTTGTGATGTTTGTTTTAATTAGTTATGCGACATATATGTGACCAGAACTCTGTATATCAACCGAAATTCCGCATGTCAACGAAGACCTGTCTATTTTTATAGCTTAGCATTTTATTTAACGCCTATCCTCTTGTTCCACCAACTGTGCTTCTATTCAATGTACTCTATTGTTATGTCCTTCTCACCGTAATTTACGAACCTCCCTTATGTTTTACCTACCAAAATGCCACATTTCCTACTGCTTCAATCATCCTTTCTTTCACATATTGCGGAAAGATAACTGAAACTTCCTCTTTGAGTTTCATTATATCACTCTCTTCCTCAAATGACGCCTTCTTCATCCTTCTGCTTTCCCTCTAAGTACCAACAATAATACTCTTAGTCTTTAAGTTAGATTAAGTTTACTTTGCACCAAGTTTAATAAACTGGAGCTTTCGCCTCATCAAAAATAAATTAAAAATTGGTTTATTTTAAGGAAAATTCGAGAGCAAAGAAGAATTAACACGTCGTTGAATACAGTATAAAAGAAAGACTTAAAAAGAAAAAAAGCTGTGGCATTTATTTTTGCGCCTACTTTAAAAAAGAGAGTAGGTTATGTTATTGTTTGATAAGTTAGTGACTTTTTGAAATCCCCGCGCAGTAACTTTCAACACAACACTGCTCCAGTCAACTGTCATATATCAATACATTCTGTCAAGTAAAATTAGTATATTTCGTGTGATGGCTAAGGACTTTTTTTGCGAAAAAATAACATCACCAAGACTTAGGAAGAGCTTGATGAATACTATAGGGACTCAGCACTATTAATTTCAATGGTTAAGAATAGTTAAGCCAGTTCCGTTGTGGTCATACCAGCACAAGTGACGCCGAACGTTCGGGTCGCCCAAAAGAGTCACGCCAGGAACAGTAGTCAAAATCCATGGATTAATATTGAACGATCAGAGGTACGTAAGGTGACCGAGGATGTTGGGACCTAACTGAGCTATCCGTGAGATGGGTGTCGGGATTGCTCACACTCTTCAAAGGAGTGTTTGGCTATCATCGGCCGCAATCCGAAAGAGTTTTTGCACCGTTTCGTTACCGTGAACGAAACATGGATTCACCACAACCCACCAGAAACAAGAATTGGGTTTCTCCGAGTGAACGTGCACCAAACAAGGCCATGGTGGCTCCATCGGTTAACAAGGTCATGGCAACAGTTTTTGGGGACACACGGGCTGTTATTCGCATCTATTACCTTGAAAAAGGTGAAACGATCACACATAGTATTAAAAAGATTCTATATTTCTTTGAAGTAGAAACGATGTCATGTGGCGAGGATAAACGTGCTATACTGCACACGTGCTTAGTCACTATGGGGAAAAATCCATAAATTGGACTACAAACTGCTACCTCATACAGTATATTCATCTTAAATTGGGTGATCATCCCCCTGTAACAATTGCCTGTTTCAAAATCTGAAGAAATAGCAGAGAAGTAAGGTATTTACAACAAACTAACCCAAACTCCTATTATTTGGAGGGAATAAAAAACTTGTTAAAACACTGGACTAAATGTATCGAGCTGAAAGGAGACTATGTTGATGAATAACACATTTATTTGCCGAATAAATATCTTTTATTCAAAATGTCACAGACTTCTCAAACACTCTTCGTACACCCAACTCCGAAATATAGCGATAATTCAAATTAAAGGAAACTCTAAGTAAGTCTAACTTGGCAAGTAACATAGTTTAAGTCAGCCTGTATAAGGTTATACTCTCTTACTTTTCGAAAACTAAATTACTGTTCATGTTGAACACAAATATTTTAGATACTAAATTTATTCCACCGTATTAAGCCGGAAATTCATGAAAATGCTTTAGCAGACTAATTGTTCTGAAAGGTTTTACATATTTAATGACTTTAGCGTACAAAAGATTTTTGTTTCAATCGATTTGTTGTTTTAGGAAATGGACACAAAGCAATATACAAGTTACTATGTAAATAATTCTAACGAATGATGGCTTGGCACACAGCTTTCGTGAGAGTTGTGACCTTAATGATGATAAGAGAAGAATAAAAATAACTCTAGGGTAATATGCATATAATTAACCAAAAATTTAGTTCTCTTTGTATGTTTTTCCATAAATAATGTGTGTTAGTAAAACAGGTTTGAAAACTAAACATAACTACCATACTGGCAATTTTTTTATTGAAGGCAGCTTCAAGAGTAATTACTGTTCAATGTACAAACGCTAATAATATTAAGAATAAATTAATAATAGGTATGTAATAAGACTGGACAGCACCGATCATTTTTTCTGATTGAATGATGTCTATGTCATTGAATGGAAGATATTCTCTCATGGTCTATGCTTTATTTGTTGAACTTCAAAACCGGTCTTCACCGCAATAAATTCAATGATATTCAATGAGAGTTCTTCAAATCAGATCAGATGTCAAGAGATTCAATTTCCTTTTTATTTGAACATTTTTAGGAATACCTTTATAATATCCTTAATTTTTATAATAATTTATTATACCTGAATTGAGTTGAATGCAAGGGTGTTTTCTTTTCGGAATAAAAAGCTTAACTTTAAACATTTTAATCAGACTATTAACGTCTCTGAAATTAAATACCAAATACCATTGTTTCAGTTGCATATTTGATTTGTGTATACGTGTAGTTGTAATAAATTAATTTGTGAAAGATTTATCTTGAATATTTTTATTTGTTCCATTGATAAGCGTATTCTACATTCTTTTCTTAAAAAATATACTATAACATATAATCACCGAAAACTTATATTCAAATCAAACATAATATCATTTAAAGATTTTTTCTGTATAATATATTTAAATTATCGCGATTCAACAATTAATACTTTCTGTACACACTGTTAACCATACAGTTGTTCTGATGTTGGAATATCAGAAATGAAATACTTAGCAGGAATAAAGTGAAATATCTTTTGGAAATTGTCGAGCAGGATGCCTTCTACAGTTTGGGTTAGTGTGGGGCGTAATGCCTCGAGGAAATCCATCCAATTCTCGTTGAGCAAAATATTTAAACTGTTTTCCAACTCCACTGCTCCATTAAATAAATTATCTAATTTTGATTTTAGTTGGCGAATTTTAAAGTCAACATTCACAGCGGTTATATTGCCAAAGGTCAGACCACCTTTTTCATATAGATGTAGTTTAGTGACAGTATTCATGTCAATGTTTTCTGAAAGCAATCAAAAAGAAATAAACACAACCACATCAAGAAAGTGTGAAGATAAATCTTTACCCATTTCAATGAAAAGTTTCCCATGACCTTTCAAAGTCAACAACAGTAATCTTCCATCCATTTTGTAATCACTCTCAATCCGAAGTTTAGGAATGAAAAATTTTGTGGAAAAGGTATAATCACTTTCACCAACTCTGAAAAGAGGCGCTATTCAGAGAATGAATCAAAATAACAAACTCACTTACATATTCTCCTTGATTACTGCTTGTCCAAGTCCTCTAATTACAACGTTTGTAAGTTCAGCGTTCAAATTGGCTGCTTCATTGTTCTGTGAGAGTTTAACTTTACGAATTTTATAAGGATCACTTTTTTGTAAGTTTTTTATCTCGGGAATACCTAAGAACATATACATATATACACATATCATGAAAAATTATCTTGAATCAAAAAAACTTTGAGATATTACCTTCTCTCATTTGATCAAACAGCTGTTGCATTGATTTTGTGGAACACTCAACAAAATTTCGATCTCGAATACTACACGAATCCAGAAAATCAGCTGGAAGTTGAGTAAACATCAAATATTATGTAACAAATTCTTACAAACTAAGTCACTCATAGAACCAGATAGCATAGAAACATATTCGCTCCTAATTTAAATTTAATTACATCAGAGGAAATTTGAAAATGTACTTACGTTTTTCTGTAGCATAGTCAAGGCAGAGATTTCCTTTGCTGAAAATAGCCACAAGAACCAAGAGAAATATTTGTTTCATTGCGCTGCCAAAATACTGAGTGTACTGTGCAGACGATCCTACAAAAGACGATTAAATTCTTTGATTTGGTCGTCTAAACTAACGGGTCGGCATTATAGGAAACCTGAAAGATTTGATGATAAATGGACTGACTATTTCGATTTTTTTTTTGAAACTGGTTTTACTTGGATTTGCTATGGTAATTCAAATAAGCCAATATATTTTCTTACGTTTTAATACCATGTCTTGTTTAATTTTATAGAACTGACGGTTTATTTTGTTGTTAAGTTTTTGACTCGTGGAACGAGATAATGCATGCCGGAATTACTTAAGAAGAGGAGATAGCAGACTCGAATAGAAAGAAACCAGACTTACTACAGTTGAAATATGTACGTACAATTTATAACGCTGCATAAGGATTTATGTTCAAATGGATTTGAACTATTTTGTAGCTACGTAGTTTGGATACCTATAATAAATTATAGTTACATATTTATAAAATATGTGTTTTTTAGTTTTTTTTACAAATCTTACATTTAAATAATAACTTTGTACTTAGTCATGGTTATTGATGCAGATTTCGACACAATTACTTCAGATTTTACTATCTTATGTGCATATGACATTCGGCCTTGATGCTCTGATGAAACTCAAACTTATAATTAATGCGTGCTTTAAGTAAATATACAAATGTTCCCCATCACTGGAAAAGAGCAGAAATTACTGTTTTACCTAAACAAGGTAAACCTCTATCAGAAGTTACTTCATATAGAACAATTTATCTCTAAACAATACTATCTACAATCTTTTAGAAATCGCTTCTTAACTCTTTCAGGGCCGGTGGTATGAAAAACGTATCACATATCTAAAAATGTTTCTATACTTTAATGTGCAATGGAATGTCTTCTATACCATATTTCTATACAAATTGAAGCTTATAGTTTGAGAAAAAAATACAACCAATATAAGAGTGAGACGTATATATGAAAAAATTGGGTAATTTGAGATGACTCTATTGAAATATAAATACGCTCTAACGGTTTTTCGCGACTCGTGGATTATCGTGAAGTAATCTAAGTGGAAATTAAGTTATTGTATTTTACTATTTTATTTTGTTCGAATTAGCCAAATATCGGTTTCCTGTAAACGTTTTAAGTTGGTGGTATAAATATCATACCACTGCGCATTGAACAGCTGTTTTATGTAAAATAAAAAAAATGTGTTGGAAAAAAAGGTTAGTAGTTTAATTTGCTTGTAAACAAATTTGTTTTTCAATATTAATGTAATCAACAGAATTTTAGGAACTATGGCACGTATTTTGTATCTGCTCGAAGAAAATGATTGTGAAAATATCATCTTGGCAGAGATTTTCTTTCAGTTTCTTGATGTAGCAGTCGTGAACGCATATAAATGGCAAGGTATACGGGATATACCTTACCACTAAAAGAATTTAAGTTAGATCTTATATCAGATATCAGATCTATCAGACAATAAAAAGAAAAAAAAATAGGAAACTGTTCGCGTGAAAAAAAAAATAAACCGTTCGTTGACAACAAACATTCGATCCTCTTCGTCACATCAACCTGTAAGAACTTTATTGCGAAGATGTGCACACTGTAGCAAGACAGGACACCAAAGGAGATTACAATGGATGTGTTATACTTGCAATCTTCCACTTTGTCTAAGCAAGACAAAAGCTAGTTTTAACGAATTTCATGAATCTATTTTCATTTTAATAAAATTTTTTTTAATAAAATGACGCAAATAAATTGATTTATGCAAAACGATCGTGCAATTTTATTTATTTTCTTGCAGCTGTTGGGAAAGAGTTAAACGGTTAGAGGGGATCTCAAAACAGAGAAAGCATATTCCCACCCATCGGTTTGGGTTTTGGAAATAAACATTCGACAATAGACCAATTGTGGGGCCTCGGAATTATGGGTATGTGCGTCGACCCTCACGCATTAGGCTTTAAAGTCTCGATTTAAATCCCTGGATAAGCAGCAATTAAGAAAGTAATTGTTCACAGCTCCATCTATTTCGGGTCGCTGATTTATTATTTATTTATTTATTTCGAGTAGTTGGAAAATTCTTTACATTGTATTACATTCAAAACTTATTTTAGAGTATTAGGACATATTGGTGCTTTACAGCTATGATACAATTCTATACAAAAAGCAGGGGGAGCCGTTAGCAGTGAAAAGTGTAGTAAGGTACCTAGGCATTTGGCTGGATCAGTATCTATATTTCGACAGACATATAGCTACTGCTCTGACGAAAGCCAGAAAAGCCTTTGCTGTGGCAAGAGGGTTGTTTTATAGCAGCCAACTTGATACCAGGGTGAAGGTAATCTGCTACATGGCCCTCATCCGGCCAGTCATGGCGTACGGTTGTCCAGTGTGGTTTAACGTGAGTCCTTCCCAGATGGAAAAGATGAGGATGTTCGAGAGGCAGTGTCTCCGGGCATGTCTCAAGAAATACAGAACCCCAGAATCTGAGTACAAGAAATTCTATTCCAACGAGTTCTTGTATAACGAAGCAAACGTGAACAGGGTGGATAATCTTATTATTAAGCTGATTCGAAGGCACGTTGCACGAGCTATGACCTCGGAAAATGAGCTGATATTTGGAGCCTACTACCCCAATGAAGCATATCATGAGAACGCTCGCCGAAGCGGATTCATTCCACCGGAAGCGTTCTTGTTCCTTGACCGGATTGGCTTAATCCAGAATGCAGAGGAATGTCCATTGATCTACCACGTGGTGCGAAGGACGGTGGATAGGCGACTCCTCTACGAGAGCGATGTCGCAAGCGTTAGTCCGGGTGATCTCTGGTTCAGCAGATCTACCTCTTTTCGCGACAGTTCCTGTATTCTACTGGTGGTTGCAGCCCCATGAAACGTCCCAGCTGTCGCCAGCTTAATCAGCTAACTGTTGGTCTTACGGCCAACTTACATTTAGGTTAGGGAATTAAACTAGGTTAAATTTAAGAAAAAAAATATAAAAAATCCAAAAAAAAGTACAAAAAATCAAAAAAAAAAATTTTAGATAGTTTAGTTTAGTTTAGGTTAGTTTAAGTTAATAATAATATTGGTGGCGCTACAGTCCGAGGTGGACCTCGGCCTAGCTTCTCAGCAACCACTCGTGTTGTGCGTGCTTTTGTTCTGTCACGAGCGGAGGGGACCTACAGTTTAATGCCGACTCCGAACGGCGATTTTGAGAAGTATTTTCTAGACAGTTATACTCTTTGAGCATTGTCAGTGACTCGAAAGAGGTGGAGCCGTGAAAAAATGTTTGATGTTTTTTTTCGAGATTCGAACTGACGACCTCGAGCGTAGGAGTCGACGCACCTACCCACTACGCCACGGCGCCCTAACTTAGTTAGGTAAGCTAATTTTAAGTTAGGTTAAGAACATAAATAAGAAAATTGTTTAGATTACTAAGTTTTTATTTAAGTTTTTCTTAGTATAAGTATTCTTTTAGTATTATTAAAATATATAAAATTACAAAAGAAGCCGAAAGGCAAAATAATTTAAAAATTCCTAGATTAACTTAGAGTGCCCGCATAGGGCCAGTAAGATAGTATAAGAAACCATTTATCATATCTAGTTTAAGTATTTTTGCCTAGAACATAAGATTTTTAAAGATAAAAATAAAAAAATGCATTAAAAAAAAAAAAACAAAGTACATGAGTATAATCCCTTATGTTATACGAATCGGGTCGCTGATAATACTCAAAGGGTATAATTGTCTAGCTTCTCAATATACAGTCTAATACAGTCGGTATTAGACTGTAAGTTCCATCTGTTCGTGAGAGAACAACAGCACGCACAACACGAGTGGTTGCTAATAATGATATGTTTTATTTTAACTTCTGATAAAGTCTGGCCCAAGGGTTTAGAGTTTAAGCTCCATCGAGGTCTACCTTGACATTATTATGCGATACTTACATTCTACGTAGCCAAGAGATATTTCAGAGTACGCTATGGTTAAGTATATTCTGAACTTAAGGAAATAGAAGCAGGAGTCCCTCAGAGAAGTACTTAAGGACCCACCCTGAATTTAATATATACCAGCAATATATCTTAGGCTAATGATATGGTGATAACCACATTCTCAGATGACACCGCACTTTACTCGACTTATTGATATATGGTTAAAGAGACAGAAAAGCTACAAAATCCAGTTGACGAGATATGTGATTGGACGCGATTTGAGCAAGTTTAACTAGATAAGTCAAGGTCCACCTACATCAATTTTGCAAATACAATAATAACAAACGTCCTTGTTAACAGTCAAGTAATTCCTTACTCTAACACGGCAAAGTATCTAGATGCTAAACTGAAATGGAAGAATGTATGTATGCATGTAAATAAAAATGTAGAAGAGTTAAACATCAGATAGACAACTGTTTTGATTGTTGGGTATTTAATCAGATACTTAAACCCGTTTCAATGTAAGCTATCCAATTGTGGGGTTCTAAAAAATTTCAAAATAATACAAATTTTACAAAACAAAACTGTACGGGAAATAGAAAATGCCTATTGATATAATAGAAATAATGACTTGTGTCGTGATCTGCAGTACGCAATTCCTCATAATGGCTGTCTGCAGATGCACATAAATACTGAGATAGAGGTTGGCTTAAATGTACAAAATAATATTCGTAGGTTAAGAGGAATAAATCCTCACGAACCTTTAAATTGATAACTATGAAACTCATATTTAAATCATAATACGAATATATTTTTAAAGGCGAAAAATGTTTAAAACAAAATCATTTGTTGATCTTTCTTAGATCGGTCATGATTAAGGAGTTGCTTTTAGTTAGGGTAAGAGCCCCACACTACAGTGGGTTACCTCAGTCTTTCGAAATTTTTTCACATTTTACAACAAAACAAAATTTTAAAAAGAAGTAATGGAAAGCTGGAAGGGTGACGAGATCCATTTCCATCTTTGTGGATACATTACCAAGATAAACTTGCGGTTTTGAAACCCTGAAGATAATTTTTTTTGAGAACGTCGATAGTCAGCCGATCAATGTAAATGGTGAGCGCTATAGAGTTATGACAAACTAATTTTTCATACCTCAGTTAGATGAATTAGGACTCGAAGTATGTCGTTCAAGTAGGACAAAGCAACGGTGAATACTGTGGTAGCCACAAGCTTCATTCTTAAGGACGCCCAGATCATCTGATATTGCGTTTCATCGTTAAATCGCTACAAATTAGGGGCCTTCAGTTTAAGGTTACAAAAGATGGGAGGGTAAAATTTAGGGTTCGAAAAAATGAGCACTATTTTAATCTGTTTTTCCTTATATCTTCGCTAATGGTCCTTAGTCCAAGTTAAACATTTGCTGGTTTTTAGACATATTGTGTTCTTTTATTTTTTCTTGGTTACTACTTGGATTAATTAAATTGGATAACTATTGTGTTTTTGCAATGTGCGGAACTACATTTCTTTTGTTATTTTGATGAGAATGGCTATTTTGGTTTTGATTTTTTAATGCATTTTCCTATCCAAATTTAAAAATATTTGTTGTAAATGCTTTAAGAACCTCTTTAGGCGCCGACAAACGTTTGCCCCACAATTTATTGTTGAATAAAATCATTGGACAGCAGATGGCCTTATAGTTCACCGTTTTGAGTACTTAAAATGTCACTTGAGCCTGCCAGTGAATGTGGGGAATGATTTATTTTCAGCAATTGCTTTTTCTTATTTTTCCATGACTCATCAACTGTCATGATGTCACTTGAAACACCGCTATAGAATTTTTCCAATATTCCTTTGAACAAATAGACACGAGACTTTCTGAGTGATTATGCCAAATATTCATTCAGCTTTAAATGCACCAAGCTTATGGTCACGTGTTAATCTCGCATAAGCCGCTCGCGCCTTACGAACTCGTAGTTTGCATTTTTATGAAAAGATTGTATGGCGCTGTAGATGAGGGTCGGCCTGAAAGCCTCACCAAATTAGATAAAAAGTTAGTAATTTTCTACTTGTGCCACCTTATATATGGACGACCTCTGTTGTATTATCCCACAGGTTCTAGGTCGAAGATTCATAAGTCCGACACAAAGTTTTTTAAGCGCTTTACATAGCTTAGCCACGCCCGTCGTTATACCTGTAGATGTCTGATTCAATTCGCAAATGGGACTAAGGATAGCTGACAGCATTTTTTTTATTCGCAAAGATTAAGGTTTTCCTCATCAAATTTAGAAGTTTCTATATTTTCTGCTTAGAACAGGACTGGGATAATAAAGATCTTGTAAAATGGCATCAAGGCGGCGTTCGAGTTTTAAAATAGAGAATTCTATTGCCTATTGAGGCTAAAGAAACGGATTGGCACAAGTTATTATTCGTTTAACCATGGAACCTATGTAGAGGCTATCCCCACACATAAATTCTAAGCCTGGACAGCTGGCTCATTTTAAATACCCTGGACGAAGTGTCCCCTGAAATGAATATTGTGTCAACAGTCTTATTATATAGTTATATTCCACGAGCGTTGGGTCCCCGACCTTCTGCCGTAAGTACTCTCCCACCGACATCCACACTTGAAGCTGAGAGCAGGAATTTCACGACAAAGGTTTTGTCTCTCCAACAAAGCTAAATATGCCATTTTTAATTAATTTAATAAATTTGCATGTAATGACTATAAGTTAGTTGTTCAGTTTAGTTATAATTGGATTGGTCTACAAATTCTGAATTTACTTAGCATTTGGTGCATATACTCGTCTTCCTTCTACTAACAGAGATGCGACCATGGTTGCAATGCAGTAATAATGAACACCAGGAGCTATATCTAACATTCTAAAGTAAAAAAACATAAAAATTGACTGATTAGTTATCCAAATGGCATAGCTATAAAAGATAACGAAGGCAAGGCGATTCAAGTTGTGTACAAGACCAAAATATTCAACTTTACCATTTGAAATAAACAACAAACAAGTAGGTACCAATTAAACAGGTAGCGAAATATCTGGGGATTCACATCAGTAACTAACTAACACCCGAATAGCTTTCTATTTAACTGAGTTGTATAGAAGAGTAAACCAACACATATGCACTCACACTTTAAAAAATTAAGGAAAAAAATGCAATCCGAAATATTACCCATTGACAGCAAAAAAATAAATAAGGAGGCTAATAAGTTATAAGCATATTTTCAAGCAAGAGTGGCATATGTGCAATGTATAGTGAAGTGCAGACCAACACTATTGACAATGTCATGTAAAGGGTCTTCCAATAGGAACTTTGACAGTTGATAGCCGCCATACTGTTGAAGCTATTTTTTCAAATTGGCTGCCATTTATTCAGTTTATTTTGCCAAAATCACCATGGACGGACATAGCCTTCAACAAAAGTGCAAATGATAAAATTGTTTTAACAAACTAAGTGTTTTTTTCGGGCAACGTTCCGCGCGCTTCGCCAATTTTATGGTCGCTGTAGTCCTCCCACCGAGACGAATATTCGCAGTGTGGTGAATAAATTTGAGTCCACTGGTTCAGTAATCGATAAAATAACACCCGTACGTCGACGACGGGTGCCGAAAACATCCCCACTTTCCGTAAGAGTGTGCAGAAGAATCCGAGCCAGTCGATTTCAACGAATTTTGCGTCGTGACTTGGGCATGCACTCGTACACAAATCAACTGTTGAAACTGACCATAATTTTCATCAAAAAATCATCTTCAGCGATGAGGCCCATTACTGTACGGGTACGTCAACAAACAAAATTGTCGAAATTGGGACGATCTAAGAGCGTCCAATGCATCCCGAAAAAGTCATTGTTTGGTGTGGATTTTGGGTTGGCGGCGTCATCGGTCCAAATTTCTTTGACAACGACGTAGGCCAGTCATCACCGTCAACGGCGAGCGCTATAAGTCGATGATTATCAACTTTTTTGGCCTGAATTGGATGCTTTCGACGCGTTAGACTCTTTCTTGTGGGGTTTTTTGAGGTCGCAGATCTATGCGAATGGGCCACAAGCCACAGGGGTCCTCAAAGCTATCGGTCAAAGTCTGCCTGATTTATTTTCCAGAGTCATGGCACCAGCAGCGGCGGACATTTGAACTGTGTGAATAAAAAATGTTGTTTATATCTCACACACACTTTCTTTTATTTAAATTCAACGTTAGGAAGTGCTTAATGAAAGAGCCCTTATCAATAAAAACTGAAATTAATTGCCAACTGGATGATAAACGGATACATTCGAAAATTTGTTTCGTATGAATTTTTGTACATAGATATATTTACTGAATGTATTTATAAGACCAAAAAACCACTAACCTTTTACAAGTCGTTCAAAGTGTTCAATTAATTTCACAACAGCTGAACGAAAACTGCTTCGCGATATTTCCATAGTTTTGTGACACGTTGGGGAAATGTTTATCGATCGGTAGTTAATTACTGGGTAGATTGCTAGTCGTATGTCTCCTCCACTAGTGAAAAAACAATAGCACCAAAAATACGAGCGGAAGCTAGGCCCAACTCCACTGTCTTCTTTATTTTTTTCCCGGCTTAGACCAAACTGTCTCAGTTAATAGCAATCGATGACGAGTTGACAAAAATAAACTTAAAAAATGTTGTAGAACTCAAGGCAGTACTTAAACAATTAAGGTCCAACAATCGTCCTCTTTTTGAGAGGGCAGTCCTCCATTTCAGTTGTTTGTCCTGCAGTCCTCTTGAACTCAAATGTCTTCCATTTATGATAAGTGTTCGTTTGTATAAAATCTCAAATCTTTGAAAGTTCTTCACCGATTGCTTTACAATTTTAGTACAACATCACATTCAAATATGCGCGTTAATTTCGTATCTCACGCCCAAGATACGTATTATTAAATTCACGAATTCAGGCAATACATCTTTGTACTTTAAGTGAGGCTCAAATTTAAAAGTAGGAAGTCAATCCAATTACATGTTACTTTTGATGGTTTTGATTTGCTCAAAATGTTCTAAAATCAGCTTATTCAAAGACTCTTTCCCCATCGAAACACTTTACATGGTAACTCTATAATCTTATAGAGGAACAACGGACTGTTACCAATAATTTTTTTTAGTTTTTCCGAGTTTTTCCAAAGAAACTTCCCTGAATACATGTTATATCAACCCACACATGCAACCAACAACTTTTTTCTTTAATGGAAAACATTTTCTCAAATAATTCACTCAATTTGCATGCTTTTAACTAAATTGACTTGTGTATAATTATCACGGGTTAGGGTAATCAATTAATAAAATTATTTCTCTGTGTTTTACTATTGGATATTTTTTAGCTTATAAATGAAATGTTCATAACTTAACATTAATCTCTGAATCCACATAAAAGGCATCCATAAACACATATTGCTCGATTGCACACTTATGTATGTATTATATTTCAACATTCAGTCTAGTTTCATAAAATCTCTTTTTATTCAATATCCCTTAAATATAAACTTTATACGTGCAAAACTGCTGGCATTTCTCTTTTGAACATCATTTCTCTCCATAGTATGAGGTTAACCACAGGGGATCAAATTTCTTCATTTACAAAAGGCACTCTGTCACTGGACGGAAAGTTGAGAGAAGCTCAAAATACCATTCAATCAAATTACTTGCCGACTTCTACGATTCTCTCATTTAAATATTTCCCTAATGGCTTTCTTATCGTGATCTTTTGTACGTTAAATAAAGAAAGAGACTCGGTAGACTTTTACTTCAGTAAAATAACTGTGTAAATTTATACACACATAAGGCAAAAGACTCTTTTTAAAATGTAGAATTACAGCAAGCTACTCTTCTTTTGAATTTAATAGATTATATTTTTAATTAAAACGTCAAAGCGATGATTGAATCGATGAAGACGTGAGGTTCCTCTTTTTTAATCTGTTTAACGGTAAGCAATTTATCGCAGAAAGCAGAATTGCAAGAATTTCAAAGTCAAAGAGAAGATTGCACTCTGCACAAATAATCTCCGGCCTAAAATGGAAATGAAAAATGAAAACAAGATACAAAGAACGAATGTGAGGGAAATTACTTTCCAAGATTTGTTTGTTCATATTGTATTCTTAATAGCAACAACAATTCGTGCGTATTCTTTAATTTGTTAATATATTAACGTTTACATTGATAAATTTATATTTCAGTTGCGATGTCAACTACCGAAATGAATATGTTTTATCTTGTTCAAGTCATTGAAAGACTGTTTTTGACGCGTTTAAGCTATAATGAATACGGGTTTAAATTGGCATTTAATGATCTCGGGACTGTCGATGATTGGTGGATATTTGCAAGGACTACGTTTGTGGAAGGTTTTGCAAAATTTGCTTTGAAAAACGAATCAACTTTTGGCGGATATGCTTGTGTTAATTTACCAAGGTTACGACAATTACGAGTTCGCAATGAGACGTGTGATATTAATGACGCTTTTCGGAATCTATATATTACATGTTATGGAGAGTATTCTAGTGACAATGAGGATTTGGACTGCTTTCAAAAGTGAGTTTGAAAATAGAGTGTTTCTCTTATTCTTCTTCTTCGTATGGTGCTACAAATCGTGGTGTACTTGGGCTCTAACCGACATGTTTTGCCACCCAACACAATTTCTTGTCAACTATTTGTAGTTTTGCACACCAAGGTGGTTGAGGTCCTTCTCCGATTATGTGCGCCACTTTAATCTTATTGTATAACATGTAAATAATCCTTGTAACACACAATCTCTGTTTTAGTTTACTAGCTCTTTTTTTCTCGTGGCGCTATGTCCGGGTTGGACCTGGGTGGACCTCAACGAACAAACCTCTCCAGCTAGCACGATCTTTTGCTCACCTTAGATGTTCCCACTGGTTCAAAGTTGAAGATTCTCCGAGCCGGAGCGAAGATGTTTATGCAATCCACATGGCCTGGCCATCTTGGACGTTGAATCCGTAGACGTCGCGCTAGACCTATGTTGATGTACGGCCAGTCAACAATTCATGGTTGAATCATCTTTTAAAAATCGCCATTAACGCAAACAGGGCCAAAGATCGCACGCAGAACTTTTCTCTCGAAAAGACTAGGAGACTCTTTTGATGGTGTCTATTCTATGTCGTCGTAAAGCAGGACTGTGATGATTAAGGACTTATACAAATTCAGCGTGGTCTTCGAAGAGGTCTCTATTACTCGATTGCCCTTTGAGCCCAAAGAAACAGCGGTTGGCAAGAGTTATTCTGTGTTTAATGTTGTTTGTAGTGTTTTCCGCGGAACCGAGGTGCCTATAGTGTTGGCCAGTGAGTTTTGCCAAATTTTTTCAAGAAGGACGGTGAAAAATTCACCTGACACTCCGTCGCTTGGTCTATTATGGGCTTCCCTGGCCTGAAACCACACTCATAAGGAGTTATCAGATTATTTACGAATGGTTTCGAGCACTTGCACAAAACGGCAGGGAAGATCTTATAGGCGAAATTAAGGAGACCTTTCCCACGATAGTTAGCGCAGTCCAATGGATCGGGCAATCGATACTGACATACCACTCATCGGACATGCTTTCCTCTGAATGTATCTTACATATGTATGAGCTGGTACATATGAACTACTAGCTCATCTGGCGCAGAAGCTTTGTTGGACTTCAGTCTTGATATTGCTATCTTGACTTTGTCTATCATCGTCCAAGTTGAATGCAACATTCTGTCTGACAGTATTTTTCTTTCATCTTCCTTTTTTTATGTATTATTTTTTCTTCCTAAGAAGTCGGGTCTCTTTCCGTCGTTTCTGCTAGTAGTACTCGCGAACAACTCTCGTAGTTTGATGCTTTTCGGCCTTTTGCTTTGCTGCATCGTCATTGAACCAGGGGTTTTTTCTCGATGGTGTCGTAAAACCCAGCACATCAGTAGCGTCTTTTGTGATCACTTTTTGACAATGTTTTCACTTTTCTTCTATTGTTTGTGCAGGCGGTTTCCGAATTTTCGGACAGCTTCCGGGAGACTCGATCAGCAAAGTGGTCTGTTGTAGCTTGTCGCAATTGTAGCTTTCCGACATCAAACTGTGATTTCTGTTGTTCTTTCCATATCCGCGTTCTTATCTTGGCTATAGCAAGGAAATAATCCGAATCGATGTTGGCTCCTCGGAACATTCGGACATCAAGAATTCTGGAGGAGTGCCTAACCTTGATCGCAACGTGGTCAATCTGGTTGACCTGTGATTAATCGGAGGATCACCAGAGGTGTGGGAACCGTGTGCTAGCTGCAGAGAGGTTTCACCCCATGACAAGTTCACCAGCTTGATCCCATTTATGGACTTGGTGTCGTGTACGCTGGCTGTGCTTACCAATGACTGCAGCAAAGAGGCCCACTTTACCCAGCTTGGCGTTATAATCTACTGGAACGATCCTTATGTCGTAGCTCGGGCATTGATTGTATGTTCTTTCTAGGAGATTATAGAAGTCATCTTTGTATTCTGTGGGGGCATGTGGGCAAATCGGCCTGATGTTTCCGAATTTAGCCTTGACGCGGATTGTTATAAAAATCCACATCCGAATAAGCGCTACATTCGCACTCTGTATCAAACGTCGTAGTAGACATCGCAGTCTTTCATCCTCGTTTTGACCGGCCCATCCCACCGTATTTCCTTGATTGAGGTAATGTCTGCTTTATAGGAGTCTAAGGCCCCTGCGACTTCAGCGGCTGCACGTGTTCTGTTGAGGGACATCACATACCATGTGTATAACCGAATATCATAGTCCGTTTGCTGTGCTCGTCAACTGTGAATCCGTCGGTATCCGAACTGAACTCGAATTCATTTGTGTGATAAACCCTATGCACAACCTCCGAACCGGCACCGGATCTTCTATTAAACCCCTGGACAGAGAGGCCGCTTCATACATTGGTGTACCTCTAGGCGGTTACTGTAGAGGTTATATTTTATATAACTTTTGAGAGGCAAGATTTTCACTGCGCTTGACAAATTAGCGGAGATATTTATTTTCGCTATCTTCTAGTTTCCAGTTATAATCGTACAAAAAACACACCTACTACCACCAGTACATTCCACCATTAATAACTGAAATATAGTCATTACTGCTTGTTACTTTTATTGGTTTTATCTTTCACCTTTTGTTCAACTTTTTAATTGCATTCCTCGCCACAGTTTTATTTACTAAAACAAATTCGTATCTAGAATTTGTGCCTTAAGTTTACTTTGTGCATTAAAGTGCAATGCTTGTTTTATTAGCGTATACTAGTAAACATTTCGTAATACTTTAAGTGTATCTAGTCTTGCAAGTGCTGTCTCCAATTAATTACATTTTTTGATCTATTATATTTGCTGCATTGGTTTCCCCATTCGGTATCTTTCGTTGGTCTAAAGCAAATGAACAAATAAGATGTGATATCATGTATTCAGCAAGAGTTTTCAAATCACTGTTTCGGGCGATAAGTTAAGTTCTAATACTTAGAATTAAATGTATTCTACGCCCTGTACTGAAGTTACCTGGTAACTAAAACGATTGCTTTTATCTGCTGCTGGGTAAAGGCCAATACCTGCTGGGTAAAGGCCAATACATTGAGAACTTGAAAATTAATTAAATATTTATAATAATCCTAAGCGGGTACAATAAAGCTGCACGATGACTATGGATATGCATCATTTCATGACAAGTTTATATGATCTACACATTTATTGATATTGATTATGTCTGGATTTTTTCCCAACTGAATTACAACTTTTAAAGTCGCACATATATGACAGCAAGTGAAGTTGGTGCAACGTCTCTACGGGGTATGGTTGCCACTTATGGAGGTGGGGGTTATGTTGAGGCACTTTCGCTTGATATTGAAGAAAATAGGAAAACTTTGGACCATCTCGAGAACAATAACTGGATTGATAGAGGTACACGAGCAGTTATAATTGAATTTGCCCTATTCAATGCCTATAGTAACCTGTTTTGTAACATAAAGTAAGTAATTTAAATGCCAGCTATATGCAATGATCGTATTAATATATTATAACTTGTAGATTATTGACAGAAGTTCCTTCAACAGGTGGCATTTTAAGTTATAGCGTCATAAGCCCTTTAAAGTATTTCATATTGGGAAAAGGATTTCTGGAGTACATATCTGCGCTGTTATTTTATGGACTGGTTATTTATTATACGAAAAAATTAATAGTTGTAATAATTAAGAGTGGACTCTCAGCAATTTTGAGTTCCATTTGGAATTTTTTGGATTTGATTATAATTTTGGTAAGTAAATTATTAATTCGATTACATAATTTCCTGAAACTTTTACTATTTAAAAAAAAAAAAAACTTAATTTGGGTCTTCAGCTCCGAATTTAATAAAAAAAAATATTTAATGGCATGAAGATATTTTTTTAAAGAGATGTTAAAAATGTGAAAAAAATGTATGACATTTTTGAAAGTAAAAAAATAAGATGAGGAATTTTTGAAGAGTATAACCTCTTAAAATAATCTCCGTGTACTCACACGGAGAAAACAGGAGTACTTAAATTACATTTGTCAAGGTTTAGTCAAGCCCAGACCTAATATTCGACTTAATAAATCCCAAAAAATAACTGTTGCGTATCAGTTATTAGCGCGAAATTGTTTCGATATTTAGTCAACCATGGATATCAATAAGTCATGCGATATTTTGTCCCATTTCGACCTTATTAGTTCCATTATCTCAATACAATTCTATGACTTAATTTTCTTATCTCCCGATCTACAAGATCTCACAAATTTTCTATCGGGTTGAAGTAAGGAGATTATTACCCGGCAATTGTGTTTTGGATCATTATCGTGTTTGAATGAACTGTCTTCAGGTTTATTCAACCACAAATTCAAAAGCATATTCTTAATATTCCCTGATACATTTGGACATTTATCTGACCGATTACTTGACGCAATTTTTTAAAAAATCTCTAATAGACATTTTATTTGATAAATATTGAAAATTGCCATATACCGTTGCTGCTGATCTTCCCCCGATTGGCTTTCCTCATATCGAATGCCATCTGATGGGAACAAGTTGAACTTGTTTTCATCACTCTATAAATCTCTTGCCAGTTATGTAATTCATCTGGCACTTCGCAAAATGTCATGTCTTCCTATTTATGGAATTAATGCGTAATTATTTAGCTGGGCATCTAGCTAACAGTTTCGCCTAGCGTAATCGTCGCCTAATTGTGTGTACTTCAACGTTAATCTCTAAATATTATTTGACGTAATGCGTAGTCTTCAGGGGATTGACTTTTATTTGATTGTTTGATTGTTGTCGGAAGTTGTTTTGTGAAGACACCTACTGCCAACTTTGCAATTTATATCCTCTTGTTGTGGATAATGCAACATTAAATTTTAGGATAACATCCTCCATAGACCTTCCGTTGTTAACTGTGGCATCCAGTTAATAGCTGTTTTTTACCTATTGCATGTCCTGGTTGATTCAAATAAAAAAATAGTTTTTGTACTTACCTTCGTAAATATTTTTTTTTGCATTTGTTATTTTTTCACTAAATGTTTAATTTACCAACACCAGCTGAGGAGTAACTACGAGTACATAGTGCAGCTAAAAATCAAATGCTTACATAATGCGAACAAATATACAAAAAAAAGAATGGATCAGATACCATTAAAAAAAATGAAAGTAATAGTGATTGCCGCTTTTTTTGCTCGATACTGTATACCGAAAAATTAGTTCGTGTGAAAACTTTTGTCCACCACTGTATATATAAATTAGCTTGTCTTGACTGAATCCGGTCAGAGGAGCAATTCTGACCATTCGACAACCGCTATAACGATTAACTTAAAACGTTTGTAGTAACTACTTTTCATAACACAAACATGCACATAAAATTATATTTTTTTTCGAAATGATTTTTCTTACAATATCAAACTTTCTAAGACAACTGTTTGTTCTTTGTAAAAATATCCGAATTTTAAAAATACTGTAGGTGATTTTCCTTTTTTTTATTTTCTCGTCCTTTCCTTCTTCGACAGGTTCATATATCTAAAGATCAGTCTTCCGTTATTCGTGTGGTACGTACATTAGAAACAACTGAAGAAACTGAAGAGAAAAATAAATTTATGTTAAATTGATGCAATTCATTTTTCAGATTTAAATGAGCACTTCCTCCTGTCGCTTAGATGGGATCAATTGATAATCGGTGATCAACTGTAGTTTTTGATAGGTTATTATAGTAATCTTCTTCTTCAAAAATTGTAGATTCCTGCAATTTGTGTCTTTATCAACAACAGCGGTTCGCAATAGATTATGATTCCATAAAACACCCGTCATAAACTTTTCGAAACAGGTTGACCGTGTGCCATGTGATTTGATCGTTCTTTCTCTCCCTTCATTTGTTCAATTATACCATGTTACCGCTGCTGGTCGCTGGCACGACCCTGTTTAAATACCTATACAACTGCTCTCCTGCAGAATTCCTGTGAATTCGGATTTAATGTACGGGGGGTGGCCGATAAGTCAGTGACATTGAAATGAAAGACTTTTCTCTTTTAGTCGTCTCCTTTAAATTTTTTTAATCTTTTAGAAAAAATGATTTATCAGACTGCAAAATAGGCATTTCAACATTTTTTGGAGCACATTTGTCCGCAGAAGTCAATTGTTTTAATTGCTCCTTCATTTCTGGTGTGGTGTATCCAGGGTTTATCAACTAGTAGGAAACGACGTACGAATTCACCTGAATCACTTGTGCATCATTCTTTCATTCCACATAAAATAGCAGAATCTTCAAAAGGTCAACAGATATAAAGCAGGCTGCGTTCACCTTTTCGAATTGTTGATCTTTCCAAACATGGAAATTTTGTTAAAGAAGAACGTAAAGCCATACATAAAAACATTGCACTTGATATGTGCAATAACAATTTTATTAAAACAGAAAAAAACAAGAAAAATATCTTATAATATATTATAACACACACTTAAACAACTGCTTTATAGTATCACTCGGAAGAAAGATCGGAAAAAGGCGGACGATCTTTCCGAATTGTTCATGTTTTCGAGATTCTACTATATGTTGAAGTCTGTCTTCAGTCTGTTTAATGTAAAAGCAAGGTTTCATTAAAACACAAAACTCACTTCTATCCTTGTTGGCTAAATATCACAAACCAACGTGTTTGACAGATGTATTCGATTTTGTGTCTATGGCCAGAAAAAAACGAAGATGTCAGAAAAAATCCTCGAGCGGCATCTTGTATCAAAGCCCATGACTTATGGAACAGACCTCTTATAAGATGATGTGTACCGTCATCTTCATATTGTGGCTAAAAACTTTTCTGACGTCTTATTTACAACGTTGATTCTGAAATGAAATATAATTTCAGTAACTTTTTGTTACTGAACTTTTTGTTGCTTGTTATCGATATTACCTAGGTCTGATGTCTACTTCTCATAAAGGTTATTCGCACAATCTTTTTTTTAAAGCACAGTTATACAACTATTTTCAGCTCGGACATGTAATCCTGGTGTATATTATTTGGCACACCCTACATTTGAAAGCTCTTTTAAAAAATGGTGCAATCCGGACTCACCACTTTAGTTTAGACGTAATATGCCAATGGTATGCATTTTTTACTGTTACTGTTGGATTGAGTGTTTTTCTAGTGTGGATCAAAGTACTGAAGTATGTTAATCTGTATATAGTAATGTGGCAGTTTAGCAAGACACTTCAAAGGGTAAATGTAATATAATGATTTACAGTGACCCCCATAATTGATCACATGTTTCATATTTCTGCGATTTTCTCTCATGTCGCCGTTGTTAAGTTCCGTTACTCGATCATTTAAATGTTCATTTACGCAACTGGCAATTTTTTTTAGTTATAGGTAAAGGAGTATGCTGCATAGAACTTTTATAGCCGATTTGGTAAGACATTCGATGTGATCGATTTTGTGAGTTATCGTATTCTTGTAATTTAAACTTGATAAATTGCAAAAATTAAGAGGTAGGTGTAACTAAATTAACAAATTACAGCTTTCGTAAGTGCAATTTAATAGAGAAGATTATAGTTTTTCCAACTTTTGATCAAGTGATCAAGTGTTAGAGGTGGATGATTTGCAGAATAAGGACTATATCACTCGAGGTGAAGAAGGGCATTGACATTGACTAAAAAAAAGGCTCAAGCATGCTTGAACTTAGTGAACTCCATGCCAAGAAGAGTTAAAAATGTTTTGTCCGCTTAAGGAAGTCACCCAAAATTTTAACATTGTATGCAATCTTAAAGTAGGTTAAACTCACAAAATATATGATACGTTTATTTTTAATGAAATGTTTTTTTTTTGCATTCAGTAATCAATTCCGATTTTTTTTAGCATTAAAGTCCAACGAGTTTGTTTATTTTTTTTTTTATAAGAAATACATTCTCACTTTACTCTTATAGTATAGTATAGTATTATTTATTAGTTATTGCATAACTCTGTACAATTACAATGTTTAGTGGTTATTTACAACGTGCTGTACAATTTTATGCTTAAATCTATTTATATTTATATCTAAATTATTATACAATTGCACTCCTTAATATAATATATTGTTTTGCGAACTAGTTCGTCTATACATAGGTAAACGAAAATCTCCATTTCTTAAATTCTAATAATCACCTACAAATTGTAGATTTCTTTGCAAGTAGGCCGGGTACAATCCATTCTTTAGCTTAAATATAAATATTAAGACATTCATTTTTAATCTCTGTATAATTTTCATCCATGACAGTTCATTTAACATAGTTAGTTTTAATGCATTTCATTTAACATATCTCTACAATGATATCTTCGATCATATTTCAAAATACATCTCATGGCCCTATTTTGTAGAACTTGTACCTTATCAAATTTACTAGAATTACAAAGATACAAAATGGAGAAACAGTAATCAAGATGTGGTAATATAATTGTATTGTAGATATTTATTGCACATTTTTTTGAAATTTTTCTTCTTATTCTGCATAAAAATTTATTTTTTTTTGCTATATAAAATCAGCATGGCCATTAAAACGTACTTTGTTGTCAACTTTTATGCCCAAATATTTAATCCTCTCAACACATTCGATACTACTATTGTTAATTCTAATATTTATAATATTATTCCTATTTCTAATACACATACATTTGGTTTTTTGGACATTCAGTTTTAATCTATTTTTACACAGCCATTCATACAATTTTTCAGCATCACAATTTAAATTACTTTCGGACACATTTAGATTTTTACCAACAATGTAAATAAGCGTATCGTCCGCAAAGAGCGAGGCTTTTAAGAAATGGAGACAATCTTTCAAATCGTTTACATATAACAAAAATAAAGCCACTCCCAGAATTGTGCCCTGTGGAACTCCTAGATTAACTGATTTAGGACTTGAAAACACTTCTCTTATCTTTACCTTTTGGGTCCTTGATGTAAGGAATGAATCAAACCAACTCAGTTCCTTTTCACGAATTCCATATTTGTATAATTTGGTTATTAGTATTGATCTGTCCACAGCCTCAAAAGCTCTTTTCAAGTCAAGAAAAAGTGCCAAGACCAGATTACCCGCATCCAACTCCCTTTTCCATTCGTTTAGCACCCATGCGAGTGCTGTCCCCGTCGATTGTCCTTTGCGAAAACCGGATTGTTGCTCACAAAGTATTCCATTCTGTGTAAGAAAAGTTTCCAATTGAATGCATACCACTTTTTCCAAAATTTTTTCGTACACAGGTAACATATTTATTGGCCGAAACTGTTCTGGTCTTTTTGCGTTTTTTTCTTTTTCAACTGGTACTACAACTGACTCCTTCCATGAACACGGAAACACTCCCTCGATCATTGAGGTATTTATTATTTTTAATAGCACAGGGAAGGTTTCTTCTTTGCAATTTAATAAAATGTCTGTATTTAAACCAACAGTCTTTTTTTAAGGTTCCGTCTACAAAAACGGAACCTTTATAATTTCGGTGTGTCCGTCCGTCCGTCCGTCGTGTCTGTCACACTTTTTTATCTCCGAAGTTATTGAAGATATCGGCATGAAACTTTGGAATTAGGTTCTTCAGACTTAGATGTCATTGCCTATGCAGCGACTTTAAAAAGTGGGGCCATTTGGGGGTGGCTCCAGTACAGGTGGAGTTGACATTAATTTTGAAAAATTGTCGCACACCATCGAAATATATATCAATCGACAGATCTTTCGAAATGAGGTGGAGGTTTCTTTCAACACTTTTTTATCCAAAATACCGTTTGGAAAATATGGAGCTCCAAAGTTTTTTTAAATGCATCCTCCCCTGCCATTTCTAAACCAAAGTGTTTAAAAATCTGAAAAAATCACAAAAACTTGGCTTCATTGAGTACTTTCATTTAAAACCATTGCGAGCATTCTGGCCCTAATGGTTTTGGAGATATTGGCCAAAAACGGTCAATCATCGACATGCGAATTTTGAAGATCTGAAAACGCAGTTTTGAAGACATCAATGTAAGCATTAAGAAATGATAAATTTCAAAATATCGATTTATGTTGAAATTTTGAGATATATAAGATTTAAAATAAGAAAAAATTTTCATTTTCACACATAATTCCATGCTGTGTTCGGCCACTCTATTCGTTGATGAGCGTTATCTTTTCGATCTCACCCCTAAATGCCTAACAGAAATGAACACACACACACCGCAGGCATGAGCAGTGATTGTGTATGTGTATGATGGAAGGGATTTTCTTTGTTGGATAAACTTGGATAGAGATATAGGTATATGTAGGGATGAACATTGTTTGTTTGGATGTATGAATTTATGAATAAATGGTTGATTTGGGTTGAAGTTAGAAGAAAATTGAAAGAAAAATGATATTCAGAAATCATCCATCAATATTATGCGACGGAACCTTCCCCGTGCGAGTACGACTCGCACTTGCCCAGTTTATTATTTATTTAAGTTTTTGATTATTTTCTCCATTTCGTTTATATTTATAGGTTTAAATTTAAACAATCTGCTTGAGAGTCCTATATTATCACTATATTGTAGGCTAGGCATATTGTTATTAATGTCTATAACACTGTCTATAAAAAAATCATTAAGTTCCTTTGCTATTTTTAGAGTATTATTTATTTTAACATTATTCATTTCAATTTCACAAATTTCATGATGCACATCAGACAAAACATACTTTTAACATACTCTTTTAAAACATGTGATCAATTATGGGAGTCAGTGTAAATAAGAAATATTGTCAGCACTAATGAAATTTACTCTCCACTGAATAGAGTACTCAAGATTTACTTGGATTTGCTATTATGTTTTCCATCGTCTTTGTCGCCTATGCTAACCTTTCTGTCCTATTATTCGGCTCAAGTCAAGAAAATTTTTGTAATTTTCGGAACGCTTTGCTCTCCACAATGCGAATGGTTTTGTGCGATTTAGATTATACGGAGATTGAAGAAGAGTATCCCATATTGGCACCGTTTTTTCTTTTGTCCTACATATTGCTTGTGTTTTTTATATTAATGGTATATTTTTGCTTTAATTTTCTGGAATATACAAAAATTTGTTATTGTTTGTAGAATATGTTTCTCGCAATTTTATATGATACATATTCTGAAGTGAAGAGTGAATTGAAAGGTGGAGAGATCAATACCTTAAAAAAAGACTTAACGTATGTGTATGAAAAAGTGAAGAAATTGTTTGCAAAAAGGGAAAGAGGTTCAATAAAAGTATACACTCCTGAATCTTCATTGAAGCCTGCTCGAAATAGAAAAACACTCAAGAGAGAGGAAGTTGAAATTCTTGACACGTAAGATAGATGGTTTTATATTTTTTTTAAATTTTTTTCATCATTACATAGAAAACAGTGACTGCTTATTATCATAAATGGAGTAATGCAGTACTGTAAAATCGGTCTAGACATTGATCTCGCTGTCTTCCAGTTCATCAAGTAAAAAGCATTTAAGATTAGATTTAGAATTTAGATATGATTTTATTTTATTTTGTTTTAATTTTACATTAACATTTTGTCATTTCATGTTGTCGTTATTGAACCTGATAAAACCAGAATTTTTTGATCGATGTACTTGCGTCGCGGCGGCCTCTCATAATGTTTAGAACATCACCATCGTTTTGGAGATGATGTCTTTAACTTTTAGAATGCTGTGTGTACATTGTTGTTGTTAGAAACTGGATGACGAAACAAACAACGAATATGTCATGAATGTACATATATGAGCAGGCACAGCTCATCGGCCAAAATTTGTATAATTGAATATGTTCTTCTTGAGAAAGAGAATGCTAAAAATGTTGAGTTGGTTAGAATTCGAATAATCATTCCAGGCCATCGTTCAACTGTAATCGAACGAAAGTTTATTCTCTTGCGACAAATTTTCCGAAAACAAAAAGAAAACTAACCGAAAATGTTGGGACGTGCTAGTTTGTTGGCCAGAAACGTAGTCAAGTCAAATGTCTGATTCCACTCCCATGGTGATATTCCCGGCGAGAACTTGCCTTTTGATATCAGCAACACATATAAGCTGCCTGCTATGTGCATTCTCCTCAGAGGAACGGACTTGGGTGCTCCTTTCTTGGTCGTGAGACATCAAATGCTTAAGAAGTAGAAGAGTAAGATGTTAGTGTCTCCCATCCGTGTACCTTATCTTCGGATTGTCCCGTTTAGCTGGAGATCTAAAATAAAACTAATAATATTCGAAAACATTCCGCGTGAAATTTCTCCTCTAACGCATTTGTGTTACAATTCACATAAAAAAGTACCATTTTTGAATCGAGTGTACCGTGTAAACTAACAAGGAGGCATGTTATTGTCGTCTATTTGGCAGTAGAATACAGTACATCTCATCAGCATTTTTATATACCGTCTGGCTTCCTCTCGGTTCTTGTCCATTTGGATTTAAATTATTATTTCTAATGCCTTGTTGAACAAACAAATTCTACAAAGAATATTAAGTTTAATAAAAACTTATTATTTAAATATACGGCTTTTCTTTTGGATTTGATGATTTTTCGTTGGTAAATCAAATCGTGTCATTTTTTGATTTACAGATTATTTGAAATTCTTGCTGATAAAAGATGCCAAGAAGAAACAGAAGGGTAAGATGCTTCCAAGAAATTAAAAATGTTGTTTTCCAAATTCCATATACAATTACAGATTATACAAAAGAGTTCGGCTATTAGAAGAATCTTTAAATAAACTGGTCGTGAAGGTGGAAGATATACTAAATGAAATTAATAAAGCTCCAGCGAAACTGTGAAGAGAGCATTCAAAAGGTTTTGACGATTTCGAGAGGTTTATATTAATTGGTGCATATTCTGTTTATCTAAGTGCTTTGTTAATTGTTTAATTTGTTGAGAATATGTAATTTTAAAGCAATTCGTCAAAACTAGTTATCAATTATTCATCCTATTACGAATCTCGTTTTAGTCCTCATCACAATACAATCGATATCGATTCTCAATTAAGTACTATGGTAGTTTAGTAATCGTTAAACGTATTCTCATTTGACAAAATGCATCGCTATTCAGATAATATTATTTACCTTTGTAACAAAACGACTGAAGTAGTCGGATAGCATTTGTAAACGAAAAATAGTGAAAATTAGCAAAAAAAAATACAAAAATATTTATAAAAATAATTGTCTAAAACTACCTTTTAAATAAAACTGGACAACGGAGGATCCGTCGCATAAATATTTTTTGATGGAAGCATTTGTGAATGTCAGGCAAGAATTCAAACTATTATCAGTTAAAATTCAACCCAAATCAACTATTCATTTCTACATACATGTGAATGTACATATTGCAAACAAAATACATACATACATATACGAACATCTCTATTCAAATTTAATTAACACAGAAAATCCCTTCCATTATACCCAATCACTGTTCATGCCTGCTGTGTGTACATTGGTGTTGGGCAATTAGAGGTTGAAAATAATGTGAAAGATACCACTGTGACTCGTGTCGATTTTTCAATCTCAGCATGAAATTCATGTGTGAAAGTGATAATCTATGAAACTTGAAATCCTTGATATCTCGAAATTTGCACAAAAATTGACATTTTGATATTTACCATTTCTTAATGCCTACCCTGAGGTCTACAGAGCTGCGTTTTCATATCTTCAAAATTGACATGTCCTTGATTTACGGATTTTGGCCAATATTCCCAAAACTGTTGTAGCCAGAATGCTCGAAATAGTTTTAAATTAAAGTACTGATTGTATACAATTTGTTGTAATTTTATCAGAAGTGAAGAAAACCACCACCCCATTTTAAAAGATTTTGCGGTTCTATGGGGTACGTCAATATTACAAAATCCATGGCAACCTATATGGGAGCCACCCATAAATGGCCCCACTTTTTAAGTTTGCTTGTATGCAAAAAAACTTTTAACTGGACTTTCGGTAAACCGTTGTCAAAATACCTACTTTAAATGGCATCGTTGGAGAAGTTTTCGGATGTTATCAAATTGTCCAGACCACACAAATCAAAACTTCCTTCAGCATCAAATGTGTAAACTGTAACTTGTGCACCGACAACAAAGGGCATAAATGATTTCAATCAATCAGAAGGTTGCCTTTGTTCTGGTGATATTTGCTTCATATCGAGAAAAATATTCTGAACGTATGACATTTTTATTGAGAGTAAGACTATTAAGCTGCAACGGAATGTGGCGAAAAGAGACTGAAAATCATGGAGCTTGAAATCAAAAAGTTGCAAAGACATTGAAGAACAAAAATTAATATATTCAGTTAATAAACTTCTTTTATTGCAAAGAAAATATTAACCTAAAAGTCATGTAAGTATTTCATTCACTTTTGTCATTTCATCTTTCTTTGGAGTCCATTGGAATTCCACACTTAAGAGTCGTAATTGGCACCAGGGATTCTGCCATCAATGTACCTTATTATTATTATTATGGTTGAGGGTATATTGCACCGCGACCTTTAAGATCTATTGTGCCCCCGTTCAATACCTTAGCACTATTACGAGTTCCCCTCAAATACAGTTCTTTTCAGAGCTGTATTGCGGGCAATAGACTCCTTGTGCGCATAGGTGAAGAATCTGATCTATAGTACTCTCTCTAAGCCAGTTTCCTTCAGGAATCTAAGAATGAGAGATGGTTCTAGTGATTGCATTTCTTCTTCTGATAGTAGGTATTTGCCCAGATATCTTTTTCTTTTGTGGGCAAGTGCTTCCAAAAATCCCAGTATATGTTCTGGAATTTCATTAAATTCTCCACAAAATATGCAGAGACCTTCTTCCGATACCCCTAATTTGATGCTCTCTGAGTCTACAGTGCCCCGTTAGGTAGCCTGTTAGGATACGGAGGTTGTTTTTGCTAATTTTTTTGCATGCCTCCAACCTCTTTTGGTTATACTGACCTAACAATTTCTTGGCCTCCCTCATTCCACGAGCGTTATTCCAGGTTTACATCCGTGTTCAATATTCTTAATATAGAACGAGAGCCTGTGCGAGAATAAGCGCACAAAGGAACAATCTACCACACAAGATCATCCGATCCTGTGTGTGTGTGCATACAGGATCACCCCAGCAGTTCGCTATCAGCACTCAGGCGACGAACGCCAAGGAAAGCGGTCGGGATAAAATTATATTTCTAAAATGTGTTACAGTCCACTAGTTATATCAAAAACATTATAATTCTGAACCTAAACGTAGTGAGTTTATTTTACAATCCGGTTCCTTCTTTTTAGTTCCCTCAATTCTTCTCTGAGGAGATGGTCTCCTACAGTGCAGAATGGTTCAGGGCCTATGAAGGGTTCTGATGCTCCTTTCCTTGCCAAGGAGTCGGCCATTTCATTGCCTTCTATCCCCGTATGGCCAGGTATCCAGCGGAGTTTTACTCGGTTTCTCCTACTTAACTATTTGAGCCGTTACAAGCATTCCCATACAAGCTTGGATTTAGTGAGGTAGGTGTCTAGAGCCATAATAGCGGCTCGACTGTCCGACATTATTGCTATGTCGCAGTTGGTATAATTCCTTTTAAGATTGATCTGAAGGCATCCGTCTATGGCATAAATGGCCGCTTGAAAGATGCTGGTACATTTGCCCATGGATTCGAAGTATTTTGTCCTGGGTCCAAAAACTCCTGCTCCACTTCCTTCATCAGTTCTTGATCCGTCTGTATACCATTTTACCGTGTTGCTGCTCAGTCTGTGGACCATGGATTCATTGCTCCAGTCCCTTTTGGTGCTGAGCTTACTGGTAAATTTCTTTTGGAAATTCAATTTCCCAATCACGTCATCCTTCGGAATGGCCAGGAGTGGTAGCTTTTTGACTAGTGCTTTGAATTGCCTCGATGTAATGCACCTGTCTTTTTCTATCCCTTCTTTTGACCTTCTCATGATTGTTTTGTTTGTACACTCTGCAACCACTAGATGCAAAGGAGTCAGCTCCAGTGACACATCCATGGCCGCAGTTGGGCAAGTTCTCATGGCTCTTGTAATACAGAGGCATGCCAACCTTTGAACTTTGCTCAGTGTCTCCCTCGCACTGATTAGATTGGTTCTCTTGGTATTACAATATTATATTGTATTGTATCGTATCAATGTACCTTACACACATACAGGTCACGGTATAACATGGTGGCGGCTCTGTACCAATGTATGTGTCCGAATCCTTTATTGATCCACTGTAAATAATGAGGGGAGAATAGAGCAAAAATGAAGGATCGTGGTACCCAATAAACCAGACAAATTTGCATTTACTCTGAGATTCTTATCGATGGATGAACCTCTGACAAGCAAGTCAGACAGTCACTACCTGTTGGAAAAACTTGGAAAACTCATACCTATTTTAAGTTAATGTTTTTTTTTTTTAAATAAATGCCCTGTCTTATTGAAAATAAGCAATTCAAAAGTAAGCAAATGCACTGAGTATTTTGCATTGCATACTTTTGGGAGGGTGACATCTACTCATTCTACGACCGTATAATAGATTTGTTTCCCCTTTCTTGTTATACTTCCATTTCCACTCAATCGTATACATATTTGTATTTTCACTCAAGCTGATCTTTAAAAAACAAATAATTTTACCTTAAAAAATGTTTTGTTTCGCAATGATGAATACAAGAAATTTTTAATATGTATTGTAATCAATATAAACAAATTAATTTTTCCATACGTTTTGTTTAAATACGACACAGACTAACTTTGCAGTTGCTTGAAGGCGAACGTGGTAGTGTAAGCATTGTTTGTTGATTTGAAATGTGCAATTGGAGCGTATTTAAGCAAATAAAGTACTGTTTCACTCACTTTAACAAATATTATAGTTGTTGGAGAAAACAATTCAAGAAAATTGTGAACAATAAGAAATAAGCTATTTAAAATTGTTTAAGAAATTTGCTCAGAAACACCTGGAAATATGTATTTGTTGTTGAAAATATGACATCACAGAAACGCCCAAAGGTATAGAACATTATTTTGGATTTTCAGGCATAGGATTTACAATTTTGGGATTGTATCAAAGAATATCAACATTTTATTAATTTGCAAAATACATACGAATAGTAAGACCAATCAATAAGGCAATGTTCACAATAAACGATGAAGTTTTCCAGATGATGAAATAAACATTTTGAGCAAAATCTATCGGTGTTTGCTACCCGGTATTATTAAGAAAGGATGGAATATATAGAACCGCATTGTAGCGTATTCTAGGCTGAGACAGTGGCTATAAAAGAAGTCTTGGCTCAAGAACAACGTGATATCCAAGATTGATATCACTATCTATTCACATAGCGAAGCTGCGATCAAATCCCTCAGCTTAGTCACTTTTACTTTAAGACCTGAATTGTCGTCTATCTCTTGACGAGATGGTTGAGCATTGACCTTTTGTGGGTGCCGGGATACAGTGACATTCCAGGGAATTGTGAAGCCGACGCACTCGTCTGGTATGTCACGGTCTTTACATTCTTATCTGGTAGAGAACCAACGCCCATGCCATTCGCTACAGCAAAGCTTCTTTTAAAAGAGCATTGTACGCCACTAGCTCAAGATGGTCGAAGGCACTAATACATCTCCTCTGCACTTGTAGCGATCTCTCTGCCAGTAGGAAAAACAAATATGGAGCCTATTTTTTTAACGATCTGAGTGAGTTGGATAACGCCGTCAGCATTCAACAAAAAGGCTTCGTAGTAAGCGCCAATTAGTTTGACAAATAGGAGATATCCGATCGATTATGGTGATGGGTGATTTTTCTGTGTTTGCTTTTTAATTTTCAAAAATACACAGTCAAATCGCACGATCCAGCCGGTCCAAAACAAGAGTTAAATTTCTAGTCGAACTCATTTCTCAATTGGTCTATTGACACACGTGCTGTGTGGCATGTAGCGCTGCCTTGCTGGAACCACAGATCGATTAGGTTCAGCTTGTGTACTTTGGGAGAAAAAAGTTCAAAATTATTGAACAATAGCGAACGCCATTGCCGCCAAATACGAATCAATGATAACACTGGACCGTAAACCGCATCAAAAAGGGCATTTTTTTCGGGTGCATTGGCAGGTCTTTTATAGCCGAAGGTTGCTCATAGAACTGAATAAAGCAGTTTTCTTTATTAATATTCTCTTTCAACCAGAAATGAGATTCGTCACTAAAAGCAATTTGGCGAATTATCCATTAGGTTTTTCCGAGGCCTGCTTACCGAAAATTTGTTGCTGTGCCAGGTCGTTCGGCTTCAATTCTTGTACAAGGTTTTAGACTAAGATCCGTCCATCTAGTGAAGTAACATAGTCCCAATTGCTGCGAACGGCGACGAATGGACAAAACACTTCATTAACACTTTAGGATTTTTTTTTTCCTCTTCTACAACCCTGCCGTAAAGGCAGCGACACTGCGACCTAAAAGGTCTATTGTATCGACGGGTTGGAGTTAATCCAAAAGATTAACCATTTTCCTTATGAAAGATAGTATATCTTTTGTAGTGGAGTTTTTCAGTTTGTTTGCCGATGACTGTTGAAGGGTTTTTGGCCACCATACGATGGCCGCATATGTGATAATGGGTCTCGCCATCATTGTGTACAACCAATGTATAATTTTGGGAAAGAGACCCCAAGTCCTTCCGTAAAGACGTCTACTGGCCCACAGTGCTCTGGTAGCTCGCTCTATGGCGGACTTAATATGTGAATTCCAGTTAAGTCGTCTGTCCAGGATTACTCCAAGATATTTTACCACGCTGGAATAAACTAGTGTGGTGTTGCCGATTATTATGGGTTCAAGGTTGACACGAGTCCTCCTTGAGAAGGGCACTAGAACGGTCTTGCAGGGATTGATCGATAAACCCTCTGCGTTGCACCATTCCACGACTTGTAGTAGCGCACTTTGCATCATATTGCAAATAGTCGTGTCGTGCTTACCCCTTATAACAATCGCCAGGTCATCAGCATAACCAATTGTGGTGTAGCCTGATCCTTGAAGATCTACTAACAGTTTGTCGATAACTAGTGACCATAATAAGGGGGAAAGAACCCCCCCTTGTGGGCAACCCTTTGCCGCGGTTACAGAAACCGACACTCCTCCGGAGGAAGAAGTAATCGAACGACTTTCCAACATGGCTCTGATCCATTTGTTAGTCGATTCTTCGATACATCTGCTACTGATCGCTCTTGCGATCGAGTCGTAGCCAGTGTTATCGAAAGCGCCCTCGATGTCGAGGAATGCACATAGGGATATTTCTTTGAAAGCAAGTGCGCCTTCTATCTTTTTGACGAGATAATGAAGGGCACCTATGGTGGATTTACCTTTCCTATATGCATACTGTTTCGAGTTTAGAGGGTTAGACAACTCTAATCGTTCTCTAATGTAAACATCAATTAGTCTCTCCATCGTTTTGAGTACAAATGATGTTAGACTTATAGGTCTATATGATTTACCCGGTTTGGTTCGCCTGTAGCACCTTGATGGAGCTCATCGATCCTCCATCGAGGATCTGGCCTGCCGCATCAGTTGGGTCTTTTTAGGGCCTTTCTTCTTGCGACAAGCAGCCGTTGAGGGATGACCTTTTTTGGAATTCCCCCCCGACTCTTCCTTCCGAGTAATGTGCCCTGCGGCGCCGGTTGTATTTCTCGGAACTCCGGGCTTTTTGCCGGTTTTACGGTTTTTCGGTTCAACAACACGGGTCACCGTCTTTCCTGCTGCACTGCAGATGACGTTATTGTTGAACCGGTTTTTTGTTTGTTTTGTGCAACAACACGGGTCACCGTCTTTCCTGCTGCACTAAGGCCGCTGGTGCTAGCAATGGGCTCGCTGTCAGCGGTCCTAGTTGCTGAGGCAGTACTGTCCTCACTTACATGCCCGGCAGCGCTGCAAGTGGGAAGTGCAGATGAGGTTGGTGTTGCAGCAGCAGATGAAGAATCATCTGCGTTGACCTTCTTGTGGGAGAGGATCAACTTGACCTGACCAAATCTATAGCAAACCTTGTTGTTTAGTTTGCTCAGGGTCTTCATGGACGCATCGTCAATGGCAAAGACGAGATGAAGGAGCGAACCTTCTTTCATCCTTTGCATTGCCTTCCATGAAGAAGCTTGAAGGCCCTCATTTTGCGCTTCAAGCGTCGCTAAGACTTTGGTCGTTGGCAATTCGATGCTTTGTGGAAAGAAACCACGGACTATGTGAGATTTGGGAAAAGATCCCTCTTCCACAAGTACAATATCAAGACCACTTTTGGCCTTAATAGCATCGAAATTGCTTTTCATCCACTCAGCAGTAGCACTGTCAGAGCAGATGAAAATTAGCCATCCCGACTTGTGTTGAGAGCCTGAGAAATGTGGCCACACGCCCCTGTTTCTCAGTTCAATCGACACGTCGATGACTGCCTCCTGGATTAGAGCCATTTGCTCTGTTGACAGAGGCTGTTTTTCAATGTCAGCTGGGACGATTCCCAGTCTGACAGTACTAGCTACCTGACTGAAGGTGGGCGCGTCAGGTGCATGTCTGGCTTTTGCCTTTTTGGCTGCCGGTTCAGAGAGAGTGCGATCCTTTGATCTCACCCTTTTAAACTCATTTCCAAGAGGAGATTTCGCATATACTAGGGCATTTTCCTTAGTTTCGCCCTTGGTTGTATCTCCTCTTTTCAGCTGACGAATCCACCTGGTCCTAGACGCAGCTTGTCAAGTTTCTTCCCAATGGAAGAACATCCGGATTTCTCCGTGACTACACTGCAAGTGTCTATGACCGTGGATGTGTCAGAATCCTCTGAACTGACACTAGCGTTGGTAGCTGTCAAGGATTGTGCCCATTTGGCTCCGATCCCCTTGTCAGCTGAGACTGTAGCTGGCTCGCTTTCGAGCTGGTTGACTATGGCCGAAGGTGAAGTGGCCGTCGGAGGCTCAATAGCGTCCCGAATATTGCCATCTGTATGCTCCACAGCATGAACAGACGCTGGTGAATTTGAAGCTTCGCCATACTCATCTTTTTTTAAATTAATTTCGGAAATAATGATCCCACGAGTATTGGGGAAATATACGTCATCCCAGGTAGCGCCCGATATGCCTAGGGAAGGCTAGATTAAAACCGAAGGTCGCCAGGTATTCGGTGTTCGCATACTAGAGACTAAGCACTCTCTTAGCCACGCATCCCTCGGCGTATGCTGTTCCACCATTGGATTAGAGATTATTTTAGGAGGTTTACTCCTCCCGTCGCATACTTTGTCCGGATGTATACAGTTGAGAAATTAAGGTCATGCATCGCAGGTTGGCGCCAAGAACCATTTGTTCATTGTGCGAGCCTGAGATACCAGACCTATAATCTCGCTGCAGCATTCGTTGCCCGGTGGCCGCCCCGTGGAGGCAGTATGTCTTCTTGAAACGGTTTCTCAATAAGGATCGTCCATAGACTTTACCCTAAGAGTCCGCACCTGACCACCAACACTTTAAGATACAGCAGACAAATTTTCCTTTGTACACTGTCAGTTGTAAAGTGGTTGAAATACATGAATAACAATAATATCTTCATGCAGAGACATTGACAAATTGCCCGTAAAGAGAGGTATCCTTTATGGAGGATTCATTGATTGGAGAAAAAAAGTTGGCAAACATTAACATACAAAGTTAAAACTCAAAATTTTATTTAAATGATAGAAAATAAAACAAATAGTTAAAAAAGTGAGAAATTTTATGTATTATTCAATTTAATTAAATGTTAAAGTAATAAATTCAAAATATTTTTAGACAATGCCGACTTTTGTGATTTTTTCTTTTGTTAGATAGCAAGCTCTGGGTAAAAATCTTGTTTCGCTTTAAGAACCTTAGCATAGATTAGAAAAATATCAACTTCAGTCTTTTGGTTTACCAAGTTCCTGATAACTTGGTACTGATGTTTTGACTTAACCAAAAGTTTGAAAGCATGATTCGAATCAAGTAGTTTGGCTTGGAGATTGTCTGTTGACTGACAATGCTTCAAAACACAAGTAATATCTTCATCCATGTCAACGATCTTAGCGATTTGTCTCCTCTTAGTTCGAGACGAACTTTCCCAAAAAAAAACTTTTTTGGTCTACCTTGATTATGTGGCGACTTTTGTTCTTCTATTTGGTCCTTTACAGATCTGAAGTCTTCGATGTAATCAAGCCTAACACTTTGATGCAGATGAAAAGTAGTTTTTTTCTCGCGAAGAAGCCTCCCACGTTCTATGAAAGGACTTACAAAGCGTTTTTACCTTTTTCTTTGCGTCTAAACTTTCACTTTGGTTAGTTGTGATCTTTCTTCTTATGTCAAATATTAAAAATATATATGCGCTTGATCATATTGCTAGAATCTAAAAAAAAGAGGAAAATAGTGTTTTACTTCGGGTCAACATTTTACGATTTGCGCAAAAAAGTCGTATATATTCTTAAAGAGATAACTCTTTTTCTACCTCAATTCTCAAAAATATAAAAATTATATTTTTGCCCTTACTGAAACTAACCTTAGCCCGAATTTCCTAAATTGTGAATTATTCTCTTCCGATTTCGAAGTTTTTCGGGCTGATGGCCACAATAACAACGAGCTTCCCACAGGCCGTGGCGTTCTTTTAGCCATTCATAATCGTCTCGATGCCACACTCGTCAAGGTATCAAATGACAATCCTTTCATATCCGTATGTGCTAAAATAACAGTATCCAAGCGGTATGTATACATTCTCTGCTGTTATATCCGCCCTTCTCAACCCATCCATGCATACCAGCTGGCTATTGATGCGGTCGACTCTCTACTCGATGTCGCTGACCCCGGTGATGACTTCATTATAGTTGGCGACTTTAACCTCCCCTACTTGCAATGGGCGCTGTCAGAGGACGAATCATATTTCGTTCCAACTAATCTCTCCTTAAACACGGAAATTCTGCTTACCGATCGTTTTTCAGATCAGCGGTATCACCAATAACCTTGGTAGGCAGCTAGATCTTATTTTCTCCTCAGATGCCCTTAATACCCTGGCCACCGCGAGTAATCACCTTCTCTCCACACTTGACCACTACCACCCCCCTCTCGCCCTTACATTTTCTTTCGAACTTCACAATAATGCCGTTGACTCTGAAAATGTTCCATTTTTCAACTTTCGCAAAGCAGACTTCGTTAAGCTAAACGACCTTATCAATAATATTAACTTCGGCCTCTTTCTTAACAATCTTACCCCCATCGATATCGCTCTCGAATACTTCTACACAGCAATCTTTGACTGTCTTCTCCAATCTGTACCTTATCTGACGCGAAAAAACTGCTCATCTTCCCCTCCTTGGTACAATAAAGAACTCCGTACCCTTCGCAATATCAGAAACAAAACTTGGAACAGTTACCTGAGAACCAGATCTGGCTTAGATTTTACTATCTACCAACATGCTTACCTCCGCTTCTCCACCCTCTATCTTGATTACCTCAACAAAATGCAATCCAATCTAATTAATGATCCTAGACGCTTTTACCAATTTATTAACGCGAAAAGAAAATCCGATTGTTTCCCTTCCTCTATGAAATTATTTAATATATCATCTGCTGACCCTAAAATGATTGCCAACCTTTTTGCAAATTTCTTTAGCCAATCGTTTAGTGACCGCTCTCAAGAACCTGACCTTGATTACTTCAGCTACCTGTATAACTGCCCTCAGACGACTCTTGTCTCAATTAACATAATTAGCGATACGGTACGCGAAAAGATTAATCAACTCAAGGATGACTTCTCCCCCGGTCCCGATGGTCTGCCCGCCATATTCCTTAAGAAATGTGTCAATGGTCTGTATCTTCCACTTACTTCTCTCTTTCGTCTCTCGCTTTCCCAAGCCACTTTTCCAAATTTATGGAAGGACTTCTTCATTTTTCCTATCCATAAAAAAGGGAGCAAAAGCGACATTTCTAACTATCGCCCCATAGCTAAACTCTCGTCCATCCCCAAGCTCTTCGAAAGCATTGTATATGACGCATTGTATTTCCACTGTATATCTATATTTTCCCCACATCAGCACGGGTTCCTTAAGGGTAGATCTACTACGATTAACCTAACCGAGTTCGCCTCTAAGACCCTGAAATCTTTAGAGGAAGGCAAGGAGGTGGATGTTATTACCACCGACTTCAGCAAAGCATTTGATAAAGTCTGCCACCTTACTATTTACCTAAAACTCAAAGCCCTGGGTTTTCCACCATCCTTTATATCTTGGCTGAGATCGTACCTTGAGAATCGCCAGTATAGAGTCATCTTTAGATCCTCTGTCTCTGATCCCATTAACGCCACTTCAGGCGTTCCCCAAGGCAGTCATCTTGGTCCACTGATCTTTGTTCTAACAATAAATGATGTTGGTCATATTATTAAATATTCTGATCTGTCTATTTACGCGGACGACATGAAGATTATTAAGACCATAACTACCCTCAATGACTCTCTCCGTTTTCAAAGTGACCTAAACTCTTTCTACCTCTGGTGTGACAAAAACTACTTGGAACTAAATGTCAACAAATGTCAATCTATAACCTTTTCTCGTAAACGCCTCCCCCCTCCCAATAGAACCTATTACTTTCTCAACGAGTCAATTCCCTCAGTCTCCTCAATACGGGATTTGGGTGTCATTTGTGACAGGAGCTAAATTTCTGCTTGCACATTGATCACATTATACTCAAAGCCAACTGTTCTCTGGGTTTCATAAAACGCTGGTCTAAGGAATTCTCTAATCCCTACGTAACAAAACCCCGCTTCATTACCTTTGTCAGACCCTTACTTGAATATGCCAGCCAAGTCTGGTCACCCTTTCAATCAACTCACTGCCGTAGAATCGAAAACGAGCAGCGCAGATTCATCCGTTTTGCTTTACGCGGTCTCCCATGGGCTGACAGGTTTAGACTACCTCCCTACGAAGACCGGCTAAAACTGATTAGTCTGCAAACCCTAGAAAAACGTCGTGAAGTCGCTGACATTCTCTGTGTGCATCAGATTTTAACTGGTTTGATAGACTCCCCTGAATTACTAAGTATGATATCCCTTCATACTAACCCACGTAATCTTAGGTCTGTTCCCCTTTTTCGTCTCCCTCTTCACCGCACCAATTATGGCCATTTCGAACCAATCTCCAGAATGCTGCGGCTGGCCAACAATGCTCATAACTCCCTGGACTTTCACCGCAGTTTATCCTCTCTAAGAAATTCTCTCTACTCCTTATGACCCCCCCCCACACACACTCACACTTCGTTAAAGTTAGTTTAAGTTAAATAGGTTAAGTTAAAATTTGTTTAAGGTATAGTTTAAGGTTTTATGGCTTGTATTAAGCTTCAATAAATAAGTAAATAAATAAATTTATTACTCACATCACCTTTTTTCCAAAATAAACTTTTAAAAACAGACCAAAAATGGTTAAACCGCAATGTCGTATATTCAGATTAGCCCTCATTTTCAGATTTGGCCTATGGGAGAAACCACTGTGCGGCGTTCTTGAACCAATAATTTCTTTTTGTGGAAATTTTGACAAAATTACACTTGTTTTCAATTACCATTCTTTGTTAACGCAAACTAAACTAATCTCCTCTGCACTTGTGAGGCTCTATCCTCCCGCAGGAAGAAGCACCTTGGAACCTGAATCTTTAACGACTTGAGCGAATTGCTGAACGTAGGCATCCATCAAATAAGAATCTTCGTCGCAAGTACCAAATAATTTTTTTAATAAGTGACATCTGCTCCGCGTGGTACCACAATGGGCCTAAGTTGGCTCAAGTGTGACTGCTATCTGGAGTGAGCCACCTAAACCTAACCTAACCTACTTCGAATCTGGCAAATGCAAGAGATTGGACTTCGATCTTAATCTTCTCCTTTCTCTTATTAACTTATTTTTTTCCTCTTCTTCCCTCTCATCTTCATTAATAATATTATTCACCACAAAAAGTGCAATCCTGTTCATTATTCTATATTCAAAATTCAAAAATTTGACTTTTCTTTCAAGTGTCTGGCGTTTAAGTATTATAATACCGACACTTGAACGCCTAAAAAGTGACTCGACAGAAAAAGTGAGAAGTGTCGTTCAATAAAAACGACTATCGCAATAAGGGTGATTATTTTAAATCTTTGTGTGTTTCATATGTATGCTTTCAAATGTAGCAAAAACTTTGTATGCTACAAAATTAAAACTATAAGGTATTTAATAAAATAGAATTAAAAACGTACGACTCAGTTTTGCACCAGGTTGAGATCTGTTTTTAACCTGACACAAAATTGAACTTTATCTTGTGCTTAAGATTTGGTTCAACGTCAAGTTACTTTTCTGATTTGGTTTATTTGCCTTGGTAGGCTTTCGGAAAATCGACGACAATAGTGGCAGTGATTTTCCCTCACTGTTATTATGCTCTTTCCGAAAGCATTGTCAAGGAGGATTGTGGAAAATCATACTTCTTGGCAGTTTTTGTGCTGACCAGTCTAAAGCATCGACCGGCTGCGTTTGAAGGCAAAACTGCACTTTTTGGCCATATGCTTTGGATCTCTATAATTTAAAAAAAAAAACTTGACATGAAGGGTAGCTTATTGTTTACTGCTGCTAAGGGATTCGCCCTAAAAATGTTTAGATACACGTGTTTGTCCAATGTACCCTCTATTAGGTGTGATTTCCCAACACCGGAAGGACACGTGCATCCCCACAGAATAATTGTTTCACATGATGTGGGTCCAACGATTCATCTTGTCTTTCCAAGCTCACGATCTTCCGTACAAAACTTGCTAGTTTTGGTCTCATCAGACCAAATAACCATACCTCAATCGATTTCTGACCAGTCTTCATACTTTTTGGCTTAAGTTTAACCTAGGCTTGATTTTGGAAAGGGTCGGCTTCTTTTTTCTTAACGGTATCTGCCTCTAATTGCTCTGCTGCTTCCGAGCTTGAATTAGTCCTTGCAGAAAGCGTACATAAATTTCACCACAATGCGCTTATTTTGGGCAGTCAGCTTTTTAAGTCTTCCTCCTAGAGAACTTGCTGTGTCTAGTTTAACTTTTTTCAACCGAGCAACTGGAGGCTGACTAACACGACACTATTTTGTTATTAACCGCGTTGTTTCGCCAATGTTCGATGCCATTTCTACAAAAAAAAACATTTCTGTGAAGTTTGGAAGCAAAAGTATAGATAGAAATATATTGTAGATACTCGTAGATCATAAAACTGACTCAGTTTCGCACTCATGTGTATGAACCGAAGTATTCTCAGCTCCGTACATAAAAATCGAAATGGAATCGTCAAAAAGGAGTTTTTCAAAAAAATTCTTCACAAAAAGCTCTTCAAACTTAGATGATGAACAATCCAACAAGAGTACTCTGCAAGAACTCTGCATTTATTTGATATTTTTAACCTTGATAACAATAAGTGAGTTATTCAATTTTTAAATGGCGTATCTTCATTCCAATCAATTACTTAGTAACATTATCCGGAAGAGAGATTGGCATGTTTTATTTTAACGATACTGTGGATAGACTTTTTATTCAACGATCTTCTGATAATGAAGATAAAGGTGATTTGCAATTTGGCGACCTTGTAACGCTTGACGATTGGTGGGCATATGTTGAGACCACATTCGTCGAAGGAATTGCTAACTTTGAAGACAGTAACTCATCAATTGGGTTAACTGTTGGTGGCAACATTCTTCTTGGAGTACCGCGACTAAGACAGATCAGGGTGAAAAATGAATCTTGCAATGTCGATAAATCTTTAAGAAATGATTTTACGACTTGTTACGGACAATATTCAAAGTCCAGAGAGGATACCAATGAATATTTTGGGTAGTAAATTAAACATACACGTTTCCACTTAATCAGTTTATGTTTTGCAGAAAGAGTCATTGTGAACTGAATTCTTATTCGTTGAGGGGATCCATTGCACAATATCACGGAGGGGGATACGTGGAGGAGTTGACAAATAATAAGGAGAAAAATGAACAGATTTTAGCACAACTTAAAGAAGTAGTCTGGATAGATAGCGCAACCAGAGTAATCTTCCTGGAATTCCCGATATTCAATGCCAATGTTAATTTGTTCTGCAACGCGAAGTAAGTTCGTTTGCCAATTAACAATATTCATTAATCAAACCTTCGATAGACTGGTTGCAGAAATTCCGGCTACTGGTGGCATAATAACATCTAGTCATCTCCAGTCACTGAAATATTCTCCCATGTGGAACGAAGGGGAGTACTTTGAAATAATATGTTTTGCTGTATTTGTTGGTTTGATAGTTTACTTTACATTAGACACAGTTCGTGATATACTAACTTTTGGATTCATCTCATCGACAGCATCATTTTTTAAGCTGACTAGCATTGCTCTTATTTTGGTAAGTATTTTAGAAAAATAAGCTTTCTATATAAATTGTTTGCAGAGTAGTAAGTTAAACTTAGACTATTAGACTGATTTATAAAATTTGATAATCATAAGCATAAGCTTGTGTGTCATTTATTTGTATTTATTGCAGACCACATCAGATGTAAAAATATTGTCTGTCCAACCTTTGATTCTTTCATTACTTGGCTTATGTTAGATTCAGGTTGCCGACTGCAGGATAGCAGTCTCACATAGGAAAACATAGGTCCATTGTGGTACCACGCAGATCGGGCCTTGCTACGAAGCGTTTTAGTTGACTGATGCCGCTCAGTCAGCTCACTCAAAGTATTTCTTCCTGCGGGAGGAAAGAGCGCTACAGGTGCAGAGGAGATGTATGATGTTTTCCTCTTCTTCTTCGTCATTGTCGTTGTGAGGGAGTCCCATCCTCCTTGAAGCGTGTATGCCAATGGCACAGTGTCCTGTGATGACGCCGTTGAGTTTCCTTAGGCATGACCCGTTCATTCTAATAAGATAGAGTGAACGTTTTGAGTTCAGTTTTGGTCATATTTGTTTAGTGAAGAGGCACATAGTGCCTTCTGACTATCTTAAATTTGTGGTTCTAATTGTATGTTCTATTAAAAGAAGCTTAGCTGTAGCGAATGGCATGGACGCTGGTGCTCCATTAGGTAGAATTGTAAAGACTGTGCCACGCCTGACGAGTTCATCGACTTCACAATTCCCTGGAATGTCACTGTGTGCTGGAACCCACATAAGGTCAATGTTAAAATGTTCAGCCATCTCATCAAGAGATAGGCGGAAATTCAAGGATTTAGATATCACGTTATTCTCAAGCCAAGACAAGGCTTCTTTTATGGCCATCGTCTAAGACTGGAATACACTACAATGTTCCGGAAGATGGAGGGATATACTAAAGTTGAGATCCTTAGAGTAGCCACCTAATCCTACTCCGTCATCCATCTTGGATCCATCATTGAAGTTAGGCAAAGGATCTGGAGGGAATGCTGGTAGAAAAGTAGTGGGGTAGCAGGAGATAAGTGTCGTGGGGCAGAAACTCGAGAATTATGCCACGAACCATGTGTATGTCACATTTATACTGCAAATTGCAAATGGCCTAGCACAGTGTCTTGTGGTACACCTAGATTCAATAGAATCCTGTTCTATTTGATTTCATATTTTACTATGATACTCGTATTTGTTATGATTTGAAATGAATGGCGTAAACAAACTGAATTCTATTTTTCCGACTTACCACATATAGTCGGCGTACCATAGTAAGTGCATAAAATATTTTTGTGGCGATGGTTCTAAAATTTTGAAGTTCTGAATGGGGTGAATTTCGTTCATACAGCGCTTACTTTGTTCGAGCAGTTTTTCGTGGGCTTCCTGGCATAAGACTTATTCACCAATAAAAAATAGTGTTAAGTCTGGGCGGTAAATTCTGATCAGCAGAACGGGAATTTACACCACAAAGGAATTTCTCATACATTTAATGTATTGTTGTTTGAGCTGTCAGTTGTTGCATGACCACAATTTTAAAGAAGAATGGTCCGATTTTCTCCAATCCAAAATGTACATCAAACAGTGTCACGTTGTGCACGACTCATGAACAACAACGAAAATGCCTTTTTCTTCCATGTAGCGCTCAATTTTTTATAATCCCAAAATATCAGCTGTCATGTTGTCTTTTTTTCGCAACACTTTTTTGCAAAAATTGCGCAAAATTAAAATGTTTTGTGAATTTTTGGAAACACTAGGGATCCCAACCGCCCTCCTTTTGGGAGGACAGAATGATCTCCTTATACGACAAATGTTCGTTTGTTCAAAGTCTTAAATATCTGAAACTTCTTCACTGATTGCTATACAATTTTATCACAACGCTGCATTCGAAAACGTGCCCCCAAGATACGTTTGCTTAGATTCACGCATGATATCTTCGTAAATCCCCAGGCTCAAACATCAAAGTAAGAAGTCCAATTCCATTTTAATTTTGATGCTTTTGATTTAATTAACGTGTTTTTAAATCGGGTTATTACAAACATAAATTCTCCATCTATCGAAACACCACACATGGTAACTCCATAATCTTAAAGAGAAGCTGCCGACTGCCCGTTTCATTTAAATTCACGTTTTTTTTAGAGAAACTACGCTGAATACGCATAAAACCAAATAGCCAATGCATCCTATAACTTTTTTCCTAGATTTTTCGTACCAAATGAAAACATTTTCTCAATTTATTCACTAAATTTTCATGCAAAGCAAGCTTCGTGTGTTTCCGTCAACTTCGACGTCACAAATATTAACCCTCTAACGTTTAAGGCTGCCTCAGGGCAGCCATCGCCTATTGCCCATTTATTCCATGTGCGTTTTTTTTTTTTTTATGACGGTTTACCATGCCTTCAATTATACTTCCAGCCATATTTGAACTACATTTCAGCACACTGCGAAGTTTTGTCTCGTTGTAGTAGTCACTTGTATGTGAAAAATTAGTGAGCGAACAAAATAAATTAGTGCACGAAAAAAAAAATTCTCATAAAGAAATAAAATACTTCCAATTTTTAGAATGAGTCGGGAATTTTACAGTAAGTAGATATATTCATGTACTTTCATAATAAGAAAACAAATAATAAAAAAAAAATTAAAATGTCGTGTTTGAGAAAAGGAATACGAAGGCGGCCTGAGGGCAGCCATGACCGTTTACGCCAACATTTTTTTTTTGTTTTTTTTTTACCGTTGTCAAAAAGTATTTTTTTCTTTCATTTTCTACTATTCATTATCTTTCTGTTTCAACAAAACAATAAAAAAGCCTGATAGATTAAGCATTTTGCTTTTATTAAGCTTTTAAATCTGCTCTTATTTTGAAATAATAGGTAAAACGATGAAATCAATGATTTTCGATGCAAAGTGGAGGGAAAAAACTTTGACTTAAACGTTCATAGCTGCCTTGAGGCCGCCTTACCTATTTTGTACCTGGAGGTCCACCAAAAGAATTTTTTCGAATTCTGATTTCAGATTATGATTTATAAGCCCATTATTTATCAGAAAAAAAATTCCCGACTCTTTTGCGTCAAAATTGCGGTTTTGAACGTTAGAGGGTTAAGATATTCAGTTTTTTTTTTTCAAATTTTTGAGAATTTTTAATGAAATTTTTGATTGAATTGATTTCAATTTTTATTTTCACACTAAGTGGAATTTTGGATTTTTGAAAAAATAACACATTTCACATAAAAAATGCTGTGAATTGGCGACACAATTGTGTCGTAATTTTTTTGCTGAAAATGATTACAAAGTTTTGTGAAACGATTTTCTCGATAATTAGGACGAGTTTAAGGATGTTGGATATCAGATTAGATAGAAAATTGATTGTAGATACGTATTAAGTTACAATTTGGGATTGACATGCTTGTCTATTTAGGAGCAAAGCTCTGAATATCTTATTCTGACACATGAAGATCGCCTCTTGAAAGACGATTTGCTCGATAATTATGATAATTATCAGAATGGAGAGGAAATTTATTGGAAAAGGCGAGATTTTGTAACGGGAGCGACATGGTTGGTTATTTGCAGGAGAAGTTCGAGGGATGCTATTTGGGTGTAAAATGTCTTGCAATTACAGCAGAAATATCTGCCAATGCAAGACTAGCGCGTGGGAATCAACGCACTTATCCTCTACCTAACAGCGTCTTAGAGAATTGTTCATCACGATAATGCCTAAAAGTAGTTATTCTTCTTCTTCTTAGGGCACTACAGTCCGAAGTGGACCTGGGCCTCACTCAACATGCCTCTCCAGCCAGCACGATCTTTCGCCAGCTGTCTCCAGTTTCGCACACTAAGCCGGCCGAGGTCCTCCTCGACTTGTGTGTGCCACCTTGTTCGTGGACGTCCTCTGTTGCGTTGTCCCACAGGCTCAGAGTCGCGTTTGATCCGTAGACGCCTGGCTAGACTCATGTCGCTGTACAGCCCATACAGTTCGTGGTTGAATCTTCTCCTCCAAATGCCATCAACGCAAACAGGACCAAAGATCGCGCGAAGAACTTTTCTCTCGAAAAGATCAAGAGACTGTTCATCCGCTTGGGATATTGTCCATGCCTCTGCGCCGTAAAGGAGGACTGGGATGATCAAGGTCTTATACAAAGTCAACTTGGTCTTCCGAGAGAGGGCTCTACTACTCAATTGCCTTTTGAGCCCATAAAAACAGCGGTTGGCAAGAGTTATTCTGCGTTTGATCTCGGTACTGATGCTGTTTGTACTGTTTACCGCGGAGCCAAGGTAGACGAAGTCCTTTACTACCTCAAAGTTATAGCTGCCTATGGTGACTTTCTGGCCAAGTCGTCGATGTTGTGCGTCCTTTCTCGATGACAGCATATACTTTGTTTTGCCCTCGTTTACCGCCAGACCCATTTTAGCCGCTTCCGTTTCAATGCCAGCAAACGCATCATTGACGGCTCGCTGTGTTCGCCCAATCACGTCAATGTCATCCGCGTAAGCTAGCAGTTGAACGGACTTTTGGAAGATCGTGCCTCTTGTGTTGGCCAGTGAGTTTTGCACGATCTTCTCAAGAACGATGTTAAAGAAGTCAAATGACAGCGCGTCGCCTTGTCTAAAACCTTTTTTGACATTGAAGGTCTCGGGGAGTTCGTTACCGACCTTGATGGAGCAGCGAGAGTTCTCCATCGTCATCCTGCTCAGTCTGTACACGCTGTCATATGCGGCCTTGAAATCGACAAATAGATGGTGTGTGTCGATCTGCATTTCTTGGGTCTTCTCCAGGATCTGCCGCAGTGTGAAGATTTGATCGATGGTGGACTTCCCGGGCCTGAAACCACACTGATAAGAACGTATCAGTTTGCTCACAAATGGTTTCAGGCGTTCACACAAAACGGCAGAGAAGATTTTGTAGGCGATGTTAAGGAGACTTATCCCTCGATAGTTGGCGCAGTCAAAGAGGTCTCCTTTCTTGTGGATCGGGCAGACGATACTGAGATTCCACTCATCGGGCATGCTTTCCTCCAACCATATCTTACAGATGAGCTCGCGCATGCGCCCTACCAGATCACCTCCAGCTGCTTTAAACATTTCAGCGGGCAGACTATCTGCACCAGCAGCTTTATTAGACTTCAGTCTCGATATCGCTATCTTGACTTCGTCTAGGTCGGGGGGACGGTATTCTCTTCTATCATCGTCCGTTGTGTTGAGTGGAACATTCTGCCTGACAGCGGTATTTGTGTCCTCATCGCCGTTCAACAGTCTGCAGAAATGATTTTTCAAAATTCTCAGTATCGACTGCGAATCTACTATTAGTTGTCCATTTTCGTCCCGGCAAGCTTCTGTCCGAACTTTATATCCATTCGATAGAAGTTTTACCCTTTGGTAAAACTTTCGGACATCATTCCTGCCATAACACCTCTCCATCTCCTCGATCGCGCGCTTCTCGTGCTCTTTCTTTTTCTTCCTAAGAAGCAGGTTCTCTTCCCTTCGTTTCTGTTCGTAGAGCTCACGAACAGCTCTCGTAGTTCGATGCAGCGTTGCCTGGTAGACTTCTTGCTTTGCTGCATGTGCCTGCCTGCACTCGTTGTCAAACCAGAGGTTTTTCCTTGTTGGCGTTTTAAAACCCAGCACATTAGTAGCGGCTTCTCTGATGGCTTTTTGACAACGTTTCCATTCTTCGTCTATTGTTAGTGCAGGCGACGTCGAACTTTCGGAGAGTTTCAGGGAGACTCGATCGGCAAAGTTCCTGGCAGTCTGTTGCGATTGTAGCTTTTCGACGTCAAACCGTGGTTGTCTTCCTCGACTCCGTTGTTCTCTCGATATCCGTGTCCTTACCTTGGCTACAACAAGGAAATGGTCCGAGTCGATGTTGGCGCCTCGGAACGTTTGGACATCAAGAATACTGGAGGAGTGCCTGACGTCGATCGCAACGTGATCAATCTGGTTGACGGTTGAATGATCAGGGGACCGCCAGGCCCCTTTATGGATGTTGAGGTGTGGGAACCGCTTGCTAGCTACAGAGAGGTTTCGCCCCGTAACAAAGTCCACCAGCCTGAGTTCGTTTTCGGACGTGGTGTCGTGCAGGCTGTGTTTACCGATGACTCTAGCAAAGATGTCCTCTTTACCCAGCTTAGCGTTGAAATCTCCTAGAACGATCTTGGTGTCGTAGCTGGGGCATTGATCGTACGTTCTATCTAGGAGATCACAGAAGTCATCCTTGCATCCTTGCTATCGCCATCCTCCGTTGGGGCGTGGGCGCAGATTAGGCTGATGTTGCCGAATTTAGCCTTGATGCGGATTGTTATGAGGCGCTCGCTTATGTACTTAAAGCTTAAGACTTTTTGCCTAAGTCTGCCTCGAACAACAAATCCACATCCAAATAATCGCTGCCTTCGCTCTCTGTAACAATCGCCGTAGTAGATATCGCAGTTTTTTATCCTCTTTTTTCCCGGCCCATCCCATCGCACTTCCTGGATTGCGGTAACGTCTGCTTTATAGCAGTCTAGGGCCTCCGCGAGTTCATCGGCTGCACGTGGTCTGTTCAGGGACCTCACATTCCACGTGCAGAACCGAAAATCATTGTCCTTTTTTCGTTTGCTAGGGTCGTCGACAGTAAATCCGTCCATATCCGAGGCAGGTTGTTGCTTCTGAACTCGTAGCTTTTTTACGTGGTGAGGAATATAACCCCACGCACAACCTCCAACTGGGAGGACAGGTCCATTTGTTTAGCCCCCGGACAAAGGGGTCCGGAAGGATCCGGTGTCGGTAGCCTCTTGCAGGCTGTGGGAGCCGCCGTTGGCCCTAAAAGAAGGGCTCATCCGCCGCCATCTCTATTCCAGGGTCCCGACCTTACCATGGAAACCAGGTAGCTCCTGCTAACTGGAGTTGTGGATGTCGCCGTTGGCCAATCAGCTAACCAGCTCCTCCGCCGCCACCCTAAAAAGAGTGATGAGCCCTGGTAGACTCACACTCCCTCCTCTATCGTTTGCAGCCGCCCAGAAGTCCCACGAGGGTTGGTTACCCCATCTTCTGTCAAGTGTACTCGGCTCCCGGATTTCACCATGGGGAGGTGAGAGTAGGAGTTCGTTAATAGGGGCTAGGTGCAGACGCTTGTGTCTGCATGGTTCGCGTATTAACGTTCCGAAATTCATAATTTGGAATTAAAACTAATAAAAAAGATGAGAGTAGAAGTGTTGGATCAACAATGGGGGTCCAACGAATGTGATTACAGGTTTTAACATGCTTATATGTTTTTAAAGTGTTTACATCGCTCGCTGTCGTATTCCATCTAGTAGTTGCAGAGAGGTCTTGGGGGCACTGGACCAGATGGACCTTGCGGCAGATGTTGGCCTTATAAATTGAAGTCATATCAGAGGGTATAAAGTATTTCTTTAATCGTTTAATTAAACCTAAATATTTCTCAGCGTTTTTCCTCTTCAGTATCATTTCCATAATTTTGTCTGCTATTTGCCAAATGGAGAAATTAATTCTCTTTTGCGACTCTCGCATTAGGTCAATCGTTAATGCATTAGCATTATGTGTAAGAAAGGGCCCTGGCACACTAGGGTAGGCGGTATCCGAGGCTCTTCTTCTTCTTTTTGACATTTGGGGGGTTGGTCTTCTTTTACCAGGCTAAGGCCGTACAAATAGGCACACCACGAGGAGGTTAGTTGCCGGAAGGGCGTTTCTATCAGGACCGCTTGTACCAAGTCCAACAATTTACCTGGTTGCGCTTGTGCATAGCTCCTATCCTAATGAGTTAGAGTCGATGGCGGAGGACCGAGTGGCCTGGAGATCTCACGTGCATGCACTGCCCCCACGACCCCTTTAATGTAACATGCGGGCAACGGAAAATGATGATGATTAAACATTAGTTTTCGAAATAAGTGGGCGCCGTGGCGTAGTGGGTAGATGCGTCGACTCCTACGCTCGAGGTCGTCAGTTCGAATCTCGAAAAAAACATCAAACATTTTTTCACGACTCCACCTCTTTCGAGTCACTGACAATGCTCAAAGAGTATATCTGTCTAGATAGCTTCTCAATCTCGCCGTTCGGAGTCGGCATTAAACTGTAGGTCCCCTCCACTCGTGAGAGAACAATATCACGCACAACACGAATGGTTGCTGAGAAGCTAGGCCCAGCTCAACCTCGGACTGTAGCGCCGCCATTATTATTACTATTATTATTTCGAAATAAGTCCTTCAAATATTCGTTTAGAATTATGAGATGAAACACATCAGAGATCATTTGGGAAGTTTGTGAGGAAATGCTAATTTATTCAACGGAGTTAATAGTTTGTTTTTACTTACAGCTTTTGGATTTACATATTTTATTTTTATAATTATATGAATTTTTGATTGCGGAAAAGTTTTAATGCACTATTCACACTTTCATTGTCTCTTTGTCTAGATTGGATACTTTTCAATTGCATACATAGTTTTGCATATATCTTACATAAAGTCTTTGCTGAAGAAGTATTCCGAAAACAAGGTGGGATACCTAAGCTTGGATGTTATATGTTCCTGGAATTTGGTATTTATAGATGCTATTGGGATCTGCGTTTTCATAGCTTGGATTCAAATATTCAAATATATCAAATTCAACAAAACAATGTTGCAATTTAGCATAACTCTCCAAAGGGTACCTACATAAATGTGTATGTACATAAGTAATCCGAAGAAAATTAATTAATTTTTTAGTGTGCAAAGGACCTTTTGGGCTTCAGTATCATGTTTGCAATTGTCTTAATTGCTTATGCATATCTTTCAATTTTATTCTTTGGATCAGCACTTTCCGATTTTCATGACTTTTCTTCTGCTTTTCTTACACTCATGCGAATGGTTTTGGGAGATTTTGATTATGAACGCTTAGAAGAAACTAATAGAGTCCTTGGCCCAATATTTTTCCTAACATTTATATTGTTTGTGTTTTTAATTCTAATGGTAACATAGCTTTCATATGAGTTTATAAACGATTTTTTTAATGACTCTTTGTTTTGTACAATAGAATATGTTTTTAGCAATAATAAACGAAACATACACAGATGTAAAGTTGGATAGCCCAATTGGAAAAGTGAATCAGTTTGAGGAGTATGTGAAAAAATTATTGTCAAAAGTAAGAGATTTCGTACTTCCAACGAGAAAGAAGAAGAATGATGAGGAGCTACCAAATGAGAATGAGTTTAAGCCTGTTAAAATAAAAATAAGCCCATTGTCTCAGCGAAAACCAAAACTTTCTGTGGCAAGCAATTTTAGGACCCAAAAGGAAGTTCTTGAATCGTAAGCTTTGGTAGATATTAATTATAATAAGTTTAATAATACTGATGTTGAATTCAATTAAAGTCATGCTAGTTCTGAACATTTTGCAGTTGTTCAAGGTTCAGATTAGGATTATGCAAACATTATAAGTTTTAATAGATCATTTGTTGATGATTACAATTACACTTTGAAACAACTTCCCTAACATTCCTTTATGACTAGCAATGATTACATACTTACTTACTTACTTACCAGCTCAACGACCGCTGGAGTGTCTGAGCCTGGACAGTTGCCACCTTCCATTGCTGACGATAATAGGCACGCTACTTTTAGTCATTAAGTGCAAGTTGTCTTGCGTTCTCAATTTTTTATTTCTTTTTTCTTCGGAAATTTGAGAATTATTTTTTTCGTATAGAGCGCATATACTCTCTACGCCACGGACTCTCCCGTCGAACCAGATTCAGATCCTTGTACAACCTGTAGAGTTCTTGCTTGTTTCTCTCCTCCATCCGCTTTCTTTGAAGACAGGTCCATATATCCGTAGCAGAATTTTCCTTTCGAAGTACCAAGAAACAGCGCTACGTTTCTACTTACGGTCCAGCTTTTGGCTCTATAAAGCAGGATTAGTAGGATATGGGTTTTGTACAGGATGATTTTGGTTTTTCGAGTCATGAAGTAATAGCTGATCTCCATCAAAATGTCATTTGTAGAGTTCACCTTTGAGTTAGACAAACTCTTTAACTACTTCAAAATTGTAGCTCTCCATTTTGATATAGTGTCCTAAATGGCGGCGGATCGATTTTTGCTCGACAGCATGTACTCCGTCTTCTCCTCATGTACCCTCATACAAGCTTGATTCGCTTGTTCTTCAATCGTCTTGAATACTTCTACAACAGCTCGCACTATGATATCAATGTTATCTGCCAGAACATAGCCGCCAGCCATGAAGAGCTCTGATGGCAAACCATGTGAGCCTGCGGCCTAGTTGTTCTTCAGCTTGTTGATAACTGTGCCGACTTCTTTAATACTGGGTGGCAGACCTACTCCATCGACTGGAGATGGGATTTCTTCATTGCCTCTTCTGGCTGTTGCAAATGGTGCTTCAAAAAATTTACTATTCCCTGCGGGTATGTGAACAAGAAGGAAGAGATGCAGATAGCGAGCGAAATAAGAATTCATGTCAATATTTAAGGTTCCCTTTATGGAACATTTACAATTTCGGTCTGTCCATTCCACCGATCGTCTGTGTGTCATACTATCCATAGTTCCTACATTTATAAAGAAATCGGCATGACATTTTGGAATTAATGTTTTCTATGCATGCATCTAAAACGTAGAGTTTTTTGGGGTTGGAATATATACATAAATCAACAGGTCAATACTTCTGTCTTTATAGTTTTGGAGTTATTGGTCAGCGCATTTCTAAGATCTGATCTTTTTCGCACATAAATTCTCTGCTAACACCGACAACTGGACACAAGCCTCAGTGCATTTATTTCAACTTGTTAATTTACAAGAACAACTTACACACAGTTGATACAGACTATCAAATACCAGTTTATTTTAAATTGTTGACCCTACAATATTAAGACTTTAGGAGTTGTACGTTGGAGTTACTCTTACTTTAATATTTCAATATCTTTTTTCCGTCTTCACTCTTAGTAGGTAGGTTGAAGTGGCTTAGACCTATGTTGGTCCATTTTGGTGCCATGGGAGTTTCCCAGGGGTTATTTGCGCACTTGTGATCTTCACTCTAATACATAACGAACATTTTAAATGAAGATTTCTGTCAAAAGAGAAACGAAACATTCATGCTGAGGTCAAGAATTATACCCACTTCAAAATGCCGCTTTCGTTATTAAATCGTTAGTTAATTCACAACGAAATAGGCGCGTCGTCGAATTTTTGAATAGCAAGTGTTTGACTACTTTTGAAGCCAAAAATCATTGCAGTCTTGCCATAATGATTAAAAAAGTTGGACGATTCGCAGGACGACGGGGACTTCAAAAGAAAAATTTTACATCGGATATTCAGTCCTTTCAGCGAGGAAGAATAACACATAACCGCGAACTCTACGAGCTACGCAAGGATGTATATACTGTTCAAAAGGCTATGATCGCTGATTAAACTGCCTCGGCTGTTGTGAGAACATGAACAACCAGTCCATCGGCTAAGAGAGTCCTTGAATCCAAGCCTTTTAGTTCGAAAGGAATGGAAATAAGTCCACAACTTCGGCATAAATATCAAGTGGACACGATTGCAAAACAACTTGGTCTTGATAACTAGAAGCAGGGTACTTGAAATCGTTCAGGATGGAAGGCTACATTTGATAAGCTCAGACTTTTTACCGGCCATCGGGAAGTACGTAAAGACAAAAATAAAAAGGAAAAAAATAAACTCCTAATCAAAAAAGCGAACACTAATACAAAAAATTAATCTCATCTCATCTCATCTCATCTCATTTTCAATGACCCGCATGTTCCACTAAAGGGGTCGCGGGGGCAATGCATGCACGAGAGATCTCCAGGCCACTCGATCCTCCGCCATTCAATGACCCGCATGTTCCACTAAAGGGGTCGCGGGGGCAATGCATGCACGAGAGATCTCCAGGCCACTCGATCCTCCGCCATCGACTCTAACTCATCAGGAGCTATGCCCAAGCGCAACCAGGCGAGTGTTTGGACTTGGTCCAACCATCTCATCCTAGGTCTGCCAAGCGGTCGCCTACCTGATGGAATCGCATTCAAGGCACGCCTCGGAAGTCGTGATGATGAGGACATTCGTGCCACGTGACCAAACCAACGAAGTACAGCCCTTTCCGTTCGAAGAAGCAGCTGCACAACGTTAAGTTCCTTGCGCACTTCCATGTTTCTCACCCTATCCCGGCGAGTAATTCCCACAACAGCACGAAGAAATCTCATCTCGGCAGCTTGTATTCGCGATCTTATTCTTTCGGTCATTACCCAAATTTCATGACCATAGGTGAGAGTTGGAACAAATACTGCGTTAAAAACCGCTAACTTGGCTTTGACACCAAGCTCGGCCTTCCTGATTACAGATCGACCAAGCTGTTTCAAAATTGACCCAGCTTGACCAATCCTACAGGAAAGCTCAGCATTATTCCTCCCATCACTCGTGAAGAAGACCCCGAGATACTTGAACTTCTCCACCTGTTTCAATGGGACTCCACTAACATGTAGAGTGCATTGAACAGGGGTTCTGGAAATAACCATAACCTCGGATTTGTCCATGTTAACCCTCATCCCAGCATCAGCACATACGGCCACAAACCTATCTAGCGCGCGCTGGAGTTCTATCTGGAAGGATGTGAGGATGACTAAGTCATCTGCAAAAAGAAGATGACTTACCCTCAACTCTCCCAATGTGAAACATTCCTCGCCTCGACTGCGCTGTAACATCCAGTCCATATATATAATGAAAAGGAGAGGTGACAAAACGCACCCTTGGCGAAGTCCAACGCCCACGGTGAAAGGTGTTGATTTACTACCGTTAACCCGAACACAGCTACTATAGTTTGTGTATAGAGACTGAATGGCCCTCAACAAAGAACCATCAATCCCATACTCCTGCAGAACACTCCAGAGTTTACCTCGAGGAACTCGGTCGTATGCCTTTTCCAAATATACAAAACAACTGTAGATCGGTTTGGCGTACTCCCAAGCCTTCTCAAGTACCATTCTTAGAGTGAAAAGCTGGTCGGTTGTACTTCTGCCGGGACGAAAACCGCACTGTTCATCCCCCATCCTGGATTCGACCATAGCTCTAGAACGCGCCTCCAACACCTTAGCGTAGACTTTACCTGGGAGACTTAAAAGAGATATGCCCCTGTAATTGGAGCACTCTTTTTTGTCCCCCCTTTTGAAGAGAGGGACAATCACCCCAGTCTGCCAATCACCAGGTGTTTCACCGCGTTCCCAAGCCACCTTAATGACACGAGAGAGCCATAAAACTCCCTCTTTACCCATAGCCTTAAGCATTTCTGGCCGGATTTCATCCACACCGGCGGATTTGCCAACTTTTAGCGATTCAATCGCCAAAATGACTTCCTCCACCGTTGGACTATTCTCCGCCCTACTCAAGACTACAGGTCTGTCACCCTCAGTGCCCTGTTCGGGATTGAGCAGCTCCGAAAAGTGCTCGCTCCATCTGCGCAAGATGTCCACCTCATTGGAAAGCAACACGCCATCTTTGGATTTGACTCCTTCGATGGTGTTGTATTTCCTCCCTCTGAGCCGGCGAATGGTTTGCCAGAACACCTTTTTCGCAGATCTATGGTCGCTTTCCAACTTCTCGCCGAACTCCTTCCAAGTCTGCTCTTTAGCTGCTCGCACAGCCAATTTGCAAGTTCTTCGCGCCTCAGTGTACCGGTCACGAGAATCAGAGTTCCCCAAGAGAATCCAGTCTCTGTAGGTCTTCTTCTTCTCTCTGATGGCTTCTTGAACTCCGGGTGTTTTAAACCACGCAGTTCTTTTCTCACCACCAGCCGCCACACCAAGCCGCTTCACCCCACAAACATCACGTGCAGAAGCAATGACAGCTGTTGAAAACAGTCGCCATTCGTCCTCTACATGCGATGGAACAGTTGGAATTTGCTCAAACCCTTCGGATATGCGCCGTGCAAAATGTTGCTGCACCTCACTGTTCTGTAGTTTCTCCCACCGTATGCGTGTAACCACTCTTGGTTTCCGCCTTGGCAGAAGAGGTACTTTATCAGAAAGATACAGCGTACACAACACCAGGTGATGATCAGTTGACAGTTCAGCCCCTCTTAACACACGAACGTCACAAACCATCCGTTTCACACACGATGGTACCACAAAGAAATCTATCAACGATTTCTGTTGAAGACTCCGACGGTACCATGTGTATTTATGGATGTCTTTGTGTGGAAAGAAGGTGTTCATAATGGACATGCCATTTGCACAGCAAAAATCCAACATCTTCTCTCCGTTCATGTTTTGATGAGGATCACCGTTCCTCCCAATCACACTCCCCCATGTCGTTACATCCACACCCACGTGAGCATTGAAGTCACCCATCAGAATAAAGGAATCCATCTCAGCCACCCTGTCAAGGGCAGCATCAACTTCATCCAGGAAAGCCGCATACTCTGACTCTAGATTCGGTGCATACACCTGCACTAGAGCCAAAGTTGATCTTTCAAGCTTGAGCTTTAAGATCCCGACTCTCCCTCCTAACGGTATCCACTCCAATACTCTGTCTGCCAGCCTGGGACTTGTGAGTATCCCCACTCCCGCCTGTGCAGACATTTGAGGTGCCACTCCCGACAGGAAGAGTTTCCACCCGTCCGAAAGATCCACAGTTCTAGATCCTCTTTGCTTGGTCGAAGAAATGCCTACGATATCTAACCGATATCTGGCAGCTTCTCCAACCAGCTCGAGATCCTTTCCTGTGAGCGATGAGACGTTCCATGTGCCTATCCTAAGCCGATGCCGTTGTCCGTTGCCTTTTAACCCTCGCACGCACTGGTTAGTGCATGGCGTGATCCCCCTCCCACCCCCGTAGTGGCTCACGAGGCCACTGCCGGGTTGCTCGTAACTGCTTCGGGCTGAGCCCGACCGGCTGCCGAGCGGGACAGGCCGGCCACCAGACGCTCGCATACTGCCACCATTCAGGCCTGGCTCCGAATGGGGCCCTGGCACACCAGGGTAGGCGGTATCCGAGGCAGTCTTATGTCTTCTTGTCATCCGAGGGGGTTGCGCTTCGTTAGCCAGGCTTGTGGCGTACAATATGCACACCACAAACCTGTTGCCCGCCCCCCACCACGAGGAGGTCAGCTGCCGGGGGGGCCAAAAAATTAATTAGATGCAATAAAATAACTGAGGACGTTATTAACTTAGCGATTAAGTTCCTATGAAACTATTTTCCAAACATTTTAAAAATGATTTGCAAAATGTTTATCAGCATGTTATGAGATGATTACTTGAAGTATCGCATTATTGGTTTCGTTCTCGCCTCCCACTCGCTCACTTAGATGCTAGTCAGATTCATAAACATTTGCCCCAGACTCACGTTTAATGGCAGTAGCAATATAGCGGCGACTTAAGCAATGCACAAGCGTCTGCTATGAATTTGACTTTAAAAAAACGAACAGAAATAAATACATCGATCATATTATATAAGGTGCCCCCAAGACATTTTTGTGACTACTGGACATGGTGTAAAGTGTGCAACGAAATTTACAAACTCTTCCTATATGGGTTGTTATGGTTCATAAGCATAAATGCAAAACAAGTAAACTGGGCAAGTGCGACTTGAACTCAAACGGGGAAGGATCCGTCGCATAAATAATTGTATGATAGAAGCATTTCTGAATATCAGGAAACAAATTCAAACTATTTCACTTGAATTTTCTTCTAACTTCAACCCAAATCAAGTATTCATTACTACATACATCCATACATGCAAACAAACATCCATTCATACAAATACGTAAGTATATCTTTATCGAAATCGATTTAACACAAGAAAATTCCTTGCATCATACCCAATCATTGCTCATATTATTGGGGTAAAATTAATTAGAGCTATACCACATAGACTGGTGTTGAGTGGTCGATCTCAGCATGGAATTTATATACGAAAGTGATAATCTTTGAAATTTTAAATCCTTGATATCTCTAAATTCGCACATAAATCGATTTTCTGATATTTGCCATGCTTATTTTAAGGTCTACCAAACTGCGTTTTCAGATTTGGAATATTAGTATGTCGATGATTAACGGATTTTGGCCAATATCTCCAAAACTGTTATGGCCAAAATGTTCGAAATAGTTTTAAATGAAAATACTGATTAAAGTCAATTTGTTGTGATTTTTTCAGATGTTTAAAAACTTTGCTTTGCAAACGGTACTCAGGATCAGCAGTGCTTAAGAAAACCTCCAGCTCATTTTAAAAGATTTTGCGGTTTATATATGTACCAGTTAATGCGGTACATCAATATTACAAAATCCATGGCAACCTATACGGGACCCACCCACAAATGACCACACTTTTTAAGTATGGACAAAAACTTTTAAATGGACTTTTGATAAACCTGTGGCAAAGTACCTGCTTTAAATGGCAGTTGTAGAAGTAGTAGTAGAAGTAGTAATATAATAATAATATTGGCGGCGCTACAGTCCGAGGTGGACCTAGCTTCTCAGCAACCACTCGTGTTGTGCGTGATATTGTTCTCTCACGAGTGGAGGGGACCTACAGTTTAATGCCGACTCCGAACGGCGAGATTAAGAAGCTTTTTTCTAGACAGTTATACTCTTTGAGCATTGTCAGTGACTCGAAAGAGGTGGAGCCGTGAACAATTTTTTTTGAAAAATTGTTTGTCTGAACTTGGATTTGAACCTAGACTGTGAAAGTCAAATGCGCATGGGTCGACGCACGAACCCACACGTCCACAGTAGAAGTAGTAGTAGAAATTAATAAAAAAAACAACCAAAAAGAAAGAGCGATTTGTCACAATTCACAAAACATTGAAAACATCATCCAATTTTTATTGCTGTTCGTGCAATTTTTAGATGTAATGTACCATTTGCTTCATAAAGGGAAAAATATTCTGAACGTATAACATTTTTATTTAGAGTTAGACTATTAAACTATATGAGCTGCAAACGGAATATCATAAAAGCAACGAAACGAAGCTGAAAATCATGGAGCTTGAAATGAAGAAGGGGGAACAAATTAAAAAATGAAAATGATCAGTTAATAAACCTTTTCTTTATGGCTTAACATATAATAGTAAGGTGTTCTACAGTCTAAGATGGACTTGGGCCTAGCTTCTTAGCAACCACTCGTGTTGTGCGTGCTACTGTTTTCTCACGAAAGGAATATGAAATGAGAATATTTTTTAAACAGCATTGTCAGTGATTATTTTTTTTTTCTGGGATTTGAACCTGAATCGAACCTAGACTTTGGGCCTAATATGAAATCAATGTGGTTTCCAACGCTAACATTTTTTGTCAAAACATTTAAAATAAAAATACCATAAAAAGAAAACTTCCTCAAGACTATCGCACGCTATACGGATAATAACATCAGGATGTACACGCAATATAAATAGTTAGTTAAGTTAGATTTTTTTCTCATAAAAAAAAGTCTACAGTGGCTCAAAGTGAAACTAGGACACCCCCCTGTGAATATAATAATGGTTATCCAAAAACCAAGAACCTTATCAAAATTTACCTTAAACTAAAACTCGGACAGTAAGGGATCCCTAGGAATGTTTTCAAGGTAACATGCATTTTTTACCAAAAAATATGATATAATTAAGGTAACAGTAACTGTGCCTGAAATTGCTTCATTTCATTGTATGAACTCCTCCGAATCGGAAAAGTGGAAAGAGGACAAACTTCGGTAGTAGGTATTACAGGGACTGGTAATTTTTTAAAATGGAAAATCAGTCTGCGATATAGCGCGAAATGTTGATCGGAGTCATTCCGCAGGTCACGACAACATTTTATGATAATGTTTCAATGTTTCGTAAAAACTGTGAAAAATGGAAATAAATTTAGCCCAAGAAAGATGTTTTGCGAAAGTAATAACGTTGGATGCAGCAACTTGTTTTTTTTTCATACTATTGTATATTCACAGAGGTGTGTCACTTTGAGCCACTGTTTATAGATTTGGTTTTATTTTACACAGCTATTAAATTGTTTTCCCTTAATTCATTTAAAAAGCTTTTCTCTATAGAAAATGTCTAGACCTATGTATATTGTATGCCTTCCCAACATAATTACACATTCCACCCAAAACCTACATATGCAGGGCAGTCTGCCCAAAATATTTGACACGGAATTCTTTTAGGATAGAACAAATCGCTATAAAGTGAAATACATATATACTCGTATGTACATATTCTCTCTCACTGGCTGTTGATAACTCAAAGTTACGTATCGTATTTATTTTGTCAATAGAGTTGCAGTTACGAAAGTACGTTTCATCTGATCATACCCCAGTTGTGGATAGTATAATCTACGCTGAGAGCTCAGGGTATCGCTCACAAAGTTCTCGCACTTGCATTCTCACACTTAAATTTCGCCTATAATCTGCCGTTGTTATGTTAAAAATAAGACCGCATTCAGACGCTAAGCACTACCAATTTTGGGAAAGAAATCGCCTTCTTAAGATGATGTGCCTGATCACACGATTGTAGTCGTAGTTCAGTTGAAAACTTTCTAAAAAGAGGCGAGGGACACCAAACTACAGTTATAACATGTAATTAGGGGTGCAGTTAGGAAGTCGGCAAATTCGTTTTAAGTAGCGAAGAAATCTTTCTACCTCTTTGGGTGAAAACAACCATATGGTAGAAATGTGTACATGCACATGTGTTTCATAATAGACTTCACTGTTGCATTTGGTTTTTGACTTCTTGAAGCTATTAGGCACATCAAGACTTTTGTCGAACTCTATCGGAATTGTCAAGAGAGTTTATGATTTTTAATAAATTCGAAAATCATGCGGTTGTGTCCTCCAATGTTTGTTGGTGTAACCACTAGCAAAGGTGCCTTAAGTAAGCACCAACGATCAAACCGATAGCCGAGGTCAAGTCCCGTGCAGCATGCCTTTGAATCAACTTAATAATAAACTGGGCAAGTGCGAGTTGAACTCGCACGGGAAAGGTTCCGTCGCATAATATTGATGGATGATTTCTGAATATCAAACGACGTTTCCAAACTATTTCAGTTGAATTTTCTTTTAACTTCAACCCAAATCAAGTAATCATTACTACATTCAAACAAACAAGCATGCATCCATACAGATACCTACTTCTCTATCCAAGTTCATCCAACACAGAAAATCCTTTCCAGCCATAAACAATCAGAGTTCGTGCCTGCGATACGTGTGTATAAGCGTGTGCTGTTGGGCATTTAGGGGTTGAGATCTATTTAAGAGATAACATTCATCAACGATCGACCACAGCATAATATTTATGTGAAAATAGTTATCATATAAATCTTGTATATCTCAAAATTTCAACATAAATCGATATTTTCAAATTTATCATTTCTTAATGCTTACGCTGAGGTCTTCAAAACTGCGTTCACAGATCTTCAAAATTCGCATATCGATGGTTGACCGTTTTTGGCCAATATCTTGAAAACTATTAAGGCCAGAATGCTCGAAATTATTTAAAAAGAAAGTTTTTGTGATTTTTTCAGATTTTTAAACTCTTTGGTTTAGAAATGGCAGGGGGACGCATTAAAAAAAACTTTGGAGCTCCATATTTTCCAAACGGTACTCTGAATCAAAACCTGTTGAAGCAAACCTCTACCTCATTTCAAAAGATCTGTCGATTGATCTATAACTCGATGGGATGCGACAATGTTTCAAAATGAAAGACAACTTCACCTGTACTGGAGCCACCCCCAAATGGCCCCACTTCTTAAATTTGGGTGCATGGGCAATGAAATGTTGGCCTGAAGTACCTAATCCTAAAATTTCATGCCGATATATTTATAAACTTCTGAGATAAAAAAGTGTGACAGACAAGACGGACGGACACACCGAAATTATAAAGGTTCCATTTTTGTAGACGGAACCTTAATAATATTATAAATTAAGTTGTACAAAACCAGTGTTGTGTTGACTAACATCTTTTATTTATGTATGCACTTATATACATTGTAAATATATGCTACAGAAAAATCTTTAATTTTCTTACGTAGGGTTTTTGAAATTCTTTCGACCAGTAAAGAAGAGGATTCGTAAGTTAACATCAAACAAAATTAAATTATCTTAAGGATATTCTATTTATATAGATTAAATGAACGAGTGACCTTCTTGGAAAAGAAATTGGAAAAATTGATTACAACCCTTGATTTAATACTGAAATTTACAAAACCTACCCAGAGGAATATTTCCAACCGTTCGCTGTGATGATACTGAAATCACTTTTTCTTTCCTGTTAATAAAAAAAATTATTTAAAGATAGCAACACTGAAAGGCTTTTCATTTCTTAGTAATAGTTTTAGTTATTTTGAAGTTAGTTTTAAGTGCTTAATAGAAGCTCAATTGAGGTTGTATGCCGGTAGCAAGCATACACAAAAAAAATGTTAATTTACTAATTAAATACTAACCAATATAAAGTTAGACATTAAAATATTTTTATTAAATTATATTACATAAGCCTGACATACCTCGAAAGTCGGGCGCTTTATAGACGTAAGCTTAAGTAAATGTATTGAGTTTTATACGTCTTAATAAATTTGATTTGAATTGAATTGAAAGAAAAAAAATTAAGATGTTTTTAAATTATTGTGACAGAACACATGACAATATTGTTCACCATTGTCGAATCAGTTCCATGAAATGGTTCATGGTTTCTTAATTTAAGGATACGTCTTCTTCGTTTGGCGCTACAATCCGGGGTGGGCCTGGGCCTGGGCCTCAACGAACAAAACCCTCCAGCTGCCCATTAGATTGAGGTTCCTCTCCACTTGGGTGCGAAACATAAAACGTGGACTTCCTCTGTTGAGAGCTTCAGGGAGTCTCTATTGACAAAGTTCCTTGTGGTTAATTGCGATTACAGCTTTTCGATGTACAACTTCTGTAGTCCTACTCTACTCCACTGTCCTATTGATATCCGTGTTCTTACCTTTTCTCCAGCAAGAAATGATCCGAGTCAATGTTCGCTCCTCGGAAGGTTCGGGCATCGAGTATACTGGAGGAGAATCTGACGTCGATCGCAATGTGATCAATCTGGTTGACGGTGGATTGAGCAGGGGACCGCCGGGTCACTTTATGAATGTTGTGATAAGACAACTGCCTACTAGGTAAAAAGTGGTTTCGCCAAGTCAAAAAGTCCAACAGCAACCAAATCGGGCGGATTATCGCCAAGAACCATAGGCGATACATAGATCATCTGCAAATGCAGAAACTTTTCCGTCGAATGGTTGATTAAACAGCGAATTAATGTTATGTATTAAATTATGTATATAAAAAAACAGATCCTTGTTGTACACACAGTGAGATTAACTTGGGATTACTTAAGCAGTCACCCACTCTTTCTATTTGTCCTTTCTTTAAGGTAAGAGTATATAAAACCATGGAAATCAGCACGATAAAGCTTGTTTATAAGAGAGTAACGTCGAAAGTGTATCTTCAAAGGAATAGCCTTCTCTAAGTCCAAACTGCCCTAAACGAAAAAATGTAATTTATTGAACGCATACCTTTTTAACAGAATTATCAAGCAAGGACATCGGCCTGTATTTATTTTATTTTTTTCAATTAGCACTATGTAGGCACCATAAATCAGTCACATAGAGATATGGAACTTTCCAGGGGAAAATCCCCTAGCCCATTCAAAAACTTAATAATTAATCACGAATCGTTCCATTAATTTGACGGTCAATGATGAATACACACATTTTTCGTATTTTCACTCGAACTTATCACATTATTGATCAATAATTTCGAAGACTTATTAAATTGTTGCGGAAATGAATAGAACATTTTTACTGTTAATTTTTTTTTTTACTGAAAAATCCGTTTAAGTTGTTGCTACATTTCAAAAGAAAATAAGACACCCATGTTTCTTTATTCGAAATTATCGATAATTTTGACAAAAGTTAGATATTTTGTGTAAAAATCAAATACATTTTTTTTAAAGATTGTTTATCTGAACTTTGATTTGAACCTAGACTTGAAAGTCTAGTGCATATGGGTCGACGCACAAACCCACACGGCCACGGCACCCACGCTCAAATTTATTTATATATTTATTTATTTATTCATTCTTCAATGAATACATAATCTTTTGACTACAATTAATTATAATTGATATTGTTAAAAATATACCACACAATTCATTTAAACATATTTCTATTCATTTGAAGATCGATGAACAACTGGTTATGGGTTTGTTTAAACCATAATTCGTTCAATGATATGAAAAAAATAAGAGAACATTCCTATTTCTTAGGCATAAGGTGTAGTACAGTAATTAAATTTTAATTAGAAAATATTATCAACCATATACAATATTTTTTAATTAAAATTGACTCATACGCACTAGATTTTCAAGCCTCAGTTCAAATCCCAGCTCAGACAACAATTTAAAAAAAAAATTGTTCACGTCTACACCTCTCTCGAGTCACTGACAATGGTCAAAGAGTAAATCTGTCTAGAAAAAGTTTCGCAATATCGGCGTTCGGAATCGGCATTAAACTGTAGATACCCTCCACTCGTAAGAGAACAATAGCACGCACAACAAGAGTGGTTGCTGAGAAGCTAAGCCCAGGTTCACCTCGGAAAGTAGCACCGCCATTATTATTATATTATTATTAACTATAAACTTGCATACAAAGCAAACTTTTTATGCTTTAAAACACCTTATTATTTTAAATGAAGTCAATTCAAGATAAATCGCCGCACAGGCATATTTTTATTTTCCTATGTATAATATGAAATTGTATCATATTGTAAGAAATGTGCTTGAACAAATCAAATGCAAAGCTTATAATACAAAAAAATAATGTATTACTCTAATTCTATTACCAATAACATTGGCATATTTTTATTGTTTTTTTAGGGAGTCTTGAGTATTTCAAGAATGATTTGAGCCTGACTGATTTGAATATTTATCTATAGTTCAATATGTTACACATTCATTTTCTCTAATTTTTCAGTATTATTTCCAATAAATGTTTTAGACTATAAATTAAAAAAATAGTGTTTAACGACTGCATTTCGTGAACACAAACTTTAAGCTTTGCTTCCTCTATTTTTTTGTTGTTGTAACAATCACAATGACATTTGAAATATAAATAGCAAATTTATGAGAATGTTTAGGTGCGTTTAAAAAAATCGCGTGGGATTTTCCGAATGACGAAAATGGAACCAGTCGAGATGAAAAAGGGGAATGTTTCACCGGAAAATCCACTTTGAAGTTGGGTTACCGTTGAATCCAAAGCATTTCCGTATAAATCGTGGAAAATCATGTAAATACCTTCTTCCGTTCATGTAAATACCGTCTATGCCTATTTGACCACATCAAATTGGAGGGGAAGTCTATCAGCTGCTCGAAATAGTTCACACGTATTCTCAAAACCGTGTCGGTGAAAATGTTATAAAAAACCGTTGTAAAGTGAAATTAAGGAGGAAGAGAAGTAGTAGTTGACTATCTCTATGTGACTGATTTCTGGTAGGCACATTTTAATTTCTCGGGAAAGTTTTTAGGTAAACACTTAAATTAAAACGATGAGCCCAAATGTCAGCAATATACCGCTTTATACAAGCTTTATCACCATTATGAAATCGTCAATATTCTTAAATAAAAAATCGTTACCTTCACATTAAATCACAATGCAACTTAATAGTGGCTGTACATATCTATCCAAAACTGATAGATACTCGTACAAATTCTTTGGTCATAAATCCAGTGAAGAATTTGGAGTATGAGGTGAACAAAATAAATGCGGATTTTCCCTAAGGTACGCAACTTTTATAATACGCCGATCCTTAAATGGTCCCGCAATATTTTTTTCTTTTCGGAGTTTTTTGAAACGTTTCAGTGCAGCGCTCAGACTCAAAACTGGTCCATTGTACTGCCAGATAGTAACCTACATACTTCAGTGTCGTTAATTTGATCCCAACGGCAAATGGTGACTGGACCAGATTCGATTTCACTGGGATTCGAACCTTCTAACTTGGGGCAGGCACTTAACCAACTGCGCCATCGCAATCATTTACCACCTTGTTACGGTGGTATGCGGCTCATACATGTCGTCTAGCACAAAGGATGTATGTACGTCAAAAAATAAAACTATTAAATAGCAAATTTTTCGAAATGGTTCCGTATACGAATTTGATCATGTTTACGAAATAATACTTGTACTTTTCGACAAGATTCCAGTTTAGATTTCTTCATTCAAAAAATATTTTAAAAATTTTGTTTAGGTTTTGTTTGATACATACCACGTTTCTGAGTTATTCAGGTATATGAATATGAGTTTGATACACTGTATGTTGACTATACACGAAATGTACTCTATGTCGTAGTCTCATAAGCTTAATAGACACCAAAAGGAAGTCCCAGTCAAACGTGACTTCAATTCCCTGTGCTGTAATTTTGAAGGGCTTACATTCCACATGCATTTGGAAGCTGTTTCACTTTTCTTCGTTTACGAGTAGATGTTGTTGCTATCGTACGCCCCCTCCATATGAAATCTGTGTACGTGAATTGTGTTTTCGACACGAAAATTTACTTGCTGTTCTAGTTTAGCATGAATGTGGGCTTTATTCGTCTTGATTTTTGTGTGTTTGTGTAGTTGGTAGAGGATGATGGTGTGTCGTACTGGTGAGTGTTTTAATGGTGATGCTTTTGGATGATATGAGTTTATCCCTCAAATTCTAACAATAGTTTCTGGGTATGATGGCTTGGACTTGTAACGCTTACTCTAATGTGATTGTTTGGCTGTTTTTAAACGTTCCTTAAATGTCTGTTATTGATTCACTGGCACTCACTGATTTAATGAAAGATTGTTCGCAAGGCTAACATAACAGGTAATTTCTTTAACTTCAAGTGTCGTTCTCATATTTTACAATATTTTAATGATATTGTCCAATGAATATTTAATATTGTGTTTTAAGCAAAAAATTAAATATCGAAAGCAATTAAAGTATCTTCAACCATAGTGGTTAACGAATGCTGTTTAAGAACCCTAAAGACCTGAAAGGGATTTTTGTCCCGAGGCGGATGTTTCTTACTCTTCGTAAAAAAGTAAAAAGTTTTCTACCAATCTTGTATTCACAAACGCCCACAAAGAATTTAAAAGATTACATTTGCGGTGACAATTTTTTTACATTTTGTAACTGTGTACAATTAGGACGTTATTGTTTTTTATAGTACAAATTAAATGTCTATAAACATAAGATATACGATATACAGTGTTGAAAGTGAAACTAGGACACCCCCCAGTGACACACATGTGATAGAAGTCTGGTTATTTTTCATTCGCAAGCACAGATATCTTGAAGAAAACAACCAAATATTAATATGTACATTAAAAAAGAATTAAATCTTAAAATATTATCAAAATTCTCATCAAAATAAAATTCGGACAGAGAGGAATCTCTAGGAATCTTTTCAATGTAACGTAGATTTAAATCTGACGTCATTAAGTAACGGTAACTGAGCTTGACATTGCTTCATTTCACAGTACAAGCTCGCCCGAATCAGAATAATGGAAAGAGGTAAGACTTTGGTATTATTACGGGGACCGGTCCGCAATATAGCGCGAATTCTAAATCCGAATCATTTAACAGCTCACGATATCATAAGACGTTTTAGAGTTCCGCAAACAGTGAACAATTTTTCCGAAAGTGATATCGTTGGATTCAACAACTCCCTTTTTTCTTTCACACCATTATGCATAAAGTCAAAATCGCTTACAACGACATATCGCTTGCAAAGGTCGATTTTTCCAATATTTTAGATAAAGGACTAAAATCGATGCAGCTGTTGGTGCGACCGTTTATCTGTAGATGCGATATATCTGTGTACATATAATTTTGTTATTCTTTTTGTTTTGCGTTTAAAATTGGTTGATATTATTGTTGAAGATTATGTCTCTGGTGTTGACTTTTGAGTTACCCACGATCTTCGTAAAAATGACATTAAAAAATTCGCCTTACAGTGCGTTGCCTAGTCTAAACGCTTTTTTGACATCAAATGTCTCGGCGCAGTCTTAACCGACATTGATGAAGCAATGACCATTCCCTACCATCATCCTACAAAGACGAACGAGTTTTGCAGGGATGCTAAGATTAGACAATCCGTTCTATAACCTGTCTCCCTAAATAATGAGATACGCGGCCTTAAAATCGATAAGCAGGTGGTAGGTATCGACTTGAAGCTCCTGTGTCTTTTACAAGATCTGTCGCAATGTGAATATCTGGTCAAACTTCGCTAGCCCGAACCCAACTAATATTAAAGCTTTATGTCGAGATAGAGAGAGAAGGGGACAGGAAAAAGGAAAGGCCAAATAAGAAGATAAAATATGTATAATGTTCAAATCTTAAACAAATTAAATACCTTTTTATTTGTAACAATTAATTGCCGTATTCAATTTGGCTAGGAGTTTCAAAGCCTGCCGACATAGGCGTAAGATAAGCGATAGGAGTTCAGGTATCTCAAAACTGGAATGATAAGATGATTGGGAAAATTGAAGGAAAAATTTGGTTATATTCCAAATTCAAATAAATAAGGTGCATAATTTTGTGCATTAAAATGCAGCATCGATCAATCGAGAAGTTCTTTAAAACATGTCCAAGAGTAAAACCATGATAGAGTGATGAATGGTCGTATTTACGGAGCCCGTAAACGTCTTGACAGGGATCAAATTTTCCCGAAATCCAGGTATATGACATTGTCTACAAATGGGAAGGCAATATAGCTCAGATTAACACAATGCAGTAAATCGGCTGCTATTTGAAATCACTGTTTATAAACCAGCTGGTTATATGCGAGGGGTCTTCGCTGAAATTGCACATCAGGTCTTCGACTGTATACATATATGTATATAACTATAAGATGCAACTGAAACTGAACAAAAAACTATAGCATCTACTTTCTTCTTAAAATTCTTTTCAACTTTTCAACTATAATACCGCGTTGATTTTCTTCAAAAAGAATATGACTAGGAGAAGTGCCAATCAGTCCACAGATTGTGTTCGTGAGTATATATTCCACTTGAGGTAACGTTAGAATTTAATCGGAGTACACTGAGTTTTCCAAAGATGCCAACAATTTTGTTGTTGGTTGTCTTAGTCAGCAACAACTTAACAAGTTTCGTAAGCTTATATTCACTACCAGAAGGATACTTAGGGTACAGACGAAACCGGAAGGTGACCGATTTAATTCACATAACTGGCATGAAATGGAAAAAGAAGCAGTCATTTAAAGATTCAAATTGAAATCTCTCAAAATGTTGCTTCAGTTGGGGAACCAGTGAATTGCGACGTTAAGATGTTCCTTACTGAAAGTCAGTATCCACGGAACAACTGAAGCAATCTCCACGGTTCATATTCCTTGAATGATTTCTGGATTAGCACAATTCGTCAATATTAATCTGCGTTTGGTACTCTAGTTGCAAGAGCTTTTCGACCTCGCCAGTAATCAGTTTACATGTGGTCTTGTTAATATTCGCATGTAAGCTTACTACTGTCATTTGAATTGAGTATCTAGGCCAGTAAAGGTAAATGTAATAATGTATGACTGTGTAACGTAAGGGCATACCAACGAGTATGTTATTTTATTTCGTTGCAGAACTAGTTTTCGTTAAGTATTGTACTTTACAACTATTCAAAAGTACTTTAAACGACCCATGCTTACTTGCGTTGTTTAAATGTTTAGTTTTTATGATAGATGTGTGTATTTGCATACATATGTACTATGTTTATCTAAATGTTTTTATAAATATCAAATTTTGACCTTGAACTAAAATCAGTTTTTAACAACAGAAAAAGTAAAGAGAACAAGAATTTGATAAGTCGAATAAGAAAACAGACTAAATCAGTTTACCAAATTCAAGCAAGATTCAAAGTTGCATAGTATCAACGTTTAGTGCAGCACGTAATATTGCACTTTGGATGATTGAGTGCTGGAATGAATGATTTTTGCATTCGTCTACATACATGCGAGGGCTGCCCGATAAGTCAGTGTCTTTGAAATAATTGTATTTTTTCTCCCAACATATTTTTTTTTTGACACCATATACTTTTTCCAATGATATTGCTGGGTTAATTCTGTTCTGTTATATATATATTTTGTCCTTTATAATTTCGGTGTGTCCACCCGTCCGTCTGTCTGTCACACTTTTATAGAGGGCGAGCAGGCAATAAGATTAATTTAATGTCAATTATAAACCAGTTTAAGGATTTTTATCTCTAGTATGGAAGAAATTAATAGAAAAAGTGCACAACATCTTGTGTTATATTTGATTTGGGTTAAAGTTAATTTAATTTCTGTAATCGAAAAATATTACAAATCGTTTGTTGATCTTTAGGATTGCCTCTTTCAAAAATGACTAGGTATAAGCATATTTCAATTATTCAATTATGTGCATCATTGTACTTAAACATCCATATTAATAATAATAATAATAATAATGGCGGCGCTACAGTCCGAGGTGGACCTGGGCCTAGCTTCTCAGCAACCACTCGTGTTGTGCGTCCTATTGTTCTGTCACGAGCGGAGGGACCTACAGTTTAATGCCGACTCCGAACGGCGAGGTTGAGAAGCTTTTTCTAGACAGTTACACTCTTTGAGCATTGTCAGTGACTCGAAAGAGGTGGAGCCGTGAAAAAATGTTTGATGTTTTTTTCGAGATTCGAACCGCCGACCTCGAGCGTAGGAGTCGACGCACCTATCCACTACGCCACGGCACCCCCAATATTAATATCATTCACAAAATGACTGAATACATTTTAATATTATTCACAAAATGACTGAATACATTTTAAAATAATAAATGTCATCGCTTAACAAAACCGATTTGCACGGTTTTATATTAATTAAATTATAAGACTTTATTTCTT